>JAYKKI010000001.1:108642500-110000000 GCA_039881145.1 Druceiella hillmani | reverse complement strand
ATAAAGCTAAATTTAATAAATTACCAAAAGCAATATTTAAATAACCTATGAAATCAGCCGTAACGTCCACTTGTTTTAGTTTACATTAACGTAAAATTAAATAAGGCGCCATTTTAAATTACGTAGCAGTCTACATAAAGATTTCACATTGATACAACAAGCGGACGTCTGCTTAAAGGCTAATTAATAATTCCATAATGTTTACGTTATTCGTAAAGTAACATGATACAACATAGGGCTGATTGATAGATTCCTTTTTACCTTTGCTTCAAACCAGTATAACGTGTACGGAACACGTTACGTGTATTTATCCGGATATGTTCGGATCATTTATCGTTGACCTCAGGTTCACTACGAATTACCAGATGTTGTGCATTCAGCGTATAACGGACCCGGGAGTTATCGGTAGATATAATCACGTTTATTGTTGCTTTGTGGTTCGTATTACATTTTTTTACTTATTTTATTTGTTAATTCGGAATATTACATAACTCATAACATCTAATTTAGCCCAAAAATATAGGTGATACAATAGCTTGTTCAGAAATATTTTACTTTTTTAATGATTACTGAGTTAACTTACGTTTTACACGTATAAACAAATTAATTTTAAAAACACTTTTGACACAATTAAATGAAACTACGTGATGTAGTATTATTTCTATAGGTGGGATATCCCGGATCCCACCTGAAGATGTTGTAATACAACGAAACCTAGGTCGTAGTAAAGAAATTAAATATAGTAGAAATAATACTACATCACGTAGTTTCATTTAATTGTGAATAATGAATTTCTACAAAATTAACGCCAAATATATTCAACACTTTTGACGTTACAAAGAAATGTTTTTATAATTTATTATGTAGTTTTTTCACGATTTATGAATATTTAATCTGTCAATGTGTTCTATTCGTTAAATGAAATTTCTTAGAGAGAAGTCAATAAATACTTCCCTAAATAACTTTCTTATTATATTTAGTTTCTTGTATTGGCAAAGTGAATGCCAATCCTACTTTAATTTCTTGCATTAACAAAGTGAATGGCGATTTTATTATGGTTTCTTGTATTAGCAAAGGGCATGGCGATGTTATTATAGTTTCTTGTATTAGCAAAGGGAATGGCGATTTTATTATAGTTTCTTGTATTAGCAAAGGGAATGGCGATTTTATTATAGTTTCTTGTATTAGCAAAGGGAATGGCGATTTTATTATAGTTTCTTGTATTAGCAAAGGGAATGGCGATGTTATTATAGTTTCTTGTATTAGCAAAGGGAATGGCGATTTTATTATAGTTTCTTGTATTAGCAAAAGGAATGGAGATCTTATTATAGTTTCTTGTATTAGCAAAGTGAATGGCGATTTTTTTGTACTTTCATCAAAGTAATGAAAGTGTTGCGTTAGTATCCCGGAAGGTGGTCAATGAAAGTAAAGGAAGACAGGTGTTTTCCTAAGAAATGTTAGTGGATGCATGAATCATATCGAAATCAGTGTATATTTATTTAGGTAAGTATTTGAGTATTTGCGCTTCCAAATGCTTATCAAATCTGAAGGATGCGTCCGATTGACTAGGGATTTTTTAATGTTTAGTTATCAGTGGAAAGAACAATATGAAAAGATTCCGAGCACAGAGATCCATTACACCCTTGAATTATGCTACAAAAAATTTTTCTAGACTTTTTGCTACGAAAACAAAAGAATAACTAAATGCATTAGAGCTAGACAAATTGCAGGAAATTTGTATTGGTTTATAGATTGTACTTATTATTTTTAGTTATAATTGGAAAAGTATTTATGCAGGTAAAGTGAAATAGCTTAATTTTTTGCTTGTCAGTAGTAGCTGGACCACTGTTATTTGAAACCAATCAAGGAATTTAAATCGGCTGTTTTTTTGTCGAAGACCAAATTTATTTTTAAATTCATATTTAAAATATTACTAAATGCCAATTTGAAGGAAGTTCAATCTGGTTTTACTCTAGACAGCTCGTTACATTTTTTATTATAAACAAATACCTAATTATTCATGATAATTTCATTAAACTCTAAAAATCTGTATCATAATTTTATTAAAATTTAATAAAATAGTATTTGGTCCTAAAGATTTTATTTCATATGGTTGAAACTGAAGGAAAACTAGATTACATAATCTGGTTTCACCCTAGTTTAATAAGACATTCCTGAGTCACTTTTTTTCTGCTCCACTAAGGTTTCCTTTATGTATCTGTGCATGTATATAATTATGTTCATTTATTACTATCCAGGACTAACAGCAGAAATTGATTTTGGTGCACGAGGTACTTGTATATTTGGTTCCGTTGCAGCGTTTTCTTTGGTTAGAAGTATTAAAATTTTCGAAAGTCAATGTCGCAGTTATAAAATCAAATTTATAACGATTATTTTTTTCAGAACGTGTCCAATATGGTACTAACAAAATTATAGAATGATGATTAATAAAATAAAAATACGAGGTAATATGGGATGAGACAAAACAAATTCAGGGGCGTTTTGGTTATGGTTTTATTTTATTGTTTACGAATGTTTTTAACGACTAATGTAACAAGTCGGAATTAAGTTTACTAAGGGCGGGAACTTGCGTAATACAACTTTTATTATGGGAATATAGTTTATAGTACCTTATGATTATACGCATATATGTTTAAATAATTGTTTAAGTTTGGTACCATGTTGATTGTAGCTTTTGTTTATGTTCCCATATGCTTTTTGTAAGTCTCTCCTATGTATATCCATTGGATTTGAATGATATTGAACTGTTTCAAAACATCTCTCGTGAATCCTTTTATAAAATTTTACCTACTTCATTCCCATTTATTTCTCACAATATCATTCTGCATTCCGTTTTGTAAAATCTTCCCACAGACGTTTCGTAAAAATCTCTGTGAATAAATTGGCAAAACTCTTTCATTTCGATCGTAAATAAAGTAATATATAGTCTTGACGTCATTTTTATTATTTTAAAATGAATATACGGTGGGAAAATAGTTAAAAACTTATTATAAAACCGAAAGTTACCGATAAATATCTGATGCTGATGTATTTTTTTTAAATTTCAAGGGTTTGCATGTTGACCAGTGTATTTAATTAATAGCTTATTTGGACGATAATGTATGTACATACAATATTAAAAATTATACAATTTTGACACGTTTATTTTCCCTTGGAGCACATGCTATAAACTATTTCTGGATCTAGAACACACAACTGCAGAGTATAGAATTTATGAACGTAATGTTTTAGGTTTTCAAGAATATTATTGGTGTTTGCATCTTTGAAAGAAAGAGAGAGAGATGATATTGAATTTTTTTGCCTAACGAAGATGATATTGGATTTTTTTGCCCACGGATTAATAGTTAAACAATGTCAAGGTTGGTTGCGTCTCTGATCCGAGTGTATGTGTCATAATTTCTATATAAGAGATGCGTTGCCTAGGGAGGGGACGATCGCGACTACGGTTCCGGTTTCGTTGTTATGAATTCAAGTAACAATAGTGGTAAAAGTTTTTTTTATTTTCCTGTTCTAAGTTTCAGGGAATCAATCGTAATAATTACATCTTATGAAGTAGACTATTAGGAAACTCGATCACTTGTCAAAGTGATATTTTCATTTATATTTACTTTGCTTTTATTTTTTGAGATATTTTGCTAGATTTTAGAATTTTACCCTCTCTGATGCTAAACTTTAGGTTTAAAAAATTTGTATCTATTATAGCCATTAAAAAGTACTCTGAAAGCTTTTAATAGTGTCATCGATTATTCAGATTCTAGGGGTATCTATAGTAAATACTTATGGGGCCATTTGTAAAATCGTCTGATTGTCATCAAGTCACAGCCTTTGAACAGGCATAGGTTTGTGAAATTCGCTGGAAGGGAAGGGTTCAGATTGATGAATACTTTTAATTATTTTTAGGTTTTAGGTGTGAAGTTTAGAAAATTGACGAAGAAACAAATGTTTAGTATGTATGAACATGATAATAAGTGGTAAAGTATGTCTTGTTTGTTTCATCAGTATATATATTGGTAATTTGAAAAAAAATGTTTAATTATAAAATATGAAACATTTGACACGTAAACCTCTATCGTGCTTTAAGTTTTTTAAAAGCAAATATTCGCTTTATATACATTTTACTTATTAGACTAAGCGCATTCGCAAAATGCGGAATTGCATTTCCTGTTCCTCTAGCCGTTTAGGTTTTCGTTAAGCGTGTTCGTTACAGAGTGCAATGCAATTTCCGGTCCATTTTGTATTTTCGCATTAATTGTTAGTCGCTAGTGTTTCTGCGAAGCCGCGGCCGTCTCGCGCGCTGTTTGCGTTTGCTCTCGCCCTGTATGCAAATAGGCGGTGAAACAACTCGTCGTGGCTGACCTTGGCCGATTCGCGGTATTGGGCGCGCCGTACTACCTGTCTCTACCTTAATGGTTTGCGAGGTAAAAGACCGAAACATATATAGGCATATATATATATATATATATATATATATATATATATATATATATATATATATATATATATATATATATATATTTATTTATATGTGTGTGTCTGAATTTTTTTCCATAACATATAACAACGTAATATATGTTATCTTTTACATACAAGCATCATTCCTTAACCACACTTAGATATGTTGCCTAAAGAAGTATTTAAAATTTTGAAGAAATAAGGCATTCCATGTTTGTTAATCAATACAAGAAACAAAAGAAACTTTTTTTTTTCAAGTCATATCTGTAATGACAGGGGCTAGGACATATGTGAGACAATAATGTAAGAATGACATAATGATTTGCGGTTGCTTTTCGAACAACTTGCAAATTTCTTCCGAGAACGTAACATTCCTGAGTTTCATTAAATTTAAATAAATTTGAAATAATAAATTTAAACATCTGTCCTTACTTAGGTTTTCAGGCTACTTATAACACGGTTACTGGAGCATTTCCCTTATATGCTATATGTTACATTTTGCTACATTATTCAATAGCATCGAGAAACGTAACAAGTTTAAGATAACTTAATTATTTTTTAATTAAACGACCACAATTGTGTAGAATCAAGAACTTATAAAATCTTACATTCATTTAAAACATGTTTTTTATAAAAAATTCAAAATATTTGTCTCTCCTACTCGCACTTTTAACTCTGAATCCACATTTCATGGCATACATACATACCTACGTACATTTTAGGACCATTTACTTACAAATATCAATTTTATATGTTTTATGGCTCACCTAAAAATTTCCATGGTTACCAAAAATTCCAGTCATTCCCATACAAATTTCAACAATTGACATGCTATCCCTTTTTAACACAGCCAATTCCATTGTACTATAATTGCCTGAAGATCCTGAGATCTTGTCAAAATGTATTCAAAATTGCTGGTATTCGCCCAAAATAGAAGTGGCGTTCACCGTGACTTATGCGTTTTACGGCTATATCTACATTTGCATTCTATATTTATTTTTTATCTTTGAATCTATTTTAATATTACCAAAAAATAATATTTATTGTGTTTACTTCCTACTTTTGTACTTTCCAATTCATGAAATTGTTTTATTATTTTTTTTTTCTGTTGGTATTCCTGTCAATATTGTAAATGTTACGTCGTACATTGGAATATATGCAGTGCGTTTTCAATATAAGTGTGTCAGCAATGAGTGGTATTAGAGGCTTGATCATCTACTTTTACAATTATTAAAATAAATATCTCTTTTTAACACAGTTAATTTTATTGTACTTTCCCTTTCCTGCCATATATATGTAATATTACATTTTATCACTTGCCGCGGAACATGTTACTCCTGTCGTCAGTGAGTAACATCCAATAAGAGTTTTATTGATAAATAAAAGTATTATTGCTTAAGAGCATATTCATTAATTGGTGTTGTGAAAATTTACGAATCCTTATGTAAATAAATTTCACTTTGGCAAGTAAACTTTCGCGGTTAATTTATTCAAACGATCGCTATGGAATTTTGAGTACATCTAGGCTTTCAAAGGGAGATAAACATAGGATATTTTCTATCCCAGAAAAATTAATTCCTCGCAAATGAAGCCATGGGCTTGCTACAAATATATTTCATATACAGTGTAATTTCTTTACAATGAACACTCTCTATAATGTAAAACTGCTTGATATTGGTCGGTTTGTCTTCTAACATATACACTGAAAAACATATACACAAAAATCCCTTTGTAACAAACCCGCATTCCCTATTACGAACAAGAAGATATTGTTTAGGCGGCAAAAGTTGTTTATTGTTTATTATCTTTAAGTATATATTTATCACGAATTGACTCTACTCCATATATTACGAATATTTATTACGATAATTCGAAGAATGAATAGATACTGTTTTTATTGCTGTTATTGAGTATAGTCATTACTGCTGTTCGTTGTGTCAGACACAAGTGTTCACTGGGTAAAGTTAACCCTCAACAGATTACCCCTTTCGTAAATAAGAAAATACAAAATAGCTATTGGAATAGCAAAAAATTCAATCAAAGTTGACGGATTATTTTAAATAATTATTTTAAAATATAATAAACAAGTGTAAGCTATAAAAATAAGAGAACTAATTAAGTATCTTTGTAAACAAAACCGAATAAACAATATGAAGTTTTAAAAAAATATTTATTTCATTTAAACACTCTATAAAGTGAAAACTCTCTATAGCGATACTCGGTCCCTTGAGTTTCATTATAAAGAGTTTTCACTGTATATTCAATAAGACTTCGTGTGCAAGAACGCCATGTGTCTTGACGTTGCGTCGTGTTTGCTTCCTGTGGGATAATTTTATATAATGCAGTTATTTTTACGAGTTTTAGAGACGTCTAACGACGCGAGGTTCCGGCGATTCGGCATCGATACGGGACCGATCAAAAACGTGACGTACGAATGCGTCGATGTCGATTCGCTGTTTTGTTTTTAAAAAAATAGGCTCGAATTCGCACGCCAGAGCTATCACACAACGTAAACAGAGAGATATTCGGGTGCGTATCAGTGGATTCGTGATTTATTTAGAAGTAGATATTATTGGGGCGCATGGCGGGCGATGCCTAGCAATAAATAACGAGTGGCAGAATCGCCGATCAGGCGCAGCACCGTTCCGCGCTCGTCCGCCCCATTAGCCGCGACTCTCACCGCCACCCGCATAGCGGGCTCATTGTTGGATTTTATTTATTGGTATAAATATACAAGGCCAGAGTTATAAAATTAGTTACGAAGTGGCATCTTCGTTATGACACCCGATAAGAATATCTTAATAAAAAGGGCAAGAAGTTGTAAATTTTTAATGATACATATGTGTATAATTTTTAGACAATGATTCCGATACTACATATATAACAACTTTATGTATAATATATAAATAATTTATTAATTTGATGTAATTTTTAACCTATTAATAATGTAGTATGAGTTTTAGAGTTTCGTACCTTAAAAAGTAGAAACGGAATTTTCACATCCGTAATTTTAGAGAGGGCAAATTATAACTCTGTACTTGAAATATTTTTTTCAAATAATTATAATTTGTCGCCTAATAAAATAGTTATAATTTGTAATTGTCGTCTAATCTTAGGTATTTTAATTTTGTAGGATAGAAGACACCAAATATTCACACTTAATGTCATTTAATGATTACATCTTGATATAAACCAATGATAGTAAACTTTGTGTATCACACTCCGTTACTACGATTACGCAATAAGGAAATGCCAAATAAACATACTGATATATTATTTTAAAGATACACAGAAATGTTGCGCGGAGAGGCTTCCTAATGGTTACACTTTTTTAACGCTCTGAACTTGGGACGTTCTGAACTTCTGATTTTACTCCTCATAAAAGTTCATGCCGGGCGCTATTTATGAAAATCGATTTTTAAGGAGTAAACTCCAAAAACCATTTCTTAAAGGTTGTGTTTTTTATATAAAATCATAGAACTACATGGAAATTTCGGAGACCACTTACTCTTTAGGGTTTTATCTCCTTCTTCTGAGGATGCCTCTCCAACCAGCGAAAGTTGGCAGTAAATTCTGCGTATTTGGTCTTGTCTTTGGTAATATGAAAGAATTTGGCAGCAATCGTAATCCCTGTCCAACTTCGGATGTTACGCAGCCGTGACGTTCTTCCACGACCGACGTCATTTCTCTCAATAATTTTTATAACGACTTTTTTCTTAGTAGTTCTGGCCTCGCACTTGTGTTGGCTGGATCTATCACTGGAAAAGTCGAATCCGAAGTGGGATTTTAAGGTTATGATTGCAGAGCACCTTTTCATTTTCACAAAGGCAATGCAGGCAATTTAAATGTGAGGTTTTACCTTAGGGTCCCAGTTTCGAGTTAGCCACGTTTTATAAATAACCTTTATTTTGTCGCTTATCTATCTACACAATAAAGTTCATCGAACTTACGAATGCAAAACTTCTACTAAGTTTTTTAGCATATAATAATACCAATAAGAAAGACACGAGTTTAAAGCAAATTTCAGAAAATTCTTTCAGAAAAACTGCTGCACTGATAAAATTTATCGGCATTCATATATTCTACTTTGCTTGAATGTGAGTACCATTTCAAAAGTTGATAAAAGGTTTGATATTTTTTCATTAACAGATTAGTAGATTACCAGAGTTTTCACTGGTTATGAAGAAATAAACTTCATCGAGGAAAATGCATATAGACCATACAGAAAATTTAATGTTTTATTACGGAAAAGGTAATGAATGTACCTTTATCCAAGGTTAAGGTTATAATAAAAGTTATTAATATTGATATATTGAGAGGAAACGGCGGAAGTTAAATTAAAAGCTCGGCAAAAAGCTTAGAATATTCGATATTGAGGTCGTTTGTCTTTTGTCTCACGCAGATAATCATTATAAAGCCTATTAAAAAGAGAGCTTTGTCCCTTGGTTCGGAAATGAAACCCATCGAATTCTAATTAAATATAAACGAACAGATTCTCTGAATTTATTTAATAGGGATAAGTATATTCGTAGTTCAATTCCATAAATACAAATTAGTTTTGACAGAAATATCAGATTGGAAAGCGAAAAAATTAACGGCGCATTGTTGCGACGCCGCAATCTCGTTCATCGCGCGAGTACAATGTAACCATTAGGAGGGGCTTGCCTACAACGGTATTCGTTACGTTATCGGTGACTAGAAAACTGGGGACAGCATTACGTATACTCGTAATTGGACGCACGGTGGCGAGGGACAGAATGACAACATTTGTTATTCGCCAAACAAATCGAATTTTGAAAGATATCATTTTTTGCGGAGTCACGCGTCACTGAATGCTGATTACGATCCGGCGATAAGTCACTCCAAGGGTTGCTGATAATTGGGTTTTGTGTTTTAATTTACGCCGGCAACGGGGAGTCGTAGTTATCGCGGCTGGATGCGAGCGAAGCGCGGAAAACAAATGGTTGTGTATTATTTCATTTCGTGTAGCGGCTATTTGCAGCGTCGAATTGAGGACGTGCGTGTTAATTTGACGTAACGATACCATGTTAAATTAGAAGTCACGTACGCGTGCAGTACCCGACGCTCGCTGGCAGTATTAACAGCAGTTTATAATGTCGGAGGTCATCTCGGTCGTTGGGGCCACCGCTCTGATGTAGCACTGATCGCAGGCTGCTTATGCAAATTAAATTGTACACCAATTTTAACAAGTTGTTCATTATGGTTTCCAGCCTGGATTATGTTTTTACTTGATTCGCAGAAAAGACTATATTTTTTTTCTTGTCTTTTTTTAAAGTCACAGCTCCGGTTAAGCGTGTGTGTCAATATTAGCGTTTCTTTTCAAAGACCTTGCCATTCACATACCAATAACCAGTACAATAAACAACTCAATATTATACTTAACCTAAAGTTTGCTTTTTTGTCAAACGTTAGTCTTCGTGGGAACAAAACACGTATATAGCCAATTAGCATTTTTTTACTTTAAGTTAATCATCTCTAATGGCACATAGACTTTTATCAGTATATTGCGACACTGAAAACTTGGTTTACAAACATAAGTCGGACAGATAAGGGTGGACATAGTTTTATGGAAAATCTCTTTGAACACAACATATTCAATCTACTACACAATAATTGAATGTCAACTCTATTATAAATATTGGTGGGGATTTAAAATCGTAACTGGTACTGGTATGCTATTGATACTGGATTGGTGTTGGTACTGAATTAGAACTTGTTCCAGTACTGGAATGGTATTTAACTACTATTGGTACTGGTAATAAACTAGTGCTTGTTCCGGTACCGGTACTAGAAGTGGTACTGGACTCGCGATTCACGATATGTATGGTGAATGGCGAAGTTTGATTATAACAAGTTTTGAGTGAAAGTGATAAATTTTTCCGCAATTTCCGCATCTAAATAAAAAGATTTTATTTTGAGAGTAAATAACCTATTGCAAAAAAGTTGGTTAAAAGTTTGTAAAAATATAACAATTAAGATATAAAAACCACGCTGAGGACATATGTTATATTTATACTTAATACCGATTTCAGTAAGTTATATTTGAATATAACCGAAATTTTTTATTTTATTTCAATAAATTGTTGAATATATTTGGTGTTAATTTTGTAATAATTCATTATTCACAATTAAATGAAACTACGTGATGTAGTATAATTTCTACTTTCTTTAATTTCTTTACCACGACCTATGTTTCGTTGTATTACAACATCTTCAGGTGGGATATTAGCAAAGATTTTTTCAGGTGGGATATTAGCAAAGATCTTTGCTAATATCCCACCTGAAGATGTTGTAATACAACGAAACCTAGGTCGTGGTAAAGAAATTAAAGAAAGTAGAAATAATACTACATCACGTAGTTTCATTTAATTGTCAATAAATTGTATTTAATTAGACAGTAACAAATCTCGGAGACAGAATTGTCTGCATTCCTAAAATATGCTATAGTATTTATTAGTACCTCACATTTCAAAATTTATAGAGATGGCTGCATTATTTTTTTTTGTAATGCTTTGTATTTTGAATATATTTGGCGTTAATTTTGTAGAAATTCATTATTCGCAATTAAATGAAACTACGTGATGTAGTATTATTATTACTTTCTTTAAGTTCTTTACCATAACCTAGGTTGGTAAAAAACTTAAAGAAAGTAGAAATAATACTACATCACGTAGTTTCATTTAATTGGGATTTGTATATCAATAAAAACGGTATGTGATGGGACATCTAAGCGTTATTTTTAAATATTGTGCTGAATTTCAAGTCCAGATATTTAGTAGTTTTTTTTATGAAATGTAACGCAAAAATATATTAATTGTAGTAAAGTATAATGACTTGCTCGTCCTTATAAAAATATATCTCGCTCCGGTTTAGATCGTACTGGCTTACTTAAAGTCATGGTTGACCCGACGTTACCTATCGAACTAAGCTGCGTACTTTGGAAAACTTTCATAGCTACAGTGTGCCTGTAAATGCCGTGCTGAATGTATTTATAATACATACGAGTACTCGTATGTACGTAGATCTACAGTTCTCCAGTCCACCGGAGTGGGCAGAAATACGCAAACTAATACCAATTATAAGCGGATTAATTAAGTGCTCGTTTGTAAATATGGAGTGTACAGGGTCGGCAAACACGAGCGGTCATCAGGCGGTCGATCGATGTGAGAACACCGGACTTCAATACGAAAGCGCGGTAGTGTTGGGAGTGTTGATAATTTTATTTAAAATTATGAGCAGATTTACGGTAGTTATAAAATTATAACAGATACATACTGGTGCATCGTAATACAATTTACAATAAATTGTTTAAAAATAATGTTAACAAAGATTTAATTTGAAAAATAAATCGTATCACTTTCTTTATTTTATTGCGTTTCAATTATCAGAATTTTGTATTCATATTTTCGTATTAAGAGTTTAATGTCAAAATAGGTAAATTAAGACAGAAAATAAATATGTAAAAACGAGGGAGAGAACAAGGTTCTGTGCAAACTTAGGTCACATAGAAAGAAATAATTATGGGTACCTCTGTATAGTAATTCTATTAAAATATTTAAAAAATATGCATTGCGTTATTTATTATCATTCAAATATGTTGTTTAATATAACTTTTAAAGGCTTTAAAATATCGTAAATATCTCAAATTCTTCTAAATTTAGAATCATGGCTGTCGTTTTCCGTTAAACTTTTAGAAACACTGTTTTTTAGTCAAGCAGGAGTGAGGGGATATTTTTTCAGACTTTTTCATTCATATTTCAAGAATAATCTTGCGTAAAAACCTTATGACTACAGTAACAGATCTTACTGTGCTTAACTACCATTTAACAACGGCGGCACTTCTGCATTTATTATTATTTTTCTAGTGATATATTTATTAACTTATAATTAACACGATTGTCAGCACAAGTGCCAGAATGAAGTCCAAATTCTGAGTTCTAGTAATAAATAGTTACGTATACGTACAGTTATGTTTAGCTAGAAAAATACATTCCTATTATGGGACCTACATAAATATATATTTTTTTATTACTTTATGTAATTTTACTTGAAAGTTTTTATTTCATGACTTTTTAGGCGAGTTACATCAGATTTTTAAAGGAATGTTATAAATATGGAAGAGGAGTAAATATCGAATTTGGAATCTACATCTAACTGTACCCCCGTGTTTGTGGCATATAAAGAAAAAATACGTCCGAAAATAAATACTTATGGTGGTTTCCGATTAAATAAGTAGCGAAAAAAAGATGTTCTATTAAGAATGTTTTTCTATTTTATCAGTGTTTTCCTGAACGGTACTTTTAAAAGGGTAATCGTGTCCGGGGGCTGTTATAATAAATTTAAATTGTTGAAGATTTGCACATGGAAACACACCCTCATACAGTAAATAAAAATTTCGGCTCAAAACTTACTTAAGATATATATGTGGATACTAGCACTTGCCTACGGCTTGGTGATAATAATATTCATTGAATGCACCCTTGACTGGAATTAAAAATAATTTAAAGTTTGGTTCGATTTTCAAATGTATAATGTCTCGATAATATAGACAATTTCTTTTCATCAATTCTTAAGCTTGTAAGATACCAATAATTTAATTTCCACTTCATTACAGATTCTGTTGGAATAGCAAGTAGTTTTGATTTGAAATATAAGAACCATCTCAGCGAAAGTTTCATTCAAATTGAGCTCATAATTTTTGCGTTATGTTCCAACAAATGGTAGACAAGCAGATAGATAGGAAAACAGATAGAAATTATTAAAAAGGTGTTTTGATTTCTACTTAATCCTGTGATTAAGTAGAAATCAAAACACCTTTTTAATAATATCATATATTTGTGGCATATCTGTATATGCCACAAATATATGATACAAACTTTCCCAAAAATGTTTGAAGTATCGACTTATCCTTTTTACAAACGATTTTATGTAGTAGTACAATTCGTGATTAGAAATCTGTTGTACGTACACACATAAGGGTAATAATGAAAATAACACGTTTCTTTTGTAACATTTGAACAATTGTTCATCAATTACATTTTAATCGCATGATCAGTTGCTATCATGCTACAAAGCTATCCGGTAATTTTAAGAATTATGAATATTCTCAAATTAGACACATGCTAACGTCGAATATTCCTTAGAACAGCAACTAGTTAAATTTACAAACACGCAACACTTATTTTGTGAAAGTGTTCTAAGGCGAACTCTTCATTACTATAATATTCTTATCGCACTGTCGACTCATTTGCCTTTTTTTATTTTATTAAAATGATGAAAGTATTGCGTCAGCATTCAGTTGGGTGTCCATAAAAATTAGATAAGCAGTGTGTTTTAGGGGAAAATGATAGTGGAGAAGCACGAACCATATCATGAATCTATGTTCTATTAAAACTTGAGAAAAATTTATTGGATATGAGCCCGATAAACTTCTGTCTCTGTGTTTTGTTGCATAGATAGTAAATATTGTTTGTAGTTCAAAAAAGAAGTTTTCAATACTTGATCAAAAAGAAAATGTTTTCCACATAGCTAACCGTAACCTAGCCCAAAAGTTCAGAAGGTATAAGCGTACAGTGGAAAGCCAAAGTTACGTTATTTGACAATTAAGATTTATGTGTTAAATTTTTGGTTTCGAGATTATTTCGGTGAGATATTGTTCTCTCTATTTGGTTTTCATATGGGGTTGGTTATTTCAATAAATAAATTTGAAAAGTGTACTTTTTCTTTTAAAAATACGATAGGTTAAGAAATTTTATAATAATATGAAGAAAACATAATTTGTGCGATCATCCATGTGCATGATCATTTGTCAACTGATTTTTATGTTAAACCTTACATTTTTCACTTTCGCACGAATTATTAACTTTTAATTAAACCTACTTTTAATTAAACTAATTCTATTTTATTTGTCTTTATTTTTAAAAATAAATATATCTAATAAATTTAAAAACACCGCATGTACCAAAATTTATTAGACATATTAATTTTAAAAGAACAAAACTAAGTAAAATACGATTGAGGTAATGAAAACACCACAGAAAATTTAAAGCTGCAATAAAATTGTCGAACGAACAACATTTCTACCATGTTTGAATAAAAGATCCAATGATGCAAATAATGTAATTACGCCATATTGGTTGATCAATACAAATATTCTACATAATAAGAGAGATATTTAAATATTAATTAAAGAAAAATTTAATTCGATGACATGAGCGGATCTGTGGTTTAGCAGAGATTAAAGGTAGGAATCAGCCGACGACTTGGCTAGTTGGCGAAAGACGGTGGGAGACAATGGATACTTAAACACCATCAAGATTTCAAAAACGAGCAATTCGATCGAGTTCCGGAGCGCCAGTAACGGAGATGAAAGTAATATCGCGGAAATCGGTTGGAATACGCCCTAACATGGTACAGCGTCAATTAATCGGTACTTGGAAATTGAGATGGGATAAGTGGTAACTTACAATACCCTTAATTTGACTTTGAATCGAATAATAACCTTAAAATTAAAGTATTGGTATCGTATGTTGAATGTGCCTCATGGAAGATAAGGCTTCCGGTATTCATAGTGAAATGCAATTTTTTTTCGGTTTTTCATTTCATAAATTTTTGATATTCGTGAATCATTTTGCTATTTTGGAGACATATGAATAATGAGTGGAAACCCTAGACATCGTTCAATACCCCTTTAGAATTATATCTCTATTGAAAGGATGTAAATGATTTTTTATTTTCCGTTTATAAATTATGTACAGAACTAAGTACTCAGCATTAGGGATGGAATTCTGTGGCGGTTCTCGGTTTTAAGGGGATGGAATGGGTCTTCTTAAGTCCAACGGCCCTCTTAAGTTAATAGGATGTAGAGAATATGAGTGGAAAATCGGTTGAAAATTGTAGGAGTACAGTGGATCATCATTATACCGCAGCTCGACATTCCGCAGATTCAGTTATAGACCTATTATTATATTGTAACCTTGATGCAATAAATAATATTTGTCGAAAATAAAGGATAAATTTATAACTAAAACAGTTTTCCGTGGAAATAAAGAGTACGAAGCAATGTAATTTAAAGAAGAGGAAAGTTATCGATGACATGCATCCAATAACTATAGCATAGTTAATAACCATGGAAGCTGTTAGAAATTAAGAAGATTAAATAGAGACAATAGAGTAGAAATATTGTTATTGATTTTCTTATTAGTTATCTCTTTATGATTGAGGGTCGCATCCACTTGGAGTTAGAAGGGATTTTATTACTCATTTCCACTGATTCCCTTCGTAGGCATATCGTATGGCGTCATTGAAAGGTATGCCTGATAGCTTCCCAATCTGGTCCGACTAATGCGAAACGGTTTCTTTATCTTTTCCACTGTGAATTACTTTTCTAGGCTATCTCCTTCGTATCGAGCTATGTGGTTAAAGTGAGTATTTTTATAGGTATGGAGAACGGTCTTGTTTATACTTAACCTAGAGGTAAATTGGTTAATTTGTTAAGCAGTCTAAGATATTCTCAGAAATATGCACCAGCATCACGTTTCATACGCTTGACTTGGGGAGTAAGCTGGTGAATGCGTGACGAGAACGTTACGAAACGTGTGATCGGGCGAGGCGAACGGAAGTTGAGAGGGAGATATAAGTTAGTGAAGACAGAAAGAGAGAGAGTTACGTTTCGTATATTACTGTCTACACATTTTCTTTCTCTCTATCTCTCGCAGCCAGTTACGTTTCGTATATCTAAGACACAGTGCCTAAGCCTATTGTCTATATCACACTGTAGGAGCAAGAGAGAGCAGTGCGCGCGCACATTTTCTTTCTCTCTTCCTCTCATAGCCAGTGCATGAAATATATAAATATATATATATATATATATATATATATATATATATATATATATACATATACATATATATATATATATATATATATATATATATATATATATATCTATATATATATATATATATATGCGAGTTTGCTAGCGTTACACGAACGGTGATTTTTTGATTATTTTGTAATTTCATTTCGTTCTTGAACAATTTTATAAATTATTATTTTGTTCAATACATTAAATATTCTACGTTTAAAGTGAATAAAATTGTAAATTCATTTTAAAGTTCATATTTTATGAATTTGAAGTTTTACTTCAGTCGTATGGTCTAAAGCATACTCGTTTTTTTTTATTTTCTTTTTAATACGTTTCAAGGTATAAGTGTATATTTTAACATTTCTTACTGATTTTGCGTTGTCTGTTGTCAACAAAGTTACTGTTCTATTTGTTGATGAATTGTTGAATTCTACTTCATGAGACCAAACCAAAAGTTTGTTACACTGGATTGTTGTTGGTTGTTTTATTTATTAATGATTAATAATTCGTTTTAATATATTATTTAGAATTTACTCGACCCATGTATTCAACAATTACATTACTAATGATCAATGCGACATAATGAATAAATTTTTATTTTACTAAAATTTACATATGGTTATATGACATGATTAGAATTACGAATAATAATTCAATCATTATAGATACACATATGTAATGTATTGTCACCTATAATCACTTACCGAAAATGAATGTCTTAATATCGATTGAAGGTACAGGTTTTAATATCCGGTTACCCTTTACTCAATTGAGGGAATCTAACCTTCCGAAACCTCTATTTTAACATGTGTATCAGTAATGGGAACAAAGCAATTTCCGGCCTAAAATATTTGACACCTCGCTGCCACAATAGCCAACATACACTTGCAATGTCAATATTCGGCCTTAGTGTTATCGAAAAAGCTATTCAGTTCAGATACGAACGTGAGAACCTTTTCGTACTTGCGAAAAAGTTAGTCGAGGTATCGTAAATAAAGACAGAGTCTCGCAATATTTGCCGTCTCTATTTGGCCGACGTCTTCTTTAGTCTTTATTTAAGGCGGGAGAGGGAAATGTGAGGGAACAATATCTCTCTTCTCTCGTACCGCGTATACTCATGTTAATTTGTGTGCTCATATATAAATACGAAGCAGTCGGCGCCTCGAGTCGTATCACCGTACGATATCGGGGATTAGCAGTAAGTCTTGAGATGGGAAAAGCAATTACCCTAATTGCGCTTACAAATTAAATGAATCTAGGTAATTTAATAACTCCCTGTGAAACGTTTCATCCATCCGTATTATCACGCTACGAATCGTAGAGTCTACAGCGTGTTCCTGAAATTAATACATGTGAGGTGAGAAAAATCAAATCATGCTAAGATGAATGTTCACAAATATAATTTTGCACAGACTTAACTGTAAGTTAATTTTTTTTACTTAAAATATTCGTCTAAGATACCTATAAATCTGTGCAATATGACATGTAAACTAAATGGATTTACGAATGCGCAAATATGTACTGAATGTGTTATTAATAATATTCATCCTGCCGTAAGGTTTTGTCCGATCATTAATTATTTCGCGTTCCTAAATATAGTTTATATTGGAAACGTTCGTAAATTCATTTCACCAGCCTACTGTCGCGTTTACATCAAAATTTGTGACAACATGAACAAAGAACAGTACTTAAAATAAATATGTCAATTTGAAAATTCACATTATCGGTTTTGTGAATAATTTCATGAATATCTGTTTGAATATCGGGAGGGCGACGTAATGGAAACAACCTCTCATAAAATCAACTTTTTCTTTGTCTTTCCACTTCTGGCGGAATGATCGTGGTCATCGTGTCAACTGTTTTGCTGATGAGTGATGTCCTACAAGACATGTCGCCATTCCTCTCTATCAGCTGTTGATTGGGAGCACACGTGTAGGGAAACATTCATGACTGTCTTGACATGATTTATCCATATCTTCGATGTTTTTCCACGTAGTCTGGTACGTTCCACTTTGCACTGTATCGGCATGCGTTCAATACTCTAGCGTAGCTACTCTTGCAACACATGTCCAAAATATTTCATTACGCAAGTTTCTATAATATTGTACAAACGCTGACTGATACCGAGTTCTTGGATTATGGGTACATAAATAAGGAACTCAGTCCAGGATATTCCGTGCATTCTTCCCGAACACCCATTTCCAGGGCGTCTATCTTTTTTCTCTCGTTTTAAGTTTTAAGTATCCATCTTTCTGCGGCGTAGAGGAAAATGAGGAACACAAAGCTTGAATGAGTTGGGTTTTTGTTGTTTTTCTGATGTTAGTGTTCTTAAATAACTTCCTAAGCTTGTCCATAGCAAACCTTGTAATCCTCATATGCCTTTTGATTTCGTCAGAACATCCGTCATTATTTATATATTAATATGTGAAGAGAACACTTTGTACACTCTTTTAAGCATATTGCGTGTACGGAGGAGTATGAAATTTGGTATGTTTAAAGTTTATATGGAGAAGAAGTGCAGAAAGCTAAAATTTATTTATAATATGTGTTAGAAATATATTAAATTCTATATTAAAAATACGTTGAAAGATTCGTTGTATATTCATACTGTCAATGTGAAATACAATAGTTTGTGATCAAACAGTCGAGCAGAGTAGAGATGATCGCCAAAGAATTTAAAAATGTCAGATTGACTGAATGAGTTTCGAGCTGTGAATGTCGTGTGATTTCAAATGTTACTTTTTCAAAAGCGTTTATTTTATATTCTGTGTTATATGTATCTATGTTTTAATATTAGTGAAATACAGTTTGCTTAATATACCTGGTGCAAAGGAAAATTTTGTGAGCTTGCTATATGAATTGATTTTCAACAAAGTGAGTATAGGTAGTCCATTACGGTTGAATTTCGACTAGGCGATTACTGGTTAGACATTAATACCCCAAATAGACGTTTCGAAATTTCCTAGAGGATTCAATGCGACATTATGTGACTTCGGGTGAGTTATCGTTAGCATTGTTAGCAATGTCGATTTCTTATTATTGCGATTAATTTTCAATCCAAATTCAAGGCTGATATTTTCCATCCTTTGCAACTGAATAATAGTTGCGAATAAGGTGGTATCATCCGCATATCGAGAAACGATCAAAAAATTTAATCAACAGTGAAACTACTCTATACACCTCGCTACGTATTTGAATTGGATTATATATATGTGATTTACACCAAACAAGCAATTTCTTCATATTTACCATATCTGTCGAAACATCGTCTGTTTTTTTAAAAATTAACTATACTAATGAACTCTAATTAAAGTTAATTAAATCTTCTAGACGAGTTGATAGATATAGAAATTGTTGAGTGTATAAAAGCTCTCATTAACCTGCAGCTCAGGTCTCCACAATATTATGCATATGGTATTTAATTCGTGTATGCATAGTATAATTTTATGCAGTGACATTGTGAAAGTGCAAGCGACATCAGTCCATTTTTCCTCCTCGTCCAATGTCCAGTTGCAGCATACCATGACGAAACGCGTCGCGTTGGCGTCCGCCCCCGTTCCGCCGACACTGCACAGAACCACGTTCGGCTCAAATGGCGTGCAGCCGTCCGTGTCTATTTCGAGGCGACATCGAGTTTGTCAAAGCTTTTTGTTGTGAACGTGTAGTTTAATTGCACTTAAAGTAGAAAAATATTTTATGCATCGTCCAATTTCCAATTTAAATTCGAATCTATCTATAGCCGAAATACGTTCCTCGTCGTTGGAAATTTCGGAAAACTGGATTTAAAAAATATGTCATATTTTTAAAATCCAGTTTTGAAACACTGATAATAGCCTTTGTTGTGGACACTATCAGCGAAAATGCATGATACTGTTCTAGTAAGTGAATAAGTAATTGGTAAATTTAAGTATTTATATATATATACATATATATATATATATATATATATATATATATATATATATATATATATATATATACACACATAATGGTTATAGTATTCATAAAATAGCAAACCTTGTAAACCTTGTATCCTTAAAAGAATTTGGCCTTGTATAATCATAGATAATATTTTTAGGTACAGAATGAATTATTACAAAGAGACATACACTTTTACTTCTTTTTACTTTTTTTAAGATTTGTGTATATTTTCTGTAATAATTCCTGAAAGATTTTCTGGCCTCGATGATTAAGTAGTAAACTTGATTCCTAATTAGTAGTAAACGTGTGATTAATGTTTTCGTAATACTGATGATAATGCTAAACATCGGTTGGTATTATTATTAGTGTCATGAGGTTCTTTATGAAGATCTCTTATCTCAATTTTATTGCAGCTTTATTTTTATATTGGTAAAACCACTGTAACTGAATTATTTGATAGCTAGTGAATATAATTTAACAATATTTTATTGCGCCAATTAATTATGGTAATGATAATTTTTCATTTTGAAACTTAAAATATTCAAATTTTACAGTCATTCTAAAGTGGTGTACACTTTTAAATTCCTCAAATTGATAGTGCAGGTATCTTTATAGGTTACGGCTTGAGCCAGTCACAAATGTACAATGGATAAAATTAAAAATGGTTGCACTTGTCTGACTAAGTAAATATGTTAATTATTTATTTGTGACCTATCGTAGGTAACCATATATTTCGATAACATTCCATGCACTACTATTGGTGAACCATTCACCCTGACCACGAAGGTCTGACCCAGGAAGCAGGTGGTAAATGGCTTTGTACATTTATTTATTTATAAAGAAAAAACAAGAAGAGCGGAAAAGCGGTATATCTATTTCGTCTTTACAAATAGTGGCGTCTCTCTCTGTTGGTCGTACATGACGGATAGTGCGTAAAGCGTTTTTATAGCGTACCAGTTGTAGTTACTGAGTTTTAGGTTACAAATTAACAAATTTTCACATGTATACTATTAGTTAGGATCCGTAGCAGATAAATATATGTATAAGCGACATAGTATAAGACAAAAACTAAAAGTTAGTATATAATATAATAAGTTTAAATTTAATTAGTGTCAAATGAAATAATTATTAAAATTATAAATAAATCCACAATTAACTTTATCTTTGCTAATAGCCCACCTGAAGATGTTGTATTACAACGAAACCTAGGTCATGGTAAAGAACTTAAAGAAAGTAGAAATAATAGTACATCACGTAGTTTCATTTAATTGTGAATAATGCATTTCTACAAAATTAGCGTCAAATATATTCAGTATAAATAAATCCATAAAGTACAACAAATTCATTAAATTTGTTTATTGAACAGTTGCGGCTTGATAACCCACATACAGTATTACAATATACTAGAAACTAGTTATTTAGTACTCATTTGAAAACGTTTGTATTGTCTACTAGAATCGTACTGTTTACTAGAAACTATCGTACTGTCTACTAGAAACTAGTTATTTAGTATTAATTTGAAAACGTTTTTGAAAGTGCCTATTTGTTAAAAATGGAAATTAGGGGAAAGAGGGTTTGTATTTTGTCGTCTCTTTAGATTCGTAGTGTTTCACTAGTACCTGAGTAATATTAAAATTTACTAATATTATACATTATACGATATTATATAAAACGATGGAGGTTAGGGTGAAGAGGGTTTTTTTTATAAAGTCGTCTCTTTATATTCGTAGTGCTTCACTAGTACCTGAGTAATATTAAAATTTACAAATATTGTACATGATACGATATTATATAAAACGATGGAGATTAGGGTGAAGAGGGTTTGTATTATGTCGTCTATTTAGGTTTGTAGTGCTTCACTAGTACCTGAGTAATATTGAAATTTACTAATATTATACATTATACGATATTATATAAAACGATGGAGGATAGGGTGAAGAGGGTTTTTTTTATAAAGTCGTCTCTTTATATTCGTAGTGCTTCACTAGTACCTGAGTAATATTAAAATTTACTAATATTATACATTATACGATATTATATAAAACGATGGAGGTTAGGGTGAAGAGGGTTTTTTTTATAAAGTCGTCTCTTTATATTCGTAGTGCTTCACTAGTACCTGAGTAATATTAAAATTTACAAATATTGTACATGATACGATATTATATAAAACGATGGAGATTAGGGTGAAGAGGGTTTGTATTATGTCGTCTATTTAGGTTTGTAGTGCTTCACTAGTACCTGAGTAATATTGAAATTTACAAATATTTATACATGATACGATATTATATAAAACGATGGAGGATAGGGTGAAGAGGGTTTCTTTTTATTATGGTGTCTTTTTAGATTCTTATTGTTTTACTAAAACCTGAGTAATATTACAATTTACAAATATCATATAAAATAACATAGCATAATAGGATATGTATCAGACGATTTTATATCCTTGCTTGTGTTAAAGTTGGTCTTATAAGCGAACGATCAGAAAGTAGCGAGTGTAGAGAAATACTATTTTTCACTCAAGTTTTACAGTCATATCAAGAACACGTTTTATACTTATAGTGTAATTTTAACAGACACAATGCAGCAAACATTCAAATGATCTAAAACTATCGAGACTGGCGGACGGAGATGGGGAGAAACAAGATTCTTTTAGTAATCTTCCCACATCACTGGAAGTGGTAAACTTTCGGACTGAGATTGGAAAGTAGAAAAACCATTTATCACCATTATCATCCTGGAAAGGCGGTTATGCGGGCGGCCGGTCTGTATCTCTGCTGGGCGGCCCTCACTGGAAAACTTGCGACTACGTGAGAAGTTGGCAAATCAAAAACAAGTATTTGCTGGATGCTACTTTTTGTTTTATCTGTTTTGTTCTATATTGTCGATTACCGCGACTTACTGGATACTCAAGGGAATATTTCAGAGAACAGAATACATGTTGTATTTGGTTCAACGACTTCTAAGCTTCGACCTCAAACGTTTAACAAAAAAAAAATGGAGGTAGCGAGTTAAATATTTAGCTTTTAAAATATTAGCTATTGAGATATATGTGAGATAAAGTGTTTTATCATTATGTCAAATTTGAAGTTTCTTCGTCAAGTGGTTTCTGAGAAAAATGGCTGTGACATACAGATAGACAGACAGAAGAGTGATTTCATAAGTGTTCTGTTTTTCCTTCTGAGATGAGGAATACTAGAAGCGAAACTAAAAAATGCATGCGTGTACACGCGTGTCTGATAGGTGGTTTAGCGACTAAACGAATAACTATTTGGCAAATTTTTTTTGTAAATATCTCCAATTATTTTGTTATTTTTTTTCTAACAAACATTCATGTAGAGTAAAACTTAAATATTTTATTTCACTATATTACTAATATTTAAACCAAAAACTTACCGTGAGTCGAATTCCCCTAGAGAAATCTGATTAGGTTTTCTGTAACACAAAATCAAACTTGGGCCTGGAGGGAGGGAAGTGGTGGCTGGTGTAATGCCACGATGCTTTCTGAGTCCTAAACTATGAATATTAAATACTAATATACAGCCATTATATATGAGGATGAAAATGAGCGTAAAAGTGTTTGAAGAAGATAAATGTAAATACATTTGTCGAAATATGTTTATCGCACATCTGTAATCCATGGCGTTATTCTTTATAATCCACTTATATTAAATTTAATTATGGAGATATTTATTTATGTAAATAATATTTACGTGTGTAAATACTTAAAAATAATATTATAGAATAAAAATAAACAGAAGTTTAGAGGAAACAAGCAAAAATTAAATAAAAAACAATGTATTTCTGACATTGACATGGTATGGTAAAAAATAAATTTGGAAGTACTCAGTTATAAGAATTACGGGTTACGCGTGAGGGGCTTTTCAGCAGGATGATTGAAAACATTTTGATTACGAAGTATTACGGCTCGGACAGGGAATGAGTTTTTGTTTAAAAATAAAAACACTGAATTGGTTATTAGAGAGTAATTCTAGATTAAGAGCAAAAATGAAAGATGCTTCTGATAAAGATTACAGAATTTGAAGATCAAATATAATATAAAATTAATATACAGGACGCGTCTGTCCGCTTGTTCAACCGTACGAAAAGGATTTGAATATTGTTTTTCATATCTAATTAGGTTTGTGCACCATCCATCATGCATGACCAGCAGAGAGATACACTGCTGTAAGAAAAAAACGTGAATAACAGACTAAGTCCTACGTTTGTTTTACTTTTTCAGATAACAGCGTCTCTTTTCTGATCGTGCAAGATGCAGGGCTATTATTATAAGATAACAGTCAAACATGGCACCAAATGTCATTATAAAAAAGCCATTGAATATTGGTTTTATGAGTGCAAAGCTGGTGGGTCGGTAGTTTGTACGTATACTAAAATCATATATTTTGATCTCTACACATTGAAATATTTTCAAAGAAAATAATTGATGGAATGAAGGATAGGTTGGAAGGCATCAAAATAATTTTTGGAGTTTTTGCTTATTTATATGCTTTCCTGAATATTTTATAATGTGCACACACATCATGTAAAAACTATTGACTTAACTGGATTGTAGATTTAATAAAAACATAGGGATTAACTTTAAATAACGCACAGGTTTTATTTCATTGCATAGTTCATTCTATAGGAAGAAATGCTACTTTAATTTTTTCCAAAATTATTTTACGTTGCATTAGTACAGTAGCAACAAAGAAATATCTACTTATTTTACGCGTATCTAGTAATTACATAAAATTATAATGTACTATACTTTACTTGATAGATGGCACCACGTGTATTTTAAATTGCGCAATGTAGTTTTCCACCCGAATATATAGTGACGAAATGTGCGTGGCCAGGGGTTAAGTATGGAGTTATAAATGGTATTAGTGTGTATTTCTGCGGGTACGAAGTCGCGGGACTAGCTTAATATCAAGTAAAGTGATAAGTCGTTTTAGTGATTATTATACTAAAGTAGAATGATAAACTAACATAAAGACTAAAAAATGTTCTACTTCGAGTTGATATCATTCTATGTAGAAACCCTTTCAAAATTACCCGTTAAAAACGAAAGTGCAGAACGAATTTTCATTTTTATTATTTTAGTACAAATTCGCAAATGTTTACCATTTTTACACGTAAGTTCGTAAGAAAAAAATGCCACCGTATAAGAGTGGTAATTAATGTAATATAGATAATAGTGTACAATTATCATTTAAACTTGTATAAATATTTGGGTCGTTAACTCCGGCCTTTTAGGTTCGCTCTTCTCGTGGGTACGCGCCGCCTCGGGCCGCGGCCATCGTTAATGTAAGTATCAGTAGGTAACGTGAAATGAGAAGCAGATACCGGGCCTCTTATAAAAACCAACTTGACCTTCACCGTATACACCTTAATGACGCGAGTCATTATGGCCGAACAAAAAATCGAAAATGCTCCGAGCATTGGAGTAAATGTAAATTGATAACACAAAACGTGGGCTTGTCCTTTACGCACGACGCTCGTGTCGGATTCGTGCCATACACGAAATATCGTACTCAAATTGGTCCACGGCCGTGTCTCGTCTTTATCTGGATGCTAGCTCGCAGAGGAAGGCGGCGTGGCCAATG
The DNA here is from genome assembly GCA_039881145.1 of Druceiella hillmani. Classification (NCBI taxonomy): domain Eukaryota; kingdom Metazoa; phylum Arthropoda; class Insecta; order Lepidoptera; family Hepialidae; genus Druceiella; species Druceiella hillmani. The sequence continues at coordinate 109,974,113 of JAYKKI010000001.1, read as the reverse complement.
AAATTAATGACCTCGTAGTAAGTCATTGCATTAACTACGTGCCCGCCTGATGCAGCGCGTCTTCTCACGATGCCGTAATGAGGCCAGACGCATGTGCATACGACAAAAGACTAGAACGAGGATAAGGCAGTTTTGTTATTGTCTCGTGTACATCGTTGAGCCTCGAGCGTCTAGCATTCCAGGAATAGTTAATGGGAAACGGGAGAAAAGAAATTATATTAAACACTCGGCGCCTATCCGTTTATAACGTCCATTGTGTTCGGGAATCTTTCTCTAAGAAGTTCGTAGAAATAAATTCGGAATGCTTTTATAAAATTTATAAATTTTCAAGCGTTATATTATGCTACAATCAAATTTTTCTTCATTTTTTACGTAATTATTTTTAAGGGTGGTAAATTGGGCTAAATGTAGATCAGCGTAAACTATTAGGTACGTGCTATTTGTTCATTTTAATTAAGAGTAACAAATATAATGATATTCAATATATTTTAGATGTTTAGCTATAGTTAAATTCTGGTATTAAATTGGAAAATTTAAGTTAAAAGTTCTAGTTTTTGCATGATTTTAATAAATTTCTCCAAGACAAATCAGTAACTGAAATATAATATAGAATAAATAAATTTATAGCCGCTTTGGGTTAAAATGTCCATTGTATGAATAAAAATTAAATTAGAATTAATAAGGTTATCGCAAAAAAATCCTGGATTCATTAAGAAATGATAAAATACAATAATTTAAAGTCGAAGTATATAATTAGCCTTTGGTTGTAAATATTTGTTAAATAATCTTATCATAATAATTCCTTGTTTTTGTTATTTTCCTATGCCTGGAGACGGTCAAATTTTATTTTTCTCCTCGCTAAATATTATGAATGTCCGAGTTATGTATAAGTTTTTCCATGGATATCTTTTCAAAATATAATCTTAATACACTAGTGAAAAAAATTAACTTGAAAAAATTGCTTTGTATTAATTAATATGTTTTTTTTTCTCACAATGAAATGAATCCAAATTATAAGCAACCAAAATTTTGGATTTTGTAGGGATACGATTAATCGCGTATAGTACGCAGAATGTAATCAGTTAAGAATATTTGGCGAATGTATTTGAAAGATAGTTTAAGAAATCAGAGTTTAAATGAAAATATATGTAATTAATTAAAGATAATAATTGCTCTACATTAATTAAATTGTTTTTTTCTCACAATGAAATGAATCAAAATTATAAGCACTAAAATTTTGGATTTTGTAGGGATTCGATTAATCGCGTATAGTACGCAGAATGTAATCAGTTAAGAATATTTGGCGAATGTATTTGAAAGATAGTTTAAGAAATGAGAGTTTAAATGAAAATATATGTAATTAATTAAAGATAATAATTGCTCTACATTAATTAAATTGTTTTTTTCTCACAATGAAATGAATCAAAATTATAAGCAACCAAAATTTTGGATTTTGTAGGGATTCGATTAATCGCGTATAGTACGCAGAATGTAATCAGTTAAGAATATTTATTTAATTAAAGATAATAATTGCTCTACATTAATTAAATTGTTTTTTTCTTACAATGAAATGAATCAAAATTATAAGCAACCAAAATTTTGGATTTTGTAGGGATTCGATTAATCGCGTATAGTACGCAGAATGTAATCAGTTAAGAATATTTGGCGAATGTATTTGAAAGATAGTTTAAGAAATCAGAGTTTGAAAATATATGTAATTAATTAAAGATAATAATTGCTCTACATTAATTAAATTGTTTTTTTCTCACAATGAAATGAATAATTCATAATTTTGTAGGGATTTGATCAATCCTGTATAGGACGCAGATTGTGATCAGTTAAGAATATGTGCCGAAGGTGAATTATAATTTAAGGAACAAGAAAAAAGAGTGTAAATAAGAGGATGGATAATTAAAGATATTAAGAAAAGTTTTTTTTTATATAAACAATATCATACCATTGGCGATGAGTATGATGGCGCTGATTAAAATTTGTCCATTTTTAAAGAGAAAGTTCTTAATTGGACGAAGTATAAAAACTTATGTTCTGTACGGTTGGTCCACATGCGACATTTCCATGGAAGACCATATATTTATATATATATATATATATATATATATATATATATATATATATATATATATGTATATATATATATACACATTTTCCTTTTTATATTTTTGTTTGAAATTGTTTGTTATAATTCAAATACATCTTCCTGTATTTATGTTATTATAACACTGACGATCCCAGTTTTTATGGAGAAATGATGATTTTTCCCTCACATACAAATATTTTCGAAAATATATTGCGAATCTAGTGTATATTAATTGCATTACTTTAACAGTTCTCTAAGGTGAATCCGAGAACTTGCGTGTTGAGTAAATAACTCTCTTTTGTAAAATGAAAATTGATTCAATGTTACCAGCCCCATCTCATAACCGCATGATGTTATACTCTGAAAATGGTTTGACTGGACCTTGTCTTGTAATTTTTCTGATTTTCTTGATGGCATATGCAGTGAAACTAAGTTTCCCTGCCGGTCGGTATCGGTAGTAAAGTCGAGAAAAACCTTTGTGTTTACAGAATTAATTAATAATAGTTTCAATTCGTCATATATTTCGAAGGGAAAACTTAATGCACTTGATTCTTTGAAGATAGTGCTTAAGGTATATTACAATCGGCTGATAATGTATAAATAAAATAATATCCCACAAATCAAGGTAGTTTATTACAATTTACATCGTTAGAGAAGCCTGTTTATATTTTAATAATTTATGTTGACTTTAATTGGGTGTTAAGACTTTGTGTTAAATCGATTCAGGGGAGATCAGCGCAGCTCGCGAGATGTCGTAAATTAATTATTTAGGGCGCACCCGTCCCCACCCGCCCCCGTCAGCCGCCCTCGAGACCGCGCCCGCGCCGGCGTTTATCAACGTGTTACGCTACTTTGTAAAACGTTATTAAAACATTGAAATCCTTATTCAAAGCTATCGTAAATTAAATCTTCACAAGTCTCGACGTTGACTCGTTGGGCGCCGCTTCGAATTGAGATTATATCAAAGAGCCGGGAGGCTATGCACGCGTGAATGTCGTATCTCGCACAGTGGAAGATTGTTTGTGATCGATGGCGCGGATTTCCACTTGACAGTAATTCGACAAGTAGAGCGTGGAAAAATTGCAAATCTTCAAAGTATTTTATACTACTTTGAATTCCTTTCGACAAAGTAAATCCAATAATTGCTTTTTGCCTTTTTTTTCTAATTTCTAGACGTTGGAAGAAAGTTTTGTTCTTCATGATGTTTTGTTCTCAATGATGTTTTGTTCTCAAATACTTAATACGTATATTCGTATTTAAATAGGGCTGCGTATATATACAGGTAAATATCTCAAACAATGTGATATCTAGAATTGTTGTCACAGTTTCAAGAAGAGAACTTTTGAGGTGCGGAATACAAAAATATGGCCAAATAAATTACTAACCTAATGTATATAAAGTATTTTGTATCCAAATAAGTCAAAAAAGTCTATAAAATTTATTGCAATGAACATAACATTCTCAAGTTAACTATCAATTTGATCAGTTAGGTCATAACTCGGATTTAAATGAAAATCTCTTAAATTTTTTCAGACCTGTTGCGAGTGTATGATTCTGTCGAACTCATTCTGATTGAAACTTAAATATGATGTAGTGATTTACTTGTAGGGAAAACACGATGAAAAATATTTTCAATATGAAAAATATTCAAGAAAAATCCACTAATAAAGTTAACCTGAGACTTAACTATCGAATCTATGTTAATTTTTTGCTACACTGATGTTAATTTGAAAGATAGAAATGTTTTATTCTTCAGTTTCAAAGTCAATGTTTCCATTCTACTTAAGAATAGACCGTGTTGTTAAAATATATCCTTTTGATCATGCGATTAGTTGAACTACAAAGAAATTAATTATTTTTTTTCATTGTGATTAATTTGTTTTTTTTTTATTGCAAGACCTTAGATATTATTGGCATGTATCGTTTATTTAAAATTTTGAAGAAAAATCTCCTCATACAGTCAACCTGAGACTTAACTATCGAATCTGTGTTATCTTTTTGCTACACTGATGTTAATTTGAAAGATGGAAAAGTTTTATTCTTCAGTTGCATAGTTAATGTTTCCATTCTAATTAAGAATAGACCGTTTTGTTATAATAGATCATTTTGATTATGCGATTCAACTACAAATAAATTAATTGTTTTTTCATTGTGAGACCTTAGAGTTTTTATAAGTGTAAAAAAGCAGTAAGAAAAAAACACTAAGAATTATTTACATATATTGTTTGTTCTCTATGTAACAACTTGACATTTAATAACTTAATAGTTTCGTTGTAATATGATTTTTTATTATTAAATCACTTTTAAATTATTTGCAAGTAAATTTGTATATTTTCATTGGGTTAGCTGCCATTATATTTATAAATTAGATGTATAAAAGGCCTGTTATATTTCAATTTTGTTGTATTTTTCTATATATGCCTATTCTATAGATATGTCTTAGTTTAAGTTGTTTTAAAATTGTGATTAGGTTAGTAAATAAATGTGTAATATTTTATCTGCAATTATATAAGTAGTATTAATAGTATCTGTATTTAGGAAAGTATATCTTGAATTTTGAATATATTTGGCGTTAATTTTGTAGAAATTAATTATTCACAATTGAATGAAACTACGTGATGTAGTATTATTTCTACTTTCTTTAAGTTCTTTACCACTTAAAGAAAGTAGAAATAATACTACATCACGTAGTTTCATTCAATTGTGAAAGTACGTCTGTAAAAGTAGATCTGATGTACCAAAATATACCTAAAATACCAAAATATACCCTATGTTCATTTATCCATGTTTATGAGACAAATAAAATAAGGAAATATGAAATAAAATAACAAACTCAATTTTTATTTGTGACAGAAAAATCATCTGGTTTACATGGCAACAAGTATATAGAGATATTTGAAGACTTGTATAATAATCTTCTAGCAAATGCACACAAAGTATCAGATGAGCTCATTTGCGTTTAAAACTAAATCTATTAAGTTTTGTTTTATACATATGTATTTCATGGTGCACATTGATTTTTAATGGTTAAATTTCAGACGAAAGAAATTATATTTAGCAAATATACAATTAATATTAAATTAAAATCGCTTTACTTAAAATTAACTCTTGCTTAAAGTTTTCAAATTTATGACAACCATTAAATCTAGAAATATAATAAAACGTTCGTTTGCGGATTTAGGTATTCAAATTAATACAAACATGCAGTTTTATTCTTTTAAACTATCAATCACTTTTGTGAAAAGTAACAATAAACAATTATTTTTCCTCAACAAAATATTCCGATTAGACTTGTATCATTGTTTACATGTGGAAAAAATGGTAATTTAAATTGATACGATGTACGCTGATACTAACACCGGTATTTTTAAATGATAAAAATTAAAATTTTTAAATTTTCTCCGCTCTCTATCTATAATAATCTATTGAAAGAAAGGAGTATTTTTAGAGTTTCGTACCACAAAAGGAAAAAAGGAACCCTTGTAGAATTGTTTTATTGCCCGTTTGTCGGTCTGTCAAGACCTTATTCTCATCAGGAGCGTGGAAGTATCAGGAACGTGGAAGTATCAAGTCAAATATCAAATACAAGAAAAAAAATTAAGCTTTTAAGTCAATAAAATGAAGAAGAATCCTCAAAATACGGTCTAAATGGCCGTATTTTGATTATTTTTCGAGAAATCAAAAATACAGCCATTTATGCAGCATATTTTGACACTAACAAATAAATCCAAACCTATAGGGTACTTTCCGTTGACCTAAAATCATGAAATTTGCCAAAAGTCAAGGTCTTCCGGAACAAGTAAATCATCGCATAAATAATATTTTTTTAAATATGCGCCTGTGAAATATATAGTAAGCAATATATTTTTTTCTCAAAAATTATAATTTTGTTAATAGTTAGTTATTCAGATAATTAATGTGAATCAATATGTAAAAATTTATGTTTCCAGGTTTAATCTAGGACGATGCAAGTAAAATTGAATTTATACGGCTGACTAAAAAAATATGCAAAAATTTCAAATAACAGAATGTGTCAAAAAATTTTTATTAAATAATAAACGTCAAAATGTATATGACACAAATGTGACCTTTCCCCCAAGCATTATAATCAAATCCGAGACTTTCTCTTGTCGTAACAGCAAAATTGAGCTCGCGTACAATTACGCGGTTTATCCGAGATTGTGTTATCAATCATCCTCCGCTTCTGCTTCTTTGTGTTTATTTTTTTACGAAAATTATTTATGAATACTCAACTGCGAAGGCGATTTCGTAAGCTGTTAAACGCGTCAAATATGTTAATTGCCAAATATAGTGCTCAGAGTATTGTATTTTTAATCAGTACCTAATGTAACAAGTAAAAAATGGAGTAACAATACTAATGTACTGAACAAATCGTTTCATTTATAAATAATGCATGTAAATACCTTTTCAATATTAGTCGGAGAATTTTAGTTAGTTTAGTTGTTAAATAGTTTTCATTAAATATTAATTGTAGTGGATCAATACGACCTGGGTTATTTTATTAGCAGACGGTGTAGTCGCATGATTATAGACTACACAAATAACACGATAACTCTCTATTAGAAACTATATGTTAAAAAAATGAAGATTAAATTGTGCATTGCTTCCTTTGTCTCGTATGCAGTATTTTCTTTGTTATACAATGCAATATTTCCTTTATATGAATCATCAGCCTCGTCATAAAAAATTAATGAAAATTAATAAAACTAGAGCAGTTGTTTTTCACAATATATTTATATTCTCCCAACAGTTCAGGTCTTGTGGTAGATAGGCATCGATCAGACGTAACTAATAATTGAAAATGTTCTTAATCTGCAACAATTAATCTAAAATCAAGATTCAATGTTAAACTCTTCATCATTGCAAATACAATTGAAAATAGTATGTTCGTAATCTATAGGTACAAGAAGATTAGAATTTCTGCAAAAGGCGTTTATGATTATTAATTTACGTTATTTATTTAATTGCTCTTTAGGATTTATATAAATAAAAGTATTGCTTAGGATTGATCCATTGCATAGGTTCAAAACAATTGACGTCATTTCTTTTCTTAAATTTATTTCCCTGAATTACAATGCATGCAAAAATAACATATTTCACGATTAACCTCAAGTACGGTATCGAATAGAGTAGCGTAACGAATTGAATTGAATGGTTCAGCGACAGGTGTATTAACGTCGAGTTCCAATCATCCAACTTAGTTACATAACATTTGGAGCAAACATTAGGTTTTAAAAAAATTAACCTTAAAGCGGTGAAAAAAAGATTAACGTTTTCCATAAATTCGATTTTTTCGTTCATCCTACTAGTTTAAGAAACTTTGAAGATTCTTTCTTTTTAATAGGCATCTACTATAAGTCGATGAAATTGAGATAAGGATATTTGTTTGTAATAGAGCGTACTCATGACTCATTCCCAAGTAATAGATATCTACTCGGTAAATAACGACACATTTTCGCCCTTCTTCTTCTTGCAGTTCCACTCCTATCGGAGATTGGACAATATCAAGGCTATCCAATGTTTGGAGCAGCTGATCTAAATTGCCATTAAATCACTCCCGCTGAAGTTTGTTTATATATTTTTCTGCCATCTTTCTTTGGATAATGAGTAATGGTTGGTAGACACCGTGTTTCTTTTTTGTCATGAGCTATCCAGAATAAGAGAGTTTTCCATGCTTAATGGTTTCTTTTCTCCTTTATTTAACCAGAATCACGTGAAGATATTTTTAAAATACGGCAGTATATCCATATCTCGAAGGTTGATAGTTTTATTGTGACTGTTTAGAGTCCAGGCCTCTGCACCGTATTTTCATTGATTCAGTTTCTCATTTTTTTTATTATTTCAATTTGTCGACTTTTCCAATAGCTTTTCTTTAAATGAAAATTCTGGTATCATGCTAAGATTTATGTGAGACCAACATTTTTTTGAGGTATATTTTATTATCGGTACATAAATAAGCACCCTTTTTTGGATGCAAAGTACTTTAAAAATAGTACGTTTCCGCCACGTGGATTAGAAGCGATACTTATTATATAATGTTATTCTGTAGGAAAAAAGGGAACCATTAAAATAATACTGTAAAAAAACAAGAAAACATTGTTTATATAAAATTTAAATATGTTATTATTCCTAAGTGTCAAAACTTTAAACTAATTATCTCAATATTATTAATATTAAGTTACGTCTTAAACATTACATGAATATATTTTATTATGCCTGAGTGTTTAAAAAACCAAAACGAGCTAGGCTTGCTTTATTGGCTATTTGCTATTCGCTGACGTGGTGAATGACTATCAGTGGATGGGAAATGTATCTCGCTCTTTTAACGAGTTTCACTTTTCTTTACGTTCCCGTTTTTCACCGTACACATTTACCACCGTGAAACAGACTTCACTTCATAAATACTTTTCCTTGCAAATAAATACACGGATTTGATATCTACGTGGAGAAAGCACTGTATCAGTGCCTTTAATCTTGAACCCGTTCCGTGACTTTGATGGAAGGCATTTCCTTAATAATCATGAATAATTATCAAGCGTAGGGTCGGCAGCGGGAAGGGCTGGCGAAAGAGGGTGCGAGTCGGCGACGGCGAGACGTGGCGTGACTCACGACCGACGCGCCAGTCGCCATCGGCTAACCCGCCTGCATATTTTACAGTAGACAACGGGCCGCCCACGGCAAACATCCGTGCAGGAACAATCGACGTTAATTATTGAGCAGAAGGCGAATTTACCCTAAACCAAAGGTATCCGGACGAAAGCAAAAAGAAAGGTAATCGATAAGGTCGGAGGTGTGAAATGAATGTCGCGCCCCTTTCCCTCACGATGCGTTACCTATTCTTCTTCTCCGTCGTTTCGCTCTTGATAGAGCGGTCGTGGTCAGCATGTAGTATTGTTATGGGTGGCCGCTGGTACTCGCCTCACGATGCCTCTCCATCTCTCCCTATTTATCGTCGCCCTGGTGTACTCTGATCTGGTCTGTCCACCGTATCAACTACCTTCCGCTCGGTCTAGAGCCTTCTTCCCTGCACAGCAATGTGCTCTATGGAACTATGTCTCCACATATGACGTGACCAAAACGTTTTAGAATCCGAGTATGAACGAGTGTTGATAGACGTTGTTTGAGGCCGAGTTCTTGAAGTATAGAGACATTCGTGCGGAACCACGAAACTCCAGGCACATTTCTAGAGCCTATTTTGTTCTTCTCAAGTATTCGTAGCGTCCAAGTCTCTGCGGTGTAGAGAAATATGGGGAACACCAGAATTCCAACGAGTCGGATCTTAGTGGCCTTGATAATGTTTCAGTCCCTCCATATATCTTTCAATTTACGTTACCTATATTGTTATTGAATTTGTTACCAGTATCTGCTCTCATTTCTAATCGTAATAACTAAATAAGTGTTATTAAATTGCGACGTAATGGACAATTGGCAAACTGGTCTGCAACTTGATTTCAACTGCTGTTAAAATTAATAAACCATGCATTTAATGTCGCCCACATCTCGACCGACTAAAACTTGTTAACTTTATTTAATATGTACGTTAACTAATATTGTCGATAATTTATTGCCGCTTACATGCCAAGATTGCTCTCATTTGTAACATGTACGTTTCATGCAAATGTTTTTTTTTGTCATTACGCGGTGACCGACCCAAACCAGTCTTGACGATATCCGAGTGCGCGCGCGTGTTCTTTTCGACTATCTCTGGAACATTTTAAAGTACATTGTTTTAAAGTTATTATTAAAGTTATTTTTGTAGATTTTTCTCATGTGTTTGGTATTAATTTAAACATGATTTCTGAGTAAAATAAAACTAAATAAGTTTAATGGTACAAACAAATTGCAACACAGTTCAAAAACATTGAATCTTAAAAAAATCTTTATATCATGTTTATCAAATAGGTACAATCATATAGATAAACTATCAAAGAAACAAAGAGCGACCTAAAGACTGGAGTTGGTCGATTGATGTATTGTCTATTTAGAAGTCATAGCGATGTGTGAGCATATGTTATAACCTTATTCATATTATTATATTTAGAATGAATGAGAAATATATTAGAATATTAGAAATCATTACTAAACGGTTATTTATCCAACCTGAACGAAGCAAGCTGAGGACAGACTTTGTACCGCCTCTATTTACGTTCATTCCTCTATTCGACGACGACTTCTTAAGCTGGTAATTATCAACTTAAAAATCGGTGACGAGTTTTTAAAGTGATAATGGTTCTTGTGAAGTCGGTTAGAATTTCTTAAAAATTTCTCTTTTATCATGTATCTTGCTACAGCATTTGCGCCTATTTTTAGAATTAGAAGTATTTTTGTTTTGAAGTCTAGCTTCTTTAGATACTTCATCGTTTGTCTTTTTTCCATTAAAGCTTACGAATCAAAAATCTATGTAGCATAAGCTGGAAACCACTGACATACGCCGGAAGCGTATAAGTTGTTAAACCAAAATTCGGATGGCTGAACTCTAACGTGTGAATGAGTGAAGAATCATATAAAGTGTACATATAAAAGCATATAAAGTTACATATAAAAGCATATAAAGTGTATCAAAGTGTAGCAAAATTGTTATATACGGCGATGTAATCGATTATAGCTTTATTTTCAATTTTGTTGAGAGGTGATGTAACAAAGTGAATAATGTTGGATGTTTTACGCTATAAGATATTTAAATATGATTTTATATTTCTCGGAAAATTTTACAAACCGTCGAATATCAGAATTTATTTTCCTTGTTTTTCTTATATTACGTAATACCTGCAGGAAATTAATAGAGTTCTTAGAAGGCAATTTATAAGCGTCACCACAATAAACGTTGTAAGTCTTCCAAATTGAATAACAAAGATTTGATTGTTCACATGAAAATACCAATGTAAGGAATCGACGTAGCCCCGGTGTAGCGCCAGCAGTAAAGGAATGAGTGCTCGTCGCCTTAACGACGTCATTACGACAAGTTGACTTCATACACACTCGAACATATTCTCGATATAAGGTAAGGCCGGACGGCCTCAGAACTCCGTAATTGACTAGGGCATTACTAGTACATGCGCGTATGTCATAGTCGTATAATGTTCATGGTTGCTGTAAAAATATCCCCGCGGCGATCATAAACCGCAAATAAAATTATATAAATGAGCGGATGGGATGCGTCGCGCGTCCGCCGCGCGGCGGCTGCGAGAAAAAGAGACATCGCCAGGGTAATTGATGAAAACGATCAAGTATCGGCCTCATTTATGGGCTCGGAGATAAAAATGGTGCTCGCGCCGCATCTCCCGGAGGGAAAGCGTATATCTGTCAGCGGCGAGCCATAAACTAGGGCTTCGCATACATGCAATGCTCTTTTTATTATTGTGACGGACGAATAAAAAAAATCATTGTTCCGACTAAATAACCTTTCATATCGCTGCGTCAGTCATTTTATTTCAATCGCATATGTTTCCTGCGCTTGCGATGTGCACCTTTCGAATATAAATCGGATTACAAATCGTTTCGTGCCCGAGCGGGAGCCAGTCAGCGTTTACAGATTTATGCGCCCTTCAATCCGGATGAGATGTTTGCATTATACGAGATGTGTTTTTGACAAACTTCCATAGGAGCGGTTCGTCGAGATTACCATCCGATAAGGGTTAGATTCATCCACTGCGGTAACTTTTTTTAAGTTATGTAAATATCTTTGGTAATTCAGCAATTGCTACATTATTATAAGTATTCTACCCCTTTTTAGGTATCTGCAAATTTACGAATGGATAATTGTATCTATCTCTTAATATTCTTGAATTTCTCAAAATCGACAAAATTTAAGAGCACGAAAACAAACAGAAAAAGCGATTCTATTTTGTTATTGTAGAATTTTACCATAAATGCATTAGGAAAGTCGGAGCACGTGAAAATGATTTTTTGAGACTTTTTTTAAACGAAGTGAAAATTGGAATCATAACTACATTTCCAACAACATTTTATTCAAGTACTCAATGAGTTTTTAAACCACAAATAATTATTACGGTATCAAATTTAAGCCTTTTACATAAAAGGAAATGACCCTATGAAAATTTACTAAAAGAAAAACACTGCGAGTTTTCCGTAAGTGTTTTCTTGAATACAGAACCTGAAATCATTCATTTAAACCATAGTAAGCGATATACATTTGATATTTACATATATAACAACAAAATCTCATTCACGGATTGAATCCTTTAGAAATCAACATATAACTCGATTAGAAATATTTTTTTATATGAGTATTTCGTTATATGAGTTATATGAGTATTTCGAAATTATTATTTCAGATGTAGAAATTAGACCCACTAAAAGTTAGATGACTCGAATATTTGTATTAAATGCTCACATAGAAATATGGAAATATATATTTAACCGTTTTGGGAAAATTGGTAATATTAAATAATAAAATATAACATTTTTTAGCGGTATCTTATTGAAGCAAAACCCTCACAGAGTGACAAGTTGCTGCTGTAGAGCGCGTACTTTGAATGAAGGAATGTAACATCTAGAATGATAAAGACTACAAACTTAATTTATTGTTTTTGTTGACAATACTATAAATTATTGATGATATGATACATTTTTCAAACATAAAAATCGTGAAGTAAATAAAACACATTTAGAATATTATAAAAAAATATTTATTATAAAAACTGTCTTTCCCTTATTGTTCATGATAACCTCAAATATCAATGTCACGTATACATTTAATATTTCATTAAATTATACTTTACGAGACAGATTGACAACCGGATAAGAGACGACAGTTACTAATAATTTATTATAGATGATGATACGGAATCCTTAGTTCGAGTACCATTTAACCATTATTTATTTACCTACTTTCATGTATACAATTGTTACATGAGGTGGCCTTATTGCTACAAAAGCTATCTCTTACAGCTACCAGTGCAGCCACCCACTGCGCGACGCGTCGTCATAAGCTATACCTTGCGATCAATGCAACACATCATGGCGACATTCTTTCGTGGTATAGAAATTAGACCTACTAAAAATGTTTGGACTATTACAGTGAGTTTATAATCTTTGTTTTTATGATGAAACTTGCACTGTGGTAATACACTAGCCAACAGTCATTAAAACAAAATTTAAATCATCAACAACACTCTATACATGACTACAGATTTTTGAATTTATATTTTTCTTTCACGCTTTTCCTCGCTCTATGCTATTCTTTCGTAACGGCAACAACAAAACTTAAGAAAGAAAAATGATAACGAAAAATGGATTTTCACAATTTTGTACATTAAAATTACTTCTTTTGAGAATCGGGTTAAATGAATTGAATTAGGCGAAACTAAAAAAAAGACAAGTATCTAATTCATTAAAGCAAAGCTGTAGGAATACTGCAAAATTAATTAACTATTAATTAATTAAATTAATTAATAATATAACAAGGAATGTGTGACATTGGTTGTTGAACATGTGTAATTTGATTGAATAACCGTCGGTACAGCGTTCGATCGATCGCACGCAGCATCTGTCACGGCGTTGCAGGACATCATGTCACCGCGCTCGCATCCGCGTCGGGAGCGGGCGGTTTCGCCCCCGACCGCCGCGCCATCACGTCCGCGCTTATTCATTTCGCCGACGTGACAGCCTATTAATTCGAGCGAGCCTGTCGCCAGAAGATATATTTTAGGTATTCCTCCGCTAAATGCGCAATAAGCGGTTCCTTGTCGACGGAATGGCGCTTTTCGCCGAATTCCTCTGCGAAAAATTACGTTTGTTTAGTGCCGAGTCAGGCTTAGCACGCTAATAATGACGACGTCTGTCCTCCGGGAAGAGCAGCGCCGCGGTACGCGCAACGCCGGACCGGGAAGAGTTTATTGCGTTATTTATAGTTTAGTACGCGTACGTGATAAAGTGCACGGCCGGTCCGGCTTCTTATTCGCACACGACCATAACGGGACTAGATAATTGGCTTAAGAAGACGTTTATCACTGCGACCGTCGTCCCTCTGACAACGGTAGAGTGCACGGAGGGCCCTATCGGGGCGCGAGGCGCGTATCTCTAGCGCCAACCTTGACACGCTCCCGCCGAACGTAAACAAACGTTGCATATTGTTCCACTCATTACGGGAAATGTTTTTGAGGCGTGCCTGGAAATAGATCTGTTTATCGTTCGTTCTCGGAAAATCGTTCGCGGGCCGAGTTTGCGCACGATCGGTTCCGTGATGCAACGTGATGGTTTATATTCGTTCGTGTGGAACAATTTTACCATCGGTTTGTAACTGGAGTAATTTTCAAGGCGATATTACCACAATCGATGTGTCGCAAAACGCGCGCGAAACATTTTGCAAAGTGTTTCGCCGCGGGCGATTGTAAAAATGGCTATGCGGAAGCAATTATGTCCATTACTATTTTGTTACGCAAATTAAATCGTTGGAATGTCGAAAAAATCACGATATTAACATGCAGATTGCCATCCGCTGAATAAAACTGTGTCTAGTTTTAATTGTCGTGCCGAATCAACTATTGAAAGTGTAAAAGCGAAGGAAACATTCTACGAGTTTTTTTCTAAGACGAATTGAATACAAATGCGGTTGGAAGTAGATAACAATAGCAATCATTAGCGCGTCATTTTGTATATACTAAATTATATATAACTTTACTTAAGAGTATTTTGTTTTGAAATGTCATCTGCAATTCGCTTAACATTGTTTTAGAGCTATAGACATATGTAATTTAAGCAACGAATGACAAATAGAAAGTGTAATATAAATTTTTAAAAATTAAATTACGAGTAAGTACTAGTAATGGAAATAGTAATAGAGGTTATTGAAAAAGAGCGAGTTTAGAACTAGTATTGATCAAATAGACACAGATGTTAAAAAGCTAGTTTAGAGCTAGCATAGATTAAACATAAGCAGACATTGGTGGCGAGTTTGGAATTAATATAGATTAAATTGACATACATATTAGAGAGCGAGTTTGGAATTAGTAGATTAAATTTACACAGATGTTAAGAGAGAGTTTGGAGCTAGCATAGATAAAACAGAGACAGACATAGGAGAGCGAGTTTAAAGTCAGTTACTATTGCGTGTGTGACATACATTGGGGTCTTATCTTACCTGTTAGTGTAAATAGACAATAGACAGATGAGTAAATGCATTGAAGAGTAATATTGGAGTAAATAAATTCTGCAATACTGATGAACCACGGTGTCTCATCCTCGGTGCTATTATTAATAGGAAGACAGACAGAGGATCGTACAATGAAGTGTAAATCATATCATACAAACTCCTATGTTATGCAGAACATAAGACGTTTAGAAGTTTTATTACTTTAAAAGAAGTTGTTAATAATATTAATAAATTTTTTTTTATTTATATTCGTATTTTTGTTTTTATTTTGAAATACAGTCAAACACAGGGGGAAAATCTATAAAAAATAATTTTATTTAATTGCTGTTAACTTTGAGGTATGATTTTTGCTTCATCACGGATAACTGCTAAAAATAATCGTATATTCATTTTGAGAAAGGAATATTCCGTAAAAATTGAATATAATTTTGATCTACATAATTTTTTTCATATATTTCATAAATTTTAACATTTAGAATCGATACGTTGCGAATTTTCATTCGATATTTATGTTATAATATAAATACTATAATTATAATACACTCTTTTTCTGACCTTGCACATCGTGTCTAAATCTTTTCATTATCAAACTTTTACAAGTGGATGTGTTATGTGTGGATATAGTTAATACCTATTGTTGATTTAAATTTGATATTACTCTATAAACTACTCAGAAAGTTATGAACCGATAATTTAGGAGCAACTCACACGTACGACTTTCCAACGATATTGCGACGACAAAAAAGTAGTCGTCTGCAAATTAGCACCGACGATAGTGTGCGACAAACTGTAGTCCTTTTCGATGACAGGTTTCCATAGTAATTTGTAGACAACGACTTTTTTATCGTCGGAAAGTCGTAAATGTGCTTTGCGCCTAACTAATGGTTAACAATCATTCCATAACGGTTTCGTTTCCCTACTGCTATCTGGGAAACTGTAAATTTTAATAATTTATCTACAACAAATATAATCGTTAATTGCATACTTATTTGGGATATTATATTATACACTAGGTTATCTGTGGAGCTTTAAATGAGTACGCAATTGGCAGAGTAATTGCTATTGAATAAATGCGAAACGAAATTCATAAGTCGTTAACAATATCAATTGGTAATGATAAATTTATACTAACGGGGACCATAAAAATTGTCGCGTAGATACAAAGGGCGGTAAAATGTAACCAGTTTTGTTACCGACAGCTATTGTTACAGCAATATTTAATCGTTTCAAACGTCCGATTGCTTCCGGGAAAAAGGAATCGAGCCCGCGCATGTCCGCACAGAAATATCCGGCGTGAGTAATAGGGCTCACCCTCCCTAAGACAGATATATAGCCTACGTATTATCTATAAATCCATCAAGTAATAACCTTTTAAGTAGAGGATGCGCCTTCTGTCGCACGAGGGCGGCGCCCGCCCGGAAGGGTTTAAAGTAGGCGAATAAAATATTTTATTATTTCAATTTTTTAAGCATTCGGTAAATTCAGGCAGGCGGATGATGCATTCGACAGATGGCCTCGATATATTTATTATGGGGCGGCTCCGTTTCGTAATACGTCTTCTATGAAGTTCCGCCGCACATATTTAAATGCAGCCGTAAAGTTTGTGGGTGAATACATTTGCATAATCGGCGGGCTCACGGAAAGAACACGTGTTTAAATTGTTAAGTGAATATGTACTCCATTCGTTAGAAGTTACTCGCCTGGCTGTTGTATCGAGGGGGTTGGCTTTTGACTCTTCGATTGTACTTTATTATTGCAGAGAAAGTTTACTTTACCGCATTCACCACATGTCGTAAATTTCCTTAAAAAAATTAGATCAGTAAATTTAATTGTATTTTAGATAAGAAACTAATCTAACGACTTTATCAAGATGCCAGTTTTCGATAATTTCTCCCATGTTAATCTTTGGTTTGTTTTATTTTCGTAAATTGTTAAAAAAATTTAAAGGTTAGATAACGTTTTTGTGGAATAAGGAATATATATATATATATATATATATATATATTGATAGGTAATAATTTATTATAAGTAATTTGTAATAATTTACAACGCTTAAGACAGAATATTCGAAGAACGATAGAATAATAACAAACTTAACTTAATTTTCTATCCGAAAATCTGAAAGCTTCTCGTTGTTCCGTGAAGAGTTTCTCCCTGTCAACCCTAGGTCACCACATTCATGTAATACAACCGACAAGTGCTATTATATGTTTTTTAATATTTTTAGAGTTTCGGAAGTGAACGGAGCAAAACGGATACCCTTATAATTGCACGCTTGTTTGTTGTATATACATATAAAATTAGAACTTTTCTTTAGAATAATATTTATACCTTTTAAACTTAATTCATCGTTATCGTTATCGTGACAATCGATAGCTAGTCTGTTAAATATAATATATAATGTTTTGTGTTCAATTACTCTTACTTTCACTTGAATGACCTTTTAAACTACTACGACTAGACAGTCGACTTACGACTGACTAGTCGTAAGTCGACTGTCTAGTCGGACGTAAGGTAGGAGTAAAGTAAAAGCAGTCGGACGTAAGGACGAAATTTGAAATGAAAAATAACACGATATAAATAAAGGTACTTCGCTACGCAACTTGTGCGTTTGTTTAAGCTGAATGCTACATGTTTACAACACATTAAAACGCCTCAAGTACACGTGGCCCAAGTTGAAATGAAGCATAAAAAAAACTCATTAGATATATGGCGCGTATGTGTTTTATATTCCATTAGACGAGTGGGTAAACCTGTATTATAAGCACGAGTCATAAAAGGCTATTAGTCTTAAGAGGTAATGCCGTCATTTGATTCCCATATCCGGTCATCTTGCCGGGATTTATGCTAATGGCTTATTACCACTGTCGTTTTTATCTCGCATATGTTTAAATAATGTATTATTTCATGAAAAATAATATAATTCAAGTATCTATAATTTGTAATAAATTTTATTTTGTTTTTTCACTACGGTAGATGAAATTTCAAACAAAAAACATTTTATATGATTTCCTTATTTACACGGTTAATAAGAATGATTATAATTTTGTAAAGAAACATTTTGTTGATTTATTTTTAAAAGTTTTATTTAAATACATAACAAACAAAATAACTTATTTAAATATATTATATTTAAACACATTATTTAATACATTATAAGATTTTTAGTTTTGTTCGTTTTTTGAGTTTGAAACCAAAATAATTTTTTGATTGACATGAAAATTTCATGACTTATAAATAACTCATAGGATGGTGAAATTTTCATTTTCATTTACTGACTTATAGCATCTAGATTCTAAATTGACATAGGGTTTAATCGTTGGAAAAACCAGAAGTGTTTTTAATGGTATATTGTATAAGCAATTAGAAAGAAAATTTAAAAACAAAAAAGCTGAGAGCAGAGAGAAAGAGTAAGAAGTTCCATACAAAACAGAGGTAGAAAACTGTTGCCGAATACAAAAAAGGGAGTTTGGATAAATTGGCGAGCAAAATGGGATGCTTCTTCCCTAGACGGACAGATTACCTGGTAAAGGCTGTAGACAGCCCTTGAATGTAGACAGAATGGGATCAATTTTTGTGGAACTCTATGCGGGAGGCCTCAGTTTAGCAAATCACACCTCAGTTATGGAAATCTTCCGGCTGATGACGGTGAATAGAACTTATCCTCCTTATCAGTGGAACGACGTCCACTGTTGAACATAGGCTTTCCTCACAGATTTTCCCGTGCTGCTTGCATCAGAACCTTTCTTCCCTAACTATTATCGGTGCTGCGTGCTATATGACGTATTCATTGCCACTTCCGTCTGCCAATCTCACGAGTATTGGTTCTTTCTGAGTTCTTTCATGGATCTCCTCATTACTAATCAATTCATAAAGATATCCCAATTATAGACATTTTTATAGCTCACTGAGTGACTCGGAGCCTTTAGTAAGAGGCTACGTCTCATTTTCATATACAATTACTGGCAATATATACCTGATCGCATAGTTTCGTTTTCAAACACTGGGATTTTGGACGAGAAGATAATGGGGATATACATATAATAATATGCAAAAATATCCCCATATTCTTCTAATGAGTCAGAAAAAATTAATGTTATTCGCCATTTCTTCAAACGAGTTTAGAAAATGTATTTTTGTTTTTTTATTAGAACACATTCTTGATTAATATATCGTTCTCTATAACTTATACGAGCATTCAATAT
The DNA here is from genome assembly GCA_039881145.1 of Druceiella hillmani. Classification (NCBI taxonomy): domain Eukaryota; kingdom Metazoa; phylum Arthropoda; class Insecta; order Lepidoptera; family Hepialidae; genus Druceiella; species Druceiella hillmani. The sequence goes on along the minus strand of JAYKKI010000001.1, from coordinate 109,954,675 downwards.
CTCATGCGCACTTGTTCGTTGTTATATTCAGAGGAACATGAATCTCGGCTCGTTAACTTCCCAAACACTTTACTTGTTTATTATTCTTGTAAACTTCGCATTAAGAATGATCGTACTTATTCGTTGTACCGTTCATCAAATTTATTTGATCTTATATTTAGGTTTTTTCTCATTATTTCATGTCTATAAACTCATTTTTTAACATATTTCCGAGATCTCTTATTCTTTTATACTCAACAGTGATAGTCCTTGCCATTCATTTGCCACTTATAAAGCAATTTAAAAAGCAATAAAGAAATAACTGGAGGGCAGGGGGAGTTCACCTCCTTTAGAGGGTACATTTATGGAAATGGATAATGGTGGGTTTGCAAACACAACCCTCTAGGGAGTTTAGTCAGAACCCTTAACGAGTACCAAATATTACGAGTACAATATATATTTTTTAAAACAGTCGTAAAAACGATTTATCTAATGCCAATTAAATATTATATGATTAGCATTTGAATATGACATAAGAATATTTCTTCTTACGCAGCGGTTTACTATTGCAGTTCGAAAATATATTGGTATTTAAATTTCAGTTAGTATTTGAAAAAATGATCGATTCAATAATAAAGAAATGGTTGAGATATTGGATGGACACTCGCGTAGAGTTTCGAAATTATGTTCTTGGATCACTTGGATGGATACTTGGATCTATAAAGTAAATAAGTTCAAACATTACAAAAAAGAATGATGTTAAAGATTTTCTTATTTCAAATGACTAGAATCGAATAGAACTGTGAGCCGCTGGCATTGGGAGCCGCGTCATTTTTAAACAGGCCCACCACATACGCGCTGTTCGCTTTACAACTCTTTGGAGAATATAATAATATTTATAAAATTTCGAAGATGTAAAGTTATTTGTCATAAAAAAAATATAAAAAAGGAATAATTTATCACACTTACACAACATTATAAATCAAAATTATATTAAGGCTTTCATTTAAAAATTAAAGGCCAACAAAAAAGAAAAATAAAAAATTTCTAATTTTTAATCAAAAATCTCAAAAATTCTTACCGCCTTTCACTAACTACACTTATACTTTTCACTTTTTAATAAAACCCTCGCTGATTATTACGTGAAAAATATTTCGAAAGGTATTGGGATCCAAAATCGAGTGATTTTTACTTTAACAGCTGATTAGTAGGTTAAAAACGATAGCTGAGGAATAAAAAACGAATTTACAAAATAAAAAAACAAGTTTCTAAACTTTTCTCTTTGTTTTTATTTAATAAAATATATTCTTTGCTCTATGGACGATGCCATAAAATAAAAATTTGTGGGATCATTCAAAATTTGTTTAAATTTTTTAATTATCCCTAAATTTTCAAGTTTAGTTATTCGTGGATGTAGATATTATGAAATTAGACTAACCATCATTAATTGTAATTACTCAAATACGCCCCTAAAATTTATATATTCTACAATAATTTAATAGTAACTATACAAACTCAACTGCAATTAATGTATTACATACCCGCTTATTCAACTAAAAGGTAATGCTATTTATATAACAATGACTCACTTCAGGGGATAATGGAAAATAAGAATAAAATGTATGGAATTGAAATAATCTTAATAGTTGATTAGAATAGTATGTAGCAAAATTTCGGAAAGATGTTTTAAGAATGTTTTGGTCACATTAATTAAGCACTGTCCTCATTTAACATAAATGAAAAAGGCGGATATGTATATAAGAGTTTACATTATGTGAGTGGGAGAACACACAAAGGTATATAAAAAACACCCAAAAAATTAAGTAAAATAGTTTGGCATCAATATGTCGTTAGGAAAATTGTTGACTCGCGACATATCAACTCAACTGCCATTAATGTGTTATATACCCGCTTATTCAACTACAAGGTAATGATATTTATATAACAATGATTCACATCGTGGGACAATGGAAAATAAGAATAAAATGTATGGAATTGAAATTATCTTAATATTTAATTAGAATATTACGTAACAAAATTTTGGAAAGATGTTGTAAAAATGTTTTGGTTTCGTTAATTAAGTACTGTCCTCATTTAACATAAATGAAAAAGGCGGATATGTACATCAGGGTTTACATTATGTGAGTGGGAGAACACACAAAGGTATATAAATATAAAAAAGACTCAAAAAAATAAATAAAATAGACTGGCATCATTATGTCGTTAGAAAATTGTTGACTCGCTACAACTTCGCCTACGTTTAAGTACGAAAAATACGGCGTCCTTTAATTGGCATATAATAATCTTTGTGAACTATGACTATTGAAAAAGTGAAAAGTTCGAAGTGAAATTACTTTCCGCTCACTTGTATTTTTTTTTCTCAGAAAAAAAAATAGTCATTAGATCGTGCGCGAGGCATTGTAAATTTGGGAGAGCTTTCCGTAAGTTCCCTATGATTAATGAAAGTTGAAAATTATTCTTATAATTTTGTTCCACGAGAGGCGCCGCTCCATATTGAATTTGCAAAATCCCCCCCTGTCGACACTGATTAATTACATCGAGCCGTGAAACAAAATGTGTCGAGGTAACGTCGGGCGCGGGCCTTTGTTCGAGTCGCTACGCCGTACGTAGGTAGAGTGGATGCAGTGCAATTTTATTATTATTTAAATCGTTCTTATTAACTTCCTGTCATGACTCTATATTATACAAGTATACAAATATACGGAATCCATTTTTCAATACCCCCAGCGTCTTATCGACGTATTCTTTATAGACTTTGTAATCTTCTTTGATGTACGTATATACATTAAATATTGCAAAGTCTATTAAGTGTTCGGAGAAGGAGCGAGCGGAGAAAATTATTTTGCTGTTGAATAGAGAGAAGAATGGTCCATAATACAATTTAGGACTAACTTATTAATATTAGTAGATACGTCGTAACGATCTAAAAATACACAAATTGTAACTTAACACCATGATCTAAAAGAATTTAAGCAGCATCTACACGATTTATTCTGAAGCTAAAGGCATTTTTGAGGGAATCGGTGAACAAGAATAATGAGACCATATCGTGACACTCTTCATAAAGCAGATACAAAAATGGTCGTTTAACTTTTTGAGGCGCATACTGAATACTTATTGTCTTCTATTAACCGCCTTATCGCGATCTTTAAAAAAACGACTAATATTTATTTAACAATTTAAATAAATTTGTTAAATCCTAAAACATAACACGTAACTCAAAACTCGAGTAGTAAAGCAGCAGTATAAACATTTCAACAACGATATCAATGACAGCCAACGAAACCACAACATGCGCGCGGCTTTTAGACCCGTTTATCGCAGGATTTGCCAATAATTTTTAAGCACATTCTACAAAAGGTACGAGGCTTTTGAATCTTCATCCATCAAATTTGTTGAAGGAATTTTTAGCCCAAACGCTGTTGTACTACGAAGTGTAAATGAAATTATAAATTTATAAGAATAAAAAAAGTAGTTCCGTTAAACTTTTTTAATACTTTGTTAGCTAAAGTTTAGTGGTTTTGGCTCATAAACTCCATATTATAATGCCAATTGAGAGAAAAATGTTTATTTTTATTAATACTCGTATTTTATCTTAAAAATTCAGCACATTTTCATCACAGCACCAGCGTTTAGTCCGTCATGATCTTAATTAATTGCTATATTTATCTCATTTAATTAAAATACATTTTTTTCTTAATACGTTTCTTGGAAATTTTTAAAATGATTGTAATTTGTAAGTATTATCAGAGAAAATAGTGGAAGGATAAATCGCGATACTTTTCGTCAAAAATTGCAATATCTGTCAATGGAGATGTAGCGAAGTAGTAGAACATTTTCGAAAACAGAGCAATGGCTCCATTTGTTTAGAGGAAATTTAATAATTTCAATATACAAGTGGTAGTAAGAAGGTAGTGGACGTAATGACAAATAAGTTGAAAACGATATAAGCTAGATAAGAAATAAGAGTTTGGAAGTTTTTAACGGGTTAATAGAAAGGTTGAATACTTGAAATGCAACTTTTTAGACTACTCTCACTAAGGTACAGATGTATAAAAGGCGTTTCAATGCTTCTACGATTAAACGAACATAGTTTTTTCTATCTTCTCCTGATTTCGTAGTGTAAACCAAATTAAACGAAAGTACGCTTCATTTCTAGACCTCGTCCGTTCCAGTGAAATAGATGGAAGCCACCATTCCATTGCCTCATTCCTTTCCACAATCCGGCCTCATTGTCTCCTTGTGTGCTTGTTGCCATTGCCATTGTGCTTGTCATCATTCTCTTTTAGAGTTGTGTTATTTAACATAGAGCTTATTTTTCTTAACCTTCATCCATTGATTCATGATATTTTGAATTTATACGAAAAAAATTCATAACGAAATTTATGCCTATCAACCAGAGAAAATGATTACAGAATGGTTTTCTCTTTAAATAAATGTAAGTATGTTCAAGGTTCGAAAAATATTTAAACCTGAAAGGACTGATTTAAAGTCAAGTCGCAGTTTAGCTTAATAATGCATTGAAGAGTGGAATATGCACAAACATTCCATGTGATATTTAGTGCTGCTCACTGATACCGAACAAGACGTAAAAAAGAAAAGACTATTTCCGGAACCGTTGTGAATTTTCCTATTCAGAAAAATTAGGATTTCTCGAAAACTATGTATTGCAATCGCTTGGGACTCACTGAAATCAATTTGTGCAACTACCATTTTTCAGATCTGAGAAATGACAAAAATTGTGAGTCTTTTACAACTTTGCTATGTGAAATATATACTTTACTTTGTCCGACTTTGCCCATGTGTCCAAGAAATATTTTTCAGCCAGGTTTGAAAGCGATTCGTCAACAATTATTTGTCGTTGGAGATATAGTGAATTTTTAGAACATTTCCAAAATCAGAGTATCATCAATAGCGCGATTTGGTTAAAGGAAATTTATTGGTATTATTTTTATGCATATAAAAACGGTAGTGTGGAGACTTTATTCCTTACTAATTGTATCGATAAGGCACGCTTTTCTCTAATGCTGAAATGTCGAATCGCAATCCGGGACGGGGGCTCGTTAACATAAATAGCGCGATTGCGACTGTGACATCCATATGACTTACATGTTGACGTGGAGCCGTACGAAGCGAGGCAGGACGTATACTCATTGTTGGGAGCGCGTGCGGCGCTCGCGTCTATCAGAGGCCCCTCCGCACAGGCTTTAATTGTTGGTCTGGAAGGTATCGTTTGATAGCTGTATGCTGTATAGTAAGTGACTTATATGGCAGATTGTTGGTTGTCATCATTGATATTGCAATGTATCCGCGTACGTGATGAAGGTAAACATAGCGGCAGAAAATCGCTATGTAATATTTATATTTATTATATGACAATGGATGATATATAGTAATTCAACGAGGAACACGGCGGAAAACGGGTTTTGAATTAAATTATAGAATCCAATCATTTTTATGGGTACGTACCTCAAAATGATAAACGTAACGCCTATGTAAGATCATTCAAGTGTCCGCCATTCAGTCATGTTTTTTCTCCGAAACCGCCTGAAGTAAAAACTTGAAGTGAAAAATACCCCAAAAATTCTTTTTTTTACAGCTAAAATAATTAAAAATAAGGTTTTTAGAAACTTACACAAAGTTTGTGGGAAAACTAGAATGATAATTCTAGATATTATAGTTTTGAACATTCCCGATTTAGGAATATAATTTGAATATAATTAGGAAGGGTTGGGGGGGGGTATATATACCCCCCCTTCCTAATCAGATTAGGCATCAATAAATATTTATTGCACTGGCAAGTCCACATTAGTGGTGACTTAGGATAAGTAATTTCAAAACGAACTTTTATTCAGCTCGGAAGCAACCAATGATTCTTGATAATGATAATCAAAATTTTGTAAAACACGTAATTTAAAAAAAGTCAAAATCAGTTATTTTGACGAGCCGGGTCACTAGATTGATATGTTTATAAATGTTTAGGGTAATAATAAATTTGGCTTAAAATTTAATTGTTTATTAAATTCCGAAATTTTTTGCATTGAACTTTTTAAATATTATCGTTAATAAATTATTTATATTACATACTTGTATTTAATGCTACAAAAACGTGATCTCGTTGAGTACCAAGAAGGGCGTCAAAAGCCCAGTCAATTATTCGACTGGAGGAAATAAAATGTAAGTGGGAGATAAACATTTATTGAGGGAAAAATCACTTAACTTCAGTTAAAATAAAATAAACTAAATTTTTAAATAAAAAACTAATTACTATAAACATAATTTAAGTTCTTTTTAACGTGAATATAGGACGTACTTTTTATGAAGTAAGTATCTAACCAAGTTTCAAATTTAAATTAACCTAGGAAAGTGTAAGTTTAAGTGTAAGTTTAATCGATTTTATGTACCATTATAGTGTCAGCTACATAAGTATTAAATAAATTTAAAAAATAATCACACTCATAAATGTTTACAAAAAAATTATGAGAGAAGAGTTTATTCCATATATATTCTCCAACCTGAAACTAATTCGAATTCAATGTTCTGAAGTATATTCGAATGCCAGCCATATATTTATATCATAGTGTATACTTATTTCACAAGTATTCCATTTTTTATATTTCTTTGTTATATACTGAGCTTTGACTGTGAGCTCTAACATTGGAAATACATTCACGTAAAGACGAGTTAAAATTTATGCTAATATATAAAGTACAGAATCTTTCACAAAAGGTGTAACGCATCGAGGAGCTACAGTGTCAGCAATTGACAGGTACGTGATACCTTTCGTAAAACATCCAAGATACGAAACAACATTTTCAGTCGCTTTTAGTCGTGAGCTGAAATAAAGTCAAGATATAAGTAAAGACGGACGTCTTTATGGAAAAATATATGAACAAGTTTCAATGGATAAATAAATAAGGAGTGAGTCGAATACAGAACGCGGGATGCTGCCACTCCGCCCAGCCCAAGACTATGATTGAGTTTAGTTCTGTCGCTTGCGTGATATATATATATATATATATATATATATATATATATATATATATATATATATATACATATGTACATAATGAACCGTTCATGAACTACGTGACGTATTCTATGGCGGAGACCAAAAGTTATTAAGAGGTTATATAGAGTTTCTAACATCCTTAGTCACCCTTCAATCATAGCTTAAGATGCAGAATAATTTTACACACCTCGCGGGTGTGTGAGTTTTATTATCGACTTTTGACGATAGAATTAATTATAACTCAAATATTAACTTAAATATTAATTATGATCTAAATATGTTTTTTAAAAATGCCATGTCAAGTTGGTTCGTCTGTGCAGACGAATGAGGGTGCAGATCGCAATTGTTTGTTGATTTTGGTAATAATTTTTTATATCGATTGTTTAAGTGTCAGAAGAGGAATTTAGTTTCATAATGATTTGTCGAATAGTTTATTTTTTACAAAAAAATTTATACAATTACTCCCTTTTTTCGATTTCTTACCCTTTCTTTTGCTTTCTGTTCTTTATAACCTTTGTACTTTTTCTTAACAATTATTTATTTAATTTATACCAACGATTTGATCATTTATATCTCGTTTGTTTTAAAGACAAAATAGCCAGATGATAGGGCAATTTAGCATAAAGAGAAATGAAAATATTTTTATTAATTACGGTTAAAATAAAAAACTTTTCATAAAAATAATAAATATTCTTTGTTTAATATATTTGTCCACCCTAAATCAAAGGCACTCTAATCTCTGATTGCAGCTTGCTATAGACAGGCCAAAGTATTTAGCGTATTTAGAGCAAATTGGGTTGAGTTGAGAAACATTGGGGGGCTGCAGGTATTAATAAAAAACTTAACTCTTAATCCTCCACTTGTACCTTGTGTGTAGTGAACTTGCGTAGTTTAAATTTATATAAAATCATAACTTTATTTATGTTAAGATTTTCTTCATTAGTCAAATGAGGAAATTCTCTAATAATGTTGAAACTTTAATATTATCTACAATCAGGTGGGGAAGCTGTTCATACTTTATAGTAAATATCATATTACCGAAACTCTCGTGAGGTTACTTATATATATATATACATATATATATATATAACTAGTATGGTTTCATAAGACTGTTAACTCGTATATTGTAAAGATAATCTGATATGAATCATCTGTGCGGCTTATCTCGGTCTAACGTTGTCTTACTTTTTGTGATTGATTAGCGCGAGATAAAATGTTAGAAAGCGACCCCTACTAACGACTCGATTGCGAGATTATGTTTTGTGTTTCAACTTTTTATTTGGCTATGTACTTACATGATGTTATACAGTCATAAGTGATGTACTTACAACATTTTTTTTTCTTTCAAACGCTTGTATTTAAATACGTTGTTGACATTCTTTTGGTTATTTGACCCAACCACGTCTTTTACATAGAAATTCTCTATACTAATAATATAAATGTGTACTAATATATAACGGAAAAGTTTGTTTATTTCTTTATTAGCCTCTGGAATAACAAACCAGATTTTAAAAATTATTGTTGTATTAAAAAGCCTATACTTTGGAAAGATTTTGGGCTGAGGAAGATGATATGATCATGTCACGATCCAGAAGGGTAGAGCAGTTATAAAATGAAAAAAAACCTGTCGAGCACGAGTAGAATTCGCATTACGAGAGTTACGTACATATTACATAAAATTTTATCGGCGTATAGTATTTCTATTACAAGATTTAGAAATATTAATTTTACACAATATTTCCTATCATATCATTCATAGGCGTAAAAACGTCGTACATATTTCAAAATATAACTACAAAGTAATTTTTCTTTTTTCCTTATACTGATACCTTGCTTTTTTCAAGTGTCTGATTCTAGGACAACACGAAGCGGCACAAACGGCTGTGTTTTTGGTTTTTTTTTGCGTTGAATTAGACGCTTGATTGTTTTATAGACGAAAAGGATAGTAGATCTAAGTATTTTGGATATCAATTTCATCTTGATACATACGCGTTCTTGAGAAAAAGGGTCTCGAGAAACAGGTAGACTGATAACGAAATGATCCTATAAGGGTTTCTTTTTTCCTTTTGAGGTACGGAACCCTAAAAATGTGACCGAAGTAGGAGAACACCGCTCAAATTATACGAGGCAGAGACAGACCAGCTTATTTATTGACCGATCATGTCAATTATTCCTGCCGCTATATCCCGACCTCGACGATTGACGTCGTTTGGCGAATAGAGTGGGGGCGTTTAGTGCCATGAAGGGGAAGCGGTATAGTTAAGATAATGTACGCGGGTGAATCCGGAGAGAATAGCTAGTATTTAAATAAATATAATTGTTTAAAATATTAATTCTTAAGAATTTAATTAATGTTAAAATTAATTTAAGAATTCTCATCAAAATTTAATATTTTTTTACTATATTAAACAGTATTTCGATATATTTTTGAAAACCGTATTTGGATTATCTTGTTTCATGCAGATTTCTTACAAAGTATATAGATATACAGGTTCGTTCCACATTTTATTTTGCGTTTATTTTCTGATATAAAATCGAAAAAAATTTGAAAAGTATAAAATTTGAGAGTTTAAATTAAATTTAACAATACAAGTCGAGAGTATTCATATGTCAAAACATAACGTGTACTCGATAAACATTAAAATTTGCAATATAAACACATCGCTTTAACCTTAAGGAAATAATTATATTCAGATGTACAGTGCGTTGGAAGCATTCATGGTTACGCTTGTGGAACTTGCGGCGGTGAAAGTCTGCGCCAAGTAAAAGACTATTGTTAATGCTATCATGTACGTCATCTAAATTTTATCTCATCGTAGGTCGCGACTGGGCGATGCTGTGTGCGATATCCGACCGGACGCAGTCGCGTCGGCGTCAGAAATTTTGCGATACAAATCTCAGTTGTCGCAGCTCACCCGTCAAGCTCGTAATGGTCGTTTTATATTCGGACGCGAGCGTCGAATACTACAATGGCGGGCTGATAGCGTACGTGTTCGATGAAGGGGCGTGGACTCCCACTTCGTCTGACGCTCGTCGGGGACGCGAATGGAGGTAAAGAAAAAGACACCTTTGCCTAAAAATCTCTATGTTTTTATAACCCAGATTTTATTCCCGTAAGTCCTATAAGTATGCTATACTTGGTTGCTTATTCCTATTCACAAGATGAGATTTGGTGGCTACTGATTATAAATAATATTATGTATTACTTTTCTCACAGTCTGTCAAAATATAAAGCGTCTGCCGTATATTATCATTGTGTAGGTGTATTTTAATGGCGTTTCTTTAGTTATCTACACGGTGCATTCGTTTATTCGCGTTTGTTTATTTATCTACAAAAAGTTCCCAGACGATGTTATTGCGATTAATATTTTAGGCTCATCGAAAAGAAAATAGAAATTATTACGTCAGTTATCAAATCCTGATCACGAATTGGGTGATAATTGCAAATAATTATTTAAGGCAATGAATATATATTAAGTAATTCGATGTACTATATCATAATGTTGTATTTAACTCTCAAGCACAGACTGCACCGTTACATTGTTACATTCAATATTTATACACTAAGCGAATTCTGCAGGGCGAATGGCGGGGTGCGACCCCACGTGCGCGGGGCGCGCCCTTCGCAATATGCTTAAATAAACAAACCATTTAATGCGCACAATATTCTGCCCGAATGAATAGATTGAATTAGATCCGCGGTCCTTTTATGCGCAGGCTAAGGGCGAGTGCGGATTGACAACGATGTTACACCGCGTCTATATACAGTATGCTAATTTCCAACATTGACTATCGCGCGCGTTTGTTTTTCTTTCTCATCAAGGTGGAAATATATGAAAACATTTGTAATAAGTGTATCCACCATAAAATCAAATCCCGATGATGCGATCGATAATACTTATATATAATGATGATATCTTAGTGATCATTTGATTGCTTAGTGAGGGACTTTTCTGTCATTTTGCAGATTTTTTTGTATTTAACTAACTTATAGTATATATGGTTCACACGCCATATGAGGCATAAACTCGAGCTTTAAGATTAAGCTACCCATATTATATACCAAGTTAAATTAATGTTATATTAAATATGCGTTCGAGTTATCAAATTACATATAACTGTACGTACAAATATACGCTTAGTATCACATATTGTCAGATAATCTTCCACCAGACGTTAGAGGTTTATTTTTTATTTTATATAAAACTTATTTTATATAAAATCTTCCTTGTTAGTAGTACGTATTTATAATATTGTGCACATGTTTTAAAGAAATATTATCCTAATTATTTAATGTTGTATCAATAGGGCGCTATTTGTAAAATTTGGTTCGAACCGTAAACAATGTTAAGACATTTGGAGAAATTCGAAAGTTAAACTAACATTAATAAGCGCACATATTTCGTGGGGTTCAATATTAACCGCAGCTATAAATATTTTAACTATTTCGAAAATTAACCAGAAAATATAGATGATATTCTAGTAAGTTCGGCTTGCTCTTTGAAACGATAAAATTGTTATCAAACCGTTTCAGAAGTCTGGAACCGGGGGCTGGAGTAATTCAAGTAATAAAATGGTAGCTGTCTTCCATTATTCAGCTAAGAGTTATTTTGTTACTAAGATATTCCAACGCCAAAGATAAATTCCATAAACGAACGTATTCTTAGGTATTCTCAAACTTTTCTAAGAGTAATTACTTAACGATTTTGAACGACTGATAAATAACAATTCGCAATGAAAATAATTTCCCTGTAATACAACTGAAAATTTAATTCGTTTTGAGATTTATTTTCATTTGTAAATTTAAATTATCTATTTATCTTTACTGTCATGCCTAGACTTAACGGAGTAGAGTAGACAGCTACGATGGAGCCCTGTCCCGACTCATTTCGTCTTTTAATAAATACAGGTTGAAATTTTGTAAAGGTACGCTTTTTGTTAAGTTTCGTTATATTATTCTCTTTTAGAAAATTCTTGTTCTGATTACATAATGTTGGTGTTAAATATCTTTTGTATTCATGCTGTGGGAGGAATGAGACTGGCGTAACTCCATAGCGTTCCATTGGCATATTGAGCTACTCTTTCACCGTCTATTGGGAAATTTATATAAAACCACATATGGTAATCTAAAAAATTGTTTTTCGTGAACTAACATCATGAAATAATATTAATTTTTAGGTTTCCTTGCAGTAAAAGGAGAAAGGGTTCTGCTTTTGTGAAATCAGACACAAATCCTCTCGGGGCTGTTTTTCTAAAAAAAATCAATGGCGTAGAAACTTTGGTAAAGTAATAACCTAATGTTTGTATGATGCGTTCCGAAAGGTAGGTAAGCACGAAGTGGCGGGTGAAGGCGGCCACGGTTACCGCAAGAAACAAAAGTTAAAATCCGTAAAAAACCATTGTAATAGTTTTTTCATACGTTAACATTAACATAACGTTAACATAAGGTGGTATAACGTACAATCTAGATCCAAAACATATTACACGCGACCCGTACTATTTTCACGTGTTATATACATACCTGTTTACGGAATAAGTCTTGATACGGAACACTAATCACTCAAGATTTAGTTACACTTTCCAGTTTTTTTTAATTATTTTGTGATGCCATCATATTGTACTTGATAAATAATTTAATCACTTTCAATTGACAATTGTTTTTAGTAGTAAAGGTTTTTTTTAATTAATTTATTTTACTAAATTAACCGTGAGTTGGCATTTTACGTTACCATGTTACGTTAACATGTCGTTCTTTACCAATATTCAATGATTTAAGAAAGAAAGACGGAGAGAAAGAAATACAGAAAGTCGAAATTTATTTCCGTCAAAATATATTTATACCGAAAGATATACCCCCGGATATAACACAAAATGTTAGGGTTGCACCCCTAATTAAAGAGGAACGTTATTTTAGAGAAATAATGTAATTTACACATTGAAGTGGAATTATATTATTACATTATATCGTCAAAAGTAAAATAACCTAGACACATTTAATCAACAAACTACAAAGAATGAAACTAGATAATGCGAAATTAGGTATTTTTGTATATAATTATTATCACAATAAATTATTTTATTTTTTCTTGAACCTTTTATTATTTGTCTTACTTTTTTGGGTTACGTCCTACGTAATAAATAAACAGAACTTTTACGGGGTCACTTAGTTGTACGTCCGTCCGTCCCTCTTTCGAAGCATTTTTTCTCAGAATAATTTTAAGTTTAATTAATTTCTAATTAAATTCATTTCTTCTTACCCTTGTGAAATATACAATAGGTAATAAAATATCTTTACAATTACGTTCTGAAAAAGTAATATTTGCAACAAGTGCTTAAAGTTGCCCAGAAGCCTCGTAGTATGAGGTCTACATATTCTTGAACTTTTTTTCTTACATAAAATTCATTTATACTTTGTTTACTTAAAAAAGGATAGAACTCCTAAATATAACCCTGACAGCTATATAAATTATACAGTGTGACGTGGGCCCTTATCTATACTGCTCACATATTGCGTGCACATTTCGCAGGTATGACGGACAGCGTGTAACACGATACAACACCGGTGGCAGAACAAAAAAGCGTTGAGCGCCATTGAGCGCAGTACATTGCATTTTTCGTATTGCGTTACGCCGCCGATACGCATGCATTTAGTTCGCTTTGTTGATTTGCACGTTCGTTGCAAGGTTGCGTGCCAATGCTAAATTCATCGGAAAATGTACGTAAGCAACATTTCAAAAATTAGAGAGATCGCTTCGTGTTTGTTTTATTTATTCGTTAAGAGTTCACATAGCCAAAGTACAAATGAAATGGAAATAGACAACATGAGTCACAATCGAAAATAAAAGCAGAACTAGTAAGAAGAAATATCTCTAACACATTTATAGAATACGTAGAAATGTTATTTTTGCACTCGTCACGTTCAATCACATGAAATAACATTTTTTAAATGTCTCACATCGAGACAGGGTAGGCGGCGATAATGGAGTAGTACTTGACAATACCCTACCTAACTGGTTTCTGTCGCGATATAAAATCTTTACATTCGGTATCTTCTTTCTTTAGTTTGTGGTGAATTTAAATAGCTTCTTTGTTCTGTTTATTCATCATTCTTTTGACAACAAAGATGAGGTAGCTCTAATAAGACTTGATTTAGATTTGTGCTTAAAATGTAGAAGACAAATTGTACTAAATATGATAGCGACTGATGAAGAATACTTGGAAAACTTGTTAATAGGTAGTCAGAGGTTTGCGTGAAATTTACCTTAGTGTAGATAAACTAGTCTAAGGGATTGGAAATTATCTATGTTTTGTTGTGTATTGGCAGTTTTTTGACAAATATTCGAAAACCGGTGTAATGCGTGTTGGACCACACTCGTAAATTCTTATTTCTAAATTTCTTCTTCTTAAATTCACATCTCATAAAGCGATTTGTCCTCAATATTTTTTAAAAATTAAACCTTACAAAGTATATTTTAATATTTCGTGTTAATTTACCACAGAAGATCAATCGTTTTTTTTATTATTTAGGTTTATAAGACGCTGTATTCTAATTACTAATTAATGGGATAAATGTGTTTGCACACACATAAACACGTACACGCAGCTTCACATGCACATATGCACATACGTTCACATGCACTCGTAAGCCAACAGGCACACACCATGGAGTTCTGTTCCGTGCCTTATTATTATTGTTTTAGTATATGTATAGATAATTGATCTATTGAAAGAGACTCTTAAATATATATAATGTACTGCTGGCACCGACAATAATCTATACGAGCCATATACAGACTTTATATAAGAAAGACGTAAGAAATTAACAATGAAAGCGAAGACATTTACCAAAAGAGATGAGCGGTTATAGATCTGTTCTTACTGATATGGAACGTAATTTGTAAAAAACGATATTTTTAAGCATATAAAAAAGAAGCAGTTGAGTTATTGCCGATTAGAATAGAGCAAAAAATAAAATACAATTCATAAACATAATACAAAACAAAACAGCGATCTCCTTAAGCGTGCACATATTATATTTTTAATTTTTAAATTTTAATTTGTCAATAACTATTAATGAGTTATATATATATATATATATATATATATATATATATATATATATATATATATATATATATATATATATATTAATAACAATAAATATCTAACGAAATATATAATAAAATAAATACTTTTTCGAAACTATTACAAAAATAATCATCACTGATTGCTTTTTCAATGTGTGGCCATTGCCCAAAAGTTATTAAAAATAAACCGTCATCTAACATTGATGTTCGTTCTGTGTTGTGAAAACGAATGTTTTTCGCTCTTTCCGAGTTTCTGATTTTCTTCAACGACCCTGTCGGACATACGCCTTTGTATACGGAACATATAACGGGACACAATTTTGTTTCATCTTGTCAGTTCAAAGAGTTCCGTAGAAGTAGCATTTGCGAATGATAACTAAAAATGAATTGACTTGTTATAAATTGCAAGATTGCTTATATGTATTTTGCCCGTCTCCATTGTGGAATAGATAATTAAAATAACTGTCTATCAGTAAATTAAATGATAGAAGTGTGGCAGAATTGCATGTGACAGAATTGCATAATTTTTTCGTAAATTTTCTGCGCAGATTAGTTCATGTCTTATTCGTATTTAGTTTTTGGCAAGCGTATGTCATTCCTACATGTCCGGTGCAATATTTTTAGTCTAGTATTTTTAAAAATAATTACATGTACATTATATGTATCAAACTGACATTACAAAGAAATTTTTTTTAATTTGGTTGCTTTGTATATTTTAAAAATAGAGTGGGTAGTAATAATTAAAGTGAAAGAGTGGAAGCATGCAGCGTTAATTTTTTAGTCATACTTTTTAAACCATTATTTATTAGAATTATACTTGAACATATTACGAACGACATGAAAGCCTTCGCAAAACCTCCAAGATACATACAGGTATAAAAAGGACGTGTCTTTTATTCATACTGGTTATCCCGTACTCAAACTAAGTAGAAAATGTTAAAAAACTATATGTTTATTCTCAACTTTTCTGAAAAATCATTAGCATTTTTTCCAGAAATGCGTTTCAAACAGAATCAAGCAAATCAAATTTCACCTTTCACCTGTATGAATGGCAAACACTCTCTTTGTTACACACATACAGGTTGTAACTGAAAGGTATATATTGTTCAAGTCAGTGATTATGTGCATCATGACAGATAGAAATGTAAGTAAGTGAAAAGTATACTTTCGCTTTCTCTTCCAGGATACAGGTCGAAGCCAGAAACAAATCTACTAAAATAAATTCAGTATAGATGTAGCATAAGGAAACCTATCGAGTGAATGAAATGTATTTAAGACTAACCTTAAGCTTTTTCGAGACATGTGACCTTTACTTCGAGACTACGTCTAAATTTAGAATAATGATTTCATACTACATGTTTTCATTTAACTTGCTTCTAAAATATTATTGCTGTCAAATTCAACTTACTATGCTAGGCCAGACATTCATTATGGGAATTATAAGCATTTTTATCCGAGATGGCAATGTTTGTTTTTTAAATTGAAATGATGATTCAACAGGCGTTTTCTCCGCTTTTTATCATTTTTATATCTTGTTGCAACCACTTTGACGCACAAAGTGAGACAAAATAGAACCTGTATTAGAATACAGGATATTAACAGTAAAAGTTTAAAATCAATTGGATATTTTTCAATTACCTTGAATTAAAAAAATATTCCTTTTTTTATATCAATATATAAGTATATAACTATTTGTACTCCCAATCATTCTTTGACGATATCTAGAATGTAAGCATATGTTAACCCTACCATGCTATTAAACTGCTTAGGACTTGATCATAATTGGTTGTGTTTTTATAATTTGTGTATGACTCGCGAAAGTAAATACCCTTAAATGTGTCTTCATAATCTATTATACCGTCATAAAGCTGTGTTATATCGTGCATAGATTATTTTATTTCTGTAACTGTTACAAATAGGTAAATACTGTGTTACTTTTCGGTTTTACATTATTTTTTTATTTAACAATATGATAGCACTTAGGTAGCATCATATTGTAGTTGTTATTACAGCGGGATCTGGAACATATTTGGTACCAAGTTGCAATACGCCATATGTCCGAGTGGATGCAAGTAGGCCGATACACTTTATGCCGTGTCTGACTAAAGTAAGATTCCTAGGAGATGTCAGGGTACCATAATAGTATTATAGTAAAATGCGAAACTCGCTTACTGCTCCACTGTAGTGGCACGTGGTGTTAAGGCATATATTGATGTGTTATATTTATTATTTTTGTATCAACTTTTTGTCTGCGAGTTTACCTGTCTGGACTACTCGGTTTATTCAGTAGTTAGTGACAATGACTATGTGACTTTATATACAATATTTTATTTTAATACAAAAAAGAAATTATTTTTAAATTACACGCACGCATACGCGCGCTACGCGCGCGGTCTGGCGTATTACCAAAAAACGTAAACCAATGCGTAAACCAAAAACTTATTGTTTTTGGTTACAATCGGACAAGAATCATATATTTGGCCAAAGAATGTGTTTTTTTCCTTTAACCAGCTGGCAGTTTCGCTGACAAAAGATTTTAGAGGCCATGTGCATGCATTAGAAAGACGATCGTCACATTGACGTCGATATAGAAGTGCAGGTTTGCATGTTAAATGTTGGTTGTTTTTTTTATTTTTGTTCGAGATTATTCTCTTTATTTTGTTTTTTAATTAGTTTCAATTTTAAAAAGTGTAACTTTTATTTTCAGAAGTCGATACCGCGAAAAATATGATGAACACATTATTTCTATGACCAACGATTTACGCTATAAACCTATGATATAATTTTATTTGGAATTCTTTTTTTCAAATTCTATTTTTTGCAAATTTTATTTTGTCAGGATTAATCTTTTGACCTTTATGATTTATGTTTCGGAAAATTTCCTTTTGATGGAAGTTTTGTGAGTTGTATTTTGCACCAAACAACTTGTGTTTTTCAGTATTCTTTACATTTCTTCTTTATCTTAATAATGTAAACAATCTCCTTTACTTTCATTGACATTTTTTTTTACTTATTTTTTAAACAATGAATTTTTCCGCAAATAGAATGTAATATCTCTATTTCAACACCGTTTTTTCTGTTTGTTGTCATCGTTTTTCAGTACTATATGAGACGTTTTTAATTGTTCGTTGAAATATGAGATTATGCTCAGGTTTTAAAGTGCCTATATATAAATAAGTGCTAATGTGTAAATGTCAAATACTCTTTATTCGACATAATGTTCCTTCAATCCAAAATCATTTTGTTTTTATTACCTATTCTGCCGAAAACTTTACAACAATTAATCTTTGTAGAAGTTGTGACATGTTATATATTTATAGGTTTAAATATCAATTCCTGACTGAAAAATAAAAGGATACTTCTGTATAATCGTTTTAGCTGTGTTTCCACTGATAAAAATTAGATCGATTTTATTTCGTAACAGAAAATGTGCGTTTATTATGCCAGAAATATATTATTTTGAAAATTGAATTCTTATAAATCCTCGTGCACACAAATAATGTAAACCTATAATGCGGTTTCAACAGGGCATCTGCTGAATGTAAATAGTATGTATCCTTCCTTATTTATCTGTAACGTTCGTGTATTGAGAAAGAGATTGTAAGCATAAACACACAGCCAGAGAGACAGACATTAAAATCCGACGTCTGTCTCTGGCTAATATAAAAAATATTAAAATTTCTCATTTTGTAATCAGATCATTTCTAGACAGTAACATTATTCAATGGAAATTTTATAAATTAACGTACTAGCCAAACTTGGAAGGATATTTTAATATAATAAAAAAGTATGATCGGTACTTGACAGAAGAGGCTTTTGCTAGCTGCGACAATAATAATTATTTCTTTGGCTTCCGTTTTATTGCGAAAAAATTACTTTATTGCGACCACCCCTAATTCAACCGCCCTTCATTTGGATTTACAAACTGAGTGCGGTGGGAGACAATAAAACATTTCATAGAGTTGCTGATCCCTCCCCATGGACCGCTGTATTTGTGTAGAGGTAATGAATTATGGGAAAGAGTTGAATTTGTTGACGCCCATAAGTTCAATGCCCTCGTTTCATTTGTCTACGTTTTCAATTGGAAAGATTGATCCAACGAAATTTGGCTCTAAATTATGTGGTGATATATTTATTAAGTAATTAGTTTTTGCTTGCAGTTTCGCTTCTGCAGATTTCAAAGTAATGCGGTGGAGTTTTTCTCCAGTAATAATGTTTACAACCTCAAAGTAAATTTTCGCCGAGTAAAAGTAGTTAAGTTGTATCGCTATGATAGCTTTGACACTTTTAAGTTTCGTCACAAGCAAAACGAAACCCTTATAAGATTATTCCTGTGCCTATCTATCTGTTTTTTTTTCTTTTTATCCTTTTTATTTAGCCGTTTTTCTCAGAAAGCGCTTAGCCCGAAAACTTCAAATTTATTAGCAATAAAGCATATCAATTCGCCATATACTAATGGCTAATACTCAAAAACTTTTATATAATTTCAGGATATATATATATATATATATATATATATACATATATATATATATATATATATATATATATATATATATATATATATATATATATATATACGTATATATCGCACCTACTTAATTATATTACGTATTATTAAATGCTTATTACGCTAGGAAGTTCACTTTACTGATGGCTCATGATAAATAAAGTACCTTCACTTCAAACGAGATACGGAACCCGCAACGCGCGAGTCAAACTCGCACTTAGGCAGTTTCCTAATTTTAATAGGTCTTACTGCGTGAGTGCTTATAAATTATTTTTAGAGTTCCTTAAGTGATACTTTTACTTCTAGTTCTAATCTAATTATTATTTTCTAATTCTAATCTATAAAATAAATTATAATCTGAATCTGTAATATGTCAGTGAAACTCCCATCACAATCGGTTTAGTAGTTTTTATCTAATGTTTTAATAAATGGACTCAGAGATAAGTGGACAAACAGACAGACAAACAAAACATCCGTAGGGGAAATATTCGGTCAAGATAAAGGTAGGCTAGACTATAATCTAAATCCTAAACATCATCCCAGTGAAAGTTAAGTCTGTCCAATAGTTTTATTGGGTGATTTTCTAATAAATAGTAAAATTCTAAAATCATTAGTAAAACTAAAAGTGCTTTTATTGTTTATTAAACAGAAAATTATAAAATAAAGTTAGTAATAATATAAAGTTAAAAATAGCTGGGATCAATGAGAAGGGGTAAGAAGACGCGCACAGAACAGTAGACAGAAACCAAAAAATATAGTTTTTATAGAAAAAATGTTATTATGAAAAAATTAAAAAATGTTATTATACAAAAATTATTATGAAAATCAACAGACTAATTTTTTGATAATTAAGTAATTGATAGAAAAAAGAAACGTATAAATCGGTCAATATAATAAGTTCGTGGAATGGAGTGGAAGGAAGATTAAGAAAAAGCGTGGCGCCATTTTTCATTTTTAATGTATTCTCCATTAACCCTAATAATTTCTCAGATATGTCGACTAATTTATTTTTAATCCTACCATTTATTCCTACTACTTCTTTAATGGGGCATTTTTCAAAGCAAGTTTATCAACTTTTTCAACAATGTCCTGGGAGGTGGCATCTATCGGTCGTCCCGATCGGTGACCGTGTTCGTTCGGATCTCTGCCTTGTTTGAAGAGATCATGCCAATTGTAAATCATGGTTTTATTAGGGAAATGGTCCCCGTAAAGCGATGACATCTCATGTGGTATTTTTCTTTGTTTTATCAGGAACTCGATGACAGCTCGAAATATGATATTTTCTATAGCCGAAGATTTCTTCCTGAACGAGTTGCACGATCGATGATAGCTTAGAGGTTTATGGCACAATCAAGCTGACACTTGGTATATATACTCATAATGAGTCGCTCATTAGCAACTATGCGAATAAGCAACTCCAATTCCCCGCCAACCCCTTTATTCTGCGAATTTTTTGACCCACGTTCACATATACCAACGCCTGTCATTTTTCAAAGGCAAGTTTGATCATAATAAATATTAAAAAAAATTAAAAGTATTTTTAGAGCAAAACCTTTTTCCATGAAGCTATATTAAGAAGTGTGCACTTGTCTAATATTTTACGTATTTACTTTTAAAGTGAAAGAAACTTTACACGATATTGACAAACATTCTAGTGCCATAGGGCAATTTTCAATATTTATATTTTATACACCCTTTACCTATGATATTGAAATATATACATCTAGGTTTTGAAAGTAAAAAAATAAGTTAAATTATTTTAAGTGGAAACGTTTTTAATGAAATCTTCCTGTTTATTTAATGAATTTATATAAATATGTCATGAAAACATTTCATGAGGTAATTTAGCTACAGTAGGGTTGAACATTGAAATATTGTTCTAGATATCCAGATTGGTTTACAGTATTTTTATGATTATTGACGCTTTATGAATATTGGTAAATTAAAATATTTCGACAATAAAATTGTTTTTAATTTTAATTTAGATTTGATTTTGAAACTGGTATTGTTCATTGTCAATTGTTAAGATATAATTCCACGCTATATTCAGACGGATTTGCAACTCTTAGTAGACATTGTACTCTGTTGACGACCGCAACTATACTCGTGAGTGTTATGACACGGACATAAACATCAAGACGTGTGTAAAAGCAAAAGTATACGCCGTTGAAGTTAGTGCTGGAGTGGTATAAACTGCAATGGGTGGTATAAACTGCAATGGGTGGTCGAGTTAACCGCCGAGTGGAGTGACCTCGAACGCGAAAACGAGAAACATTGAGGATGCTCCGGCGTTCGCAGTTTCAAAACCAATCCGAAGAAATTCTCCGAATCCAGGTGCGGGTACAGTCAACTATTATAATATTTATGACGCCATGGAATCGATAAATATGAATATTAACTTACTTATTTCTAGTTGGCGTTATGTAGTACCTTTTTACTCAGTATCCTTTATCTGACCTGAGGGATTTGGCCGGGATACGGGTTTATACATACGAAGCAATTGCCATCTGATTCTCGCAATGTCAAACCAGTCCCTTTTAAAGCTATTTTTCTTATAACGACTGTTACCTATTTAAAATTATATTAAACAAACTAATAGTTTAATACCTACACGGGAGTTAAAGAGTAATTGCCCGTCACAAAAACGTATAACGTTATTTCAGCTTCATTTTTAGAGTTTTCCGTTAACCTTCTTCATATTCTGGCCATCCCAAAAATTAAGAACCTTATTTTACTTTGGTACTTTTCCGTGGAAAAAAACTATTTCTGTATATTTTGCACAAAAGCACATAAAAACTTAATTATTTATTATATACAGGATGTCCAGTGGCAGATTTCAAAGTTTGAACAAACATAGTTTCTGAACGCAACACATAAGAGGGGCGCGGGGGGCGTCATTAGAAGCGCAAGCGGTGCAGATTTTTTAGTAGCCATGGAACAGTGGAGTGGAGAGCACCGCGCTTTTGCCGTCGAGGTGTACATTTCGAGTGGATTTTCGCTGTTCCGTCGATTTAATAAACGTTACAGTATTCGTCGATTACGTCATGGACAATCGATCAACCTCATTCAGTCATGGGTAGCAAGGTTCAGAGCTACAGGATCAACATTAAATAGGCCCAGGCCAGGGCCTACACCATTGGTAGCCACGGATGAAAATATCGAGCGTGTTATGGTTTCTGTCGTTGAAAATCCCCGTTTATCACTGCGTACACGTTCATCGATATTGGGAATTCCGAAATCAACTTTACAGGTAATAATGCGAAAAAAGCTCAAGTTCCACCCATATAAAATTCAAATTGTTCAAGATTTACACGACTTTGAATTAAGAAAAACTTACGCGGAGGTGATGTTGTTGAGATTTCGTACTGCTACCCGGATGGGCAACATATTCTTTAGTGATGAAGCTCACTTTCACATTGGAGGATATGTGAATAAGCAGAACTTTTGTTACTGGGATGTCCACAACCCAAGACAAATGCGTCAAGAGCCTTTACATAAGCCTAAAGTAACAGTCTGGTGTGCCATGTCTGCATCTGCAATCATAGGGCCTTATTTCTTTGAAAATCAACGTGGCCAAATTGTAACTGTGAATTCGGAGAGATATGACCAGATGTTAAATGAGTTTTTCAGAGTAGAACTACAGAATAGTCCATCCTTCAACCAAAACACATGGTTCCAGCAGGACGGGGCCACAGCTCACAATGCTAATGTGTCTATGAATGCAGTGCGGCAGTTATTTCCAGAAAAAAACATATCCCGAAACGGTACCGTACCGTGGCCACCTAGGTCACCCGATTTAAGCCCTGACCAGTGACTTTTTCTGATGGGGATACTTAAAATCCATTGTTTACAAAACAAATCCGAGCACTGTGACACAACTTAAAGAAAATATTCGAGCCGAAGTCAGTAGGATACCCCAGTCGCTCTGCAGACGTGTTTTTGAAAACATGCGTGCTAGACTCAAAGAGTGTTTCAGACTCGATGGCCGCCATTTGGAGAACGTGGTTTTTAAAAAATGAAATCCGCATTTGTTGTTATAAAGTTAAAATAAACCTACTTTGTATTAGAGGTGTAATTTTTTTTTTACAATTTTTCAAACATTGAAATCTGCCACTGGACAACCTGTAGATAGCCTGTCTTTGAATATGACGTTGTTTTATGTTTCAGAGTTAGGTTATGAATTTAGGTTATTTTCTGTTCATTGCATAGCATGTGCAGAGTTTTTATTTTAAATTTTTAAGTATTTTGATGATAATAAATTTTCTTTATTTCCATAAAAAAAAATGTTTCAGTTAATTTACGTCTCATATATAGGAAAGAAATTGGAAAGAGATGCTCGCTATGCGAAAAACCAACATTTACTGCGCACATTGATAATATAATTTATTAATTTAATTTATTCCGTTTTTTTGTTGAGAGAGCAATCTCTTACAGCCAACCAGAATATTATTTCAGCTCAGCTTGACGAGCGAATCGAACCCAGATCTCTGCGGTGCGCCGCGCCATCAAAGGCCATATGCCTTATAATCAATCCCACACGACATGGCGACGGCGAATAATAATTAACTAAGTTAATATAAAACAAATCGGAAAATATTGATATTGATATAGGTCCATGCTTTCTCACGCACTCGAGTACACGAACATACTTTGATCACCAAATTGTATAGGAGTTATAATAAAATATATCAGTATATGCCGGCCCTCATTTTGCCAATGCATATAGAATTTGACACTTTTTTATATAAAGATAATTTAATATTAGTCACATAATCACATAAATCAAAGTAGAGTTAAAATTAATCAATAAACTTTGAGGAAAAGCGGTACAAAAATAACTCACCTCACCTCCGTGCCTGTACCTATTTAATACGAGAACCTGCTTGCCGTAACCGAGGAGTATATCGCAGTGACTCAACCCGGCCTGTCATTTCTGACGAGGTGCGGGCGGCGACAGCACCTAAATCGTTCTCCTACAACAATAACTAGCAACTCGACCGAAAACTTGTAGCTAGTCGATCCGGAAAGCGACATAGTTCCAGTTGCTCTCTAGTGAAACGGTTCCGAGGCACGCAGCGTGAGTGTAGCTTCCTAGAACTGTACGCTCGGCTATTTCCGAATACCGTACGAAGGCTCTCGGGCGCTAGACAAGGATACAAGATAGGAACAATACTGGCCGCGAGCGAGGGGAATTGCTGGACTTCTATATATGTAGTTTGGTCTGAGGAGGCGGTATGCCACTTGACATCCGGCGGAGATTCTCGCGTAACCACCGAGTATGTCTTCCAATAAATGTCTTTGGATCGTAAGCGCGTTAAGTATATTTGTTTACAAATTACTTATATACGTGCTTGACATTATTAAAATCAGATAATATATACTATACATAAGTAGGTACGTATATTAGTTATATTAAAAATAATCATTGAATAACTTATAGCTTTTTCTAATTATGCTCGATTCGGCAGGATAAAAATAAGTAATTGTTAAGTATTGTTGGCTAAGTATGACGTGTTTAAAATAGGGCTAGTAATCTGTTCAAATTTTGACGCAAGTAACTGAAATCAATTTAACTAAATTTCTAATTAAATAGCATATAATTTTTTTAGCATAATTAAAGGTTTGAAATTTTATTAACTTTATAAATTTAAATTATTTTTTTTGATAGTCATAATGATTCATATAATTTATTATAACAGAACTAACATTTTCAGTTAAATTTTTTGGGATACTTGAAGAGATTGTTTCAATAACAACTCAAATAAAGTGAAATATTTTTAGAAAATTTGGAATTTTAATTTTCTCCCATCGCCCCCAAAATTTGTGCTTGAATATATAATTTGGCGAAATTCCTTATGAACACAATGGCCCCGTTATTCCTATGCTACAATAAAAGTTTTGTCTAACAGTTCTGAAGTTGTAGGCTAATTTTTTAAAAAAACGTCCGGGTAGATGCACAGGTAAATCGAAATTACATTTTCATAAATAATATTTAATAGTTTTTTAATTACATATTTTTCTCGTAAGCTAATTAATGTTTCCAAAAATGCTTTTAAGAAATGTCTCTTGTTATTGCACTGCTCATTTCTCTCAACGTCATTTGTTTAAATATTGATTTATTTTCATTATCGTATTTTAGGCTAAACGTTGTGTCGTTATAATTCAGGAAACCACTTAAATTGTTGGGATAAAACACACAATTAGCAGGTGTAAGATATTCGATGATCACGATTGATAAAGATAGCCAAGTGTTTGACGTTTATTGCCCCGCGATAATTATAGAATTGATAAACTATCGCCCCTGTTCAGATTCTTATCTCGCGTCGAGTGTGTGTTCGCCGACTACCGGTCTTACGCATAGCGACATGACTGCCGTTTCCTGTTGTCCGCCATATCGGTTGTCGGCGTGAAGCTGTGATACCCACTGATTAAAAACGTTAGTAAATAGGCAGTCAAGTCAGTTCAAAACATCGAAAGCATGAGCAATCGAGAATAGTCACGGCGAGGTCACGGTTTCATCATCGTCTGACGTTACAGAGCAGGAACAAGCAAATATGCATATGTAGATTTCAATGAATGTATCAAAATATGAATATATATAATACCATTAGACATTTAAATATTGGGTTCTCCTAGTAATCCATTTTATTTCTGCTGGTATATTCACGCGACATTGCGCCATCTGATCACAACTCGTTCGGAGCTCAAAGCAATTATAATTTATGGAATAAAAAATCGACAGTAGAAACAGAAGTCTTTCAAAGAGACCTTGCTCATTTTTTTTAAAAATCGTATTAACCATCTTTTTACATTGAAGGTATGTTAAAATTGTCTACAAGAGGGCCCCAAGTCATAAATAAAGATAGTGAATATAAGGTCTGATTTCATTGTCATTTAGGTTTTAAAATATTTTTTAAAGACAATTTGTCAGATTTAAAAATTCTTCAGCCAAACCTAAATATAATATTTATATTTATAATAAGCATTATATTTATTTTCGAAATAATTTGAAGCGGATATTTTTAAAGTATCCGCTTCAAACTATTTCGAAAATAAATATATACTAGTGCAGTTGAGACTTAAAGCATTTAATGCTATTATTATCTTCCATAAAATACATTTTTATATTTAGATCAAGATTTAACCGAATGGACTATATTACCGACGCCATTTAATTAGTCGTGCCATCTTATAAATATTTTGAACAATCCCTGTTTTCCATTTTATCTTAATTCCAGATTTAAAGCCTTCTTCTTCGATTTAAATTCAAAGCCTTCGATATTCATAACCTTGAATTGCAGATTCTTACTTCGATGCTTTTTATAAGCTCTTTTATTCTGAGCTTTGTAATTCTATACATACGAAAGACATTATCGATTTATATTTCCAAAAGTCGCCTGAAAAAGATATTTCTGACTTTATTTCTTGTTATTGCATTGTTACTCTCTACTTTTTCATCTTCTACTTTTATTTATCCTATAGCTCCTTCTATGTTATTACTTAATTTATTTGTTTATTTAAAATAAGAAAAAATGTTACTTTCAGAATTTTCACTGATGACCTATTGCAGTCCTCCACGACATTAAATTTTAATAAATATCTAGAATTTTGTTTCCATGGTAGAGATTACATATAGCCATAAATTTGTCTGATATTTGTAGATATGGATTGAAATTTACAATAAATAAATAAACAAATAAGT
Source organism: Druceiella hillmani (assembly GCA_039881145.1). Classification (NCBI taxonomy): domain Eukaryota; kingdom Metazoa; phylum Arthropoda; class Insecta; order Lepidoptera; family Hepialidae; genus Druceiella; species Druceiella hillmani. Next base: position 109,927,364 of record JAYKKI010000001.1, on the reverse strand, counting down.
ATTGCATATTTCAATAGAGTAACTAACCTTTTCGAGAATTTTTAAACGAGATAAGTTACGATAATAGGTACCAATAAATACATCATAAAGGTTTATTCATTTAAGATGTAAATTACATTTCCCGGCAAAGGGAACTTCTCCGTAAGGAAGGATGTGACACATGCACGTGTCTTTGTATATCCTGCCTTGAGAGGAATGGTCTGAATCTGTATAGAGATAAGTATTATGATATATTTATGATAAATTTTATGATAACTATCTATTATAAGTATTATGATAAGTATCTGTAAGTATGTATTATGATAAGTATCTGTATAGAGATAAGTATTATGATAACTATTTGTAAGAGACAGACAGTTATGTTAACTATTATTAGAGATAAGTAATGTGAAAAGTATCTGTACAAGATAAGTATTATGATAAGTGTCTGTAGGAGATAACTATTATGATAAGTATCTATATTATGATAATCTGTATAGAGATAAGTATTATGATTTTTTTTTATTTTAACTCTAGACATCCAAACAATTAATCAAAAAAACATTTGTAAGTCTAATGAAACGAAAAATTGAACAAATTAAACGTGGGGTAATATGTATTTGAGGCTGGATGACCATAGTGTTGGCCGATTTAAAGTAAGTTAAATAAGGGTGCATAGTTGTACATTAATAAGTGTGCCTACGTGTTGCTGTAGACACTAGCGGGCTATCATGTTTAATTATTAACAACATTTAAATACAAAAAAAAACGAAATAAGAAAAACAGCGGAAAGATAGATATTTCATGCCTATTAAAAAATTGTTTGCCTTAAAAAAATTGTTTGTTTAAAATGTTCCAATACATATCATCCATTTCATATATCTAAAATCCACTGAAGGAAGCCGCTTAAGCTCTAGCTAGATCGCTATTTGCAAAATGGAAACCGTCAAAGAGTAGAATGTAGCCAGCGAAATGAGCAAAGTTCGGTCCGGATCGCGAGGCAGGCCAGGCCACACCACTTCGCCAAGTGAGTAACTTCATTTAGCACGACGGACTTAGGAGTGCTTCTCATTCACAATAATGTATCCGGTGGAGTTTTATTGTGGAAAAATTAACTTTGGAAGAAGAAACATAAAATTGGCGGGGTAATAAACAGCGCGAGTGGGTGCAAACAACGTTGTGTTCATGCGCGCAGTTACGTAGATAATTCAATTGTAGATACTGCACGAGAAGTATAATCAAATAAAATTTAGAATGATGATAAAGCGCAAAGACTGTAACGAGATAAGATATTAGCATTAAAACAGGAAAATTCAAGTGGCAATTGTTGAGATTAATGGAGCTAAAATATATGTGTATGTCCATGTAAGGCGTTTTAAGATTACTGCTAGTAAGATAAATGTAGAAGTAAGCGATTAAGGTATACATGGCTGTATACTGTAAGGATTCTGTGAGTACTTACTGAAAAATGGACAGAATTAAAATAAATTTAAGGTCCACAATTTAGTCGCTATGTACTGTCGTACAGTAAATAAGTTAACATAAGTAAAACATGATAAAATAACTCGATAATTGTTTTTTGAAATGTTTACATTTAGTTCCAAGGCTATGTTTATAAATAATGATTTAGTACATAGTGTTTCTAATTTAAATAATTTAATAGATAATGAAAAGAGATGGATGATGAAATAATATTGAAACCATTCTCCGGGGTTACACTCACAAAAACCAACATTAACAATAGGATTTATCGAAGCAAGAGATGTGGTAAAGAATCGGTACCAAATTAGTCTTTCTACGAGCGTACTTAGTAAAATTTTATGTAAATATGACAATTTCAATGAACTAAATTTGAAATAATGATAAATGAACTAGAGCCAATTAGTTTAGTGGTGGTAGTGTTTTAGTTTAAATGAAAGTCAATTGATCATATTGATTGTACAGCTCATGGTGGCGTGCGCTCAATTGGTTTCCTATGAAACCGGTCAGCTGTGGCGGACAGGGCTAAGTATGAGAAATGAAACATCGTTTCTTCGAATCATTTTTGGCGTGGCGCCTTGTCTCTAATACTATGGAGTATAATGGAAGTATAAATTACTTTTTGCCGTGATTCACCGCAGAACGCACAATACTACGGCGACTCGTGACACTGGGGTGATTCACGATAGACCATAAGGTCAGCGGTGTGAATCATGACTTCTATTGTTGCAGAATGTGTATCGGTCACTATTTTTTATACAGTTTTTCAATTATTTTTTTTTCTTGAAAACTACTTACTGTGTCCGAAAACTGTTTTTTTTACCAACAGTGCGTATAATTTTAGCCGCGTAAAATGTATTTCTGCTTCATCATGAACAATGTCTGTTTCTTGTAATATCGTCTGTTTAAACAGTGATGTTTGCTTCATTTAAATTTGTAATAATTCATGTATGATTGTTATTATCATGAAAACAGCATTTATTTCGTATTTCGTATTTATTTTTATTTGTTTTTCTTATTCGGCATGTAATTACGAAAATTTGAATTAGCAGAAAGAGTTATATATATTAGCATAGTGTTGTTAAAATATTGTAACAAATAATTTAAAATATGTTTTGATGAGATTAACATTGAGTTCAGTAGCATTCATCACAGAAAACTATAACGAACGACAGTTTTTCAATTATTTTTTTTTAAAACCACTTACTATGTCCGAAAATTGTTCTTTTTTACCAACAGTGCGTACAATTTTAGTGGTAAAATGTATTTCTCCTTCTTTAGAAAATGCCTTAATATTTACTATAGGTAATTATGAACATTGCCTGTTTCTTGTAACATCGTCTGTTTAAACAGTGATGTTTGCAATGTTAAATTAAACGTGGAATGAAGCATATGTTAAATTTGTTTTCTTTTTAATTACATTTTGCTTCCGTTTTGGAATGGAATTTTTAATCAATAGATAATTTAGCATATAATTAAAGATTTAACCTGAAGAAAACATTTATTAAAGACATCAGTTTCCGAATTATTCTCGGAAAGTAACTGTACTAACAACTATGTTAAAAGGATTCAACTTATTTTTGACCGATTTCTGACTTTATATTTGCGTACTTGCAACACACAAGCTGCGTGCCAAAATTTAAGTTTCTAGGTTAATTGAATGTGGTATAAGGCTTTGGTGAACTGTCACTGTCAAAATTAAGGATTTTTGGGATTAACGAAATTAACTATTTTATACATATTTGTAGAATTGGAATCCTGTGTTAGGACGAATATTTTGTAATTACATTTATTATTTCATAAATTTTTATTTTTGTGTATCAAATATGTTAGAGTACGGTTATAACAGGTTCGGAATTGTTTATGTAAATAATGTAGGCCTATGTGCGCCAGTTTTTCTGATGATCTCTCCTGCAAACTAACACGCACTTATATCCGATATGCGGTGCCAGCTATTTATATGGACCATTTACGTAGAAATAATCACATGGTTTCGAACTAAAAATGAATTCCGCCAAAACTGTGACATCATTCTACCATCAAACAGTTTGTGTTATGTTGTTTGATTTGATATTTGTAAACATATGTAAATACACATCGAGGAAAATACGATATCTATGACTTCACTACGTAATATCCTATTATACTTGACCACGATCAATATTAATATATGTAAATTATTACGCCTAAGATTTTTTTGTTATAACTAACAATTTCATTTAACAATAAATATAAATACGCACCGTTATTTATTTAAAATATACCTTCAATAACATTACTATTAAATAAGCAAATGGATAGAAAAATTCACAACTGTGCATAAAACCGGTTATCAAGTCGAATTGATCATTCAAATGACGCGTTACTCTACTACTAATGAAAGCATATACATGGTAGTTTTCCTTGTAGTAGAGTATTAACGGTGTAGAGTACCATGCCGCTGCAGTTATAATTTGAGTTTTTAATATACTTAAGTTATGTCACCTTACAATTAGTAGCAAGTAACACTTAGTAGCAAGTAGTAAGTAACATTCTTCGAAAGCGAGTTAACTTAATTCTAATTAATATAAAAGTTGATAAAGCTTAAATAAATTATTTATGCTTTATCAACTTTTATAATTATCAACTAAATTTTTAAAATATTTTTAATTTTATCAAGTGATTAGTTATAGGATGTCGGGGTACGTAAACCTTTTGTAACTATTTTGTATATTTTTCAACTTTCATACGCCGTATCGTCTGAAGATAAATCATTCCTATGTTTCAGTAAATAGAGTATTAAAAACTCTTCGAATTTGTTTAGCAGTTTTTGAGTAATATTAGTACAAACAAAGAAATATCACATCTTAAAAGACCGGCAAATGAAAATTACAGAGATGCTCAATACTTCATGTTCTTTCTCTTCATCATCATCTGGAAACTTTCACTGCTGAAAATAGTCCGCTCTAATATATTCCCGCAAACTTCGATCCCAGGCCACTTGTATTCAATGGTTTTTTACTGCGACTTTTACAAGCTCTTCTTTCCCTATTTATCTGATTAGATAGTTAGTCCTAGGCATATATATATATATATATATATATATATATATATATATATATATATATATATATATATATACACACATAGCCAGTATCCTCTATCTGACATAAAGGATTTGGCCGGGGTACTGGTTTATATATACGAAGCAATTGCCATCTGACTCTCGCAATCTATAGATCAAACCAGACCCTTTTTGAGCTATTGTTCTTATAACGACTGTTACCTATTTAACATTCTTTTAAACAAACTAATAGTTTAATATCTACACGTGCTAAGGGGTTAAAGAGTAATTGCCCGTCACAAAATCGTATAACGTTACTTCAGCTTCATTTTTAGAGTTTTCCATCAACCTTTTTAATATTCTGGCCATCCCAAAAATTAAGGACCTAATCTTACTTTGGTACCTTTCCGTGGAAAAAAGCTATTTCTGTATATTTTGCACAAAAGCATATAAAAACTTGATTAGTTATTAAATCGATAGCTTGTCTTTGAATATGACGTTATTTTATGTTTCAGAGTTAGGTTATAAATTTAGGTTATTTCTGTTCATAGCGTAGCATGTGCCGCGTCTTGGGAATAAAACGCTCCCTGGCGGAGTTTTTAATTAAAATTTTTAAGTATTTTTATGATAATGAATTTTGTATATTTCCATTTTACTGTAACATATCCTAAATTTTCGTCAATATTGTTAAATTATAACTTGTTCTGCGTTGAATGCGGTAAGCACATATCATTTATATTAAAAGGTTAGCATTTATTATTCTTGTGTGTTCATATATATATATATATATATATATATATATATATATATATATATATATATATATATATGTATATATATACATAAATATATATATATATATACATATATATATATATATATATATATATATATATATATATATATATATGAATGTGTGTGTGTGGATAGAGGGACAGGATGGTTTTCTATCCTATAACTTATTGATATTCCATGAACCTATTTTGTTTAATTTTATATTTATGTTTTTGCATGTTGTTCATATTTATGTTTTTGCATTCAATCATAATTAGTTTAAAGTGTTAAGATAAATGAATGAAATGATTCCATTATTAACTTTAACGATACAAAAATACAGCATTCTAAAACGTTCTTGATGCCATCTCTTCCTTTTAATACTTCCAACATCGAGCACCGCCGTTGTCCATTGGGGAAGTATGTCGATGGATGCAGGATACAGGAGTTCCTGGTTCATTATTTTTTTATATTAATGTGGATAATAAAAATACTCACATTGAGAAGTTTGTTGGCAGAATCCAAAAATACCCAATACGTTAGTTACCTGAAAAAAATAGAGAATCATGAGAGTTCATGATATTCTTTTTTCCATTGTGATTCATTAAAAAACAAATGAGGTATATAGTTTATTCGGCTACAGTTTTATATTTGTTTTTTACAAAATAAGACTTCAATGGGGTTCTGTAATATATGAATATTAAAAACCGATAAACTTTATCCATATTTTCAACTGATGTCTATTTGCCGACGGCGCAACTTCAAATTTATTGAACCAATTGAATAAAATTAAAGTTTGTTCTTATTTATAGTGAAATTTCTAGAAATAGTTTCTAAATTTTCTGTCCCATTCTGATAATTTAAAACAATTTTTGGTCAACTAATTTTAGGGGTCAAAGATCTGCTGCACTGAATTTAAATAGATCCTTTCGAGTTTACAGCTCTCGGATTATTGAACATTTTTGCTTTTCTTCATGTGGCCCTTAGAAACTAATATTTACCCTTAGAAAACTTAAAAAAACCATTTCCTTATTATTTTCTCTTATTTTTTTTGTATGATATTTTATTAACATGTAAAAAAGTGCGTTTTAAGGGTTTATATATCCTTTATTTGTTTTTATTTTTCTCTTGTGTAACATTAAAGAACTAGAAAAGTAAAAAAAATAATTTAAAAAATGGAGACATGGATGTGGAACAAAAATAAATTCACTGCAATCTATTTAACACTCTTGCAGCAAATGACATTTTGCGACATTCGTAGTCAAATCAAATGTTTTTCTTTATGGGGATATGTTTAAATGGCTATCACGCTAAGGTTACATAATGTTCATGCAAATTATAATGGGGAAAATATAAAAAAGCTTTTAAATAAAATCTTGTCGTGTGCAATGAACCATAATGATTATATTTATATCCATTAGCATCCACATGACATATCTAATATTGTGTCAGAATTAATTGTCAGCGATAGCATTTCCTTTCATCAGCGGAACTTTTGAACTGATTCATCTCGACCATATTGCTCATTTGCACGTGGTGACATTGGGAGAACACAGATTTTTGACTCTGTAATTTAGGTCCCTATCATGTTTTATCCGGATACATACACAAGGAAACCGGAAGATATGTGAGTAAGTTACAAGTAAGACCACATACGCTGAACTGGTAGACCATATCCATTAGATTGACCGCAAATGGAACGGTTTATTAAAAAAGCCAAAGATCTATGTACACTTTATTTACAGAGCAAACAGGTTCTAGTATTAAATTTTGTCACATTTTTATAGTCCGTTGATCCAGGGCAAGTTTGTTCCCTAATTACTTGTAGATTTTATTTATTTATGTATGTATATTAAAAACATACGGAAATATTATAGTTACACATCTATGTGTATCAATTACGATAACAAAACATACTAAATTCGTGATTCTACAATACATTACTATAACACACTACACGGTTCACAATTAAATGAAACTACGTGATGTAGTATTATTTCTACTTTCGTCAAATTCTTTACCACGACCTAGGTTTCGTTGTATTACAATATCTTCAGGTGGGTTATTAGTAAAGATATAGCCCTCCTGAAGATGTTGTAATAGGACGACATCTTTGCTAATAGCCCACCTGAAGATGTTGTAATACAACGAAACTTAGGTAGTAGTAAAGACGAATACATCACGAAAGTAGAAATAATACATCACGTAGTTTTATTTAATTGTGAATAATGAATTTCTATAAAATTAAATCCAAATATATTCAACACTACACGATCTCGAAAAGTTATCAGGTGTAAAGAGCAATGCTTTTCTATTTAATATTGGGTAAATAAACTTTATTAATATACTTATTTGTCTTCTGTGCTGTAACGTAATGCAACCCAGCATATCCAGGATAAAATCTTATGTACGAATATCAGAAACACGTTTTTTGGACACGTTCAATCATGTGTCTGTACATATTTTCATGTGATTTCCAAATGATTTTAATTTTGTGAAAGGAAGTGAAAAATTATTATTTCTGTCGCCACATGTTTTATTACCATATAAGCAATTACGAACCAATTTAGATTCCAAAATTTTAATTACTTTAAAAAAAGCTTTACTAGTATTGGAAACGGTATTTGGAACTTTGTATTTATTTTTCAACTCTTGTTTTGTTTAATCGTATCCCAAAGACTAATTTACCATTTTTTACGTTGATGCTGTTGGCGGAAGTTGTATTTAATTCGTAGGGTTTATGTATTATTTTCTTGCTTTTCAATTCCTCGCATTAATCTCCTAACCGCCTTCATTATACAACATACTAAGCGGTGGATGTTCCTCGGTTCTCGTGTTTAGCACTGGCTGAAGCCTGGGCTATTTTGTTTGCAAACAAAAACACAATTTAATTGTTTGCCTTTCATTTTACTCGAGCAGATAAACGGCCGAAACAAAGGCGCTTCGTCGCAGTATTTTGTTATTAACTCGACCACTGGACGGAACGAATGTAAAGTTAAAGTCAATATTGAATGAATAACCGAAGGCAAACACAGTTAATCGCCAATAAACATTAAAGTAAGGCTCCATGATTGTACTTCCGACGCCGACATCGTGCCTCTCGAGCGTGACGGGTGATCTTGATAGCTGAAGTCAGCACGCCATTCAAATCCCGGAAGTCCAAGTATTTTATTTGTGAAATTGGAAATATAAATTATTAGTTTCCGCAAAAGTCGCAATCGACATTGTGTTGAGATGTGAAATTAACGTAAAAGTACAAAATTATAACGTAACTATTTTACTCTTGGATGCGTTTACAACGTCCTAAATAAAAAAATATAAAACAAACTTAAGCGTTCCATTGACATTTACTTCGTATGCAAATGCGATTTAAATAAAGCCTTTCATATATCCAAAAACAATTAAAAGGATATTATTACAACAGCCGTTATTATGTTAATTATTTGTATAATTCTCGTATTTTTTTTTCAAAGGTTTGAAGATCCTGAGTAATTTTCTTCTTCAAAAGTAACAATTTTTTTATTACAAGCTCAGTCATATAAAAATTGTGTACGTTGAACAACAATCTGCGACCTATAATTATTATGTGGGCGGTGCTATTATTTTTGTATTCACAATTGGCATACGTATGGGGTGAGTGACCTACGAAGCTCACCAAAAAAACATTAAAAAAACGCTACGTTGTTTTAAGCACTTCTCGTATTTTGTATGGATGTGTAGATGTGATACTATCAAGAGAGCTTTATATTTTTTGAAAAATACTATTTGAAACGTCAAAAACCAAAATGCTTTTAAGTAGAGTAGTTATCAGATACTATTGCTTAACGCAGTTAATTTATCTTCGTACTCGATTCAGTTTAGCGTTACAAGTACTAGAATCATGAGTGAGTGGTGAGTTTATAACAATTTCAGACGAGTGAAATATTTTCTAGATTACGCCCTACAATTCCAGATACCAGAACTTATTATCTTACGTAGTATACTTATGTAACTTCGTTTTTGTATTCTATATTATTATACTTATGTAACTTCGTTTTTGTATATACTTATGTAACTTCGTTTTTGTCTTATCCTTTTATAATAATTACACTTTTGAATAATATGTAAAATGGATAATTAACTTATTTATAATGTGGCCACTACTTTCAATTTTGCTTCAAAATGGCGAAAATTATGTGCATGGAAAGCAGGTATTAAAAGGGAAATTTATTTATTTTAAATATAATATTAAATATTTTTTTACGTCAAATTATGTAATACATTATCTCGCGGCTTTGCTCGCGTAGATTTTTAATTAGAATTAAGTATGCTTGAGCGGAATAAGAGTCATTTATATCGGTAATTTTTGTTCATCGGTACTTAAAATCAAACACTTGGTACTTAATGACTGAGCGCCAATAATTTAATTTTAAGTTTCAAGGAATTTTGGAACGGGTGAAAAGGTAACCTAGATTTTGATCTTAAGTATCATCCTAGTAAAAATCATAATTCCATCGATCCCGTGACGTGATGCTGTAGCAAAAACATAGGCAGACAAGCAGACACAAATTTTAAAAAGTTGTTTTTCTACATTTTATCTGTCAACAATTTCTTTGTGTTGTCAAACTTTGAAAATTAAATCTCGAATGTATTTTATTGTTTATTTATTGTTTGGAATCAATTCCATTGTTTGGACTCAATGGAAAGAGGATACTTAGCACTTACTGTTATGACGTTTGAAGTTAATTATAACTAACGTTATAAATATGAAAGTCACGTTCATAATTTTCTTCCGAAATATTTCGTTCAAAAAATTAAAAAATACATTTAGAATAGGCATTCAAAACTGGTAAACCATTAATTTCAACACCGTTTTTGGTTCTTTCACGAGGAACTAGTGATTCTATTATAGTAGTAGTGTTGTATTCTTATGAATTGCATTATCCCGACACAAAAACTATTAATTAAACTCAATGAAAGCGAATATAATTCACCACCATGTCACAGTGCACGCGATGCGACATTCCGCATAATTGCAATAGAAATCCGCATCAATTGACTGAATCATTGCAATTAGTTTTAGTTTCTAGCGGGTTAATTGCGAGCGGGAACGTAACGGAGCTGCGATTAAATTGAAACAATAACTTAACAAGTTCCAATTCGCGCGACGCACGGCCGCCGAGGCGTCGCACGCGTCGATACCGCCGGTCCGCTGATGATTATAATTTGGTGAAACGGTTTTTGCTCCGAATATTAATGGTTAATACACTCCTCCTTGATTTATTGTGTAACGTGTTCGCTCACCCTAATTCATGATTTTCTTCTGCGGCGAGCTCATCAATCATGGGCGGCACGCGAGGCTGTCTCTTCATCGAAAGTAGACGTCCGCCTGTAAAAAACGATACGCGCAGACGGGCCGGGCGCGTCGCCTCTCAAGCCGATTGATAAAAATAATTATGAATTATTTATTTATGACTCGTTTCATTTGGGTCGTTCGTAACAAGTTATTCAAGTGAAGCCGGTTTGAGCGTGTGTGGTCACGTGGCCCGAATTACAGTCAATCAAAATTTAAAAGGCGGCTCCTTTCATGTCGCACGGTACATCTGGTACGTCGTTTATAAACGACAAATGTTGATTTGACAGTTTGTAAAATATCGAAATAAGTGATGAACATGATCGCGTAATATGGAATAGAAAATTAATTAACAGGAATTTGAATGCAGAAATCGTGAGAGACCCTTTTTACGTGTCAATGTCACGTGCGATCATTAAAATAATAATTATTAATTAAAAAAAAATATTTATCTAGTTTGTATGGGATCGTAACCGTAGGGTTCTTTTCCTGCAAAAAGTTACCCAGCGCAAAAGGCTGAGCTCGTGACATTACTGTTCTCTAAGTTTTCGTGGCTCGTTTATTTTGAAAGAAAGCGTGAGAGACCCTTTTTTAAGTATCAACGTCATTGTGTGATCATTAAAATAATAATTATTAAGTAAAATAAAATATTTCTCTGGTTTGTGTAGGAGCGTAATCGTGGGGTTTCTTTCATATAAAATTTTACCCAGTGCAAATGGATGAGCTCGTGACATTACTGTTCTCTGAGTCTTCGTGTCTCGTTTATTATATGTCGCTGAAGGTGCAGATATGAAAAAAAAACAAATTAAAAGAATACTAATTTTCTCTTAAATACGTAAAAGCATTATACAATTAGAGAAACTTTACGGATTCTAACCGCTTAAAGCGTATATCGTTTTTTTTCATTTATTCTAGTTATTTCAAGCTTCTCTATTAGTCGCTTAATGTGCAGATATGAAAAAGATATTAAAAGAATACAATTAGTAATACTCTCAGGAGATATTATTACTTAAAATATTCACGACTTAATTTCGGAACGAACAAAATGTCTTGTCGAGGAACTGCGAGGATAAAATATTTATTTCTGAATGAAGGTACGTAAAAGCACTATACAGTTAGAGGAATCTCACGGAAGTCCCTAAAGCGTGTATCGGTTTTTTTCATGAATTCCGGTTATTTCAAGCTTTTAGCAGGAACGGCTGCTGCTCGCGTTAATATTCAGATCTACCGCTAACTCGATGCTCGATAAACGCGTTTGGTTATCGGTATAATCGCTAATTATTAATAAAGCTCGGCTCATGCTAAGTGCCGGTTCATTCAACCCGACCACCTCACCGATCGCCCCACGGACCGGCTCCTTGTGAACTCATTAATTAAAAACTTTCTCAACAAAAGTGAGATCAAAGTTAAATCGCATTTTCCCAGGGATGGATATCATCGGTTTAATGTTCCAGGCGAACGAGTTACGGAACGGAATATCAGTCCAATGCTATTCTTGTAAATTATAGCACCCTAAAATTTAACGATTCAACATCAGATAATGTTAAAGGCAGCGACGCGGGCGCTGTAAATGATATAATGGGCGGCGCGGGCGGTTATAACTCATAGTTTGCAGGAAGCGTCGCGACATCGCTGAGGGGTCGCTAATAAACCGGAACCCGTACGAATGTTACCAGCCTCGGACGGCGCTCACTTTCATGAGCGTCCCATTGTGTTAGCGCTGGACGAAAATCATCCCCGCGTCGCTGTTAAATTCGTACATTTTTAAAAAATATATCAAAGAATTACGTATTTGGAAGGTTTGCAGATTTTAATTCTTAATTTTTTTATTATTATTTTCCTGGGTAATATTTGCTCTAGTGTTACGAATGATTTTTATAGCGAACAATATGTAAGTTACTCGTATAATTTAGTTTTATGTGTTGTCGCTGATACGATATGGGATATATTTGGTGTAAATTAGTTATGTTCCACTAATATCGATGAAGTCATCTATCTCTTCCATTATGGCGAAAAAGTGTGTGAAAGAGTACACACGAACAATTATTTTTAGTCAATTTTTTAGGATTTTTTTGTAAATTTATTTTTATAAAAAATAAAATGTATAAATAACGCGTTTTATATTATATATATATATATATATATATATATATATATATATATAATTTTTTTTATGTGTTTTGTATTATATATGTAGTTATAAATCTACCGGATTCAAAGAATAAACGTTTGTCAAACAAAAATGAGTTTTTCAATGGTTTATTTCAACCGCACAGCATACATACTAGTATTACTTAAGAAACAATAAATATAATTTCCAATGTCAACTCACGTTTAAGTTTAAAGACTATAAAATATTTGGTAAAAATATATTTAGATTAGGAAAAATAGTAAATTTTCAATAATATTTTTACGCAATATCCTGATTTTCAGTCTAAACAACATTTTCTGCATAGTTACATACCTATTTTTAAAGATCAAAATAAGATTAAATTTCCAAAATGTATTGCTTCGTTACAGAATCTAATAATATCAATATGGTATAAATACAATATTTGATTCGACAATATTCGATTATACAATATTCGATTGTACAATATTCGATTCGAATCGACAAACATAAGTAAAAACACAAAATAAGTACATATATTTATAGATGGAAGTACGTTTTTTTACTAAATTATTATGTACGATTTCAAAAATGGATAAAACGCAAGTAGATATTGACATAAGTTGAATAAAATCTGCATACATTTTTGAACGCTAAAAGTTCTCTAATTACAAACGCCCGTAGACGACGATAACAAACCTCTAAATAACACATATGTTAATTCCCATAAGTATCTACAATTGATAGAAAAACTCTAATTTATATACATTAGTTAAATTAAACGATGTAATTTTATTTGAACATTTAATGAAAACTTAAAAAGCCATAAGCCACTATACACAAAATTCTTAAAAGGTCTTTAAATAACAGGAATTATATGGGTAGCTTGCTTAGCCACTGTCTGATTGTGAATAAAACACAACATAAATAAACACAACTCGCACTGAAAGGCTCCGTACACATTTAAGCACTTATAAATATTTAAGCACTTATAATTATTTATACACACAACATGCTAAATAAACTATTTATAAATATTAATTTTTCACAACGTAAATATACTGCCTACTGTATCTATGATAGACGTAAAAAGAGTGGAATTAGAAGTAACTGAATTTGTTTTCTTTTACTTGTGCCATTATGCCGATTTTTAAGATATCTATCTTAAAAATCGGCATAATTAATACCTAGGTCGACCGGACGTACCCTGTAAGTTTTGATGATTAACGAGTAAGACTATTTTATGAATAAAAATATAAGCTTTAAAGAGTAACATTACTCAAACTACTCAAGCCGGTACAGATCAAAATTGTTCGATAGACAGAGACGGACGGACGGATTGACAGTCAAATGACGCTATAAGGGTTCCGTTTCTTTTCATTTTAAGAGACGGAGCCCTAAAACCGCGGAATAGAGTTACTTCAAGAAAATTGTTGTTAAGCGGAACTATCCCGTTACGTAATAGAAACGAATTGCTGGGTTTGATGCAGTTTATCAGCACGAAGCGCTGCGGCAGAAATGCAATCGGCGATTGAAATCATCTAACGGATAGGGAGGCGTAAACTTAGTTCTTCAATTTAACTTTACGGCTACTTATTCTGAGCGTTATAATCCGAGAAGCAGTCTACGGTGGAGGTTAGAGAACACGATTTTAATATAATTCTGTGCAACGACCGATCGGTAAATCGATATGCACTTCTCTAGAGCAGCTCAATTTACGTTTAGAAAATCTGAATATCTTGATGTAACTGATAGATGTTGTGAAAATTCAAAAAAATGTTTTCTTTTCGTTGTTTAATTTAATACCCGGACTTTTGTTTATTTTATACTGTCTTTCATCAATAAGTAGTGATTATATTATAAATACTGTATCTTATTATGAAGGTCTCGCTTTTAAGAAATATGAGTAACAATCAGATGCACTCCAAGTGCATAGGTACGGGTACCTATGCACTTGGAGTGCATTTACTTTGTTTCAAACATATCTTCTGTCTCATTTTACTCTAGTGTGTCATCTTAAAATTGAAATTATCCAGAAATAATGTACAGATACTCTTTCAAGTACTTAAAGAAAAATAAGTTAAAACATGTATCAATATTAAAAAATTCCAACTAATATTATAAATTTGAAATTTTAAATGGATTGCATCTCTGTTAGATTGTAACTTCGTACTTTTTGAATGGTCTACAGGAAATTTGGTATAAGAATAGATTATAGTTTGGATTGACTTATTTTTAAGCATGAAGGCTTCGCTTTTAACGAATATGTTATGGCGTGTTACAGCCTGCCTGCATTTATGGACTTGGAATGCATATATTTTCTATGAAACGTATGTGTATTAGGTTTTATTTTACTATAGTATAATTTTTAAATAATGACCAGGTATGATATACTAATGCTTTGTTAATTATTGAATAAATAAATTTATACTTCAATATTATATAAATAGCAATTAATATTATGAATGTTAATTTCGTATGGACTCCATCTATACACTTTGAATGTATATATTTTGTATCAAATGTATCAGACATTTCATTTTACTCTAATATAATTTTAAATTTGAAATGAATCAAGTATGTTATACTAAAGCTCTGTTAAATATTTTAATATAAAAAGATAAAAATATTCATCAATATTATATACATTCCAACTAATATTATACATTGTTAATTTTGTGTGGACGTTTGTTATCAGAGTTCACTTATGCACTTGGAATACATATATTTTATATCAGATGTATTAAACGTTTCATTTTACTCCAGTGTCATCTTAAATTTGAAATTATGATCTAGTATTATCTTAAAATATTTGAAACAGCATTATACATTAATGCTGTTTTAAATATTTAAAGATAATAATCGAATAATAGATAGATAAATATTTTTAGATATATATGTAGATAGAAATATTTAAAGATAATAATCGAATAATAGATAGATAAATATTTTTAGATATATATGTAGATAGAAATATTTAAAGATAATAATCGAATAATAGATAGATAAATATTTTTAGATATATATGTAGATAGAAATATTTAAAGATAATAATCGAATAATAGATAGATAAATATTTTTAGATATATATGTAGACAGAAATATTTAAAGATAATAATCGAATAATAGATAGATAAATATTTTTAGATATATATGTAGATAGAAATATTTAAAGATAATAATCGAATAATAGATAGATAAATATTTTTAGATACATATGTAGATAGAAATATTTAAAGATAATAACAAAATATACCTCAATATTATATAAATTCCAACTAATATTACAAACTGTAATTTTTAAATGAATGGGTGGTTGCATTTTTATTAGGCTTATAACTCCTTAATTTTATAACGGATCTGGTATAGGATATTGCTATAGGAACATCTAGTATTTGGTTTAGGAACAGATTCTAGTCTGGACTGACACAAAGGCTACTATTTAGTCCAAAATCGGTTGGTTCTTGAGGAGCAGCATTCCTTTTTCATTATGTTCACACTTGATGACGTAGTAAGGAATATTTTGAGAGTGTGATGCATTAACTCATGTCGTATATCCCGAAATCATTTTGAAAATAGAGAGAAATTATAACCTGCATTGGCACGTAGGCTATCCATGACTGCGGTCCACGCGAACGAAGTCTCGCGAAGAAGCAAGTACTATTTTTTTTGTTGTACTGTTTGTAGTGTAAAGGAACATAAAAAAATAACGTGCGTGAAATTTTAAGTGCAATCCTCACTGTGTACGACGGTAAATGTGGCGGTGATTTGTGTCTTCGTGTTGAAACAACGCGGTGACGCAACGTTACACTTGTATTCAAGAAAACGTGCTGCGTTTATTGATAATAATAATATAGATAATATATATTAAATAATCTATACTAATATATAAAGCGGAAAGTTTGTTTCTTCGCACTAATCTCTGACATCACACGTCCGATTTCAAAAATTCTTTCTGTGGTGGAAACTCCATAAGTGAAGATTGGATCCAGAAGATTGCGGACTATTTATATATATATATATATATATATATATATATATATACATATACATATATATATATATATATATATATATATATATATATATATAAGTGTCGGACAAAGAAAGAAGTTGTTCGTACACTGAAATATTCATAATTATTTGTCACCTATGCAGCACCGCTCAGGGGAATAGGCCGCGAACAGCTTCGAAGACATCTAGGTGCCCGGGTAAGTACCGCGCTTGAGGTAAGTATTGGGCGTGTTAAAAAGAGTTGTATGTAATATTTTTTGATACTCAATTAGAAAAAGGGTAGCAGAGGCTGAGTAGTGGTATTGGCTAACCATCCAGAGTATTCCCATCGAGTCCTGCCCCACGAACCGAATTTGTGATAAAATGTATTTTAAAGAACCGACTTCAAAAAATTAGGCAAAAATTAATAAAAAAAAAATTAATAACACAAAATAAGTACTTGTTATTTGCAATAAATAACTAATTAATTATTTTTTAAATCGGTGCTGGCACTGTCAACATTGGTTTTTCAAAAGATTATTCTATTTTAGAATTTTTAGGTATTAATATAATAATAATAATAATCACTATAACCTTCAATTATTTTCTTTCTTAGAATATTATATAATTATTAAGTCACGGGCAAAAGCTAGTATATAGATAATTTCCTCTTTGTCTAAATTTAGCTACCAACAACACATAGAAATAAAGGGATAGTAGTAACCGCCAGTGGTTAGCTGTTAGCTGTTGAGGAGTTCCGTTCTCCATATCCAAAGTCTAATATCAGATTTTTACAAATTTTGGAGTTCCGTTCTCAAATCATATTTTTCAAAGAAATAATTAAAGTAATAACTAACTAATAGCATAAATACTGAATCACGATTGATTTACTACGATCCGATAAAGAGTTCCATTGTCCACCTCCAGAACGCATCATCAGACTTAAACATGGTCGATAGTGTAGTTATTTTGCAAAGTAACAACTACCAGTTACAAATATCTCTTATCACGTTCACTTTACTACCATCCTTTAAGGAGTTCCATTATTCATCTTCAGAACTTGTCATCATACCCTGATCTGGTCGAGGGTGTAATATTCTGCAAAGTAACAACTACTAGTAGCAAATATCTTTAATTACGATTGATTTATTAACATCCACTAAGGAGTTCCGTTCCTCATCTCCAGAACTTATCATCACACCCTGACTAAGTAAGTGTTGTAGTTATTTTGCAAAGTAACAACTATCCGTGGCAAATATCTTGAATTATAGTTGATTTAATGTTTTTATTACGGAGTTCCATTGTTAATTTCCAGACCTCATCATCAGACTATCATCATGTTTATATGGAAGCCCCACTATAGTATACCCTTTTAAATAAAAAAAGAATCATTAAAATCGATCCACCCGGTAAAGAATTATCGCTTAACATAAATAAGAAAAGATTCCGACGAATTGAGAATCGCTTCCTTTTTTTGAAGTCGGTTAAAAATTAAGCCTAATTCAAGGGTCTGGCGGCAAAGAGCGCATTTATGAAGGAAATCGTAAATAAGAAGGTTTTAAATGATTTTTACTATATTAGAATATTGTGGATGAATTCGGAGGGTGCACAATAACTCCAGATGTAAACATTCTTTATAAAAATGCATTACCATTGTTGTGTTGTGAAAAAAAAATTAATACAAAAAGCTTGAATAATTTTAAATTCTCTAGCTCATAAATATTAATTTTAACACTATCATTTAGTTCATTATCGGCGGGCAAATTTTTAATTTTACTTTTAACAAACAACAAACCTGGGACATGACGACGATTCTTGTAATTTTATAAATTAATTCTATAAATATGTTTTTGTTTCCTTTATTGTGTTTGTATATTGTCCGAACAGTCTACACTTACACTTACGTATATTCTACGTAACTACTAATTTCTTATTAATAATTATTAAATTGTTTAATGAAATCGATATTATTTCTGCAAACTAAACAAATAAAAAAAAGAAAAAATAACAAGTCTCTTTTCTTACTAATAATGCAATGAAAACTAGACTTGTATACATGTATAAACAAGTCTGGTTTTCATTAAAAGAGACTTAATATTTTTTCTTTTCTTAGTTGTTTAGTTTGCAGAAATGTTATCGATTTCATTAAAAAATTTAATTATTTAATTAATTCAATAGTGACTAAAAATAGAATGTCGATCTAAATGTCTATCTAAAACATTTTTGTATTAAGCCACCTACTGCTCTTATAAGACCATTAACCTTTAAATGGTAAATTTCCATTTACCTAAAAATCAAGTCTAATTAATTATTTTAATCGGCCTTTATTTCGATCTGCTCTTTAAAAATATCAATAAAACTCTTTTTAATACACATATGTTTAAATAAATGATGTGCTTCAAAACAAGATTCATCTTTTCTTTGTATTTTATACAAGACATGAAATATTTATTCATTTAGTCAAATAAATTAAATCATAATTTAACCTAGGTGGCTGTAAACGCTTTATTAGTTTTGAGTTGAATGCAATATTAACAGAAATATGCATTTAAATGAATAAAGTTTGTCAATCACTTTTTTTTATAATTTTTTTTTATTAAAATACTGGTTTCTATGTTTTGTTCTCGGAACAATAATTTACTCAGATATTGGTTATCTTGATTTTGAAATGTCACGTATATTTTCAATATTTCTTAGTTAGAATGGCTTATTTAGATATTCTAATATTATAAACTGGATGAAGCTATTATACAGCTACGAAATAGCTTTTAGAAAATAAAATCAATCGGAATATTAAACTGAATTATTTAGTATATATTTTTGCATAATTGGGTGCTGCATAAACTTTAAATACGTATATTTTTATAATAAATATTACACATCCTTGCAGGTGTATACTTTAACCGTTTGAGTGCCGACGAGCGCCGTTGTGCTCTTGCGCGTACTAACTAAATATGTCACGAGCGCGATGGCGCTCTTGAAATAAGTTGCTGTTTAGCGCGCGGTAGAGGAGGTTGCTCGCACGCATCGCTAATTTTTTATCTTTAAAGTGCATAAAGTTCATGTTATAATATTATTAGTATTATTATTGTAATTACAATATAAAAAGGATCCAGGAAAAGAAAATTTTTAACCCATAATGTCGGAATACGAAAATAATTCGAGTGAAAATAATCGTTTTTCAAGTTGTGAAGAAAGTGATAATTGGAGTGACATTGTGATGCGCTCACAATTTGGCGTAATGCAAATTTTGAGTGATAGTGATAATAGTGAGGCTAACAATTATTTTGCTGATACGGAAGATGTACCGGACTGTGAAAATGACGATATGATCTTCATTTCAGTTTTTGTTATAATTTTTGTTCACAATATATATTTTCATAATTTTCTTTGTATTTTATTATCCTTGTACAAGTTTTTATTAAGGAAACACCGAAAAAATTATTAAAATTGGATAATTTTTGGAAGAGGTACAGTTTTTTTTTCGAGACAAGGGTAAATGACGTCAAAAACAAAAGATTTCTTTGGCATTTTTAAGTATATATATGAGTAAAAAACAATGGCACTAAAACGGTTAATATTGACTAGCATGCCAGACTCGGGTTTTACCGGTAGAAATAATTAAAAGTTGGATAATTTTACAAGTAATCAACTTTTAATTTCTTTTATATATTTTTTTATGATCTAAACTTGTCGTCACCGTGGTGTGTTGGGTTGATCACAAAGTATACGGCCTTTGACTGCGAGACGCCCAGCGGGGACCCGGGTTTGATTCCCGGCCGCTCGTTGAGCGAGGCGGGATTGGTATTCTGCTTGGCTGTAAGAGATTGCTCTTCTAGCAATAAGTCCGCCATATGTATAAATTAGATACATTGAAGTACAGCAATAAACTTGCCTTTAAAAACGACATGTGTCTACGTCCGTCGGTCTGCACACACGTACGTATGGACGTATGTACATACGTATGGTATGGACGTATGGACGTATGGACGTATGGACGTATGGACGTATGTACATAAATATGGACGTATGTAGGTACGAGGATATACCACAGGTCCCAACGCTTGATCGATTTTGATAATTCCTTTTTCTATCGTAGGGTAGCAGTCAGTACAGAAGATTTAAATGATTTGTCAAATAGTTTAAAGTTTATAAACACTTTTCCACAAAAACTACCTCTTTTTCGTGCTCGGCGACTGTTCTCGACCTCCGTTTTGTTTTTAATTTTTCAACTTTTGATGACTATGCTCTTTATTGATTTTTGACTGGATATTAATAACAATCAACTAATGTGAACTTATGGATAATTCTTTGGCTATACAAACAAGAGAAAAAAGAACGCTATAATATATAAATAACATTAATAAAATAAAGAAAAAAACGTGAGTACATTTGATTTTACCAATGATTTAATAAAATAATGTCAATCAGATAAAAAGTTAGCGAGCAAGACGATAACAATAGAATGAAATTAACTTGTCCCTTAAATGGATTGATGCTTGTTAATGAATAATACAATATTTTGTAACAGTAGAAATTGTATCAGAAGACGTCAATATTTTGATGAAATTAATGCTACAGAAATCATATATGCATCATGTATATTACTTTCATCATGTCTATATTTGCTCTGACAAATAGTGTCAGATTGTTACATACGAAGTTATTAGCATATTGTTCTAAAACCATTCCTATTTTCCAAAAAAAAATGTTGATTTCTCTTTTGATTAAACTATAGCATAATTTATGCCATCTAATATCCGTGTAAGCAGCTATGTTATTGCATTCATAGCTACGATAAAGTTACTTATTTCGTTTATAATTTAATGCCGGTACGTTATTTTTCATCTGTTTTTTTTTCTAAGTATGTAATATGATATAAATATTCACGGGGAGCATATATATTAACTTTATATTTTAAATGAAGGAATCTTTGTACAGATTACAAATTTAACCAGGTAGTTAAAACCCGAATAGCTTTTTATTTGCTTCGGTACTATTTATTCAAAGTAATAATTTGTTAACACTTAGACTCCAAGACAATTTATGCTCTGATGAGGGAAATCGGCGACAAACACATACATAGTTAGTTTAAAGTGTTTTACCTCAATTGTTTACTAAGTACTTCAATTGTTCCCTGATAACCTAATTAAACTGTTTATTTAAATGTTCTCCATCCCAACTATAGTTATATTCTCGGTAAGTAAGTTGGTAAGTTAGACTACACAAACCGAGTGCGTACACAGGGCTAGTCACGTAATTCTCTCTCAGGTATCGACAACTTCAAACGAAATATTACAGATTAGCAAAAGGCACGTAGAACATGTTACTCAGCCAGGTACATAGGAGGCACGCGTGGCTCACGTACGAGTGCGCCGATACAAATCGATTCAGCGAAACGTAAATGACTCGCGGTTTGGAGAATCGAAGCGAGATGACTCCGCTCATTGAGATCGAACCAGTCACGAGCGGGCCACGTGGTCTGGCGTCACGTTACGTCACGCGTACAGTGCGACGTAATGTGTTTGATCGGTGAAATACTGTGCCGAAGCCACAAATTCCGATGTATATTTCGATTTCACGTTAAATTTGTGTGTAGAACCCACGTTTGTGTTTTGATCAATTGTTATATAAGCTGACCTTTGTCGTTTGTGTTGCACGATAGGTATATTTAGTGGCAACAGGTATTGGTGAAGCAAATTCTTTAGATATTTCTTGAAACTTATAATGCAACATTATAACGGTCTTTATTGGTTGTTATAACTATTGGTTATTATTATAATCACAACAAAATTAGCAAAGAAGATATGCGTATCCCGATGTGGATATAAATTTATACATATTGTAATTAATTAACATATTGTAATGTGATGGAGATTTGTAATACGTTAGGGAATATTTAATGCCCTCATTCAGAGTAAGTTTTTCAGAAGAGAAAGGTTTTTCAATTAGGGGCATATGCATATACTATTAGATCGTCTATCGAAATGTATTTCTTATAACGGTAAGAGGATATGTTTATAACATTACGGTGTCAAAATAGTTCTATTTAAGCACTTTTTCGTAATTTTTTTATTAGCACCAAAATTATAGTTTATAAACCGAACTAAATGAATGTTATAATGGTTGTATGAGGACTGTTAAATATTTCGTGGCATTTATAACATAGACAATTGGTTAATTAAAAAAAATTTAAGGACTATAAATAATGTCTATTAAATATATAAAGAAATAAATAGCTATATCTCAGGAAGCTCGTTTTTAATATAATATATGCTTCAACATAGATGCGTTGAAGCTACTTATGAAAATGGAATATATGTCACATTACTAGTTTTGGCTGATAAAAAAAAGGACAAGTGAGGGTCTGCTTCGCGTGTCGAGGGTGTGGTACCACGTTTCAATTGACATTACCTTGTGTATCATAAATATGTACTAATAAGGATTTTCTGACGTGATAAATATATAATAATAACTAAATAGAAGAGGGAGGGGAATATTTCGTGATAGTTTTCCCACAATCTTTGCGTAGATCTACGAAAACTTTCTTTTCCATAATTTCAGGTTCAATAATTTCGGCAAAAAAGGGAGGATTAGATATATATTTATGTATGTTTTTCAGTACTATCCAAAATGATAAAAAAATGCATTTTAATTAAAATACTTATAACTAGTTCCAAAATACTTTCAACTAGTTCCTTTAAACTGTACCCTACTTACATAATATTGAATTTTTTTTCGAATATTTAATTTGCTTTCCCTATCCTTTCCTTTAAATTGTTATGTGCTAGATATTCAAATATGTGAGGGTTAATATACCTTTTTACTATAACAAATTTAAAATTTCTGCATCAAGCGGTTTCTGATAAAAAATGGCTCTGACCGACGGACAGACGCGACTGTAGCGTCCGTCGCGAATCTTATAAAGTTTCCATTTTTTGTTTTGAGTTCCAGAACTCTAAAAAGTCGGCACATTAAAGACATTTCGAAAATATGAGTTCGGGAGACTATAAATAAACTAGAAAAAACCAGTATTGAAAATTTTTGTTTCGTTTCGCTAAAGCATGTGGCATTTTGTTGTTTTTTGAATGAAGTTTTCATTGTTATACTCCTTAAAAGGTAAAGATTATAGTAGTGTTTTTTAGATTGGTCTATCTTTGTCTGCTAGTATGTTTGTATATACTCGCATTACTAACAAAACTGCTTAGAAAATTTATATGTTTGTACGTACACGTTTCGTGCAAAAACAACAAAATACATCTCTATGAAATTTTCATTGTTGTATTCCTTAGAGTTTGATAAAGATTAGAATAGTGTTTTTACATTGTTTCCTTCTTTGTCTGCTAGTCTGTTTGTATACACTCGTATAACTTAAAAATTGCATACAACATTTATTTGTTTATTTGTTTGCACGCAAATGTTACTCACAAAACCAACAAAATTAATCTTAATGAAATTTTTATTGATATGTTCCTTAGAGTCTGACAAAGAGTATAGTTGTGTTTTTACATTTTTTCCCTCTTTGTCTGCTTGTATATTTATATATACCTTCATTACTGAAAAACTGCTTAAAAAATTATTTGTTTATTTGATTCTACGTAGACGTTTTGCACAAAAACAATACAAAAAAAATGCATCTCAATGAAGTGTATATTATTATATTCAGTAGAATCTTATAAAGACTGTGGCAGTGTTTTCAAATGTTTTCCCTCTTTGTCTGCTCGTATGTTTTTATATATTTACATTACTAAAAGGTGCTTAGAAAATTTATATGTTTATTTATTTGTATCTTAATGAAGTTATTGTTATTATATTCCTTATAGTCTGGTAGTGTTTTTACAGTTTCCCCCTATTTGTCTGTTAGTATATTTGTATATGCACGCATCACTTAAAAACTGCTTAGAAAATTTATATGAAGTTGTCTTTTGTAATCTTATTAGAAATTTCGACAAAAGAAAATTGAGAAAGAAACGAAAAAGCGTTGGTCCATTAACGAACGAGGTATAATTGATCATTAGCTACATACATCGCTGTGACTAAAAATCGAGTGAACTAAGAAGTTCGTGCGAGAAAAATATCTATATATATATATATATATATATATATATATATAAGCAGTCTCTCCATATATATCTAAAACGTGACGTCTCTCTTGCGATCTGTCTGCTCAATGATAGCTTGAGTTTTGCTACATTGATTGTGGTCGGATTTTCACTGCAATAAAGAGTATTTATCTAGAAATATTTTCCATATATAATAATAGTTGTAAAACGTATTAGTGAACGCGGATAAGCATGAAGCGTTACGGATGGTACACCGGCGGCAGTAACACTAGGGAGCGGGGAAAGTCATTTTATCAGATAGATGTTCAAAGTCAACCTTCAATAGTGGAAGTTGTGAACATCACAATTTCTACGCGAGCGGAATCGCGGTATAAAGCTGGTATGTAAAATACGGTTTGTGGCGTAGTTTTAAAGTATGTCGATTGAAGGCTTTATATCTACTCTGTTACATTCGGTTAATAGATAATCTTCGCACGACGCAGAGGGCGAGCTTACTCAACTTTACCGCCGCACATAAATTTACACCAATTGACAGTATTCAATAATTCGAACCACATATTCAACTTATTATCACACGTTCCGATAAATTCTCGTTCTGCTTTCCATTAATATTCATATCGCCACTCCGGCCCACGCCCGATTCGTCGGTCGTCAAATGCAGATGACGATAAACGATAATGATCTACCGTACAACAACAATCTCACAAGGAAATACCCATTTATTAAAGTGAATTTGCGAGTCAATGTGTTAAATACAGCTTAGTCACATTTTACGACCCAACTAGTCGTTGGAAATTTTTATAAAATTGATATCTTCGTTACAAAATACATCGAAAATTGCAAACACGGTGTCCGCGAATAAGTGTCGGACAAATAAAGACGTTATTCGTTGACTGAAAAATAGTTGATGGTCGTTAACAAAATTTAAAAGATGATTTTTTTTCTTCAAAAATTTGAAACTAATATTCATAATTATTTGTCATATTTTTCGTATACACGATACTTGCGCACATTATTTAAAGCCGCTCAGGGGAATAACCCGAGAACAGCTGCGAAGACATTTAGCTGTCCGGGTAAGTACCGCGCTCCAGGCAAGTATTGGATGTGTTAAAAAGAGTAATGTGTAATATTTTTATTGCACTCAGAAAAAGAGCGTGTTTTACGTTTTATTTCAACGACAATTTATTCCTTTGGTGCCAACGAATAGCGTCTTTTTTGATCGACACTAATTCCCGGACATGTATAATTTGTATTAGTACTCGATAACTGTATTTGGCACTAGTCATAGAAATTATTAAGTACAATATCGTTGTAGATGTTTAAATATCTTTGTACAGAATCAACGAATTTGAAATTTGCTCTAAGATGAGTAATATAAATTTAAGTGTAAAGTGTGAAAGAGGCCCAAATAGTATTAAAACAGTATCTCTACAATACCTTTGCGCTTTGAGAGAAAATTCTTTATTTTAAAATATAATGTTAAGTATTTTCCAAAATACTAAAATAACGTTGGTAAAGTATATTCAAAATATATTTTGTTAATTTAACGTAAAGTTCGTAAATAATACTAATTTACGAACTTTAAAAGCAAAAATATGCTAATACTAATTTACGAACTTCTTAAAGCAAAAATATGCTAATACTAAATTACGAACTTTTTAAAGCAAAATATAGACGTTACTTAATACAGTTACTCCCACTCTCACTCAGTGCCTTAAAGCGTTGATAAACCAAGAATCATGTACGACCAGCAGAGAGAAACGCCACTCAAAAAAAAATAATATCATCAGAATAAGCGATGTTTTTCTATTTTGCCTTCCCCTATAGCGACCTCTCTCTCTGTTTTTCAAATAAGATGGTTACGTACAACGTAAAACCCTTTATTCCAACTTATGTGCATAAGGTTTTTTGACATTGTTTGTTATTTGTTATATACTAAGTTTCATTTTTTTTAATAATGTCTTTTACAGTCGTCCACATCACAAAATTTATATTTAATCAATGTTGTTAACTGGAAGAGATTGCTCTCGTAGCAATAAGTCCGCCAAATGTATATATTATTTGTACGTCAAATTATGAATAAATAAATTAAATAAATAAATATATAATTTTTCTCTTGTTATAAATGTTCATATGATTGCTTAAATTGATTTGGATTATAAAACGCAATAAAAATTCAAGGAAAGAGATTAAGGATAATACTGAAGTAAAAAAATTGTAATTAAATCTGAAAGCCTTGCATGAAAAGAAGAAAGATGGATAAGAATAATAGAAGCAAGTAAAGGGTACGAGAATAATAATGAAGTGAACCACTATCTCGTACTCTAAATATTCCTGTTACAGTGAGAGATACCACAAAATAGTATCATAAATTAAAAAAAAAATGTAGTGAAGAAATTAGAAGGAATCGGGCATAATTAAATGAAAATAAAGAAGACAGATAAGATGTAAGGAAAATATAGAAGACAGATAAGATGTAAGGAAAATATAGAAGACAGATAAGATGTAAGGTAAAGGGAATAATAATAAGAGAATTGTCAAGAAAAAATTATTTCGCACTCTAAATTTTCCTGTTATGGTAAGATATAATGGTTATGTATACATAGGTATATGTATATCCCTTATAAACAATATACGCTTATTACTTCATGGCATCTAATTGTGATATTCACGATATAGTATATACATCACGTTGCGATACGTCGAGTTGATAAAGTCCCCTCTCTTAGGAGACCCACATTTGTTACATACGGTTTGAAAGGTAAACGACCTTTTTCAATAACGTTGACCCATGTTTATTTAGAATACAATTTGATCTATGTCATACTATTGTAATAAACGTAATCTATTAGCATTAAAATTATAAGTTAATTTTTTTTTAACATTGAAATTATACAGCACTTAAAACAATTAATACGAGACCTTCTTATCTTTTGAACAATTATCATCTATTTATGATCGTATGTTTGTGAATATATAATGATTATAGAGTGATAATTTGATGATTTAAACGGTGATGATGTGAAAAATTACCGTTTTGATAATATTTCAATAGGAACCAACAACTTACATGGTAGAATAGTTAAACGTGTACTTTTTCGTACGTATCAGTTTTGAGGTCAGGAACTATTCTGTCCTGAAAATAAACAAGAATGTGGAATATCTACTACTGGGTAAAAAATACAGGAGTTAAATTTTAATTAAAATCCAATTAGCAATAAGGCATGCAAGTCGCGCCACTAATACGGTATGTAAATTAGTCACGCGACTCCCAAATGACTCCATTCGAAGCGGAGGGCCGTCTAGACGGATCGCACACAGGGAGAGTGCGTGCGGGTTATAAAACAGGAGTAATGCGATGAGATTGGACGAGGGTGGCCGCGCCGCGGGACAGATCGAAGCAATTACATCGGCGCGTAGCGAGGCACGTCCGCGGAGCGCTGCCCTCGATAAACTACCCACTAATGTACTCGCCAAATATTCCCCTATCAGACGATACGGTCGTTTCACGAGGCGGGAATCCAATATGCCGACGCGACGGTCAGGTCCCGGCGTCATTTTGTCTCGGCACTTAAACTTATTACGAGGCCGCGGAGACGGCTCGCCTGTCGATCTTATTACATCCATTGCGAGATGAGAATGCAGAGCGGGCGTGCGGGCGTTGTACCGACGGGTATGTCAAACAGGCGCTCGACATACCGAGTCTGTACTTAGGAGCAAATGGGCGGGCGGGGGAAGGCGAATACAGAGTTTATGCGAATGACAAATCGAATGTATTATACGCAAGATGCGTAGTAGAATACATTATATGTTCCAACGAGATACTTGAATTACTGAATATAGTCCGCTATTTGAAGTAAGGTATGTTATTATGTAGGAATATTACGCAGGATCTAAAAATAATGTCATGCAATATTATCATTATAAACCAATCTGTTTTCATTTGTATAAGCACTTACTAAATACAATTTCAGAGAACGTCAACATTTTGGAGAAATATTATTTTGAACGAAATATTTGGAGTAATACACCTTGTATGTATTATAAGAATTTTAATTCGAATTTTTATTCAACTTTCTAAGAAGTATTGTATTTACAGGAAAAAAAAAGTTTTAGTAAATCCTCTCTTCTTAACTTATGAATATTTCTTGACTAGAAATTTTCAATCATCGCACCACTAAGCATCACTTGTGAGACGCATTCATGTATCGTTCAGTCATCAGTGTTAAGTGATATAGTTGTGAATATTATGATGTGGTGAATTGTATGTCTAGTATTTTTTTGTATCTATTGAAGATCAGCTATTATTTGGTTTACTTTCTCATAAAGAGAATAAGTAGCTAAATATCCATTTCCTGAGATGTGACTTTGTATTAAAATATTTGGCGTCTTAGTATTTTCACAAAGGTTTAGTAAAGAAAGTGAAACCGATGTCGTGGAAAGCGAAAGTTATGAAGGTAGCTTGTAGTCAGTCTGGACTTTTTTTGAAATGTAAGAAGGTTATCTTCAAGAAATATATTTTGATGTGGTTGATGCGATTTGTATCATTATATAATATATCATTTTATATATATATATATAGCTCGATAAATATTTGAGGATTAATTTACAAATATGTATATAACAAGTAAGATAACTATTTTGTGCGGAAAATTTTAAAATATTTCATATTCTTACAACAAGATGACACAAATTATCTAATTATTAACTGAAAAGTAGTCGTATGTGTTTTTTAAATATGTTTTAAATAAAGCTTCTTTGGCACGGTTGTTAAGTATGCATATTACGAAATAAGACTGTAACTAAAAGTGAAATACATCGGTAGTGGGGATAGTGAGTTTTTAATACAATTACCTCATTACTTTCCTCTTTCAGTCGCTTATCGTACTAGTGAACAGCAGACAGCCAGTGAAGTAAGTCTAGCTTGATTTAGTTTTGTGAATAGTCACAATCCTAGTAAAATTTATATACATATATATATATATATATATATATATATATATATATATATATATATATATATATACATATAAACCTTCATGTTTTAATAATATGAATATAATTAGGGTAACATTTTTCGTTTGTGTTTAAATATGAATGCTTCAGATTAATAGTAATCATATTGTCAATAAAATAGAAGATTTAAATGTCTAAACGTTTATAGGTACCAATACTGTAATACTGCATTTCATTCCGAAAGAGAATGTCTGTAAAAAGAGCAAAATGAGAGTTCAGGTATTGCAAACTTTTTCTTATGTTATTATTAATATAATACAATATGTAATTATTTGGTATTAAATAGACATTATTTGTATTAAAAAATATGATTTTTGATTGCTCTTGGCTTTTTTATATTTTTATTACATGATATGCTAATTCATTCACAAATAGATAAATAATTTATGAAGATTCTGTCAAGAATCGAACTAAGGGCTCTCCAGTTATGCTAGCCTCTACGCTACGGGCTACGGGCCTTATATTTTAAATAAATATGCCGAAGACTAAAAATAATCATTGAAAATACACAGTCGAACAAGAACAAAACTTACCTATTTGAAAGAAACATTGTCATATAGTGTATAAAACATGTATTCTATACTGCAAAATAATACTAACGTTTATTTTAAGATAATATAATATGTCACAATGTTTTTTTTTCACTATCTTTACGCCAGATTTATTGCAGCTATTTCACTCCAAACGTTATAAGATAAATGATTTGTACGTAATATTATACATGGATATAGACTTTTTATGCGTCGAAATATTGAATATTTTTTAAAATGTTTTTTATCTCTGAGTTTGGTGAAATTGGCAGCAAGGATTGTCCATTTTTTTGACTTAAGATTTTATAATTGATATTGGTAAAATAACGGTGTAATATTAATATTTATAATATTATTTAATGAGACAGTTTATTACGTTGATATAGTAATTGTAGTATGTTGTTTAATATTATTAAAGGTGAAATACTATGACTTTCTTGAATATTCTTCGACTTATAGAACATAGAATTGAAATTGGTTTGTTTACAAGTATTCTCTTCTACGATAGAATGCAGTATAAGTATATATGGAACCGTCATAACGGGAGTTTTACTTGTTTAAAGCGCTTATTTTTTGAACATTAAAATTACAATGAAATTTTGTTTCTAATTAAGTAACAAATTTATTACTAATTGAGATAACGAAGTGGATATTTTTGGCAGAATTTTTGTTTAGACGATA
The DNA here is from genome assembly GCA_039881145.1 of Druceiella hillmani. NCBI lineage: Eukaryota > Metazoa > Arthropoda > Insecta > Lepidoptera > Hepialidae > Druceiella > Druceiella hillmani. The sequence continues at coordinate 109,896,364 of JAYKKI010000001.1, read as the reverse complement.
GGTCAAATTGATGTCATATATGAAAACGGTTCCATAGATTCAAGATTCGATTCTATAGATTCGAGTCATAGTAATACATGGATGTGATTGTGCGAACATATTGGTGATATATACCTTAGAGATAGGCCGACAGTATCTAATGGCTTGAATCAATTACTAGCGTCACGCACAGAACGAATTGCTTTAATCTAGGCGGGCGGATATTGATGCATAAACACGGGGCGGCGAGCGTATAATTCGGTTGGACTATTTCACTTTTAGGCGAATTACATAAAGATATAATGTCAGTAATTTGTTCATTATTTTTGTCTATTTACGCTACAGACTTCTATTATTTTCTGACAATGCTGTCGTATTTTAATATTTAATATACGTATTCTAATATTTAGTACACACGGCAACGTATGTAGGGCGAACTCATTGAAACAAGAGTAATGTCCATCAGTTATCTAAAAAGCTGGTTCATTGGAAACAATGGTAGACATAACACAAAAGAGGAAAAAAAAAGAGAATTGACAATAATAAAAATGCTTATTAATTCTACATGCGACCGGGAAAAAGACAAGAAATAAAGATAAGGAGAACATCACGATGTTCTCCTGACTGAAAGGGGTAAACCGGGAAATTATATCTAATAGGGTAAGTACCTGATAACTTAAGAAAAATAAATTAATTTCCCGCACTAATTCATTTTTATTTCGAGATACAAGCCTATGAAGAGTTACGAAATATTTGACTAACCTTAAAAATTGACAGAGTTATAAATATTTAAATTTAACCTTTAGGCAAGAACGGCAAACTGAATGGTGACGTCATTTTTAGTAATACTCACTGCATTTTACGAGAGCGTATGTGACAGAGAGATAGATATCTTCAGTCTATCGCTATCATTGAATTCAGAAGATCATAACCTCATTCTTTTTTAACCAAGTTTTATAATTTTTTCAACACTGGTTTTTAATTAATGTGTATTGCCATTATTAAGAGTAGTAGAATAGTTACCCAACTGCGATTAGGAGAGCTTCAATTTTTTGGGATGATTTTTAATGAACAAATTGTGATGAAATTATGACCTTTAGGTCTGGTTTATACCGTAATATAACAGCAAAGACCGTAAAAGATTATTCACAAAGTAATAGGTTTTTGTTATAATACATATTTTCTCCGACATAGACCCAGGCTGTAAGCTAAAAGGAACGTAAAACAAGAAACAATATAAAATAGAATGTACGCGTCCTTCAAGATATAAAAAAATTGTAAAATTATATGCGCTTGGAGTTAATCGCTCCAGTCATGGATCTAAGAATCTAAGTTGAGTATTAAATTCAGAAATATTATATTTTCTATATAGAAAAATAGCTTTTGAACTAATTTTTAAAAATTCCAGCCTATTGCAGCTTATCTAGGAACAGTTCATTAGGATTAAGTGGGTGTAGGTCTCTGTAATCGGTTAATGGTAGTAAAATTATTTGACAGAAGTAGACTTTGGTTTTAAACGGCATTTTTGAAGACGTTGCGGTGATTGTATTTCGACGGCATCATTCGATTTGAGAAACGACATCATTTACTTGGAGCTGGTAATTAAGATATTAATCGATAAATAGACGTACGTATTTAGCGGCTGTAGATAAAGGGATTATGCATAATGGTAATGATGATAAATCAATTGCAACGAACCTAGAATAATCTCCTTCATTCATTTATAATTTTAAACAAGCTTCTTCACTCTTAAGACATCCAAATCTTGATATGTTTTGTAAATAATTTTATTCCAGGTATCATAATGCTAATAAAGTATATTAATCGCAGAATATCGGTGGTGTTTACAAGTAACGAAACTTTGACACCAACAGTAATGTTTTTTTCTCATTACGATTACTACGAACATACGCATCAGAAGTATCACTAGTACTAAATTTCCTATGTGTTCCGGGATGTCCGTATTTTTAGCCATGTTTAAAATATCCTGTTGAGACAACAATTATCCTTATTTCTGGAATTCACGGAGAATAATACCATGCACGTAAAAAAGTAGTGATCGTCGAGGAGCGAAAAAAAGACAAGTTAATGCCATTGAATGCCCTCCATCTGAACTTCTCCGAAACAAACGAAAATAATTATAAGTTATATTATATAACACAAACCTATTATTGTTTTTACTTATACAAAAGTGTTAGTTTTTCCGGTTTTTTTTGTTGACTAAATTGGGAAATTTTTGTATTAATTTTACTTTTTCACAGAAAAAACAAAAATTTGATTACTCTATATATGACTATAATTGTCGGAAAGGTACTGTTTTCTATGTACAAATGCTTAGCACGTATTCGTAACAGGCGTATTAAACAGCATTAACTGAGTGTTTTAATTTTGGTTATCTATTATCCTGTTACGATAAGAATTTTTAGTATCCTTTTTGTTTAATTATTTGTCTTGCTCAAATTAAAGTGCAAAGCAAAACATTAAATACGTTCGTTATAAAAGAATATAAAAGGTAGTTAAATGTTCCGTACCATAAATATATACTTATATGATATATGCGTGCTGCTTATAACTTTTGTTCGATGTACGTCTTATCACGTGTCTCCCTAATTTTTCTAATTGTTTTATGAGATAGATATTTTTTATAAATGCAGTTCAAATTTTTTGATACACAGAGTGCGACAAAGAACTTGTCTATTGATCATATAGGTGATTCAGTGCCTTAAATTGAGTAGAAAATGTTAAGGAACTATGTCAAAATTTTCCAATTTTTCTTATTGCTTTAAAAGATGGAAGGAGAGACAATGAATTTCATTTTTTTTTGTAAATGCGGTTCAAATTTATTTTATATACAAAGTGTGGCAAAGAAGGTGTCTATTGATCATTCAAGTGATTCAGTGCCTTAAATTGAGGAAAAAATATTAACGAACTATATGAACATGTCCTAATTCCTAATTTATCGAATTGATTGTAAAAGATAGGAGAGGAGCCAATGAGTTTTATTTTTTTTACAAATATGGTTTAAATTTTTTTTCATATACAGAGTATGGCAAAGAACATATATATATATATATATATATATATATATATATATATATATATGTATATATATATATATATATATATATATATATAAATCACACAAGTGCTGCACACAGATTCAGTGCCTTATACTGTGTAGAACATGTTAAGGAACTATGTGAAAACTTCCTAATTTTTCGAATTGCTTTAAGAGGACTTTTACATATCGATTGTGATTTTTGCATTAAATGGCCAAATTTGGCGTATTTATTCTAAGAAATTGAAAGATTTCGACAATTTTGACTTATTGAATGGTGGAAAATATTTATTAGTATAGTTAATAGCGGCCTCGCGTTTTGCGATTTTTTATGACCTTTTTATATGAAGCCAAAATTCTGAAGCAAGTTTTTCATAAAATGCGCGACGGCACTTTTTCGAGCTCATGGATCGATCTACTTCACATAAGCAAATGAAATGAAAAATATACAATCATATATTATAAATAGTGGTTTAGTTCACTGCGGCTTCGAAATTTGGAAATATGTATGGAATATCTAGAAAAAAAAATCTCGTTCAAAACCAGAAAAGTACTAAAACGCTCAGAAATAATTATAAATTTCTTCTTACTACATTAATATTATTACGTAAAATTTATAACAGAATAATCGTTAGTTCATTCGAAATCAAGATTTATACCTCTTTAAAAATAGTTAATTATAAAATTTTAAATAAACGTAATTATAACCACCAAGTTGCTACATAATGCGTTGCGCCCGTTCGGTCATTTCCAGTACAGCTCGAGCGCTCGTTAACATCGGACCTGTGTTGAATTTTTTCGCGTCAAACTACCGACCGTAAACTGTATAATGTGACTAACTAGTTTTAATCATGTGAGTGTTCTTTGTAACTCTTGTTATATTGAACAATTATTTTATATGGAAACTACAGATGTGTTAAAAATAAAAGGTATACATCTACATTAAGAAAAGCAATTGAAGCAAGGTACTGTCCTCAATAAACCTATAACATCTTATTTTCTAGTGTTACTTTTCAGCAATTTAGTTTAGCAAGTTATATAGTAATTTATGTGAATGTTTCAGAAAGTATTCCGCTAAGAAATCATTTTCATCTCCCATAGATATAGAAAACATCGACTTAGTGGATGCGGTAACAAACCTTTTCCGTTAAATATTAGTGCGTAACATACTTTTTATTAATTCTAAATATTGTAATGTTTGTAGCATATTTTTATTTCAGACACATACCGGCGACATTCCTTCATCATTTACGAACAATTCAAATATAACAGACGAACCGTCAATGCCAGCATTTGACAAGATAGTTATGTTGACAATAGAAAAGGAATCCGAGAATAGTACCGTAAGAAAGACCTTATTTATTTTTATAAAGTTAACAAGTCATCTTCTTTTTTATTATAAAAAAATCATAATAATTTTTTAGGAAGCAGATTACATAGTTCAGGGAGAATAATTTACTTCCAGTTCTTTTTAAATCAATTGTTTCACATTGAAGGACATAGTGAGGTTGCAAACTAAATAATATGAAGTTAGTGTAAGTAAAACAAAATGGACTGATATCAACATTTCATTTTAACTGTCGAATATGCAGTTCTATTTTAAATTAAATACTTCTTTTTTAATTAAACATGTAACGATACTTATCCGAAATATGATGTAAATGCTTGAGCGGTATCAGAAGCCATTCTAACAGGAATTGGATGATCAGATCTCAACAAACTCAATTTTTATATGGATTTACCATCTATGCCATTTTATTTATACAGCACTACACATTATGATGTCGCTGAAATATAGCGAATTACTACTGAAAAGTCAATGCAACGCGGCCAAAGAAGAAAGTGACATTGCAATATCTCGTGGTGACGTCATTCATACTGGAATAGCAATGATAACAGTAGAAGCTGATGCATGTTGGAGCAAACGATCTTATAAAAATAATTATTCAGCTTTATCTGGATGTGCAGCTAAGATGGGAACATACTGGAAAGGCCCTGCACATTAGCGTCCGTAACAAATAATCCGTTATCTGCGCTCACGCCTTTTCTAAAGACTTGTCAACAGGTATTCATGACTGCATAAAAATTCATTCTAATTTCCACCAGTATGGAGCAAGCAGTTCCGATTGAAGGTTTTAAATGCTCAATAGAGAGAAAAAATCTTATATGCAATGTATTAATAGCAGACGGGGACTCAATTACATACAAGGACATTCCCGAAAGCAGGCCATATCCGGGCGTATTTCCACAAAAAATAAAGTGTACCAACCATTTATTGCGGAACTATAATAGTAAAATACGCAATTGTAAAAACATACTATGACCCCTCTTAGTGAACGTAAACTTTTGACAGGAGATCATCTTACTGGGTTATGAACTGCCATCGATCTGCAAGTTTAGAAATGAACAAAATGTTTCTATAGAAACAAAAATGCTTAATTTGCAGAAATATATATTAAATAGTACACTTAATGTTTTTGGGGACCACACGGAATGTAAAGATTCTTACTGTACGCAAGAAAGGAAAGCAGAACAAAATTTGGTCCCGATATTACCAACTTTAATGCTGAAATTACGGAATAATTCGTCTCAGTGGGCATTTCATTCCAGGAGCTTCCTGCAAAATTACACTAACAATCGTGCCGAACAATTTGATAGTGTAGTAGCCAAAATGGTGGGCGGCAAGAGAATAAATTATTCTTTAAAACATTCATATCAACCACGCTGTTACGCAGCAGTAGTCGCTTTCAATGGCGGTAAATAGCAACACATTATAAAAGACACTGTTGGGCTAAAGTTCAGGAAAATCTATAAAGGAATTAGAACAGAAACGACATGTCCAAAGTACATGCTATACAAATCGTCCAAAGCGCTGTAAAACAAAAGTAAATTTTGGTAAAACTGATGAACATTATGGCAATGAATGTCAAAGTCCAGATATTAACGAAAATGATTTTGACAACGCAAAGAAGCATTTTTTTAAACAACATTAAGCAACAGGCGTTAAATCGTTTTGAGATAGAGCCCAATATTAAATAAGATTTGTATAGCTATAATTTAAATCATGTACTTTCCCTCAGTCATGGACAGAAAATGAAACTAAGGACTTGGAACAGCAGTAGAAGATAATGTTGAAATCGAAAAATTTGGGCTATTTATTGATGATGAGTACTGCTTTCTGGGAGCTTCCCCTGACGGTATTTGTGAAGAAGGATTAGTTGAGATTAAATGTTCCTTCTCTGCATTCGGTATTTATATAGAAGAAGGGATTTCAAGAAAAAAAATTAAATGTTTCAAAAGAACCATTCCGGAAAACTTGTTATGAATGAAAAGCATGATTGGTTTTACCAAGTCTGGGGCCAACTTCATATTGCGAATAGGAATATCTGCTTATTTGGAGTGTGGACTGGTCCGGATTATGTAATGAAAGTAGTAAGGGTTCACAGAGACGATAATTTTCGGAAAACCGAAATGTTACCCAAGTTGACGTGTTTTTACCCTGAGTGTATGCTTCTAGAAGAAAATCCAGATGAATGCCACTGGAGCACATAGTTTTCTAAGTTCTTTTATCTACTCCCGTATAGTAAAGCTTACTAAAAAAAAATATTGAAACTGCTATCAGTTGCCTGTCGTAATGACACTATATCATAAAGTAATTTTTTAAATTTTAATGCAATTTTGTTCGAAAAAGTTAGGCAAACATTAATTTTTCATTCATTACATAAATGCAAAAAGATATACGGTCTACATGTCAAGGCATTCGAAAATTGATTAAACGTCATTTTTTTCACAGTTAATAAATTAAGAAAATATTCTTCAAACTTCATTTTATTTTATTGGTCGAAATAAAGTATTGTATGATACTGCTCGTAATTTAGGAATAATAACCCTCGTGCAATATATTCTGATACCCGGCTGCACCTCGTATCAGAAACAGCACTCGTGTTAATATTGCCCTTATTAAGTGACAGTGTCATAAAACACTACTTTAATTCAGTAAAAATAATAAATAACGTTATTACCAAAAACGCTCATTACCAATTGCAGTCCCTCCCCTCTCTATTGAATTACTTATCATTATTAACAATATTAATAAATTTTGTTTAACAAATAACTCCATAGTTGAAAAGTATCAAATTCGTTTAGTCGAAGCTACAGCACAGCAACGTAAACTCGTGACCCCGAGCGAGTTGTCACCGTGCTTCAATATACCAAATCTTTGAGAACGCAATTTTGTGATAGGCCTCTTAAGAATAGAAGAATAGAAAATGAGTTTTAGTGTTTTTTTTAATAAATGCTTAAAATTTTTTTCGATGCACAGTGTGGCAGAAACGTATCTTTTGATCATATAGGTGATTCGGTGTCTTAAATTCTTAACCGTTTCTGAAAAAATCACCGGAAAACAATGGTTTGAAGAGAAAAAATTATTTTTTTTAAAGACACCTTAAATATTCTCAATTCGAAATACAGAAGAACTATTAAGAATAATAGACACGTTTATGGTGAATATTATATATTTACATTTCCATTTTTTTGAGATTTATAACATTACATATTTCACACTCAACACAAGTGATTAAAAATAAAATAAATACTTTTAGTCCGTTTGACTCAAATTGGGAATTAAAGTTTTTGTATTTTACCTACATATTTGGGTTATTACTGAATTTAACTCTCTGTGTAACATGATTTCTGAGAAAAAGGACTCAGACATATATAAAAGTGTATAAATTTGATTACATAATTTTTATGTTTTTCCATAAAACTGTACGTGAAAAAGCAAAAAGATGAAAATAATTATATATAGATATTTTAATATAACCTATACTTTTAGAAAATGCCATGTTTTTTCTCGAAATTAATAATTGATCGGTAAGAAATACTAATTCGGAACAGCCTTCAGCAGAAAATATATATGTTAAAATTTCCTGTTGTAATCTTAAAAGGATTATCCTTATACTTAACAGATTTTCTTTTTCATGAATGTTATAACATTTCTTTAAATTTTCTGGTTTAGAAAACTGGTTATTTAATCAATGCGTTACTTTTGATTCGGATATTTGATAAAAATCAAGGCGTTATAATATTCATTGCAGCACGTGGACTTAGTACGATTGGATCTTTTTTGTTTAATAATTATCGAATTAATTTTTTATTAACTAAATGAAATTGAATAATTAAATGGTTGAAATATATGCGAATAAGGAGTTACAGATGAATGAGGATATGCGTGATGTTATCATGATGAAAATTGATATATACAAATGTAACAAGTACATAGACTGTCTACATGGGTGTTTATTTTAAGGATATAGTCTTTTATACCAGTTGCTAAAAGAGCTGTTGAGGAATATTCTAAAATTAAATCTTCAAAATTGATTTTGTTTTCACAATGGCTTAATATCGATAATTGTTTTTAAGTTGACGTGATTATTTAATGCATTAAACAATTATTATGTTTGGTGATAACAAACTGAATACATAGTAGTCAGTTTACTTATCGCCTATAATGTAACTATCTGCTATAGATTATATTAACCAGAAGACCCCGACATACTTTAAATATCCTCCTTACCACTTGTAAAACTAATTATTAAATTAATTTTCCCCGAATAACAACAAACATTTTGCTGTAATAGTGAAAACATGTTTGTTTTAATTACTTTGACAAATTTTAATTTTAATTATATAACAGATATAGTATTATCCCGATTGCCTTGAGTAAGTAGCAGTCAGGACACAGTAGTGTGTCAATATTGAAAGGAATGCTGAGGTGAGACTTATGGTGGGTTAGACTAAAAAGAAATTGTCTACATAGGAAAAGAGCGAAAAAATTTGTAATAAAATTGTAGAATTTATTTGTCTGTACACTGAAGATATTTATGAAAAAAATGCAGGAACATGATGAAAGTAATAAAAAAAAATCTTTTTGGAATTTTTGTCGTTTTGTCTCTTAGTCTGTTTATGTGTCTATTTAAAAATGTATAAAGTAAAAACTACTGACTCAATGTGTATTGTTTAAATGTAGAGGTTGGCTTGAAGAAACATTTAGTTTTATTTTATCTTAGCCGGTTCACTCAATCCAGAGATATGTGATTTTAATATTTTCAAAAATTCCTTTACATTGCGATAGTACAACAATACCAAAGAAATGCTTATGTACTCGATGCGTAATAATTACAAAAATGTATAGTTTATCTATGTGCACTAATACATGGCGTTTCGCGTATTTTAAATCGCGCAATGAAATTTTTCAACTGGACATACATAGACAAATTGAGCATGGCTATAGATGAAATGCGGAATGGTGCGCTAGTGTAGGTGCATTCGGGCCGACGCATGAAAATAAATATTGTTGTCAGTCATCTTCCGCATATGAACGTTTTTGATGTAAACTTATTTAAATTTTGAATTTGTTTTTAATATTTGCAATTTAATTGCTGTGGTAGTTTCAGTATTAAACTGCACAAATTTATATGTAATATTGTCTATATATGTAATTAAATTATGAAATATATCTATCTGTAGATTAAAAATATTTACGAAAAAATGGTTTAGGAACACATAACAAAGTTTTTCTGTTTGCCTGTTTATCTGAGAGTCTGTTAATCTCGAAATTCCTTGAGATATCCTTGCATCACGTAAGAACAGCTAAAGGGATTTCATTAAAGTTTCCATTGGTAAATCTATTGGATTTGGAGTAATATATAGGCTATTTTTCATCGCAATTGACCAAATAAGAAGAAAATATAGTAATTTGACATTTCAATGCAGAGCGCACTAATAAAACTTTATTTTTATAATTATTATTATAGATGCCATTATGTGAATTAATCTTACATTAACTTAATAACATTTACTACAGTTAATTAGTAACATTTTCAGGTCCACGCGGAAGAGTTCGCGAGCATAGCTAGTATTAAAATACCATTAAAGTATCATAATATGCTGGTAAATGTTCCGGATAAAAAATATTTTGACTGCACAACAAAAGCATAAACAGTTATCTTCATAAAATATATTATTCGCAAATGTCGTTCTCAAATTTTCTCATCTATAAAAACAAAAGTATTACATTGTTAAATTTTCATCACAAACAGTTCCACGGAGACTAATTAAGTCAAAATAATTTTTCCATGCGCAATTAGTCGACTACTTTTATCGCACACGGGTGTCCAACAATCGCATTACCTTTCTATCATACATCGCGTACGATAAATACACAAAATGGTAATATGAGTCTACAAAAACCCAAATGCGTAATCATTAATGGTATTTACATAATACTGGCGCACTGTCTAACCTGACCCGCTTTGGACGCTGCGAGCGCCCGAAACGACAGCCGCAGGCGTTAAGCATAATGTTGAGTAATGCGTTATTAGTTCCATAATTTGGATACAAATACACAAAAAGCGCATGTATGTTAGAGATGCACGATATTTTCCTTTGCATCGATACCTTGGGTCGACCTGGATCGTATCGAATAATTACAATCCGATCCTCTTAACATTTCAAGAATCGATAGACTATAGAACTTGTCGAGTATATACAACAGTTCATATATTATTTAGTCAAAATAAATAAATAATAATACCTGTGAAAAAATGTATGGTACAAATATAGTAGTTAGTGATTTAAAACATAAATACTTTTGAACCCATGATTTAACTGCTTTCTCTGTTTTTGATATACCATTTACCATTGTCGAAAAAGTTTTTGGCAATTGCTTTTTATAATCATTAGTTACTTCCAATTCCAATTTTAAAACTTTAGCCTTTTTAAAAATAATAGTCCTGTTAAACGATCCGGATCTAATATATTTGAGTTTCCGTTAAGTTATGTCCCGCAGAAGGAAATAAACGTTTTGTTGGAACACTATAGATAATTAATGAACAAAGTTATATCAATTGTACGATCACTGTAGTCAATAGCGAATAAAAAATTAATAATATCAAGCGAAGTTATGTGAAGACATCAGAATTAATGATCGGATATCAGGGTATATTTAAATATATCCATCTTCGAACTTCAAAATATAATTACCTTTTTTCTATATTTCCAAGTTGCTGCATGGAGGTATATGTACAAAATGTAGTCTGCCGTTGCTTGTCGCCATCGAATGACTATATCAGATACTAGTAGTACCTTTGTATCGATATAACCCTATATTCAATCCATTTGTATCGATCATTTAAAATATTCTGATCGGATAGTGCAACCCTAAAGTGTGTTATCCGGGGAAGCGCTCGCTGGATCGCGCGACGGGGTTATCGTCCGAGCTGTAGATCGCTCGACGAATGCACCTTTTCACCGCTTCCTATAACTGTAAAGCGAGTTTGACAATTCGATTAAATTAATTCAATAAATAATATTATCGAAAATTGATTTCTTTCAACGTACCGACGCGTTTTATTTATAATTACGGGTTGGGGCGATGTGCGCCGACGATTTATGTGCAGTCCGGTTGCCGGCGTGCCGTCGAACACTTTCAACCGATTATGCGTACCGTGTAATTATATGATTAGCTAATGTAAGGTGTTTTGATAGGTTTTAATAATAGGTTCATTCACTAACGGAGTCCGTGAACTTCGCAAACGCTTTCATAGATATTGATTAAAATGCGTATCAAGAATTTATGGTTATAATGGGTCAGTTTGCATTGAAATACATGCTGAGAACAGAAAATTTTAGAGACTAAATTAAAAGATACCATCATCTGAGTATCTGCGTTGTAAATCATGGAAAATTTAGTCATAATGACTAGGCTCGGCGATATAAGCAATGCAACCTGTAAGGTTTGGAGACAAATCGGGATAAATCTGTATGTGTTGTATAATTTTAATAAAATTTGTCATAGTAATTAAAACAAACATGTTTTCACTATTAAAGCAAAATTTTTGTTGTTATTCGGGGAAAATCAATTTAATAATTAATTTTACAAGTGGTAAGGAGGCTATTCAAAGTACATTGGGATTTTCGGGTTAATATAATCTATGGCAGTTAGTTACATAGTTAACGTTATATATAACATGTAACATAGTAATCCAGCCACTGCTGGCTGAATTAGTTAATAAATTTAACTTTTAATATGACGAAAATAATAAACCTCAAAAATTATACACAATTATACACAAGATTGTCAAGAACATTGAAAACTTATCACATATTTGTTGAACTAATGTGATTACTTTGCAAGTATTTATGATAAATTAAAAGACCGTGAAGAAGACTGAAAACTTATCATAGCTTTGTTGAACAAAAATAGACTGTAATTCCAAATTAGAAATCAATTTCAATTTGATTACGTTGGAAGGTTTTATGATAAATTATCACCGTTTTGTTAAACTAGAAATAGATACGGATTCCCCAATATAAATCTTTACTATATGATTACATTGTCATTAAGTTAAATTACAAAACTGTGAAGAAGACTGAAAACTTATCACAGCTTTGTTGAACCCGGAAAAAGACACGTCTCGTAAATATAAATCTTCGCCAAGGGATTACGTTGAAAGTTCTTATGACAAAGTACAAGATTGTGAAGAAGACCGAAAACATGTCACAGCTACTACTAGAAATGGGCACGGATTTGTAAGTAAAAATATTTGACGATACGTTAAAAACCTTCATGGTAAATTACAAGTCTGTTAAGAAGATTGAAAACTTATCACAGCGTTGATCAAGGTGGCATGTCTACTTTGATGCCTAAACAAGTCTAGCGAAAGACAGTGCCATGTACACTCACAGGTATAAGATCCTTTTTATTTACTGATGTAAATTAAAATTATTGGAATTCGTATTTTTTCAAATGGCATTTTACATGAAATTTATTGATGTTTGGGTGTGTAATATACCTGTAAATGGTACGGTCATGTGTGTAGAAATGATCGTGAATTTTATGGTTTACAAAATATGACTCAGATTAAATATGATAATATATAATTTCAAAATTATCATAACCACAAAGTCTTATACATAACATACGTAAGTAATGTACAAAGAAAATATAATTATCTGCATATTTATAACGAATACAATAATAATTCTTAATACAATAGACCATATTACAATCCCCTTCCAGTATTAAAGAACAGATTATATAAAACTAATAACTTTCATGAGTTCTCAGGAAATTCTAAGAAGATCTCGGGAGATGTATATAAGCATTCGAAATGTGGGCCCTACATACGCATTATGTTTACATATTGGATTCAGAAAGTCACCAATGAGAAGGTTTTACGACAGACTGGCCAGACGCGCATTCTTTTGCAAACCGTAAACAACATTAAGTTGTATATTTAGGGCATATACACAGGCATGACAGATGCAAGCTCTTGCAACTAATAATGAGGAGAAAAATTGCTGGGAGAGGGAAAGTCGTTCGTAGAACAAAGTCATGGTTGCGTAACATTCGAGAATGGATAGGGATTATGAGTACCACCGAACTCTTTCACCTTGTTAAGGACAAAACCAAATATGCTATACTGTAGTATCGAAATTTCGCTGTCGGCACGTAATGTCCCATTGTAATTTGTTACCTAGCCGACGGCTTTAAACAGGTGGGCATTGGCACAGCGTATACGGTGTTTGCACCTTCACGTCTATTATTTATACAGCTGATTCTGTACCTCAAACTAAGAAGAAAACGTTAAGGAACCATATTAAAATTGTCAACGGTACCATCAAATTTGCAATATCGATAAAAAAAATATTTTTTTACCGAAACACTCTTCAAATAGAGTCAGTTTGATGCCCAGAAACACCTCTATGAATAGAAGACATGTTCTTTGTTGTGTTCAATACAGATGTATTATATAAATAGAAAACTGGATTTATTAGGCATTACATGAATCTAAAGTAAACAAGTTGCAAGGAATGAAGATGCACTCTAGAAGGACCGGTTTTGAATGCACGACGTTTTTAGTAATGATTACCCAAACAGATCACGATCGAGACGCTGATCGTATCGAAATCGGAATCATGTCAGACACGACTACCGACGAGGTTGGACCGTCACCTGGTACATTTTCGCGTAAACGAAGTAAGAGGGGATTTCTCACGGTTTTAATCTTCAATTCCGGTAAATATCTTTATTTGTCGTACATTGTATCTATCAACTGTTTAAGAAAAGATTGTAGATTTTAGTGAATTTGCAATGAATGGATGAGCTAATACACTGATTGCATGATGTTTAAGTTTTTAAAACGTAATATTCACAGAACCAACAAAAGTTATTTACAGGAAAAAGTATTATTTTTATTCGTGGCTAAAATGCTACATACCTATGCTCATTTTCTTGAAATAATGTTAAATATTCTCTTAAAAGCAACGTAGTTCTTTATAAAATAATACTTTGTATATCACTTGCTTCTTTGCAGAGTAAAATATGCTTCACATTATGCGAGGGCCAACAGAGTAGAGAACTTAATATGCAAGTGCTATTTTTGAATACTCCATTTAAACGAGCCGTTAGTCATAAATACGTAAACGATGCAAGTGAAGGTGGGCCGCGCGGGCTTGCATTCAGTGGCCGGTGCAGTGCGCGGAGGCAATCTAGGCAGAGAGAGTGGCCGCGAGATGCTGGAACGAGAGTGGTCGCCCACGGGTAGTGCCAATAGCGACGCCCCCGGACGCCCCCGCGCGGCTCAGCTTTGAAGTGGTCCCATTGACATCTGCTGGCTCAGTTTCGAAACGACACGTTTTATTGGATCTCGATGGGATCGATCAAAATTGATTACTTTCCTGTCATAAATTTAAATTATATTGGTGTAGTTTCGTGTGAGCTAAGTGTGGTGAGGATAAAATTTATAGTTACATTTTAATAATGCCAGGTTCGATAAACTATTCGTCTGTCTGCTGCTGTTTTATAGCTCTTATATACAATTTTTTTAACCCGGCTCAGATATACTGTCTTCTATAATATATTAACCCTTACAATATATTTTAATAAGGGTAATTTGACCTTTAATAGGAGTAATTTTGCCTTGAAATAAAACGAAAGAAAAGAAACAATTCAATAACTTCTTTTTTTTTATTTTTCCTATTCCGATAGTCAACCGATCTTATTAGTGATAATAAATTTTGAAAACGATTTTTTGATCATTTTTAAAGTCTTTTTTTGATTTTATGGGTTTGGTAGGATTTAGTGTAATAAGTTTACTGAAGGAATTTCGTGATAAAAGAATGACTCTTTTTAATGTTCGATTTTGAAGGCGATTGTCTCGGAAGAAGTTAGATATTTTTTATATTTTAAGTTTAGAATGATGGAAGTAACCTGCGCTGTAAATATACTTGGTAAAGAAATACACACCCCTGCATAAAGCGAGAAAGATAAAATTAATTTGATGACCTACTTCTATTATACTCACCTACTTGTCGTTCTTGTAGATCTAAAACCTTAAAAATTTAGCATTGAAACCTAAAAATCATTGTAATATCTGTAAAATCCAAGTACAAATTTAACCAAAAAAAACACAAACTGGCAAGAGCATGCCTTATTTCTGCAATTAGTTTTTCGTAAAACAAGTTGTTATTGAATATAAATTTTATGATATAAAAAAATATATCTGTCACACAGAAAGTCTTTTTTTTAGGAAACTAAAAACAGTAGCTATAATCGATTTAAAATTATAATATTTTCATGTTTTCGTAACTATGAGGGAACAGACCGAGGGAGCATAGAGATGGAGAGAGCAATATATTTTTAATGTTTTTTTAGTTTATGATTCGTTAACAACTATTTCATTACTTTTCCGAAGTTAATTATTGGTTCCAAGGAGTCGAAATATTTATGATTTTCTTTTTAGTTTTCTTCATGAAATAGATTCCTAAAGTTATTATAGCGATATTTTGTTACCTTACCTTATAGAAGAAAAACCTTTGTCATTAGACCAAATCAAATATCGGCTTTTCAATAAATTATCAAAACTTTTATACAACTTATATATGTATAAAAATTATATCTGACCGCAAAAGAAAACTTGTCAAACTTATTCGTTATGTAGAAAAACAAAAAAATGTAAAATGAAATGCAAACTATGGTCTTACAGAACATCAATGCTATAACGAAATGAGCAATGTATTGTAAGATACTTGTTCTTCATTAAGGACGATCGAAATATGGTTCTGATAATTCCATAGGAATAACTTCAACTTACAGGACGAGAAAATACTCGGTAGGTCTATCGAATTAATTACTAACAAAAATGTTCTTGCTGTCAAAAACCTGGTTATGGAAAACCGGGGAATTAAATACCACCAGATAAACAATTTACTGAAGGTAAGTGCACCAACCATTTACTATATTCTGAATAAAGAATTCAAAGTTAGAAAAGTTTGTCCACTCTGTACCACAGTCGATGGCCGATACTTTAAGGGAGCAGAGAGTAAAATGTTGCAAACAAATGCTTAAATAAATTGACGACGGTCACGCCAGACTTTAATTCAATCATCACAGTTGATTATCTATATTTATTACTACGACATTCTTACTAAATCTCAAAGCAAAATATGGGTATCTGAAGATTAGGAACCGCCAGCATTAGTGAATAGTGGATATTCGCTGTTTTTTTTTCAGCACAAGAGGGATTTTGACTACTGTCCCCTTAGACACACAGAAGACAGTCACAGCGCCCTATTAAATAAATGAATGTCTCCTAAAAGTTTTTGAAGCCTTAAAAAATGAGCGCCCAAAGTCAAAACTTGATACTTGTTTCTATCATCACGATAATGCTCCAGCGTATCGAGCCGGTTTTACAACCACATTTCTTCAGGAATCTAAAATTAAAATGCTGAGTTATCCTTCCTATAGTCCGGACTTGACGCTGTGCGATTTAGTTTCTTCTCCTACTTAAAAAAACAGTTTAAAGAAAGTTCTCCAGCGACCCAGATTTACTAGGAGCGTTTGAAGAAATTTGTGATAATGTTCAGCATTTCTTTTGGAAGTAGACCTTCGCCACTTAGTTTGAACGTATGAAGGCTTGCATATCTGGTAAGGGACTTCAAACAAAATTAAATACTCTGTGAGTACGACATAATTTATCTAGCGACCTACGTATTACTACAGCGTACCATATCTCATACAAATTCTGTATGAATGAATGGACGGGAATTGATTGTTATAGAAAGTATAAATTGTACGCAACATCATTACATACTTTTGAATTTTACAATTTTTGTTAGAGAACCAGTCGTTTTATTATTTTTGTTATTTTGTATACACATAACCGATCTCTTAAATATGCAGACTTACGAAGTTGTTGTATAAATATATTGCCAACTTTTATATCACACATTTTGTTAATGGTAATACGTATATTGCATGTAACATTGAAACGATCCAATAGTATATATTTCAGATACTATTAGCATTTGCGGTTTAACAAATTGACATTAGTAATGAGGAAGTCGCTATGGACTACCTTTCGAAATATGTGCGTTTCTAAGAATCGCAC
Source organism: Druceiella hillmani (assembly GCA_039881145.1). Taxonomy (NCBI): domain Eukaryota; kingdom Metazoa; phylum Arthropoda; class Insecta; order Lepidoptera; family Hepialidae; genus Druceiella; species Druceiella hillmani. The sequence goes on along the minus strand of JAYKKI010000001.1, from coordinate 109,878,874 downwards.
TGTAATCTGATTGTTATTAGTTAACAAATTTCGGATTGAATTGACGTGTGGCAGATATTATTACAATTACAGTCTGCTTACACAAGGAAATAACGCTGATTTAATTGAAGGATATTAATTTTCAATTCAAAATTGATTTGATGTGGAACTTATTGTTACATTAAATTAAATTATTATATTTTGTACACTCGATTTCCATTTTTAAATTATTTTTTAATGAAGCGTAGAAAAGTTTTGGATTTCTTCAGAGTAAACACGAATATATATTTTTCCTGAAATTTACTTATAAATATTTCCTTAGACTTTTCTTAAGAGAACCTAAACAAATTCCTATTTTAAAATTAAGTGGTAAAAAAGTCGCTCTATAACAGAAAAAAAAACAAAAAAAATTGAAATTAACATATAGTTAAAATCTTTTATTACCTAATATTGTCTCTTACAAAGCAATCGCGCATGTACATCCCTAAACAAAATGTTAAACGTTACTTTGTAACTATTTGTTTAATGTTTGTCGAACTGAGGACAGCTCAAAAAATATTTAAGAACATTTATACAATTTTTTATAGGTATTGACAATGAAATGATAATGGAAAAATAATAAACAATTTAATAAAAAGTAATCTGACTCCTTTGCCTTTATAATTAATTTCTTTTTTTAATTAGATACATTTTTTATATTTTACGATTATGATACATTTAAATTGTGCTGGTATAAATACGCAGATAATAGAGTTAATAATTAACATTGGTAGTTAGGAAACGACACAACGACTTATCGTTTCTCAAAATTAATTGAAATGACCGTTCCAAGAATTGTATAATGTTTAAGTTTACATATAAAAATTTAAATAATTTTCGTAAAAAATGTAGTTCTATAAAGAAGTAAAAACGAGTTTTAAATCATTAAATTGTTATAAATAAACCAGCACTAACCATGAAAATATAAACTGTAACGGCGATTAAATTTGGAACCGTGTTCACGGGCGGTGCAACCGGTTACGAAGTATTAAAAAGTATTTCTGAGACGTACGGTTTAACAGTCAAGAAATACAGAAGGCAAAGTCGGGAGCGATCAAATCAATCGGAAAACGTGATTGATAGGGGCGGGTGTTACCGCGACCGCCTGCCTCCGACTCTATTAATTGCTTCAATAAGCCCGACGCGCCGCGTAAACGGAGGACCGGGTCCCTTGGACCAGATTCAATATTTTTTTAAACTGGAAAAAACCGCAGAACAGCGTTTTACGAGTTTTTTTACATACATCTTAAAAATAGGTAAAATAATATGTCAGAAGATGGATAGCAAAAATGAAAAATATTAGGTTTTGTACGCGTTGTACAACTATATGTTGTCCAACAAATATAGTTTAAAACGCAGTGCTATAAGACGAAAAATAAGATAAGGAAATAATGAAAATAATTATGCAACAATAATTGAAAATCGAAACGACGAAATCGCACGGGTTACATCTATTTCGTATAGAGCTAAGGATGCATTCACAATAAGAAGAAGGCGAGAACAACGGAAGATATACGCGCAACTAATGACGACATATCGAGACACTTAGCCGTGTAGTTCTGACTAGTTTACCCCCTTATATTTTTATAGGTGCACTATAAGAAGTACCATCTCAATAAATCTATGAACAAAGAAAAAAAACTATTTAAAACACCGAATGTGTGCGAATATATGCCATATTTTATTAAATTAAATTAATATAAAATTCGTTGAAAAAAAACGAAATTACACGCATGACCTTTTCTTTTTCTTTGTTTAATAAAAATAAAGCTGAAAACAGCGGGGAGTAAAGCGAAGGGTTAAAAACATCAAGAGAAAACAGAGGAATAATCGCCGAGCACTCAACAAGGGGGTTTGTGGGGAAAATTGTTTACAAACTTAAAATATTTGACGAATAATTGTTAAAATTAATTCTATTCTGGTAGTTAACCAATCGATAGAAAAAAGAATCATGAAACTCGGTCAAGAATTGCGAGCTGTAGTGTGTTCTCATACGTACTTTAAATGCATGTGTGTAGAGCAAAAGATGGAGATAATATAAAAAATATACAAAAAAAAATAAAAACTTGCACCATTTTTAGAGGAAGATTTCCTTTTTCTGGATTGCTATATTAAAAGTATTAAAAACGTACCTATTTGGAAATTATTGTATATTACCCGAGTTATAATTATTTCTATCGTTAAAATTCAGGACTGGCGCGCTAGTCACACTCCTGAGGCGGATGTAATTAATTATGTTATAAGACCCATAACTTATTATTAATACTATCGCAATTTCTATCATACAAGGTTAAATTCTACGAACTCATTAAATGTCTCTTCTAGAACTTTGGTATTTACACTAAAGCTGTTTATAAAACTAATGCTATTGCTTGTAAATTCAGTGGTGATTCTAACGAGCTAAGATTGACAAAGTTAATATTTAACAAACTCCTAGATTAGACAAGTTCGCCAGACCGAACCCACAGATATGTCCGCTCTTCTGAGGATAACTAATAGCACGAAAGTTATGATGGATCACTATGCCTTTGTATCACGGTCGATTCGCTCAGACAATAGTTGGCGAATACGAGATAGATCCTGAGCCAACCGCATGATGTATGTGTGTTTGCGACATCTGTGACGTTTCATATTGGATTTATGGCCAGCGCGCCTACTATTGATCTAACGCGTCACAGCCCTTTGACTTCAAATGACTACCGAATCAATGTACAGTGAAAATGTTCTCTTGTATTACACATCGAAAATTTGCTGTTTTAAGGGTTCCGTAGCTAAACACGGAACTCTTTTAATATCATCTTGGCCGTATGTGTGTTCGTCCATCTGTTACACCCTGGTGGTTTCTATAGTTTTATATCTACGTGTGTGAAATTTTATAAGTGTGTGCTTTATTTGATAAAGATCACAATAAATATAAAAAAAACTTATTTTTCTTTTTAAGGTATTTCCTCTTATTAAGAAGTGGGAATGGAGAAAAGCTTCTTAACGGATATTTGGGGTAGTGATCTAATTGACAAAAAGTGAAACGTTATGAACGTGGTGATGAAACGCTCCCCGTGTAGGAAAAAAAATCATTCTCTCACGTGGACCGTTATTTAAATTATTTGTAAAAATTTCTATAATTTATTACTGTATCGATATTGTACTAATTAATAAATTAAAAATTTAATTTTTTATGCGACGCGAAAGACGTCGAAACGTCGAAACGTCTTGGGGACATGTAAGCAGTTTTTGTAAAAACTTGTGTAAGCAATTTTTCGCAGTTATGTTTGTGATGAATTTCAAAAATTTAATACCATCCCTAAATTTTTGGAAGTACTATTATTTATATTATTTTCAATGGTGCATTGAAAATGACGTTTTTTTGCCCGCGGATTTTTCCGGATTAAACAGATCCCTTACCTTTCGATTAATCAGACCCTTCCCCCCTCCCCTTCCTTCACCTAATGCTTTTTGCAACACTCCATTCCCCATCCGATCGTAACATGTAGATATCGCGTAAATATACTCAAGGGTAAATAACCTTTACAAATAAATGAAAACAAAGATGAGGTGTCGTGGTCACCCGACAGAAGCTTAGCTTCATGACTCGTGGTATCTACTTGTTTCGTCCGGATGGTGAATAGATCCCCTAGACGCAATAATAATTTCCTTCCACGTTTAAACTTCTTCCACATTGCATATAAAATTCGATTTTTAATTATTAATTGGTATAATTTCGATTTAGTAATCAATGATAGACATTTTTACAAATAATTTTCGAATGAAATTTTTTTACAAATAAGTTTCGAATTTGTGTGGTAGATACCACACAATAAAAACACTAAATACAAAACGAAAATACATATACAAGTTAAGTGTACCAAATTAATTGAGAGAATGATTTCTTTTTTCTACATGGGGAGCGTTTCATCGCTGCGTTCATGACGTTTCACTTTTTCTCAATTAGGTCGCTACATTAAATATCCGTTAAGAAGCTTCTCTTCGATAAATTGTTATACAGTGTCAAAGAAATTAAATATATAGTAAAAATAGTAGCTATATATATATATATATATATATATATATATATATATATATATATATATATATATTTATATATATACACTTACCAACAGTGAAATTTATTTAAATAATGATTTTTTTTAAATTACAATAAACATCTACGAATAGGATCATTAGCTATAGTACTTTTAGTCATCATTAAAGCCCTTATTGTGTGTTGACGATATAAACGTCGGCGTGAACGATTCCTAGAGTTTTGTAGTGTTATGTTTTACTTTTATTATGTTAGTAAAGATATAAATGAGTGAATACAAAAACGAAACAATATTTGTCTTAATCCAAAATTGAACCACAAATTTAACATTACGAAATAGTAGTATGTTTTACAGAACTTAGATATAGTTACAAAAATAGTTCCCTTTCTTCTTGACAAAGAAAATCAAGATATGGGTTACGTTTTTAGCCTGTATTGCTTTCTTACCTTTTGGTCTCAATTAATAGTATAAGTTTTTCCATTATCTGAAACCATTATCAATAAATTATTTAGCCGACGGAGAGAGAATTACTTGCGATTATAACTGCAAAGTTAGTTCTATTAACTCTTTATTCGTTCAAAACTTTCGTTTTTGTTTAAATTGAAAAGGTTGAGTCTCTGTACTATTGTAGGATAGCTTCGGGGTTAACATGAAAGTTAATAGAGTAGCTTGGGTTTTTAGACTGTTTGAACTATTCGTTTGTAAAGTAAGCGAGGTCTGTCTATTATATAATTAATCTTTTCTCTTTTAGGTAAGTTAATTTTGCTCTGTGACTAACTGTATTTACGCAAGAATAAAACTATTTTGTTTATTAAATTTATTTGTGCTATAATATTGAAAAAAATGATCTAATTTATATTTCAATTTCGATTACGAGTACCATATTTTTTTTACAAACAATTTTAGGAGGAGATTGATTGTACAAGTTATCTTCGGCGTCAGAGTGGTCCCCGTAATTGACTTCGGTCCACGTGTGAGGAGGGACACCGATGCAAGCGATGGCAGCTAGACCTACGGGGCTCCGTGATGGAATGCGCTATCATTAGACATCGCCGATTGTAATTATGTGTAGAGGGCCCGCGTACCGCGTCTCTAGCCCAATGTTCCGTGTCGAAACTGTCCGATCCACCGCAGTAGGGTTTCTCCTATTAGTAATCTGTTGCGTTGTAAATTATGAACTCGCTTTGATTGGAATGTTATTTATTAGAGGTCTCGTTTGTGCTATGTAATACTTGGGATTTTTTTCGTTTTCATCATCTGTTACGGACAACTGGACGTTATATATTATTGCTAAACATATTTTTAACTGTCAAATTAGAAATAAAATATTTGTAATTACAATTATAGTGTTTAGTAAAATGGCGAAATTTATTTAACACATGTTATTGACTCGATAAATTACAATACGGAGGATACTGCTGTTTTATTAGTTAAGTAATTCCACGCGAGTAAAAAGTTAAAATTTGGTGTTGGAGTAATAATTATTTAGACAGTAATTTTACGGTCTTTGGGTGACGGAACAAGCTTGGATTATTTTTTAGAGTATAAAGCTTTAGTTAGTTTAATTGTAATTACTGCAAGTATAGTCATTTAAATTGTAAGCAATTCAAAAGAAAGTATTTTCTTTCATCGGATAAATTTCTTTTGAATTTTTTTCAAATATGTATTGAATATATTTGGCGTTAATTTTGTAGAAGTTCATTATTCACAGTTAAATGAAACTCCGTGATGTAGTATTATTTCTACTTTATTTAAGTTCTTTACCACGACCTAGGTTTCGTTGTATTACAACATCTTCAGGTGGACTGTTAGAAAGATAATATTTGCTAACAGCCCACCTGAAGATGGTGTAATACAACGAAACCTAGGTCGTGGTAAAGAACTTAAAGAAAGTAGAAATAATACTACATCACGGAGCTTCATTTAATTGTCAAATATGTATAATATTCTTAACGAAATAAAAATTTTAATGGAAGTAGGCATAGTGGCTAGAACCATTTTGCTTTTCAAAGGCAAACCTGAAGTAATTGGAAAACGTTTTACAAACATCGTTAACATTTGAAGTCACTGATCCATCGTATTTTATGGTCACTAGCATTGAGCTATGTGTGTAATTTTTTCTCTAAAAATCTTTTGTGTCGTGATTATTGCATTCCTGTATGGATTTAGACAATGTAGCACTTATCCATGATATTCTTGCATCTAACTCGTTGTGAGTTAAATCAGTCATATTCAAGGAGATTACGATATTTCTTACACCGTTTGTGATATTTAAGTCTTTTCTTGAAACACCGTATCAAGGCAGGCGTAAACTAAAAGGGATATCTGATCTTATACTTTTCATTAGATATACCTTTCTTGATTATTTCGTGAAGTTTAATATAAAATAATTTTACAGCAATATAAATATCAGCCTCCATCAGAGTTCCCAATAAAAAAATCTTAGTTCGCCGCGTATAGCATCGAAGTTGCTTTTATTAAAATTGGGTCTTCTATGGTTGTTGGCTTTAGTTGTACATAGGTAGCAGGTCAAGTAGAATGTAGCGGCACAATGAAGTAATATCCAAGTAAGAAAAGACGAAGTAATATCTAAAAATATATTATTTTGTTAGGTATGTTGTTAAACTATCTAAGGTTGCATAGAAACATGGTTTTTGATAATTCCGATTTGGCATCTTGTGCTGGAAAAAACAACTTAGAGATTGATTAAGACACTTGGTCCAATGGATATTGGGTGTATTAAAAAACAAAATCGTAATTGTTTTTTGTATTTAAAATTCGTTTTTCCGCAACACTATTAAGCGACTGATTCCTTCATAAACTCGTGTAGCCTTAACTAGTTCTAACTTTGAAATGCGAAAGTTTATCTTTTCTCCTAATTTCTCAGAAAAGGACTTTCTTCGGGACTAAATTACTCAACGTCGCCAAATTCTGAATCTCGCTTGAACTGGAGTGGACTGAATAGAAAGTGGGGCAGTTTACTTAAGAAATGGAAGTTAACAAAAGCTTCTTAGAATATCTAATACTAAAACAAAACACTTTTGGTAAATTTAAACGCCGAATGAGTTATACTTGAACTAAAAATATACTGAAATACGGTTTGTAACCCTTTGTAGCATTTGCGAGTGACGCGTGATTGTTTTCTGTGATCGCCAATATGAAAGAAGGATATTTATTCTCACTCAGAAATAGTCTCCATTTATTCCAGTATTTGGGAACTGATTCAAAGAAGAGTAGTTCTCGTAGATGTGGTGGATAAAAAATAACTGTTGCGTATGGAAGCTTGAAAACTTTCAGGACTCATATCGATTTTGAAGCACAATTGACTCTATCGCATATGCGTGTGTCAAACAGAAAGGTATTTGCTTTTGGACTGTGATGACTAATTAAACTTTACTCCGAGCCACCGTCAAACGCAGAAGACTATTTTGTCTTTTATTAGAAATTTTTAAATTTAATTTCATTGTCTTCATTACTTGATTTGGTTGTTAAAATATTATTAAGTAAATGGTTGCTGTAAACAATATAAAACAATTAATTATGCAGGGCGAGAAAAAAGAAGGATCCTAAAATGAAATCTTTACGATTTTTTTTCTTATTTAGTATACCATACAGATACTATACACACTGATATAAGAAATTCCTATGCTTTTAGAGCATACTTCGTCAAACAATTATTTTAGGGTAGCTGAAATTTATTTGATGTATTTATTGAATTTATTTAAGAATACTGATAAAAGAAGTGACAAAAATAACGCAACTTTTCTTTACGTCTGTACGTATTTAAAACCGTTATTTTGTTATATATAATTCAAGATTATTTAAGTTTCAATTTAGAACTAGAATACTTTTTTGGTTCGAGGTTGTAACGGAACCAATCATGGACAGCAAAAATTTTCATTCCTTACTTGAATAGTTCTAACTACTTCTGTTCAAAGTTTCTAATACCTGCTCCAAATTCGTTATAAATTCTTGCTCTACCAGGAATTTGTTCAAGAATTACCGAATCGCTTATATTTGAGTATAATAAAAAAGGCTAAAAATGAAAGCAAATATTGCTACCGTATTACAATATTATTTAGAAACTCTTTTTAAGAAGAGAAAAAAAATCGCGAAAAGGAACCACGTTTCAAAAAATTTACATTTTGGTATTTATTTAATTCAAGTTAATTTAAAAGAGCTGTTCCACCATTGTGAGTTATTTACCATCACATTACTTTTCAACATTGAAATCTTCAATTTCATTTAATTCAAGTTAATTTAAAAGAGCTGTTCCACCATTGTGAGTTATTTACCATCACATTACTTTTCAACATTGAAATCTTCAATTTCATTTAATTCAAGTTAATTTAAAAGAGCTGTTCCACCATTGTGAGTTATTTACCATCACATTACTTTTCAACATTGAAATCTTCAATTTCATTGCTTAAAAAACACACTCGACTTTTCTACATCGAACGCCGTATTTCTTTTTTCTAAGAAGCGAGTACAGTAACGCAAATAGACGCCATCCGTGGACGCGCGGACGCACGGGCCCGCGCTCATGTTTAATGCAGGCAGACGGCGCGGCTGGTGGGCCGTCATTACTCGCTGCTTGACCTGGCGACGGCACGGACCAGAGAAAGAAAGGAATAATACGAGTCTTTTCGAGATTCTCATTAAACAGGCGTCGTTTCGAGGAAGGCTGCTCGTGGATGTAGCTCCCTTGACCTTAGTGTTGGTAACGGATTTTCAAGACTTAATATTCGCGAGACTGCAGTAAAGCTTTTAAAAAGTACAAAGGTGCTAGAAATAGTCAGTATAGGTGTATCCTCTCACCGTTAATAAAAATAAATTCTAGGAAAGACTAGCTTTTGGATGAATGTGATAAACGTTAATGAAATTTACAAAACATATTAATTAAAAAATTATAAAATTCATTTCAGAAATTATAAAAAGTACTAAGTAATAAAGAAAATAAAATAACGAGAGGAGAAAAACAAAATATTTCTGATACTGTCTTTACAAAGATCATCTTTTCAAAACTTTTTAAGTCGCGAGAGAAACGACGAATCATAATGGGGCACGCGACTCTTATTCTGAAAAATTAGGTACTAGATTAAAACCAGAGAGCAAAATAAGACGCAAAAATAGAAGGAATTATAATTTACTGAAAATGAAACTATTCTAGATTGACCATTGGAATTATGTTGAGAGAGGTTGTGTTCTTGATTTTGGCAAGAAATCAATTTGGATAAAGTACCGTAAGTTTGACAATCAGAAGTGTGAACAGGTTTTTAGAAAAAAGACCCAAGACCATAGCTTAAAAGAACAATAAAGATACTCAAGAATTCTATAATCTATGAAATCTAATATCTTTAAACATAAAAAGAAAAGTGGACGACTACCAATTTATTGACTTCATATTTAAAAACTTATTTATTTCTTTATTTATGTACTTTAATGCATCTATACATGGCGGACTTATTGCAAAGAGAGCAATCTATCAAAGTCAAAGGCCGTATGCCTTGTGACCAATCCAATACACCACGGCGACGACAACATATCGGCGGCGACGATATATACATACTTTATTTAAAGTTATAATATACACCTGCAATCGGTTATGACAAAAAAGCTAAGTTATATTTTTAATGCAAAGTGCGTTGACACATTTTAACGAATGTACTCTCACCTAACACAAAGAAATCACACATTGGTGCTATCGCCGTCAGGCAGTTCAATACTGTGGGAAAGTGTAGACTTCTGGTTAAATTTGATCCTCAACACCATTGAAGAAGGCGGTAACCGCAAAGTACTAAGATGCTATCTGTATCAAATAAGGTCGTTAATAAAATGTTCTGCTAATTATGATATGAATAATTGATTTTAAATATACTGGCTATTAACATTTCGAAAAATCTTTTTTGAAAAATTTTAAAAATACTAAACATCACGAATCATCACGGATCCTTTAAGAATTTTATAATTACTGTGGGTTCATCGAAGAAAGAAACAAAATATTGAAAAAAAATCTGCTTAGGAACAAAATAGTACCTATTTGTTGCCTAAGTAACCTAGTTGTTATAAATATTTTAAATGATCAGCGTTTCAAATATTTATAACATTTTAAAATAATTTCATTTTTATAACAATTTATGATAAGTGTTGTATATAAGTAGGAGAGTAGTTAATTCGGGGAGTCCTCAGGTAGTTAGGATTGACGAAATTAAGAAACTACTTTTCATCAATCCCACTGGAAAGCGCAGAGATTAAAATGGAGAGACCTGGTAGATTGTGACTTCCAAGTACTAAATGTTAAGAATTGGCATTCTATACCAAAGAAGAAATTTGCCAAATAGGGATTTTATTTAGATTCCACAAGAAGACCAGGGCCTTCTCTTTGAATTTATGAAGTGTATTTTAATGTGGGTTAGCACCCACAAAGATGATGATGACAATTATATCATTTGGCTTTATAAGGTAATAATTGGGTTTTACTTACGTGAAGTGGTTTTGATCTGATGAGGTAACAAATAACAGTTACCTGTGGAACCTACCACAACATTATAGGTTTTACGTTTCATTTCTAATATTCGTATGAATTTTTATATAGTTGAACCTTATAAATAAGTAATTAAACACTAAATTTCCTTACATATTATTTATGTAATCATTCTGTATATGGATACAGTCTCACAATTTAGTGCAGATGAACCTGCTTCATTTTCGCGCTTTTCGATTAGACGCCTTGCTATAATAACCTACAAGTCATATTCTTTAAATATGCTTAGATAACACTTTAGAATTTAGTTTGCTAATATAATATTATTAAAACTCGTGGTACGAATTGTCCAGTAAAATATTTTTAAGGAACTTATATTTCCAAATAAATAAACTGAACGCAAAAGGACTCGGCGCGGCGCCGAGTATTAACATTAGCCCCGACCGCGACGGTCACGCCGCGTTACCTTGTTGATTTAGGATCGAATCTACTGCCAAGTATCACGTCCTGATGGCACTTTGCCTTCCCTCGCATCTCGCTCTGCCGTTACGGGACTATTTATATCCCGAAAGGGCGGCGCGCTTACATCATCTGCCGATGTGACGCCGACGGGAGAATGGAGATCCTGGGACAAAATGGGAGTAGTTTCACACCATAAACTGCAGTCGTAGCTTTGCACGATGCTCTCCGATGCGCCTCGATTCAACTAGCTCTTTGTGCTCGATGCGCTCTGCGGTTGCTCGAAGCGCACGGCGATGCGTCGTTAACATATTGCCTGTTCGTAGACTTGCTCTATGAACCTTTTAGTTATTTGTGAGAAAGTTGAAACGCGATAAAAATTTCTGATGTATAAATTTTCAAAGAATATGAAATGAATTCTGTCAAAAGGTAAATCCGAGTTTAATATCTTGTAATAATTGAGGAGTTGATAGCTAATTTGAACTCACTGATTACACTCTATCAGGTGTGATTAAATCTTAATCACAATTAAATGAAACTACGTGATGTAGTATTATTTCAACTTTCTTTAAATTCTTTACCACGACCTAGGTTTCGTTGTATTACAACATCTTCAAGCGGGCTATTAGCAAAGATCATCGTTAATTTCTTTAAATTAATCCATTTAATCGTGAATAATGAATTTCTACAAAGTTAACGCCAAATATATTCAATATAATTCTTAATAATATTCTTCTGAGCTGATCTGTATTTCGGAAGACACTTTAAGCCGTTGGTCCTGGGTGAACAGTCGTTATATGAGAGCTAGCCCCCGGAAAGTTTTGATTTCTCTTTTGGGTTGCGAAGGTTAGCTATTAGTTGCTTTGTATAAAACAATAGCACTCTAGCCAAATCCCTTGGATTATATAGGTGACAACAATTAAAAGTTACGGGATTTTACCGTACGTCGCTAAGTTGTACCGCTAAATCGCAGCAGAAACTATTTCAGTTTTAATTAAAGAACTGAATAAATTATGTTTATAGTTGAAAAATTATTGACAATAAGAAGTGAATATGTAGTAAGTGTAATGTATAAGTGGGGAGTATAACGTAGCGCGTTATGGAAGGAAAGGTTCCTTAAAGTTTTTTTATTAATGTGTACCAGTAAAGGAAATAACAATAATTTATATTTGCAGTACGTATATTATTCATATAATTTGTGCATTTTAAAAAGAAGGGAAATTCGGAAAAATGGAACAGAGAAGATAATATAAGATAGTACAAGAGACAGTGATGAAAATTAAGTCACATAAGTTAAACAGTTTAGAACTCACCCTGGAAAATCTTTATTTAATGTACTAGTTTATTAGTAACTATAAGGTGGAAGTGTAAACGATCGTGACCTAAGTGGATTAAATTGAGAATAAATTCGGAAGAGCGTATATGAGTCAAATATGAGGATATGTATGGTAAAATTAATGCAACAGTATAAAGGTATATTGCCTCTCTTTCCATATCCTATTTACGTAGGAAATAACATGCAGCTATACGTCGATCTGGATAAATCGATTGTAAATCATACTAACTTCGGTTGAATAGCTCAATACTGAATAAACAAGTTTCAAACTCAAATTCTTTCAAATAACAGCAGCTGAGCAGGAAGAATCGTGACATCACCACGGTATTCACATAAAATAACATTTAACAACGTTCTAAACGCAGGGTAACGTTTATTATTGGTTCTTCAATGATAACTTCTTCCCTTGTCGTGTCTTCCCTTGCTGTGGCTACCCGCCACTAAATAATGGATTTTATTAGACCTTAGCATTACAAATTTAATGTCCGTACAGGTTTTTAAAATGTACCAGAAAAAAATCATATCTCTCTTGACATCACCCTCGCTTCTTTCCTTCCTTTCACATTATATTTTCCTTCATGTCTCTTCCGTTTTAATCTTAACGTGTAAATTTAACTTTTTCTTAAAATTAATTATTATTATTTGATTTTTTAGAATATTTTTTTAAATAACCTTAGAAAAAGTAAATTAATTAATTTTACTTTTTCTAAGGTTATTTAAAAAAATATTCTAAAAAATCAAATAATATAATTTTTCGCAGTCTACCTCGAAAGTAATTGCTTGCGTTCCTTGGTTGTGGACAGTTGGAAAAGATTGTTCTTGTAGCAATAAGTCTTCCCTAGATATGTTTTAAAGACAAAATAAAAAATAAATAGAACTAATGATAGATATTGAGAAATTTCAAATTAGGTACTCGAAAAAAATATTTTAAATTTCGTAAGTATGGCGAGGGTATCATTTAAAAGGATTAGTTAGGATAAGGTTAACAAACTAATTTTTTCCTAATTATAAATAGTACATCCCTGGAAATATACTGAAAAATATGCAAAAAAAATACGTACTCTCTCCCTTATTTCCGAAACTACTGAACTCAAACTTAATATAGTTTTTATACTTCTAAAAACATAAATGTGGTACTAAAATTACAAATACGTTTGTAGATGTCATAATAATAATATTAACTATACCTGTGTATCTCATTCTTAATTATATTATGTACTATTAAATATTTATTGTGCTAAGAAGTCCATATTAGCATTTACTTAGAATAAAGAACTTTTGCTTCAAACGTGGCACGGAACCTTCGATGTGCGCATTTGACCTGCTTTATTTACCGGTTATAGTGATATTTAATCAGTTATCTCTGCTTAATGTAGCTTACATAAATAGCTAAACTAAGAGTTTGTGACAATAAATAATATTCGTAAAGGAAACAAATTGTTTATGCTCGTTTCAATAGACCAACTTTGTACGAGTCGGCACAAACGAGTTAACAAACTGAACTTTGAGGAAGATTACCCGTCTCTTTGGTGAAAGTTGTCTTGAAACTTTATTATCGAGGAATTAATTTCTTATATAACGCTTTTAAAATCACATGCGCGTTTGTGTGCCCATCCGTTTACGCCGTAAAATTGTTTATTCGAAAAATTAACTAAGATAGCAATTCAGTAAAAATAAATTTAATAATTGTCCAAAAGCATCTATGAAGCTTTGAAACAGTTTTTTTTATTTAAAGTGTTACCTTAATTTTATTAAAAAAACCTTTTAAATACGAGTTGAAGCCGTATACTTAGGGATATATAAAAGTTCGAATATTTAAGGGTATATAAATAAGGGCTTCTATTAAACTATCTATAAATATCAATAACATTTTTTCATCATATTAATATATTGTTTAGCTTGAAAGTTATCTACAGCCTTATAATTACGTGCAGTTGTCGAAAGCTATAAGAACTAGATCGTGTAATATCGAAAACAAAGACCTAGGTGTGCTATTCGCTATCATTTTACTGTAATTTTCTAGTTAGATTTAGCTAACTCTGTTGTTTTCACGATTTGTAAAGAAATAGGGTAATTTAAAACTCCACTTAAAATATGGAAAAAATAATTATTTTTTATTTTTCAGATAATTAACAATTACTTTTACTTCTATAGAACAATGGAATAGTTGTGCCTATAAACTATACGAGATTATGAGTTTTTTATTAATCGTGTAACATTTTAAGGTAACCATTTTGTAAAATTGGTTCCAAACATTTGGCTGGTAAATAATACTTGATTGGCAAATCAGACCGGTTTTTAAACTGTAAAATATAATAAATGGAACTTCTATAATACATTTATCCATCTGTCTGTTTATTGTTGGTCGTCGGCTTAAAAGTATCGAAATCAGTTTGTGAAATAAAAAACAGGTTTTGCCGTTTACGTTGAAAAAAAAAATTGGTTGTTTATGAACACGGTATTAGTACCAAAATAAATTTCATTAATGATGTCATAGCAGATTAAGACTGTACAATTAGAGTAATTTAAAGTATTTCGAAATTTAGTGGCAGACGTAAAAGACCACAGGATAGGAGAGGCGTATGATAATTATCGGTTCGGATAATTCGAAATTTAGTGGCAGACGTAAAAGACCACAGGATAGGAGAGGCGTATGATAATTATCGGTTCGGATAATTCGAAATTTAGTGGCAGACGTAAAAGACCACAGGATAGGAGAGGCGTATGATAATTATCGGTTCGGATAATTCGAAATTTAGTGGCAGACGTAAAAGACCACAGGATAGGAGAGGCGTATGATAATTATCGGTTCGGATAATTCGGAATTTAGTGTCAGACGTAAAATACACAGGATAGGAGAGGCTTTTGGTAATTATCTTTGATTATGAAGTACTGGCTTTGCTCATGTGTAAAAGAGGAAAAAACGTTGGTGAAATTAAAAAAAATGTTCTTGTAAAACTGAATTTTATCTGAGCTCTGGAGTATGTAGGCGCAGGTTGGCGTGCTGCTGCAATGTCTTATTTCACGCTTTTATCCTTAATGGGATGATTTTTTAATTACCAAAAAAAATAAATGCTACTTTTCCCTTCACGCTTCAACCACTATATCAATCTCTGTAATGTACAGGAGAACCCGCTAACCAGACTCTACTATAATACAACGAATTACAGAGATTGATACAGTAGTACGCGTGAGGGGACAAATAAAAAAAAAACAAACTCATTTTTGCTTTTACTCATTTAATTAATATCACCTAAATATTAATTTTATACGAAAGTTTTCCATAAATAGTATTCCTTTTACAAGTCATTTTTATCAGATTCTTCATTCAAAACTTCACGTCGAGTGAATTCAAAGAGTAGGGGTGGTCGGGTCAGTTCACTTTGATTGAGATCTCGGGATCATAATCTCCACTAATTGGAGTCAATAGAATCGTAACTTTTACTTGAAGCTATTTGAAAATTAATCAAATGTTATTTATTTTCTTTTTTTATTTGATTTGGAATTTTAATATTAATGCAGAACCCTCGTAATGTGATTCTTAGCCATGATAAATAATTTATTAAGAGCAAAAAACGTCTTACGAAAATTGCTACGTGTTCATCAATTAAACTATAAATACATAGTTTAATTGATGAACATTGTTGAAAATTACTAAGTAAAAATGTACAATAACGCATTGACACATATCTAAACCACAGTATTTGTTAATGATGGCGCTGAGTCTTCCTTAGCTTCATCTTTCTCTTTTGTCTGACTTTCTCGTGAGCTTCGTCTTTCTCGTTTATCTGACTTTCACATTAGCTTCATCTTTTTCTTTTATCTGGTAGAGTCAGTTGATTATAAATAAATATTTACACTGTACCATAGTAATACTGCGTATAAATTGAGATTATTTATATGAAAAATTAGATATAGAATATATTTGGCGTTCATTTTGTAGACATTCATTATCACTTAATTTTTATTCACAACTAAATGAAACTACGTGATGTAGTATTATTTCTACTTTATTTAAATTCTTAACCACTTTTATACTGTTAGCCAATACCTTTACAAATTGCCCACCCGAAGATGTTGTAATACAATGAAACCTAGTTTCATTTATACTAATACATAACCACTTTTATATTTTTGACAAATATCTTTACAAATTGCCCACTTGAAGATGTTGTAATACAATGAAACCTAGTTTCATGTATACTAATATATAACCACTTTTATACTTTTAACCAATATATTTTCAAATAGCCCACCTGAAGATGTTGTAATACAATGAAACCTAGTTTAATTTATACTAATACATAACCACTTTTATATTTTTAACCAATATATTTTCAAATTGCCCACCTGAAGATGTTGTAATACAATGAAACCTAGTTTCATTTATACTAATATATAACCACTTTTATATTTTTAACCAATATCTTTACAAATTGCCCACTTGAAGATGTTGTAATACAATGAAACCGAGTTTCATTTATACTAATATATAACCACTTTTATATTTTTAACCAATATCTTTACAAATTGCCCACTTGAAGATGTTGTAATACAACGAAAACTAGTTTCGTTTATATTAATACATAAACACTTTTATATTTTCAAACAATATCTTTACAAATTGCCCACTTGAAGATGTTGTAATAAAATGAAACCGAGTTTCATTTATACTAATATATAACCACTTTTATACTTTTAACCAATATCTTTTCAAATTGCCCAACTGAAGATGTTGTAATACAATGAAACCTAGTTTAATTTATTCTAATACATAACCACTTTTATATTTTTAACAAATATCTTTTCAAATTGCCCACCTGAATATGTTGTAATACAATGAAACCTAGTTTAATTTATACTAATACATAACCACTTTTATACTTTTAACAAATATATTTTCAAATTGCCCACCTGAAGATGTTGTAATACAATGAAACCTAGTTTCATTTATACTAATACATAACCACTTTTATATTTTTAACAAATATCTTTTCAAATTGCACACCTGAAGATATTGTAATATAATGAAACCTAGTTTTACATAACGCAGTTTCATTTAGTTGTGAATAATAATTAAATGAAACATTAGAATAAATTCAAGGGTATGAAACGAGAAAGCGGATTATTCTGTACATGTAATAACTTGGCCCGATTCAGTAGAATACCGTACCGTTATAAAATAAATAAACTAATATGTTCCTGTCAAAGTTCCATTTTTCATAATTCTGAGGTGAACATAATAGGTTTTTGTTAATTATGTAAGATTGAATGAGATCACACCCTTGGCATTAATAACACATTAAAATAAAGAGAATGAGATGGAATATGGACGTATTGAAACGTATCCCATAAGCATATGCTATTGCAGAGTGGGAGATGGAGCTCATTTATAATTGCCAACTACATGGTGACTGAATATGGTACGGAGCAATAGAATTTTAAATGTTATTACATCGATGCGCAAAAGTGAGACGAAAGACCGTTCTTTATATTTCTTGAAGACGTTAAGCAAAATGTGAGGATATTCCTTATTTCGAATTGGTTGATCTGAATTTCGTGACAGTCTTTGAAGAGAAAATGCATCAATTGAATGTACTTTTTAAAATATTGTACAGATATTCTTGATTTCACGATACATTTGACGTTGATAAATCTAATTTTGTATAGATAACGTTTAGATAACTTCCTCATTAGGTACTAATAATAGAAATACTGTAATGAATCATGTTGTAAAATATACTATCAATTAAGACATAAAATTTAATCATCCGGAAAACGCTCTGGTATAGTTTAAAGTGCCTTTGCATCGATAATGAATCGTATGTAAGTAATTACCTTAATCTAATGAGTCGTACTTTAAGATGTACTTCGGCGTTGTTAGGTTGGGTCGATGACTCACGCGGTCACGTGGTGTGTTCGCGAGCGTGTTCGCGACGCTGGCTGCCATCGACTAATACATCCACGCCCCAGGGCGCTTTCAACTCGCTTGCGTGGAAGTAATTAGCTTGTACTTACATTTCACCTAGGTAGCTGTGTGTCACACGGTATATATTAACAGAGTATTTCTATCTTTCTTTATAAACCACAGAAATATTAATTATGGAAAGGCTGAACGTGAGTTTTGTTGTGTGAAAAAAAAATAGGCTGGGTAAATAAACCTGGTTCATTCGGAAATTAAAGTGCACAGAAAAAAAGACAGGGTAATAAAGAAGCAAGTATTTTTGAAGTGAAACTTTTTAGGCGGCGATTCGATAATCGATAAGTGGATGAGAAATGAGAGTAAAATTGTAAGGTCGCCTCACGTTTAGATGCATTTTGTTACATGAGAGAAAATAAAGATATGACATAGAGATAATGTGTAGTATTAAAATCTTATGCGAATGTATTTAAAAGTATTCTGGTACTTACATTTATTTTTTTTAATTGACGCTATGTAAATTTATATGGAGTTTACACGTTTACATCGATTTTTAATAACATTTTATTAATTTTTCTAAATGTATGGTATTAAAATCTTCTTATGCGAATTTAGTACAATCTATGGATTTACACTTTGTATGTTCTTACTTATTGTCAGTGCCGATTTAACACTTTATATTTACTTTTTTCAAGGTTTATATGACTAAAGAAGTTTCACTTCTGTTACTAACTTTTCGATTAGTCATTTAAATTATTCTAGAATTTTTTCGTCTTAACCATTTTCTTACTAAGTATGTTTTGTTTGTTTAGAAAATTTAATCTCGGTGAAAATTGAATATACATAATCAGAGGATAATGAATTTCGGAACTCTTTGTGTTAATTAGGGTATATCGGAATAAGGCGAACGTTAGAATGGATTTACCGGCGAGAAAGTAATTTCTGTGTGTAAACATAGATACATATACACCGTTATGTTCAAATTATATTGTTGATTCATAATTCGAAATTTTGAAACATATATAATAAGAACTCATGTGACTGCATTAATAAATAAAATATATAAATCTTATGTATGCAAAATTAGTTCCATCGACATGTTTATATGATAGAGAGTGTGGTTACTTCCGCTTTCTATTTCCTACAGATTTCCTCTTGGGTGTGCTAGGCTTCCATTCCTTGCAACACAGAAGAGATACCGCGCTTATGAAATTTGTCTTCTAGATATTAAAAGCAAAAATCTTTTGCCCTGCATTATTGAGAAAACTTTAATTCTGCGAACCTGATAATTTCCTACCCTCACGACAATTATCGACTTTTTGCTATACCACACTCTAGAATCGATTATATCGAAACTCTCCAGTTTCTCAGCGGTATTTAACTGCTCAACCAACTGACGGTGGTTGCACCATAGTGCGATTTATTTATAATGAGTGAAAGTAAATTTGTCCTTTTGTATTTCTTGTGTACTTTTGTATTCATAGTTAATCTTAAAGTTTAAACTTTGTTAAACAATTAATTTCTCATCATTACGGGCGTTACAAAAACAAAATACAATTTTAAACCAAGTATCCTTTGGGTCGAAGTTAACTACGAAGTCAGCTTCGCATATTTCAAAGTTAAACCACACACCGCTAAATCGAAATAACACATTATTTAAAAGTTAAACTATGCGTTCCATAAGTTGAACGTACATTACGTTTAATAGTTAAGTACGTCATTTAAGACAAGCTAACGTAAATTTATTAAAGGTGCGTAATTTAAATCGAAGTTACGTAACATTTAAAAATATGTCAAGTATGAATAGAACTTTAGGCAATTATAAATATTTAAGGGTATTTAGTATTTCCATTCCAATATTTAAAAAAAATTAAAATATTTTCACCACGTAAATATATTGTCTAATATATCTTTTACAATTGTTAAAACATGGTGCGTTTTCTCTGAAGATATATTATCAACCTTATAACTGACCTTTTCCAACAACATCCCACAATACATATAGAAAGAAAGAAAAATAACTTAAAATGTCTGTATATATTTTCCCACCTACAATTTATGTGTGAATATTTTTTAGTGTTAGAGATTGAGTTATGTGTGGATTCACAATTAAATGAAATTACGTGATGTAGTATTATTTCTACTTCTCAGGTTTCGTTGTATTAAGACATCTTCAAGGACATCTTAGCAAAGAGAGTAGAAATAATACTACTTTAATCGTGAATAATGAATTTCTACGAAATTAACGCCCAAGTATTCAATATTATGTGTGGGTTATTATTTTATTAATATGTCAAATTTTAAGTGTAAGCGTTTGCTGAAAAAATTTTAAGCGTTAGCTGAATGAAACAGCTATGGCCCATAGACCGACAAATACGTGAGTACTCTTATAAGGGTTCCTTTTTTCTTTTGATGTACAGAACCATAAAAATATTGACACTTTTTAGAATATGTAAAAACAATCAGTTAAGTCATTGACAACCAGAAAGGAACAAAAAATAAAATAGAATTTGTAACCATATTATTAATTAAAAGCTACCTTCATAAACGTGCATATGATAGGTAACTTTAATATGTCAAGAATCAAATATCAAATAACAATTGAAATCTGACGATATATATATATATATATATATATATATATATATATATATAAATGTCAAGAATCAAATAACAATTGAAATCTGACGATAATATAACAACTTTTAAATTAGATTAAAAAAATCAATATCATTCTCTTTTTAATTTGTTACCATCGCCTAATTTATTTAAAAATAAACTGTTAGCTGACATTGACATACGTTATGTGTTGTCAAAATAAAGTTTCTCTCGCTTTCTTTGAGTTTTACGTGTCTTTTTCTGACTAACGTGTTGGACCTGAGAGTACTAATATGTAACAGCACTAATATGTAACAGCAATGTGAAATGAAGTAACACTATCTGGCAGGAACGGTAAGAGTGCCACTTTTATTCTGAACCCGACACTACACAAACTTTTGTCGATCTCCTTTTGAAACATACATTGAAACATACATTGTTTCCAGACATATTTCACACACTACAAAACCTTTTGTCGATCTCCTACACAACCTTTTGTCGATCTCCTTTTGAAACATACATTGAAACACTACACAATACAACCTTTTGTCGATCTCACTACACAACCTTTTGCCGATCTCCTTTTGAAACATACATTGAAACATACATTACACACACATAACATACATTGAAACATACATTACACACAAACATACATTGGAACATACATTAAAACATAACAAAACATACATTGAAACATACATTACACAACCACACAAACATACATTGAAACATACATTACATACATTGAAACATACATTAATTGAAAACATACATTGAAACATACATTAAAACATACATTACACAACCACACAAACAACAACAAAACAAACATACATTGAAACATACATTACACAACCACACAAACAACAACATAACAAAACATACATTGAAACATACATTACACAACCACACAAACATACATTACACAACCACACAAACACACAAACATACATTGAAACATACATTACACAACCTTTTGTCGATCTCCTTTTGAAACATACATTGAAACATACATTACAGACACTACACAACCTTTTGTCGATCTCCTTTTGAAACATGCATTGAAACATACATTGTTTCCAGACATATTTGTATTCCGCTCCAAACGAGAAGAATAAAGATTATATTTCTTCCGTAGATTTGAGTGAAAGTTCGAGTGAGTTCTGTCTATAATATTGCCGATGCCACAGTATTTGCGGAATGGGCTTGAAGGCATTGTGAAATTGTTATATAAAGAGTTAATACAGTACAACTACGCTTTGATTTCCACTTTGAGTTCAAGAAGTTACAAGGCCTGTTTAGCAATGACAATTAATGAGTCTTAGGGATAAACTTTAAAGTTGGCCAAACTGCAAGACTGCTCCTCAGATGGTTAGTTTTACGTGGCTTACTCGAAAGTGAGCTCAGGCAGCAACCTGGTTATGTACGCGGGGAACAATTAATATTATTAATAGCCGTCTTCGTCAAATACCTTACAATTTTTAATTATATCATTGTGTAGTAATAAATATCTCTTTTTATCGTACTGGTCTGGTACCACCGTACCGTAATAACACACTATTAATCAAAATATGGTTTAAAAAGGGGGAAGAGTGTAATTTCTGAATAAAGAGTTAAATTTTTATTAAAACATCGAATTTATGAATATGTCATCAAATAGGTAAATTTATTAGTAACTAATCAATAGTCTCAAAATTAGTAAACTGATTTAAATAAAACTGTTACAGATATATTTAGTGAAAGTATCCTAAGGGGCACAGCATTAAAATTAAGGTAAGAAACGTATAAAATAATTTTATTGATTATAGATAAATCAAGGTCATGATCGTAATTAAGTTATGTACTCAATAAATAAGGCAGGTACTGGCGTTTATATACCTTCACGCAAGTAATGAATTCTTAACCCAATAACGAAGGAGCTTTATGCTTTATGCTTCTAGATTGGCAATAATATTGAATGATTAACTTTTTATTATGCCGGCAATATATTTGGTATATAAGATTCGATAGCAATACCTACATTTCCATCTATTTATATATTGGTATATGGAAATAAAAGCGATTACCCTTACAAGAGGTTTGGAAGATTCTATTTTAAGTGCATTCACAGACCTTGTTAAAGATAAATAAAAAAAGAAAGCCACGTCTAACAAAGTCGGTAAACTCTTTTAGTTTCTTCTTCCTAAAAATATTAGGCAAAAATAAGTAAGTGCATATTAGTGAGGGCGTCAGATGAGGAGACAAAACTCGATCACGTAGTCGTAACTTCATGCGCGCTGCCTTCATTGATGATAGTTCGCAGATAATTGCGGCAAGACGAACTTCGAGACGTTGGCATAAAGTTACGAAAGTAAATGTCTCATTGTAGTTGCGGTTAAGAAGACGCGACGAGTCATCTTCCTCTGTCCTCGCGTGATTCAGACTCACGAAGATGCGTCTAACAAACTGACGATAGTGCACATTATCAACCTTACAGAATAATAAATGGCATTCTCAGTATTTGTACAACAAAATGAAGTCTTAGATTTCTAAATATGTTGTAAGAAATAGTTATATAAAAGGTAATCCTAACGACAAGCAGGTTAATGTAGAGGTGACAGAACATTTGAGAAATAATATATAATTTTTAAAAAAAGTTGCTATTCCTTAAAATGTATAGAAAAGCAGACTGAATTCAAAACAAAAATAGCTATCTGCATAAATCCGCATATGTTGTCTATATATTAATACGTGAACAAAGTCCACGTACCCCTTTTTAAGCATATCGCGCGCACGGAAGAGTGTGCGATTTGGCATAGTTAAAGTTTATATGGCTTTTTTTTCAACTGTTACTTACATTAAATTTTAAATTTCATAGGTATTGCAGGGAATTAAGACAAACAACATACGTTAACGATGTATTTGTACACGCTCTTATCTAACATAATAAAACAAAATTAAAAAAAAATATATGTAATGGTTATAGAGGTATAACTCTATGACAAAAGGTCCTCAATAATGTTCAGACTTAAAAATTTAATGAATTACGATCGAAATTTAACCACTGGGTGACCACTAGTATATTATTGATATACCAAGAATTGTTAACATTAATTAGAAATGATAATAAAAACCTAGCGAAGTTAATAACGTCTTTTTAAAAACGATGATACAAATAATTAATACCTATTGCTTTTCTTAACGTAAAGCCTAAATTGATAAAAATAAATAGTTAGCTGACATTGACATGATTCTGTGTTGCCAAAATAATGTGTTTTTCTCTTTTTTTCAATTATACGTGACTTTTTCGATGACCTTGTCGGGCCTGCGAGTTTCATATGTTACATCTATGTAAGAAGATACAACAGGATACTATCTGCACGTTGTTCAAAATATGAATTATTAACTGAAATTGACATTCGTTCTGTGTTGCCTATTGAGTTATATGTGGCTTTTTCGATGACCTTGTCGGGCCTGAGAGTTTCATATGTTACATCTATGTAGGAAGATACAACGGGATACTACATGCACGTTGTTCAAAATATTAATGATTAACTGACATTGACATTCGTTCTGCGTTGCCTAAATAAATGTATTTTTCTCTCTTATCGAGTTATATGTGACTTTTTCGATGACTCTGTTGGCGTGCGAGTTTCATATGTTACATCTATGTAGAAATATACAACGGGATACTACGTGCACGTTGTTCAAAATATTAATGATTAACTGACATTGACATTCGTTCTGCGTTGCCAAAAAAATGTATTTTTCTCTCTTATCGAGTTTTATGTGGTTTTTTCGATGACCTTGTCGGGCCTTCGAGTTTCATATGTTACATCTATGTAGGAAGATACAACGGGCTATTATCTGTCCGTTGTTCATTAAATGGTTAACTAACATTGAAATTCCTTCTGCGTTGCCAAAATTGATGTAATTTTCGCTCTTTCAGAATTTTATGTGTTTTTTAGACGACCCAGCTTACGAATTACACGAGTTAGTGTGTTACATCTATGTAGGAAGTTACAACGGGATATTATTTGCACGTTGTTTAAAATATAAATGTTTAAATGACATTAACATTCCTTCTGCGTTGTCAAAATTAATGTATCCTTGGCTCTTTTAGAGTGTGTTTTTAGACCACCCAGTCTAGCTTGCAAGTTAGGTGGATTAGTATGTTATGTCTATGTAGGAAGATATAACGGGATACTATTTGCACGTTGTTCTAAATATAAATGGTTACCTGACGTTGACATTCGTTCTGCATTGCCAAAATTTTTTAGACGACCCAGTCGGGCTTGCGAATTACATGGATTAGTATGTTACATATATGTAGGCAGGTACAACGAAACACGATCTGCGCGTTTTTTCATCTTGCTGGTCCATGGAGTTGAGAGGAATGGCATTTACAAACTATTTTGAAAAATAATCTGACTTTTGATAAAAAAAAATACAAGAATTCTTTTCTTATTTGATTGATGATTGAAATAAAACTTTTCAGGAGCTTATTTTTTCATTTTCTACATTTAAAAGTGGCAAAGGATAAGAGTCCTACTCTATATGGATTTTTGCGGGTCTCCTTTTAGAAGTAGTTTAAACTCTTATATATTATCGCGTATAAACCAACTTTTTCAACGGGCAACAATATACGCACAGAACATATTGTTATAGTATAAACAATTAACTTTGAATTTTCAGGCTAAATATGACTTTATATCGAATATATTTGGCGTTAATTTTGTAGAAATTTATTATTCACAATTAAATGAAACTACGTAATGTAGTATTATTTCTACTATCTTTAATTTCTTTACCACGACCTAGGTTTCGTTGTATTACAACATCTTCAGGTGGGCTATTAGCAAAGATTAACTCTTAGGAACAACAAACAGCATTTATATGTTTCAAACACAATAGCGGAAGCCGGGTTTGTGTGGCTTTTCCCACTGCTTTTGTTAGTAAGTTTATTGTAGGGGAGCGGTGTAGGTTTTATTATATTTCCGAGAGTTATACGATATACCAATATTTTAGTGAGGGATACCAATTCAATTGTTGCTATTATATGAGGTTGTGTAATGCAAAAGTTCTGGTGTATGTAATAAAATTAAATAGAAGTAATTCTCGGTAATATATTCATACAAAAGCAAGGGTAATATATTTATACAAAAGCATTTATCGAGATTTTTCTTGTTTCAGAGTCTTCTTTATTCTTATTCAGGGTTTATGATTCTTCTAGATAATTAAAAATAGTTTCAATTAACCGTTTTTAATAGCCGTTACCTACGACCCCTTTTGCAATACTTACTTTATTGAAAACTAGAAAATGTTATTGAAAATCAACGCTCACAATTTACTAAACATTGCACTGTTGTCCAGCAGAAGTCATTATCATGTCATAAACTGCAGAACAAAACAAGCATTGTATCCGCAACTGCATTATGGCAGACGAACTAGCAACAGTGTGTTGGATTGTTATACACTCAGAACACATGTTACGGAAAATGAACATAGATGTTATGGGAAAATGATATATTTTTTTGTTTTTATGGTTTCGTCGTTCGAAATCGAAAAAAAGGAACGGAACATTGTCTTACCGGTATTCCGTCTGTCCATCGGTCCGCCTGTCTGTCAAATATCTATTTCACAGAAACAGCTTTTAGCCTTAAATTACTATGAAAATTTCCAGTTTTTGGGTCATTTAACATAAAAATATGGCCCTTTAAAGCGTATTTTTTCTTTGTTTTGAAAAATCAATGATTTCTAATTCCATGTGGAACTACATATTTTTTTAATTAGTTTGTTTTTACAACTGTGAAAGATAATGTAAACATTATATTTACGTTCCGAAAAATTAAAATGTTTTAAATATTATAGTTTTACAACGTTAAATTTTTACAAAATGCCTAAATATTGAATATATTTTACGTTAATTTTGTAGAAATTCATTGTTCAAAATTAAATGAAATTGCATGATGGGGGTGGGCTATTGAAAAATCTTTGCTAATAGCTCACCTGAAGATATTGTAATACAACGAAACCTAGGTCGTGGTAAAGAACTTAAAGAAAGTAGAAATAATACTACATCACCTAGTTTCATTTAAATGCCTAAATGTTTACGGAACACGAGTTGTGAGCTTTACACATGCTTTACAGGATTTGTACATATGCATGTATATATATGTATATATATATATATATATATATATATATATTTATATATATATATATATATATATATATATGTATATATATATATATATATATATACATATATATATATATATATATATATATATAAATATATATATATATATATATGTATGCATATATATTCCATTATTATGAATTTAACATTCACTTCCTCTTGAGTATTTAGATATTCGTAATTAATTACGATATCAGTAGAACAACGAACGTCTTATTTTTTTATTACTTTTCACGCCAGATAAAGTCAAGGACGTTAACGGGCATGGGCGGGCGGTATAAAATACTGTAGTGATACATTTCATTGATTTGTCCCATGAATAAACATGGTATTTCTAATTCGATGGTCACATACTTTATATAGATTGGATAATTTAAATAAATTATAATTCGGTAGGTGTTAATAATAGTTGACTCGTTTTGTTCGGAAACCATCGATACATTATTTATGTATCGATAATCCGCATTTAACAATGAAATGTCATTTACAGCATCGCCAAGCGGTTCACCTTAGCGTATATAATACTCCATTGTTTGCGGCCCACATTATTCTTAGGCTGAGTTTGTCGCATCATTTCAATTATAGAACAAGCTATTGTATTGTCCTTAATCATTTGGAATGTTATAGAAAGTCAGCTAAACTCTAGGCAAGGATTGAAATTCACCTTGGATTCGTAGCAACTACCACTAACATTGTGGTAATATTAGAAATGTCTCTTTTCACATTTAATAACAGGAAGTTGATTAGTTTTTTTTTCTAAGGCATGCAGTTGACTATTTTTCATAATGTAAGCTGTATATTTGGAACTTTATATCGTTGTTCTAGCGATCTCGAGTTTAACAAATTTTTAGTTAACCCGCATTCAACCCAATGCTATCTATACAAATAGTTATAAATACATTTATTACTGTTGAAAAGGTTGAAAGGTAGAATACAAAAATTCCATTGTACCTTTCAACTGGAAAAGGTATAATGACAGTACAAAAATTCCATTGTATCTTTCAACTTTTCCATTGTACCTTTCAACTTGAAAAGGTACAATTACAGTACAAACATTCCATTGTATTGACTTTGTTTTCAGAATTTCTAGGTTTCCGTACTTCAGAAAGGAAAACGCATCCTCTTCAAGATTACTCACGTATCTGTCCGCCCGTTCGTCACAGTCGTTCTTTCAGGATCACTTGACAAAGGCACTTGAAATTTGGTATAGTAACAATACATGATTACGCATATATACCAATAGGTAAAACTGGAAAATATTGGTTTGAAGAAAAAGGTTAGTTATAATGGTCTTAAAAATTCACAATTAAATGAAACTACGTGATATAGTATTATTATCACGACCTAGTTTTCGTTGTATTACAATATCTTCAGGTGGGCTATTAGCAAAGATACTTTTCTGGGCTAATAGCAAAGATACAATCTTTGCTAATAGCCCACCTGAAGATGGTGTAATACAACGAAACCTAGGTCGTGGTAAAGACTTAAAGAAAGTAGAAATGTTACTATATCACGTAGTTTTATTTAATTGTGAATAATGAATTTCTGCAAAATTAAGGCCAAATATATTCAATATAGGTCTCAAAAATATTTTTTAATTACTTTTGGCATTATATTTTCAGAGATATACTAAGAAATATAAAAAAAGAATATAAATTCTCGTATTTATTTCTGAACTACACGATTTAAAATTATGAAAAATATATTGGTTTTTGAATGACCACGCGATATTGTAGCAAAACTTGAAATATGCACCATACTTTTATTGCTATGTAACGGAATTTATTTTAATTTTACGCCATCATTTCAATAGTGATAGCCAAGATATTCAAGATAATACAATTTGTTACTCGAAGAAAAAAGGAAAGTAATACAACGAAAAATTTGTTGTTGTAACTAATACAACTGAAGATTGTACAGTTTAGATGCATAAAATGTTGGTGACCATAATCCACATCGAGTTACTAAATCAAATTACTGCAACTGGCGGGCGAGCACGTTGTGCAAGCGTTTGTATGAAGATCGGTTCGAATCTCGGTCAAGGTTGATTTTGTTCAATGGTCTTCTATTTCAGTGTTGCAAAAAATTGTAATAATGAAGTTATTATTTTGCATCAATTGTTATTTTGCAATTATCTTGGAGTACAACATCGCATTGAGTCTAAATCATTTGATATAAATTAAAATTTTTATATCGATTATGGAGAAGCTGGCTTTTTCAGTGACCTATTACATAAGTATTATCTAACAAGATGATAAAATATTGTAATAACGAAGTTATGATTTTGCATCAATTGTTATTTTGCAATTATATTGCAGTGCAACATCGCAGTGGGTCATAATTAATTTCGTATAAATTAAACATTTTTTATCAAGTTGTGGACTAGCTGGCTTTTTTCGTGACCTGTTACGTAGGCATTATCTAACAAGATGACAAAATATTGTAATTGTACGTAAGCGCGGTATTGTAATTGTACTTAAATTATAAATATTAATTAAATAATAATCGAACTAAAAATTGAGCTATAGATGCTGTTACTGTCGTTAGGACAAATAAGTCTCATATCAATTAGTTTCGTTCGCGCAGACTACAACTTGCGTTTCAGGCTATATTTATCTCTGATCCATTTTCTTTCAAATCTTTACTTGTTCACTAGTAACATCCTGATCGATTTATAAAAGGGTCAAAATACTATCCCGCGGGAACCACACATGGATTTGTCAATTTGGGATACCTGATATGGCGGGAACCACACATGGATTTGTCAATTTGGGATACATGATATGGCGGGAACCACACATGGATTTGTCAATTTGGGATACATGATATGGCGGGAACCACACATGGATTTGTCAATTTGGGATATCTGATATGGCGGGAACCACGCATGGATTTGTCAATTCGGGATACACGGTATGAGTTATAACATCCAAAAACCAAACATACTAAATTTTCTTTATGTGTTAATTCATGCTATAATCTATTTGCATGTAAAATTTTGTATAGATTTACGACTTCGTTCCCGTGGACAATAGTAATGTAGATTATGTGTGAATACAGGCTATAATATATTTTTCATGTGAAATTTCGTACAGATACGCGAATTCGTTCGCGTGGACTACAGTAATGTAGCTTATATGTTAAACCAGGCTATATTTATCTCTCTCCATTTTATTTAATAATTTTATTTTTGTTCACTAGTAACATCGTGATCGAGTTTAAAAATATTGTATGCAATCCCATTTGAACCCAACTCATTCTCTCATTTGTAAATTCAAGGTGTACGGTACGAGTTAATATATACAAATAGTAAAATAGTAACATAATAAATTCTGTACGTGTAAAATATTTTTAAAAAGAGTGATTGATTTATAGTAAAGAATGATAACAGTAGAAATTGTTCTGTTTGTAATTTGTTCATCAATCATGCAAAATCTACTGGACGAATTTTGATATGTCTTTATAAGGTATTACAGATTATGCTCAAGAGCAACATATGAGAGAAAAACAATTCTAATAACTTCTTATTCCGAATTTCACGCGAATGAAATCGTAGGCACAGCTAGTACATTCCAAAAGCAAACTTATAGGATTTTCTTTATATTTTAATTCTGCTTATAATCTATTTGCATGTAAACTTTTGCAGGATTGTAGGGAAGGAAACGAAGGGACAGGAATATGAAAGAAAATTGAAAATGGAAAGTAAAATTAAGGACGGTATTATGTTTTCAGATGAATCTTAAATATTTGAATATGTGGTGATAGTCTGGCGTCAGAATCGAGTTTCTTCCGTAATTTGACAGCATGAAAAGTGAAAGAAAGCTTACACAAAGAAGTACTTTGTTTGGGGATATGGAATGGGAGAATATTCTTTGAATTTAGATCCAGACAATGGTAAAAAGGGCTGTAAATCTAGTTACACGGTAAGAGAGACTGGACAACAATTTTTTTAAGATATTCTAAAGCAGAGAAAGAAGGTGACAATTGCGCCGGACATGAATCTTCCTCCAACTGAGTCCTAAACTCAAAGATGTGATCAAATTTTTGGAAGCTGAAAAAGTAACGAATATATAACCGTTGAAGCCGTTGAAGTTCGTTAAGAAAATGTTCCGAAGTATCATAATATGAGGTTAGTGCTTAAACATTTCACATGAATGGTATTAATGTTCTAGTTATCAGCGCTATAAATATTTATAACATCTTTTGGCGCTGTTAATTTGAGCGAAGCACTGATCACTGTATCTAATAAATGAGACCTTGAAAAGTCAGTTCACACGAATTCCTCGTTCGCACGAATTCCTTTGCCGTTACACGAATATTTATTTAGGCTATAGTCTTGCACGGAACGATGTTTGCATGAATTTGCATGTATAAACTTTTGAACTCAATACGACAGTGGTACGATTGAGACTATTCACATAATGTGGTAATTTTATCTTATTGGGTGAAACTAAATTGAGAGTGACATAAAGCTCTCAAGAAACCATTTTTTTGCCTATTTCAATATTAATTATATTAGGTCATTGCTCAATACGGTCCATGGTTAGAAGCGGCCGATAGAGATATTTTTCTTTTCGTTTCGTCTATTGTTCTACTAAGTCTATTAAAACTTCATTACACCAACTTTACGCTCGGTATAAATATTCTCCGAATAAGAGAAGTATAACTTAAGTTTAAGCATTTTTAGTAGTAGCAATTAATATTCGTGTAATTAAATTAGTTATAAATTATTTAAAACCAATTCATTCGGAGCGAGTCTCTTTAGTGAGTTTCTGTGCTTAGATTTTTGAAACTAACATTATTGTAGTGTTATCAAATTAAATGTAGGATTCCAAACCAGGTCTTTTTGGAAATTTAAAGTTCACTAAAATTCGAAAGCGAAAATCGTATCGCCGAGTGTATGTGCTTTATGAATCTTGTTGAACATTCATAACTATATCATGCCCGCGCACCGTGACACGCCGCAAATGGTTAATATTAAATAATAGAGTACACGCGTGGGTCCGCGTGTCCCTCGTCCGGGACCCAATTACATCGCGCCACTAATAATTACAGTTTAATAATAAATTAGCGGACAGCGCGCGACCGCCGTCAAAGGGTGCGTGCGCCTAACGTTGGCGTAACGTACTTTTTCTAATACCGTAACAAAACTGCTGACCGCTTTAATTAAGCTCATATTTGTTGCAAGCTTGAGTATGTCAAGGAACCAAACGTAAGGACTACGTGGTCTTATTACCAAATTTGTTTCAAGGACAGTAACAGAATGATATTTATTTCAATTTGTGTTTGCAGGCCATTTTCGAAATGAATTTCTATTTTTGAAACTTCTTATAAATAGTATAAATGAAGAGTACCCAATTGAATGAGACGCAGTAAGATATATAGTTTTGTTGAAAATATAGGAAGTATGCTAGGAATAGAGGCGGAGTCAGATATTCAAATAGGACACTAGCTTCATTTAGCCCTGGTAATTAAAAACGATACAATTTTGGCAGTAAATGTTTTTCTATTTACGACAGTATAATCTTTTTCATTTGTGAGTCATCGCAATTACAATAAATATAATGAACGAATATTTCTAACTGGATGATATACGTTAATAAAACGAAACGCTTTTCTTTCTCATATGCGGTGTGATATTATATTGAGACAGATTTTCAAGTGAGAGATGCATCGAACAGTTGGTGAACGTGACTTCTGATTTCAACAGTTGGTGGACGTGACTTCTGATTTCAACAGTTGGTGAACGTGACTTCTGATTTCAACAGTTGGTGGACGTGACTTCTGATTTCAACAGTTGGTGAACGTGACTTCTGATTTCAACAGTTGGTGGACGTGACATCTGATTTCAACAGTTGGTGAACGTGACTTCTGATTTCAACAGTTGGTGAACGTGACTTCTGATTTCATCATCCCTGATATTGTGCTGTTTTAATTATTTCCCATTTAACCCGAGGGATTGCCAGCTCTATTTAATTCATAAATAGAGCGATAAAGTACAGCGATATTACCTCATGTACATACGTGCTAATGTATCCATATAGGTAATAACATTTTCGTAGAACACAGGACGTAAAGTAAAAAGTCAATATGTAAGGAATGAAATGTGTTAACGTGATTAAGAATTTCACTTATAAAGCGTTTTGATTTGCGGCTGAATCTTTTTGAATATTTCCAAGGACACCCATATTAATATCTTTTAAACAGCCCTAGTCAGCATTCGGTCGTGTCCATGGTCTCTGCATTGCGAAATAAAAAAAATAATAGCTTCCAATCGATGTTCATAAACTTTTTATTTTTCACTATCAACTAATGGTTTCATCTTTGTGTATTCTAAATGATTATTATTTTACTTTTAAAAATGTAAGGAGACACGGTGATCGATTTTATTTAAATACATAAATTCCTAGTCATGGCGACTAGATAGATTGATTGATAGAAATGATTTGAAGCCGTACTAATATTAGGATTTTTACTTGACCTTATATCGATTAAATATAAATATAATATCTAAATTATTTCTAGTTTTGGCCACAACGACTTTTGCAGATGTTGAGTCGGTTGCCGACATCGGGCGACGTCTATCGTAAAAGTCTGTAGCCTATTTTCCATCGACTCGGTGCATATACGTCAAGAGGAGCGCGCTCTGACTGAATATCTCTCGTCTCCCTCAGTGCGTGCTTAGTTTTATGTTCTATCCTTTTCTCTGTTAGCGCGTTTTCACTCGTAACTTTCGGATCGGCGAGAGTTGGTAGAGTCAGCCCGATTTTTATGTAGGACCGTTTTTTGAAAAGTGTGCGTTAAATGTTAAATATTTTATGTTCTATTTTCTGCGATTATTGTCTTACTACATATTGGTGGGTGGCTGCGTTATGCGTAATGCAAACTGATAATATGAATACCTACCTCAAAGTGATTGAAGCATTCTATAGTTTCCATGTAAATCATATAAATTATATAATCACCTAGTTTTAAAAATACGAAATAATCTCTCAGTATCTGTATTAAAAAAGTGTCTTAAGACGTATTTATTGTCTTGCAAGCTATATAATTACATGATTTTCGTACTTAATTTATGACAACATATCCTATCGTGATATTTTACATATTTAAACAGTAATTTTATATCTAGGTAATAAAATAAATATTGTGTATTATACTTTTTGGCAAAATTGATAGAAAATTCGTAAAATTTGATTACTTAACAAAAATAGGTTCAGATTTTTATGAGACAAAAAAAAAGGCTAAAAATCATAGAATATCTATGATTTTTAGCCTTTTTTTTGTATATATAACATTGTATGTATTATATAACATAACTATATAACACATATTAATATAACATTGTATTATATAACATTGTACATATATATATATATATATATATATATATATAAAAATATATATATATATATATATATATATATATATATATATATATATATATATATATATATATATATATATATAGGTTGTAAGAAATATTGTTTCTCTTATTCATGCAGGTGACTATGTGCATTAAACTGAGTATAAAATGTTAAGGGACCATATGACAATACTATATTTTTTTAAAAATACATTTCAAATACTCAGTTTCCTGGACAGATGAACAATAGACAAATTGTTTGTTACACTCTGTATATACGAGCAAGCATTATTTCCCAATAATTTATGTCGTTTTTTTATTATCCACTTTTTATATCTCAACTAAACTCATAAAAATATTCCAACGTAGCTATCAATATCATTACTAGGAGCAGACGAATCGTTATCACTTTATAAAATTAAAAAGTAATTAACGAGCAAACTTGGTTAATAAATGTTTAATTGCGGACGCAACGGTTATTAAAATGTCCGCGCGAGATAAAATCAACGGTTATTTTTTACATTACTTACAAAAAGAAAAGAATATAACAGTAGTTACATTGTTTCGAATCGTGCCATTCTGAAAATATTTTACCTAGCCAAAAATGTCAGATTGACTTAGTAACTTTTTGCCGTTAATTATAGAGCAATATAAGTTCTGTGATCGGGCACAGAAACAACGTCAAGTGAAACCTACGCAATGTTATGCATGCCATTTTTGTAATAAAGTATCACGAAAGTGACTTGCACAATACTAGTGACTCACTCAAAATATTATAAAAATACAAACTTACAATAAAGCATGAGAACGGCCGTATAATTCACATTCGTCTAGACCTTATGACCTTGCCACAAACGAGGTTTACGATTCACTGGACGGATGAATTTGAGAAAGTGGCTGATGAACTTTAACCTTTAAAGTTTTTCTGCCATAAACGTTGCGAAAGCGATATAGAAAATATGATGTCGCGTTACTTATTTTACTCAATTTTTTTAGGGAAGTGAGAAAGAATATACTGTCTTTTTTCTGAATTGATGGAAATTGCTTTTCAAAGCATATTACATATAGACGTTAATTTACGTAACTACTGGACTGATTTCAATACAATTTTCACTGGTGCATAAGGTACACGTCTGTCCTTTAGGATGATTAACACAAATAAAATTGTTTAAACAAATATTATATTTGAACTTGATAGATTTGGGTTAGGCGTTTATAGGTAGTATAGAAATATTGATTATGACTATGGGAAATTCAGAATTTAATTTAATTATGAATACAACGAGTACATATTTCTGCGTTTTAAAAACTTCTACCTGAAGTAGTGCAAAGTAGTTTTCAATAAAACCAATCACGGAAAAGGTAAACATATGTTCTTGCTGTCCAATTTATCGTAGCTTGCTTTTATTATTATTGCTATTATGAATTACCTTACTTTCACTTACATATACGTATATTCGTAGCTTCTTCAATATACGAATGTATGCGTACTGAACTGAATTTTTATTTTGAATTTGAATTTATCAAACTTGCAACATTGTTGTTCGAGCATAGCAAATGTAAAAGTTAATTTGTTTTACGAAAGTGTTAAATCAATCTCAACATAACGGAGAGCATCTTAACATAATATTTCAATATTCACTTCAAACATAATTAAATCCGCCGTGTTAATCATATCTTTTAGCACCAACTACTATAGTTCGATTTGAGTCATATGACCATAAGCCCTTGGATAGCTTATTCACCTGCTATGATTTACAAATGCTGGCGACAGTAACGAGATGAGAAGAATCGATAAAATATATAAGCTCGCTTGGCCACATTTACATACGTAAGCGCGTTATTTACGGGCGGATTAACAAGCTGTCGCCGGCTGCAGAAATACAGGCCGAGGCGGTGCAGCGCTGCTACTACCGCTCCAGTGTTTATGTCGTCGCAGTAATACATCCGGTAAGCCAGAGCCATCATCGACATGGAATTAAGCTACCTTAGCGTCCATCCGTGTATGCAAAGTATATTTGTGTGCATTCTGACAAATACCCACGTATGAGTTACTGTTACATTGTTGCATTGGTCGAATCAGAAATATGAATTAGTTGGAGCTAGAAGCTGAAGCTTATTTAAGAAAAGTTATTTAACCGTTTTAGTGCCATGATTTTTTACTCATATATACTTAATTTTGTTTTTGATGTCATTTACCCAAAAATTATCCAATTTTAATAATTTTTGTGTTTTCTTAATAAAAACTTGTACAAGGATAATAAAATATAAATAAAATTATGTGAACAAAACTCATAACAAAAACTGAAATCAAGGTCACGTCGTATTTTCGCAGTCCGGTACATCCTCCGTATCAGCAAAATAATTGTTATCGTCACTATTATCACTATCACTCAAAATTTGCATTACGCCAAATTGTGAGTGCACCACAATGTCACTCCCACTATCACTTTCCTCTGTATTCCGACATTAAACATTTTCTTTTCCTGAATCCGTTTTATATTGTAATTACTAATAATATTATAATTTGAACATTATGTAACAAGTAGAAAGATAAAAAATTAGCAATGCGTGCGAGCGACCTCCTCTACAGCGCGCTAAACAGCAACTGATTTCGCGAGCGCCATCGCGCTCGTGGCAAATTTAGTTAGTACGCGCATGAGCGTGATGACCCTCGTCGGCACTCAAACGGTTAAGGTAAAGTCTATGGGTTTTTTTAAAAAAGTTCGGAAATATTTTCGTCTACATTTTTCAGTTTCCACGATTTTCAAAAAAAATTTCGTTATCGAGATGTATGAACTATAAACGTGCACAAATATAACTTTCGTATAAATGGCAGGGAGAAGGAAACGGCCCCGTATTCGTTCCATTCGGCATATCTACAATACAAAAAGAAAACTAATTTAAATCAAATAGGATGAAAAATTAAAACTAAGGTTACTCGATGCTTTTCAAGATGAAAATTTCAATAATTCTTTAATTACATCC
Source organism: Druceiella hillmani (assembly GCA_039881145.1). Classification (NCBI taxonomy): domain Eukaryota; kingdom Metazoa; phylum Arthropoda; class Insecta; order Lepidoptera; family Hepialidae; genus Druceiella; species Druceiella hillmani. The sequence goes on along the minus strand of JAYKKI010000001.1, from coordinate 109,841,481 downwards.
ATCAGTAAAAGAGAAATAAAGAACAACCACTGAGTGAGCCGTTTTGAAATTTAAAACAGTTGTGTTGATAATAACTGATTCATTACGGGAGTTGTAAATCGACTGATAACAAAGTAAATAAACTATCTTATAAAGCGATCGTTTATATAACAAAGTAAATAAACTATCTTATAAAGCGATCGTTTATATATTACGAATTTTTTTGAATAATGAACATTCTACTGGGCGAAGTGGAGTCATATAAGAGCAAAATTGTTTACCTTGAATCGGACAAAGTTGCAGGTCGCACTGGGGAAACGTTGTCGAGTCGTCTGTGAGTCGAATTCTGCCTGCAAAAGCACAAATTGAAAATTGAATTAGTATACCCGATAGCGCTAGGATACATTAAGCTATCGAAACTGTTTTACTTTCATTATTCAGCGAGAGAGAAGTTGCTCCTCTCGCCGCTTTCATGAATAAACATGCCGGGGAACAGTGCTTCTACGGCACCGTGTGTTGTCTGTATATCGGGATAAGTACCGGAAGCGTATATTGACAGAAGTACCTACGTGGTACTTCATTATACGTGCACGTACGACGCACGACAAATTGCTTGTGAGTGATATAATCTCAGGTTTGCACCTGCGGTGGAATCGTAATGGGTTCGCGGCTTAACTCGTGGACCATGTAAACAATTGCTACTCAAGTAAACAATTGATGACACTGTTATACTCGCAAACATATATATTATGCTGTGAATCTTGGCGTATTTATTGTTTTGAGCTTGTTCTTAATACATGCTTTACAGTGTTTGCGGTTAAGTGAATGAGTAGTGTTCAGTGTGCATTGATTTGTTTATCAACAAAAGCGTATATTGGCATAGTGTGTATGGTAGTAGAATTGAATAGATGTGTACGACCGAATTTCCTAATGCAAGTTAATCAAAGTTAACATCAACAAATTTTTCTTTTTAATTTTTCTAAGCCACGTTTGAAAAATTACAGGAGGGGAGGAAACACATTGCACTTCGCTTTAAAGCTTAATATTTCACAAACAGGACCTGAAAATAGAAACGAATAGAATTTCATTTTAAAAGGTCTATACAATAAATGTCCAATAAAAAAATTGCTTCAACTTTCACGTAAAAATATTTTTTTAAATATTTTTTTTTTATTAATTTATATCTCTGTCTGAAACATTTTTTTGTTTAAAACTTTGAGGCGGTGGCACATAACAATCAGCCTTATGTTGTGTCATTCACTTTACTTAACGCATACGTTCGCTAATGCACGACAATAATGGTTTAAAAATAAAAATGTTGTACTGTATCGATTTGGTCTAATCTTTATCGTTCGTTAAAGTAATACTATTTTTCGTTAACTTGAGAGAAAAGAAAAGGTTTCATCTAATTTTAGAAAGAAAAGGACGGAGCTATTTCCTCGACGATGAGAGTTCTGTACTTTACATATGGAAGACAGGATACGCGTTATTATAGGTTATTTTGGTTTGTTGCGCATTAAGTAGATAATGTTTCACAATTAAATGAAACTACGTGATGTAGTATTATTTCTACTTTATTTAAATTCTTTACGATAACCTATGTTTCGTTGTATTACAACATCTTCAGGTGGGCTATTAACAAAGATCTTTGCTAAGTATATAAGATTTTTGCGTAGTTTCATTTAATTGTGAATAATGAATTTCTACAAAATTAACACCATATATTATATATATATATATTCAATAGATAATGTTAATTCACCGTGGCAATTTCAACATCGCCATCAAGTTGTCAATTATAAATTTTCTTTAGATAGACAATAGTATTTTATGAAAGTATTACTTTACTGGCCTTTATTCGAGTATGGACTTTACTGGCCTTTCTAAAAATGGAATGTATTTTTTTATGAGATTAATTACATAATATTGTTTGTTAGTATCTAATTTAATGCACAATATATTTTTTATAACATAACTATAAAAATTAGTTATTTTATTTTCAGTTCATCTAATTAATTCTACTAGTAAGGGTAATTTACCAAATTATAAAAAAATATTTAAATAACCTATAAAGTCAACCGTAACGTCCTCTGTTTTAGCTTCCTTTACGTAAATATTTACATAATCCCTAAATTTTTTCTGCAATCTTCAAATAAAGGATTGGTTATAATCAATGGGTTGTAACGCGTAAAAACAATTGGAAATGACTGGCAAGCCATTCCTGTTAAAAAGGAAAATTGAAATTTTTGGATAACCACAACCTTCCACTAACAATTTGAATGTTTAAAGTAGTAGAAATAGAAGTATAACTGGAGGATATATTTAAATATGTAATTATAATGTGAGGTTGAAATAAGAACTAGAATTCTTATGCGTTTAATAAGTCATTATTATATTTATAAACGTCTAGCTATAGCGGCTAGCGTTTGCGTGTCATGCAACTTTGATTGTTCCGTGGAATATTAAGATTGCTAATATTTAGACGTCCTCCATATAATAAGGTTATATATTATTTCCCTTTATTATTTTCATATAATTTTTATTATATACTTATAATAATTTTATGACTGATTAATATATTTGCAGGTATAAATAATTCAGTTTCGGTTTTTACTAGTTTAACCTCTACAATAACTAATTTCAGCACGCTGGGGACACGGAAAAGTATCGATCCTTTTAGAATCGGGTACATTTTTTTCTATACCAACAGTTTTGTACTTGATACCTCTTAATTGATACTTTTACTTGTGTGAGTACTTTACAAGAGGCATTGTATCGAACGTCACTCGAAATTCTGTCCTTAAAATAATACTCCAAAAACTCCTTTATAATTACAACTGAATGGAAGCAATGTAGTACAAAAGCATATAAATTGTCCATTCCAAAGAAGATAGCCAATTTAGCTCCTAAATACGTTTGAGTTCCTAAGTTTGAATGTAACGATTGGGTAAAATATTATTTATCAGTTTTTATCTTCATTTCATCAAGAACATTAATTAATTAAATCCTCGTTTTATACCTTTACAGCTAAAAAAATTATACAAATTGCATTAATTTTTTTTATTTACACGAACATAATTTATACATTATAGTGTTTGTAAAAACTGATGGAGTGTAAGTTGCAAAAAAATGTCGTATATAATTTTTTGTACCCCAGCTACCAATACTTTTCCTTCGACATCTTTGTTTCATGAAACTCTTAATATTAATAATTTTACATCAATACCTTGCACATATATGTCATGTAATGTATTGTAATGTCGTGCATATATTTTAGTTAAATATTTTTTTGTACAATTAATTGTTTTTCATTTTGTATTATAATAAAAATATGAATTTTTTATTTATGTATTCGTATTTGATTTATTTAACGTGTATGCTTAAGCAATTAATAAGAAAAATAACCGACTTTACAATTACGGTATATTTAATAAATACGTAGGTCCTTTTAAGCACGTAAAAAACATAAAATGCATATTGATTTCATGTATAAAACTTGAAATGATTATTGCGTTAAATAATGTCCACTCATGAGTTCGCCTACTAGTTCTTAGCATAATAAACGTAGGCAGACACGTATAAACTTGACCGGAACACCTATATTTGGTAATTGCAAGGAAATTCCATATTTGGAAAACAGAGAGCTTTCGCACAAAAGCTTCGTGTTGCGGCGAACGGATTCCAGGAGTGGCGCAATTAAATACGTAAATTTGCAAGTAATTACTCGGCATTCCGCGCCTCTATGCAAATGCGGAATGGAGCGAGCGCGGCTCCGAGTCCCGTCGCCCACATGCGCCGCGAACCAATTAAGTCGCTTCCCCGTATCCTTAGCTTTTTAATTCAAGCCGTTAGCTCCAGCTTAAGGATTAAAGTTTTAAATGGAGCGAACGTAGTGCGAAGTGATGCTAAACTTTTTCACGATCTAGTAGAATATCATCAGTATTTATGATACAGAGAGGAGAAATAAAATCTTTGTAAAGATAGCCGAATTGTCGTTGATTATTTATTGGTTAAGAATTTTAATTTGGCCCCTAGTAATGTTTGCGCTGTTATCGTAAGCATACTTTTTGTTTTTTAGACGTTTGATATGAAACCTTATTTACATCGATTCATAGACGTTATTAGATTGACAAAGTGGTTTACCTTTAGCGCGAAGAAAATACTATATAAAATTATGCGATGTGTACAATCTTATAAAGCATCAGTATTTCATTCACTTGGTTATGGAATTTCTGATCGAATATTTTTAGTTTAACAGCCTTGAGCAAAAATGTTAACAAAGAAAACGTAGCTGTGTTTCTAACATCTATTTTCACATCGTCTCTCTCCTAGCAAGGATAATGAGTGATGATCGAATGTTACATTTCTCCATCTTTTCATTTCTCTTACTTCTATAAATCCTCTTCCATTTTCTTGGTTTAAATCATAATCGTTAATATTTGTAAATTTCTCAATTTAAATCGTCCTTTACTCCTCCAGTTTTTCACGTTTTCTTCTTCCAGTGGCTTCATCTATGCGTACCGTTCCTTGCTAATCTTTTTATGTTTATTACGTTCAGTATGGTCAAACCATCTTAGTCATAATTTCTTTTTTTCACAAATACTTTTTTCAAAATTTCAAAGTACACATACCCGACAAAAAAGTGACGATAATGTCGTCATAATCTTTCAGTAATTCCAAAGTGAATGCTTTCACATCAAGTCTTACGCGATTACTTTCGTATAATTTTATATTATACCCATGTTCGTTTTCCAGTCATTATTTATTAATTTGGTCTACATCTATATACATAAAGAAAAAGTCGTGTTAGTTACACCGTTAATAACTCGAGAACGGCTGGGCAAATTTTTTTTGATTTTTGTGTTTTTGGATTTGTCTTCGTCGGAAATAGGATAATAAGTATTAAAACATTGAAAAAATTAACAAAAAAAAATGTATTAAGAAAATTAATTTTCCAATACATTTTGTATGGAACTGCTTTGTTGATGATATATCGAGAACGGATTGACTGATATTTTTATTTCATTGAAAATTTATGTGATTATTATATATTTATTGAATATTTTTTTTATATCAGCTTCGAGAAGTTTCCTCGCGCATTGGAAAAGTAAAAAAAATTACAAATAATTTAATTGTGTATAAAACGTAATATGTAATAAATGACAGAAAGAAAAGAAAAAATTAAGTCATAAATCCGAACAGACCCGAATGAAAATGATAATTGGTTTTTAATAATACTTATTCAGTTTTCGACCATTAATTCATTTGAATTCGATTCAATTAATTCACTTTAAACAATTTTTTTGAAATTCATTATCGAAGAGTGATTTCAAATAGTTAAGTTTTATGAAGATGTTCACTTAGTGAGGTTATGATATTTGTGATTGTGTGGGCATCGATAATTGCTTCATTATGTAATTTAAATGATTAATTTTTGTGTGATTAATTTTAAAGTGTTATTTATAATGCTGAGAGTCTAATCTTTCACAAGGAAACCGTAATGTAATTCGACTTAGGAATATTGCGAATCAATCCACTACAGATGAACAAGAAATTGCACGGGAAGAGCGCCGCGCAAGTATGGCCCGACTCAAGAACAAGACAAAAAACTCACTTGAGTCGTTGCATTCATTATTTCGTACCGAAATATCAGAATCATGACATTTTCTATCGAACGTTCAGAGATACAAGGGATGCTTCCAAATGGAGCAGAAATTATCGAAGAACGCGGATTCAATCTGACATTCAAGGTAATTTCTGCTAGAGTGATCATAATTTAAAAAATCTATCTTCGCCTTCGACTTTATGGATCCAAGGCCAAATTCACAATCGAATTGGATTATTGCAACCCCTTGAAGATGCACAGCATAAATTCATCTAAATTTAATTCACGGGCAGCATGGAGGAACAACTTGATTGGTGTCAAAATATCGAATCGGAAATAAAAAGAGAAGTTCTTCAAGATTTACAGCAACTACTTCATGAATATCGTACATCGATTCGGTTGTTCATAACTGCGTTGGATCTCATGCCAAGTGATGACTACAAAGTCGTGATTTTAATGTTATTTCAATTTAATTAAAACAGTTTTCATTTTGATTTGTATGTTTATTGAACTTAATTCATTTTAACTTAATAAAAAACTGAATTTAATTCAGGTAATAAGTTAAAACATTTATTGACTCTGAGGCGGTACGAAGTTCGCCAGGTCAGCTAGTATATAATAATCTTAAGTAGAAGCATTTCTCTTTAAAGTGGTGTGTCTGCTATTTCGTATTCGTGCGCCACTGAGAAACGTACTGATGCCATTTTGTATGATTATATAAAAACAAGGTGACAAAAAATAATTTCATCGCACGATTTAAGATTCATGTAGCGCCATCTATTGATATACGTAAGTACACAATATATTTATGTAAATATCGCGTGTCGAGGGCCAGATATATCTTTGGTGTTATTGTGCTAACCCAATGTAAATGTATTTTTAAACATAATTTTAATTCGCGTATCTTCTGATTCAGTGAACCGATTACGATGAAATAAAAACTGAATATTACTTCAAATTGATTCCTATGTTTTTTCTAAATCGAAATGGAATAATAGTTTTTATATGATGCACGCCCAAAAACAAACAGCCAGGCAAACAAATAGACGGAAATCCCAAAAATAATCTTACTGTATCCTATAATTTATTCTTCAACCCTCCAATTATATTCTTTTTTTTAGATTATTTTAAATGCTTAGACATATAAATTTTATTATTAAACAGTTTTATTATACGTACATATTTAGGAAGTAAAATCTCACTTCGTTTTCACCATAGTAGCAAGTACACAAGGATATAGTTTGCAAGACTTGCTAATAGGAAAATCTAAATAAATATAGGGTATATTTTTTTTTCAAATAAATCTCAGATGATTAAAGCAGTTTTCATCAGTATTACACAGCGTATTGATGTCAGCGAGATGCCTCACATATTTCAACGATTTATATATATATACGTCGATTCATTAACATTATAAAAGAGAAATCGTAAAGCCTACTTTTCAAACACAAGTCGTTTGAAAATTCCTAAAACCACGCAACCACTTAGTTTCCAATGCTTTATGTGAACGTTCACTTAGGAATTACCTAACTACTTTATTTAGTAATATACTCGCTTTTACGTTTATTTTATATTTTATGCGGTATTTCATAAGAAATTAGGTACAGTATATCAAATAAAGTATATTAGAGCTTTCATACCTAGGTACGATTTCCCAGTTTGTACGTTACCTCGACTTACGGGTAATAGTTTTCTGGATTTTTTCAGACTTTTCCCTTTCATTCGCAAATTATATTTGGCTATTCTACTCCTCATGAAACTAAAGTTAGACAAACATTTTTTTAGCTTAATATGTAAGATGAGGCGCTTATTGCACAGCTCACGGTGTGTGCTTTATTATCTACTAGCACGCTAGCCTTGAGTTTTGATGATGGAAGTAATTATAGCTCGAGTAATTTTCCAAGTAATGAATTTTTAATATAGCTTTTATGAAAGATGATCTTCCTATTAAAATGACACAATTTTTTAATACACATGCCATGATCTAAATTTGCCTTTGAAAAATGGCATGTGTTTCTGTCCGTCAATTTCTTCGTATGTACGTAAGTAGGTATGAGGATATGTATAATTCACAATTTTTAACAAATTTTAGTTATTCTTTTTTCTTGGTTAGTTGATTTTCACAACTAGTTTAACACAAAGGGTTTAATTTTTATTAACAATTTTCTATAAAATTCCCTTTTTTGTCCTAGGCAACTATCCTTAGCCTCCGTTTTTGCTGATTCTTCATTATTTTAAACTTTATTTTAAAATTGTTTATTTAATTGGCAATAACAAATACCGATTGTGCCCCTTGATTTTTCGAACAATTTTTAATTTTCATTTCATTTTATTAAAACTAACAGTATATTTCAGTCATTCTCCATAGTTATTTTAACCAGTACTATGAGGGTATTATCAATAACGATTACTTTCTACTGTCACCAACATCTATTTAAATTGTAGGAAAAAAAACTGTTTAATAATACAAACAATACACATACATATTGTGGATCTAATTAACACGTTGGGTACATGTTTAGTACATCCTTGTTCAATGATGTAATCAACGTTGATCTAGTTAAGTAACTCTTCATTACGTAGCCGCCATCGTGCCAGTCGCGTGGGCCCAGATCTAACGTGCGGCGCGCTGGTCCGATCGCCTCTCCTTTTGTTTAATGTCACGTCATATGCGAATTAATTTAGCATTACTCCAGTATTTTGTATTTATGTACCGCAGATTTGTATGAAGTGGACGTTTCAGATTATAGTACTGTTTCTATAATACTTTCACTTTGCGCGTAATAAATTACGTACGATCCGTCACCCGGTGATAACGTCCAAGAAAATGAAATAAAAAATTTCATACCATTCTAAGGTACAAATTGCTGTTGGATTTGTTTAGTGAGCGATTCTCATTAAGCCCCATTAAAAGTACATCAAAAGTTACATTAAGAGCAACGGTTTAGAAAGTGTTTGGACGTTGAGAAGTTTAAATTTGTTACTAGTTTGGTCTCGGCATTAGCTACTGACAAAATTAAACATTTGAATTTATCAATACAATTTGAAACTAGAGGTAAATCTTTTTAATTATTGTTTAATAGTTATCATTTATGTGAAGAGTTGCTGGAAATATTGGCGGTAATAGTATTTGAAATGGTTCAAATGAACGTTACAAAACAAAGGAGGTTGGTACGTGTTAATTTTACGATTCACCGAACATGTTCATCAACAAAGGATAGCGGAAAAATGTTTCAATTTGTAATCAAGGCGAATGGTTCTAATGATATTCAGTCTCGAAGGATCGTTTGTGGAGAGTTTAGTTTAGAGGATTTCAATATGAGCACTTCATTAAAATACATTTTTATAGTCGTTGATTAAAACGATTTGAGTTGTTAATTTATTCTTAAAGTCACTTTGCACTCAAATCGGCTAGTTTAAAGCTATAGTTTAATTCATTTTAGGTATAATTTTATCATAAACACAAGTCTCTAAAACAACCGTGTTACACAAAAAATATATATAAATAACTTTAATGTACAGTCTTGATTCATAGTTTATTGGCCATAAAATCGTGTATAGGTTATGTTTATTATACAGATAGCACCGAACATAATTTCATAATAGCACCGAACATAAATTAACTATTAACAGGTTATCTTGTAATAACAGGTGTTCTCGATTAAAAAAAGTTTATGTCTTTATGACGCTAGTTTTCTTATATATATATATATATGAATATGCACACATGTACACAAGAACATACATAAGAAATTCCTAATAAATTACAAACTGTAAATTTAACCAGAAGACAGGATGTAATTAATCTTTATTTTAAAGTTTTCGTCCTTTCATAGAACCGATAAAAGTTGTGTTCTCATTTTTAAGTTTTTTTAACAATACAGTAGTTGACTCATTCTAAATTTTGATATTTTTCGTAGAGTATTGTGAAATATAAGTTAATTAAAAATCAGTCTTGAAAAAAATTCAAAAGTTGATCGAAAAATAAGCCAGTTGTAGGCTTCTAAATTTGAAGATACGGATAGAGTTGTGTATATCCCTGTCTCTTTTCTTCTCGTAGAATATAATGTGCAATATTAAAAATGACCTCACACCACAGTATTGCCGTCCTTCTCTAAAGCTTAAATTTTAAACTTTTATAACTCGGTCAATTTTTAAGATTATTAAATTTTTTTTTCACTTTTCATCAGCTTGTACCTTGAAATTACGATTAATGAAATAAAAAAAATTAAGTCAAATACCCAATTATTCGGTTTTCCGAAATGTTTCCATTGAAACAACTTTATCTTTCCGTGTTTGTTCGTTTTTTTTACTCCCAGTTCTTGAAGCAGTGTACCAGCGTTTGACAAATTTATTATTAATAAGATTTATTGTTAATATTATGATAAATTATGATTGAACCTTGTCTCTTGTAATAAATAGTAATGTAAATACACTCCAAATTAAATCACTTTGAACTATTTATTTAAAAATTCGGTTATTAAATTGAAAATTAACGTGTACGCCTCAACTACATTGATGTTATTATTACTTAGTAGTTGAGACGTACACGTTAATTTTTATACACCCATTATATTGGTGTATAAAAATTAACATGTACGCGTCAACTACATTGGTGCTATTATTATTTAGTAGTTGAGACGCACATGTTAATTTCTATATACCAACCATATTGGTGTATAAAAATTAACGTGTAAGCCTCAACTATATTGATGAGAACGTGGCAGTACATTAGTGAGAGTGTGGAGTAAATATGAAAGTATACACTCAAAACTCAAAAGACTTTGTATACACTCAAAACTCAAAAGACTTTGTATACACTCAAAATGACATCATTGCGAACTATTTGCTTAAAGATTGGATGTTATTAAATTTAGAATGAACGTATACGCTCAAAACTATATGGGTAAGTGTGTGGCAGTATATGCTTGAGAGTGTGGCAGTAAATGTGAAAGCAAATTGGATAAACTCAAAATGACACCACCTCAAATTATATCCGTAAAGATTCGATGTTGATTAGTACTGCCACCCTCTCACTCAAAACTATGAGTGTGAGGGTGGCAGTATTAATCAAAATAGTTTTCTCTTCCACCCAGAACGTATGAAGTTTTAAAGAAAAACAAGAGAGAAGTAGGCGAAAATTAATTCATGGAAGATAAAGAAAAAAGTGGCTGAACTAGGGGTATTTTGAAAAAGAAAAATGCGGCACTTGAAGGAAACAACAAGCTTTTTCCACGAAACAGTGTATGGGGTTAAAAAATAAGTTATGATGTTCTATAATTGCAATTAACCTTGCTTCTAAAAAAGTGTAATAAATATAACTAAAAAAGGCCTGAAGAAATTTAACTGAAAGTTAAGTTTATTTTTCATTTAGTCGAAAAAGTTTGTTAAAAATATAAGAAATTTAATGGAAATAACAGAAAAATTTTCAAGACAACTATCAGACGTGTTTTCAAATATTGTTTAACAGTTACAGTTAACTCTAGTTTACAGCGTTAAGTTTATACAATAGTTTACTGTTGTAAATAGTAAACGCATCTTATTATTTGCGGTAATGAAACAAAAAAAAACGAATACTTTATTACATTCTGACTGGTATGTAGCACGTGCTGTTAACATATGGGTGTAATTAAATTTGCGCGTGCAATGTTCGTACGCCCTTTGACTTTTTTTAGTTTCATGTCAAAGTTATATAATTGATGTATAATTCAAAAGAAGTACTATGTTTTAGGGATCGCAATAAATTTTGAAAAAATTAATTTGACTGTACGCAATATTTATGTCCGACCTGTACGATAAGGGTTGCCAAAAAGATTTAAGTAATAAATAAACCTGATAAGCATGAATAAAAATCACACTATAAGGGTTCCTTTTAAATATAAGTATATATGCTAGTTTTTCTACACAAATACGGCAAAGGTATCTTTCACAGCCAAAAATAATAATTGGTTGTTTGTGTGTCTTCAAGTTATTAACGCAAGAATATAACACAATTAATAATTTTGCTTTGAATACTCGCTAATACTGTTATTTGGATTTTTTAGACTCTTGATTGTGTACTGCAAAATGTTTTAATTCTGATTTCGCAGAGAATTTAAAATATTACTACTCAATTTTGATTATATTTAGGACTGACAGAACTATGAAGTTGTAACATACGGACGGACAGACGGACATGAAATAACATAAGGGTTCAGTTTATATATATATATATATATATATATATATATATACATATATATATATATATATATATATATATATATTTTTTTTTTTTTTAATGTTTGATGCATTAAAAATTAATAAAAAAATATCATAACATATAGAAAAAACATTTAAGAAATAACTCTTTGACAACCCTAAATAAGATTGATGCGAAGCTTGTACTAGTGCGTAACATTTCGTTTTAGTTTATCCATGTATATTTTGCAGACGGTTGTAAATAGTACGATCCGTGTAACTACGACCGCACAGGGAGTTGTTACAAATATAAACTTATCGGAGCTATTCCCACGTAGCGAATACGAATGTGTCGTTTCGAAATATATACAACGAATGTGGTCTACTTGATGAATATGATAATTTAATGAAGCGATACGCCTATCTACTTGTCGATTGTTTTGTTTAGTAGCAATAGCGACATAAATCTGACTTTATGAAAGTGTTTTTGACACTTGTTTTTAGACACTATTCCATGAACGAGTGGTATGGAGTTAACTTGGTATAATAGGGTATTTGGCTATATTTTTTATTATTAAAATAGAATAAGAAATAACTTTCAACACGGTTAAAATAAATATATCGAACCTACGATTTGTCATTACAATGTTATTACGACTTAAAAACTGACGAACTACGATTCGCGCGAAAACGCCCCCTACAAAACACAAATGGCTTATGAAGTCACTGGACAGTACTTAGCATCCATTATAAGGGAGTTTATTAAGTATCTTTAGTATTTCATTAAATATTGCGTATAACTTATACGCTATTATATTTTGTGTATTATTATTTTTCTCCTTTTTTTGTGGAAATTAAAGTCATAATAACTTTTTAATTTAATAAACAAAAATTGACACTTTTTCCTATTTAAAAGTTTCGATTGATTGTTTATTATATGCATTATTTTTTTATCCCATGGTTTTTTTAAACCTACTCTACAGTTTTAAAATGTTTTTACAAAAATCATTGATATCAATCAAATACCCTATAATATTAGTGTTAAAAAGTAGGGTGTAATCGTCTTGCGACTCACCATAAGTGTTACAGATATTCAATGGATCACAGTGCTTTAAAGTGTCATTGTGAATATTACAATAGGAACTCATTCGGACAGACACTCGAGCATTTGACATACATAGTGCGATCGGAGCTTATCTGTTTGTTATTGTCGAAATGTGTAATGAATGTTAATCGTTTTTTTAATAAGTCGCTGAATGACAATATAGGCAATATTGTCTAATTATAAGTGAAATCTTACCCGACATTCACATGTTGTTAAAACGAATATCTTTTCCGCTCTTCTCAGGGTTTTTGGTTTTTTTGGAGTTTACTCCTTAAGAATCGATTTTCGTATAAAGCGCCCGATATGAAGTTTTATGAGGATTAAAATCAGAAGTTCAGTGCGTACGAAGTTCAGAGTGTTAAAAAAGGTGTAAGTACGAGGTTCAGAGCGTTAAAACAAGTGAACCGTTAGGTGGCGTCCCCACGCAACATTTCTACGCATCTTTAGAGTGAGATGTCAATATGTTTATTTGCCATTTTCTTATGGCGTAATCGCTATTACCGAGTGTGACACACATACTGGTATTTTCTTACGGCGTAATCTCAATGACGGAGTGTGACACAAGTAAATGATAGTTTACTATCATTCGCTTATATCAAGATGTAATCATTAAATGTCATTATTTTTCTATATTTCCTACAAAATTAAAAAGACATTTTTAATTTTAACTTCTTAGTCTGATTTTATCAATGTTTTCAACTTTTTTGTATCAATTTGATGTTGTTCATTTGTCTTTACTAGAACATAATTATATTGTCAGCATTTTCTTATTAAACAATTTTTCAGTTACTTATAATTATATTGATATATATACAGTGTTACCTATTTTATACATTCTAAGACAATCGTACTTAAGGAGTAAAGTCCAGTCACGCGTAGGAACTGACACACGATTTTTTTCGTGACGATTCTGGCCGATATGCGAGTTACATGGATAGTTACACATAGTAGGGAAGATACAAAGAAATACAATCCGTATTAACTTTAGCTTGCCGGTCCAGAGTTCCGCCGAAATATCATTTACAAACTAGAATGAAAAAAAAACAAACCGAGTTTTCAAAGCAACAAAGACAAGATTTCTCGTTTATCTGATTGATGATTTAAATAACTCTTTAAAGGGTTTATATTTGTATATTTTCTCTATTTAACAGTATCATTTTTTATTCTTGTAACATCTGGGCCTAATATGGTATATGTGCTTCTGTCGGTCGCAATACCTGAAACACATTCATTTCTATAATCTAGTTAACCTGTCCTACTTATAAATGTATTACCTTTATTTCCAAGCCGATATACTTTTTTGGATAGTGTTACTAGTTATTTCTTATTGTTATTTACTAAAGCAGTATTTGCAAAGCTACGTACGTTGTTTATTCTTCAATATTTCTGTTTTGTATGAGTACGTTTAACTGAAACATTTACACCCAAGTACATAATAATTATGTCGCATGCTTCAATTTAATGAAATACTATATTTTAATTCTTCAGGCAACGACTACAATTAAAGCGAAGCGAAGCAATGAATAAATAGGTTATTTTTTTACAAATCGTAAACATATGTTGATCACTCGATTTTGGTGTAAAAATTATTCCTAAGGATTTTTTTGTTGCGATTCATGTATTCTTCGTTTTCGCAAACTCGAGATATATCTCTATCTCTATAAACAATGGTTTTTTGTAGATACGGTTTTCTGCGAGATCATGTTACTATAGACTGCTTTAGAGATTCAACTGTCTTAAGCCCGTATGCACCACACACGGTCAGAACTCTCAGTCGGATTTACTGACAATTAAAAACGTATTTTGTATGGATATTTTAGGAATTGGACCGTGCAATGGGGTATGGTCGATAAAATAGACTCTTGTTCCGACTCGACTGAGAGTCAATGAGAAACAGAAACACGTTTTTAACTGTCTGTAAGTCCAACTGAGTATCTTGACCGTGTGTGGTACATATTAGTGTTTAAAGTTTTCTTTATTATTTAATTTTACTTTATGGTCAGATCATTCCGCTTTATTTTAGTTACATTTATTATGTTTATAGTAGCCCGGGCGAACAACGTACGGGACACTGAGGAGGTCTTATGCCATGAATCTAATTACAGTTAAAAATTGAAAATAAATATTATTCTTTTTCCAAAGATTTTCCGAATATCTTTGTTTCTTAAAATTGTTGTGTTTCCGGTAATTTTAATGAAACTTGTTTCTAAATATTTCTTAATTTCATGACAGATGCTACACTTTAATTTGTAATAAGGCTATTTATAATCTTACAATGGACCTTTTATTCTACAGGGTTAAGTAAATGTAATCCATCATTTCCATAGTCAAAGTAAAATTATTATAATTTTTGGTAATTTTTGGTAATTTTTGGTAATCAACAAGCTCTACTAAAATAGTTAAATATATATTTTTTCACAATTAAATGAAACTACGTGATGTAGTATCTTTAAGTTATTATATAATATTGTTATCTTTAAGTTCTTTACCACGACCTAGGTTTCGTTGTATTACAACATTTTCAGGTGGGCTATTAGTAAAGATTCTTTCTAATAGCCCACCTGATCTTTGCTAATAGCCCATCTGAAGATGTCGTAATACAACGAAACCTAGGTCGTGGCAAAGATCTTAAAGAAAGTAGAAATAATACTACATCACGTAGTTTCATTTAATTGTGAATATTGAATTTCTACAAAATTAACGCCAAATATATTCAATATGTTTTTTTTTATAATAAATATAATTGTGAATAAATATAGTGGCCACTTATTAACTCTTTTATTTTATTTTATTTTCATTTTACGTGAACGAAGGTAAACAAACACAACGTATTTGAAATATTCTATGAAATCAAATACGAAGTGAGCTGGTGTTCTAACATTTTCACGAAAAACAAAAACAAATAAATACATTCATAAAGTATCCAATTAAATACTATTGTAAATGTGATATTGTTAACTTAAATAGGGGAAACAATATTTTCTTTGAAGAAGATATAAAACCAATACGAAAAACATGAAATTAACTTATCAATTAAATAAAGCTATAGATTATAGATTATAAGTTATCTATGTAAGACAAGAGTATTTGGACAAACAGTAAATAAAATGAAAAGTGAAATCACTTATCTATCCGCTGTGCACAAATTTCACGAAGTCTGTCAGTTCTTCACATATGATCTAAACTGGGGCGTGAGCTTGCAAGGATATCGAGAGATAACATTGTCGTATAATAGACGTCGCGGTGCTCTGATACCGACCGGCGTTTATTGGTGCATAATCGGCATGAAATAGGAGTGTGTTAGTTTAGGAGTTCAAACGTGTCTGACTCAATACGGATGGACAATCATATTACCTTGACAGATATTGAACAAAATCCTCAAATCTATTAACCTATGATAGAAGATCAAATCTATGATAGAAGATCTATGATAAAAGGCATCACGTTTGTATTTATTAACTAATATTTTATAAGATTATTTACATATTTTTGGGATATAATATATACAATATTATCAGAATAAGTGGCGGATAGCGGATTCCAAACAAGGACAGCGGATTCACGTCAAGTTGCTGCTATCTTACATGAATATTGTACAAGGTTAAGTATATTTTAACATTTTAAAGACTTTGGCAGTTTTTAATACAAACCTAAGCATCGGACAGGCCTTAGATGTAATCTTATCAATGTGAAAATCCAAATGCAATTTACAAAGTCGAAAGCGACACCAAGGTCACGCATGCTGTCGACTTTTTCGAGTAAATTTTTAGTGCAAATACGCAAATAAATAAGATGAACTCGTTACGTGAACACCAATCATCTAAAATTGATTAAATATCTTTAATTAAATACAACATATAGTGCCGTAATAGACACAGCGGCTTGTGGCCTACAATGTGTATACGCTAAGTCCGCTAGGTCCGCTGTACCTTTTACGTATAATGATGATGATTCATTGAAGGATATACTGCCTTCAACGATATTTATATTTCCAACATCTAGGTATTTATAGAAACGATTGGACAGCTGTCCAATCGTTTCTTGCCTGCATAGCTTTTTTGGTACGTGTTACGTTTGTTAAGGGAATATTTTAGACAAATAAAGGGTCCAGTACAATTAACATAAAGCAAGCACGAGTAACTAAGTGATAAACCTATAATACATATGAAAGAAAATACTCCTCAAAACTGAGATGGAAGATGTGAATACGTTTATTACAATCTAGAAAATATTACCTGTTTTCACGCAAGGAAATTGTTAGGTTTTCATGGTCTCTTTAATATTTATATAATTTCACGTTACGATAATTCAAAATGTAGGTAATAAAACAGTAAACTTGCGTTTATTAAAGAAATCAAGAAAAAAAGGAAAAATATTTCGAATCTGATTTTTTCACTAAAGGGCAATAAATTTTTCTAATGGATCTTTACAAAATATAATTGTTTCTGTAATAAGCTCTAATTCATATTTGCTTTAGCGAAAAACCATAATATTTGTTTTTAACTTCAAAACAAGCAAGTGAAAGCTCAGGACTTAACGACTTAAAAATAATTTTTCTTTACAAAGTATATCAAGTCATAACTGCACATGTGTACAATTTTAGTCAGGATTTAGGAAGTTATATGAGAGTTATATTTTGTGCAAACTAAATTGGTTCGAGTTTCTTAATTTATGTGAATTGCGTTATTATATTAAATCATTCATTACGATAACATAGTTCATAGATAAGTTTTATTTTTACTCATAACAAGTAAATATATGTAAAATAATAATAACTTTTATATTCGGACAGACTTTAATGATAACGTATTTCATTCTTAAAAGACAAAGTTACGCTGTTTTTTTCTAGTTAGTTGAGGAGTTGAATAACAAAAGTAAAAAAATGGATTCCAGTTACATTACAATACAAGAAACAGAAAATTATCCGGCAAAGCATAAACACGCGACCAGCGAACAAAATATTTTTCTTTAATAACTGAACGAGTAATAATTTCTTCTAACTTGGAGAATATGATACTTAGTTTCTACATATTTTCGCCTAAAGTCCAACTCGATAAATGTCATAATCTAGAATTTGGACCAACCAGCCATAAATTTGAGAAGCTGTATCTAATGGAAATTAAGCCCATTATAATTTATAAACCCATTAATTGTCCAGAGCTTCCATAAAGTACTGAGAACAGTGGCGCGATTGCTGGGCCGGAGTTGCAAACCAGTTGCGTGCGATCCGATTCAGATATGTGTGCTGTAAAGTAGCCTACACGTGTGCATGAGTGTCGCGGTGTACAAGTAGCAGGGACCGATCTCAAAGCAAACCTCGGCGCTAGAGTTTAAAGGCACGCGCCGAGTCTCGTACGGCTACGCGGTTGATAAGGACACCCGAACTACGTGTAAATTGAATTAAGTAGAGCGTGGAGTCGGGCTCCACTCCCCGGAGACATATTCCGCAATTACGCTCTCTACCTTTTAATTGATGGATTAACATATTTTAATGGTTTTATGGAGGTTAGGTGTGTCCGCATTAAGTTTGCTGTTTTGAGGGACGCAATTTGTTTAAACCTTGTCTAAACTAATAAGGAAGTTGTAAACTTTGTCTTAAAATGAAAGTGTTTAATGGTTTCCCTGCCAGTACTGTGAGAAGACCCGCGGGCGTAATTTTAGATGTCTTCGGTGTAGTCGCATAACATTTAGTTTATTCTGGAAGAAAGTTTGCATAAAATATTTACAAAATTTTCACGATTTTAACGTAGATTTGCAAGAAGGAAGAAATTTTTTTTGAAATGTAGTGCTGATGCAAAATGCTACGGATACTCTGGGCTATTAAATTAACTAATGTGTTTATATTCCAGAAGCCGAAGGGAAAAAGAAGTTTATACACCATCTGCCTTCAAAGAACATCCACATAGCTAGACACGCTAGACCTATAAAAACTATTCATTGTAAGCAAAATAGTGGGAAAGACATCAAAAAATATTTTTCTGCCAGATGATCGGATCAGATACGAAAGACCTTCAAAGATACTATATAATCCAAGATCGGAAACAGTGGAAAGGAATAATAAAATCCTGTGAATCGGTAGCACCAAGTGTATAAAACCTCTGGCCTCTGGCATGAGGAAACGACTAATCAGGATAAGAAGTATTAGAGTGCAAAATGGATAATGATCGTAAATAGGACGGAAAATTATAATGATATTTTGCTATTTTATTATGTACATACGTTCAGGTGGGATGATTTCAAACGTAAGAAAACAACCAGTTACTTCGGATACGGATCACATAAGGAAGCCCGCTCGGATTTCCGCAATTAGCCTCCAGATCAATGGGCGGGATGTGCGCGAGTGTAATCCCCCGTGGGAGTTACAAAGACACCATCAAAAGACGAAATCAATCTGCGTCAGATTCGGGATAGCGCGAGGCGGGCGGGCGAGCCGTTTGGCGGGCAAAAAATGTTGACAAAAAACAAAAGCGTTTTGTTACGTCAACATCATCCAGGCTAAGCCGCCCGGACAAAGAAACAAAAGAGCGGCCCACTGCGAGAAATACAACAAAGAGCACGCCATTCGAGTCGGCGACATGTACAATAACAATCTGACATTAAAGTGTACGGAGAGTAATATCGTGACATTTATTATTTATTCTTGAAAAAACGAAACGTCACGGGCGGCTGTAGAAGTTTTTCACTCGTTACAGCGTAATATTTATAAATAGCTCATTAGAGCCGAGGCCGCGGCGCGGGCGGCGGGGTACGTCGCTGTCGGTACAATCTAAATCGCTGACATTAATCACACAGTGAAATTGCTGGATGTTTGTTTACAGCTGTTTTGGTGTTTCGGAAATTTGTTTGTTTTCACCGATCGTTGGAAAATTTCGAGGTTTGTTTTACGGTTAATCTGATATTAAATGCTGTTTCGTTTGTAGATTGCGTATCGTGGCCATGTTTTGTTTTGTATTTGTTTTTTTTTATAGTAGTCTATCTTAATTATAGTTCGAGGGGTAATTTGCGATTACCTTTTAGGGTTCCGTACCTGTAAATACCCTTGTAAGATCACTTTGTTGTAAGCTATAGGTTTAAACCCTTTATCTCAATAACGGCTGGAGGTATCAAGTTGATATTAAATAAGAAGGTCTATGACCCCATAGTCCTAGTAAATTAAAGCATCTAACTTAATGCGATAAAATATACGACTTTTTAGAAACCACATTATGACTTTCATTAATTCATAAAAATTCCCCCTAAGCTAGAATCTTAAAAATTGCTACTGTTAGCTTAAGTAAAGAAAAAATCCGAAAATAATTTATAATTCTATATTACTAGGCGACAAACTAAATTTTTTGGTTTTAAGATTTTTGTTTTTTTTCTTACATTCTATTACTAATCTTTACGATAAAAGGGTTAGAGAACACTTAAGGACGCTAGTTCGGTTAAAGTGCTTTTAGTTACTATTCAAGTTTGCCATAACTTAAGTAAATAAAAAATCAGAAAATAATTTATAATTCTATATTAAATTATTACTCGACAAACAAATTATTTGGTTTTAAGATATTTGTTTTTTCTATGTTTATTAAATATCCATTTGCTAAACTTTACGATGTACGATTTAAGGGTATGGAACCCTCAGCTACTTCTACTTATATTTAAGCTTTTTTTAGTCACAATTCAAGTGTACTGGTTGCATAGTGAATGAATGCAGAACTCTATGTGTAACAAGATTAAAAGTACGGCTCTTGAACAAATTCATCAGTTCCACGAGAGCGGTAAAAGTGCTCTTGGTATTTTAAAGAAATTTATGCAACTAATCGAAAGAGCATTGAAGAACACGAAAACATAAACGATACGTTTTTATACTGTTTATTAAATAATGGTGAAAATCAAGAAAACTGACACAAAAACGAGTTCGAGAACAATCGCCCAGTACGAAAAAAAAGAGTTTTGGTAATGAAGACAAGCCATAATGAAAACCTTTTATTATGATGCTTAACCAATCGATAGTAAGAATAATTAACAAAACCGATCAAGAATCGTGACCTGTAGCGTGACCTCATACGTACATACGTACATAAACACATACGTACAAACCAACAGCTTTGTCATTTTCCAACGGCAAATTTAGAAAATAAAAAAAGATGTGGGGTCGTGGGACACCAGGTAGGAACGAAGTTCCTTCGGCTAATGTAGAATAGACACAATTTGCAAAAAAAAATCGTGCTCAATTTTATGTAGGTTTTCTTGATTTTTCTCTTAAATTTTGCTGATTAGTTTTTATTTAAGTACAGGAAAGTATTTAGGAAATTCAGTATTTTAGGAAATAATAAATTACGTAAAATAAAAAAAATCGTAATTCAAATTATCAACTAAAATAACAAAATATGTCTCTTTATTTTTGTTTGACAACATAAAATTACATAGAAATAGAAATAATTACAAAATAATTTCCCACTATTATCACTGTCAATTGCATTCAAGTCACTTGTTAGTTCACTTGCCATTGTTACTATATTTATTATTGTTTTGACGATTTGAAATTATATGAAAATACTCACGAGTAAAATGTATCTATAATGTGAGTATTCGCCACGTGCTTGTCCATGAATTCATGAGTATATACTATGCATTGGCGGGGTGGAGTGGTAATAGAGAGAGAAGGGATGAGAGAACGAAAAGAAAGAGGGAGAAAGAGAAAGGTATTATACACTACTCGCTTGTGTATACGACTGTCGCGCCTGCGCACGTCTCATTTAACGGTTTTATTCCACGGACTTTTTCTTACGGTTTTACTATCACATTTTTTTCAGTTCGGTCGCGCAGCAAAATCCCTATCTCCTCCAAGCCTGCCGTAACGAACTTCGTTCCAATAAATATTTTTAAAAAAAATTATAAAATGGTACTTTTTTAGAGGACAATTTCCTCTTTCCGAAAAGCTCCATTAAAAGCTGATTACTAGTAATCTGACCAGAGTTATAATTACCTATCGTCAAAACTGGAGGCTGTCGTGCTAATCGATAATAAAGCACACACCCGCGTGGTGTGCAATAAGTGACGTAACTGGACAACGTAATAGATTGAGGTAAAGTCTTTGACGTAAATTATTGGTGTAAAACAAAAGTGGAAGATAATTTAATATTAATATAGGAATGGTTTCGAAAACAAAATATTTTTTTGTAATAATGATACTCCATATCAAGTAAAATTACGGTGAAACGTCATTACAATCATGCTATTTCATGTTCTCAATTTTTTTGGTTGGCACGAAAGATTGAATGACGACAGAAGAAAACCTTATGAAGACAGAAATACACGTACACACACATAAACACGCACGCACGCAAGCAATGTATCATTAAAATGAAAAAATTTATCATTAAAATATTAGGTTTTTCCTAAATTGAGCGTAATAAAAAAACACCCTTACAGAAAGATGTAATAAAAAACGGGAAATACTTTATAATTATTATTTAGTGTATTTTAGGTTGATTAAGTAGTCAATGATCAAAAATTTGTCCCACAAAAATGTAAATGTGGAAAGAAAATTAAATTTTGAGTAATAAACATTCATTTATTACATTAATTTCGTTCATTTCCATGTGCCATTGCCAATAAATATATTACATTGCGTATACAGATTTTTTAAAAATTTCCCACATCTCTGACAAAGCTGATCACATAATGCCATTATGACATTGGAAGCACACTCAAAAATAAATTTTTCCCTCTCGCAGGTGCCCAAATCGCGATGCATCAAACAACACGTGTGAAAGTTTAATGAAGAGCTAATACGAGACGGCCATCCGCAGTTCCGAGGTGAAAATAAATGAAAGCGGCGAGTGGGTAGATTAATAATGTAAAAATATAATTACAAGATGGCGCCGGGCCGTAATGGACGGGGCAGGTATAATAATTAACGAGGACGATATTTTAGAGGAAGCCGCCTTAAAGTGCGGCGGTCGGGACGCGACCTACACACGGCACTACGAGGTACGACCCGCCGGAAGTGGCGTTCTCGTGTTCTAATTTTAGCTAGTAGATATATAGACGACCTATGTTCTGTAAGAATTCAGTAGCAAAAAAATAATTTTAAGACCAATTCTGTGTTTAAGCTACGTCTTAACCGGAAGGAAAAACGTAGCAGGCTCAATTTACGTGTCACGTATCTTCTCTTCAATATTTTGAAGTATCTTCACAGTCCGTTTTATTTATGATCTTATATTAAGTTTTGAATCCATTCTCACTCTCCTTTTTTTCATTTTACACGCTACCAAACCTTGTAACAAACTTAATTCTGACATTTGTAACGCTTGATTTAAATTTTGTAAAGTCGTCTGAAAAGTTATTTCTATCTTTATTTTTTATTACTTATTAGTTTTTCCTGTCTTGTCCTATTCTATCTTTTCGCTTTTTCCCTTCCAAGCTAATATAAACAGTCTATCGCAATTTCCCTCAATAATAAATACTCAACATATTGTATTCTGGTTGAATATATGTGATTGCTTACATTACAGTAAGTTCGCGCAATATATAATTATTATTTTCCTCAAGGGTTTTTTAGCGGGAGCAAATTAACACAATTGAGCTTATCATTCATTTTGTAGTTCACAATTAACTCTACAAATCTTGCTGCGCTCTTTCAAGAAGGTGACATTCGATGGCGTTATTCAAGAAGTTTCATAGAAGCGATATTAGATGAAGGCATTCAAGAAGTGTATAAGGTAAAAAGTATTATGAATAGAGAAAAAAATTTACGGAAGTGAAACTAGATAAGGTAGTGAATAAGGTAAAATTACTCTGAATACAGAAGTTTTACTTCTCATGTCAACGTTCTATAAATCCAATATTTTTCATGCCTCATTTTATTAATGGAATCGAAATTCGATTGATATGTTTATAAATAAAACAGATTCAACCGTTCCGGAATTAGGATTTCATAAGTAAGCATATGAATATATACAGTCGCATATAGATTGCCTTTAATATCTTCTCAGGTATATGGAAGACGAATAAAATTAGGAACGATTTCATAACCAATCGTTAATGAGATTTTACTGTTTAAGATTAGGTCACAAGTTGCTTGAAACGTTATTGAAATAAATTCAAGAGTTAGCTTATAGGTCTGTGCAAAAACTTTGATAATGGGCTTGAGAAGTAGCATAATATCAGAGAGCAAAATCACGTCCAAAATTGGACGGTCTTTAAATTTGTTAACCACTTTAGAAAACGTTTTCATTCAGATTAAAATTAATAAGGAATTTAGTTTTCCTTAAAACTTTCCAAAAAACCTTGAAACAGTTGAAATTCTCTCCGATTAATGTATTGGAAAAGACTATAAAAGTTAAGAAATATAGAAAAGTCTGACGGAAAATGAAAAAAAAATACTACCTAAGAAATTCATGTAAAAAGGTGAGAATTTAAACGAAAATGATGAAACAGTCCTAAAATAGAAAGAACGTGCACGGCGGTACTTCGCATTATGTCTTCATACATATATACGGAGGTAAATATGTAAATAACAAATAAAGTATATACATTTATTATTTATTATTTAGCTGAACTGGAAATAATAAGAAAATACATATGTCTAGATAGAAAGTTAATTAAATTGAACGTTATTTTTTGTATGAATCAATTTAATAAATTTTTAAATGATATGTATATATATATATATATATATATATATATATATATATATATATATATATAGCATTTCTTAGAGTCTGGTAGGCAAGTATTGAGAGTTTTAAGAATTTTGGTCTATCTTTCTATCTACTAATATATTTTATTTGTTTGTACTAACATGACTTAACGATAAAGGCGAATTCCAATGAATTTTGCAGTGATATATTTCTTAACATTCACATCGGGGTAAGAAATTTAATAATGAAAAAGTTACTAAATATCACGATCACAATATTATCTGTCACAGAAAATTGGCTAATCTAAGTAGTCTACGTGAATGAAAACGTAGGCAACAAGCCAATTATAAATCAAATATACATAAATGACATTCGAAGCGTTACTAATAATTATTGTTGATATATATTCTTTTCAAATTACATATTTTTCAGTTTTTAGATTGGTTGCCGTAGTTTTCTATATCTCCTGAAATTGTTGTTGCCAGTTAGCCGAAATAATTTTATTCGGAAGTTCCATTAAAATACTAGAATGAAATTTATTTCAGATCATGGATAAAAAATTAGATGGGAATTACATTTCAGTTTGAAGCTTGATGTTTCACAAACGAGGCTTAAAATAAGCCCCATTATATAGTACATAGAACTTTAGTTTAATTTTAAAATGCCTCCTCCCCCGCTCTTATTCTAAAGTGCTTCTTTTCTCCTTTCTCTCCTTCTTTACGCACCATGGATACCTGGTGAATAATTTCACTCCTATTTTACAAATTTGGGAGAAGGATATATATGAAAAGGGTTTTTTTGTAATATTTTGCCATATTAATTGAAATATCCGAAAATAGATTTCTTAACAGTTCGAAGTCTCCCTAGATAAGATAAGAAATATCTACTTATAAAAGTTCATGCATCTTCTAGGTATAAAACTAAAAGGACATTACAGACAGGGAAAAATAAATAGACGGACATGATGAAACCAAAGTGTTTTATTTTAGTCGTTTGCTACGGAACCATATAAAGCATCCAACAATATTATATGCTAATTAGACAAAAAAACGAGATGAATCCAATTTAAGCGCACGCAGAAAAGTGGCGCAATGTTTTTTAATGGCACACGCAATTTCCGCTTCGTCTGTCGATTTCGTCATTCAATTGTTGTGCTTCCGACGTTCTACGTTCCCGCGACAATCCGTTTCCTCAATGACTAGACATTTTCTTTATTAGTACATTTTTTATTCCGATAGATAAATGATTTCCTTATTATTGTTTCGTGACCGATTTACGAGAGACTTCAGGGAAGTAATATATCCTACTTACATATAATTGACATAAAACTTACACAATATGATGATAGCTTATAATTTCCAAATTGCCACAGGCTATATAATATGTGCACACACACAGACACACACACATCTATATATATATATATATATATATATATATATATATATATATACAGTGTAATTTTTTAGATGTAGTCAATAATATCAACTTAGTCGAAGAAAATACATATCTATTATACATATTACAGATAGATACACTAATAAAGGAAGTGTAGGTCTTAAAAAGGTTTAAAGAAAAATAACGCCACGGTAACGATTTTTAAGTTAAAAAGTGCGTGGGACAAAAGCTGCGATGTTTAGATGAACTGATTTGTAACAAAATCTATAAAATAAATACCATAATAATTTAAAGTCTTTACCATAGATAAAAACAGACCCTTATCGTTTGGACTAGTAATTTAAAAGAAACAAATTAAGAGGTTATTTAAAGGAATTATAAGTAGAAATGCCCATTTTAATGACGCTCGATGGGGTGTATTCTCGGCATGGAAAAAGGAAACTGGAGGGGGAGGAGAAGAAACGGACACGAGTGCATCGTGTCACGATATATTATATTATAGTTCATTAAAATAAAGCCCAGGTCTACGTTTAGGAAAAAAGAAATATATTTGAAAAAATCTTAACGTAAATAACTTAATTTTATCCGTACGCAGTATTCGTACGAGTCGTTTTGGCACTTGAGGCAAAGATAATTAATGGGTTACATAAAAAATATTTAAGATACCAGCTTAATCTATCCTAAATTGAATTCGCGTGAATTCAGGCGGCAGTAAACAAAAAGCTAGTAGTAAACATAAGCATAAAGCTTTGTTCATAGAAACATACTGTATATGTAAATAAGTAATAACACCAGAAGAACGTTTAAGGTTTTTTATTCATAATAATTAACAGTTACATGCTATGTTTATTTAAGTTTATATTCATTGTAATTGTATTTGGGGAAAAAACAAGGTGATTACTTTTACATCGTTAAAGAATGGTCACCGGAATATTCTATTCCGTCTTAATATGGCGAAGTTAATTAAATATATTATTTATAACTAGGTGCTGTGCATAGTTGCTTATTGAGTTGAAAGTTAATTCCCAGTGAGAGAGGGCTTAAACGTAATGTATTTCGATATTAATTTGGGATAGAAATAAAATTGGAAGACCCAAACACGTTTTTGTGAAAGGGCAGGTATAAACATTCGATAGTTCTAAAAGCGGTGAAAGGCCGAAGAAGTTATTATTGCCTTTAAATGTCAGGACCTTTTGAACTTCAGACAATTTAATCGACCGCTAGGTCTATTATATTGTTTAACGACGATTCATAGATAAATGGTTCAAAACTTTACACGAAAATTATCATTCGTTATGTACAATTAAAAACCGACATCGATTAGAAAATAAAGAGCTTATAATCTCAAATATCGAATGCGCCATTCAAATAAAATTTTTATATGTTATATCTGCCGCCGGAAGAAATTTTTAGACGAAACAGATGTTTCTCTAGAATACCGTCATAAATGGTTTACAGATATTGCCAGAGATGAGAAATCGCTTAGTCGGAAACTTTGTAACATAACCGCTAGCACTGCTACAAGCTGTGCTATCCAATAGAACAATCTAAGAAGAGTAACAATTCAGAACGCACGAGACGTTTGAGAGCCTATAAAATGATTATGGAGGTCGATAGCGGAGTTAAAATGCGATCAGTGAACGGGGCGGGCGGTCGTAAAGCGGTGGCCAGCGCGTTAGTCGCAGGCGGTGGCCGGTGGGCCTTGTGCGATACCTGCGTCACGATGCCGCTTCCGACGTCTGATATGGCAGCTAGATCCAGTGTCTAACACTAGTTAGAAGATTCTCTTTAATATGGTGCTAGCACCGTCTGAAAAGCAATGTCTTCACTAGCACCAATCAACATTGTAAAGAGAATCAAAAAGGAAGTCGCATTCTGGAAAAATGTTTGTGTTTTAATAAGTTTTTTTTCAGAATGCGTTTGATATAGAAACCTGAAATTCAGCAAAGTGATAAAACGTATTCAATAAAATAAAAATTTCACACAACAACGTTAAAGAGAAATAATTTCCCATGGGATAGTTTAAAAGTAATAAATGTAATAGTAATAGACCATTACATGTAATACATAGACTATTACTGTAGACTGTTCCGCAGCATATTCCGAATTATGATCTGTTCCGCAGCATATTCCGAATTATGATCTGTTCCGCGCAAACAATTTCAATATATGTGTCGTAGTTGAAACCTAGTTTTGAACTGTAACGCAAACTTAAACCGATTTGAAATTAAATTGATGTTACAGAATACCACTTGTTTATAATATATTACGTAAACGAAAATACAGTAAAGTTTAAGCTTCACATAGTTCAGAAGTTGTTATTTTTAGAAATGTTAATAACTTCATTATCATAAATATTGCTTCACTTGGCCCTTTTTAAAATTTTTGTATCAATGGTGATGGGACAACAAACACATCATTAGGGATAATAAAAAGACAGAGACAACACTAGTTCAAGTTCCGACTAGAAATATATTTAATATTGCCTTGTCGTTCACTCAGTTACCGCCCAACGTGGTTTAACTTAATACAACATATTGTCACGACTACGCTTGCAGTTTATTGTGTTTACACCTAATATGCCTTTGTTCTTTTGTACATTAATGTGCACTAGAATTTCATAAACCAGAAAAAGACAAATCGAAATTATCGATTGGCCTTTTTCAATTTAACGTGGGATATCAATCGACAATGGATAAGGATCCAAACATTTTTTTTTTCAGTATTTTATGGAATATAGTTATAGAGATATCCATGATCCAAAAAAAACGTACCCGGGTCCCCCGACGTCGGATGCTACTACATGTCAAGATTATGAAAAGATTATTTATGTTAAGATTATGAAAAGAAGCGTTACTAGAAGTTTACCTGAAAATTACCGAAAAAAAGGCAGCAATGATTCTAGATATAACAGTTTTCGTAAAATTTACGATGTTTTTATGCTTGTGAAAGATATATTAAAAATATACATTTACATAATGAAAAATAATGACATTTGTAAATATTACAATCCTCTTATAAAACAATACTCTTAATCGTTTACATGTGCTTAAATATGTAGAAAAACCATGGAGACGACAGTAGTTCACTACGACAGTAGTTCACTAGATTTTCTATATTCCACTAGTCTTTTTAATTTAGACATTTAGAAGAATAATAAAGCGATAGGATACACGTAGACGACAGGGTAAAAAGTAAATTTTCAATAAATTACTGTTTGTTTATAAGAAACCTCTTTTATTTTTCCACCTCAGCGTAACATTTTCTGTTTTCATCTGCATACCTGAGTGATGAAATACGTATGCAAAATGGGATAGAAAAATAAACTTGCAAATTATTTCGTGACATGATTACATTGAAATAAAATTATATGTATCATTTCGAATTATAAAACTTTTAATTTTGATTTCATTAAACCTTGAGTGTGTCAATTCTTTGACAAAGAATATATATATATATATATATATATATATATATATATATATATATATATATATATATATATATATATATATATTATATTATGCATTACCAATTTGTGACGCTTTATCACAGTGGCATTCATGGTAGGATGAACTAGATTGGCCTAGTCTAAACCACAATATAATGAAATTGTTTGCGCGGAAACAGTCTACAGACCGTAATTCAGAATAAGCTGCGACTGTTCTACAGTAATAGACTATTCTACAGTCATCGTTTATTACTATTACTTCTATTACTTTTAAAATATTCCAGGAGAAATTATTTCCCTTCAAAGATGTTGTGTGAAATTTCTATTTTTTTTAAATACTCGTGGGTCAATACGTTTTATCACTTTGTTGAATTTCAGGTTTCTATATCGAACGGATTAAAAAAGAAAAACTTATTGAAACACAAATATTTTTGCAGAAGGCGACTTCCTAGTCTAAACCTAACGTGATGCGGAAATCATATTTGATCTAGGAAAATCCAATTTATACTGAAATGCAATTTGGGCAAGATTCGGTCCAGCGTGTTGCATACGAAGCTTTATAAGTTGATTTGGTTAAACCATTTCAAACTTTTATTTAAATGTAACACGTTTGATGATAGGGTTGTAATAAGTATGATTACGTGGCGCTATTCAGGAAGAAACTAAACCCGATAGTGATATTCTACTTAATGTCCTATGGTATAGACGGGTTGCGGATTAATAACATATTTTAAAAATAATCTTTTTCAAGTGATTTCTTTTTTTTTATAATACCCTAAAGTCAGGGGTATCATAAAAAGAAATTGTTCACCCTGCATGATCTCGTTGTCGAGCCTCCGATCGCGATCGACCTAAACGGCTATAAGCACGAGCCGGGCCCATGAAAATGGGCTACGCGTACCTTCGAAAGTCCCGACCGTTGTAAGTCGCGCTATCGCGCGCCGAATGGAGTGTTAATAATATGTTTTTCAATAAATCATATCGCACCGTTTCCCGGCGGATTTTCCAGAATGAATGCTTTTTATTGGTCATCTATGTAGACGGGTATTCGCTTGCAGAGCTCTTCGAAGGTAGGCGAAGGGAGAAAGGGTAAATGGTGGTAATAAAGTTTGCTGTATTGGGGAAAATAGCATTTTAATATAAAGTGGAAATATATTGCAGAAACAGAAATTGTATTAAATTATCATATATAATACAATAAATAACGACTGGCGGGCGTTACTTTTAACGTAAAGTATTTTTTACAGCAAAACGTAAAAGGTTCCAAAGAGAAATTTCCAATTCTGATCGGATTGTTTGTACAGGATCATAAGTTTCGAATAATTTTTAGTAGAATTTGTTTGGAATAAAATTTAGAGTTTAAATAAAACTAGGAAACGTTCCAAGCGCGAGTTATACTTGCGGACGAAGGGTTTCGTAGCACGAAACAATGTTAAACTTACAAGTTTGTATTTTTCAACGACGTTGTGAAAAACAAAGTCGGTCGGTACGGAAAATATTCCATATCTCAAAACCACCCAATACATATTATTCAAACTAATTTTCGTAGAAAGTTTGTTTTAAGTTCTACTGCCTTCATTTTTTTTAGAATTTTACACACGTTAGTTGAAAAGTTAGAGTAGGGGACACACTTGTTAAAATTTTGAAGTGTATATCTCACCTACTACTGACTTAAATAAAAAAAATACTATGGAAACTCTATAAAATTTTTAGGACCTGTCTAATGATACCCCACACGCCTATGTGCACTGGGTTTTTTTTCATCCCTCAGTTGCAGGTATGGAGTGCCACCCCTATATTATTTTTTTCATAATTCTTTTTTCATTGTATAATAGTTCATAGAAGACACCGACCATATAAATTTCATCTATATAGTACCAGTTGTCTCCGAATAAAATGGCTGTGACATATGAACAAACTAACGGACAGACAGACAGACACATGGACAGGATGCAATCATAAGGGTTCCGTTTTTGCCATTTGAGCTCTAAAAATACACTTTTCTTATTGCAACAAGTAAAACCATACCAAAACTTTATAGGTTTAGTATTAATTATTGAGAAGCTCTCATAATCAGCTCCCTTCGACATTAACAGACCCTTCTGGGTACAATGTGTAAAGAAAGTAATCATTAAAAGTCAAATGAGCACAAACTCGACGGGTTTACCATTAGTCACTCACGACCACCGACCTCCCCAATCATCATATCTCATATTAATCAAAACTCGTTCAGAAAAATCAGACGATGTCAAAATTCCCATGACCATCTTCCTTCTCCTTCGCCTTAATTAACTTCCATTATCAAACTCTCCTGGTCATTTTAGGTAGCTGGTGGACTCGTTTAGATAAATAAAATACGCCCAAACTCGATGCATCATATTATTTCTATAGTATATTATTGTATTATATTGTTATTAGAAATGCAATAGTTTGCAAAATTTCAAATCGATACAACAAATCGAATTGAATGAAAATCGACTGGTTTTGTTTCAATAAGTAGTAGATAGTAGTAGCGACGCCGTGTTAAAATTGGAAAAGGTATCAAGGGATAGTCGACAGAAGCGAAGCTTCTTACGTATCGCGAATAAAATTCAATTTTTAATTATTAAATAAATAAAATATCGATATAGTAATAAATAATAGACATTTTTACAAATAAATATCCAACACACAATAAAAATCACTTAACAAAAAACGGAAATATAGGTTAAGTATACCAAATAACTGTCCACGTGAGAGAATGATTTTTTTTCCTACCACATTCGCATGCATGTAGTACCAAGCACGTACATTGTCTCGTTGGGACGGTTACACACACACACCCAGAAAACGAAGGTGGAAAAGAGAAGTGTTATCCCATTTTGTCTCCCTTTTACTCCATTTCTCTTACTCCTATGGGAGACAAATCATGCTGCCCAGCCGATGAGATGCGTACATCGCCACGTACGTGACGTTTCACTTTTTCTCAGGTAGCCATCCCAAAAGTCATTAAGAAGATTCGTTTCATAAAAAAAAATTTAAAAATCGGAATTTTTTCATAAACTTACGTAATATTTCATTTATATACTAATATTATTTTTCAAGTAGAAACAAATATACCAAAATCTGCCTGTACCCGACAATGGAAAGTGGACCTTTGTGCTTATTGTGATTAGGTGTTATGATCGCTCGTTAATTCATTATGTTATAATCCTAATGTTACATCGATTGTCAGAGCAAGAAACCATTGTTTTATTTATTTTAAAATAAGTGTTTAATCGATTGATATATATATATATATATATATAGTGTAAGATAAAAAGCTGAGAAATGTTAAATTAAATACTAAGAGTAAAATCAAATGTGGGTTTCATTATAAAAAAAAACCTGGCAAGCAGGAATTCCGTATACATTTAAGCACCTAGATCATGAACATTTAAGATGCATAGATTTCCAATTTGAACCGTTTAGAACGTAAATATATTGCCTACTATTTCTTCTACAGGCATAAAAATAATCGTATTATAAAAATATATAATTTCACACAGAATTAGAAATCACTTACTTTTGGATTTTTCCCTTCACTTGTGCTATAAGACCTCCCATTGTGCTGATTTTCATTCTTTATATTCGATTGTAGGGGGACCGGAAATACTTTAAAGGTATATTTTTATTAAATTGTAGGTCGACCGGAAGTACCCTAAAATTTTGATGGTTAATGAGTAACACTACT
The DNA here is from genome assembly GCA_039881145.1 of Druceiella hillmani. Classification (NCBI taxonomy): domain Eukaryota; kingdom Metazoa; phylum Arthropoda; class Insecta; order Lepidoptera; family Hepialidae; genus Druceiella; species Druceiella hillmani. The sequence goes on along the minus strand of JAYKKI010000001.1, from coordinate 109,808,424 downwards.
GTATGAATAAAAAAATAGGCTTTAAAGGGCAGTATTTTTTGTTGCTTGAACCAAAAAAACTTGATATATAAGGCTATATAACCTGCAGAAATGCAAGATTATAGACGTCAGTATTCGATATCTATTTCGACTTAGGCCTCAAACCATTTTTGAGAAAAATTTTTGTTTGACACACACTGAACGACAGACGGACGGACCGACAACCAAGTGATCCCATAGGGGTCTCAACAATATACTAACGTAGCTAAGGATACGTATATAGCGGTAGGGGCCGTCTTTTTGAGCAGTTCTAGTGTAGATAAACATAATGACGAAATGCAAACAGAAATTCGGACGCAAGAATATAATTATAAAATAAATTTATAAAAAACTCTTTTGTTATTTTGTTATCAGTTAAAAACTGGAAATAAAAAATTACTGTTTGAATAGAGGAATACAAAAGTGAAAAAGGTTTAGTTTATATAGAGATATATTTAACAAAATTCGGATTCGGGATTGGTTAAAATTTAAATTACGTAAAAGCTATTAATATTAATATACTACTACGTCTTTCAGGCTACTAAGTTACTCTAGACTTTTATTTAACAATCACTAAAACATCTTTTAAACCATATAGGTTTAAAAGATGTTTTCGTAATTTTTTTTTAATATTGGTAACATGCAAAGATTGCTTTTAAATAGCTAGTATAAAGAATTTTACAATTGAAAAAATATTTCTGAATAAAACTAACAAAAAATACCTGAAGCAACTTCCATTTTCAGACTTCCTTTTTGAAGGTATAACAACATTTTATGCTTGTAAATATTGGCAATAACCTAAGGCGTCAGCTGTGACAATATCGATAATCGCAGAGTTTATTTATTTCATCGATTGTTAAATCCGTGACTGAATAGAACTATGATTCGGCGTCGTATCACCAAATGCGGTCGGCCAACTGTTTGTCGAAGCGTTCACAGTCATGTAATTTAGACCGCAACTGAAGCAAAAATAAAACAAAAGGATGGTTAATTTAAACGCACTCGACATTAGCTCGTACGAACTTATTGCTCATTCTTATCTTCCTAACAACCGATGGGCTATATGAAACACTCCCAAATTAGGTAAATAACCGAATCGCGTTAAAACTGAACGATACGAAAGATTTGATAAAAGATTCACGCGTCCAATTACGGAGGGCGCGTATCTTTTATCGCGAACGAAATTTCTAATCGAAGACGATAAGTAAAACGCTACACCGCGGCTCGGGAATTAGTCGGCCCGGCCGCCGCTCGAGTTAATATTGGCACAGAGATGGAACATTTCATTTCCTTGTTGTTCTTTTGTCCTCCGCCTCTCGCGTTGCGGTCGTCGGCGGCGGCTTAACGAGCGCGGGACGGGAAACGGTTCCAATATATTTTGCTCTATGCTTAAACACTTCCGTTGATTACTGTACGGATATACGGTCCGCCTGTAGATTGCGAAACGCTCGCCTCACATATTTCAGCTTTGAAGTTGCCGGCACCGTTACTGTTATGATCGATGTTAGTACGTTTTGTTTTCCGCCCTACGTTCAAGTGTTTTTCTTCATATCGATTCCTCAGTATTTTCAAGTGTAGATGCTTCTTATCTATTTACTATATTGAAAAACAGAATTTCTTTTCTTCTTTTTGTAATTTGATATCTTTTCATGGTTCCATATACATAATAGGAAACTTAAAATTTCGCCATTTTCATGTCTGTGTTTCTTTGTCTATATGTAATAACCATTTTACCCCCAAATTATTAATACTATAAAGCTAAATTGGCATGATTGCATATTTATAACACCTACAAAATTAAGATATAATCTCTGAAAAAAAATTATGGTACCTCACGCATACTTCATTGCGCAGATTACTGGTGAACAAATCTTTCAAAATTATTGTTGGTATGTCATGAACATTTTTCGATACTGGAATTCGATTAAGAAATATTAAATTTTAAAATGATAATTTTCATAAGAGTTACACGTCTCATCACCTACCAGCTAAACAGCTATTTTTTTAAATAACTGAAACGTATTCACTATAATATTATGTAAATTTATATATACTACACATACACAATATATATATATATATATATATATATATATATATATATATATATATATTACATATAATACATGCATAATGTAGTTAAAAGGCAAATTATCAACAGCTAAGTAGGCTCTATTTGTTTACGGGTAATAGTCGTATGCATGCATGCTCTGTAAAACATTCATACAAGTGACTTAAATTAGTTGCAATAATTTTCTACTTTTATTATGTCTGTGAAAGATATACCAGGCAATATATTTTTTTAAATATGCACTATATTTTTACGCCCCTAAAAGATATAGTAGACAATAAATTTATGTTGCAAAATATGAATATTTGTACATAATGTAATAGAAATACTAGTGGGCAATAGATTTATGTTGCACAATATTAATATTTGTACATAATTTAATAGAAATACTAGTGGGCAATAAATTTACGTTGCAAAATATTAATATTTGTACATAATTTAATAGAAATACTAGTGGGCAATAAATTTACGTTGCAAAATATTAATATTTGTACATAGCTTAATAGAAATACAAGTGGGCAATAAATTTACGTTGCAAAATATTAATATTCGTAATTAGTTTAATAGAAATACTATGTACCTTTAAATGTTTATAAGTGTCTAAATGTGTGTCCTTAAAATAACAGGTTTTTTCATTACTTTATAGAATTTATATAAATTTTATATTTCTCAAAGTTTAAAACAAAGTTTCTCTTTTTTTATAAGGTTAATTTTTTTACTATTATAAAGCCTTGTGTATATTTATTAAACAAAATCTTAGTTGACAGCTCTACATAAAGAACGCCAGATGTAAAATTTTCGTAAAAACGTTTTTTAAAACACCTTCAATGGATCACTTCTTTTAAAACTAACAAACGATATTATTAACCTTACTAAATTAAGATCCGTACCATTTAGATCTTACCGATCAATTCATTAATAAATCTCAAAGCCTTCAAAAATTTATGTATGACTGAAATTTATGTATCCATTATATGACGTATTTCAGAATTCAAGTCGCGGTTCATTTAGATGGCGAATCGTGATCGCCGCAATCTTTATACTCTTCTTCTGGCTTCTAACATTTTAAAAAATTTAAACAAATCGCCGCACCTCAGTGCCAGACTATCTGCATCGACTTCTCTACGAATCTCTAGCTTGAGTCTATGCTAAGAAAACCTAGCTCCACATTCGTAAATATTTTGCATCGTTTTACTAATAGTCTTTCCCTGTTTACGACGACAAGTTTTGGAATTCATTGGATTCCAGAATCAGAAATTCATCGTCCATATATGGTTTCAAAATTCCTCTAAAAAGATCACATCTCTCCAAATTTCTCTCTTACTATTAACATTCCGTTCATATGTGTGTGTACAAGTTCAAGGGATCGCGATCTTAATAACCGGAGGAGACGAACCTTGTTTCAAAAAAATATCAATGCTCGAAGTTACTGAGGTCAAAGTAATTTGTGATCCCCCAAATCTTTAGACAAAGTTGCGACACATGGCACGTTCACAACGCAGCCCCATGGGACATGCGGAGACCTCAAATAAGAAGCCGACGACGACACAGCGCCGCGAATGAAAAAAGTTGCGTTTCCAAATAAAAGGGGAACGTTGGATCACACGACGAATAACTTATAACTTACGAGGAGAAAAAGAAAAAAAACTTTATTTAACTTACTTCTTAAAAAAATCGCTAATATCCGTCTTTCTTTAATCTTAATCCGGATCTTAAATAATATGTGCGCTGTGAAGTATTTGCATTACAGTTTGTGAGTGTGTAGTGCCCCAAATTTGGTAGTGTGAATTTGCTTATTTTGCGGCTCCACTGGCGCTGCTCTGTGTGTTTTTTTTTTGTATTTTATCTTAACTCATAAACCTTAGAGCTGGCAATTCGCATTTTCCGGCTTTTTCTCTGGTCTGTTCGTTGCTTTCCGTCATAGCCCGTGCGTTAAACGAGTGTTATTAATAAAGAGAACATTTGCAATGTGTCGCGCTGGTAATTTGCTCGTCTGAGCGGGTGTTAAGAGTTATTAACGAGGGCGCTTAGCTAGGCTACAGGTCGTCCGGTGAGGGAAATCTTAAAATCGTTTTTATTTTCAGTTAATTTAGTTTTCGAAGCGCAATTTGCCTGTCGTCGAACATATTCTAAATCGAGAATCTTATATGCAATTATGGTGTAAATTTAATTTTTACATTTACTAATGAAAATTTTAAAATAAATTTTACAAAACGATTAAAAAAATTATTGTGAACAAATCATTGCACAACTTGACTCTATTTTGATTCAAATATTTTTTTTATATTTATTTTAATAGTTTAACTTTTCTTAAATATTGGTTGGATATTTTGTTTTATTAAACAACAATACTAAATTTATAAAATCTTATTCTTTCGTAAGAGAAATGTTTGAAAATTAGTGCAAATTGTATTGGTAACCTTAACTTAATTAAATAAAAAATTAATTAAATAATTACTACCAAAAAAATAAATTCGAAAAAAAATAAGTTCGAATAAAATAAGTTCGAATTTTATTTATAGTAGCATAAGTAATCAGTGAAAATTAAGAGTCAATTTTTCTTGGCATACTGGAAAAGAAAACAATTAAATAACTGAACATTTTAACGAAATGGAGTACCGTAATAATTATTTAGGTTAAATTTTTTTTTTAAATTTTATGTTATAGCGTGGTGAATCTGAAAATGTTTTCTAGACATTGTTTCTATCTAGACAATCTAGACAATGTTTTCGCCATAGTTATAGTACGCTATTTATTTATTTTTTAATGTTTTTTAGTGAATTCTTTCATCTGTATTGGTCTACTGCTACTGGTGATACCACAACTTCTTGTATACAACATTAAACTTTTACTTTTGAACCAAAAATTTCAAACTTTCATAATGCCATAAATCCAAGGAAAAGTAAAATTTCTCATTTAGTTACGGAAAGTTTATTATTTATATTTGTAAACTACATACTTTGTTGATAAACTAGATAAGTTTATTTTGGTACTGTTCAATTTAAACCTGTAAAAAAAAACTGAACGAGAAAATTTAATACTGATTTCCATGCTACATACTCATTTTTTTTATTTTACAGTTTACTATAACCTCATTCATTATCATCGGAAAAGCTTTATTATAAGTTATAAGCTTAAGTATGACCTTTAGCTCAAATTTAAGCTCATATAAATTTTGTCTAAACTATTAATTGCAAGAAAAAAAAATATAACTCAATTTTCTCAAAATTGCACAATTTCCTTATTAAAATTAACAGGCGGTTTTTAATATTTATTTGTATAAAATATTCTTTTATTAATCGTCTTCCAAACTAAATTTAAAATCATTAATTTAGTATTGTTTATGATATTAAAATTATAATTTATTATTGACGTGAATATGTCTTTAAATTTGTCATACGGGGGAAATCCAAAAAACCTAATGATAAAATCGGGGGATAGAGTTTGGCGTTGCAGTTTCGAATCTATCCTCTACATCAAAAATTAAATTATACCACCGGATAGCTAAAGGATCAAAGAATTTATTACGATTGCGAGAAGCGAGAACAGTGACGCATCGCGCGCCGTGGAGGGGGTAGCGCCGCCAGTTTGAGGTTATTTTGCTGCGTATCAAGATTTGCAATTAGTATAACTTTTGATTCGGAAAAGCTACGATGTTCGTTTAAGTTTTAATCGTCAGATATCGTCAAAATCTACAGATTGTATATAAAACATTAGTTTAAAGTAGTGACCGTGAATATAATAAGGTGTTAGAATAAAAAAATATTATCAAAAATATATAATATCGGCCTATACGCTATTGTAACACAATAATTATTTGTTTCCTTGCTTTTAACCTAAATACATAAATAAAAATATTTAATTAAAAAAATATAACCCGTTACATAGACGTATTTACGTAATACACACGGCCGTGTCCATGACACAGCCACACCCAATCTCTTTTTTAATTATACGTAGGATTCCCACTACATACTTTGTTGTTATTGAACATTCTTTATACATCAAATTTCTGTAAGTATCGTAAACTTACAAATAAATATATCCCGAATTATTGATAACAGTGTATCGGTAATACTTTCCAGGTTCTTGCATTGCGTCTTTGTAATTATGTTGTTTATGTACAATTGTGTGTGTATAAAGAGCCAATGATTATATTACGTTTAATGCGTGCTTTGAAATGTGGCATGCATGGGGGGGTTACGTTTATTCATCACATGAGTAGTGGTAAACAAGTAAGCGAAACTCGGACCCGCATTAAATACGTTACATAATATATTTTCTTAATTCTATGATCTAATCTGGGGGGGAGGGAGATATCGAGTAGAGTAGCGGGACAGATATTATGACAGGATTATTGTATTGTATATTATATTGTATGGAAATAATTGTAGGGATGTTATATTGTATGGAAAACTGAGACACTTATTTTATATGGATTGATAGGAATAGTTGACATTCTCTTCGGTGGGTACAAACTTAAGTTATTCTTCGTTAGTATGAAACACGACTCACGCAAGTTCCGTTTACAATAGGCCAGTTTCTTACATTTGATATTTTTTTTAATTTTTCTGCTAACTTTGACTTCAAAAGAGAAAATTATTTTATTTAGCTTTCAGAACTTATAAAAATTAACAAAAAAAAGGTTAATTTTTTCCTTTTTGGAAATTTTTATTTTATGTTAAACTTTTTAGTCGATAGTTTTTTTTGTAATAATCGATGACATCTACTACACAATTAATCTGTGAAACCGACAGTCGCATTGTCAGATGCCATATTGATTACACATAGGCTGTTAAAATCATTTTCATTGCTTTTCGATTCGCCAAAGTTGGGTAAGATAAAAGTAGTAACGGGAATGTTTTAAGATAATTATTTACTGGCGAAAAGCATATGCGAATCTACCTAGTAGGTAAATAGTTTTTGTTATTTATTAGTATCTTATAATTTCCATAGGAATATAATAGCTGGTATTGTTTCATTTTCTCACTTAAAGCTTTAATTTGATATCCATTTCAATGTAGTTTAAATGCAATTTTTATATCATCCGAGACAATGTGTGGTATATGACTTGCGACATTATTATCAAAATCAAATTATAAGTCACTTATTAAAATAGATCCAGCAGTTTCGTCCATGGGATGGAACATCTATATCCACATACCCACCATACATAGACTGCTAAAATCTTTTCGTTCCTCGCTAATAGAAAGTAAAAGTCTTCAAAATATGATTATTTTCAAATCAAAGTAGACCTATTTAAACTCGTATAGCAGATCTGCACATGACACGTTCAAGGGTTAAACTACTGTATATAAAATTAGGCCCTAAATCTTGCAAATACACTTGTTACGAGCAGGTACACGATATGAAGAATAGTAATAGACCGATGTAATAACGACCTTCAAGCTATAACAAGCCCTTGAAGGGTAATATCTCGGGAAATTTTAGCGGATAATGTGTTTGCGTGTGATGTATGATGATATGATGCGAAAATAGCGAACAAGGAGTATTCCTGTTTCACACAGGCATACGAGAAATGTCGACAGGAAATGTTGAAAGCAAGAAAATTCTCATAAACTGTTTATTACGTTTCCTCTATGATCGCGTGTAATATGATTCTGTGTATTATTTACCACCATTACTCACGGCGGCGCGATCATACATAAACGACATGTTACTTTATTTGTTTATTACGTTTCATTCATTTCTCTATCAATGTAAAAGGTTAGCAGATAATTTTGATGGAATTTATTAGAGTATTTTATAAATTAATTTACTTTTTTTTCTTAAAAATCTCATATCCTACTTGAAGATTTACCCAAAGTTTCCAAATGTGCGTTTATCATAAATACAAATTGTTTAAAAAGAAATCATAAATATAAAATATAGAAAAATATATTGATTTAAATTGACATTACACTAACTAGCTTAACCGCGAACTAATCGAGCAACTCCATAATCTTATTCCTGAAACAGTTAATGGAATAGAAAAACATCAAGACTAGGCACACCTCCCAATAGTGGGTTGATCATTGCGAGCCTAGGAAACACATTTGAATACAGCACGATATTTGTGCGTGCTCTATACTGGTAAGTTAAACTATGACTTTGTCCTCTTATTTAACAGCCGTGAGCGCAAAGTGCTATTAGGTTCAAAAAAATAAGTGTCATTTTAAATAATCAATAGGACTGGTTTAAAAATAATAATAACCATACATTAATTACATAAGTAATAATTTACAAAGGAAAATAGGAATTAAACTAGTCCCATGGTGATGCATAATACTTGAAAATAATAGATCTAAAACAGCAGAAACTGTAAGGCTGTGACACATAAACGGACGCAGGAATGGACGGACGAACATGACGATATGATACGGATTTCATATTTTATTATAGAACCCTAATATACGAACCGACAGCGCGAATTATTTTACCTATAGTGCCATCTATTGGAGGTACTAGAAAGCAATCTTAAAACATAATTGCACTGATATTTTTAATAAGATTTTAAACTTTCTTCAGCTTTATGACAAGCAATTCGTGTTAGAGTTGAAAAGGATTGCATCCAATAATTCGTTATAAAATCTTAATGTAAGTAAAAAGGATAGAAACTTTGTAATACAAAAATCCATTAAAGTTTGTTAATACTTTTTTCAGCATGAAGCTGTAAATAGCTTCATGCGAAATGAGGTGATTGCAATCATTTCAAAAACACTACTGACTAGAGTATAATAAAGTCATAACACAATCGATATCATGGAAGTCGTTAGAATACCGCATAACAAATTCTAGTGTCTTGGATCTATCTGGTATCTAGGCTCATCTGATAGGTTTCGTTGATACGACAGTGAAATGTGAGATAAATATCGATAAACACACCGAAATCCTGCACGGAAAAAACTTTTTCAAGCGTACTTCCATCTATTCACTAACCTCTTATACTAGTACGCTGGACTGGCTATTTTTTGTGCCTATTTGAAGTGCTACCATGAACGTCTCCGGAACTAAATTGGGCATTTAATCAGATATGCCCAAAATTTTCCTCTGTGTTGACATATCATTTCACAATTCATTGTATCGAAACTCTGGGATATTTTCTTTTATTTATAGAGTTATAAATGAAATAAAAAAATGCCTGCTTACGATTTTTATTTGTTCTGGGTGTCGCTATTCTAAAGTAAAATAAAAAATAGAAAAAATAGAATCACGATCGTTTTAAGATGAATTTGGTAAATTGTTACCATTATTTTGGGCGATACCGAACTCTAATGCCAACAAGACATCTCAACAATGTGTCGGATAATTTCAGCAATTTTCAATTGTGGGAAACGAAAAAAGAGGCTTGCTTGTTATACATCGTATACATGGAAATTTGTACCTTAAGATTTCATTTTGAATCGTAGATATGGTAAAGTATTCATTGTTGTATCAATTAATTTTAATAGCCACTTTCATATATTGATCAAACAAATTAACACAAAAGATATAGATATCCGTCTGAACAAAGTAATAAAATAATAGTCAGTATATATTGCAAGTGTTAATATCGACACGGAAATTTGGACTTACTACACACACACACACACGCACACACGCATGCACGCACGCACGCACGCACGCATGCATGCACGCACGCACGCACGCACGCATGCACGCACACCCGCACGCATGCACGCACGCACACAAGCACGCACGCACACAAGCACGCACGCACGCAATACGAGATGAAAACCTAATAGGCTATATGCAGCTCCATTGAAGTGTTTATCGATTTATTTTGTCACACTGTCTCATCTCTAACATTAGTTGAACGGACGCTCGTTACTCTGAACGCGCCAAAATGGCGAGAATGAAATTGCTTCATTCCGATTTTGTGTAAAGTCAGTCCAGTGTACTACTACAAAAGAGGTTAGTGCAATTAACTAACTGTATACATAAATGAGGGACACGTATATGGGAATATTTTATCATAGCATGTTTTCTTACATTAAAATATAGCTTATTTTTCAGATTTCATTACAATTTTAAGTCGATTTCACTTAGAAACTATTTACCACCAGATTGGTTGTTGGCATTCAATAACAGTTTCAGATCATTAACAAACAGAAGGCAATGAGTAGTGCATAAAACAGAGGGCATACATTTATTGACTTTTTTAAACACAAATTATGAATATAAAAACTTAGATAAAATTAATAGAAATTTGCTTTTAAAATGTATCGAAATTGACTAGTTTTACACTGTGGCTGAATACACCATGTATAAAAGGGAAAAGGAGTCTCTAATAATATATATCTTATACTATTAAACGAGCAATTATTGTATGTATATATATATATATATATATATATATATATATATATATATATATATATATATATATATATATATATATTAATTTATGACCTATGGGGAAAACACAGATACAAATCATAGTGCGATATAATGTGTGAGCCTTTCAAGTCTTAGTTTAACTTGTATCCTAGCATTCTCGCATCAAAATAACATTCTACATACATATATACTTAATATTATATAAATATTTATATAATACATTAAATACTCAGAAATTGCATAACATATTAAATTAAATTATATAACATGCAATATTGGTAAACAAACAATAAATATTTTAAATCAATCCTCCATCAAAAACACTATAATAATTATCAGTAATAGAAGTAATAATAACATACGAGTAGATTTAAAAAAATAAAATGTCATACCAATGCTTATATTGGAATAATGAGCTTAAATCTTAGATAAATATTTCTTATATGAATCCTATATAGATATCTGTATAATATATTAAATTAAAATGTACAATATGTAGTATTGGGTTATTGTTTAGTAAATATTTAAAATTATTGAATAATTATATTTATTTTAATATGGATTTAAAAAAAAGAAAATGTAATGTCAATGCTTTCAAACTACTAATGGTTGCATAGTATCCGGTGTGATATACATATATATATATATATATATATATATATATATATATGTATATATATATGTATGTATGTATATACATACATAATTACAAAGAACAGGATTTTTAGAAGCCTACACGACAGTTGTAGGAAAACTACAACAATGGCTGTGGAAGTATTCACGATAATATATGGCGGCTGATATATATTTATGTGTATTAAGTATTTTTAAATATTTATTGCATTGGGTAGTCCACATGAGTTATGACTTATCGTAAATAATTTCAGAGCAATTAAACGATTCATCATTACCTTCCTACCGCTGAACTCCATTAGCGTTTTGCTCCTGCTTTGCGGAATCTTGACCCACCTACATTTTTTTCCGTTACGATGCGGGAGTCAGATTCGCAACTGACCGTTTTTTACACTTTTTGCATTATTTTTGTTAGCAATAAAAAAGCGTCTGCTTTTTAATTCCATATTATTTTGACAAATGGAAAATGAAATATTTTTACATAAAGTTAACATTAACTAAACATAAATATGCAAAGTAAGTTCGCACTGTCTGTTCAAATCACCTCATAAGTTCCATTACCGAAAATAATTTACGCATAAAATACCTCATCTTTCGTTACCTCCTTACCGCTGATGTGTCACTTGTGTTGTTTTATTTATTAAATATTAGCTTTATTTTGTACCTCTGATTTTCATCGACGTACGTTTTCTTTTATTTTTTGTTTACGTTAAGCATTTTTCATTTTTATTTGTCATTGCCTATGTTGATCATTATAACCTACTATTGAACTAATATTACTCACTCGTCGCTTTATGGTTACTTTAAATGATTTTGTGTAAATAAGTCTACCATTTGTATACTTTGCTTTCAAAATTTCAGTAAATTTTAATAAATAAAAGTACTTATAAGCGGCGACTATTACATTTCATTCACTCTATTTACTCACAATATACTTTCTTAGTAAGCTCAATGCAACTGTGTGTTCGAATTAATGTATTAAGACTATATTAAGAACCGCTCTACGTTTTTGGAATTACCACAGTATTAGATTGAGATTGGGGAAGACAAAAGTATTTGGATACCACTTTCATTCTAGTATTCTAAAGGACATAGGTCACGCGTCAATACGTTTTACTCTTAGTACAGTAACTAGCAAACGGGTTTTCGAGATTTCGCGTATAGTTGACTTCTGACGTATAGTTAATAAACTTTATCTGTATGATTATTTATTTGTAACATCTGGAACAGGTTTATACAGTAATAACGAAGTGCCTAACTTTGTTCTGCAATCATATGCAGATCCTTGTTTTGAAGTAACGTAAAGAATGGATTTCTTCATTTAGTTCCACATTTCTGCAATCTGAATATTTTATAACGTGGAACAAATAGACAGTATAATTAGAGATTATGCAACACTGGAACAGTGTAACAGAGATTATGGAACAGAAATGAATAGATTTTAAAGTATTAAAAATAACTTAACATATAAAACAAACATCATAAAACAAATATTTTAAATTTTTAATAAATATTTCGTGAATTTAAACGCCATAATCATTTTAAACGTAAATTATTTAAGTTTAAAATGAAAATACATCTTTGCTCACATGCATACCAGATATATGTACACGCATATGTTAGCCAAAATGATATACCGGTTTGAGGATCTTCGTCAAGGGTGTCATCACGTGGACCTGTCATTAACCTTGAATTTAGACGGCCAAAGGTGTGATGAGGTCAGATGTCACTGTTATTGTAAACACGCGGTGTAACATACGTGCGCCTGACACGAGAGGGCATTTCTGCTGTTGATATACTGTCTGAATGTGTGTAATAACTAAGTAAATTATTATGTAAACATTTACCTTGAACATACTTTATTTTTAAAAATATTTAGTGATTTGTAAATTTTAAGTTAGCAGGCGTATGTTTAACGAATACGCCGCAAGGTAGGATGAAGCGCTGATTGAGTTATTTATCAATGTGATAAAGGAAATAGTAATATCAAGTAATAACGAGGATGTTTACTACTGTGCAAAGAGTGACGCATATTTACTACTGTGCAAAGTGTATGATGGTTTGATTAGCACAGTGCTGTCAATCAACTGTGTGTATTTTGATACAAATAAAATACACAACGAACGTATTAAATAAAATGTAAATAAACGGGGAAATGATCTATCATTTCCCATGATGTGGAATGTGCCGATTGCCCTTCATTATGACATGAAACTGGTTAATAGCATATTCGAAGATGCTTAAGTTAGATGTTTAGAACTCTTGAAAATTTTGATGCAATTTAATGGAAATCATTTTAGTCGAAGGTCCCTTGTGACAGTTAACCTGATGTGGTGTTACACGTCACTTTCAAGTTTAATACTTTACATATGAAGCTTTCCAAATTTCCATTCCAAAATGGAAAATGATAAAGGGAATCTTAATTTAAAGTCAAAAAAACTTATACCATGATATTTCACTGGATATGATACGCAAAAAAGCAATTTATGTCCAAGCTTCAATATCTGGTAATTTTATAATTATTCATTGGCATTTTGTAAGACTTATATCCGTGCATACACACAAATATACGTATATACGCACGCACGTATACATGCCCGCATAAAAACATGCGTATATGAGCGCCTGTAGGTGTATATAGATATCGATCTATATTTAATGGCAGGTAATGATGAAGCGTTTAAACTGATAATTCATCCCTAATATTTACATTAATCGTGTTTTATAGCCAACTTTTTTATAGTAGAGGCCTTTTTGTTACATAAATCTCGAATTTAACGAAATGCTAAGAGATAAAATGACGTAATCATATTTCAATTGTTTAGCAAGTACTTGACAACAACAAGGCATCTCATTAATCACAGACGAAGTGGCGCGGCGCACGACAAATGATATCGGGTTATTTGATAAACAACATCGCTTCGACGACAATGCGAACCTTCAGCGGGAGAAAATAATTGTTAACAGCAAAAACTATGTTCTTCGACGAAATAAAGAGAAATAAAGAGAGCGTGGCGGTACTACAAGTACGATTCGAACCATTTTGTAGAATGAATGTTACATATATTCCCGTCTAGAATTGTCGGTTCAATATACGACAAAAAGTCAGGGATGACCAAGAAATGACTGAATGACACAACATTTTTAATAATGAAACTGACATAAAAATTAGAAAAATAAAATGATCGAGAGATATCTAAAGTATGAAAGACGAACGAAACAGTAAGAAAATATTTTTCACTTGATGGAAAAAAAATAAAATGGATAAACAATCAGCAAAAAGGATTTTAGAATGGTCTGTAATAAAATAGGGTAAGTAAGTATTTCATGTCTGTTAGCCGAAGATTTAATCAATAACTAACTTGTTTTCATAAACATTCTTTAGTTGATTCTGTAGGCTAACAGCAGCTAAATGCTCATTATTACACACTTTATTAATCGCTAGGCCGAGTTAAGTCTCAACCAAGATTAATTTTAAGATAATAGGTATCTCATTACACTGATGTCAGTTTAAAAGCTTGGAAAAATTAATGAATGCCATTAAGTCTTAGATCTTCCTCAAGTTACCTTTTCATCACAAGTTTCGTAACGATTTAAACGAATTACAATTATATAACTAACATGTGACTTTTAGATATATTTTTGATGTTATTCTTGTCACGGATTTCGCTAATGTTTTTACGCTGAATTTTATTCGGGAATATTTTATGTACCTTTTATACATGAGGACACTGAAACATATTTTCACTATGCAAGTGAGATTTCTAAGCATAATTTCCGTTTTTCGTACATTCTAGGTCAATATCGCACACAGTAAGCACCTTTACATAATTTTTTTATGTAAGGAAATCTTAGTAAATTAAAGGTCAAATTTCTAGTTTAAATATTTTACAAAAAAATCGTCAAAACTCGTTCAGTATATTTGAAGATGTTTCCTTTTGCCGAACAGATTACTTTAACCTTTTTGATTAGTCCCTAATGTAATGCACGTTGTTTTAAAAGTGTTAATGCGATTAAACTTTGTTACTTTGTGCGTAGAAAGACAAAATTAAGTAAAAGATATCATAAAATACATCCGAAATATATTATACGATGTAATAGATTAACCCCAAAGTAAAGTGATGAAACTATTCAACTGTGTTTTCGAACTGAATACTAAAACTATATTTTATTTCAAGTGAATTACTTATTCAAATATAAATTGACTTTTTGTCGAATTTAGTTTGAATGAGACAGACGCTGCCTTTTGGAATTGATAAAGTAATATTATATCTCAACGTAAGCTTTCACAGAGTTACTTAAATATTAAACATGTGTATTGAACTCTGTACGTGAGCAGTGAAATAAGATTTTTGAGATATCTATATCTGAGTTTTGTCAATTATCCAAGAGACACTGGATTTTCTAAGTCTCATTTTATCTAACGTTAGATAGTTTCTGCTAAATTCATGTTTTCCAAGTTCGCTTCAATATACTAAGATATTAATGTTATACTGTGAAAATTATGAAAATTACTTACAATTTAATAAGACCACTTTTACACATTAAAATGAACTAGTATAGTTTTAGTAAAAATTAGTACACTTTTTAGTAAAGGAGGCATAGTTGATTGGGACATTGATACCGTTAACTGAGCTTATACCATTAGATTATGGATACTGTGTGAGAATACCAAAAAAAAGGAAAGGCAAACGTAAAGGGAATGTCATGTTTTGAGGCAATTTTGAAACAATAAATTAAGAAAAGTGTGTTTTGAAGGTTTCACATGAAGAACTATTGAATAAGGGATGGTTAAGGGAAAAAAAATCTTTATAGGACTGTGATAAGACAAAAGGTTAGAATTGGATTGATGGTTTGTTAAAATAATCGCAGGAACGTATGGTTATGCAGGAGGACAACGCGTTGTCACTTTATAACTTGCCACTTTTAAGTGATTGTCACAGTTTAACGTAGTAACACTATTTAAAAAGTTGTTAATTATTAATTAATTATGTTAGTTTATTAATTATTTACATATTCAGCAATATAACTGGTAGTTTCTTGCTTATGTTTTTCATCCTGAGTAATTTGTCTTGTGTATATTAATCATTTCATTAAAAAATCATTACTCAAACCAAGAAACGAATATTTGAAAAAAAATTATCTTCTTGAACTGCGTCTTAGTTTTTAGAATGAATGCCTATTTTACTTCAACATTTAGACGAAGGCAGATGCCTTATAACGATAGATATCGTTGCATACATTATCGTTTTTCGAAGTGCCTATCTTAGCGACTGTAGTATTGATCTCTTAAATAAGCCAATTGAAAGTTAAACCACTCATGTCAAGTTTACAATTTAATTAAATGAAATTAAAATAAATGTAATTAAATACAATTTTAAAACGATTTTAATAACTTTAAGTTATGGATGACATTTCAATTCGAAAGGCTTTTTAAAATGTAACATTCGTTGGTGTAAATATTTCGAAAATAAATTGATAAAGGGTCTTTGAATTACCATCGTGCAGTTTGTTCCAATTCTCAAAACAGGTGGGAAAGCAATACTGAAACGCTATTGGTTCGCAAACTGAGTACTTCAACTTGGACCATATACTTACTGCCGAGCTCTTAGTAAAATTATTGCACGCAGCTATTCAGGTATTTTTATCGAAGGGGCAGCTATTTAGGTTACTACGTCTTCAACCTTGGAGCTCATTTGCCGCAGAGCCGCAGGACGCACATGCCGCTCGTCATAAGCGACCGTTGCCGGATATAAATAAACAATAGCGTAGCACCGCGTCGGGGATGCCGGCGGCCGAATCACGTCCCGGTCATAATCGGCCGCCGCCCGACACCGTCGTTACCGTTCGAGCTGACTCCGGGCGACACGCGTGCCACGTACGCACAGCCGCCCGCCTACGACCAGTTTTATGAAAGCCCTTAAAATGTATAGAGTATTGTCTTGGGCGCGAATTTGGTCCGAGCCGAATTGGCGTCAATGTATTTTGTGCTGAAGATACCTTCTTACTGTGAGATAAAAGGAATAGAAAATTCTTTATCTCTAACAAGTTATTCTATGATTAACTTTCCCCTTATTTTGTTAAAATTTCCGCAGCTGTTAGTTTTAACAATTTTTTGCATTTTCCATAAAGTTATTCAGGTATTGTAAAATCTTTATGTTTATAACGATTTGTCAAAACGCAATGACTGTAGGTATAGTTGAAACAGGTTTAGCGAAAAATTATTATCAACAGAAAAGTTTAAGTGTTTCCGCTTAGCCCACATGTCACCACTTTCGCGAATGTTTTGTGTGTGGGAGTTATTTTGATTTATTCGTTTCCTTTTCCCGGATGTAAGAGTACTCTATATAATGCATGTTACTTAAAGTTTATTTGGTGCCAGGCACAGTAGGGAATACCGGATTAGGTTCTGAAACTATTGTAACTCATAGGGGGTCATTAAACAATAGTAAATAGTATTACCGGAAAACATAGTGGTCGTGGTACGATGAGGGATTGTGGTCAACTTGATTAGTGGTAAATTTTTCAAGGGTCCAAACTTATAAGATTACATACGTGTCTGTCTGATTATGGTAGCCGTTTTTCTCAGAACCTGTTTGATCCAATGATGAAACTTAATTAAACCGTACTTCAATAATTAACATTCAAAAATATTTATGTAGGAATTTCAGAGGTGCAAAAAAAATTAATCCAGTTTTTTTAAAATTTCATATGGCATCGTGAGTCGGACATCCATTTCCGAAGGAAATTATAAGGATTAGGAAACAATTTTTTTAGAATTTTTTTGAGATATTGTTGAAAAGGTTCACAAAAATATATTCTCTGGCCGACAACATGTTCATTTCCGATATTGCTGTAGTCAAATAATGAAAAAACAACATTACTATAAACTTACTTAAAGCTTACCGGAAAACTATAGCTATTATTCTAAATCTCATAGTTTAATAAATTTATAATATTTTCACTTGTGCTAGATATGCTAGGTAATAAAATTTACGGGTAAAAATAATATTAATATTTGCAAATAACGTAATAGAAATATGATGCATCTTTAAATGTTAACATGTTAGTATTGTAAATGTTAACATGTCATATACGGAACCTCGTAGCACATCGCCGACACTCCTTACAAGCGAACAGATTTAATTGCCTACACTATTACATACGTACTCGACTATCCGTATCTGTTTGTGTGCGTGCGTAAATTAATGTAGGGCTGTCGCAGGGTGCAGGTAAAGAATATTTACTATTACTATATATCGGTCTCGATCGTTCGGGCAATCGCGCCGATCGAGCGAGTTGATGCTATACGTCAGAAACATAACTGTTTCTCTTTCTGACCAATAGCGTCGACCGAATGACTGTCAAGATGGCACGCTGGCGCAGTAACTCTATACTGGCGCGTACGTCTTTATTATTACCTAATAATAAAAATATTAGTGCATAAATAATTATTTTATACTATACATTTCATTTTATGAAAGTAATTTGATAATAAAATATTAAGATAGAATTTGAAAAAAGGTACTTAGTGTGGATCCTAAAAACTAAATCAAATCTTAAATAAAAATAAATATTGTTTATTTATAAACGTGATACACTGAAATATTGTCTTCGTTATATATTTGACTTGATTAGATTTGCTTCATGTAAAAGGTCTCTTAATAAACAATATAATAAGTTTATGGCTGACACTACAAGGATCTGTTTTCCAACCACATCGTGTTCAAATAAAACAATGACTTTTTGTTTGAAATTTAAAACTGCTCAGTGACATGTTTGTAGACATAAAATTATAGGTACTAACCAAATAAGTTGGCGATACAAAACAAAAGTATTTACAACAAACAAATAGAAGGAGACAAAACAATCTCCTATTGTTAGTCATTTTATTGCTTTCTAAGCACTCGCACACAGCTCAATAACGGACCGTTATATTGAATTATTATGAATAATTATCAATTAATACTGAATTACACAAAACTCAACAAAACATCGTAAAATTGAACCAATACTCACGCGCACGCAGCAAGCTGCAACCTAGGAACGCATAATCTTGATCGTACTCGGCATCTACGGGAGACGTTAAACTACTGGCGGGAGGAGGTGAGTGTCGCTTCTTTACGCAGTAATACTTACTATTCTTTGCTCGTAGTGTGATTAGTACCTATATTCAACAGGTGTTATTCCTGTTCAAAATATGCTGGGAAAGTAACGTACTAAATTAAAAGGGTTCTTCGAAGATAAAATTATAGAAACAAATCGTTCATTTGAAATTACTTTGATAGTGCCGCACTAATAAGTTTGTTATATACAGTTGTTTATTTGTTCTAAGTTAATATTGAAATTGACGACCTGCAAATTTTCAGATGTACTGATTCAAACCTTAACACGATCTGTTAACAGTTTCGAACAATAGACCTTTTAGTCGATTCAATTAAGTCTCAAATCATTTTCCTTCTTGTTCTGAAACCATTGAAATTAAAATAATGAAAAAAAAGGATTTTTCCAGGAACTAGGAAAAAGGGATGCATGAAAATTACAACGACTGTTGCAGATGTCTTAATTTTTGAAGTATACGCAACTATATATATGTTCCCCCTCCTCATTTAATTATATTACTTATTAGAAAATATTTATTGAGCTATGAAGTTGACATTAATGATTATTTTAGGATAAGTAATTTCACTTCAAGCCAAGTGTGGAATTCTCAATGCGCGCCCAATCTCGCTACTTGGCCGAATTTATTTTTTCATCAATATTAACTAAAAGTATTTATATTTTTTTTCAATCATGAGCATAACTACTAAAACTGACAATAAATAAAAAAAACTACTGAAAGGGCAAAGGTATATGAAAAGAAAAATCATTTTCATATTTACAAAGTTTATCCGGAGACGTTGCTCGTGTAAGTTTTTGCTAATGGCCCGGAATTTTCTTTAAACTTGATTGGTACAAAAGTGACTTATATTGTAGCTATAAGTTTAAGCTGAGTCACTGTGACAGTGTCGACAATTTCTATTCGTCAGTTCTCAAGCTCACGTAATCGCTTCTCCCTCAGTTAACGCTAAGAATTTAATTTAGAGTTCTTTGAGGAATATTTTCTCGAGATAAAATTATCTAAATTTTAACCTAACCCAATCCATCATCTCAATGAAAGTCTGATTCAAATTAGTCTAGCAGTTTTTGCGGATTGCTCTAGCAAATAGATAAACAGATACACAGATAGTGATTCTAAAATAAAATCGTCTGGGTTCTGCGCGATATACATCTGACAGGAAATTTTTCAAACATATTCATTATTGTTTAATATTCGTAATCACGCAACATACGATTCCTGATCATAAAACACCTCAATACAAAAAAGGTCGTAGCAATAATACCTTATCATTCAATCGGTACGTATTAAAAAGCACGAATATTCTTTGTAAATAATAAATAAATATTTACGTAACTGCGAATTTTATCAACCCGTTAAAAAGCGGAAATTGAATAAAATCTGAAATCGAACCTCGAAAGCGTTTCTATAATACGAAGAGTTTTTATATACAATCGTATTCGATAAAAAGGGTTATAATCGTAAATTTATCAATCATTACTTTGGAGGTTCCCAAACCACGAAGATACGTCGTTGTATGTATATTTTGGCACCTCCAGGCTATTATCGGAGCGAATCACATGCATCTGTATGTATATATGTACGTACGTAGGTACAATGGGTTACCGAGCCGCTGGCCGTGGCGCATATTCCGGTTCCCGCGTATTAAACCGAAATCTACATAATGTCGCGCTATTCATGTCGTTTCGTCTGATAGCGAAGAGAATTATAATGGGATTAGATATTCAAGCCACGCGAGTGCAGGAGCAGGGGGGAGGGGTGCGGCGAGGGACGATGCAGGCGGCGGCAGTGACATGTCGCAGTCGCGTCGCGTGCCACGGTCACACCGCACTATCGTTTCGAAAATGGTATTCTGTCTTACCCGCTATTGAAATTTAGTAAATGATAATGAACATACATTATAAAGAAGTATACTCAGCGAACAACCAAGGAAATACAAAGTACTTTTAAGTTTTTTGCCACATATAATGATGTCACGTTCTGGGAAATTGCGAAACTCTTCAATATCATTGAGTTTAGGATTTTGTTATTGTTGGCGACTATAGATTCCAAGAAAGTAATAAGAATTTCAAATTATACTATTAATTATACTATTAATCTATTATTATTCAAAAACTGTCAAACACGAATAGAACTCAAACCATAATAGTTCCGTACATATTTAGCCAGCTATAAACATTTGAGAGTACATAGTATTTCTAATTAAACTATGTAAAAATGTTTTAGGGCCATACCTTTTCGTCACGTGAACAATAAAAACTTTTAGTTTCGATATCTCAAACCCTTTCTGAGGAAAAGGCCTTGACAATCAGACGGGCAGACAACCGAGTAATATATAACCGTTCCGTTTTTTTTCATTTCAAGGAACTGAACAGTAAATATCGCACTTTAAAGCAGCAAACATTTTATTTTAGTATTAAAATGTGCATGAGTATATAATAAAAATGAGTATAATATAAATGAGTATAAATGTATATAATAAAAATGAGTATAAATGTATTGGATAAAGAAGTCTTCTTGATTTTTCGCCGTATTATTATAATATTCTTTTACATTTACTTCGTCAAATAAGTATTAGGCGGCGTGATTTCTAGTGAACGTTCCGAGTTTCTAGTACCCCACGATCGCCCTGCCTATATCCTAAGAGAAAGGTCGTAAATACCGCTTTCTATCGACCTGATAACGAAGCCTTTTGAAATTTAATCCTAGGTTCCAATGCCATAAATTAATTATATAAACGCTCATCGAGTTGGTATCTTGCTACCTTATTTAATAAATTTAATAATGTACCTACTGAATAGTATATTTATTTCACTGCTCTTATATCTGATATATCGCGAGAAATTATAGTTATATATATATATATATATATATATATATATATATATATATATATATATGTGTGTGTGGTCGTGTGTATGCCTATATTCTACTCTGCAGCCAAAACTACATAGAATGGCATTTATGCGTGATTGTAAACTAACCCTTTCCATCGTGCACTCTGGTGGTTGCGCGTCGATTACTATAAGGGTATAGAAAATATGGGGGTTGAAAGTAGTCGATCTCAAAAATGAAACTTCCAATACGAAAGTTCCAGTTTTTTCCAGAAAGTTAATTTACGATTTAAATTGTTAAATTACAATCATTATTAATTACAAAAATATGTACTTAAAAATTAACCATAAAATATTAGGAACTTTTTAATAATTCCCAATAAAAATTAATGTCATCAATACACTCAATTACTACATTTTATAAAGTCCTTCAGAATCACACAACTCCTAACCATTAAGTGGGCCATATTTTTTGTAAATTTGAAACCACTATTTTATATTAATTAACGTAATGAACCTCAGTTGCTTCTGTCGTTTCGATTACTTCTGTAACAGAGAATGACTGGCTATTCAAAAACACCTGTCTTTCCTACAAAATTGTCTACTGAAATGTTTATTTTCAAATTATTACTCCAACCGTTCGGTACCGGAGCCTTATCTAAGTATCACGCACACAGCACTAATAGTAACTTTGTGGATCAATCGAAGCGAAATCAAACATACTCGTACATATTTTAAGTGAATTTGGGTCGCAATTGATAATATTACATCTGCTTTCATGTAATTTGTACTTCGTCAACAATGTAATCGATATCACGTGTGGTCTATTTGAGAACGGCTTCTGTGTTTCATCATGGCATATTCGATTTGGCACTAGGGTCAGTGACTTGGCTAATTATTCCGCCGATAATTAATGTCATCAAAATATACGTATTTAATTGTTACTGGTTTAGCCCTGTTCGTCCGAATTGTAACATGGAAGGCATCATTGTTGGAAAATAACATATTACCTATATTTCGAGGAATGGAAAAAACTATCTTAAAACTAATAAAAGTATATTGTATAATATAAACAAGTTTATTAATATAAGAAAGTCGTTATAGTATCACAGCAGTATAAGTGGTCGTACTGTAATTTTGAATTGGTATTTGAATACTGTGCTGAAACTATTGTACCGTTGTATATAAATCCATTAGTCACAACCGTTCTCAGAAACCATTTGACTACACAAACTGTTTGAGCATACTAATCCGCATATATCTCTAAAATATGCATATGGATATTCCTCATGGGGCAATAGAGTACTCGAATTTTTTTTCCATCGTTTGGGATATTAGTTCAAAGAGTGAGCAATACGTGTTCCAGAACATTTTAGAATTGTAGGCAATGTAGTTCTAGAAATATTGTTGAATATGTCCAAATAAAAACAATATCCACCCCATCTCAGAAACTGGTAAACTCAAAATTATGAAAAAAACAGCATTTATATATTTGCGTAGCTTTTTAGATATTCACAATATCATTACGCCTGTGGAGGATATATTAGGCAATGTATTTTTATTGTGAAAAATTATATTAACATTTGTAAATTGTTTATTAGAATAACTAAATACCCTTAAATTCTCATTGAGTAGTACAACGATGATTGTACTCTTGTATTGTATTCAGGCTGGTCTATGCGTTTGATACTTGGAAGGTATTGAAAAAGCTAATGTGGCGATTCAAGTTTCGTCAAGCCTTTTTTTTAAATTTACTTTGTGAATGTTCTGACTCAGGAAGGTCGCAAACACTTGCTAATACAAAGCGGAACGGAAGTTCCTTAGAAAGCGTATATTAGAACGCGCCAAGGAAAATTTCATTGGGCAAATGTTCCGAATTGAAACTAACCATATAACCTTAACAGGCTCTGAATTGGAACCCTCAGGGGAAGAGGAAGCTTGAATACTCTAAACAGACTTGACAGCCGACTGCCGGTGGAATTGAAAAGCGTCGACAAGACTAGGAGCGACAGGAAACGTAATTGCGAAGTTCCACCACAATGACGACTTCTAAAATAATGAGAGTAGAGCATTGTTCTGGTGGTCTAGAAGTGTAGTCTTATTTTATAGATTATTCGATGTCTTAACGGATAGCACAGTCAGAACAAGGAAAATCTACTGATAATTTTCAGTACCGTCTTACAGTTTTTCGATACAGTTATTTTGTACTTTTTACCGATATTTTTACTGATATACTTTGCAGCCGGTATCGTATCGGATGTCTTCCGATTCTCAAAAAATACACGAAAAACTTCCTTTGAATGGCGATCGAAAGGTAGCAATCTAATGGTCCAAAGTATCAACACATTAGTGGTACTTTTTATTATTTTAAAATAACGTTGTTCATTTGTTAATTTCTAATGAAGACAACCAATTTGGTACTAAAGCTTGTCTGAGCTTACCTGATCCCAAGCGAAACGATTAGATAAAACATTATTTTTAAGTGTTCACACAAGAAGTGCGAAAGTTTACAACTTTACTGACCTTCACTCTGTTTTTAAAGTTTTGCTGATCTGTTTCATGTGGTAGTTCTTTTATATATGGGTTTTTATTCACAACCGAATGAAACTACGTGATGTAGTATTATTTCTACTTTATTTAAATTCTTTACCATGACCTAGGTTTCGTTGTATGACTACATATTCAGGTGGGAAATTAGCAAAGATAACTACTATAGACTTTTATCTTTATTTAAAGAAAAATATTGATTAATTAAATTCATGGTTTATCCTTTTATAGCTAAAAACTTGTTTTTTGACATTTATGATGGATAGAAGTTGATAAGAAATCATACAGACAGTGACAGGTATGTATGGATTTGGAATATGGGCAGAAACTTTTAAAAAAATATACATAACACAATACTCAGAGAAACATCGATACCTTGAGGTATCGATATTTTCATTTTGATACTTTTATCTCCAAGGTATTTGTTCGATACTACTCACGAGTACAGTATCGATATTTTTGATTTGATACCATGACCCTAAGCATGAGAATGATATTATAAAATATCATCAAAACTAACTTTATAACATAAAAATATTTAAACTTAGACCTTTATTTTTCGACATCTTATTAACAGTTTTGAAACTTTATTAAACTTTTATACATCTTATTAACAGTTTTGAAACTTTATTAAACTTTTATACATCTTATTAACAGTTTTGAAACTTTATTAAGCTTTTATACATCTTATTAACAGTTTTGAAACTTTATTAAACTTTTATACATCTTATTAACAGTTTTGAAACTTTATTAAACTTTTATACATCTTATTAACAGTTTTGAAACTTTATTAAACTTTTATACATCTTATTAACAGTTTTGAAACTTTATTAAACTTTTATACATCTTATTAACAGTTTTGAAACTTTATTAAACTTTTATACATCTTATTAACAGTTTTGAAACTTTATTAAACTTTTACACATCTTCAAGTGAACGGACAAGTAGCAAATTCCTGATTTTGAAATTTCAGTCAAACTTGCATTTTAGATATTGTATTATAAAAAAACGATAGCAGATCCTGTGGACATTACTGTTTTAATACTTTTTAAAATCTTATTATGAAATTCTTATTAAAATATTCACCCTTATTTAAAAATTTCACTGTTCTTACTGAGCATAACGGCCTTGTATCAATATAACTTCTCCTGTTTACACTTCATCTATTTCAAGTGAGTAATATGCGATATATATAAATAATGTTATTGTCATGCGAAAAGCATATCATCCAGTAAACAAAAACATGATTCGTCTTCGTTATAACCTTTCTTCGGTGTTAACAACAATCGTAAACAGTTCCCTAAGTTTCTAGTTTAGGTAGAATATTAATCTCCTCAGTACAGTTATAAAAATACGCATAACTTGAATTGCGACGGTCAATAAGGCACAGGTACTTTTTCTATCAAACAAATAATACAGAAGAGTTTATTGTATATCTAAATATTTATTAGTTGGTCTAGTCGTGGTATAATAAGAACAAAAATTGAATAACTTATTTAACAAAAATCGTAAACGGTTCCCTAAGTTTCTAGTTTACATAGAATATTAATCTCCATTTTATAGTTACAAAAATACGCATAACTTGAATTGCAGCCGTCAATAACGTACAGGTACTTTTTCTATCACACAAATAAAACAGAAGAGTTAATCGTATATCTAAATATTTATAAGTAGGTCTAGTCGTGGTATAATAAGAATAAAAACCTAATAACTTATTTAACAAAAATCGTAAACGGTTCCCTAAGTTTCTAGTTTAGATAGAATATTAATCTCCTCAGTATAGTTATAAAAATACGCATAACTTGAATTGCGACGGTCAATAAGGCACAGGTACTTTTTCTATCAAACAAATAATACAGAAGAGTTAATCGTATATCTAAATATTTATTAGTTGGTCTAGTCGTGGTATAATAAGAACAAAAATTGAATAACTTATTTAACAAAAATCGTAAACGGTTCCCTAAGTTTCTAGTTTACATAGAATATTAATCTCCATTTTATAGTTACAAAAATACGCATAACTTGAATTGCAGCCGTCAATAACGTACAGGTACTTTTTCTATCACACAAATAAAACAGAAGAGTTAATCGTATATCTAAATATTTATAAGTAGGTCTAGTCGTGGTATAATAAGAATAAAAACCTAATAACTTATTTAACAAAAATCGTAAACGGTTCCCTAAGTTTCTAGTTTAGATAGAATATTAATCTCCTCAGTACAGTTATAAAAATACGCATAACTTGAATTGCGACGGTCAATAAGGCACATGTACTTTTTCTATCAAACAAATAAAACAGAAGAGTTAATCGTATATCTAAATATTTATAAGTAGGTCTAGTCGTGGTATAATAAGAATAAAAACCTAATAACTTATTTAACAAAAATCGTAAACGGTTCCCTAAGTTTCTAGTTTAGATAGAATATTAATCTCCTCAGTACAGTTATAAAAATACGCATAACTTGAATTGCAGCCGTCAATAACGTACAGGTACTTTTTCTATCACACAAATAAAACAGAAGAGTTAATCGTATATCTAAATATTTATAAGTAGGTCTAGTCGTGGTATAATAAGAATAAAAACCTAATAACTTATTTAACAAAAATCGTAAACGGTTCCCTAAGTTTCTAGTTTAGATAGAATATTAATCTCCTCAGTACAGTTATAAAAATACGCATAACTTGAATTGCGACGGTCAATAAGGCACATGTACTTTTTCTATCAAACAAATAAAACAGAAGAGTTAATCGTATATCTAAATATTTATAAGTAGGTCTAGTCGTGGTATAATAAGAACAAAAATCTAATAACTTATTTAACAAAAATCGTAAACGGTTCCCTAAGTTTCTAGTTTAGATAGAATATTAATCTCCATTTTATAGTTACAAAAATACGCATAACTTGAATTGCAGCCGTCAATAACGTACAGGTACTTTTTCTATCACACAAATAAAACAGAAGAGTTAATCGTATATCTAAATATTTATTAGTAGTTCTAGTAGTGGTATAATAAGAACAAAAACCTAATAACTTATTCAAATGTTCTGTTTTAAATTCAAAGAGTATGCAGAAAAAGGTCGACAGCGAATTTGAATAATTTCGTCAGTTTCACACAGTTAAAGTAAAATGAATACCCAATTCTCAGTTCAGTCGAGAAGAGCATCGCAAACGAGGCGAGGGATCTAACTGATGACCCCATCCTGTGAGCCTCGTTGTTGATGCAGTCCGCACCTGCATATCTTTGGCGCCAGTTCGGTCTACCTGCTCGCTTATATATTCAACTCATCGGGGATGCAGTCATCGCAGTGCATTTTGCATATGTTTGCAATTTATTTTGATTGAGGTAATAAATATTTAAATGCTAAAACTGCTAACCTTGTCGGTTTCCTTAGCTGATAATAGCTGAATATTTACCAACATGTTTATATAAATCGTATAACAAAAATATTATTAAGTATTCAAAGCAAAAATATTAAAGAAAATTGTAAAATTTGTACGATATACTCTAGCTATTTTTGATGTTATCTACCAATATTTATTTTTTGTGATGACTATTAAGAGTTTATTTAATCTCATTTATTCCATAATCAGCAATACAATCAACTCATAATCATCAGACATTCAGTATGATCATTTGAAAAAAAAACTATTTAGAAGGCAATTACTTAATTAAAAAAAGGTTTTCTTTCTAAAAAAGGTACAAATAAATTTCATGTTTAAATTAACATATAAACTTTTTGACCTTCTTATAGGTCCCTGTCACAAATACTGGTAAAATGTATTAATATTTTATAGACAAATTCATTACACGCAGATTCGTATAGGTTTTATTTACATACTTTTGTCGAGTTGTGATCTGTACAGGAGAATATTGTAAACATTGTAAATATGTAATAATGTACCTTTTATGTGTACGTTTATGTGCGTTCAGCTTTGTGCCAACAAAATAAAAATCTGAGTATTAAGGTGACTGCAAACAATATACTATGACGACCTGTCGTTTACATGTGTCAGACAATGCTCACCTTTGATGTCGGTTGTTAGACGGTCGTATACAAAAAAACTGACTTAAATTATTAGATTTAGAAAATTCTATGGTAAAATAATTATATGTTAACTTTAAGTTTTGATTATTAATGCAAATAAGTCACTTAGTTTATGGATTTTCAAAACTGAAAGTGATACGTTCAACAATTAAAGGAAAATGAAAGTGATAAGTTTGACAATTAAAGGTCCCAAAAGGCTTTCTATTAACAAAACATAAAATTGAGGATGATTTTTTTTTATTATTGGGATTCGCTTAAATTGGAAATACGTATATTCATTTTAAAAATGCATCAAATCTAATTTTTTTAAGAGCATTAATAATATTTTTTTTAATGTTACTGTCACACTTACAATCTTATTTTTAAAGACGTTCACGAAAAAAGTAAACTGCGTGGCTTTATTACAATTTCCATTAGGAATTATTAAAAATACCCTATGAAATGTTTAGAAAATGAAAATTTAAAACCGCTTATGTTTTGGAAATCAGGTGTGTATGGAAATCAAACTGGACCGGTTTCAATTAATGGAAATCCTAGATCAAATAATTATTAAATATTGCATTCTTCTATATTAAGTATTATATTCCCCGATTGATTAATAATACATAATCTGTGAAATATTAGATATTTTGATTGTGAGTTAACATAGATTAATTTTTAATATCTAAGGTAAAATATTTATATGTTAACTTTAAGTTTTGATTATTAATGCACATTAGTCACTTAGCTTATGGATTTTCAAAACTGTCTTTTCATCTGTTTGTTATTTACCTGTGTGCAAAATACTTATGAAAATTATAACACAGAAGTATATTCAGGTTTTATTTTCATTCTAATGACTTCACACTGCACTTGCTTATTGTTTTCTGTTTATAGGAAAATGAACTTGTATTTGTAAGCGATCACCATTGCAAACAGTGGTGTTTGCAAACGAGTAAAAATTAACAAATTTTCAAATAAATATAATTAAACAATGGAACATGTTAAACTCGTTGCGACAAACTATAACTGAAAATATGAGATATGGCAAAAAGCAAAAAAGCAAATGGTAGTGGTCGGGTATAATATCAATGACTAGATGCTGCAATCTGTAAAAAGAAAAAAGAGAAAAATAATGAAAAGGATATAAAATATGAAGGATTAAATTAATCAAATGTGCACCATGATGTAAGTGTCTCTTTCAGAAAACTAAAGAAGCGAGGAAGAAAATTACGCACTATTTTTATTGAACAGGTATTAGAAGATACTGGAAGTAACAAGTACGAACGAGTGAAAAGACCAACACAGGACTGGCTAATCGTTGAAGGATTATATCAGCCGAATTATTGAATCACCATAATATTTGTAACCAGTAAAGTATAAATTAATGTATGACTAATAAATGAGCACAAAAAATGTCCACAAAAAGTAAAACAACATTGTGTGGTTAAATAAGTTCTCCATCCATTGTACTATATAAATATATTTTCTGTTTTATAGCTTCTTAACATCCCATTTCTTTTAACTTCAGTTTAATCACAAGATCGATGGATGAACGATTAAGATAACGTCTTGTTTCATCAAATAAATTTTATCGATAACTCGAGGCAGCTATTTAGGTCACAGATGATATTTTGTAACTTTCGTTTACTAGTTGCTACTTTTAGTTTGAAGATGTTATGATAATTTAATTAAATGATCTTGATAATACGCACTAAAAGTCTTAAAGCGGCAGACCATTACACCAAAAGAACATACGTTGAGAATTTCATATCATCTAGGCACTAAGTTTAAGAATAATAATTTAGATGTTTAATTTTGTCAGCTTTTATCTGGTATACAACAGAATGGGGTTGAAATGAAAGTAAAAACAAGTGGTTCTGGAAAAAAATTCTTTTTCCAGCATTATGTAGCACTTCCTCATTTGATGTATTCTGAATATTTTTAAAATTACGGCGATATGTCGATATCTCAAACGCAGACAGAAGTCAGTGGTGTCTCTACGCCACATAAAGGCACTGATAGCAGCAGCGAACTATCCACTTTACCCATTTTGAAGAAAGTTGGACGGGCCAATTTGATATGAACCTTAACCACATAATGACAACTTTCATTGATTTAATTTCCCAGATATTTAAATGTGTTTCAAAACCAAAGAAGTACGTCAGGATATATTAGTATAGCATTTCATTATTGTTGTTTGACCTGCTTGAGAGGAAGATGGTGTTCATAAGAGATAAGTAGAGAGGAAGTTTTTATTGGATTAGAATTCTCTAATAACTATTCTTATTTAAACTAAACTACTCAAACTATTTCTTA
The DNA here is from genome assembly GCA_039881145.1 of Druceiella hillmani. Classification (NCBI taxonomy): domain Eukaryota; kingdom Metazoa; phylum Arthropoda; class Insecta; order Lepidoptera; family Hepialidae; genus Druceiella; species Druceiella hillmani. Next base: position 109,777,517 of record JAYKKI010000001.1, on the reverse strand, counting down.
TTTAGTAAATACTCCAACGAACTCACTGATATCACAATAAATGCAAATGGACAAGCAACTAGAGCATTACAATAAAAAATATATTAAGTAATTTAAAAACAAGAACAGTAGGCACTGTAGTGGTAGCAACTAATAAGTATATACACTCGTTGTCTGTGTACCCCGGTTCTCATTGTAAGCATATCATAAAGCTCTCCCCATTTTCCCGTTATCAGAATGAGAACAAAGGAAGACAAAAAATATTATTTTTATGCAGAAACGGGCAATCTTGGTATTGCCCGCAGACAATTCCGCCATTTCGTATATCGCATCGTTGAAGTGCTGCCAAGTCGCGAATGAAAAACGAGATGCCGTTGTTTTTTTGAATGCGGCTGCTGCGAAAGTTTCCGCGGCGAAGCTTTTTATTCCCGTTGATGATAAGTATATACTGTTCGAGTATATTGCTATATGAATAGTGTTATGTAACCCGTCCGCGTACTTCATTAATACTTTGAAAAAGTACACGAAAACTTTCATGTGTTTTCAATTATGTTTAAATTTATCAGAAAGTAACTCTGAAAATTATATACAATTAGTTAAAAGTAGTAAAAAACAGGTAAACAAGTTTCAACTTTAAATAAATAAACCTGTTAAGTACTAATAGAACTCAGACCACGAAGTTTCGTACTCGCTTAAGTATATTTACAAATTTAAATATTTAATGGTACATGGTGTTCCTATTAAACTATTTGCACATAGTTATTTTTCACTACGTAGCGCCTGTATGCACCACACACGGTCAAGACCCTCAGTCAGATATACTGATAGTTAAAAACATATTTTGTATGGATACTTTAGGAATTGGAACAAGCAATAGTAAAGTAGACTCTTGTTCCGACTCGACTGATAGTTAATGGAAAAGAGAAATGCATTTTAACTGTCAATAAGTCCGACCGACAGTCTTGACCATGTATGGTGCATATGGGTGTAAGTATATTGCCCAATATGTCTTTCAAGGGCATAAAAATATCGTTACTTCTCCAAAAATACTTTGATTTTATTACTCATAAATTGTTTAGTATTTTATATTACTTGTTTTTAGTGTTTCTTTTTTAAATACAGGATAATTATGGAGCCGGATTACAGCATCCTACGTAATGTGTATCTTTTGACTTCCGTTTTTAAGATAGATCTGAATACAAAATTTATAAATCTGAATCAAAAATGACAATTGTGATAGTCCGCCAAATCAAAAAGTAGTTTTATACTCTACTCAAGGGTTTTTGTTAACAATATCCTACAATCCTATAAAGAATTATTTTCAGGCAACCTTTACATATTTTGGAGCTCCACGAAATACAATTATAAGTCTTGAAATACCATTTCTAGTTTTGAGCTAAGGAATTATGATCATACATAGGATATCACTAAACAATAAGGTCCTTTCGGGTTGGGAACTCTGAAAATGGTAAATAAAAACTGAAGTCTCTGTTTTATTTCATATATGTAACTAGCTATGCGCGTAGAATTATTTTATTATGTTGCTTGCCTCTGCTCCGCTCGTCAAACGACTTCGGTCGTCGGAACAGGGTGTACATCAGCAGGAATACTTGGTACGATCAGTCAATAAGTAAGCCAATCTCTACCTTGCAAAATTAAAACAGTGTTTCTCGACTTCTTATCACTGCTCCGTCCCTATAAATTATAGTCTATAAATTTCTTAAACTTATAGACTTTTTAAACACAAGCAAATTTTTGAAATAAGACAAGGTGATTAACGTGAACAAACAAAGAAAAACAATTTTTCAAGTTATCACTGCTCTGCTCGTGTTAATAGTAGATGATGATATACATATAGTTTGTAACCTTATTAAAGTATGTGCTTTCCAACACAAAAATATTTTTTAAGGCGAACAAACAAATAAATGAAGAAAGTTTTTCGCTTTATGCATTAGTAGAGATTCACGAATTGCATCTTCCCCTACTGATTTAAATTTAATGTGACAACTGCAAACATTTTAAGAATATTTTTTGTTTACTATGAAAAGTCACACAGTCATAGCAGAAATTCTTAGTTATTGGGGTTTATTTTCAAGGTATTGGGATGAAATAAAATGTAATCGCAAATTCCAGACGCACGGCTATTAATGTCACTTAACAGGTACATACAATCGTAATCGCCTAGACAGATGTTTCGCAAAATTAATAAAATATTTATAAGCAAACAAAAAATATGACAATAATAAACATATTTTGTTTTAATTTTTTTGTTATTCTACACCCTATAGGTGTGTGTCTTATAATCAACTAGCCCGCCAGCCTCCAGTTTTGATAATATACGTAATTATACCTTGAGTAATTTTATAAATAATTAACTTTTAATACAACTTTTTGGAAAGAATCTCTTCTTCTAAAAATTATGTTATTTCCTAATATTTATAAATATTTATTATGATCTAAATTTGCCTTTGAAAAATGACACCTGTCTCTGTCCGTTGGTCTGTACGTATGTACAGTACGTATATAGGTATGGACTTATGAAGACACGCCACAGGTCGCAATTCTTGGCCGATATTTGTAATTCCTTTTTCTACATACAAGCTGAATAGAAGTATATTTATTTTCACAATATTTTTTAATAGTTTAATTTTATTCTACAAAAAACTCCACTTCTTTGCGCTGAAAAGTCAGACCTCCATTTTGTGCGGGTGTTTTTGCTTTTTCTCTCTGCACTCTGCTATTTTTAATTTTTTTTGCAATTTGAACTTTTCTTTTAAAAACTAAACCTTTAATAGACAATATAAAACGCGTTGTGTACGTGCTCTCTAAGTTTTAGTTAGAAAAACTGCAAGAAGTTCCATACAACGATATAATACATGAATACATTTAGAACTTACGCATAGCATGTATAGGACCGCCCTTACAGAAAGTCGTTGAATAAAAAGATAAGAAATTATGAGATTTGTAAGAGTACTGTAATCTACTGTATCGACAGTAAATACGAAACAGAAGACGAATAAAGCTATGCTTTGTAATGATTTTATCATTTACCAGAAGAACGAGTAGACATTTGATTATGATTCAGTATTTTTGTTTCAAAATTTTACTATTGTTTTCTTCGAATAATCAAACCAATTTTATTCAATTGATATATTGAATATATTTGGCGTTAATTTTGTAAAAATTAATTATTTAATTTATATGTAAAAAATAAGATTATGAAAAAAGGTTTAACCGGAGATGGTATAAAAAAAGTACGGTGAAAAAAATGGTACGGTTATGGTAGATATATAAGTAACCAATCATATTATTTCGGCAGCAGACGAAAGCATTGAAAAAAGTGTAAAAGAAAAAGAGGTTTCGATGCCGCTATTTCTACTTAATGTCGATGAAGGTCAGTATTTAATGAAAGAAAATAATTAAAACGCAATCCAAAAGAAGAAATATTTAAAAAATCACATAATTGGAATTTATTCCACTTGCTAGATAAAAATTTGCAGTTCGAGGAAAAGCAATTTGAAATGAGATTCTTTTCAATATATTTAAATGTGCCGCGGACCCTTGCTGTGATAAATTTTAAATTATACTTAGTTTTTATTTGGTCAGTGATCGGATGTTTAAATATGATGCCGCTACCTTATAGAAAGCACCGCAATCGATACTCAGTGGCACTGGTATCACCACTGAGCGAGACAATAAAAAAAGGGTTTGGGTGGAATTCGTTTTTTGTGTGTTACTAAACCACTCTGCGATATAATTGCCGACAGAGTTTTTTACCAACGGAGTGGGTAATTGGTCCGTAGCCAGTTAGCTTAACTATATAATCACCGAGGCGGTTAAATCATAATTGTTTTGTTATTAACTATATAATCCATTACCTGACTTACATTTAACGTAATGAAGTTGAGTGGAATGGTTACAGAGCACGTGTTCTATTCAGATTTTCAATGCGATTTCGAGTGGATTTTCGCTGTCTGTAGCACGCCGTCGATTTAATAATCGTTACAGTATTCGTCGATTACGTGATGGACCATCGATCAACCTCATTCAGTCATGGGTAGCAAGGTTCAGAGCTACAAGATCAACATTAAATAGGCACAGGCCATTGGTAGCCACGGATGAAAATGTCGAGCGTGTTATGGTTTCTGTCGTTGAAAATCCCCGTTTATCACTGCGTACACGTTCATCGATATTGGGAATTCCGAAATCAACTTTACAGGTAATAATGCGAAAAAAGCTCAAGTTCCATCCATATAAAATTCAAATTGTTCAAGATTTACACGATTCTGACTTTGAATTAAGAAAAACTTACGCGGAGGTGATGTTGTTGAGATTTCGTACTGCTACCCGGATGGGCAACATATTCTTTAGTGACGAAGCTCACTTTCACATTGGAGGATATGTGAATAAGCAGAACTTTCGTTGCTGGGATGTCCACAATCCAAGACAAATGCATCAAGAGCCTTTACATAAGCCTAAAGTAACAGTCTGGTGTGCCATGTCTGCATCTGCAATCATAGGGTCTTATTTCTTTGAAAATCAACGTGGCCAAACTATCACTGTGAATTCGGAGAGATATGCCCAGATGTTAAATGACTTTTTCAGAGTAGAACTACAGAATAGTCCATCCTTCCACCAAAACACATGGTTCCAGCAGGACTGGGCCACAGCTCACACTGCTAATGTGTCCATGAATGCAGTTCGGCAGTTATTTCCAGAAAAAAACATATCCCGAAACGGTACCGTACCGTGGCCACCCAGGTCACCCGATTTAAGCCCATGTGACTTTTTCTTATGGGGATACTTAAAATCGTTTGTTACAAAACAAATCCGAGCACTGTGACACAACTTAAAGAAAATATTCGTGCCGAAGTCAGTAGGATACCCCAGTCGCTTTGCAAAGGCATTTTTGAAAACATGCGTGCTAGACTCGAAGAGTGTGTCAGACTCGATGGCCGCCATTTGGAAAACGTGGTTTTTAAAAAATGAAATCCGCATTTGTTGTTATGAAGTTAAAATAAACCTACTTTGTATTAGAGGTGTAGTTCTTTTTTACAATTTTTCAAACATTGAAATCTGCCACTGTTGAACTGTACATTGTCCATTTTCAGATATTTTCATGTCAGGGCTATAAATGGGATCGAGTATAAGTCACAATAGCTTTGTTATAGGATTGTTTGCATGTCTGTCTGCTTATCTGTTTTTAGATTAATTTCTAAATCGTATCTACCTTGTTCTAATAAAATATTTCGATTTAATGTTATACAATATATTTAAATTGTGTTCCATTATCAAACCCAACATATTTAGCCTAGTCCTTGCTTTTATATATTTAAATTGTGTTCCATTATCAAACCCAACATATTTGGCCTGGTCCCAGGTTTTATATATTTAAATTGTGTTCCATTATCAAATCCAACATATTTAGCCTGGTCCTTGTTTTTATATCTTTAAATTGTGATTGATGCTCATCCGTCGAATCACCGCCCGTATTCACATCGTGGATCGAGCGAAATCATCGAATATAATTCTGCTATGATCCTTTCAGTAAATTATTCTAATCATTTATCTTTGTTATTTATATGAACTTAAAATTATATTATTGACAGTAAGAGACAAGTGCGTGAGCTTAAGATCTGATTAACAAATATTGTCGAGACAGTCGTGGCTATTCCACTAAAAGATCAATTTAAGTTAGAAGTTACGTACATGTATTCCGGTAAAAGGTATTATAGTGATGCGAACGATATTACTGAACAAAAACACCGACATATTAAAAAAAAAATGTCCTGCGTGTATCTAACTAGAAGTTAGATTTTACCGACAATCTTTTTTGATAATATTCGTCTCAGTAGTTTCGGAAATAAGGGGCGACATGCTACATTTTTTAGAATATCTTTTTAAACACGCAATTTTTCACAACAAGCACTTTCAAATTATATCCCTCATGATACATGAAAGGAGAAAAAAATATTTTTAAGATCTTTATTTGGCTCCTTTGTAATTGTTATACGACGTTGTCGGAGTAAAATATATGCAAAATATATGGGTGAATATGTAATATATTAATATTACTAAACGTCTTCCAAGCTTCTTCGTCGCACGGTTTCCGAGAAAATCTGCTTTGCAAACAGAAAAATGTAGATGTATTCTCTACTATGTCTTTCGTAGGTGAAACCATGGGGAATACTTAAAAATATGACATCTGGTGGTTCTTTGCGTGGACTTATAAAATCCCATATTTTTACACAATTTTAGGTTAAATAGTTTCGAAAATAAAGGGGGGAATATTTTTTTAACCGTATTTTTCAGTATATCTCTAAACATATAGTGCCAATATTATGAAAAGAATATTTTGATACCCTTATATACTAATCCTTTCAGATGACACCTCGCTCTATACATGGAATTGAAAAAAAATTCGAGTATTTAATTGGCCTCTCTAAAATTTCAAAATCAACATTTTTTTAATTTTACCTGTTGCGTTATGCCAAATTTCAAGTTTCTACGTCAATTGGTTTTTGAGAAAAATGGGTGTGACAGATATACGGACAGACTCGTACGTGATCTTATAAGACAACCCTAAAAATAGTAATTTATTTGTAGTCTTTTATATTCCTTTAAAACAAATTGTACAGATTTTTACTATGGTTCCTTAGTTTCTACCTATAATAATAATTCGCGTATGACTGTACCGCCTTCATATAAAGATATCTACTTCTCCGCTCTCTGAGGCTGACACTCGAAACTTGAGCTACGTTTAGACTACGACACTTTGGTGTATATACTCAGTGTATACATCGAGTGTCTGTGTTGTTAATGCCACTATCTGCGCTTACGACATTTATTACGAAACTTGGTTTAGTGTCGCAACATCGAAATCGCCTTAAGTGTGAACGACCAGACATTAGTGTCAGACATTTGGTTTGCAATTAGTGTCGTAGTCTATACGGGTCCTTAGAATAGGATATTTCATTAATTTTCAATATTCTTTTATTAGTTTCACTTGTGAGTTACTATTTATGAAAAAAAATGTAACAAGCTGAATTTCATTCAATGCTAATCGTCGTATCGATTTGAAACTTTGCAAACTTTGATTTGAAACTTTTCGATTCTAATGACAATATAATAAAATGATATCATCGAGCTTTTGTAAAGATGAGGAAGGGAGGATATCATCGAAACTTCTCGATCATTAACAGTAAACCCATCCACATTAGGTTCGTTTGAATTTATCTCAATAATCCCGATATCGTATAATTTATTTTACTTAACGCTTATGTTAGATAACGCACGACAGTAGGTAGCGGTTGTATTAAGTTCGCTTTAAAAATCGGTATACTGTTCTGATATTTATTGTACTTTGACGTACTGCTAATGCTATATTTCCTTGACTTGAGAGAAGAGAATAGCATCATAATATGGTTACAGGGGATACATTCTCATAGTTTGTCTCTGTTTTCTACTTCATACGTTATTTTGTTTTGGTCGTGTAGCAACTAAGGTTAATTCATAATATTAGTTTGATCATCTGTCTCAATTTTCCGATTAGAAATTTCAAAGTATTTTATGAAATTATTATTTGTTGTCATATATGGATCTGAGAAATTCCTTAATTCTCGAGTACGAATTTTATTGGCAGTTTCTCCAAAGGTCAAATACTTTTTGTGAGAGGAAGTATGTAACTAGGTCTGTCTAATTTAACATATAGCATAAAGTTTATTAAGTAACTATAAAAATAAGTCGTCTTGTCATTCCTTGTGTTTAATTAATTCTGCTAGTAAGGTTAACTTCACAAAATTATCGAAAGATATACATAAATAACCTATAAAGTCAGCCGTAATATCCACAGTTTAGCTAACTTTACGTAAAGTAAAATAAGGCATCATTTTAATGTACATAATTATAATAAAGGTTTCACGACGATATCACATGCAGACGTCTGTTTAAAGGCTAATAATTCTGTAACGTTTACGTTATTTATAAAGTATGATGATGATAATGAGATCCTAAGGAGTCGTGTGATATACACGACTCCTTTGGTTACATATTGTAACTGGGAGAATCTGATAACGGAGGGGAGATGGTCATAAGAACTTTTTAATGGCTAACAGTAAACCCATCGAGTATGTAGATAATAATAATAATTTATGAAAGTTTAAACTTAACGTTTAGAAAAGGACGGTAATAGTGAGTTATGATTTCATGTTTAGTAATGCTTATCGTATTCTACGAAGAACGAATGAGCCAAGGAGATAGCCGAATACTTTTTCGACCATTAAATTTAAGAGCCGATTTTTGAAAAAAATTTAAAATCACTTCTGATTTTTATTTAATTTACATCTTTATGAAATTTTACTAAATATAGCAATTTCAACGAGTAATCAACCACCCTATTGGCAAAGTACCCAACATCGCAGGAGGTCCGCATAATTAGGGGTACCATCCATTCTCTTTTTCCGGACAATGTCCTATTTTTAAAACCGTCTTGGACGGTGCGAGGGGAGGGGTTTTTAAATGTGTCCGGGGTTTTGAAGAAAGAGATTTTATTTTATTAACATTTAATTTTAATCTATGGACTAATGAAAGAAACAAACTCAAACTGTATGTTAAAAATATAAGTTTATCAATATAAAAATATAAGTTTATAAATCACTTGTCAGAAATTTTATAATTCATAGGAGATTTAAAACCAGTAATTTTAAAATCTTATCTAGTCGTAATACTATAATAGTACACTAAGATATGTGCCCAACAAAATTTTAATTTCTACTGTTCGTTTTATTTTTAAGGTTGATTATTATTAAGTTTCAGAGTTTAAATTAAGGATGTAGATTGAAAATGAATTTTTTTTATTGTTTGTGCGAAACAATTTTAAACATTTTATAACAATTTTATATATAATCGTACGTATATTATTTGTTTGTAATCAGGAAAGTTAATAAGACTTTATTAAGACAAAATAATTGTTATGTCCGGTGTTATGATACAAATATTAGATATTTTAGCTTATCACTTTTAGCTTTGAAAAGCTAGTATGGTAACCCTAGGCATTACGAATATGTACAAGGAGTAATATCTCCGCGCAGGCTGCGTGCGAACAGGCCGCGCCGCAGCCGAGTGTGGCTTGTAACAACTCCCCGCGTCTGTTTAATAAATTGGTTCACACTTTGACTCGGCGAGCAGAACTCCTTCTCTTATTTATGATCTAGGAAATTGGAAAAAGGTAACAATTTACTTAGGTTAAAGTTTTTTGTCCTCCGCGCGGGGCAATATTTCTTGGCATTGTTCCGCCTAGCGAAGAAACAAAACTAAATTTCGTAACTTATTTTAATACATAAGCACTTCAACCCGTGCCGCGCTCGAACTCGAGTACCTACTTATAGCTGCGTAGAAACTTTTTTTACGCATCGCCATGGTGGACTCTTGTAACGGTCCCGCATAGATAATACCGTTATGGGCTTTTGAATAAGATTTGTTTGTATGGACATCTGGCAAAGCTAAGTGATTGGACTTCGTTGTCAAGAAACGAGTTTTATAATAGATAGGTACATTTATTTTCTTTTTATGTTAATAGTATAAATAAGATAAGCCATCTATCAACAGAACCAGACTATAGAGGAAAATTGTTAAGTTTTTTTTATCAAAATTAGATAGGAAGGGAAACAATGAGCCGAGCAGAAAATTTCGAAATAAGCGAAACGATTATATTGTCTTTGCTTCTCCAAAAATCAAAAATACAATGTTAATTAAATGTCATTTTTTATTTTCTATACACGTTGAGGAACGAGATTAAATGTAATATATTATATATAAATATGTGAACTGGTATAAATTTAATTTTTAAAATGAGATTTCCAAAAAAATCGATCCAGGCTTTGCAATTAAAAAATGTTTTTAATCCAAATTTAGCCAATTATGTCTGTTACGAATATTTTTTAAATATAATGTTTCGCACTGTGGTTCACATTAAATCATTAATATAAAACTAATACAAAATTATTTTGAAAAGGTCCAATGTAAAATTCACTTGAAAAGGTCCAATGAAATTCAATTGAAAAGGTATTCACATGAGAAGGTCCAATGATGCAGTAATATAAGGTTACTTGTGGACCTTATAAATTTAATGTGAACCACGTGTGAATTTAAGTTTGGAATGATCATCTGAAACACTTTAGCAGTAATAAAGATACACTAGCTTTTGTTCTAATAAACTTTGATATTATATTACTCGTATTTAAATGGACCTTACAAAATTTAATACGACGCACGTGAGTATATGTTGGGGCGATCCCATATAAATATTAAGTGCATTTTTTTGGCATCAGAGTCTGTAAATAGAGTGCGAAATGATGAAGAGACATTCAGTTACCAGCTTTCGTCATGTTAACTCTACTTGGTAATTTAAATCGCTCTCTAGACAATGTGTTAATTTATATTTACATTATAACAACAATTGTTTTTTTAAAATCAATAATAAATATTTCGAAAATCGTAGTCAAGAAGTTTCACTGTAAAGTCCATTACATTAATATGAATTATTAATAACTAAGTTTTTTTATTATAACCGTTGAAATGATTTATTGCTAAAAATATAGTATTGCTCTATCGGTATCAATATGTAAAGCGAGCATTTTTTGTTTGTTCGCGCTAATCACTCGATAAGTTCGATATAAAAAAAATTTCTATGTTAGGAAACTCTTACCTTGAGAAAGATTATAGATTTTATATTATGATGTCACAAGTCATAGGGGTAAAGTAGAAATAAATAATGTTATAGAAGTCGGTGAACCACTGCTTAAACGGTGCAAGGTAGAGAGAAACTCGCTTATTTATCATTCCGACTATGCAACCGATATAGCTCCGGCTCCGACGATCGATATCGTTTGGCGAACGGAGCGAAGGCGTTTAGCGATCACGAGAGGGATAGCAGCATACTTAAGAAAATTCTACGCGGGTGAAACAGCGGGCAACAGCTAGTAGATAATAAATTATAATAAATCTAAGACGTAAGCGTTTCTGGGCTATAAGCATTAGCCAGATTATTACTCCGTGCAGAGGATGTCCTCCCGTTCCGTTACTTTTAAGTATGTAAAAAATTGAGGGAAGAGAGGGAGATAAGAATGTTCTTATCTCCCTCTCTTCCCTCAATCCTCCTTTAACACACTTAAAAGTAACGGTAATAATAGCACGTAAGATACGGAATTACTTCCCTGCGATTTTCCATTTCGTATTTTTTTTATAACGCGACTAAAAAAGTTATACTTCGAAAAATTACTGTATGAAATTTTTCTGTAACAATAAACCCAATTTTTTATTTCTACATTTTTATAAAATTTTTGCACGTCTAATCTTATACATTTTTGTTGTACATATAAATACGGTGTTGCATATGGAGAACAAGTACTATTTATTCTTCACTCGAATTTTAGTGCTGGACGATATAATGTTCCTAATTGTTTTAAGGAACAGTTCAAAAACGTAATCGCAATTCATTTATCACAATTTGTTTTCCTTCAATTAATTTCCAATCCATTCAGTTAATTAAAGTATCTATACTATTGGAAAAATAATATATTCCAAGAATTGAAAAGGAAAACATTTATTTCTCGCTTAAATAGGTTGACATAATTTAAATATTCTGTTAAAAATGGATCAAGTACTCGCAACTAATTTATCGAACATAATCTTGAATAAATTAAAAGGAGAATATTAAAATAAGGAAAAATTTAAGTTGACTAACCCGAATTTAATTAAAATCTTTCACTAATGTTTCTCGCAAGTATCATTCATTCTTTCTTTAAATGTACTTAAATTTTATAATTGAAATTAGCCGGTGTTACGTTATTTTGTTGGTATTTACATAATTCATACTCCGCGTACTTTCTTTCGATTTGATATTTAAATATCTATATTTTTCTAACCAATTATTTATGGTTCAGGTTTAAAACTACGAAATTAAATTTCGATTATATTAAATGATTCACTCGATATAATTAAAAAAACTGAAAGGTTGCCTCGTATAACTTAGTAGTTATAAATTGAAGTCTCCAAACATTTTCACAAAAAATAATTTATATTTTATGAAATTTTATGAGTGTAATAAATACGTTTTTAATTACGACTATTTTTCCACAGTGCCGCAAAATGTGAGCATTAAAGCATTAAGATGAAAAAAAAAATGAAGCATTTTAAATAGTAATAGAAAAATAACAGATAAAATGTTTTCTAAAATCGTTTTCATGTTACTATGATTCAATTATGTGTAAAGTAATACTTACGCGACTTACAGAAAACAATAAATATATACATGCAAGCTTGCACTTGTGTTTTGAAGTGAAACTTCTTTTAAGTTGCGGTATAAGTTCATATGTGTGGAAATACAACCTTAAAAAAGTCACATGGGAGCGATTAAGTTCATATATTCGGAAATAACACTTTAACGAAAAGTATCAGGGTAGCGATTACGTTCATATGTTCGGAAATTAAACCGTAATGAAAAGTAGTAAGAGAGCAAATTTATTTCATATATTCGGAAATTCAATCTTAAACAAAAAGTAAAACACATCAGTAGTAGGGGAAGTGATGGATATATTTTTCGCCTTGTCTAAGAGACATCAAATCACATATCGCATAGAATCAAAGAAAAATATATAAATATTTTTGAGAACAGCTTGAAGAATCACGTATGTCGATATTGTATTGAACTAAGCGAAGGTAAAGATTTGAATATTTTAATAAATATTATTAAAATACCCAAACCTTTACCTGTAAATAATATTTTTGAATACTAAAGTCTAAAAATTAAATGTCTGCGCGGTCAAGCTGCATTAATGTACAGGTTTGTAATACATTATATTTAAATTTGACGTACATTTAGGTACTTAATTAAAAATATTTAAGAGTACATAGTATTAAAACATTTAGGTACTGAATTAAAAATGATTAAGAGTACATAGTATTAAATGAATATAAATTATTATAACATAAATATATGCCTATATTTTTCACAGTCGTTAAAATATGGTGCGTATTTCAAAAATCATTTAAGATGATAAAATCTTGGATGATCGCTATGATTTTTCTACAACACAAGTTTCTAAAAAAAATATGTTTTATAAAATCTAGGCTGATCGGTATGATTTTTCTACAGCTTAAGTTTCTAAATAAACGATATTGTAGTAATGTTAGGTTAAGTATTTTGGAAATAAGGGGGCAACAACATATTTTTTCGCTTTCATTCATTATATCTCTAATGAAGCTATTTTGATATATTAAAGACGATATGCTGATTGCTATAAAAAAACTATGAATAAAATATTTTTAAGCCCCTTATTATAAACACTCTCAAGTGATATTTGGCATACAAATTTTGAGGGGTTAAATTTCCATTTAACATTTTTTGTGTATTAGCTATTGAGATATACGGGGGTTAACATATTTTATTACTACACCAAATTTCAAGTCCTTATAGTAAGTTGTTTCAGGGGAAAACGCCTGTGACAGACGGACAGGGAAACGCGTGAGTGATCTTGAAAAGGTTCTTTTTTCCTTTTGAGGTATGGAACCTTAAAAAAGAAAATAAGATAAAACGTGTTCTCCCACACACAAATCCTCAACCGATGTATGTTACCAGTGATAACATTTTGAAGTAAGAAGTGACCCCTAATTGTAGATCTCAGTTATGGTAAGGGAAAGTGCTTTTCATTGCTCAGAGTTATTCTACGAAATATAATCCATAATGAGGACATCTAGGAGAACTACAGTAACCGACATAGCTCATAAGATTGACAAGCTGAAGTGGTAACGAGAAGGCCATACGGCGCGTAGAACAGACGATCGTTGGTAAGAAATGTTCTTGAATAGCGATCACGTAGCGAAATACGCAAAGTGGGGTTGCATGCTGCTGGGTGGACAGATAATGTGGTAAAGATTACGAGAAGACGTTGAATATGAATGGGATCTACCTTTGTAAGAATCTACAGAGGAAGCCTACATTCAGCAGCGGTCAATTCCGACTGATAACAACAATGATATGCCAATGCAATATCTAATTTTTCAACCCATTGATTTGAAAAATCTACAATAATTCTGTGTTTCATAATTGATTAAAATATTTGGATTAACTTAATCGATTACATTTATTCGATTAACTTACATCAACAATTTCTAAAGAAGAAGACCTACTTTATATATGTTTCGGAAAGAAATGCCGTTTAATATCAATTAAATTGTAACGTAAAGTAATATACATTAAAAACGACGTACTGGAACAAAATTGTCACTCACGTCAAGTGTCTTGAAATTTGTTTGTTCCTAATTTTTTTTCACTAATTCCACAATGAATTCATCATTAGAAAAATGCACATTTAATATTTACAAAAGTATAAACAAGAATTAATGCAATTAATTAAGGTAAAAATAGAAATCTACGAAGATATAATATTACGGCGTACTTTAAATCATCTGTCAAATGCAATCACTTATATGAACTTAAAAATATTTTACTAATTCTAAATTCTTTGTGGAATTAGTGAGAAAAAGTTAGGAACAAACAAATTTGAAGACATTTCTAGAGAGTAATATTTTTTCCCATCCCATATTTGTAATAAATAGTCGACAATTTCTCTTCAAATTGTCAAAATATCTTTGGTACTAAACTACACTCACATTTCCAAAATGAACTTCGCTGATTTTACTGATAACCTTTATTAATGCTGTTTAATATATTTGATATATTTATCTATATTTACAGTTAAGACTAAACACAGAATGAATAAACCAAACACATACAATTTAAAAAAAGACCAAATAAAAAAACGTTTTATTAACAGTTAAGACTAAACTAAAAACACTAATTGAATATACTTGGCATTAATTTTGTAGAAATTCATTATCGCTTAATTTTTATTCACAACTAAATGAAACTACGTGATGTAGTATTATACCTACTTTATTTAAATTATTATCCACGACTTAGGTTTCGTTGTGTAATAACATCTTCAGGTGGGCAATTCGAAGACAAAGCCCAGCAAGATAAAGCCCGTCAAATTGCCCACCTGAAGATGTTATCATACAACTACACGTAAGTCGTGGATAATAATTTAAATAAAGTAGATATAATACTACATCACGTAGTTTCATTTAGTTACAAACATTTAATTATACGATGAAAAACTAATGTGATTGTATAGCCTTACAATTGTCCAGCTTTAGTAACAACTGAGAATGAATAATAAAACTCTGGCTATATTTTTTTTCGAACCAAATTTACGTTTAGCTAACTTAACTTCAATTGATCTAACTTATTAAAGTGTTACATTAATGTGCTGTAACGAGTTTTAAACATTTAATATTATTTACTTACGGATTTATGTTTAATATTTTTATTTATAAGTATGACTTTTTGATTAAATTAGGCAAAAATGTGAGGTCCAATGTGATCTCTGATCTTTTCGTACGTAATTGCACAATTAATATTAGTCCTCATATGTTTCTGCATAAAAATATGTTAGTTTTAAATAAGAAATTAAGAAATTTCAGTTTAATAAGAAATATGCAAAAATTATAGTTTCTAATTGACATTTCATCATAAAAAGTGATGACAATGAAATAATTTATTAATCTTGAATTTATTTATTTGGAACATGATAAATTTACCAAAGTAGCCGAGTTGTATGCATCACGACATAAAGTTGTTAACGTTTGACGAATGGCAGCCAGCTCAAATGCATAGCAAACGACTCTCATTACCCGACTAATTGCATAAAGCGCGTGGCATACGAGGAGTAATTGCCGCTGAACGGGAAACGTGCACTAGATTAAGTTCTACGATCAATCTCTTGTGGGCAATTAAAACCTCATTAAGGTTTCACGAGGACCAGCCTCGTAAGGGCCAACACAGGACGTATTAAGCTAGGCGTTGTACGCGGCACTCGCCTAGCTATTGATATGATATATTAATTGCAGTTGAGAAATTTTAGCTAAGTATCCATATATGTATAAATACAATGCGAGCTTCTTTCTGTACAGTAATTTTTAGGTTTACTTTGTTATACTGATAGATTCAAGCGATACTTATTTTGTATTAACTATGTACTATTCTTTGTGTAGGAAACCACTGAAAAACGTGTCGATCTCGTTTTTTACAAGTATACTTCCGCATATAATAATACTGTCTACGTCTATAACGTTCAGTATAATCAAACTATTTCAGTATTCATATATTTTTTTTGAAATTTTAGAGAAAAAGTATTTCTCCGAAATTTAAAAATACAGATGTCCGACGGAGGTATAACGTCAATGTCTAAACCAGTCATTAATTTTAAATAAAAATATTTCCACATCAACTTTTACGCGATTACTTTCGTGTAATTTTGTTAAATAACCATGTTTGTTTTGAAGACATTACTCATTAATTTGGTCTATACACGTAAACTATTTAATTTGTATGTAAAAGCATTTTTTTATTAATTTAATAATTTTTATATAAAACGAAGATGATAAAGAACTACGACAAAACTTCTCCTACCCTCTTCCACCGTTACTTTACATTTAGTAATACCCATTTGACCAACGGTATATCCAGACGGAAAACTTCAACGCGCGATTTAAGTTAAATGTGGTGCCATCTATTAATGTATTTAAGTACACTATACATTTGTGTAATTATTACACGTCGACTAGCTAAGTACTTCTTCGTTGTTGTTACACTAAAGCAATGTAAATAAATCTTTGAAAATATTAAATCCGTATGTATTCTAATTGAGTAAACTGGTTGCAATCAAATAAAAACTAAATATTATTTAGTTTTTATCCATATATTATCATTTAGTTTATATACACTAATGCAATATAAATAAATCTTTGAAAATATTAAATCCGTATGTATTCTAATTGAGTAAACCGGTTGCAATCAAATAAAAACTAAATATTATTTAGTTTTTATACATATATTATCATTTAGTTTATATACACTAATGCAATATAAATAAATCTTTGAAAATATTAAATCCGTATGTATTCTAATTGAGTAAACCGGTTGCAATCAAATAAAAACTAAATATTATATTAATTTAGCCACTATACATTTCTAAAAGCTTTATTTCATTTGGATTAATTTGCTGTTCACTGAGAGCACTTAAACACTTGCTTTTTCTAAACTGAAGCTGATATTTTCATTGTCGAGACACAGGTATTTTCAATACAGCAATATTGACTACTGCTTACTCTTTACAATGGAATATTATTTACACGACGCTTATACTTAAGAGTGTTCCCAAATTTCAAGTAACCAGCTCTCGACTGCAATCGCAATCCTCTTCGGTTAAATTATTCGATTTCCAGTTACATTGCAATATCTATTTAAGTCCCAGAAGTCATATTTGTGATAAACAACACGTATTTCGAAACGGATGTTTGACGACCACGAATCTTACTAGCATCATCTACTATATTTCCTACCAGGATGATCTAAGTTTTTGATGTTGCGTATTTCTGATACTCTAGAAAGCTTTTAATCGCGTTAAAACAACATTTTATTAAACCGCCTATTAAAAGAAATTTTATTAAATCGCCTTGGAGAACCAAGATTCTCTCTACCATTCTTACTTTTCTTCTATTCGTATCTTGGAGACATAAAGTTATATGTTTAAGCACGAGATTTCATATCTAATTCTTATTTCATACGATCAGAGGTAGGTCACAAAGGTAATCTCGATCGATCTAGGTAAACAAAATGGGCAATGTATAAACTGCTTAGTGCCTGCTATTTTGCGGATGGCATGAAGGTTTCTTCAGTCATTATAGGTGTAGCTCAGTTATTAGCTGGATGGAACTACTCCAAAAGGGTTTCATTCGTGTCGATCTCGGTTTAATTTCTGATGATCGTCTCACATTCTACAATAAATCAAATCATCAATAATAAATTTAAATCAATTAAATTGACATAATTTAAGTAAAATTAGTAATTTTCTAATAAAATATCTCATATATTATTATTAAAGACAAATACAACAATTTATAGAATTTTAATGAATATAAAGAAAATAAATACTTTGAAATATTTTTTACACCATAGCGGAATTAAAATGGAAGTCTTTCGAAAGAAACACCTCAACAAATGGCTTCTGGCAAGTTTAATTATTTTCCAACTAATTTATTTTTAAAAATAATTGAAAGACCAGTTTATTCCTAACCGAATAAATCTAGTACAACTCTTATGAAACCATAACACAAAACCCTTGATAATTTGAAAGCCCTTCATGGGAGTCGGATAACGGTGCAAATATACGCACTTAATCCATTAGGTAAAGCTTGGTTGTTTAAATGTAACTTACTGCACGTTACGTGAATGCTGAAATAAACAAGTCGGAAATAATTATAAATCATCAGAAACATCCCCTACAAAATGGTTAATCGTTAAAGTCGCAAGCGGTATGTGGCGGACAGCAAAGGGTAAATCCCGTTCATTTACTTCATTAGAATTAAGTCAAGCGAGGAATTTTCATCTCATTATGTGCTGTGGAAAAGTTAGGTCGTCGGTTAATTTTATTTTTTACGAGTGAACCATGACAATTAACCATAGGCGTAGGAGTTAGGCCTACTGCGTTGTGTTTATTGTGTTGAATACGTGGTGCGGGAAATTTTCCTCTTCATTGAAGCTTAGTTATGAAACATTAAAATATTTTTGTTACAAAAGAATTTTTCTCATTTCTATCGAGATTGAACTGTTCCTGCTGTTTAGTTTAAATAAAACAAATATTTTAAGAGAAATATAAAATCACTACTTATATTTGAAACTAGCTATTCCCGCGACTATTTACGCGCAGACCATTAAAAACGCGCCAATGGCATTTTTTATAAACGTACTTCCATTCTTCATCTTTGGTAACACTTATTTCGCTGATATATGTCCTGTACCTACAAGGTACCGATAGCCTCGGTACCTACAATGTATCGACGCAACGTAAAGGATCTTTTGAAAATATTAAATTCGCATGTCTTCTGGTTAGCTGTAAACCGATAGCAAACAAAATAGAAACTAAACCGATAGTAAACAAAATAGAAACTGATATTTCATTAATATTCAATTTGTTTTCATAATAACATCTTCCTTCCGACTTCGGTTATTAATTTTTAATTTTAAAAATTATCTTAAAGCTTTCTATCACTTATCCTTCGTCTATCTATATATATATATATATATATATATATATATGTATATATATATATATATATATATGTATATATATATATATATATATATATATATGTATATATATATATATATATATATATATATATATATATATATATATATTCTAAAAAATACGAGTATAACTCGCACTACGAGGATATCCAGACACTTAGGCGCATACAAATATTTCAATGTACATAGTATTTCTATTAAATCATTTATAAATGTTAATATTATGTCCCACCATGTAAATATATAAACGTATTTGTCAGTATTTCTAGTTTAGATATATATTTCAAAATAAAAATTAATATTGTAATTGATTGTCATTTGTGTGGAGTTTTTTTAAACGTTTTAGAAACCCAACTGCATGCTATAAATCTGTCGGTGATTATTCATAAAGTTACAGAACCTATTACTTGTGATAATATTCATTTTAATATGAGTATTCCTCGCACTACGAGGGTTTCGTAGATACTTAGGCGCATACAAATATTTAATTTAGTACATAGTATTTCTATTAAATCATTTATAAATGTTAATATCATTTCCCACCATGTAAATATATAAGCGTATTCTTAATATATCTAGTTTGGAGACATAATAAATATATATTCCAAAATACAAATTAATATTGTAGTTCATTATATCATTTTTATGGAGTTTCTTTGAACTTTTTAGAAACCCGTGTTAAAAATCTGTCGGTGATTATTCATAAAGTTGTAGAACCTACTTAGTTGTGATAATATTCCTTTTAATTTCATTGTATATACTACTATTGTGTATTGTTTCATTGTATATACTACTATTGTGAATTGAAAAGTATCGAAAATATATTCATGATACAACCCTAATAATTTAAGGCTTATTCAATGATATTCTACATTAAAAAAAAACCAAAACCCTTTTTTAAAGGATTTAATAACTTTATAGACGTTATAAATATGAATACCCAAGCTAAATTTCAGCTTTTCAGCACTAAATTCTGCGAGTAAAAGAGCTGTGACGCACAAACGGACAGACAGATACGGAGAAACTAAAAGGGTTCCTAATTTGATTTAGATGCCCTAAAATGCTGGATAACCATTCTATTTCTACTAGGTAGTTTAGAAAAGTTTAACATATTGCATCTAAGTTAGTGACAAGATTTGGAAATACTCAATAAAAATTGAATTTAATACAAACAAAACAAATTATAATTGACCAACCTATTAAAGAGCATAAACAAAAAATATCAATAAACAAGTGTGTCTCTTTCCGAGTCGGATTTAATAAATTTTGAGATAATAACATAGCGGTATAAATAACACAATATTCATTTCGATTTGATATCTTTGAAGTACCATGCAACAAATATAAGATTAATTAAAAAATTATGTCATTATCAATGAATATTTTAAAGAGTTAATGAAAAATATTAAGAAAAAGTACTGTACAAGTCATATACAAACTGTCTATGTTACGGTTGGGAGTTAAAGAGAAGCAATAAAGCGATACAATATAGTGTCCTGTCAGCATATCGTTCGGATTTTACGAAACTGCAAAGGACAAATGGGTGCAGGGCATAAGAAAATTGCGCCGCAAATCTTAATACCTCTTTTCGCTAATCCCCGTCCCAAAAAAACCTCATTTATTAATAAGATTGAACCTATTGTTACAATTTTCTGAGCCTTGGATTATAAATAAGATAGTTTATTGGTTTTCAAAGCTCTGGTATTATGTTAGCTATGTAATGCTCTAAATATCGAATGCGTGACATACACATGGGAAATCTCCTTTAGCAGTTTTCCGATCTATTCTAACGAACAGTCTGAGTTTTTTGTTCAATTGGGGTTCGACTATCGCGATCTCCAGATAAGGTTACAGTAAATAATTCATGGATGGTTACAGTAAATAATTTACTCCAATTCATGGACAAAAACCGAAAATATTAAAAAAAATTATTCAAGCTCTTATATACTTCGTACATCAAAATTCTGGCACAAATAATTTTATTTGGGAATACATATTTGATATCGATAAAAAATCGATTTAAATACATTTCCTTGCTACTTTTATTAATAAATGCAAAAAATAATAATACCATCTTTGCAATTAAAATAGTTAACAACAATTGTCAACAACAATAAGCAACAATAATCAATTGATCTTTGCATATGAAATGTTTGTAAACGATTGTTGAACATACGGGTTGTGTGATAAGCCAACTTTAAAAATAAATTTCAATTATATTTCCATATATGGCATCGGCTCACACTATTGATATATAGATCCATCTTTTACGATATCCGTTAGGTTCCTACTTGATTATATAGTATTTTCTGTAACGAAAATTCCGTAAGTTTCATTTCAGCATGTATCATACCCGAAGTACCATATACGATCACGGTTCTCTTAGGGGTTCACGGTTCCCTTAGCTACTCTACTGAACGTGAACGAATTTTGATAAAAATGACACAAGGCCGGATTAGAGATTATATTACTCTAGTCCATGCGTACGAAGTCGTGGGCGATATTGCTTAGATATGTATTCTAACTTCACAAGTCAAGGCATGTAAAGTGATGCTTAGATTCATGTCAAATATCGACGACTCTTTATTTCGTCCTACATACAGAAAAATGAGTGCCACATTTGATTTAGACCGACTCCAAAAATCCCTAACAGTAACAATATTTTATCAATTTATACTTGCTTCAAGGGATTTTTACCGTAAAAGTTCCAACTAAATACTCGTATTCTTCAGAAATCTCTTCACAGTAGCAATATTTTACAAATTTATTCAAGTTCTGAAATGATATTTACTGTAAAACTTCCAATTAGTACTTGTATTTGAAGTCCGTTAAATTCTTTGTTAAAAATGTTATTTTTCCACTTTTCAGTACTCATAATCTCTTATGTTACTCAAAATATCACAAAATCGCAAAGAATTTACTAACACCTTATTTATTAAAATCGTAACAGGAATTTGCGCCATTTAATGAATATGAAGACATTCCGATATACCTACATACATACATGTATGCCTACATACATATATACGCACATACGTACAGATTTTGGCTTGACCGTAGTCGGATACAAATATACTATTAATCATTTTAAGTGTTTCTACTCAACCAGAGATGACGCTTATTATTTTCTGAACGGAGCTATGATTGCGGTTACCATAAACCAAAGCGAGAACTTCTCTTGAAACATACGACTTTTTCAAATTTAACTACTTCTAATTGATTTACAAGCAATGAATTGGCATTTGAGGAACGAAACATTGGAATCTATAAGAGATTGAAATGTATTTTTTATATTTCTCATATTTTTTAATTATTTAAAGTGTGGTTCACCATTAAGAAGTTCCTGTCATGACCGGCCGGTTTGAACTATATTACTCGTTAAAGCAAGCCAAACGAGCCCAAATACAATAAATATATTCCCTCTATCGAGGAGTTCAGTTCACCAGTTCAATTCCATCATTACATTTTCGCCACCATTTATGACCAAAGGGTTCATCAATATAAATCGTACCAGCCCAATCACGATGAACCTACTCCTCACAATGGAAGAGTTCCTGTCACTACCATCCGGCTTTATCCATAAGACCATAGCAACCATTTGTGACCAAAGAACTCGTCAAGATAAGCCAAATCAATCCGAACTCCGTGAAACTATTCCTCACAATTGAGGAGTACAGTCACCACTTTTCGGCTCTATCATCATATCTTGGACACTACTTGTAACCAAAAGACTCGCCAAGAAAAAGCAAACAAGCTCAAACATGGTGAACCTACTCCTCGCCATTAAGGAGATCCTGTTACCATTTTCCGGCTGCATCGTTAGACCGTTGTTATTATTTGTGACCAATGGACTCATCAAAACAGGTTAAATGTGCCCAAATTCAATGACCTTGGTCACATCTGTATCTAAAGAACTTATAAAGACACGTCAAATGAGTTCAAACACGGTATCAGTTTTCACAACGTAGCCCTGTACTCTCATCCATTGAAGAATTCCTTAAGATATCTCTGGAGTTCATTATCAGATCATAACCATATTCACAAGGAACCTCTCTGAAACTATTGCCTTTTAAAGAAAAAGAATAATTCACATTGACTAATGCGTCTCCGAGTTAGAGCTTAAATACATAAAAAAATATATATATGCGTCGAATTGACAACTCTTCTTTTTTGAAGTCTATTCGAAATTACTATTATCTTTGCGAATAAAAAAATTCCTCTTTAACATTTTTGTCCATTTTAATTAATTATTTAATTAATTAATTTTAGTTTTTAATAAAATTTAAAATCATATTTATGACCTTTTTTCGTATTACTGATAATGTATTAGAATTTTCAAAGTAATTTAAGAATATATGTGTAAGTTTCTTAATTTTATCTTCGTTCTTTTACAGCTAACGAAGCGCGGTTTTTCTTGGTTATAAAATATGCTTTAAATTAACTTTTTATAAGGGATACGAGAAGAGCGAAACCACGAAAATATTATAAATTTAACTGTAATTAAAATAATAAACTAAAGAAAGAACTATTTCGTGCTCAGGTTAAACTTGCACCGATGCTGCAGAGTATGACTTTCGCTCGAAGAACACTCACTGAGTTATTATCATGTTCGCACTGGATCTTGGCCGATGGATCGTCATCTTCTTCTTTGTTGTTAAAAGGGTCACATCCCGAATCCAATGGACGGATAATGGAGACTGATAAGACGATGAGTCTATTTATAAAGGAAGCGGAACCCACTAAAAGGATCCGTGAAAGACCCTCGATCAAATCTATGTAAATTCCCCATAAATGCGACGACTAATATCGAGCACCATCAATTACGGGCAGAGGAGGACTGCGAATGATGGGAGAGCCCTCGGCGATGAGAGAGCCGAGTGGGCTCGGGACGCAGGTACCCGCCATTGTTTACGGATCCATTGTCAGGGCCTTGTCACGGAGACGCCGTTTATCTGCAAAAGATTTTTCCCGTTGTCTCTGATGTGTTTCGATTCGGTAGTGCGGTGTATTAGGCATGTCGTTTACGCGCGGAGGAGCAAAAGAAATGGAATATTGATTGCCTGCTGCAAATGTTTACGGAAATTCAGAGATATAGTACAGTGTGACATGTTGGGATACACTTTAATCTCGATATGAATGTTGGTTTGTTTATTTATTCTATAATAACATTCAAGTAAATTTTGTAATTCGAACTACACGTTAAATCGATTAGACAGATTAAAGAGAACATCAATTATTGCAAAAACAAATTTAATTTTTTCCATTTATCTTTCTTTACTTTTAAAATCACCGCAGATTGTTCATTTTATTTTTAACATGTACTCAATACACAAGTAAGTTTACATTTTTAGGAGATTGCGATTCATAAGATATCAGAGTATCCAGGACGATTAAGATTTGAATGAACAATATTGAAGGACGTGGCAGGAAGAAAATAACAAAATTCATGTCATTTCACATACGGGTTCGTTTTATATTTTAAATAAGGTTTACTAAAATAACGATTTCAATATTTAAGAATCCAGTTTTATGCATATACAATCATGGATACATATCGAACAGTACGTTTCGAGAAATGCTGGTCTCTAACACATAATATTAATTATGAGGGTTACAACACAGGCACTCATATTTTGCACCATAATGAAACAAATGTAAATACCACTACGTCACAGAAAATACAAGGTACTATTTTCTGTATTGAATAAATTTAATGTCTACGGTTATTTTTACGATTTTGAAGATTTCAAGTTCTTTGGAATCGTTTGTAAACCGAAGAATCACAATGAAAATTAGAAAATGATTAGGAAAAATTTTGTTATATCGTTTATATTCTGAACTAAAAAATATATATTTTAATTTTTTCGATTAACGATTAGACGATTAATATTTTTTTAACAATTTAATTTTAATTTTTTTGATTAACATGTTTCGACTAGATGATTAATAATATGTTTTTTAACAATTTCAGCCTTTTTATTCTGCATTATGTCGTAAGATTACATTACTACAAAAATACTTTATCCTTACTTTCGATAGAAAGATGAAAGTGGCTAGTTTTCAAATTCTGTTTATTAAATTCTCTTCTATAGTAAAACTTTCGTTCAAAAACTGCGAACAGATTAACTTAAAAAGAGAGAAATGAATTTATTATTATTGTTATTGAAAAATTTAAACATGTTTTTTTAAATCAACCTCATAATCTATGTTAACGGTTTTAATCAATTCTACAGAAGTATAGAAAGGGCAGGAAGTGGCAATTTATGTACCGAACCAAGTCGAAGATTGTATATGATTGATATTATTAATTTGAAATTCGCTATCAGTTTGAATTAAAAACATTGATTTAATACAGAACTAAATAGAAATAAAAAAAACTAAAACCTATTGAAATTTGGCGAATTAATAGCGTTAAAATTAAATATTACCTATAGAGTGCGATGGTAGTGGGCGTCACATCGAGCGATTGGTTTTTTCTGGGTTAGTATTTGAAATTTGAGGAGAAACATGATTAGTTATCTAACAGCCAAAGTTATTAATCGAATTATTTATTGTAATGTTTATTACGTATTGGATTACTTAACCAAACACTTCGTGGGTAGATATTAAAGGTATTTAAAGTAAATAAACCTATGATGACAAGATTATTAAAATCATAAACTTATTACGTAGACCAAATAGAATTTATGTGGGAGCGTAAAGTGTTGTGGTGTTCAGTAATATAGACTAGGATGTGGTTAAGTAAGCTTTATTATGATAGAGGAAGTCGAATTTTTTAAAAGATATATAAGATTATTTCCAAAACTTACGGTTTGTAGGAAAAAATATTTATAATTTAAAAAATTAACCAAAATCTAAGACAAGTTAAAGCTTTTTTTAAGTGTTTCACTTACATTGAAATAAGTTTGTTAAATCAAATAGTTAGAAAAACAAATTATTTATTTTATTCTAATACGAATAATTTTATAATTATTCCTTAAAATATTTTGCACGAAAAATCAAAGAAGTTAAAGTTAGTTAAATTTAACTTTTAAATATTTAATTAAAATAATATAAATAGTTATTTCATTTGTATTATATTTAATTTGTTTTATCTTATGCACCGGAGTTTAATAAATAAATATTTTAAATAGAATTATTCTCAAATTTAATTAATTAATTAGAGATAATTACAATTAAACAATTAATTAATTAATTAATTTACTAATATAGCATAACTATTAAAAATAATTCACGAGAAATGTAAATATTTCATTGGATAAACTTAAAAATATACATATTTGAACAAATGAGTTAATTTTTATTAAATATTTCATTTTATATTTTATTTTAAAAGTTATGTAAAAAATATTTGAGGTAATTGCTAAGGTAATCTGATTTAATTCAGATTTTTAAAACATATGATTGACAGGTGCGGGACAGGCGAAGAGGCGCAGGAACGCAGATGGATAATGAAAATAAGTAAAAATATTACATGACATTTTCAATTGCATTTTAAATAGGAAGGTTCCTCAAAAAATTATCTTGCCTTTAAATTGATTAAGCTTATAAAGCTGCAAAATTTGTATATTGGCAAAATACAGAAGACGAACAGACAGACCTGATGAAATTATAAAGTTCTTAATTTGATACGGAACTCCAGAAAAGAGCAATGCCTAAATGTCTATATAATCGCATTCAACTAAGTTCATTTAATTTCATCGATAAAATGATTTAACTCTACTGTAAACGTCAAGTATATTTTTTTACAGGAAAATTCGGAAATCTCGTTATATTTTAACGCATACCCTTATTTTACGAGTAATTAGGCACATTATTCTATAAATTGTCATATATGAAATGGTAACTTTTGTCACAATCAAGAAGAGAACGTGTCAAAATTGTTCTAAAAACGAATATTTTAACAATATAAAAAAGGATAAATTGAAAATTGCCAAATTATCCGTTATTATATTGCAATTTATCCTTTATTATTTGTACATAGTTTGATAATTTATGTAATGGGTACGGAACTCTAATTTACCCAGCCCAGCTATTGAACTAAATCTCAGGAATTATCTCGTAAAGTTTTATTTAATTCGGCCCAATATTTATGTATATATATATATATATATATATATATATATATATATTGATTTGATAAATACATACATATATATACATAAATGGCCAAACAGACAGCTATTCCGAACAAATTGTGTTGTTTTCTACTCGATTTCAGCAGACATTTTAGACAGATTTTAGCAGACAAATTAATTTATTCTTTATTCATTAGGACTCTGTACCTAAAGAAAATGGAACCCTTGTAAAATGACTCACGCGTTTGTCTATCCGTCACAGTCAGTTTTCTTAAAAACCGTTCGATGTAGAAATTTTAAATTTGACATGGTAATAGTTCATATCATAGTTTGCAGCAGTTAAGACTTGAAAATATTTCTATGATAATTAAGGAGGAGGCAAATTAGGTAAACTATTTTTTTTTCGTGTGGAGTCAGAGGAACTACATAGTAGATTACAAACAAATCTATATCAGTTTTTCCAGGTCTAATAGCTTTTGACACATTTGTGTTTTTTAAACCTGTAATATATGTATCAGGAAATATATTAATAGGTTGAAAAATAACAACATTTATAAGTAGTTTGATAAAAACTCTTTATGCCATAAATGTTTAAAGTTTATATACACGGAACTCGCGCAGTGCGAGTTCTACTCCTACTTAACAGGTTTATTTTTATGATTATATTTGTCTCATACGTTGTCTAAAAAAATTAAAAAAATATACTGAAGGTGATACCAAAACAGCGTTTTGATTACGTAAAGAAAATATATTAAAATAAAACTTTTATTTTGTTTTTTTTCTCTACGCATTAGTTCTAAGTATATTTTAATAAATACACTGAAATCAATTAAAAATATTCAAGGATGGAATGTTTCTTGACGCTGCGCTACTGAAGAACCACTGTGCATCATACATATATGGTAAATTAATCAGTTGGCAGTTTGTTTACATTACTTTATGCCTCTTTTGAATCACTACGTAGAAGGCGCAATAATATATAGGTATCTTGAATAATCACAGACTTCCTATCGCATAATAAAAAGAGAGGACAAACAGTTTTAAAAGACAATAACAAAGAGATAAGAAAATGGCCAGTTTTAAAAAAACTAAAAAATACGAAAAATATTTTATAACCAAAGGACTTATTGAGACAAATTAAACGAATCCAAACTCGATAGGTGTACGGTTAGCCATTGAGAAGTTCCTATAACCACCTCTCTCATTCATCATCAGATCCTTTCGGTTACAATACGTAACCAAAGGACTCAATGAAATAAGTCAGACGTCTCGAAACTCGATGGGTTTATTGTCAGACATTCTGAAGTTTCTATGGCGACCTCTATTCTTCATCATTATATCAATTCGATCGTACCTACCACAATATTGTATTATCATCAGAATTTGATAAGTTTTGTAGAGTTTAATATCGATATTATTATAGTGTAAATAATATTAATTATTAATATCGATATATTAGAAGTGGAGCTAACAAAAGTGTTTTGTAAATAATTTAATTTCTTGTAAATTACAGTGCCAGCTAAGTCTTATGCTGGCACTTCACTCGAAGATGCGTGTTCGCGTAGCGTATTCGCTATGTTTGGCTAAATATTCGTTCAAAATTCAAATGTCAAAAACACGCAATCCACACATGGACGCAATGCAACAAATATATTTATTTGTACATAATCAGTGAACGCACTAAGCGATGGACGTGTTGACGGCAGCAGTAGGTTATTATTTCATGAATGCGTGTTATCAATACATGCTAAGTGTATGTATTTAAATACAAAGTCGTTAAAAGTGCATCGAAGAGAAGACGTTGGTAGATGTTAAAATATACAAAAATCGAACTAAGTACGTAAAAATATCATTATTGGACAGACACCCAATTTAGAAGCTAATTATTGACATTTTTTTTCCAGGGAATGTATGAAGGAAATTTATTTCGCCGGACACGTCTGTACAGATCGCCGTCGCGCGCTCTGCTGAGCGAGCCACGTGTTGACGGTAAACGATAATATTTAATATATTTGCATCCTTAGTTTTTCACCAAAAATCAGCAAGCGGATGCATTTGCATATTTGCTTTGTTCGTGTAAATAAGGCACATTTAGACATATAAATAATTTACACATGGACGTTTTCGGACAAATAAGCAAGTACAGGAACACGCAACGCCAAGTGAAGTGTTAGAATTAATATAAATAACGATATTTTCCGCTGTATTAAAGTTAGTTTCGTGAATTTGTCCAAATAGCCTTAACGTTTATAATAGGTTTACGCACCGACATTGTCTTCTTATCAAATTACTTTATTAACACGACGATATCTCTTAAAGTAAACAAAAGAAAGAATATTTTATCGTCTAGGTTATAAAGATTAAAAAAATTCATGTATATCTAGTGGTTTGGGCAATGAATATAATACTTACAATGCATCCGAACTGCTCTTTTTCTCTAATAACCAAACTTTTTCTAGTAAACCACGTATGTAAATTTTAGAATACTAGAAGATGTGAACTAAACACCTGGGACACTTAAATCATTAAAGTAAACGTTTATATTATTTCACAATGACACAGTACGAATAATATAATACTAGTAAAGATTATTTTGTCTTATTGAATATATTTGGCGTTGATTTTGTAGAAATTCATTATTCGCAACTAAATGAAACTACGTGATGTAGTATTATTTCTACTCTCTTTAATTTCTTTACCACGACCTAGGTTTCGTTGTATTACAACATCTTCAGGTGGGCTACATTCAACGCAAAGATTCGTATTTTGTCTTAATCAAGTCTTGTTTATTTCACTGAACACAACAAAAAATTATACCTATGATTAAATATAAAACAACTATAAGGTTTCATCCGCTGCATAAACACCAACAAAAAAAGTTTTTTTAGTTTTATTATATTTAATTTTTGACGACGTTTCGCTAGTATGCTTTAACTATTCGATGTGGCATCTATTACTAAGACGTTGAACTAACATTTTGTAGTCATTCGAATTTAAAAGTTTTTACACATTGCTATATCTGAATGGTTATATTCCAAAAAAATAATTTGAGAATTTTAAATTTAAATTCGGTTGGTCATAGGTTCATAGCTATATTACACAGGTTACGTAATTATTTAACAAAAAACTTCAAATATAAAATTATGTACAATTTTATTTCTAATGCGATGCCATACGTGTAAAAGGAGAGCCGGAAAACCTTTTTTTCTACTTACGCGTGTAGGAGAGAATTCTTTGAATAAAAATATCTTTTTAAAAACATTTTTCATTGAAAGATAATAGAGTGGGAGGTCGCTAAAATGAACGTTTTTAGATCCTTTTTTACCAGATACATCTTAATAAACTTGATAGGTACTTGCAATATCTCGTAAATACTACAAATATCCTCTTTTTAAACGCCTATTATTAATATCACGTTATACTATAACAGTTTCTAAGTTACGAGTATCACGTTCTTTTATGCTATTAAAATATGTCAAAAATAAGGTTCATCATGTTTTTAAAATTAAAGAGAAAAAGTAAATTTTATCAAAGTATATATGCGGAAGTGCGATCACGAGTGGGACTTGGCTGATTTTTCTTACGTTGTTACGGTGTTAAAGCAACTATGGAAGTAGCTGTTTATATTATTGATTATATGAACTTTCATTGTTGCTTTAATTCTATTCTAATAAGGTCTTTATTTATTTTATCAGCTATACGTAATCTTGTCTCATCTTCTTTTGTGTTTTCGTTCCTCTATTCTACTTAATATCATAACAGAAGGCATACAGGCCTATAGCCTAGAGGAAGGGCAAAACTAAACTAATTTAGCTACTTACTTTACCTATATTACTCATCTTTACTCTGGATGTTTGTGTTACGAGATTTTTTATAATTGTTATATAATAGTTTATATTACAAAAATCATGTGATATAAACAATTATACAGATCTAGTGTTTGTCTGCGATATAACTCGTGCAGATTTTTAGTTAACTGGTGGTGAAGTTTTCTTTCCACATTTTCTCGACCCTTCGGGGTAAAAACGATGATACTTTGAATTTATGAGAAATGTTTATCGCTAACTTTTATTTTTGTTTACTTTAATATATTATATATTTTATTATTGCCATTTTAACAGGTTTTTAATGCCCATTAGGTCCGTTTCATTCTTGAGTTAGTTACTTTTCATATAGAAAATTTATTTATTTATACATATATAAAACCAAATTACAAGAACATTTCCACAGAATTTATAACACAGAATATTATAGTGAAATTCAAATTAAATAAATAAATTCAATAAATCAATAACTGGTAAATAAAACTCGATAAAAAATAGGAACGATGAAAAACGGACAAAAAGCTTGGAACTAGAAGTTATTCGAAATTAAGGAGTGTTTAATTTTCCAAAACCATTTTAGCGTTGATAGTAATGAATTTTCCTTGTGAACCATATATAAAAATGTATTTGTGATATAAAGAAAATTAGTGAGTATTCGATATGAATTGCGGTACCAAGCGAATGACAACTGTTAATTTAGAGTGAAGTTAACATTATTATTTAAGAAGCGTTACTTTGTACATACATTAAACTTGGAGATGTAATTTATGATATAGCCCTATATTTAAAAATACTCATTTTATGTGTTGGAGCATGCCTGGGTTACTTTAAGGTGAATACGTTACATCCATTTATTACATCAGGGTAAAAATTATGATATTTAATATATAAGCTGAACAATCCACAGTTTTTATTCATCAGTGCTTAAATCTGTGCTCTCGGTTCTTATTTTGTGAACTCTAATAACTGAATATAAAGTTTATTCTTTTGGATATTCTTTTGGAACAAATGGAAATCAAGACTTTAATTTGGACCCTAAACATCCTTCAGTGGGAATTTCATTCAAAGAGGTCCACGACAAGATATTCAGGTTATGCTGTGCTAATAGTATTATACTAAAAATTTAAAAAGTTTAGTAACAGATATCGTACACAAAAAGTATAACAAGTTGTTTTGGTTTTTAGATGATCCAGACCCAATCATCGACCCTAAATTTTTTCTTAAATATCCATGTACAAATTGGTACCTCAATTTTCTGTAAAAGTATTGATTTAAAGTAGTAGTCTCATGTCGCGGGACATGGAGAGGTTCACATTAATTATATAATTACATTTCAAGACTTTTTTTATACGTGGAATTATCAGCGAGGCCTCGAATGTTGAAAATATTTCCATTGTAGAGATAGAATGCTGAATGTCAGCATCAGGTTAGTGAGCGCGGTAAGCGCTTAACGTCGCTCGGTTTTCTCAGCGAAACATAAATTTTCCGAAAGTAGCAACACACGACGTAACTCGTCCGCGCGCACCCGCCACGCCGCGGGTACCTCGTTTTAATTAGGCCACCGAACTTTATATTTTACATGCTACTTAATTAACTTTAATCATGAAATCTGAGTAATGTTTTGTGAAATTCCAGAGCCGCACCAAGACACGGACTCTTAACTATTACCTATTAACGTCGCGCGCCTTCCGTTTAACTACCGTACATCTTAGTCATTTAATAATGAACAAAAATAAGAAAAAAAATCACTTGTTATAATTAGTGTTTCAAGAACGTTAATCGCAAGACACAAAGAACTCACTTTTTTAACGGAGCCCGCTTTCCTCTTTTTTATTTTTTTATTTAATTGTGGTGAGACAAACATTTTTTTCGCTTTATATTCTTTAAGAATGTGAAAATTGGCATCCAGTCATTTTGAATTGCGAATTATTTATTTGTGACATTAATTGAATATTTAGCATGTTGATTCACATAGAGAGGGCTTTCCGGTAGTGATTTATTGGATTATAAAGTTTCTTTTGTCGTAGTGATAAAATATTTCATAGTGTGAACTTTTATATGGAACAGCGCTGAATATCTTTGTATTTAATTTTGACACAATTGTGGCTGTACAGCTGAGTGCTTACTTATTTCCGAAACGCTACACCCAAAGTTATAAAGAAAATATTTGAATTTACGCAATTACTCCACTCTAACAATTTACTTATATTGTTTTCCGTATTTGCATGGAAATCCTTTCCTTCGACGAATAAGTAAAGGAGATTAACGTAAGACGAAGATACTGGGGGCAGCTCAGCCGAGACGCGGCGATGGGACTAAAAACAAATTAAGTTTTATACATTTTGCCGTTTACAGAAGGAATTTCGGCAATGTTAAGGCTTGCGACTGAATTTATTAGCGAACCGCTCGGAGATGGACCGAGTGCGGAACGCCCCGTCGACAAGAACGCTTTTAGAGGGACTTCCTGGACACGCCGAGTGCCCTGTCCCTTTTTTATATTAAATTCATTTTTATAAATCCCGTTGTTATTTCATATATTCGTAATGTACGTAAGATTGCATATTTTCTAAGTAAAATTTTAATATGTTAGGTTTTTTAAGTAAGGGCGATGTCGTATAAAAACAAATAAATGGTGTAATTAAAATAAAGTATGTGTGAAAAGAAACTGACGCCAGTGAATGTCAATTGAATATTGTATATTTTGAGTTTTTACATGAGGAATTTTTGTTTTAAGGGTGTTTTTGTAGCTGATAAAATAAACGTTAGCCAGAATGAATTTGTTGGCAGATTAAAAAGAACGGTGAACAAATGAAATACCGAGGAAAGTGAAAGTTGATGTTCGTATTGGTAACACGACTCTATTATTTATGGAATCACTATTATATATGGAATCGAATTTTTTACACTGAATAGTCTATATCAAAAACCGGCAGTCTGATTGTTGGTCCACCCATAAATTTGAAATGTTTTTAAAATTTTGAGATCTTAATGACAACTCAATTGACAATTTAAGGCTTAATAGAAACTTTTCCAATCACGCCTCTCTGGATGGGGTGAATGAAAATGTTTTCGTCCTTTATATGTAAGGGAAGATAGGTAACTTTTCTTTAATATTTTTTTGCACCTGTTTGCAAAATTTCATACATATACGTTTGAAACTATAGTAACTTTGGGGCAGTGACAGACGAGCGGACAGAGTAACTTGACAAATTATGGTGGTTCCTTTTGTGACTACGGATTCCTAAAAAGGAGATCCTGAGTTTTAATCGGATGTGACAATATAATATAGATTTACAGTGTTCGTAATGAATATTGCTTAAACTTAACTTACACTACTCTTGTTCTGAGGATACTTATACAGGCCATAAGGTTGGTATAACGATATTAATTACTACTACTGACATTATTTCAAAAATGTAATTTGGCAACGTCGCGTTTCATAAACAAATACGTTTTTAAATATCAATAAATCCGACTGAGAGTCCTGATCGTGTATAGAGAAAATGAAGTCTTAAAAGTCGAAGTTCAAATGTCTACGAAAGTCATTATATTCCTTAGCTATCTTAAACTACAATCTTATCCTCCTTCTCGGGTCACCGTCTTTATGTTTAACATGCGACGTAGTTTGTGCGCATGAATCTATTTTTTGTTATCGCAATAAACTTTGTTCATTAACAACTGTTTGTCCGGGAACAGGTTATCGTTTAAGCAAATGTTATATTTTTGCTAGTAGCAGATCCGGTTTTAAGTATTACGTATGGATTCTATGACTTATTTTTTGTGATTATGTAATTTATTAGAATTTAAAAAAAACTATCTTATAAAATGTGATGTTGCCTGTTTGTCTTTCTGCCCGCTTAGTTATAACTCAACTTTTACTGTATGAATTTTGTTGTCGTTTTCAGTGTTAGTTACGTCGTCTATTCTGGAATATTTATATGCACAACATTAAAGTATATTTTGTATTAGTTATAACGATATGTGTGCAAAAATAGAAGAAAACACTGTAGATTGTGGTCTATATTTGTTTACGTCGTCTGTTTTTGTGCATATCGTCGGAGAATACATTAATAATAATTTAAGGAATTTATATGTATGTATGTATGTATATATATATATAATATATATATATATATATATATATATATATATATATATATATATATATATATATATATATATATATATAACATAACTCAAAAGGTAGCTTACTTTAATTTAATTTGTGATATCAATTGTTAAGTTTAGAAAAGCGAAATTATTTTCTTTTCATAATAACTTTGCAGAATTATTACTTTGTATTAAGCTGGCTGTATGTCACTGCTTCGTTCGTAGATGGTTATGTAGTGGTTTCGCGTGTATACGTTATCTTAGTTACGGTGCTCCCCTTACGGTCATTAAACGCCACTATATTCACAGAATGATATCGATCGTCGGGATCGGGGTATATCAGCAGGAATACACAGGACGATCAGTAATAAATAATTCAGTCTCTTTCTATCTTACGCGATTTAAGCAGTTTTCCCTGACTTGTATTATATTTGTTTTTAAAAAAGTTATTCTATAATCTTTCTCAAAGTAGGGGCTTTCTGACACAAAACTAATTTTTGAAATAAAGTCGGCAGTTCCAGAAATTAATATAAACAAACAAACTTTTCCGCTTCATCTGTTATCATATAAACGTATCTTTATAAATATTTTTGAATTAGAAATATAAAAAGTTATCCAGCAGTTTTAATTCATTGGTACAGCAAGATTGTTATTCAGGTTCTTCTCAGAACTCTCAAAAATCTTAAGATGAAAATAATCTGTAACACTTTAGCCTGGGAATTTATTATGATAAATTATTTATTTTTGAATAATAAAAGCAGGCCCTAGTTGTGTGGGTAGTGGCCCCATCTTATTGAAACCATACATTTGACACGTCGTCTCGTATCTGCGGTACAAAAAAAATTGTTAATGATTTCGATACACCGCACTTTGAATTCGTCGCTGAGACACATTTTATTTCTCATTTTCAACATTTTCCCAATAATCGTTACTATTTTCTCAGTAACGATTTTCATTGTCATAAACAGAATCTTCATGAAAAAAGTCTTAAGTAAAACACTGAGTTACTTCTATAATCGATTTCCCTATCCGCAAAATAATATAGTATCGCTCATTATTCAAAGCCAAATAAGGTGTTCAGTGCATCGTGTCGTATAAGCCGCGCGGCGCCCGGTGTTCGCGCACTGTTGGATCTCTTGTATTACGGTTGTAATAGTGTATCTGAAGAACGGAATAAGATCAAAAGAAATTCATTGACTAATCATCTTATTTGTTTTCCAGCACCTCATAGAAGGAAGCTTGTACACCAATTTAATAATACCCTGTATATAAAATAAATCCCTCACAGTATTTTACTTCAATGAATACTTAAAACATATAATTGGTAAATAAGAAAAATTACAACGAAAAATATATGGAGCGGGTATTACAGTGTCATTTTAACTATTTAGGCATAAATTCCAGTAAATAATTAAAAAACTATACTTACAAAACTAAAAGGCTAGTATAAAACTACTGACAAGGGAAGGTAGTTAAATCAAACTAAGCCGAACGCCTCAAATGAAATTTAAAAACAAACATCTTTTTCGTAGAAGTATGTAATAATGAGTATTACCGCTAAATGTTTGCGTTAAAAGCAAGGGTTTTTTGTAAATTAACATTTATGTATATTTACGTTGGTACAAACAAGGCAATGCAGAAAATAATTTTTTTTTGTGTTTTCATTTTTAATCAAATTAGATTCATCATTTGCAACGTTTGTCATTCGATTCAATGACGCATTTATATCTCCAACATCGTTATCAGGGCGTGTTGCCCAGAGTGGACTGAATTTATGCACCCACCAAATAGATAAATTTCCGGTGAATAGCGGAGGGTAGCCAACGTGAGTCTGGCTCCCACGTTATTTATTTTGAAGCGGTAAATGAGTGCGTAAGGCCGGTGATAAATCCTGAAGAGGTGTCCTAACCAGGCAGCTAGCCGGCGTAGTGCGGTTTGCTACCAGCGCTTTGTAAGGCGGACTCTGCACTCACTTCTACATTGACATTAGTCAATCTCCCACTACGAATTGCTCGAATTTTTGATCAATAGAGTGTGTTGCTAAAGGAACATGGACAGTTCGTTGGAAAAAAATGAGTTTGCACCTAAACCTCATTCCACACCAGGAATTATAATTTAAGTGGATACATTTTTAAAAATATTTTTTACTATGATAACATACTACTCGGTTTCTATTTTGAGTGTATTTGGGCGGCTTTATAACGATATACAGGTCGTTGATGAATTGCTTCAGCAAGAATTTTTTTAATACCCCTCTAAAATATATAACGAAAATAATATCGAAAAAATATTGAACATGTCGGCTCCGCTGCGCCACTGGAGTTTACTGCTTAATTACGATTGTCTTGGAATTTATAAAATAGGTAACACTATGTATAAACAAAAATATAAATATCATGTCACAATACATCTCTCACCGTTAAGGCAGCGTTCATAAAAAACACATTCGCATATTAATGAAAGCATTTTTGAAATCGGATGAGTAGTTTCGGAGATTACCTCCTACATCCAAACTTACAAAATTTAACTCTTTTATAATATATGAAAATTTCTTTTAACCGGATAATATCCAAACTGTGTCCATCCTGAAGGTCTTTTCTAAATATTGATGAAAGAATTTTGAAATCGGTTGAGCAGTTTCGTATATTACCTCCTATATACAAACTTACAAACTGTTACCCTTCTTTTAACGCTCTGAACTTCTGATTTTACTCCTAACAACACTTCATACCGGTCTCTATATATGAAAATCGATTCTTAAGGAGTAAATTCCGAAAATGTTTGATTAGTGCCTTTTTTATTGATAAATAATTTATATGCCAACAAAAATATTTTTTATCTTCAAAATTTTCCCAACATTTTATTATCATAAACATACATTTCAACCTAAGAAAAAGTCCGAATTACCAGGATAGTCGATTTTTCTTTTTGCGAAATAACACTCGTGTGACTCACTACTCTAGGTCGAATAATGAGTTAGGTGCGTCGCGAGTATTCGCTTTGCCCACAGTAATCGCGCGGCGCTCGACGCGCATGCAATTAAAACCCTTGCGCCGTTATGAAAGTGAATCTAAAGAACGACATCAGATAGAAACAAATATTATTGATTATAGTTGACTTATTTTTTACTCTGATACTCATACAAATTGGCTTTTTACGCCAATTAAAAATTTTATTTAGGAATGCACAGTAGGTGCAAGCGAAACGTTGCCGTTTTCCATGACGAGTTTTTGGATTAGTGGAACAAGATAAGAAAATTGTTTCAAAGGAAACGTTTAAAAAAAATTACGAATACCTAGTTTCATAGCTTTAGTTTATAATCGAATAACATGAGGGATGAAGTTTTCAGGAAGAAAATGATGATAACATTATTTGAAACTTTCCTTTAATCCCTATACAAGAAGTTTTAATCATTTTTACCTGGCAGTTTCACTTAAGTATTCTTGTCAATATTACGAAAATATAAATTGTTGAAGTCAATTAATTTTCCAATATTCCCTGCTTAATATTATTCTAAATTTATCGGTTCTTGCGTCTGGGTCGAGATTATGGTTGTCTTTCCATTATGTCTTATAGTTAATTAAGCAGCGTGAATTCATTACCGACATGGCTTCTAAGATTTTTGTTTAACATATAAATTAACCTCAAAATTAATTGAATATAAAAATACATAGATACGCATTTTATCTCGTTGTGTCTATAATATGTAATGGGTATCATAGTGATAATATGATACCCATTACATATATATATATAATTTTGATATGAAAAGGCAAAGAGAAAATATAAAATTTAAAATGTTGTACCTACCGGTTCAACTCCGTTTGCATATTTGAATAGCCAGAGAGAAAATATAAAGTTTAAATTGCTGTACCTTCCGTTTCTATTCCGTTTACGTATTTGAATAGTCAAAAAGAAAATATAAAGTTTAAATTGCTGTAACTACCGGTTCAATTCCGTTTGCATATTTGATAGCCAGAGAGAAAATATAAAGTTTAAATAACTGTACCTACCGTTTCTATTCCGTTTGCATATTTGAATAGCCAGAGAGAAAATATAAAGTTTAAATTGCTTTACCTACCGTTTCTATTCCGTATAAAAATACACAGATGCTATACTACCGTTTCTATTGCATATTTGAATAGCCAGAGAGAAAACGTATAGTGTATTTATCTACTTATCATTTCTGTAGCGTTTGCTATAAAAACTTTTTTTACTTGTTGAATATATGCTTTTCAGTTAATTTTCGATTTCAACGTTAAAAATTCTCTAAATTGGCTGCTAAAAATATTAAACGGTTGCTTTAATTATAACAAAATTTTTAAATCGATTTTCATTTTTTTTTTCAATCCCATTTGCAATAGTTGACATTATATTTAATGAAAAGCAAGTCAAAAACCAACTCATAATTTGGGGTCCATACGTAATGAGTTCTTGAATGATGTAATGGGTCGAAATTATTAATATACTTCAATAGTCCACTAGGTATTTTTAATTATTATTAATATCGATTACCAAGCTGTTTTCGTGTACAAAATCAAAATTCTAAGACTGACAACCTGACAGTTAAAATTATATTGAATATTTAAAAACAAATTAGTGGAAAGAATACGATCATAAGAATATTATCGAGTCTAATTCCTCATTGTATTCCTCATTAGCATTTGCGGTATTTAATATTTCAAAGTTACAACTTAATATGACATTAAGACTTAATACCTCTGTAAGTATTAGAGTCAACATATTTAAAGCTTAAGTAAACGATATTAACGTGTTTACATTAAGTTGTAACAGTATCAAATAGACGTCAAAATCGTTGTTATTAATACTTAATTTGCAATCAGTCCACAACTATTTTACGCCTCTTCCTCTAATGCAATATTCTGGCGATTGCAATGACATTTGAAACTTTCTTAAATATACTCATGATAACTCAACACATTTAAAGCGGGAGGCGCGTACGTGAACCAAATCTCTGAATGGACGTCGCTGTGGTCGTTAGTGGAACTTATTGAGTTTTAAGTAAAATTATGTAACTGTCACAAATCCAGCTATTCTTTGAACATTACAATCAATGATTCTTTGAATATTAGAATCATAATATTTAAAGTGAAGCTTTAAATAAGTATATTAATATACTTACAGCAAGTTGTAACAATACTAAATACATGTCAAAATCGTTGTTACTGACACTGAATTTGCCATCAGTTCACGACTTTATTACGGTTCTAACTCTATCAGATGTAAACTCTGACGTGACTTTGTGAACTTGTTTTTGGTCCTCGGTTACAACTTCTCTGAATAAGGTCGTAAGTAACTCCATTTAACGAAGACCATCTGACATACTCGTACGTAAGGATATTCGATACCTTTTTTAAATAGAAGCTTGTACATTCGAAGCGGAAGGCACGTGACGTCAACATGTTTACAATATATTGTAGCGGGACTGAGCGGGAGTCGCGGCTCGCGGTCGGCACGGGCGACTATCGATCCGCGGGGGGCGCGCGGGCGGCGCGCGATTAGGCGGCGCCTTTTTGTGAATTAATTTTTTTGCTCGACCTGCGCCGAGCTAATGGAGTTGTATTGTCTACCGGCACAGAACTATGCATAGCTTTGATAAAATCTATGACGACGGCGCTCTTGTTTTTGGGGTTTATTTCGACGCAAAAGTCTCTTCCTTCTTTACTGTTATATTCAGTTATATACATCGTCTTATTTGTATAGTAATTTAATTCGGTATATTTTTTGAATTCCGTGATACATTTGAATACATTTGAATAATTATCGTATTTCATAGTTAAATTTGGTTGGCCGGATACCATAAATATCATGATTGATATATTGAACTCAGGAATTTTATTCTTAATATAGTCTTTCAGATAAAATATGTTTTCATGAAACTAAATTTACAGTTAGCGAAAGTCACTTCCTCTTTATATTACTGTATATTTATTTATATGCAATGTCTTATTTTTACAGTAAATTAATTCATTACATTTTTTATACTTTCGTGTTATATTTGAATGGTATATGATAAAGTATTAAATTAGGCTGGCCGGATACTATAGATATTATAATTGACCTAATATATTGAACATTCGTCAAGAATGTTATTGTTAATATAATCTTCAACTTAAAATAAGTTTTCATTATTCATATTAGCACATGAAACTAAATTCACAGAGTTAGAGTAAGATTTTGAACTTTGGATAAAATCAATGCAATCAACAAAACGACGGGAGAACTCTTACAAATTTGAAGAAATTTTTTTTTCATATTAATGGCAAATCAAAATTGTATAAATAGATATAGAATATACATGAGTTTTGGCTATTAAAGTGTTTACCGGAATACTTGGATAATTTTGTCTAAATGATATTTCAGAGCAAATGCAATACGATATCTTTCGCGTTTCATTCTGGTGTAAGATACGGTACAGCAAATAATTTAAGAACAATGCAACGGGCAGATCAACAGAGCTTGATATAATTATAATATAAGTTATTCTTCATTATATACTGTACCTTGACAGAAGTGTATTTATATTCTACAAAAAAAAACTTTAGCAGAAAACATGCTTCTTTGTAATTATATCAATGTTAAACAAATTTCATATTAAGATTATATAACTTAAAACTCACTTGATGGATTTAATATGTTCAGAATTGAGTAGGTCAATAAAATTATGGTAAATATTGTGAAAATATCCTTCAAATGAATAAATTACGCGGGCGGCCGCCCTACAATAGACTCAGCCGCCCGGTCACGCGATGCCAATTTACATCGTTCGTTTGCCGTAAATTACGAGCAGCTTTCCGATTTAAGTACCGCAACTCGATATCTAACGAAAAGCACATTTCATTATCGGAACGAAGGACACAATTTTCCACCAAAAATACTCGAGAATAACAAACGGAACGGAGACGACGCCGCGAGTCGGCCGCGCGGCTGGCTCAATTATCCGCAAAATCGAAATGTCGCTCCTCGCAGCCGGAATGTATTATCCTGGATTTAACTCTACGCTTTGTTAATTACATTATTACAGTCAGCGTTTCGCCCGCGCGCATCGGGGCGCGGGCTTAAGCGAAATCACCGCCCGCCTAAGCCGCGTGTTACAAATTGCACGGATGTGAATTACAATGGTTATTAAAAGTCCGGCCGGATTGAGAAGGGCGAAAAACCTTCCCCTGGCAGAGGATCGTTATTCCGTTAGGGGAAAATAAAACGTTATCTTTCAGGGGTTAAACTTTGTAGATACTCTCCGCAATGGCCCTTTAATTGACCGCGCTATTCAATCTTTCACTTGTAAGCCGACTCCTCAACATGTCAGAGTAGGGTATTCCAAAAACTCTGTTAAATATTTTTCTCTGCAGCCTGATTTTTTTAGGCTATATAGGTATGTACTTGTGTATTATATTTTTAAAAAGTTAAATAAATTGTTAAGAGCAAGATAGACTTCAATAATGCGATTTTCAAGTGCTAACGTCATCAGCTTTTAGGAAAACGACTGCAATCGTTTTAACATTGATTCCTGTCTCTATTTCCAACTTGACTGACTCCAAAGTGAAGATATATTTATGTGAAGTTGTCCTGTTATTTTCGAATACTTATCCTACAACGGCTCGTAAGCACTATTTACTTAAACATAAATTAATCGTCTTCATTTTATTTTATCATATATAAAATAAAATTAAGACTAACTTTAATTCATGCAGAAAAATATAAACACTACTACGTAATCCAATGACTTAATATATAAGCAAAGTTAATTAAGCAATTCGTTGCGGAATTGATTAACAATTATTTTAAGAACTATGTAGTTAGTTAGACTAATATTTTCCAGAAGTTTCATCAGGGATGTAATATATAGAAATAACAATTTTAAAAAAGCGAAAAATTAAAGAGGTAGATTTAAAAGAAACAAAAACGATAAAAAGGACCTTACGTTTGGATTGAGTATTGTCGAAGAATTGCGGAAGGCAAAGCTCCAGTATATTCCATAAACTGGCACCGTAAATAGTGAACGAATATTTGTGAAAGAAGTAATATGTTTGGAAATAAGGTACGTAAGTAAATTCTAGCGGGATTAAAGGGTTATAGGAAAATTCTTTTCAATTGAATGGCGACGGAAGCTGAGAAACCTGCCTCTAAAGGAGATCGGCAAAAGCTCATATAATGTTCCGCCTAAACGTTAAGAAAATAAAAATTGTACTCTTAATAGAGACAATGAAAAAAATAGGCTTCTTAAAAGTTTTATTTACATCGTCAATAAAACAAATGAGAAATTTTGTATTTTTATGAAAAGTCAGGTTTTTTCGTAATAGCTTGTGAATGCTATTTCTACGGATTTTTTTAAGCTCGCAAGATTAAACAAAGTGCAGAATGTATGCTGTTGTGTATGTGCATATCTAAGAAACTAACTAAAAACGCGCACTCCTGATAGAATCGTCAAAAAGATCGAAAAGGACATTCATTTAGATGACGCGAAATAAATGTTATTGTTGGTTAATAATTTATTTTTAATTAATTTGGCAATAGTTATACATTAAATAAATTAGTAATTTAAAAAACTAAAAAGAAATGTGCTTTCATAAATACTGTAATAAAAAACAAAAAAATAATTATCGAACCTGTTTTCTTTGTCTATTCTATAAGGATTTTAGTATAAGCCATTTTTGTTATTGAGTATAATATTTGAGTTTAAGCGCTTAGTTTTGAAATCTAACTAAAATGTTAATCAATATAATTCACATAATATTAATTTGAAAAACAATTTTATTTGAATAAAAGCACCCGCGCTTTTACACTCAAATATTATACTCAATAACAAACATGGTTTACATTAAAGTTTTTAGAGTAGACATTGAAAATAAGTCCGATAATTGTTTTTTTTTTACTTTTAGTGCAACATTTTAGAGAGCGTTTTTTTGTTTTTTTTTATACCATTAATTTATTTTTAATTTTTTCTCTTATATTAAAAGGGGGAATGGTTTTTTAAAGTTGCTTCACATTATATTTAGAACTACTTTTAATAATATTAACACTTTAGTAAAAAAAATTCTACAAAATTTAAATTAGCAGAGCAGCAAAAGTTGATTAAGTCGAGGTGTCTCTTTTTAATTCTGTGG
Organism: Druceiella hillmani; assembly: GCA_039881145.1. Classification (NCBI taxonomy): domain Eukaryota; kingdom Metazoa; phylum Arthropoda; class Insecta; order Lepidoptera; family Hepialidae; genus Druceiella; species Druceiella hillmani. The sequence continues at coordinate 109,733,188 of JAYKKI010000001.1, read as the reverse complement.
GCGACTGAGCACGCATCCTCTCCATTTCTGTCAATTATTATTGCAAGACGTCTTTCCGATAAGCTTGGAACAATCCTATTCTTCGATCTGAAGTCTATAAAGTAATTTTACTCTACTTATAACTATATATACTTGCCCAGACGCAAAGGCTCACGATCCTGAATAGACCACTACGTATAGAACAATTAGGAGCTCAAAAACGGTTAGTTCTGTTTTATTCCTTTGAATCAGTTCGATGGTACCATTTTATTGTATTATCATCACAACTACACACAGCTACCAATTTTGATGAGGATATAATAAGTAAAAGTGCATGAAACTTTGTTTCGTAAATTTTATTAAAAATGTTTGGTACTTTAAAAATATATTGTGAAGACGGCTTTTTTGTATTATGGTCACATATCGTATTTAATTTTTTGCTCTTTTCTGACTCTCACTCGGTGGATATCCTTTTTTATGGCCTAAAACATAATAAACTTTTTAATAAGTATATTATATTTCTGCAAAACTAGATTTATTTTTGTAGATACATTTAAATACAGAGTTACAGCGCGGCTCCGTAATAAATAAGATCTTGAGCGTTTTATAAATTATTTTTAACGAGCCTTATCGGATCTGGCTACTTGTAAATTAAGAAATTCGTTCGCGAGCAAAAGAACATTGATAAAGGCGCGTCGACACGGCCGCTCCGATAAGATAGCACATGGCCCGTCCGCATTAACTCGGTGACATTACGCGATTGAAACGTATTTAATTGGCCTTTCGCTTTCTTCCGGACGAGACGTGCGACTCTTCAGACAATAGCCCGACGTCTAACGGTCGAGCGGCATTGAGCGGTCGCCCATGTGAAATCTTATGATAGCATTGTGTAAATGAAATCAGGGTCAAAATAACGGGCATCGCCTTTAATGGACCCCGACTCGGATACGTGTCGGCGGATCACGTGTGGTGCCTTGACGAGCGTCGGGGAAGATGGAAGTCCCGATTAGATACTGGTGTTGTTATCATTTGTTCGCCGGGTCGAATTTTCATTTTCTGTATTTTGATATAATTAAATACACAATTTGGCTTATAGTGTATTTTACACATTCGATTGGGAAAGTAACGAGTATTCGAATGGTCACTGTAACAATTTCGATGAGTGCTCAAGAAGTTAGAGAATGACGTTTTCAATCAAAGTTTTGGGGCTATTATGTTCGCTGTCAATATTTTTTATGAGTCTTCTACTCCATAATATTTTTTACACGACGAAAAATTCCGATTTTATACTAACATCTTACGTATTATAGTATCAGTATGTAGATCGGCGTTAAAAACAAAAACTGAAAGAAATATTACTTTGAAGTGACTGAAGAAACATTTTTTTGATGTTTTCCTTTTATTCATGATTCCTCTAGAGTAGAGAAGGGTATTGACAAATGTCAGCCAAATTAAAATAATTCTTTAAAATAATATAAACATTTCTTTAAGAATGTTTGCGAAGAAGTCAATACCTACTTGCATGCTACTTGCCAGTTTTATTAAATAAGTATATACATGTGAAAAAAATGTATTTGTAGGAGACCACTATAGTTTTCAATAGAATTATATTCTAATTAAAAAGTAAGAGAATAAAGCTGAGAAAATAAAAGAATAAAGTTAATACCTCCAGAAATGCCACATGCAAAATTAGCATTTATATTTGAGTATGTATATGCATCGTATACATCGACAGATGGTGTGGTGATGATTAAACCCAATTAAGCAAGCTGTTCAAAATATTCGATACGAATTTCTACGAATCTAAAACTAATGTAATGTTGTAAAATCTCTTGTCATATATAACTATTATTTTATATTGATTTTTTCAGACCATAGATAATAAAATTAATTCATTACGATTTACTATGCAGGTCGATACTAGAGTACATTTCGTGTAGTTCGTAGTGAGCATCATAGACCCAAACGACAAGTAATTATCTCATGGTAACACCTTGGTTATAGAGTTACTGTAGCCATAAAATATAAGATTTGCTCCGGAAACGAATCCCGCGACCGTGAACCCGGCGAACGTCCGTGGAGCGAGACAGCCCGCCTCGCTCAGCATGTGAAAATTGAGAATTCTTCGCACTTGTAATTTATTCACGACATCATAAACGTCACGAAGTTTACAGCTCGGCATTTGTTCAGCGAGTAGCGAGATTTTATCTAACGTGCGAATAAGTTTACGCGGAGCGGCGCGTGAGGTGTAATGGGGCACTTACATAGTCCAGGAATGCCTGCGCCATTAGTGTAATTAGACGGGGGCCAGACGCCCGCCGGGGTTAAAGGCCGTCCCGTGCAATGTAGATTAAGTTTTAATTCGATTATTACGTGAAATGTTTTATTCGACTGTTATTCGTATAACATGACACGCGTTACGCTAATGGGACAAAGTGGGTTAATAGGTACGTCAAAGTTAGGGACTTGTCAGCTCGGCGTAAGCTTCTTTACTAATTCAGTTAGGCGTCGGTCGGCGGACGCGCGCCACTCGGCGGTGTCGTCTTGAATATTTTACATATTTATATTGTTTGCGAAGTGGGATTATTCATGGGGATGTCTCGTTTATTTAATTATGCACTACTATTGTAGCGGAGTCAATGCTTATAGCCACCATGGTATCGCAATACGCCACGTGAATACCCGTATGAGATATTGTCAGCAATATATATATATATATATATATATATATATATATATATATATATATATATATATATAAATATACATAAATTTTATATAAAAAGATGACGATTTTTATATCAAATCTACAATTATTGAACGCGTGTGATTAAAACTGTCTTCACTAACAAACACCGTCGGTTTTAGACGTTTTTAATATGTCGATTCACGTGTTGGTCTTCCGTTTTACGGGTTCATTTACTGTATATTTTATAAAAAAAACCTAAGAAAGCTGGTTTTTTATGGCTAATAAATAACCAAAAATATGAACTAGACTGTTCACTGAACTAATGGAACAGTAACCTTTGAGTTTATCTGTTAAGAAAGTTACAAATTTATTTTATTCCAAACGGTTATTTCGGTTGATTCCAAAAGGTTAACTAAATTAAATATCTGTCTTTTCTGTGTCCTTGCTTTATGTTATTTGCAGCTGAATTTCTAAAACTTGAATACTTTTTCTAAATTCCAATAATAGTGAGCATTTATCGTATTTTATTACAGTATTAAAGTTTGTCTCTAAGGCTGCAGATCTGAATGATAACCTATTAATATCGGTTAAGACTAGGCTGCAAGGGATTTTCCAGCTTTCTAATAATAAATTAAACTCGTCTAAAACAAAAAGGTAGCAGATGATCAGATAAAGGTTGAGTTTCTTTAAAATGATGATTTCTGATAGTGTTTAAGATGTTGATATATTTATTTATACATCCCACACAAAAAGTACTATTATAACGAAACTTCAATACGAATAGATTGTTTAAACATAACGTCACTTATGACAGAACCAATAATTAGTGGGTATATAAAATTAGTGGGATCAGTTAAAACAAAATGAAAATAAAATAATCAATCAAACATAATTAAAATAGATAAAATAAATTTATCGTATTACTGTGTTTTTTGCGTAGAATTTAATTTTGTTTTATAAGTTGTACGGACAGGAATCTTTATTGAAAGTGGGAAAGTTTCATGAATTTTTTTTTATAAAACCTTTTCATTCCATTCAAATATTTAAATAGTTTCAGAGTTTTGATGGAACTCATCAAAATAAGCACTTTATTTCTCCCGACTTCAGTGACCAGTGAGAAGATTTATTGTTTCTTCGTTTCTGTAAGGTTACAAGTAGCTAATCAGTGAGTTATGGATGGATATATGTTTAATAGTTTGGGGGTATTTATAACGTAATACACCAGTTATTGTAAGTACGTAGCTGTCTTTTTTGTTGTTAAATTTTTACGATTTTTCGTGTCTCGAACTTACTTTAGGTTTTTAATATTTTTTATCGTTATATAATGTTATACTGGGTTTAGCTAGTTTTGTAATAAACATATTTAAAATCTGTTTCATGAACTAAATACGTGTTTGAAAAATGTAATTTTTTTCCTAACGTTTTAAACTTAAATAAACGTCATCGAAATATGTCACCTACATGTCTTATTGTAATCCACAGACATACAAACTCGAATTTTATAAAATATGGAAACAGTGCTATAATAAGCTTGAAGAATTCTTTGATCATGATTTCCTCGTCGCTGCGCCTCATAACTTAATTTCAGTGTTTTGTTTCTAAAGTTTTTCAGGATTCTGGTTTAAAGTGTCATGGTAAATGTTTGTTCCAACTTGTGGCTTGTGTTGTCATTAAACAGTATTTTGATACTGTTTCTGTTTATTCTTCAGTATTAAATTCAATTTCATTTGAATAAATAACAAGTACACAGTGTGCAACTTATGCAGCCTGTTTAATCACATGTCATCTTTTCAGGAGCAGTGCTTTGGCGAAGAAGACCAACGAAAGGATTACCTTTTTCGTTCATCGGATCGTAGGACTTCAGAAGAAAATAATTTCCATTACTATAAAAGGAGAAAATTTGTTTGTTTCTTTGTCACTATATAGATATAAATTGTCAAAACTACTGGACTGATTTTAGTGAAATTTTCCCTAACGTATACCTTGATATTTCAAGATGACCACAGGCCAAATAATCCTGTACGTGGAAGGAGTTGAGCAGCGATGGTAAATTCGTAATTAAACTGTTTTCTTCCTCACTTTCCGTTGATTCAAGACAAAATACATTAGAATAATGTATAAAATAATCATTTTTCTAATAAAAAGGGCAATCCATAGAAATTGACGGGTCGAGGAGTTAATAATGATGAACAGGAAAGTAGTGACTGAGAACATCAAATTTGCTTCCATTTGAAATGAACCCAGGTGACATCGGGTACTAGTTGTTTATATATATATATATATATATATATATATATATATTTATATATATATATATATATATATATATATATATATATTTATATATATATATATATATATTTATATATATATATATATATATATATATATATATATATATATATATTTATGCACTGTGTTCCTGAGTACAAAATAATATTATTATTGTCTGGTAAGTATTCCCTTCTTAAAATACACTATTTTAACGCTACTATAAAAGTTAAACGTCCTGCAAAACACGATCCTGCACTCAATACGTCATTCGGTCTCGAATGACGATTATTCCGCAGAAAGAAACATCGATTATACTGATAACTTAATACTTTTCTGTTAAGTTTTTTATCATATGAGGTTTTGTTTATAATAATAAAACGTTTAAATGTAATATTGTTTGAAAAAACAATATGGGGTGCTCCCGGCTTACATTTTTACAATGACTACCTTTGGAAATAGCTAGTGATAAAAAAATTTAAGACATTTGACATTAAGCACTTGACGCTCAAAGTTTTTTGTCATCGGAGACATTTCTTTTCGCTCGACCAAAATATATATTTAAATAATATTTTTTACTTTTTTGTTCATATTGCTACAAACGCATGTTTTTATTTTGTATTTAAACTATACATTGTTTGTTTTATGACCAAAAAGTTTTTATTTGCTATAATTAATTTTTTTTATTATATTGTCATCTGTTCTTGATGTGTGCAAAATTGTAAATAATTCTGAAGTCTGAATGAGGGTGAAAATGTAATTGAAATATTCCGTAACATTAATATATATATATATATATATATATATATATATATATATATGTATACATATGTGTACACACACACACATATACGAGCGTGGGCATGTACGTATCTACTATAATTAACTGCACGAATCATATCGCTGTTAGCCAAAATAAACGATTGCCTTGAAAAAAATAAGGTATGAAATGATGTAACTCGCCGGGTTAACTTAATCGCGACAAGCGCGAACAATGATTGAAACCGCGAAAGTGAAACGCAGAAAGGAAAGTGATATCCGTTGACTTCCGTCGTGACAGCCATTGATTTCCGTCACGATGGCGCGACACTAATAGATGACGTCTCTACGAATAAAACGCAAGCCATGAAACACAAAACTATTTCTATTCTCGCCCAATCATTAGGTCAAAAGAACAGTATTATTTATCATCAAGTATCTACTATTATATGGTACAATGCGATCACAGAAAAGGCATTCACTAGATCCTGGAATATATTATTTCCTGTGATTAGATAAATTTGCAGCATACATTATTATCACTTTTGAAGTGAAACTTCTTTTGTACTGATTGATAATACGCAGAAGGTAATTCCATATCATTTCAACGACATATAACGCTATCCAAACGCCATCTATTGGTCAATTTATATTTCATTGACTAAAATATTTTCAAAGAACAAACGTCGCACGCGATAAATTTTGTTTTGTGTCATAGCCGTTTTTTAAGAATCCATTTGACGTAGAAGCTTCGAGTAGTATAAAAGCATATTAACATGCACTTAGTGCATAATAACTGTATACTGGAATACTGTGACTAACAGTCACAGTATTCTAAAATACTTATATTGAAATTGATGGCGGAGGGCATTAATTATTCAATATTTTTTAAATTCCATATGTAGCATCATTTCAAAGGACTAATTGTATGGGTCTCAAAAATATTTTCTTCATATTTTTAGATAGTATACCTTTAGAAAATATCCTTGAGTAAATATCGTTGAAAAACGACTTCCTCTGAGGAAATAATTAATTAAGACGTAAATACTTTTGAAACACGTAAATTTCTTCCCCGCCCTAATTTCAATATTGTAGATTTAAAACCTTCTCTTTTCCCAATTACATTCGCTAATATTTTATTCTTCACGCAAAAATGTCCCAAAATTATTTACGTCAAAAATTTTCCTTAATTCTATAATACTCGCAGTTGTTTTGTTCTTCAGATTGTAAACAAAATATATCTATTATGAAATAAGAATCTTAAATTATGACAGTTATCGAGTGGGAACCCCAATATCAGTCCGACTCTCATATTCAAACTGAGGTATCTAACCTTATCAGCAGCGCCACAATGCGACGCGCACAGCGATAACCTTACTCTCTGTTACCTGAGTTTATCTCGCGCCATTAACTTGCTTTGATTACCTTCTCGAAAACTTTCTAGAGTCAACGACCCTGCACTGGTATCGGCTACATTTGTTTTACCTTCGAATTGGAATTTTCTCTCGACACATCTGTGAAGTGTTTACGCAAGGCATACGTTCGCACGGATGCTCCGGGCAAACGAGCACTTAACGCACAAACCACAACAGTCTGGTTTTCTGCCGAAAGTGTTACCGAATTAGTAGGCTACGCGATTCGCTGCCCACGGCATCTGAGAAACCAATAAATTAATCCAATTGCTAAATTTGAATGTGTCCGCATTATACGTGTATTGACACACAGCAAACAACGCAAGAAATGAGTACATATTACTTCTTTTGCGGAATAATATACGTTGAAATTGAATTTCATCCTTAGCTTCGTTTCCTTTAATTTGCTGTATTTTATCATAACTGGTTTGTTTTGCTGTTATAAAGATATATAAATAAGTACGTACGTATAATTTATAACACAAGGTGAATACGAAAGTCATACGTGAAAAACAAAGTTATATTGCTAGTCATTACTCATAATCGTTCGCACCTATAATTTATCAGCCGTGTTATCGTCGAGTACGTAAGCTGTATTGTAATCAAACGGTAACGAGTGTTGTAGGAGCATTCTTATATTATCGAACGAGGCTAACAAGTGTTTCTTGTAACCTCGATCGCGTTAATCTACAATCGTTTCTACTATACCTGGAAGTGGTCGAGTTGAAACGTCGCTGTCACCGCCCCGGAAGACGGTGTTTACAATTGGAAATGAACTGATATCAGATTGACTCACGAGTGTCATAAGTCACAACACATGCAGCGTCAATCCGCAGTAACAGTACCTACGAAGTTTTTGACCCTTTAATATTATTCAAAGTTCCTTAGCAAGATAGTTACCGAACGTTCAATTCGTAGGTATATTCGATTGTTCGTAAATTAACATGGCCTCGCTGTGCACGAATGGAAACTAAACAAAAGATAAACAATGGCGTGCCGGGCGTGTGCTAAAACGATAATAACATATTCAATAATAATTAGCACTTAACATAATAAAACATGGAACGGAGCCGGGCGCACCGCTCGGCAAACACACCACTACCACAACCGGCGCACGTAAACAACATTCGAAGTGGAAGCGACCGGCGCGCGGTCGCGGGGAACGGTCGGCGGGCGAGCTACTCTCGGTTGACACTGAGGCCGGTCGCACGCGAGCCGCGGCAAAGTTCACGGTATTTCGGCGGCGACTACGCCGCGGAGCGAGACTAGGAGTGCAGCGCCGCGCGTCGCGTACAAACTGCGGACCGCGCCGCGAACGCGCTCGGCCGCCTTCGACGCCGAGCCGGAGATAGCCGAGCGGCGCGGGCCACCTGTCTCCGACGCCTATCAGACCGGTTTCGATAATTCAACGCTAAGTTGCGGGTAACTTTACTATTTTTTTATTTATCGACATTGTTTACGCTCCGCGTTAGAATTATTACGCAGACCGGACGCTCTCGTCGCATCCGACGCGGCGAGCGTACGTTTGCTGTATCTAACTAGTAGTACCGAAGTGTGAGTATTATTACCATCATCGCATTGACGCAACTTATGAATGGAGCGCGGTTTAATTGATGTCGTCGAGTTGTAATCGGACGCGCAGACAGATCGAACGCGGGCGGCGATCGTTCGGTGACGTCTTATAGCGGCACAATATTTCAATCCTAATGGCGAGGAGCACACGTACGTGTATCGTGACGCGCGTGGTATAAATTGAAACATTTAAAGTCTGTAAACAGGTGTTAGAACGCCTAGATTTATGTTACGATGACAGATAATGAAACTGGTTAAATTCTTGAACTTTACTGTTAGGAATATTTAAATAACGATGTAGGAGAGAATATAACTTCGATGCGTTAACTAAATAGTCCTTATGTAAGATAATTATAAAGGGAGGACTAACGCAAACATGACTGAATAAAGTTGCGATAAATAACATCACTAAGTTGCTGTATTTAAGGTCCTGCTACATAATATCGCAGGTGGATATTTTTATTATTATAGCCGAGGCTCTCTGCCTTAAAAATATGCAGAGGCTTTCGAAGAGTTTCTTCCATAATACCACATAATTATGAAAAGCCAATCCCAATAGGATTACAGACTATGCGTTATTACTGTGCTATGAGCCATTTAGGCATCTCCGTGTTTTTTATAACACATTTAGCGGAGACATAGGAATTCCCATTTTTAATCCCTAATAAAAATGAATTTGAAACATTATTTATTTATGTGTTTGTCTGTCTTTCATACTTAAACCGCTTAACTTATTTGAGTGAAATTTTGTATATTGACAATATATATCCCAAATTAAAATATAGGCTGTATAAAAATTATGTTAAAATTTAAAATAAGCAGAGCGTTGAACTTAAACTGACAAATTAGATCTTCACACGAAATTAACTTATATTTTAAGTTTTCAAAAATTTTCCACTTTGCATGTCAAATTCATGGGTTAATTATAGAATGGCATTTTAGGTCAATGTATAACATAGGCGGTTTTTTATCCAATACTACATTTTTCCCCAGATGTAGCTCATCACACCGATGCTAATAGGAAAAAACCTTTATAATTTAATTTAATGTTACTTTAATTACTTTTGAAAAGACTCGGTATGTTGACAATATGTCGACATTTGTCATACGGAGTAAATGATTTAAGTAGACGATGTATCGACATCCGCACTGAGCTTATTAACCATGCATACAGCGATTGGATAATACAAGGAGTTTTATATTTCTGCTTGAAATTAATCCATTAAAATGAAAAAAAAATAACAAATAAAGTGTTTTTTTTTCCTTAATTGTAAATACCCACATAGACTACGACAGTAATTGCGACACAAATGTCTGACACTAGCGTCTGTACCGTTCACACATAAGGCGGTTTCGGTATCGCCAAGTGTCGCAATAAAAGTGGCAAGCGCAGACAGTGGTATTAACACACATACACTCGATGTTACACTTAGTGTATACACCGAAGTGTCGAAATCTAACCAATGGCGATAATGATTTATTTGAATTTACAGTTTTAATAATACACTAATTATAGGTTGCGAATATGTTTAACAATGACAATAAAGATTGAATTTATCGATATAATAAATTAGTAGCAGGACTGTGTCGACTGTCCGCTGCATCGAATATTTTTTCTACTTTCATTTTAGATAACTTAATCTCATTCATCCAATATGTGGTATGTGATATGAACCTGCCGCTTCCAAGAAGTTCAATTCATATTAGTGATACAATATTTAATTCGCAAGATACAAAATGACGTAAGTAATTTATTACAATCGTGAGTAGTTTCCATAGTTATGAAGAATACATTTGTTTTCAAAAGTAATTTTACTGTATCTTACAATTCGTGCAGGTGTAATTACGTTTGTTTGTTTGGCTGTATCTATTGCAAAATATACTTTACCATTAGATATAATATCCTAATAATCAAATCAGTCACGTAATTTGCAGACGAAGATGAATGGCTTTTTTCTTTTCGTTCTACTATTTCATCTATATTTACACAGTTCAATCGTGTTTTGTACGTACGATTGTGTTTTGATTCGTTGCAAAATTTGAATTTACTTTTGTCTGTGAAAATGTTTACTATCCACTGCAGCAAGTTATGGCTAGGATGCACATATTAAAAGTTTATGGTATTTTTCTTTACTAAAATTGAATACTTAAACGGGAGTATCTGACCAAGTAATGAATTCTATAAGTCGCAGTTTATGAAAAAGAGAAGAAGGAAAACTATTCGTGTGTGGATCGATGTCCAGAAGGGAACCTCGCAACTCTATGACGCATGTATTAATGAGTTTGGAGTTAGTGAATTCAAGCTCTGCTGCATTGTATAGAGTTATTACAAGACCCTTATCGTGGTGCCGATGGAAAAGAGTTAGAGAGAAAGCTTTGCGTGATGGTCCAAGGCAATAGTTGAAGGGAGTAATATATATCAGGACTACCAATATGTTCATTTCAGTTTTTCAGTTACAGTTAGTGGAATATGTATTAAAAAATATGCGGGTAATACCCTGCACTGGTGAAATTTTTACTATATGTACTAATAGGGGTTAGCGGGGTGGAAAAAATATCCGGTTTTTTAACTGCTAATTTTACATCAGCTTGTAAATTAAGGGTAGTTAAAATTTGGTGAAAATGTTATACTCCGTAGATTTAAGTTATCTTCAGTATACGATCTATTTCTATGAAACCTTATTTATCTGGGTACATACTCTTTTTCACAGGACGACGTAAACCTATTTTTTCCACAGTAGAATTAACAAGATTTCCATTACCCAATTTTTATTTCCTTCCTTTATTCAATAGCTCTCAATTCGTCAAATCCAGGATAAGGTTATTATAGTTAACTTTGACTATGCATGGATAAGAACACAGATTGCAGTTACATATATTAAGTAAAAAATAAAATTTTTCTTTGTATAACTTTGGTGTTTCTCCATCTGCTACATTTATAGAATCACTTTGGATACCAAAGTGATTCTCAGGCGTATCACTCTGGTATCTCTCAGACAATTTAATATAGATAGTCAAAATTTGGCATCGATACAGAAATCAGTTGCTTAATTATATACGCTATTAAAAACTGAATTTTCATAATACGATAAATTTCGAGTTATTTTATTTTAAATCGAACGAAAACTTAATAAAATTATTTTATATTATTTGTTTTTACTGTAATTTTCATTTCTCTAAACTTTCTCAAAAATATCTGAAAAAATTTAGAAAAATCTAAAAAAAATTATCATGTATTCCTTTTGTTACAATAATATATTTTTAGGTTGGGCCCAAGTGTTACAAGAATAAAAATGACTTTTTGAATTGAAGAAAGTGCGTTAAAAGTGCTATATTTTATAAAACAAAAAATATAAAGTCTGATATTTTTTTTATGAAAAGTCAGGTTATTTTTCATAATAGTTTGTAAATGGAAATCTTTGGAGCAGAAAGCTGAAATAAACTCCAGATTGTGTCCCGTTGTATCCTCCGTAAACAGGTAATAATAAAAAACCGCACTTTAATTAATAAAATTTGCAAACCCGGCAAAGTCATAAAAGACCAAGTGAATTGCTAAGAGCGAAAAGGACATTTATTTTGACATTCCAATGTTAACAGTCGAAAACGGCAGATTGTGGCCCGCTGTATTCTTCGTAAACAGGTGTAAAACTTTAATTAATAAAACTTGCAAGTTTTGCAGTCATAGAAAAACCGAGAGAATTGTTAAGAGCGAAAGGACATTTATTTTGACATCCCAATGTCAGTTAAGTTTTATTTTAATTAATTTAAATACTAGTTACTCATTAAAAAGCAATCGACATTGAACATTGCTATAGTAATTGTGTTTAGAAAGTTATATTATACTTTGTTAGGTTTTCATTGTAATTTTTATTTCTTATTAACAATTCTTGACATATTATAAAATTCGATAAATGGGCTTTTATGGACATAGTTTTTGGTTTTGTATTATGGCGAAAAATGTATTTTATTTTTTACTCTTTCTTTTTTTACGATTGTCAATCGTTGATTTATCTATTTTTTATTTTCGAAAAATACGCGATTTGTAAAAAAATATGTTCCGTTTTTGTACCGTCAAGACCATTTTCGCCAATCCAAAAAGCCGCGAAGGATTGATGATATTAAAACATAATTATCGGTAAATACCCAATATTCAAATAAATAAAAAGTATTATACAATTTCTTAACATTATTAAGTTACTACAATATTAACGTAATTTGGTTAATACAAGCACTATAAATTCAAAAGTGTGTGTGCGAATTAAGAAACCAAGAACAGCTTCATAAAGGTAACCTAGTAAGTAAGTCATACAGGTTTAGTATATTATACAAATTAATGTGTTACAGGTATTCAGTGTTACAAAAATATCCGTGTCATACTATTAATTCTGTTACAGATGACAACTAGTTTGTAGGCTTAACCTGTTACATTTAATTCTTATCAGGTAGCGGAGGGGTTGTTTTGTAGCTTTATTGTGTATTTTTAATGTTTTCAATGTAGTACAGACCATTAAATCTACTGAGTCAATATTATAGATAAAATGAAAACAAACAAACAGATAAGCTCCGCTCTCGCCTCGCACACCAATCGTACGCATGACTGTCCGGATGTGTTCCTATTGTAATATTCGCAATAATATTTTGTAACACTGTAATCCGTTGAATAACTGTTAACACTTATGACGAGGCGCGGTGCGGTCATACCTTATTTTTGTAACACTAACATAACTGTATCACATTAATTCTGTACCACTTGTTTTCGGATTAATGTAGCACAACGCTTCTAAAATAGTATTAACAAGCTTTCAAACTGATACAACTGTCATTATATTACAAGAATATAAATGACACTGTTATATAGAGGAAATGAAAAAATAAGCTAAACATTTTATCTAAATCGTCATTAAGATCTTTTATTTTTTATTAACAGTTAGGTTATTTTTCATAAGAGTTTGTAAATGTTATTTCTACAAAATTCTTTGTAATAGCGAGATAAAACAAAGTGCAGATTGTGTTTTGTATCCTCTATCCATAGAAGTACCCATGACACTCATTTAACTATATTCCATGACACATGTATCCATGTACACACGACTGTACCCATGAGATCCTTTTATAAATCCATGACACGCACGGGTTCGACAGGGTGGCCGAAAAAAATCACATAAAACAACAATAGAACTATTATCATATTATCGACATATAAAAATAAACTGTGAACGTTCATAAGTCAGTTAACAGTTTACTTCTTAAGTAATTTAAGCGATGGCTACACATTAAAGAAAGCATTAAAATTCTCATTAAGAATTTTTCACGTATTAAAAATATAATACATGCGCATTTATGAAGATGGCTTTTCTTTATTTATTTGTTACAATCACAAATTGTATTTTATTTTTTTTGCTCTTTTTTGATTGTCAATCGGTGGTTTTTATATTCTGAAAAATACCAACTTTTTAAAAATTATATTCTATTTCTGTAACGTTAGGTCCATTTTCAATGGTCTTCTTTCACTTATACTTCGATGCCTGTTACATGTGTCCACGCAATACGTGTATATATATATATATATATATATATACACACACACACACACACACACACACATATATATATATATATATATATATATATATATATATATATGTATGTATATATATTCTTTTTTTTTTATAAAGTTGAAAATTTAGCTTTGTACATATGACCATCAACTTTTCATGTGAATACAAGTTCACATGAAAAGTTGATGGTCATATATATTATCGCGAATATCTCAAAAGCTATTACATCGAGAATCATTGCTCTAGTTGTCTTACAATTTTTGCGTGGGCTTCTAAAACCCTATCCTTTCATAATTTTAGGCCAGTAATTAATTTAAGTCAGTCCTTTCATAATTTTAAGCCTGTAATTAAACCGAAATAAAGGAGAGGAACTTTTTTTTTTGTCGGACAGACAAAATTTTTAAGAAGAATTTTTCATGTTTGTGTATCCTGTAAAGAACACAATAAACGTAAAAAAAGGTAGGGTTCCTTTCACGATTTATTTCAAATATATAGATTAATTCGTTGCGGAACTTGGTCAAGCTATAAAACATATTTAATAAGGACACTACTCTAAGATGCTAAGCAACAATAATTTCGTACTATTCTAAAAATTAATTTAAACACGATATCGTGGTTCCCACGACGAATTATTCAATTTTAATACGTAGATTTGATTTATTTTTCAAGAAAACATGTAAACATTTTTATATAATAAGAGCGAAATGGTACTTGTATTACAAATTAAATCTTTACTATACAAACAATAACTAATTATGTAACTATATTATAATAATCATAAAAATACTCTTATAAATGCAATCGCATTTCTAGTTTTTCTTGGTGCTGTAAAAAATCTAAGGTTCTACTTCAATGAATAAAAAAATTAAAAATACAGTATACCTTCAGTATACCTATACGGTCCTTCCCGTTGACCTAGACTTATGAGATTTGGTAAAAAGCAAGGTTTCACAGCACACGTAGAGGAAAAAATAAAAAATCCTTCATTTGTAGTTATAACACATAAACTTTAATAACACATAGACTTTACTCGTTAAGAATCGATTTTTTTATAGATAGCGCCCAGAATAAAGTTTTATGAGAAGTTAAAACAGAAGTTCAGAGCGTTAAAAAAGTGTAATCGTTAGGTGCCCTCTCCGCGCAACATTTCTGCGCATTTTCAGAGTGAGATATCAATATATTTATTTGGTTCACATCAAACAGGCACAATCACAACATACGATCTGTGAACAAAACTGAAATATATGTTTGACCACTCCGGCTATATAAGGAAGATCACTTTGCTAAGAAATCAAAGTCGATGACACAGTATGTGACTCAGATTGTAGAAATGGATCAGCGACTTCAGGCTACATATGGGATTTCATGGCATAATCGCAATGACGGAGTGTGACACACATAGTTTACTATCGTTCGCTTATATGAAGATATAATCATTAGATGTCATTATATGTGAATATTTGGTGTCTCTGTCCCACAAAATTAAAAAGCCTCTTTTAATTTTAACTTCTTGGTCTGACGTTACTAAATGTTTTTAATTTTATTGTATAAATTTTATGTTGTTCATTTGTGTTTTGCTTGAAAATAATTATATTGTCAGCATTTTTTTTATTAAAGAATTTTCCATTTACATTTAATGGTATTGATATTTATATTTATATACAGTGTTATCTATTTTATACATTCCAAGACGATCGTATTTAAGGAGTAAACTCTAGTCGCGCGTCAGAGCTGACACGCACAATTTTTTTAAATATGCGCCTGAAAGATTATTTTATATTTTATATTTTTGTTTTAAAAAATTAAAATTTTGTGAATAGTTTAATAAGAATATTATGTGCGATTAATTGTTTATAAATGCCTAAATATGTACGGAACACGCGTAATGCAAGTTCCACTCGTGCTTGACATGTATTTTATTTGTATTTGTCTCGCTTTCAAGCCTTAATAACTCAACCAATATTTATGAAATTTTGTATACATGCAGCTAATGTGATGAAGACGAACAAAAGGATGAAAGATTCTTATTTTTCAATTATATAATTCCACACGAGCAAAGTCGTGGATCAAAGTTAGTAAATATAATATTTTAATGTTATATACTATAATAATAATTAACAATTTTAAAATTTGTAAGTCGGCCTATTTACTTTGGCTACATGGAAAAGAAAGCAAACAACAAAATAACACACAAAAGGAAATAGCATAATATAATTTTCTAGGAAATTCTTAATTACGGAATGTTAGTACTACGATAAAAGGATCTGCTCGCAGTTGAACGAAAAAGCTGTGTTAGAAGCTTTCTTTCTCTCAGATGACCGTTTATGTTTTGGCCTTTATTTTTAAATCCATCCAAGCATAAGCAATTTTAGAGAATATGGACGGCTTAAAAAATCCTAACACGTTTATATTTTTCGTTACACGTTATCGACTTTTTTTTTTAACATAATAAAAATATCCAATTAATTTAAAACATCCCTTGTCTAGAATGTTGGTAACATACTTTGTGTTTTTATTTGTGGTTAACGATAATGGTAATTTCAGTTGTAGTGTATTCATTAATAAGTAATTTAAATATAGGGTAGGCGAAAATTGTATGTAAAGTCTTTAAATGAAAGCATGTGTTCGAATATTTCGAAATGTTTTTTTTTAATTATGCTGCAATCTACAAAAAAAGTATTTAAATAAAAGCATCGATCGAATATTGGCAAGTTTTAGATATATTTTTTGTATTTTGGTTTTTTAATTGTGCTCTAACGTAATAAAAGTCTTTAAATAAAAGCATTAATTCGATTAACGA
This sequence comes from Druceiella hillmani, assembly GCA_039881145.1. NCBI lineage: Eukaryota > Metazoa > Arthropoda > Insecta > Lepidoptera > Hepialidae > Druceiella > Druceiella hillmani. Next base: position 109,716,148 of record JAYKKI010000001.1, on the reverse strand, counting down.
CAAGTTTTTGAAATTATTTTTCGGTTGTTTTAATTTTTCAATTATGTTGCAACCTATAAAAACACCTTTTAATAAATGCATTCATTTGAACATCGGAAAGTTCTTGAAATTATTTCTTGTATATTTTAAATTATGCCACAACCTACAAATCGTTAAATAAAAAAAATTGTCTCGAATATCTGAAAGTTTTTGTAATTATTTTTTTGTAATTTCATTTTTTTTTAAATTTCGTCTTTTGTTTATACTCGCATCACATAAAGCCTACTGGATCGACTTTCAGTATTTTATACGAGTAGCTACGGTCTCAGAAATGAAATTAAGTATGAAACTATCATTTTGTTACAACGTTGAGAAGTTAAGGTAAACAGAAAAAAATATATAGTTCTATTTTCTGTTTCTGCTTACATTGATTAAAAAGTTTTAAGTTCATTTTAATAGTTTATTATTATATTTGTAAAGTCTACGAAAACACCCAAAGCACATTTATTTATTAAATCGATATTAACATGAAGTTAACATATTAAAACAAAAATTGACCTTCTCACGACTATTACTTGCTTGTCACTGATCATTGTCGCTAATAACTAGGTAATCAAAGAAGTTTTACAAACTTACAGGAAACTTACAGGAAAGTACTAAAAGATTACAGGAAAGTTATGCAATTTTAACAGTTTAATATAGCTAAACTTCTAATAAATGATCAAAGATTAAAGTGGATGTCGAAGTTCATACTAATTTCCTTCCCAGAAATTTGGTAAATTTATGATCTGATATAGGTAACCAAAAAGAACAATGCATTATTTCCACTTTTCTCCGGAAAAAGAAAAATGTGACAAAAATTACATAGAACACAAAATACATTAAATATATGCTTTTGGTAATCATAACAATTGTATAGTACGTTTCTATCGACGATAACAACTGGCTTTGGTAAGAGTAACAATTGTATAGTAGGTTTCTATCGATGATAACAGCTGGCTTTGGTAAAAGTGACAATTGTATAGTACGTTTCTATCGATGATAACAGCTGGCTTTGGTAAAAGTGACAATTGTACAGTACGTTTCTATCGATGATAACAGCTGGCTTTGGTAAACGTGACAATTGTATAGTACGTTTCTATCGATGAAAACAGCTGGCTTAGCTTAAGCGTGACAACTGTATAGTACGTTTCTATCGATTGTAACAATTGGCTTTGGTAAGTATGAAAACTGTACAGTAGATTTCTATCAATGAAAACAGGTGGCTTTCGGGACGTCTGTCGCTAAGCGGATTTAGAAGAATATTCAGCTTTATGCGGATCGATCAAACGACTAGACGGAAGTACATAGACTTTTTGATGGAATTCAAAGCCATGTTCACTCGATGAAGCTTGCATTCACGCGACTGTTTATATTACTAAACTATGATAACTTTAAATTAAATCATAAATTTTTATTTATATCTTTACCCAAATTGTTTAGTTCCATGAATGAGGGAGTGTAACTAATCTGTATATATATATACCCGAAAAAACAATAAAGGCAAATAGATTTGCGTATTAATTTTTTATTTGAGAAAATCAATTTAGGTTATATAATTATGACGCAGAATACCGGTTCCTGGAATTTTTGCCTGTTTATTTGCCCCTTTTAATGCGCGTCACGTAAAAATACCAGGGTATTAAGATAGGAATTTTACTCTTTAGAGTATTAGGTAATACCTGATTTTGCAATTTTTACTTGTCGTTACCTGTTTTTCTAAAGCGTATTTTTTATGATGATTATTGGATTAAAAATATGAAAATATATGATTTCTGGGCCATATATTTTTATTGTTTGAACCGAAAAACTTTTACGGCAACATCAACTTTATACTCCAAGCCCTTTCTGAAAAAAAAAGTTCTGACAGATATACGGACGGACGGACGGACGCCTTCCTAAAAAGGACCCGTTTATTAATTTTAAGGAACAGAATACTGGAAAATTTTCGCTGAAATCGCAACTTTGGCAATTATTTCTTCAGAAATAATTGAGAATGTTCCCGAAAAGTGTCTTTTTATTTTGATGCACAGAATCATTTGAATGAATAATGGTCATGTAACCTTGCAAACAATGTATACATTCTGCCAATGTGCACCTGTGCAAAGCCGTCGGCATAGTGTGAATTACAAAGGCATTTACTTGCCGACAGCGAAGTATCGATACTATGGACATGCTTTTATTACAACTTGTATATTATATGTAGACAGTGTGTGACAAAGAACATGTCTCTATTCATACAGGTGATACTGACAATATTTGAAACGTGTTTCTGAAAAAAATCGATTTTTCTAAACAATAATTTTTACATAGTCCTATAACATTTTTTTTTCAGTGTGGTGCATAGAATCATTTGCATGAAACACTTTCTTCATTACAATTTATATATAATTAGATACAACTATATATAAACCTGATTGATTAAAACGGACAACATGCGGATGAAGTTGCGAAAAGTCAGGAGCAAAAAGTGATTTGATATTAAGCACAATGTAAGATTTATTTATTTTACATGAGTTTAATCATTTTTTTAAAAATAAGGAATTTCTTCGTAATGCAGAATGTGTCCAGTCTTTTACAAATCTTAACACCACTTACTGTAGTGGAGCTTGAATATATTTGGCGGTAATTTTGTATGATTAAATTTTTCTCAACTAAATGAAACTACGTGATGTAGTATTATTTTTATTCTATTTAAATTATTTATCACGACCTAGGTTTCGTTGTATGACAACATTCTCAGGTGGATAATTTGTAAAGATTGACGCTTAGAAACTTCCAACAGCATTTAAATATTATACAAAACGCGATTTGCGCGAGTAAATATTATACAAAAAACTTCCAACAGCATTTAAATATTATACAAAACGCGATTTGCGCGAGTTCCAACAGCAACAGCATTTAAATATTATACAAAACACGTTTGCGCGAGTTCCAACAGCAACAGCATTTAAATATTAACTCGCGATTTGCGCGATTTAATTCCAACAGCAACAGCATTTAACTAGCGATTTGCGCGAGTTCCAACAGCAACAGCATTTAAATATTATTAAGAAACTTCCAACAGCATTTAAATATTATACAAAACGCGATTTGCGCGAGTTTTACCACTCTTTACGTTTGTGAGTTTATGATGGGGGAACGGCGTAGTTTTTATTATATTTTTGAAAGTTATAAAATATACAGATATTATAGTAAGGGTAATACGTTAAATTTTTATTATTCTATGAGGTTATACAATGCAAATGTTCCGGTGTATGTGATATATTAAATGGATGTTATTCTCAGTAATATATTTATACAATAGCAAGGGTATCTGATGGTTGGAACGAGGTTATACAACTAAATATACATATCTCTCATTTTTTTGTTTTCTCTTGTGCTGTGTCTCCTTAGATGTGTAGCCGGGTTGAAACAACTTGAAATGTACTACGGGTACAATGGAAAAAATGTCGTGGCAAAAAAATGAAATAAAGTGGAAATAATACTACATTACGTGGTTTCATTTAAAATATAATTGTAGTGGAGTTTAATTAGAAAAGTGAAATTAATATTTATTTCAATTAATGTGTCTAGAAAATAAAACGCAATCTTGGATTCCAATTTGAAGTTATTTTTCTCCAGAAAATCTATTTTCAAAACTAATCAGGCCCCTGGCTCCGGAGCTTTATTAATTATTGTATTGCACTTTAATAAAACAATGGCAGTTGTTTGCTTAATCCGATACCCTGACGGTTGTAAAACCGCTCGACAAACCGCATCTCGAGTCCGGGGATTCACCGCAACAATCTCGTCGAAGTGAGTGGAATGCTGAGCAATAAGATTATTTCATTTGTTCATAATTACAAGACGCTACATAAATACTTCATTGTTTGGCCCGGGAAATATTCTTGTCTATTTATTGTGCCAAAATATAGTAAGTAGTCGTTGACCTTAATTTGATAATTATTCATGGAATTTCTCCGGTCTTGAAGTTCAATTGATTTCCAGATAGTTGAAATTTTAATTCCTAATTAGACCAAAAACGTTTTCCTTATCATGTATCTATTTTATTTTATTTAAATTTTCAATAGGCATGCACAGTAATTTTAATTTCCTCCGTTGATAAATAGCAGTAACCATAATATTTTCTAAAAATACGGTTAACTTGAAAAGAGTGCTTAAAAAGTGATAATTAGCTCAAAACTAATTATAACTAAGAAAATATTGTATGCCATTCTATTTATTTGAAGTACGTTACTAAAAATACCTCACTCTACTTTTATTAACCTTGTCTCACCTTGGATTAAACTCTATGAAATTGATTGGTTGAAGCCTATAATCATTCAAACTCATAACATGGTTTATCCGTTTTTATTAGTAAAATATATTTGTTTGTTTGTTACCTAGTTACTCAGCAACTACTTTACATATAATTTCCAAATTTTGGACAAGTACAGGCTAATACTACGAACTAACATATAGGAATCTAATTTATAACATTATTGTAGAAGATTGACCAGTTTTATAGCGAATAATGAAACGCCCTTGCTACGGTTGCTTTCCACTAGGTGCTCGTATCGAAATATTTTGTGGGTCACAATTAAATGAAACTACGTGATGTAATATTATTTCTACTTTCTTTAATTTCTTTACCACGACCTAGGCTATTAGCAAAGATATCTTTGCTAATATCCCATCTGAAGATGTTGTAATACAACGAAACCTAGGTCGTGGCAAATAAATTAAACAAAGTAGAAATAATACTACATCACGTAGTTTCATGTAATTGTGAATAATGAATTTCTACAAAATTAACGTCAAATATATTCAATATTTTGTGGATGTTACATCTATCAAACTAATTGGAACTAGTTAGGAGCAATATATATATATATATATATATATATGTAATAATGAGAGAATGGTGATTATTGAAAAAATTGATTGTAAACAATAATTAACCGTGATAGTAATTGAAAAAAAATTATAATTTTTATCTTGAAAAAGTTAAATTTAATTGAATTTATGATAAATATATAAATATATTAGATATATTTACAATGTAAAATATTGACTGTAGTAGCCAGTCTTGTGTGCCGTAGAAATGTTTATGAAACAAGTTCACCTGTTCTGGTAAAAAATGGGATGAATATCACTTTTACTATCAGCGCCAGCTATTTTATTGGTAGTCTAGCAAAAACTTTTTCTACGAATTTTGCATCTTCCTTTTACATAAATTATTACATTTTTCAGATTTGCGTAAACTAATTCTGTCCATCATTCGTGAGTCGGCTCGATTTCGAAATGCTTGTGAATAATAACGCCACCAATGATGCTTTGACAACGACCACAACGACCGCGGCCATCAAGTGGAACGATACAATGAGCATTTTGGGTGTTGCTTTCGGGACGCACCCTTTGTGTTTACATATTTAATTACATTTCCATGTCGAGTAATAAAAAGGGTTCCTTTTTATTATTTTCCTTACCACCCCACATTTCCGATGTCGTATTGAAATATTTTTTACACTTTAAATAAGTGCGGCAGAAAATGCTTGATTCATATTTTATAAGCCTTCCTAATGATTTTCAAACTGTTCCGCATACTCATCAGTGCCTTATTTTTTGCTACGAAAAAGCAAGCTTTACAATAAATACATTTTATAATTAAATCCTATAATTTGTTCACTATAGTACCCGATAAGTCATGTTACATCGTATGGAGGTAAGAAACCGCGTATTTTCTGTAACTGCTATGACCAACCAAACGGTGACAACCAAACGATAGTAAACTATACTTAAATTATAAAACAATTTCTGTCATTTTAATCAAATAACTCGAGCCAATTTTTATAAGGACGTAATCAGTTCGGAGTAAACGAGCGCCGCGTTATGCAACACCTGCCATAATTCATCCGTGATGCGACGGAGTGCGGCGAGCGCGTAGGCCTTACAGTCTATGGCGATAGAGTGAGAAAAATAGAAATGTGGATCTATTTATGGATTTGCAGCGTGAGGCGCGGGGTTTTCGTGCTATGCTCCGTCTCGCTTATCGATTGTCCATCTGTTTCGCAATGCTCCGTCTCGACTTTTGTGTATTGACGTCTCTGTCTCGGTGTCATGTTGGTTTTGTATAAAATTTCATATCGCACTACCGTGCTCTTTCAATTATCTGGACTTCTATATCTTACATCGCATTTCTATATATTACTTTAAGTCAAGTACTCGCTTTAGTACTGGTTTCATATATAATACTTTTTAAATATCACAAGGTCTTCCTTGCTCTTTATTTATTTGTTTTTATTCTTCTACTTCTTATACAAAGATTTAAATATAAACTTCGTAGAGCTATAAATGTGTTTTAAATCATAACCCTTAACCAATATTCATAAAACCATAAAAAATGTGGGAACTTTCTCATCTGATCCCCAATAATAGCATTATAATAATTATTCGTCAATTAATTTAGTAGTCAATATTAATTTCTTTTTCAATATTAATCAATATTAATTTAGTCAATATTAATTTATTTTTCAAGTATTATATTTTGTTTGCATTGCACACAATAACAATTTCTACCAGTGTTGAAAAAATCGTAAGAAATTATAAATAAGAAATTCAACTGTATAATGGTATATCAATGGATTTACAACGATTCCACGTTGTCACTATAATTTCAATGCAATCAATGCTCGTATATTGGTCCCCATGAAACCTACCTCTCATAAATCATGAAGCACGTTTTCTGTTACCTCTCTTTCGGATAGGAACTCATTTTTATGTATCTTAATTAATCAAATTCTAGTTTTCAATATGATCTTTCTCTGGGTACAGTCAGGTATACAAGTATTCCCCAAATATAAGCTAGATAAAACAAAACAAAGAAACTATTCAATTCCATCTTATTTATACGCCAACATAAACGTAAAGCAGCTGCGAAGTATAACAAATCAAAGGAATGAGAATGAAGGTTGTTTTGAGGCATGGCACACAGGCCGCGTGATGTTTTCTCGGAAACAGTTGAAAATGTTTGTATATTTTTATGGGATATTTTTGGATAGTATTTTATAATAATATTAATTAAAGCATGATAAAAATCGTCTTTTGAGTCTCCTAAGGTAGTCTGAAGTACGAACTAATAAACGTACTTACAAACTAACCGAAAGGACATATAAATAACCGTCCCATTCTATTCTATATCTTATAGTGTATATGATGTATATTACATATAGCGGACTTTTTTTGTTTGCAATTACCACATTATTCTAAATTGCCAAACACGTATTCATAAAAAACCGCCGTCATACCCCTGCCTTCGTTCAACGAGCGCGTTCATTTATTTTATGCAATTTTGCGTATAAAGAATTTATAAGAACACTTACACCCCAAGAGTTGTGCCTTAAGACGATTGTGATATCACTTTATGTCGATAAATAATGTAGCAAGGGATTTAGAAACTAAAACCGGCCAAGTGCGAATCGAACTCGCGCACGCTAGGTTCCGTAGCACCAAACAGTATTAAACGTATAAGTTTGTATTTCTCAAAGATATTGTGGAAAACAAAGTTATTGCTGCTGTCGGTATTGAAAATATCCTATATCTGAAGAACTGCTCAACATATGTTATTCAGCTACGTATCTTAATCAAATAAGTTTTCGTTGGAAGTTTTATGTTTTTTTTTAGAATTTTACACACTTATTTGAAAAGTTCGAAGACACATACACGCACTTTATAAGATTTCAGAAGCTCATGTCTCACCAAGTATTGGTTTTTTTATAATTCCACTATTACATTGTATAGCGATTCATAGAAGACATCCAAATTTCATCTATATAATGCCAATAGCTCCGAGTAAAATGGCTGTGACATACAGAGAGACAGACAAATATACAAACGGACAGATGGATAGGACGACGTTCCGTTTTTGCCAATTGACTACGGAACTCTAAAAAAGATAAGAGTTGACCTCATCGACACTTACCGGTATTTAAAATTATTGTCACCCGAAAAATCACCTTAAATAATTGTTTTAATTTCACATTTTCTGTCTTGCTATTTCTTATAAAATCTTTCTTTATTCATCATCCTACAACCACTGGTGTTAAGAAGATGAATAAAGAAAGATTTCTTGAATGATGAATAAAGAAAGATGTGTTGGCAACATAAACTATAAAAAAATTGAACCAACTTACTTTATAAATCTTTATAAAGTCTGATTATCATATTTGGTTATGTTAATATTTCAAATAAAAGAACAAATGTCAGCAGTCTTGAATTAATATTTGTTGACGAAAGTCCTTGAGGCTTCGCTCAACGCTTATTTCGGAGCAAGTTGAAACGCCTATAAATAATTCCTAATATGACTGTTGTTTCCTAATTGTACTGTTCACGTGACTTAAACATGTTATGCTACGTTAATAGATGTTAAGCCGTGGGTGCTTACACACAAAGAATTTGTTTACGACTACGTTGACCTACGACTTTTCCTGATAAAATGGTAAATCTGTGGTTTTATTGTATTAATCATACACAACATTAAGATTGAAAAATATAGTTATTATTATATGCACTATAAGGGTAGTAGTAATAAGTAATGTATTCATATATGGTAATATTTATGTTGAATTAAATTGAAAGGTCTCAAATTATTAAAAAAAGCAAAGTGACTTTAACTTTATTTTATGTTATCGTCCAAAATGGTGAATGCCCTTATATGATATTCAACTTTCGTCAGATATGCATTACACACCGTATCCATGTGCACTCTGTTATCGACTAGCACATCAGCCTCAAGTTCCGACGATAGAAGTAATTATAACTCGGGTAATTTTGTGAATATCGAAGTAATTATAACTCGGGTAATTTTGAAAAACTAGAAGTAATTATAACTAGGGTAATTTTGCAGGTGTAGAAGTAATTATAACTGGGGTAATTTTGTATAGAAGTAATTATAACTCGTGTAATTTTGTAAGTGTGGAAGTAATTATAACTCGGGTAATTTTGTAAGTGTGGAAGTAATTATAACTCGGGTAATTTTGTAAGTGTGGAAGTAATTATAACTCGTATAATTTTATAAGTATAGAAGTAATTAAACCTTGAGTAGTTTTATAAGTATAGATGTTATTATAACTCTGGTAATTTTATAAGTTTAGAACTAATCATAACTCGGGTATTTTTTTGGAAAGAGGAGATTTTCCTCCAAATATGATTCTTTAAAATATTTATTATGATGTAAGTTTTCTTTTGAAAAGACAAATGCATCTTTCCGTCTATTAGTATGCAAGTTTGAGGACACTTTTTAAGTCCTAATTCTTGATCAGTTTCGGTGTATTTTTTTCTGTTATTTGGTTAAATATCAGAATCGAAACCTATTGATTTTCTTAACGATGTGTTCAACCAAAACTATTTTCTTTCGTGCCAGGCGATTAATTTTTATCTCCGTTTTATGTTGATCTTTAAATTAAAAAATGGAACGAAAGGCGTCATGACGAGATTTAAAATCGTCACTGTATAAGAATCGACTTCATCGTCTTTGCCTTCACTGGAAATATTGGCCAAATATTTCGACCAGAGAAGATATCTAATGAAGACTTGTTGAAAGGTGCACAGAAGTTCTGATTCAGCATCAAATAAAACGCCCCAAGTAGCATTGAAATGATCAAACGCTATTAATCTAAATTGCTCTTATTTTTAAATAGGGTTTATTTAGAACGGCAACCTTCAAAGAAGAGCAAATTTGTTCGTCTGAAGCAGGTTTAATGGAAGATTGTACTAACATATATTAGCGTCGCTAAAACTTGGAGTTAAAACAGGAGGCAAAATCGATTAGTATAGCAATACATCGTACGAAAAAAATGTGAATCGAAAATTCATCCAAACCTTCATGCCATATTTTATGCAACCGTATTGATGACAATATATATATATATATATATATATATATATATATATATATATATATATATATATATATATATATATATATATATATATATATATAATAATTATTCAATCATTCTAACAAAATTCTGTGGGTATTTAGTTGAACGGTCAAATGCCTCGAACCATATACTTAAAATAAGATATCGTAGTCACTTCACAAATATGAAAAATATGAAATCATTGTGTGCAATGTATGAAAATTATAATATATGAAAATGAGAAAATTCTTCCTTTCTTTATTATTATGTACTTAATAACCAATCACTAAAATTTATGATAAAAAAAATACCAATGACTGTTTTATCTAAGGGTATTTTTAAAGAAATATGTCGGGGCCTAGGGGTAATTACATTTTCCCCTAAGTTTTGGTTTATAACAAACTTACGTTACTGCTGTGACAATTGCAAGGAATCGAATGAAAATTATAAATTTAAAGAAAATCTAATTAATGAAAATCGTTACTAATTCTATACTTTTTCTGTCATCTGTTAAAAATTTCATGAAAAGGCTTAAAATCAATCTTTTAATTCATAATTTTTATTGCCTACAATTTTATCTCCGTACATTCTGGGGCATGTTTTGGCATTCTTCTTTGTATGGGATATTCATTGTTGTTTGTTGCAGATAAAGAGGAACTAAGACGTTTCCTCTCGATATGGCGAAGCCAGCAAAGAAATAAAAAAATGTTAACTTACAGAAAACCATAATAGTAATGACAACTGAAAACTGCGTATGTAAAGTGATTCACACGAATTAATCAAGGACAAAAAGGTTTGTTTATAATATGCTAGTTTTTATCTTCGGCTTCGCACGTATGTGTTTAAACATTTTTAAAAAAATGTGAATTTCAATTAGACCACTTATGGCTAATACGGGACTATCGTACTACATAAGTCCTACGTAATTTGCCACAACTGAATTTTAATGTTTGTTGTGATACAGTGCTATTTACGCGGCGGAAGTCTGGTCTAAAATATTGAACTATGAATTTTACATATGTGGTGAAACATGTTCGACAACTTTTGAAAATTAAATTAATAGTAGCGCATTCAGTTTTTCATGTGCGGGTACATTTTTGTATCGTTATCTAGTAATCTGGGATGTATTTCATCTTTATATTTTATGGGATGGATGATATAAATCCATCGGGCCGTTTAAGCTCGAAAGAAAGACAAACAAGGAAATAAACAGAAAATTTCCATTAAAAGAAAAGATTGACCATGTTTGGTTTCATAATTGATGAAGAAAATATAAAAGAATTAAGTTAGGGGCAAGAAACCGGAGCTACATTCAATTTTTAAATTTAATTTAAAAGCACCTATACCTTTTCTACTTGAATATATAGAATTATGAAATTGTAACCATTTAGTCTTCATAACATTATAAAGCGTCCGTAAAACGGGAAAGTCAAGATACGTTCGAATCAAAGTTGTATGACAAATAAATGAAATATGTCAAGAGTAACTTAAAAATACATTAACATTTGACGACAGATGACATTTGACAGGTAAATAAATTAATGATAAGTCATTTTAGTTGAACGAATTGAATAATCTTCCACCTATATATTTTTTATTCACAAATTAAAGTTAATTGACTGACGCATGACGTTATCAATTAATTAAAAGCAATATAATTCGTTTTAATCGTTAATATGGTAAAAAAGTACATTATTGCCAGTAGTAATCAATAAAAACTTTGTTTGAAATATTTTCTTTTGTTATTTCTACTTATGGTATAATCCCGGTTCACAATTATATTGCGAAACTTAGAAAATCGTAATTACCAATTTTTTTCTCTTCGTTGTGAAAGTTTCACATACGTACAAAATTCAATACCAATTATTTTCTCACGGTTTTCTCTAGACTCCTATCTAAGAATTTTAAAATAACTTGCGACTACATCCAAACTGAATTACTTTAATTGTCATGCATACCTCATGTTTATTTATTTTAATATATAAGTTAAAAAGTAGTTTTATTGAAACGCTGCTTCGGTACTATACGGTACTAATATAATTAGTCTTGTTTTGCCAGTATTGGATGTGTAAATCAACATTTCATATCAAAAACCATTCATGAAATTTTCCGAGTATGACGTGCTACGACAGTGACACGTCCCACTGAAACGGAAAGAGGAAAAAACAAAATCCCGACATGTCAAAACGCAAAACGCTATTAAATCAAGCGCACACGCATCGGATGTTAGCGCCGACCACGAGGGCAACTCGCTGGTTGCTCCATATTCATGAACCGTCGTTTACCTCATCAATATCTCGAGTAACATACCACACGTAGAGAATATTTGACGAATCGTGTCGTTTGTTTTATCTAGGGATTCAAAACGAAATTCACGAAAATGACGTGTTTTTAATTGGATTATGAAAATGAATATGTTTCAAGTATTCAGTGTCACATAAATATATGTGTACTATTAATACTATTACAGAAAGTATTTTATAACAGTAAACTATTACATTTAAATCCTATCAGCAGTGAGAGGTTGTTTTAATTTTGACGCGTGGTTCTCCGGATGTGTTCTAACCCTCAGCATGCCTAGTAGGGTCTGGCAGACCCACTGTCGCATAAAACTATTGATATTAATTTAAATTGCACACTTAGTGCGTCCTGCGCTTGAGTAGCTTCACGTTATGAACTCAAGATTACTTTGAGACTTCTCCCTCAGTCCGGAGCGAGTATTTTGTATTTTGTTGCAGTAAAGAATGTCTGGACCACTATCAGACGACCAAATAAGTAATGCTTTTGGCATAGATGAAGACAAAAATTATATTGAATTTGACGCTAGTGAAGACGAGTCTGATCATATGATTATTTGCTAGGATTCAAATGAGGACGAGGGAGAAATTCCCTCTGATAAAGCATGAGAAACCAAAACTAATATTGAATAGGATATAAATGAGCCATTAGTTAATTTTTCTGCAAGATCAATCGAATTCTGCGAATGCAACCATATATGGTACAGCAATCCTCCATTTTCTCGTGTCCGAATGAGAAGTGGAGATATTGTTACAGGAACACCAGGCGTAAAGCCTAATATTAAAATTACTGTACTGGCACAAGGTTATTTTCATCTTTTTATCACAGAGCATGTTATGAGAAATACTAACGTATGTAAATTGTAACATTCGGAATGTTAGACATGGCGCGAATACTTCAAACGGTTACGCATACGCTCTCTGCATATATTACTAAAGTAAAAGCAGTTATTGGACTGTTCTACCTTACAGGATTTTTCGAGCTGAGCGACAAAATCTTCAAGACTCTGTAGCCAATTATGGAACAGGAATCCAAATTTTTCCTTTGACAATGAGTCTGACAAGACTCGTGTTTATTGTAAACTGTTTGTCAAAAGCTGCCAGAACAATTACATTCCCTATGAAAACTTTGCTGCTGGCGAGGAGTTAGTAGCATTTCGTGAGCGATGCGGTTTTCGTCAATATACTCCCAATAAACCAGTCAAGTGTGGGTTCAAAATTATAGCTCTCATTGATGCCGTTACATAATATTCCTCAAACATGGAATTATACGCAGGAGAACAGCCAGATGGGCAATATAAAGTGAGTAATTAACTTCGCGATGTTGTCGATCGTGTAGTTCAGCCCATATCTCAAATATCACAATGGACAACTGGTTCATAAGCTATCCCACGTATGAACATCTTCTGAAAAACCGTAAACTTACTGCTGTTGGAACCATGAAATCTTATAAAGGCTGCATCATGTAAGATTTGACAATTCGATCCTATATTTCAAAACGCCATAAGAACGTTCTCATGCTCTCATCTTTTTAGCATGATAACGAGATAGACTCTGAAACAAATGTTCAGCAAAAATCATCCATTATTACGTTTTGCAATAACACAAAAAGTGGTGTAGACCATGTGGATAACATGATACGCACTTATGATGTGTCTCGTAACCCCAAGTGATGGCCACTGACAATATTTTTCTGGATTATAGAAATGCTCAATGACAGTGATCAAACTTCTACGAGAAGGGCTTTTTATAAGGGATCTGGGTGTATCATTGATAAGTCCGTAACTAACAAAAAGAAAAACTAATATTCGCTTACCGGTAACTCTTCGAAAATCAATTGGCTTTCACCTTTGCGACCTTATTAAGCCACCTTGCAAGAAATCTGATTCTGGTACAAAAAGACGTTGTTATTTGTGCCCAGTCAAGAAAGATCTCATGTCAAAATACACATGTATCTCTTGCAATAATCACATTTGTCTAGAACACGCTATGTGTGCTATAATTTTGTATATGAAAATTGTATGAGAGAGGAGGATCAAGAAAAACTGGTGGTTAAACTTATGTTACCCATTTATTATTAATATGTGAGAATATTTAGTTATGTTTAAAAATATTTACCAAAAGACTTTTATCTCAGTCTAAAATATAAAATTTATAACTTTAAACGAATATGTTAGATTTTTGCTACTATTTATAAGGGGTATATTTATTTAATTAACTAAGATTGAAGATTTACTGCTTGTTTTTGTCAATTTAATTTCTAAATAACATGATATGGTAAACCAATAAATAATAAGATAATTCCATTATTGATAATATATATATATATATATATATATATATATATATATATATATATATATATATATATATATATATACATATATACATATATATAAAATAATACTGAAGGTATTAGGTAGATAAAATGTAAAGTAGTATGAATACATTTTCTGATCAAATCTTCCTTACGAAACTTGAAATTAAATTATTTGCACTCGAGAAGTAAAATGAAGTACGCCGGTTTAAAAGATATAAATAAACATTTTGTAAACTATTACAATGATTCTGCGGAAAATTGAAATTAAGATGTACAAATATGTTATTTTTGATTTGATTTATACCCTTATTTTCTATCTAATTCTTATCTAATTTTCAATATACAAAACAAAAAAACTTCTTTCAAGAATTATATGAAAAATTTGAAATTTTTCGATCAGTCGTTTTGTGAATCGCTAAGAATTCTCTGAAAAATTATTTATCTATATGCAACTATAACAGTCCAATCGTCTCGTCGATGCACGATTACTGGAAAATAATGGAGACATCACCCATTAATTATTTATATGTGTACCGCGTCGGCAGCGCGGAAGAGAAGTGAAATTTGCGGGGGGCGGAAAATTTAATGGCCTGTTTTGTTCCTGATCGTCTGTTTATACGTGTTTGAATAAGAGACATCTGATACAAAGATTATTTGTACATTAAAATGTTTTTATTCGTATAGCGTAGTGATAAAAGATATCATTTTCGCAGCCCCCTACTAGGAACTTTTATTGGAGTGAGTTCGTAGCTTTAAGCGTGTTATTTTTTATCTGTTGTAGTATAGTATTTATTTAGAAATTTCCTTCAGAATGAAGACAATATCTTCGTGTTTTACAATATTTTTTAAATTTCTGACTCTAAATTACACCGAACAATTTAAGAAAAAATATCGGCTTCTTCTTCTAGTCCCTGCAGACCAAATTTGTAAACATGCGTGCACGTATAATGTGATCAGCTAATGTTGAGCAGGATAATTGCCGGTCGTTCAAAATAAACGAGTATATGTGCGAGGCTCCAGAACAATCCCACATAATTTCACCTTAAATCCCGCAGGGGTCAGCTGTTTAGCGGTACCAGTGGCGGCACTCTGCTGAGCCGGCGGAAGATTTGGATTTAAATTTGAAGTAATTACGATTTGTTGTTAATGTACAGCAGTAAGCTTTGAGCAGGTAGGTAGGGACCGGGCCCTTTGCTGTGTGCGCGCTGGGCCTTCCTTTAAATGGGAATGTAGATAATTCGTTCCGAGCGTATGTACAGTAATTATTTTGGAGTACTCCATTCATATTCCGCGCTGTTCATTTAAATGTTTTTGGTGTTTGCGTCATACGCATTGGGCGAGATTATGCGCCAAGGAGTTTACTAGAGCGTGGCGTATAGAGATTTGATTTAAAAAAAAAATTATTTCAAAAAATGTTTTTATGAAGTATATAACAGTTCTTGTAGAAATGTTTATATATATTATTTATAGGTGTTGTAGCTTTGTAGCTTCAAGAGGTATTGGTGGTACTAGAAGGTTACAA
This sequence comes from Druceiella hillmani, assembly GCA_039881145.1. NCBI lineage: Eukaryota > Metazoa > Arthropoda > Insecta > Lepidoptera > Hepialidae > Druceiella > Druceiella hillmani. The sequence continues at coordinate 109,700,089 of JAYKKI010000001.1, read as the reverse complement.
TATACAAGAATTTAAGTGTCCTCAATCACTTAACTAGTTTGAATACTAGCTTAGCCAGGAATGTTGAAAAAATGGGTCATTTTGTCAAGTATATTACATCACTTGAGATATTATTTGTGTCTATTAGAATTCTGAAAGTTATTCTAATATAAAATTAGTGATTATCAAAGTAAACAAACAAATCTATACTTAAGTTTGCTTATTTCGATAAATTCAGCTTTTGGAACCATCAAAATAGTTTTTAATATTGCTGGGAAGATTAACTTGTAGAAACTTCCAACAGCATTTAAATATTACACGAAACAATACTGAAAGTGAGGTTTCCACTGCGATGTTTTTCCGTAGATGTGTTTCCGGTTGTTTTAGCCCAATCAAGGGAAGAAAACAAAAAATGGGAAATATGTATAATTAGTTATATAATCTTTTTCCAACCATTAGATGCTCGTAACATTGAATATTGCTTAGAGTAATGTCCATTTAATTTATTTGTTTCCATGCATTCGCCTGTTTCAATACTTTGCATTGTATAACGTCATAGAATAAAATCAATTTCATTTACTCCCCACAATAAAATACTTTTACATTTTATAAGTTTCGAAAATGTAATAAAAATTACTATATAGTAAAAACTGAGTAATCCACTCAAACCCCACTTCCGCTATTGTTTTGTATAATATTTCAATGCTGATGAATCTTTATACGAGTAGAGATTAACTTCAATTGCCCACCCAAAGATGTTGTAATACAACGAAACCTAGGTCTTGGTTAATAATTTAAATAAAGTAGATATAATACTACATCACGTAGTTTCATTTAGTTGTGAATAAAAATTAAGTTTGTTACAATTTTTGTCAATAAATACTTAATACTGACCAATCTTGTCAAAAATAATGCTTTTGCAATGAATATTTATTACAATTTTTTCTATTTAATTCCGATTGTTGTCATTGAATCCTTAAGTTGCAAATAAAAACGTACATTGTCTAATAAGAAAAATTGCATGACATTTTCACTTAATTTTGAATTTCATTTAATTCGGTTGAAACTAATGAATGGTAAAAACTATAACTTATTTTGAGAGAGATGTGAGAACTTTCTAAATCGATTTTTTATAAATTTACCTTTAGTTAATTTACTAAATACTTACATTGATTTCTTCTGAGTATTGTTTTATGTAAAAAAAGGGAAAAAAAATTGTGCGTGTTAGCTCCGACTGGAGTCGCAACTGGAGTCTCATTAAATACGATTGTCTTGAAATGTATAAAATAGCTAACATTTTATATAAATATAAATACCTATATCATTAAATGTAAATGGAAAATTCTTTAATAAATAAATACTAACAATATAATTATTTTCAAGTAAAACACAAATGAACAAGATCAAATTTATACAACAAAATTAAAAACATTTAGTAACATCAGACTAAGAAGTTAAAATTAACAGAGACTTTTTAATTTTGTAGGATAGAAGACACCAAATATTCACACATAATGACATTTAATGATTACATCTTGATATAAGCGAACGATGGTAAACTATGTGACGCTATAAGAAAATGCCAAATAAACATATTGATATCTCACTCTAAAAATGCGCAGAAATGTTGCGCGGAGAGGCCACCTAACGGTTACACTTTTTAACGCTCTGAACTTTTGATTTTATTCCTCATAAAACTTCATACCGGTCGCTATATATGAAAATCGATGTTTAAGGAGTAAACTCCAAAAGAAACAAGTGAAAATGAACTTTTACTAAAGTCCGTTGTACTCAACGTGGTACGCAAACATCCTTTCCCGCACTGAGAGTGTTAATGAACGACTTAATTAATCCTGTTAACGAGTACTAGTATTAAATTGGTTCATAAACGGTAAGCCGTGACACGAGAATATTCAACTTTAAACCGTTCATTAGTTAACAATAGCTGGACAGAGCTTGTTAGACCATCGTCGTTACCGCCCCCTTATTTCCGTGTCACTAACCTCCGGTGTGACATTTTTAAAACGCGATGGTCGATTTGCAAATACGAATTGTATGGTACTATTGACTTCCGGTGATTGCAAAATGTGATTGAAATTGGAGTTTATATGGTTATATAGAGTTTATTATTAACGAAAATTTATATCAATTCATTATACCCAGAAAAGATTTTGCTTGTTTCAATGAAATTTGAATCCATTATTGTTTTGTTACGGTTCAAATAATTTACGACGCTTGCAACACTGGGCTACGATGATGATTTTTTTTCAACCGAATTCTTGTTCCACGTGCAGGTTGGTTCCAATATTTTGGGCAATGAAAGATCGTGAAAATCGGTCTGGTTATTTCAAAGGTTAGCGTATGTATGGGCGGAAAAATAAATAAATAAAAGAACAAATTTAATCTTCATGTCATATATTATGACACCAAAATTTAGCTCATGTAACATAGAAGATCTACGACACAATCATGAAAGTACTGGTATGGACATCTATATGCAATGAAGAAAGCGTCTATTATTCAAACAAGATCTTCTGTGCCTCAAACTGTTTAAAAATATTACTATTAAAGTTGTGATTCGGACGAAAAAACCTGTTTAAGCACAAGTAAAACTCGAACTACAAAGGTTCCGTACATACTTTATCTTTCACAGACGCAAAATATGTATTTTCGCATGTAATGGAAAATAATAAATTTTTGGATTTTTCCTCTTTATTTGAGCTATAAGACCTCCCATTTCACCGAGTATAAAGATTGTAGAAAGACAGGAAGTATACAATTTTAATGACCAGTGAGTAAGACTATTGGTATAAAGAAATATTGCCTACTATGTAATTTACAGGCGCATATTGAAAAGAAAATATGTAATGCTACATAGAATTGGAAAACACTGATTTTTGGATTTTTCTTTTTTTAAATTTTTACTATAAAACTACCTATTATGCCGATTTTCACGTCAATCGGAAGTACCCTATAGGTTTTCATGATCAGTGAGTAGAACTATAAACCAAAAAAACTTTAAATTTTTACAACCGCCTACGGCTATAGATCTCCGTATACGATATAATTACTTGATATCTCAAACGATTTCTAAAAAAGGTCTTCGAACGACAGAGAGACAGACGGACGGATAGACAACCAAGTGATATTATAAGTGTTTAGATTTTTTTTTATTTTGAGGGACGAACCCTAAAAATGTAGGTTTTTTTACAGAAACACACCACAAATATACTTTCAAATATAATATTAATTATTAAGTTTACAACCAACGAAGGATTCAAATTAGATTTAACTGTGATAACTTTATGACGTTGTACCGCGACCATTATTATTCAGTCCACGATTATTCAGCTTAAAAGTGGTCCCGGTGTAAAAAAAATCATTAGAAAAGATACTGCTGCATCAACTGGATATAAATTAAACAGGATGTCGACATTTCACGCACAGTCACAGAATGTTTCATGAACCCTAAATCAAGCTCGTTATTAGCAGGCGAGTATGAAGTGGCATATTTATTGCTTACGAGTTTATAAATGACATCATCGCTTTTGTTAATGGTTTAAATGTCAAAACTACAATGGTTCTCATTAAAATGTGTATCAAATTAACATGAAGCTGTGTCGTTGAACTCGAGCGGCAATGGAGTCAGCGCTCATATGATAAAGGATATTCAATTGATATCACGCGATAATTTTGATTTTATTTGTGCCTCAACGTTTGCATGTGCCATTCGTATATAAAGTATATTTAAAGTTTCAACAGTAATCATCTGAACTGGGACAATTGATTTTATAGTAATCGTTACGGATTCATCAAAAATGTTTTCCTTTAAAGATCCAAGTTTATGTTAAAAAATTCCCGTAATAAGTACAAAGGTAAAAGCACCAATTTCTTACAGTTTTGCTAAACAGTGTAGACGAGATAATCAGAGTTTTGCATCTCGTTTGAATTTGGTATAAGAAAAGTTATTAGGAATTTTTTTTCTCAGAATTCCATTAGGTAAATTTACTAAAAACGCTAATAGATAATATCGGTAGTACCAATATCGTAATATTTATTAAATCAGGTTGTATTTTTATATTTGTAATATCCAGATCAAAATTATTCTATATGTTGCTCGAGGATATAAACTGTTATCATTAAAAATGTTATCAAAATCCGTGCAGTAGATTTTGCGTGATTGAAGAACAAATGAACACAAGCAGACAGAAACAATTTCTAAAAATAGGTTTTCTGGTTTCTACTATAATTTTGTACGCTAAATCAATCACTCTTCAACATATTTTCCGTGCACAGAATTCACTCTATCACAATTTTGTTACATGTACGGATTATATTTATCCCAATAATGAACTTGGCCGTGATAACATCTTCTCTTTATCTCTCTCTAGCTTTGCAGTATGATAACCTCTATAAAAGGCTACGATGTTTTCTTCACTTAACTTAGGTTATGAAAACGTTAAAATTTAAAAACTATCTACTGCGACAATTCGCAGCGATAACAGTTATAATATTAAATTCACAGCGATAATAGTTATAATATTAAATAAAACTAGCAGCAAAGCTTTAAATCGCTCATTGACACTTCACTAGCAAAGCTTTGCAACGACTTGCTCTTTATACCTTACTTCATTTTACAGTTAACTTTTTAAATATGAAATTGGTTGTTTTACATTTACTTTTTTGACAGAATTCCACTTCTTTTTGCGGAATTTATGAAAGCCCTGATGAACTTTTTTTTAACAATTTTCTTTCCATTTTTGCGAGCTCTATAGCATATCGGATTTTAGCAATCGATATTTTACGTTGCCTATTCACGGTCTTTAACTGACCCTTTTAACTGACCTTTTTAACTCCTTAAGGTTACTTCCCAATAAACAGCCGTTTTAAAGAACCATAAGTATCACCATTAAAATTGAACCCCTTGTACATGATTGTACTATATTTCAAACGTTTGTGGAAATCAAATCAAACATATATGAGAATAAAGCGAGATAGAAAAAGAAGACATCAATTATGGTCGAATAGAAGTATTAAGCACATCTATAAATCTTGATAGGTAAATATCTCATTTATTTAATATTTATTATAAAAACAGCTGTTTTACAATAGATCCATTGAAATCTACTACGTATATATGAGACGTGATAGATGCAAATTTTGTTTTTGTTTCTTGTTTTTTGACTTTATGTATACCAAATTTCAAGTTTCTATTTCTTTGAGACTTATAGGTTTTGATGATTTGTCAAAAAGTGTCAAAATAAGTATACGACTCTAAATCTTACACAACTGTCTCATACTTGGCTCAGAGCTAGCTTTGTTATGGAACTGATTGGAATTGGACTTTCATTTAAATAATGCTTGGAATTCAGATTAAAATCTAGATTACATGACTTAGTTGCAAACTCTCTAAAAGACGTCACATTTAATTAATGACGGTTTAAAAATTTATGAAAACGAATTGCCGGAACTGCCATAGGGATGCAGAGATCAGTTTAAAGTTCGAGTTAAGATATAAGCTAGTCTTATCATGTTCAGGAATATTTTAGATGTGAAGGTCATTACTGGAAAAAAATTCCGGCACGTTAATAAAAAATTATGCAAAGTTACGGGCAAATGTTCGTATGTATACTTTATGAAATTAATAAATGCAATCTTATTTACATTTGGAGATAAGGATAAATGTTAAATGTAAAACTAATCATCGTGCTCCATCGAGTTGATAAAAAAAATAAGGGGAAACTGAATTGTGTTTATTAGCAATTTAATCTCTTAAGTAGAATAATATCAATATATCATGATACGTCCATTAGACACCTGTGCACCTGCGCGACAAGCATTATAAGTTTTTTTTATTCTTATCTCATTAATAACTGTTAGATATCAAAATAATAAATATTCATGCCATTAACTGTGGGAAGCCAGTACAAGAGCTTAAGATATCTCGCCAATATTTTTATTAACAACGTTGCCGTCTTGACATAATGTTGAATTACATATTATATAAACTTAATTGATCTAATTGGAAATAATTACAAAAAACGATTCTTCTACAAACATTTGTACAATATTCATTAGAATTTCAATTAACTTCATATCGATATACGACTGAATTGTTATCTGATTACCGTAAATTTTAATGTTGTTTTTGATCTAACTGCCTTTCAATTAATTGATCGTAATCATGTGAAACTCCATCGGCCTTTTACCAATAGGTCATGGCAAACCAATTTTTTAAAGTCCAACCACTTATACAATAAATGAATAGTATAATATTGTAATCGATTTCATCGGTTATTAACGTGGTGACTTTTTTAATGTTAATTTTGGTTCACTTTTAGCACCGTCTAATTTTTATTAAGATTTTGTGTTCATCATGTCAGAATATAAACTACTTCTTTGAATATCAGTAAAATTTTTTCAAAATTCATCGCTTCATTTTAATAATTTTTTTATATTATTTTTAAACGACTTCAAAAAAAAATTAGGAGCTTCTCTATCGGTAAACTTACTTTTTTATAATCATGAATTTTTAGTGGCTAGAACAATTCTGATAATTTTTATTAAATGATGGGACATACTCTTTAGGTCCCATATAAATATGACCAGGAACTGATAATGAACTCCGGAAATATCCTGAGGAACACCTTAACGAATTAGAGAATGTCCCTTTGGAAAATCTAAGATGATGTTTAAATTAATTCGTCTTGTCTTAATAAGTACTTCAGTCGCAGGTGATAGATAGAGACGATGGAACAAGAAGATCATGACAGAACTCTGCAACTGCGAGGAGTAGATTAATCGAATTTGAGTTCGCCACGAGTCCTTCGGTTACAAATATTGGCTAGGGTCTGATGACTGGCGGAAAATGACAAAAAGAAATCTTCAATGGTTAGGAATAAACTCATCGAATTTGGACTCGTTCGTCTGATGCCGTGAAGTAAAAAGGCAGTTAAGTATGTATAGGTAAGTATGTTATATATAGTTAAGTATGTATAGGTAAGTATGTTATATATAGTTAAGTATGTATAGGTAAGTATGTTATATATAGGTAGGTATGTATAGGTAAGTATGTTATATATAGTTAAGTATGTATAGGTAAGTATGTTATATATAGTTAGGTATGTATAGGTAAGTATGTTATATATAGTTAAGTATGTATAGGTAAGTATGTTATATATAGTTAAGTATGTATAGGTAAGTATGTTATATATAGTTAGGTATGTATAGGTAAGTATGTTATATATAGTTAAGTATGTATAGGTAAGTATGTTATATATAGTTAAGTATGTATAGGTAAGTATGTTATATATAGTTAAGTATGTATAGGTAAGTATGTTATATATAGTTAAGTATGTTATATATAGTTAAGTATGTATAGGTAAGTATGTTATATATAGTTAGGTATGTATAGGTAAGTATGTATAGGTAAGTATGTTATATATAGTTAACTATGTATAGGTAAGTATGTTATATATAGTTAAGTATGTATAGGTAAGTATGTTATATATAGTCAAGTATGTATAGGTAAGTATGTTATATATAGTTAAGTATGTATAGGTAAGTATGTTATATATAGTTAGGTATGTATAGGTAAGTATGTTATATATAGTTAAGTATGTATAGGTAAGTATGTTATATATAGTTAAGTATGTATAGGTAAGTATGTTATATATAGTTAAGTATGTATAGGTAAGTATGTTATATATAGTTAAGTATGTATAGGTAAATATGTTATATATAGTTAAGTATGTATAGGTTTTAATTTCAATTACTACTGATTATTGGAAATCGTGAGCCATAATAATATAAAAATTAAGAAAAAACCTTGTTAATAAAAAACTTGAAGCGATCTCAAATGTCAGTGAAAAAGGAACACACTGAAAAGTTTAAAATAAAATATCTTTTTCTAAAAAAAAACGACTACAAACAACAAAAAGTTAAATATCTTTTTTATTGAAAACAATTTCTGATTGATAGATTAAAGGTAGATGCAAGTATTTATTTATTTGTTTATCTGCAACTTTTTAATGGACATTTTTATCGACATCGATGCCTGCTTGCTCTACATTGTTTCCGCGTTATATATGCACGTTTATGAAGATACCTTTTTGAGGATTCCGTATCCAAATGGTAAAACCGGAACCCTTATAATTTTATCCTGTCCGTCTGTCCGTTTTTCCGTCTATCTGTCGGTATGTTACATCCATTTTACTCGTAGACTATTGGAACTATATAGATGAAATTTGGATGATAGGCGTTTTCTATGTATAATGAAATAGTGGAATTATGAGAAAAATATAATATAATATTAGGAGTGGTACTTCATACATGTAACTGAGGGATGAAAACAATCCAGAGATATAGGCATATGGGGTATTAATAGACAGGTCTTTAAAAACGATATACTCCCAGACGCATCACACACGGTCAAGAGTATCAGTCGGACTTACTGATAGTTAAAAACGTATTTATGTTTCTCATTAACTGTCAGTCGAGTCGGAATAAGAGTCTACTTTACCGATCGTACCTATTGCACGGTCCAATTCCTAAAGTATCTATACAAAATACGTTTTTAAATGTCAGTAAATTCGACTGAGAGTCCTGACCGTACGTGGTGCATACGGGCGTTAGAGGTTCCAAAATAAAGTTGGTTAAGTGAATAGTTGATGAGATACGCGCTTCTAAAGTCTCAAAAAATGTCCCTCCCTTCTAACTTCTCAACTAACGTGTATAACATTCTGAAAAAAATATGATACTAGAACTTAAAATAAACTTTCTAGTTTAAATAAAATATATCATGTATTTTTTCGAGATATGGAAGATTTATGGAACTTTGTTTTTCAGTGTCTTTAAGAAATACAAACTTATAATTTTGATATTGTTTTCCCTACGGAATCTTTGATGTGTGAGTCTAACTCGTACTTGGCCAGTTTTTTGTCCTTAGCTGATTGTCATTCGCTCAGTCGCTTTTGCTATGACAATTTTCGTCGGTCTCGTTTGAGATCTGCGAATTAAAATAAAGTACCTGGGTCGCAGAACAAAATATTTTAAGTATATCTTACCCCACGTTTAATAATGTATAGAAAAACTACATTTCTTTCCCCAATAGAAATATTTATAATCTATATATATTAAAATTAATTTTTTTTAATTTTTATATTATGTTTAATCTCTTTCAGATTATTTCTGAATTAAAGAAAAATTGTTCGCCATTAAATGTTTCTAAAACAGGGAAATGTGTTGCTTAATCGTGTTGTTTCAGTGGTATAACAAAGAACTTAATATTCTAACACACAAACAGTGCAGGAAAAACCTAACATGACAGAACAACGTTCCTCAAAATATTTTTGAAATGCTTACGTTTCCATTCGCTTACGTTACTCACATTCCACATTTGCTCTGTGAAGTTATTTTTGTTGCTCTGTGAAGTGTTTTGCGGAAGAATTCAACCCTTTGAGCTTTCATCTCATTAAAAAGCTTTTTATTTCACGTCTTTATTATCGTGTGTGCAAAATTTTGTTCACTGTTGTTAAACAAAGATAAATTAATGCTTAAATAGGCCTTTAAATTAGAATTGTCAGCGTTGCCTAACGTTAACTAACTAGCCTAACGTTAACGTAAATATAAAGTTTTTATCAAAAATCGCAATATTATTATTAAAGCTACTTCGTTCGACTATACTTAATTAGGTTTATTGAAATAACGAAACTAGAGTAGAAATATAATGTGGAAATGCAATACCATCGGGAATTCGGGTAAAATACAGTTTTAGCTATAATTATTTATTTCTATTAATTCAAAATAAGATCTTAATGGAAAAAGTTACATGCGCAGAGCATCGTTTGAGAATAAAATTGTTTTTTCCACTTTGAAAATGTAAAATTATTGAACAGTATAAAATTACAACTTAAAAAAATGAACGTTAAGAAACACATCTCACGACAAATAATTTAATTTAAATCCTTTCTGTACTTTTGAAGTATCCATCTTTAATTTAATTTTCTTATATCGACATTGAAATTTGTACGTTTTGTATATGTATAATGAGCTTTTACACTTTTGATGTTTTCTTGATTTCTAAACTACATTACATGATTTTTAAAGGCTCTATGATGCAAAAACTCTACTAATTTTTAGTCTTGAACACTACTAATTTAGTTTTTCTTAAAGTTACTATTATATCTATGTCATAATTTATACTTTATGTATATATATATGATGGGCCTTCAAAGGCTTTTCTTAACTAAGATATACTATTTAATTTTTATATTTGATTACTTATTTGTTTACCTATTCGTTCATCGCATAAAAATACAAGTAATATATTGTATAAGAAAATAATAATAAAAATTATCATCTTAAAATATTAAATACAATTTTTTTCAAGGTTACTAATATTAGTTAAATCGATGATACAATGCTAACCCACTTGAACTTGTTTTTGTATTGGTCGAGGTAGTTTACGTATATGTATCTTTGACAGGCTCTTCATTATGTTTCTTTTTTACTTTTTATTACTCAAAATCTACTGGCAGTACAATATCTCAATTAAAATGTTGTCAATGAATAACAAATTTTTTGAGCGGTTAAATCTATTGAGATCACGATCGCCTTGAACCGTCAGAATTCAACTAAGTAAATTAACGAGATGACATTTAATAGCATAGTAATGTAATTTGGCATATATTTTTTAAGGTACTCAGTTTGGCTTCTGGACAAAAGCCACTTTATGGCAAATCATGCTTCGTACTTGAAGTGTATTTGACGAATGAGCTCTCGAAAGGCAAACATTTACGGAATTATTTTTATTGTCGTAATGTCTCTAAATATTCAATGGTACCTCTTTAAATATTCATTCATTTTTTACTGTCGTAATGGTATCTCTCTAAATATTCATTCATTGTATTTTTATTGTCGTAATGGTACCTCTCTAAATATTCAATGGTACATCTCTAAATATTCATTCATTGTATTTTTCGATATTATTAATCATATTGCCTATATTGAATATATTTGGCGTTAATTTTGTAGAAATTCATTCTTCACAATTTAATGAAACTACGTGATGTAGTATTATTTCTTCAATTTCTTTACCACGACCTAAGTTTCGTTGTATTACAACATCTTCAGGTGGGATATTAGCAAAGATTTTTTCACTCATGTATACATATAATAAAAATCTTTGCTAATATCCCACCTGAAGATGTTGTAATACAACGAAACCTAGGTCGTGGTAAAGAAATTAAAGAAAGTAGAAATAATACTACATCACGTAGTTTCATTTAATTGTGAATCATATTGCCATTTCCGTTCCCAATATCAATTATATTGTAACAGCGTAGAAAAGCTATTTGCGCACCTAAGAGAATTTCAATTAGTTTCATTGGATTGTACACACAAACAAACAAACAAATAACCTCTCACCCTAAACGCGTTACCTCCTCCGTTCCGTCGTGGGTAATTAAATGAAATAAACAAATGACTTGAAGAGATTTAGAAAATTATAAAACTCAATGCATGTTCCGACACACACACAGTAGTTTTTCTTAAGGTAAAGACGTACTACGTCTGCACGATACCACGAAGTATAATTTGTACTACGTATTTATTTTTCGAAGGAGAATGCACTCGAACGTCCTTGCGCAGCACAGAGCGACCGACTTGCTTTATAGAATAATTGATGCAGCGTCGCGCTGCACGGTATCGCACAGCTGCAGTGCGATTTGAGCTTTATTATTTTTTATGACAATAGACAAGAAATCTTTAAGTAATGTTGAAAATTTTCAATGTATTAATATTTTATTGCTTTATCTGAATAACTCCAGGTAGTGCTAGTTTTAAATGAATTATCAATACGGTTTTTATTATATGTATAGACGAGTGAAAATATTATATCTGATTGATATTTTCATTTGACATTTTCAATCATATTATTGAAATATATTAATAGTTTATCAGAGAATTATTGATTGATCGAATGTTAAAAAGTAGATTAATTAGTTTGTAGATTTTTAAATCCATTTATTACTACGAATTCGCTTGAAACTTTTGCTGGAGCTGTCTTTTACAGAGCCCACAATTGGGGTAGTTACCAGTAAATATAACTTTCATTTTTACCCAGACAGAATTAAAATGAAATGTTTGATGAAACCTGAGAGGGTTTGCAGGTACAGATTACTCAACGCAGTCTCTGTCAATAATTGATACTCGTCCATTTGTAAGAGATTGACGCAAGACCAAAAATAGCAGTAAATTAATATACTCTACTGAGATTATTTGCTTCTCATCCGAATTGCTCTGAATTCCCGCAATGACTCATCAAGTAATTTGGAAAAAACATAAAATAATCGGGTTACTTCCCGTCCATTAGGAGGCCGCGGCGCGAATAGAATCACGGCGCGTCAGTCGTCGAGATAGCAGGAGCCGGCGAACGAACGCTGCGGTGAGGGCGATTAGGCTCGTCTGTCACGGGCGGGATTCCTCGGAAGATTGATGCTCCGCGCCGCGCACAGCCCCGGGGATTTCATGCGAGATGACGTCGCACCCGCCGCGAGGTGAGAGGGCTACGCCCCCATATAATAATCAAGTATTTCTGTCATATATTATGTATAATTTGTCACGGCGCGCGAGGGGGAGAGATATGTGCCAGGACGAGGCCTCTCCGGACTCCGGAGCCTTCGTTTAAAGGCGTCGGTCTTAACGAAATATGCGAGGAGCGGCTGCTTGCTCTGACAGGCGTTTCGCACTTTGCAGATTTAATGAGGACGAAAAGTAGAAGCAATCTGTTGTAATAAGACAAATTGACTATTATTTTTTACTTAGAAAATTTAAAAATAATGAATTGTTGTAACTTTTCTTCGAAAATATCAAATACTAGGACAATGTTTTAGGTTTTTTCGAATAATTCAGAGTATTATTAACGACGAAGGTTGTCAGGTCACCGTTTTTTACTATATACTTTAATTACGTTTTACGAAAGAATTTAAGAAATTAATTTAATTCTAATATCGTAAGCGAGGGCATTGTATCATTCGCCATTACTTCAGAATCACACGCACTTAGGTTTCTTAATATTATTTCTCTGACATTGTCGATTTCATATTTGTAATAATCATTTTTTTATCAATTTTTTTGTTACAAAACTTCCCATGAAAAAGTATTTCGCTATTCTAGAGTTGTTTATTACGGACTTGTTATGTGCTACTTTTTAGCGCTGATAATAGAGGGCGTCAGGGTCGCTTTAATATGAAAATAACATTGAGCGTCACATAGCTGCTTTAATACCAGCTTGACTTGACAATACCAGCTTGCATTTTATGTTTTTTCCAAATTACTTGATGAGTCATTGCGGAGAATTTAGATCAATTTGGTTAAGAAGCAAATAATCTCAGTAGAGTATATTAATTTACTGCTATTTTTGGTCTTGCGTCAATCTCTTACAAATGGACGAGTATCAATTATTGACAGAGACTGCGTTGAGTAATCTGTAACCGCAAACCCTCTCAGATTTCATAAAACATTTAATTTTAATTCTGTCCGGGTAAAAATGAAAGTTATATTTACTGGTAACTACCCCAATTGTGGTCTCTATAAAAGACAGCTCCAGCAAAAGTTTGAAGCAAATTCATAGTAATAAATGGATTTAAAAATCTACAAACTAATTAATCTACTTTTTAACATTCGATTTCCTATAAAAGTTACATTTCAAAACTGCGTAAAAATGAATTCTAGATGAATTGTCAAAAACTAATCGGCACATAATAAATTATAGATCAAAAACAGAATTGTCTCTCTTTTACATAGACCCAGATAGAAAGACGGGTACAATATGTATCTGATTTAAATAGTCATACAACTGCATACCTCAAAATACATTTGTATGGAAATATGAACTTAGTTGCCAAGTATGGAACGCAAAATAACAATGACACAAGAATGTTGTAGCAATGACTACATAATATCTTACGGAAAGACGTAACAGAATGACGGTATTAAACAATAGTGTGAGAAGGACTTTACATAGATAAAAAAATGTATCTTAACTCTGTGGACTATGAAAAGCCTGTATAAATCCACAGGGAGAAGATGCAAATCAGGATGCTCGAAAAAAAGGAAAAATACCTTATAAAGGAATATTTAAAGAAATAAATCGTATTGTATCCTGTTGACAACATGAAACTATCGATGAAAATTAATTTTATTCTACGATTTGTATTATTTAAAAAAATTATCAAGTAAGATCGAACTCACCATGATAAATGTGCCGTACCACACTTTTAATAATTAATTTGATATGTTGGGTGTTGATTCATCGGTGTAACGAGATTTTCTTGAATTCCCTTCAAAAATATTGGCGAAAATAATATATTTTTTATTTTATTTTGGTCTTTATTATGGGGAAATAAGTTATTTTTCAATAATAAAATATTTTTTTACATTCAACATTTTCGCGATCATATATTAAATACAATTAATATTTAAATCTTTCGTTATTATAAACAGAATATCCGTGAAAAATAAAATCTAACGGAAACCACAGAATTGCTAATATAATCGATTTTTATATCTGCGAAATGTACTACTTTTGCTTGAACCAAAGTGTTCGGTGCGTTGCGTTGTACATAGCTATGACAATGTTGGGCAGTACCCGGTATGCATACACTGCATTGTACTTAACCCCTGCATTAACAATGAAATAGTGTAACCTGAGAAAGAGATAAGATACGGAAAAAAATAAATTTAATCGTCTTACTTTGTTGCCGGGAACTAATAGAAGCTGACTAAATGTACCAATTTAACAATATCCGGTAGATACTTGAGTTCCGGTAGATAACTGACAACTTGAATTCGATGTGTGTAAATATAGTTTGAGAAAATATTTGACAGATGATTCCTTATGGAATTTTGATAGCTCTTATGTTGGGGATGGCAACAAAAATGGTGACGTATTTGGTCTCAAAGATACCCTTAAAATGGGGAATTAAGGTTTTTGTACTCTCTGTCTATGATCGGGTGAATAATAAGTACAAATTTTGTCAAAAGTATTTTACGTGGCACAGTGTTTAAAATAACAAACAGGTGGACACTTGTTTCTATAAGTGTTTAATTTTTCCTGCTTTGGTACATAACATTAAAACCATTTTAGTAATTTTAATATAATTTCACGGTGTTAAATTTAGAAAATTTTCTTTACTATATAAATTTTCAATTACCCATGTAGTGAAATTCTCGATTCATCTTCATCTCCGTTCCGGATAAACTTGTTAGGGCGCGGCGTGGGTGCCGCACACTTGACGTGCGGCGCCTTATCAGCAGCGTTAGTGTCGCGGCCACCCACCGCTGATAGCGACAGCGATATGGAAACTATTTCGGGACAAGTGGCAACCTATTTTTAAACCTGAGGGATAAGGAGATCCTTGTTTATTTGAAAATTTGAATGACACCTTTCGCGAAGATTTGTCGTATTGTTTGTTAATATTTTTTTCAAATTCTTATAAATATTTTTTTCTAAGTTATTTATTTATTTAAACTAATGTATATAATTGGCACGTTTCTTAAAATGTATTGAGTTGTAAAAAAAGTTTATTGGAAGTAATTTTTATCCCATTATTTTATTTAAGATTAATGTTTTATTGTAGTATTTATCATTTGAATTAATTTTCAATTCAAATTATATTAAAGTTTCTTGTAAAAGCAAATAGTGTTCCGATTATTTTTACACAGCATCTCCTCGATGTCATAGTGGATTTAGAGATGAAAATTTGGATATCTATGAAATATTATAGTTACTTTAATAAAGCCATTTTTTCTTCTATTTAGGGTTTAAGGTAATTGTTACTATTGCTCAAAAATTGGAGCTAGAGTTTTCCATGGAAATTTATATGTTGAGTAATGAGCGCTAAGCCTTGTTGTGTGTGTGTGCGCGTGCGTGTGCGTACGGGCACACCTGCGTGCGTGGTAAGTGGTTACAGGCGCGTGAGTGTGTGAGCCACGTGGATGTCTAATTAAAAAGATCTGGATGAAATTACTTATTAATAATGTGTTCAATAGTTTTCCCGTTTTCTTTAACCTTCCATTTAGTGTGCTTTAAAGTGAAAACAAAATTAAGAAAGAATTTTTGTTCAAAAATTTATCTAATAACTTTATTCAAATATTCTTTATTAGTAGTTTATAACTTAAATAATATACTAATAATTAATTTTCCCAAGAAAAGCTGATAAGGATCTCCATTAAAACTGAAAAAATGAGCGTTTTATAAAGTGACGGCGAAACGTTGCGCATTGTACCTGGTACTGCAGTGGCTAGTGCCCTGGAAAGAAAGAAGAAGAGTAACAGAGTGAATTATGGACACGGAAAATAGATTATAAAGAGTATTTGATTTAGCGTATAAGATTATATTAGAAGCCAGAAAAAATGTTTTTATAATTATGGTATATTAAAAAAAACAGACTTGATAAATATTACAATATTGATACTACCAAATCCATAAACTTTATACTCAGATATATTGTAAAAATGAACAAAAAAAACAGAGAATAGACAATGTTTATTATTCCTAATAACTTTTCTTATCCCGAATTTTACGCGAATGAAATAACGGGCACAGGCAATATTTTATAAATTCGACAATAAAACAAGAAAATAAAGTCTTATTTCAAAAACATATAAACAAACAATGACGTAATGCTCAATAGAAAAACAAAAACGAGGTCAATATGAGAGAAGAGATATAGAATCAAGAAAAGTACGTACATAAAAGAGAAAGTTGAAAAATTGAAAACAAGATAATTACCATATCTTTTGATGACCATTCTTAGAGCGCCAGTGACGGGTATATTTATTATAACGTCATTGTATACAGCCTTGCATTTCATACGAAAATATGCGCAGCGTGGTTGTAATGTTCATTTTAGGTACCAATTTACCTGAGGCTTGTCAAGTCTGCTACATACCACTTAACGTAATCAATAGGCTTTGATACATTAGTCTTTAGAATTCAACTTTTTTGTGTTTCTGTTCTTTTTTGAGTGCCACTGGAAAACACCACTAAAAATTTGAAAACTAAAGTTAAAGAATATCTTGGCTTGCTAATAAATTATCGTGAATTAGAAGTCATTTATGATAGCGCGAATTTTAGTTGTGAAATAGAAAATAAATTATGCTTACAAATTAAGTACTGAAAAGAAATATTAAGTTTAGTCAGTACTAATGTACTCTGGGCATATAAATTTCCGTGGAGCATACAATTTTTCAATAAGGCAAAATTTTCCGATAAGGCAATTCCTCCGAAACGAGATATTGCTAAAGAATGAAAGAAAAATTTGAAGAAATTTTGAGGAAAATGAAAAACTAGTAAGAAAGTTTAAAAAAAATTGATGGATACATTTTGTTAAAAACCGTTTTTTTTCTCCGTTGAGAAAATTGATGGATACGTTTTGTTAAAAACCGTTTCTTTTTCTGTAAAGCACACTAGAGAGCAGTACCCGTTTAAGTTTGTACCCAACCGTTGTGTTGTTGAATTAAAAAAGCATCTAATTATATTTCCTAGGCTTACATAACTGACACTTAAATTTTTGGTTTGCTTACTCGAGGAAACTAAATCATTTTGGAAAAACAAAATGTAATTCACTAAGAGGCACTTAAGGCGAAATATTACAATTAACTTATAACATTTCACTTTTCGTTTTTTTTTAACGAATATTCCCATCTTATGAATATTAGAGTCGGCATACCTATATCGGAATATTGAGGAGTAGTGAAAATACACTTCGCAGTTTGTAGCTCTCGAAAACCTTATTGCAGAAGATATTTTGGTATCTCTCGTCACCGGTCCTGAAAGAAAAAAATATTAGAAACGGAAGACGAGACCTATTACAATTAGAGTAATGACTGTTGTTTTATTCAAAACAATGTTTGAAAGTGACTCGAGTGCGGAAGGCTCGGACTCGGCCGCCGTGACGTGACGACTGCGTCATCAATCACCGCTCACTGGACGATGCTTGGCCGTTCGCTCTACCTGCTTTACACAATATTGGAGCTTTCCATCGCTACTTCTATTTAATCCTGGGTTAGGCTACTTGTCATGTTATTAATTCACACTAATTAAGATAGCTTGCTCATTTACAACGTATTTACACTCCGTAAATGCCACTCGTTATAATAATTTAAAAAAAAAAATTATACTGACTGCCATGCACGAGAAATCATCCATTCAACCATAAAAAGTGTCTACAATTTATTTGACAGAGCAAAAGATTATTTTGGTCGCTTGGTATCAACAATGACAGAAATGGTCAAACCGACGGAAAGAACAGAACACAAGTTAAATACCATTTCACAAACTTAGTGAATTTCAGCTAATTTGCTATTTGAGTAAAAATATATCTAAAAATAACAACACACGGCAAAGTAAATAAATTGTAACGTTATCAGGATAGAATGTAAATTGTTGTAGTTCATAATAAAGTCAACAAGAAATTAGTACTTGCGACTACATAATGGTTGATGGCATCAAATTGCGTTTGCCATTTGACCCATTTAACTCTCCGTAAATATTTTTTTATCGTCAGTTCATCATAATTAAATTTTAATGACATAGCATTATATTATTTGTAGCTTTTAATAAGTAAAATTCTATGCGAACTCACGACCAATTACCTAAACAAGAAACTGAATCACTCTATCAAGCAAACGGTGCGGCGCTCGACTTTAAAGGGGTCCCAGCTCGCTTACAAGAATCAAATACTCGGTACAATTCTGTAATGTTCCGGATAACATTTAAGCGGGAGGTAAATCACTCCGGCGCGACAGTTTACTCGGGCGGCTGTAATTAGGGCTGGGCGGGCGGTCGGTCGCGGGCGCCGCCTTGAGATGCTCATTTAGATAGGGCGCCGCCCGCACCGCCCGCCGCCGACATACTTTCATATTTCAGCGGGGGAGATACTTTGATGGTCGTCGAATGGTGTCGTTGACATAAGTCGTTTAAAGCTCTTTAAAAGAAATTACTTCTTCGGGCGTAATTAGCGTTATGATTTCGGACAGCCAGCGGAAGTTGCGTCGAGATACTTCTGCTGTCCGCCCTCTTATTTGTCCGTTGTCCCCTTCCCAATGTTAACGAGACATTACGTTCGCTTGAGATCAGTTTGACGTTGACTTTAAATTGACGTTTCTTAAGATTTTGACCGTTAAATATCTAACGTTGTCACACCCTAAATTACCACTTGCTTGCGGAAGGTTCAATGGAGAGAAATATGAGTAATGTATTTTGGCACGTTCGTCCGCCAAATCGGGAGAGGCAATGATAATATAGAGATAGACGACACAAATTTGGCATTCCTTATTTTGATTTTCTAACGATTATTAAATTTGATTTAGGCGCACGAAGCCGAACGACTTATGTAGTGGTGAGTCGGTGGCTAATAACAGCCGACTTTTGTTGGGAAAGGTCGGTGGTTGGTCGCGTATTCAAATCGGTGAGGATCGGTCGGAGTCGCACCGATTGTTTCTGTCTACTTTTGTATAATGTGTGCGTTAAAGTATTAAAAATATAAAATTTTCTATTTTATTTCGTTATTGTAGGGCCAATTATTTTTGTGTTCGACGCCCAAAAATAATCGGATAAGCTTGTGGCTCAGGGTAAAACGCTACAATACGCCCCACTTTTACGGGATTCTCAATAAAATGCCCTCTAAAGTTTTATCAGTCATATATTTATCATAAAGGCAACAAATGGTATTTAAACAGCAGTGTAAAAAAATGTTGGACATCCTCTCGATTTCCACCATAAGCTCTAGCAAGTGACACCTTCAGATTTTCGCTGACTTAACTCAGGGTTACGTTTCAAGAACCAGTTGAACCAAACGTTACCTGTTTGATGAGTGTCGTTCGAGAATGGGTTTTTATGTCAAGCGTTTGAGCTAACTTTTAAGCCATTTCTTTGACATCCTTTTGGTCAGGTGCAAAGCCAACTTTTTCAAGTTTTTTAATATGAGCTACTAGTTTTTTCTCGCGTTCTTCTGAAAAAACAGGTGGTCTCCCGAGTGGCATTGTAAGTTTTCCTGTTACCAGATGTCGTCTGAGCGTTCTAGATGGGATATTGTACACTCTAGAAGCTTCATTAATTCCCATCTCCTTGTTACGCACTTTTTGCATAGCTTAATTTAAATCCGTATTAGACCAAGAAGCCCGTAGGGTTTTTATTTGATAGTTACGCGACATCTGTAAAAATAAAAAGTATTTTTTTAATAAATAATTTGATTGGGTGAGGGGGCGTATTGTAGCATAATGAACGAGGCGTTTTGTAAATTTATGTTTACAAAACGCCCCAGTCGCAAGATGGACGCCGTTGCGAGTAATTCACTACAAGGAATACGTTAAATAATAGGTAAATTAAAGCTGTACACAAATTTCCAAACAAAAACTGCATTAAAAAAATACTGTACAATGTAAGTAAATTTGTATGGTACTCACCGCAAATTGTTCCAAAGCAATTGGTGAAGAATTTCATGTTTTTTTCTAAATAAATCACATACCCATACCTAAACGGCAGCACTGAAGGCGGGCGACTGGCGCGGCGCCGTACGTGTCGCTACTTGTTTGATATCTGTATTTGTGCGCGTGTACGCGCAGTGGGGCGTATTGTCAACTGGAGCGTATTGTAGTGTTTTACCCTATTACTTATTGCGATGTGTAAGCGATATTTTATTCAATCAATGTTTTCACAGACATCATTATATTTTGAGTTTCTATTTTTAATTTTTCTAGTTATGTTAAATATTTGTTATATTTTGATTCCGCTGCAATCTTCTGGTATAAACGTGAGTTAGGTGATGTTAAATGCAAAATGAAGCGAAATGGATAATTCGATGAAAGTTAAAATAAATAAGTATCAATAATTTTCAGGGCAAAATTCTGTTTCCAACCTCTTACCAATTAGACGAAACTGAAGAAAAGCACGAGTTCATACAGCGAGTGCTGAGTTTGGAGTCGGATCGGCAGGGCTGCAGTAATTGGTGTTTTATGAGCCTTACAAAATAAATATGTTATGAGCTCAACAATAACACGAGCCTATAAAAAACATTGTTGTGATGTCACAAAAATAAACATTGACTTGTGATTATTATAGCAAAGTTTTATCTTAATCAAAATTAATTAATAATTCACCTCGAGTATTAGATGCAAATAATATATCCTGGCAGAAAAAATGCGCGCTCCACGTGCAGATTTCAACCTAATAATAATTATGCTCTCGCAACCTGATATCTTGACATACATGTCATTAAAATACATACGAGAAATAAGAAAATATTAATATCATATATTTAATGTATAAATAAAAACTATTAAATGTATAAATAAAAACTACTAAATGTATAAATAAAAACTACTAAATGTATAAATAAAAACTACTAAATTAAGATAAGGCAAATACGATTTGAGCTAATGTTCACTTCGACCATTTTCTAGTCATCGTAAGACTGTGCGAAAGAATATCCTGTGTGAGGATGAGACGGGTTAAAAAAGTAAAACTTTTTGATTGAAATTGAAGGACGAAAAGGTTAAAACGGAATACGGTAATGTACTTATTAACCTCCCTCTGGAAAGTCCATCTGCTGATAATATTAATGGAGCGTGGACAAACATTGAGAACGATACTGTGAAAATGATAATATCGTGACACCCAAATCGAGAATTATCAGTGTTTACGCTAAATTTAATTTTATGTGTAAGAAGATCCGTATAGTCACATATTTTTTAAATAGCTATTAACTAATTTCTGAACATCATTTAGATATGAACTGTTTCGTTTAGAGTCCGTAGCCTTTGCTTTGGTACACGTCGTTAAAAGAGTTCGTTGCTACGTTAGCTCCATGAGGCGCATAATAAATTTTAACACCGTCTGTTGTAAAATTTACTCAGGTGAAGCCGACTAGCTGAGTTACCATCTATTATTAAGTGTTATAAATGTACTACATAGAGTTGAACGTTTACTTTTCACATACTTTAAAAAATGTTGATATTCGCATTTTACGGAACGCGAAACTTGAAATAAACTTGACGAATTAGAAACAGTAAAACGTAAACAGTTGTGGATTATGTTAAACTAACTTGTTTACGTTAACTCGACTGTGAAAAAAACTCGCGTTATTTACTTTATAGAAGCGCAATGAACTCCGAAGTGTATCTGCTTATACTCGAACAGAAATGGATGAAATAAATTCAAGCTGAAAAACCATAAATATATAAAACGATATTGAACAAAATCGATTAATTGTTACGAGATCGTTTTACGAGATGAATTTTACGTTTCATGTTATTGGCATAGACCTTCACGTTGTGTAATAAAAAGTCTTTAATCAATATTCTGACTTACTCTTTCGCTTCATTCGTTGTTTTACATGTTCTTTAGTTACCTGACTATGGTAAGGTTGTAAAGAAAGGTTGTTTAGTAATTTATATATGGGGGTAAGTAGATGTAAGTGTTCTATCTTGGGGTCCAAACTACTGGTGTGTTTTTAGCTATTATAAATAAAAAGGCTACGTAAAAAGCGATATAAAAAGGCTACATTAAAATACAATGTGACATCAATTGACTATCATATTATTTGGGAGCCATAAAAATGTTGTTTAAGTCATATCGAAACGTTTACCAAATCATAGATTTGAATGAGAAAATTACTA
Organism: Druceiella hillmani; assembly: GCA_039881145.1. Taxonomy (NCBI): domain Eukaryota; kingdom Metazoa; phylum Arthropoda; class Insecta; order Lepidoptera; family Hepialidae; genus Druceiella; species Druceiella hillmani. The sequence goes on along the minus strand of JAYKKI010000001.1, from coordinate 109,677,427 downwards.
TAATAAATAATATAACTAAAATAACACATTACGATACATTAAACAAAAAAAAACACGAGACTATTGTATAAACAGCTAAATAGTTGGTTCAATGCTGAGTAAAAATTGCTTCCAGAAGGAAAATTTTCTCAGTAAACGATTATTATTGGGTCATATGCTCGTATTCCAGTAAAATAAAAAGGACATTTGACCAAAAAGCAAAAAAAAAACAATTAAAAGACAAATTAATGAAACCCATCATCAATGTAACTACCATAATCACCGAACAAACATTAACATTGTAAGACACATACAAATATAAACAACTTTGTATCTTTCGCAATGGGGTGACGCAGTTCAATAAACAAAAAAAATAGTTACACATTCATTTAAATATTGAATATATTTGGCGTCAATATTGTAGAAATTCATTATTCACAATTAAATGAAACTACATGATGTAGCATTATTTCTACTTTCTTTAAGTTCTTTACCACGACCAAGGTTTCGTTGTATAACATCTTCAGGTGGGCTGTTAGCAAAGATACAATCTTTGTTCAGTTGGGCTGTTAGTAAAGATACTATCTTTGTTAACAGCCCACCTGAAGATGTAATACAACGAAACCTAGGTCGTGGTAAAGAACTTAAAGAAAGTAGAAATAATGCTACATCACGTAGTTTCATTTAATTGTGAACATTGATTTAAAATCGGTATTTTGTTAATAGAAACACAATAGAATTTAAACAACGTTAAAATGCATTAAAAATTTATATTTAATTTGTATGTTTTAGAAGCTTCTGTAATCATTTATTTATTTTTTGGCTCCATTTTATACTACGGTGAGGTTGACTGCGATGATCGAGAACCTCATCGTATTTACGAGTATATCCCAAAGGCTCTGCTCATTACACGAAGAGTGACCAGCCTTTCCGCTAATGTTGAAAACTGGTTAATATATGACACACATAAAAGTTACTGCTAATACAATACAGTGTAGTAAAACAATAATAGTATAATATTGTTTTATCGAATACAAAAAATACACATGTTGACATTATGGCGCTTGTTTCTGGGCCATGTCTTTTTCTATATAAGTAACCTCACTTAACACTAACTCCCCCAACTCATCTATCTCTGCGACCACATCTAGCTTACTAAAAAGTAATTTCTTCAACTCGTCACAAGATTTAATAACATGTTTAAATCGATCACGCTTTTTCATACACCTAGACTAATTATCAAAACATCTAAACTTAACTTTCTTATCAAAGCCTCGAATACAATTTTATCTATCGTGTTCATCGACGGATGTTCCTAGCGCCCTCTTTTAGCGGTTATTAAATGTTTATAAAATATCCAAATAAACCTTTCTTCAATTTTAAATGGTGCTATATTTCATTCAATTAATGTTTTTTTTCTAACCACTTTTTACGATTTACTTTTTCTACATTGCAGTACAAATCAGCTAAACATAGTATCAAGTTTTTTAACCGTGAAGTTGTCGCGCGGATGACAATAGTCATCTAGACCTTGAATTTCGACGTTTTAAAGTGAAACTTTTATTGTATCGCCTCAGAATATTTCGTTTACCTATCGCATGTCGCATTACAGTCGGCCGCGGAGTGGGGGTAAAGAAACCAATATGGCGGTACCTATAGCTCTCATCAGCTGTGCAGCGTTGGTATGGTACTACGATCGATGCAGTTTTTACCAGACACATTGAAAAAATAGAATGCATGTCAATGTTTACTTATTTTAGTTACCACAAAATACTATTTACATTTATAAACTGTGAGACTCAAAGCGAAGATGAAGTTAGTGATCAAATAATCGAAATTTAAAATAATTCAATGATTTATATAAATATTGATCTACGTTTTTAATATGTATATATATATATCATACCGAACATTGTATTTATTTATGTATTCTGTACTTTAGTACGCAGAGTAAAATAAAAATTCATAGTTATATATCTTGTCTACTATTATCATTTCCTTTTTCACGTCTTAAGTTAACATTACTTTTAAAATCCTAAATCAAGTAGCTTTCGAAAAATTCTCAATTAAATGCCTACAATCTGAAAAAAAGTTTCACTTTCATCGTGGTTTCCTAAAACCACACAACTTTTTTTCTTTTATTATTTATATTTGTGGAATAGGGTGGCCTAAATTATTAAACTAGAAAGTATATTGTGATACCTCAATTGCGGCCGTATGCTTGAGTCATTCGCTTGGTTCAGTGACCATTTATCTTTGCAGATGGATTAAGTGTTTTTGGAAGAATAAGAATAAGAATAATTTTCCTGCGTTTTCATGTTGTATTAATGAATTAAAATAATAAACTGACTTCCTATTAAAATTGTAAATATACGTAAAACACTCTTTTTATCAATTTAATCGATAAGGGCTTCATTTAAGAACTTATTTAGCCTTTAAATAAGTCATCTCTGAAACCAAACTAGTATGTTTAAATTTCAAATTCTTAATTATTAAATAATGTAGTTAAACTCCATTCATGTTTCCTTATTTCATAATTAAAATTTGTTATTTATGTGATTGAAATATAATTTTCAACGTTTCTTATAAAAAACTTAATCCAAACTGGATGACTAACGCCGTCCACGGGACCACTTCTGTCATAAAACGCGACTACTGCAGGATTAAATAAACTTCACACCTGCAATAAACCAAACAACACCAATGCAATAAACCAAACGACACACCAATTGATCTTCAAAAATAAGATTAATAATAGTTTATCAAAAAAAACTATTTCAGATAGCATCGCTTAAATGACTCGCTCCTTGCTCGCCTTCACCTGCACCCGCGTCCGCTCCTCTCTAATACCATCAATCAGTTTACCATCCGACAGGTCCGTCCTCGCCCACTGCACTGTGAGAATAGCGCTCAGCCTTCGTGTGTTCTTTGCAGCTTGTTAGTGCATTGTGCCGCCCTCGTAAACCGGATAGAGAGCCTGATTGGCTAAGAGCGATTGTTCAGCTAATACCGTCATAAAAAACCATTTGTCACAGAGAACACGCTTATACTATTGTCTTATACAGCGGAATGGATTATATATTGTTTGCTTTGAATTAATTTAATTGTTAGTTAAATCTCTAGTCTAGCGATTTACACAATCTTAGCGTTGTTCCATGGTGAAGCAAGGGCGCTGTCAATATAATCTCCAGACCAGAGGGCGAAGCCAAAAAGTAATATATATATATATATATATATATATATATATATATATATATATAATTTTAGCAGTTTATATATTTTGTAAGATATGTAAGGTAGTTCTCTTATAGCGTTATAATTGCTGGACCGACTTTGGATGATCTTTGGATTCGTCTAAGTAAAATGTACGTAGCCCATAAACATGGTCGTTAAATGGAGATCTTGTGAAGAAAAACAGGCTACGAGAAGACTTCAAATGTGTTGACGTGATGACGATAAAAGAGTAGCTTACAGATGGCATAGGATAAAGACGAATGACACATACTAAAAGAAGCCTACACCGAAATAGTAGAAAAATATCAGAACAAAAGAAGAGAGTTATAGACTAGAAATTAAGTAAATAAATATTATTGGGATCATGAGACGTAATATTGTTACAGATGCAATTTTTTCCCAACTTACCGTGATGGACATTAAGGTAAAGATTTTGAATTAAGGGTATATTATAAATTAATAGTTAAAGGTAAATTATAAATAAAAGTTCCTTGGGTCCAGGGTTCCTTAGATCGTTAAGTTAAGAAGTGATTTAGATATCAGCACAAGATATATGCATAAAGCATAATGGGTAAATAATGGATAAATTAAAGGTATGTTCTAGTTTCGTTCATGCTGTTAAAATTTTTTTTTCATGTACAGTTTTTTGTATGTTTGATCCTTTTTTGTCTTGAAATATCAAATTCGGATACAATTTTCATGATAACATGTTTTTTTATATCTTACTTTTTTGATGGAATTACTTTACTTTTTTTTGGCAGAGTTGAGCCCGCCTCATGTATTTATTACACTAAATATGGGCTGCATTACATAGTTTCATTTAATTGTGACTAAATATGGATTTAATGAAAGTATTATTCACTTTCCTTAACGTTTGTCATTTAAATATGACCATGAATTTGCAAATTACAATAGTATAGAAAATATTTTGTTCATGTATTACTTATACGTTAATATAGCACTTACGTTATTAAGCTGCGCGGTGAAAAGCAGAGGTTCTGATAAGCTATAATCTTTTCAATCACTGTAATTTAAATACGCGTTTACTGCCTCGCAATACATGCTTATAAAAAGTCGAGGGTTATACCTTTCTAGAGGACAGCAGAATTTCTTAACCATTTTAACTAAGTTTATAAAATTGATTCTGTGTTGATAGGATTTCATGAACCACAAATAAATATGTGTTTCGTTAATTTTTAATTTCTATAGTTCCGAAACTTGTTTTTTACTAATTTAAGTGAGGTCGTATGTGTAGGGAGCCCCTTTGATGTTATTTTAAAAAGGTTCTGATTATGGCACAGGAAAAAAGTATTGCTGTCTCGAAATATATCAAAATATTTAATTCTCTCCGTGAATATCTGAAATATTGGTATTAATATTATATTAGGTATTAATGTCTCTTGAAATATGTACGTACATATTTCAAAAGTAATTAAAGCCATTTGAGACAGATAAATGGGTTGCAATAAACTTGTATTTTAAATTTAATTTAATATCAATACGAATACTGCGTATAACGAATAATATAACGTAACATTAAAAAAATATTCAACGCAACGCTAAAATCTTTCGAAACTTTCTTGCATTTTACCGATCCATATTTCAAGAACTAGAATCAATTGAAAATTAATTTCAACTCGAGCTAATTTCATTGAAAACTGCGATCCACATGAACGTTTTCGTGGCAAATTTTCAACATTAGTTGTAACGATTTTGAAGATTGCTGTGGTAACAATCATTGCCAGGATTTCAAAAAAGGCAACATAGTTATTATTAAAATTAAGGAATATTTTAATGTCACATGAAATAATAATTACATTTCTATTTTCCTATAAAATAGCGAATTATTTCATAAAAAATTTACCATTTTTTAAAATTTACCTAAGAAATACATAAAAAGCCAAAAATAGGACCAAATTTCCTTTTTAAATCGAACCTATTTTCAGTAGATTATATTTATTTGAAATTACAATATTCCAAAGAAAGGTAAATACGATCTTAAAATTGTTAATAACAAACCCATTCGTAATCTTAGATCTTGTTGCAATGACATCATTTTTATATCATGTTGTTGTTTTGACCTTTATTTTAAGATGAACTAATATAAATGTTTCCTTTCTAATTCCGTATATTACGCAAATTTTTAGTTTTAGATATTGTAGACTATTATCTCACAAATTAATTTTCTTTTATCTACTCAAAAATCTGATCCACTACTTCCAGAAAAAAAGGACGTAAGTATTAGTGCCGTGGGTAAGAACTTTATTAAATTATGACTTTAAATACAAAACTACTAATTCGATCAAGTGGGTATAACTTACAATCTAACGTACGTAAAAAATCAGATAAATTCCATGAGGAGTGCGCACTGCGGAAAAATTGATTTGAGTGATTGAGACAAATGTTCAATTAGCGTGAAACATTCTGACCATTAAATTTATACATAAGGCAGAAAAAAATTGGTTTGTTTAATTATTTGTTCATGCTAAGCTCTGCCACCACAAGTCAGATTTTAAAAGTTCATACTTTTGAAGAGTATTAGGCTGTATAACATTCTTCTTCTTCTTCATCTTCTTCTTGTGTCTTCTCTTAACGGAGGTGGGCAATTATGAAAGTTGTTTGAATTTGGAGTGCAGCTACCAGAAAAAGCGAATGGATACTTTTATTATACCACTGGCATATGTTCTTCAGCTAGAATCCTCCTTCCTTCCAGGTCTCCTTCTGTTCCTTATCTCTTGTCTTGTATAATTAGTTGTAGGAGTTGGTATTTTCTCTGGCACATTATATGTCAGAGGAATTGAAGCTTGTGTGTTGTTTATGCATTTTAAGGTTATATACCTCAAGAGGAAAAAAGACCCTTATAGGATCACTTCGTTGTCCGCCTGTCTGTCTGTATGTCTGTTAAGACCCTTTTTCTCAGGAACGCATAGAGGTATCAAGTTAAAATTAATTTCAAATACTAGGATCTACAGTTTCTTGGAGCTTCTAAGTCAACGCAATAAAAAAATACGGCCATTTATGTCGCATATTTTGACACTCGCAAATAAATCAAAACCTATTGGGTACTTCCCGCTGACCTAGAATTATAAAATTTTACAACAAGCAAGTCTCACAATAAGTAAAGGAAAAGATCCGAAAATCGTTAATTTGTAGTTATATTACATAACAGAGAAAAATAACTGTGGAAAATACGAGACTAACATTTTTGATCTAAACAATTAAAATTTTGTAAATAGTAAATAATTTACAAAATTTTAATATTATGTACCATTAAATGTTTATAAATGCCTAAATGTGTATATTGCCATTGAGATATATGAAGTTAAAGATGTAAGATATTTCATATTATCTTCTTCAATTAACTTCAACAGATTTACTGATATTTCGTTTGGTCCAGTGGCTTTATAGAGTTTTGGGTCCGTAATTACGTAGGTATTTTCTGTTTTAGTTATGGGAGGGCCAACATCGTTAAACAATACGGAGGAATCTAAAAGATGTAAAGTTTCTCTTCCACAGAGTAGCGAATCACCCACGATGTCGATTGAAGTGAGATGGGCTTTTGTTTCGTGTCTCTCCCTTAACAATTCCGTAATATTTTATGCACATTAAAAAAAGCGATAAAGATGTCAGGAAATCGAAGAAGTACAGAGAAACTCCAGGTTTCTCTGTACTTCTTTGGTTTCCTGACATCTTTATCCCACCCATTATTCTTTTGCTTTTATCACTCACTTTCGTACGATATGAGAAATTTGATATTTTTGCTCAATTTTACCCTTTTGTTCACGTCTAGCTATTAACAAGTGTGTTTTAAGTGTTACATAATCTTTTTTAACCCTGACTGCTGGCGGATTCACACACATTGCACCGTTCTTGTGATTTTATGTACCGGAGCTTCCCGAATAATGCACAACTTTATCGGTGGTACACAATTCTCCACTTCCATTCAATCGAAGTTAGCTTATACCGGGGATATCGATATGCAGTCTTCATTTCTTGCAAAGTGTTGTCAAATTTCTCAAAACACTTTTGTATAAACAACTCTTAAAGATACTTCCGATACTCAAGATACTTCCGAAACAACTTCTTACAAACCTCAGACGCTGTTGTGATTTTCATGGTTGTTTCAGAGATTATTCATACCCTCCTGCCATTGAAGGCTGCCAGGGACCATGGTAATATATTCACAGTAATGAAGTGTTGGTTTTTCCTTGCCTTCCACATCAATGTTTGACACCGAACAAACTTTTTGGTCCACCCACACAGCAATACGTGACTTATGACTGTGTTCCATAACTTCTATTCATACAATCTATTAGTTGCGAGGATTTTTTGGAGGAAGGGCGGGGTTTTTTTCACTTACGACATAGACTCGCCAGATCACAAGCTCGTTACTGGGTCTTATTAGTATTTCATAAATGAGTCTTTCCCAAGGACTTCGCACTGTACCCTCAGAAGCCTGCCAGTGTGAGGTGGATTATCCAAGATCTCTCAATGCAGTTCCATGATCCGCTACTTGTGGACCTGGTAGTAGCCACCTATGTATCATTACGCTACAAATAATAGGGACACAGCAGTGATAAAAACCTAACAAAATTTGGAGAACAATGCACGGTGGAAAAACCTACTTAATTCTAAACTGATCACTCCGAGTATCCTCACCGATGCGCCTCTGATCCTGAAGACAAATGTCGTTTGGCGAACGGAGTGGAGGCGTTTACTGTATTATATTGTTTATATATATATATATATATATATATATATATATATATATACACGTCTGGTATTTTCGACAACGTACTGAGTGGCGAAGCTTATTGTTGAATTAAATTTATTAAAGTTGTGTGGAAATTTTATTGTAATGACATATTATCACTTAAACTGAAAAAAAATCACAGTGGGAATCGAATGGCCGATTTCGTCCATAGAGCGTATTATATTTAAACGAGTGCAAACAAAACAGGCGCTTAGTCGATGAAGACCTCATTGTTTCCATCAGAAGCACTCGCTTATAATACAATTTGAATATCAGACTAGGTCGATAAGCCAGCGTAATGGAGGCAGCGAGCCGCCTCGCGGGTAATACCCGTCGTTCGCCCGCCGGCACGACTCGCCAATTGACACCAGGGTCACCATCCTGTGGGGAAATATTTAAAATGTTTCAGAATTGTTTTCAACTCATTATGTGTACGCTACACTTTCAGAATTTACAACTTTTCTTTCAGACTTTAAGAATTTTCAGGAGACATTATTCATTTTATTAATAATTTATAGTAACTCAGTTTGAAAATGTATTATTGTCATGTTTTAAATTTATTTTCTTAATTTTGTCAACTAATTAAATTTAATTTAAATATACTTATTGACTCAACATTCAAATTTGATTGGTATTTAATGCATTTTTTTTATGATTTAATTGAATTACTTTCCATGTCATATGGAAGATAAATACGACAAAATTAGTGAATATATTTGGCGTTAATTTTTTAGAAATTCATTATTCACAATTAAATGAAACTACGTTATGTAGTATTATTTCTACTTTCTTTAAGTTCTTTACCACGATCTAGGTTTCGTTGTATTACAACAACTTCAGGTGGGCTATTAGCAAAGATTCATCAGATTCATCAGAAATCTTTGCTAATAATCTTAATATGTTGTAATACAACGAAACCTAGGTCATGATAAAGAACTTAAAAAAAGTAGAAATAATACTACATCACGCAGTTTCATTTAATTTTGAGTACGAAAAATTTATTTATTTTTAAAAATTTGCTTTATGAATTAAAGCGAGTTTTTTTCCCAATATTTGTAGTTTCCGAATGTTTATATATTTTTTCGACTATATTATCATTTAAATTATCCCTCGTGTTACAAAAAAAACATAGAAAGTATACTTCATTGTTAATTGAAAAACAGGTATGATAAAAAAAAATGTTATAATTCAGATTCAGGGTAAAATGAAAGGTCCATCCTTTTCTAGGTGTACACCTAGAAAAGGATGGACCTTTCATTATAAGATAAGCCTGTCATTGTCCTTATTTTCAAAAACCGTTCGATATAGAAATATGAAACTTTGGTGGAGTGATAAAATATACCAACCATTATATATCTCATGAGGTATCGCTGAAAAATATTTATATGAAAATGGGGTTTACCACTTTTAAACATCTCAGAGATAGCTTTTATAGATTCAGTTAAAGCCAGTTTAGAGCCAGACTCCGGAAGTAAATTAAATTTCATATGAAATTATTTAAAACTAGGCCGAAATTCGATTTAATCGATTAAAAAGAAAAAAAACATCTATCTACAGCAGAATTGCTCAAATATTTTAATTCAGTCAGTCAGCCACACCACACGCTAACATTGGACGATATATGTATATTTGAATGTTCATAATATAATTATATCTTAAAGTATGATATACTTTAAGATGTATCAATACTAGATTTGGAGATGTATTGTGACATCTAATTATATTAATCCCTATAAATACAATAGTTCGGTTGTCTTAATCTTATATGCTTCAGATAAACTAACTATACAATTACAGCATTAGTTTTAATTTATATGAATAACTTTGAATTCATAAATCTCTGCAAGTAAAATAGCACGCTCAAATCTTAATATTCTACGCTTCAGATAAATTAACCGTTCAATGACCGCTTAAGTTTTAATTTATATAAATAGTTTTTATATTTTGAGTAAATATTTGTAGGTATTGACAGTTCGTGTACATTTCAATAACAGTAAAAAAATGAAGCTAGTCAGTCAGTCACACCAAACGCTTACATTCGACGATATATGTATATTTCACAGTTCAAAACATCATTATATCTTAAAGTATGATATACTTTAAGATATATTAACACTAGATTCGGAGACGCATTGTAATATCTAATTATATTAATCTCTATAAATAACTATTTAATTACAGCATTAGTTTTAATTTATATGAATAATCTTGACTTCATAAATCTCTGTAAGGAAAATAGCACGCTCAAACCTTAATATTCTATGCTTCAGATAAATTAAGTGTTCAATGACCGCTTAAGTTTTAATTTATATAAATAGTTTTTATACTTTGAGTAAATACTTGTAGGTCTTAACAATTCGTGTACATTTCAACAACAGTCAAAAATCAAACTAATCAGTCTTCGGTTTTTCATATTAACTTTGTGCTTGACAGAGTATTTATATTGAAAACCATGTGGTTTATTAAAGCTCTTGTTGAATTTTTCATGTTTTATAATTTGTCATGTATGGGATTTAGGATGTTAGAAAGAACAAAACTTTTATGAAGTATTTTTGCTTGGTCATTTTTAGGGATGCATTTTCTCGGTCATATTTTAAAAATATTTTCCTTTTAATATTTCTTCAATGAGTGCATTAAAATAAATATTTTTGAAAAATTTGCGACTATTAAAAATGATATAACCCATATCTTCCGTAATCAGTTTGAAATGAATGTAGTTGTGGTTTTAAATACAATAAACTAAAGATCAATACTATGTCTATATCACTTATAACGTCAGTTGCTTTAAGTTTTTTGTTCTTTGAAAAAGAAGCCTAGATGATATATTTCTGTCAAACAATTTACAAGTTTTCCAAATTTTTAAGTCAAATAGTCCGATGCGCTAGTGCGCTTCTTGCCTAATTTAATCTATGTTTATACTTATTTATTCGTAGAGTATTTATAGTGTTTAATGATACTGACTTCAGTTCTATATTTGAAAATTTTACTTCAATCTTTTTCAATTAAGAATATTTATAATTAGCCATACAGATAGACATGCCCGTTTATATGTCTATCCGCATGTATATCACAGCTATTTTACTAGCAGGCTGTTAGTCTAAAAGTTAAAATTTGGCACGGTTATACATACTCAAGACACCTACAAAGATAGAAATAAAACAAATAAAAAAAATTTTAGAGTACCTAGCCTGCATTTAAGGGGGGGGGGAGAATAGGTCTTTGCAAAAGTATTGGGGGTGTATCATGAGAGCTTTCTTAATACAGGGATCTATGATCTATTATGAAAGCATGTAATTTAAAATGGTTATTTTTGTCAGAGCTACATTTTCCCACCACCTAACAGCTAAACTTCTATTTATGAATATTTAAAAAAAATACTATTGTGATCAGTAGTACATATAACGAAATTAAAAGAAAAAAATTATCACTACTAAGTAGGTACTACCAGTTCACGAGTAATTGTCGATCAACTTTTGGCATGTATTTGGGTCTGTCAAATTTATAGAAACTTTATTTATGTGATTTAAATCAAATGCTAAAATAAAATGGTATTTTAAAATTTATATTTATTATATCTGTGAAAGATTATATTAGATTATATTAGACATAATAAATATACATTTAAGAATACTATAATAGTAAGAAATTAGAATATGCCCCAGGTTTTCACGCCTGTGAAAGATTTAGTAGGCAATATATTTACGTTATGAAAAATTGATATTTATAAATAGTTTAAGAGAAGCACTATGTACCCTTAAGTATTTTTAGTACCTAAATATATATAAAACCCTCGTAGTTCGAATTCTACTTGTACTTGAGGGGTTTCTTACTTGTTAAGCAAAACCAAGGTGTGTTTACAAGTATATAGTGTATATACTCGCATATCTCTACTTGCTAAGCTATCAAGTCGAGTACGCAAGGTTTGACATTTTTACATATAATACTTTTTTTGACACGTTTACATATAATACTTGAGAGATTCTATAGAATTTTTCCAATATCATTTAACTTCTGTAAATATTGAATATATTTGCCGTTAATTTTGTAGAAAATCATTTTAATTTAATTTTTCTCAACTAAATGAAACTACATGATGTCTACTTTATTTAAAGTCTTTACAACGACCTAGGTTTCGTTACATGATAACATCCTCAGTTGGGCTATTTGTAAAGATCCTTCTTCTTCTTCTGACTCCTTCTGTAAATATTAAAGTATATATTTCTAATTTTAACTACGTGATCAGAAAAGAAACTGTTTTATAATTAAATTTTAATCGTTATTTTGAATTTTTATGATTTGGATTTCTCATCACTGGGTTTAAGTGGTTACATTTTTAAACCTTAATGCTTTCATAGTTGTATTATTTTTAATATACATTTATATTAACATTATATTATCGTTATTCTCTTCTAAACATATACGTTTGATTATAATTCCTACTAACATAATAAAGGTGAAACGTTGTCTATGCATTAATTTATTTGTCTTTCTTTTGCGCTTTTTAACGGATAATATATACTCTAGATTAAACATATATATATATATATATATATATATATATATATATATATATATAAATATACATATACACACACACACACACACACACACACACACACACACATATATATATATATATATATATATATATATATATATATGTGTGTGTGTGTGTAATGTCTATGTAAACTAAATGCGCTACCAAAACCATAGGCCAAGTTTGCAACGACTCAAACCTATAGTCAATAGGTACCAGTAATATCAAACATGTTGGGAGACGCGCGCGGCCCGCTCTCTACTAGATATGCCACGTCTGTTCAAACATCGTGCCACGGAACTGTGCAATTGCACACTTCAAGCCAAAAAGTGTGAATGTACATGCACTGGATTTTTACGCACACGACTATGGATCAGGCGTTTGTGTGAGTAGGTTAAAAGTGAGTCTATTATTTATATTGCTTAGTGTGCGTGCACCCAAATGACATGCAGGGTTTCGTACATATGGCAGGTCTAGTAAGAGCGGGCCGCGCGCAGCTTCCAACATCCTTTCGATCATCTAAATAAAATGTAGGTGTATTTAAGACCTTACTGCAGAAGTGAAAACTGCCAACCAATATAATCGAGCTGTGTATGTTACTAAAATACGGAGAAATATAAACGAACCATAACAATGAAATACATATTCAGCTTATTATATTTTATCCACTTTGACACCAAATAATGTCACAATAACTATACTATATTAATGAACACAATTACTCACATTTTACTTGCAAAAATTTGCAACTATATACAAAATCCACAGGGTAATAAATGAATACATTTGCCTGAAGAGTAAATGTACATGTTCATTATAAACGTGGACTTTATATACTGAACATACCCCGAGCGCGGCATAGAGGGAGTTTTATTTCAACATTATTATCAAATAAGGTTTTTGTAAAAAAAATCACATAAACAATTAAATTGAGCAGTAAGCTTGAAGCACAGTATGCCGAAAATCCTTTTTTTTTGTATTAGACCGTATTTAGATAAAAACGCACTTGAAACGTGGAACTACTGACATAAAATTCAGTAAATTTTAAAAAAAATATTAAAATTAAAATTAAAAATGTTTTTAATTTGAATTTAATAAAGAAATAACACTTCCTAAAAAATCAAAGACGAAAAAACTCAAGCATTGAGATACGAACCTAGACTTCTGTCATATTTTGTATGTAATCCGGTGCTTTAAGGCTGCGCTGATGACTCACAGGGCAAAGCTAGGAAATAAAGCTACACTTACTAACACGGCTGCTCCATGTTACTTTCGGTCGTTCGCACTCGGCCCAGCATCGAATATACGCCTAGCGTCGAACCGTTCGGCCGTACAATACCTACGTGCCTACCGTCGAGTTTATCTGAAGCCGAAAGCACGCCAAGAGCGTGTCGCGAAATCGCAAATCTTTTCCCTTCAAGAAATGTTATACGAGATGAATATTAATATATTTGGCAGCAAAAGTGCCTTTGATGCTACATACTTATTACTTATAGTTTAATAATTATAAAATTAATAATTTATCATTGCATATATTTATTCTATACCTATCTATTTCACCCTGACGGGAAATTCTGATAAATGGAGGGTTTGTACATGAAGTGTACAGACATAATCGTAATACTACGTGACCGAAGCTACGGAAAAAAATATTTAAAGTAGTTGTCGTGTAAAACGCGTTGTCGACGAAATTCCCTGATCATTTAATATATTATCCAAACTATAAATATCTAACTTATTTTAAAATTAAAATTTTAATTCCTTTTAGTTTTGTAAAAATCGCTGTCAAAAATTGTATAGATTGACGTTAGAAAAAAGGTAGTAATTTCACCACTCTTTTAATTTTATTTAAAAAACCCGCCAAACGATTTGTATAAAACATTGTAAAATGATGTTATATTAAAATTTTGAAAAAAAAAATGTTATTTCCTGTTTAGTTTTGGTAAAAATCAGTCTCAAAAATTTTAAAATAAATATTATAGGAAGATACAAAATAGTAATTTCATCTCTTTTCATTTTACTTAAAAATACGTCGAACAATACGTCTAAAAAGCTTAGTCAAGGTAAACTTTTGTTATATAAACATTTTGAAAAAAGAAATCATTTGCTGTTTAATTTTAGCAAAAATTACAGGTAGATACAAAATAATAATTTCTATCACGCTTTTCATTTTATTTAAAAAAATCACCGAACGATGTGTCTAAAAAACTAACTAAAAAAATTGTGCGTTTCAGCTCCGACGGGCGACTGGAGTTTACTCCTTAAGGACGATTGTCTTGGAATGTATAAAATAGGCAACACTGCATATAAATATAAAAAAGAAATTACGTTCCTGCAAACGAATTAATTCTGTATTCTATTTTCATTATAAACGTGTATATTTGACCACAGAACAGTTTGTTTTATGTTCTGTGCATTTGACTGTACTAACCCTTTCATTAATAATATCACTAGTATTATATTTTTCGGCAATAGCGTCTAAAGTGTTTTTTTTCATCTTAATGCTTGTTCCGTCGGTGCGTTATTTTCAATTACATCTTTGTAAGGAACAATATATGCAACAATAGCCTTTTCTCTTCTTTCCGTGTAGTTTCCTTTTCTTGTATTCATTTACTACTTTGTTGTTAAACGCAATACTATCAGCCAGAAAGAAACGACGCTTACAACTTTAGTACATGATCTGTGCTTACATCTGCCAATAAATAATTTGATATGTCAAGCTGTGCCTGAAATTATCTAACGATTACCCGCTACCGTCTATGTACAAAAGCTCTTAGGTGAAAGTATTAAATCAAAACATAAATCTCCATTCAGCTAATATTTGATTTTCCAAACTAGATTAGTTAATACTAGCTTAATGTGAATCTATTGAACCGTCGGAGACATAACACGACAAGTCATGTTAATCAGACTTACGTAATCGCGATTTAATTTGGTTTTATGTTTTGTCTATTAATACGAGCCTGTGTATGTCAAACTCTGTCATTGCCATTACGCCATAAAGAAATGCCAAATAGACATTGATATCTCACTATAAATAGATAAAGACGCGCAGAAATTTTGCGGAGAGAGGCCACCTAACTAAAATACCGGCGACATATATGAAAATCGATTCTTAAGGAGGTAAACTTCAAAAAAATTATTTACCGTTTAGTTTTGGTAAAAATCGGTCCCAAAAATTGTACAATTAACATTACAGGGAAAGAAAAAAAAAACCCGTTGAGCTATTTATCTAAATAACTATGTCAATACAAAATGATGTTACATTAAAATTGTGAAACCAAAAAGAAAAACATATACCCTTTAGTTTTGGAAAATATCGCTTTCAAAAACTGTATAACATTAGAGGAAAAGTAGGTATTTCGCCTCACTCACTTTAATAAAAAAAAAGTAAATTTTTTTTATGAACTGTTGAAATGATGTTATATTAACAGTGTGAAAAACAAAAAATTTACCTATTAAAATTAACTACCTTAATTTGATAGAAGTGAGTATTACGTTACCATTTTTTTATTAAAAAATAATAAAACCTGTTGTTACAACAGGTTTTTTTACTTAAGTATGATTTAAAAGTGGGGATTGTGGTGGTACAACAAGTAGACTGATCTAAAGGTATAAAAAATCCTGATTCAAAAATATTTCTATTGTACAATATTGTTTTATTGACAAATTTATATTTAAAATTTATGATATTTTAAGTTTTTAATAAATTTATTATTTATTTAATTCGAAATTTAGATTTTTATATAGCTCGTTATTTAAAAAAAATATCAAGTAGAAAAACAAATCCTTCGATCAATAATAATATTTATATTTGTGGAAAGAATTAACAAAATTAATAAGAAATCTGTTCTTGAGTAATAGCCGTCACCGATTTGCGAAATAATGTCTTGAGAAAAATATTATTAAATTTTTGGGACTGGCATTTAAAAAATTATTTGATATTTTTTGTTAATAATTAATTTTTTGGGGGTTCGTAAAAGGAGAATCGGAACCCTTGTACGATTACTGTGGCCTGTTTGCCACAGGAGATTTTCTCGAAAACCGTTTAATGCAGGGGATCGATATTGGGTGTAGTAATATATAAAATTAACTCGCATATTTTGCTGTGGCTAAGACTTAAAAATATTTATATGGCAAAACTTTAAGCAGTTTATTCTTAGAAAAATAAACCTAACTATACAAGAAAGTCATTTGAAGCAAATATCATGAAAAAAGAGCTTTTGTCCAATCTGACGTAGAAAGTTGCTGGAAAACGATATATATATATATATAATATATAGTTCGCAGCTATGTAACTCTGTGTATTAGTATCTTCTATATAACTCTATATTTATGCATAGACTTAAAATTTTAAGAACATGTTTTTGCTATGTTCTACTTTAACAAAATTGAATAAATATTTTTCCAAAATTAAAACTTGGCGTACATGATATTTATATTAGGTATAGAATATTAGCAATACTGAAGATTATCCGATATGAATGTCTATCAATGCAAATATTATTCGATATAAGTGAATACCCATACAGAATATTAGAAATATTCTATGTTATACAACATGAATGAATACAGATGTTGAACATAAGAAATACCGAATATTATACATCGATTTTATTATTGAATATATTCACAGTATTAGTATATTTATATTAGTATATTTATAGAAGTATTTGTTTATGTGGTATAATTGGTCACCCTGTTCGCGATGACGGAACTCGTCAGCGCTGAGCGGCCGCCCTCGCTAATTGACAGGCCATTGTTTATTCAAATGACCGGAGGCGGCCGGTAGTGAAGGCCTGCCGCCGATAAGGTACGATCGGACGGCCCTAATGTCCCTCTCAATAGCCCTACATTCGTTTGTTGATTAGAAAAAAATTATTTGAACAAATGAAGTTATCGACACGTCATTTTCACTTTGGATTTCGGGAATGTGATCACTGGATCATTATTAGACCATTCTTATAAGATCACTTAAGTATCTCTATGTCTGCCAGTCACAGCCGTTTGTCTCATGAACAGCTTGACGGAGAAACTTGAAATTTAGCGTGATTATGTTAAATCATATTATGGTTGATGGTATTATGGTTATGATAAATCCTATATGGCTAACATTTGAGAATAGTCGTAGGAAAAGTTTAGGGGGTAGAGAGGGCAAATTAAATACTCTAAACCATTTTTTTACAATTAAGTGTATAAGTAATTCAAAACAACAGAACGTAAAATAATAAAAAATAAAAATCTGTCAAGCACGATTGGAACTCGCGCTACGAGGTTTCCGTACATATTTAGGCATTTGCAAACATTTGATGATATTTGGGAATATTATGATATTCCCTTTAAAAGATTTAACAATTTTAATTTTTTCGTACGGAAATATATTGCGTACTACATCTTTTATAGGCGCACATTAAAAAAGAATATTATATGATATTAACACAAATAAACGATTTTCTGATTTTTTTCTCTGCTTGTGCTATGAGGCCTTGCTACTTACCAAATATCATGATTCTAGGTTAACGGAAAGTGCCCTATAGATTTTGATTTACTTACGAGTGTCAAAATATGCTGTATAAATGGCCGTATTTTTAGGGTTCTTCTTGATTGTGCTGAATTAGAAGCTTGCTTTTTTGCAGTTCCAAGGGACCGTAAACTTAAGTATTTGAAATTAATTTCAACTTGATAATTCTACGCTTTCCTGAAAAAAAAGTTTCTTGACGCACCGACAGGCGTACAATGAAGTGATCATATAAGGGTGCCTTCTTTCTTTTTGGGGTATGGAACCCTAAATACAGAGTATTTAGAAACCTGCACAAAGACCGTAGGAGAACAATATGCGATATGTCACAATTTTAAAAATATTTACGATAATATGTGTATCACCCCTATTTAATCATATAAGGTATTATTTAATATTTATTGTACTAGGAATATATTAGTGACGACTGTGATGACATAAAGTAATTTCGCTTCAAACGAGATACGGAACTTTCGACGCGCGAGATAAACTCTCACTTGACCAGTTTATCGGTTTAATGACTTCGAGAAAACTGGCTAGAATTACGTAAATAGAGTGTCAATAAAAACTGTATTTTTCCATCTTTTTTATTATTGCAATAGTGACGCAATAAGCAAATACATCGTAGACTTTATTGTGCTTCTAATTATAATTTATCGCGCTATTATTTATTATATATTTTTATACTTTGTACAAATTAATATATAAACAGCGCAAACTCTATCATTAGATATAGAAGAAAAACATTAGTACCGCGATATTAATTGTATATTTGATTTTTGTTACAGTAACTTTTATGTGTTCATGTACATAAAATAAATTTATAATTTAATTATAGGTGTAATACTGAAGGTACCCCCCGGAAATAGATATAAAATTTGGGGCAAAAAATGTTTAGTGGTCTCCTACAATATTATAGATATAAAACATTTTTTTAGGCTGGAAATCAAAATGTGGACGTAATCCAACAAAATACTGTTACACTTAATTTTTCATATCGGACTTTTTATATGAAAAACTTTAATATGAAACAAGTTAGAATCCACCTCTGTTATTTGGAGCTCACATGAAATTAAATACAGTCCGATGTTTGAACATGTCCAAAAAACGTTCCTTCGATATTTGTACACGGGCCGATAAAGTTACTTCTATTTCCTACCGATTTTCTCTTGGGTATTGGTTTAATATACGTTTCAACTCACATGTCTATTGGTGAAATTTATTTTCCGAACGTTAAATGGGAAAACTTTGCTCTCGGTTTTTGTACATGATAACCAACTGTGCCTATCATCTTTTTGCTACTTCAGTAAATACTGAACCGAATCTTATAGAATTTTGCTCATTTTTCCAATGTATACAATTGCTTAATCACCTGATCGTGGTTACAGTAGAGTGCCATTATTTGCGATGATTGAAAACAAACATTCTGAAATGTGTCATCGTTATTTATTTTTTATAATTTTTTTTTAATTTATTTGTCTTATTATCGTTATCAAAACATATAAATGTAATAAATTTAATTTATCCATCTGTTTGTAAATAAATAATAAATAAAATTCGGCATTGATGCTAAAAATTAGGACACGTTAAATATTTGAATCCTCGTTTTTCCTTCCTTTTTTGACAAAAACGTTACTCGATGAAGATAAAATATTAATGGAAATACTCATTGAAAAATTGTACATTCAATAGATATTAGTAACCATTTTGAAGTATCGGCAAGGACTGCAATATTAGTATATAAGTGAAAATTACAAAAGTAACAGATTCTGATAATATATTTAAATAATTTAAAGTAGCGTGACCCGTGCGAAGTCTTCGCATTATTTATTCCATTATGAAGATCAGATGACAGATCAAACAAATATTTTACTAAAATTGACATATAGGGGCGCAAGTATCAAAAGCATTGAGCTAAAGCGCCACTTTATTTATACGTGAGTGGATTTGAAATTAAACAAAAATTTTACCGACCGTCAATCATATTGACGTTGAGCCGTTAGATGGGAGCATTGCTGTTTTGTGTATATAATTTTAATAATTAATTAATTTGCAAAAACCATAGCAATAATAAATTTTTTAGTTGTGGATGCCGGTAGAGCAAGCAATTATCTATAAAATGATATATAATGTATGTGGATTAGTTGTGAGGTTTTTTCTAAAAAGGGAGAGTAACATCTTAACCTTAGCGTATTAATATATATGATGATGATAGTAACGTAGAAGAGGGGAGAGGGCAGATAGATGAAGAAGGGATGGACAAGTAATACCGAAGCAAAGTAGGATCAAATTATGCAAACTACTTTGGAAAAATAAGTCAAGGTTGTGAGTTGATTTTCACAAGTTTGTTTAGTCCATGGTTAGGCAGCATTTAAAGGGAATAGTATAATACGGTGATAGTCCATTTAGGAATAAGAAAAACGAAGATAGATTCAGATGACATCATAGAAAATGCAAATTGGGCAGTTCATTCAGTTAAAACGTGACTTAAACATAAATATGGGGATATATTCTGCATTAACTTATATTGTGAATACACAAGTTTTAATACACATATGCGTACATAATGTGACAAATAATGTGTTTATTATTCATGCAGATGATTCTGTGCAAACCGAATATATTTGAAGCGTGTTTCTGTAAAAAGTAATTTTTGTTTCGTTGAAATTATAACTTTAAATGGGATTTTCTTCAGAAACAGCTAAGAATTTT
Source organism: Druceiella hillmani (assembly GCA_039881145.1). NCBI lineage: Eukaryota > Metazoa > Arthropoda > Insecta > Lepidoptera > Hepialidae > Druceiella > Druceiella hillmani. The sequence continues at coordinate 109,656,694 of JAYKKI010000001.1, read as the reverse complement.
CAAAGCAGTACCTTAACATTTTCAACTAAGTTTGATACAGAACATCATCTGTCTGAATAATTAGACAGATGATGTTCTGTATCAAACTTAGTTGAAAATGTTAAGGTACTGCTTTGAAAATTCTTAGCTGTTTCTGAAGAAAATCCCATTTAAAGTTATAATTTCAACGAAACAAAAATTACTTTTTACAGAAACACGCTTCAAATATATTCAGCTTTGTTGCAGCTTTTATACTAAGCTCAGTAGAATTAGCCTGAACGTCCGTTGCATACATTTACCTATAAACGTTTTAGGAGGACATGACAAAAGTAATAGAACATAAAAATACTGTTTTTGCATTTTTACCTGGTTTTGTGTTTGTTTCTGCACGTATCACGTAAAACCTACTTACCCGATTTGAATAAAGTTTAAAAAGAAGTGGGGCTTAACTTGAAATTATATTCAGTTTTTAGTTCATCGCAATCAGTCTATTCACTCAGAAGATGTGTAAATTTAATATTTTCAAAAATTAATTCACATTGAACTATTAAAATAACAATTAAGTGCCTAACTACTCGATGCACACTAATTACACAAATATATAGTTAACCTATGTATATCAATAGATGGCGCTACGAGTATTTTAAATCATGCAATGAAGTGTTCCACTTAAATATACACTGGTGAAATGGGCGAGTGAACTATGGAAAGGGGCAGGTACTTGAGGAAAGCGATCCAAATACGGGCAGACACACGAGAGCTGACATCGTTTTCGGTCATCTTCTACACACAAAATGTTTCGTTGTTATATATAATCGTTATATGTTAATTTTGTTTACGCAATTTGTTTAAAATTTGAATTAGTTGAAAATATTTATAATTGGCTTGTTTAGTGTGATACTGAAGTATTCATCTGTAAAAATTTGTTAACCTGTTAACCTGCCTGTACATTTTTATGAAATAAAAAACGATTTAAAGTAAAAAAACCACAAAAATATTTTTTTTTGTGTTTTTGCCTATGTGTGTGTTTGTTTGCGAGTCTATTCGCGCATCACGCATCAAAATCTAAAGGGATAAGATTTTCACTGGTAGATTCTATTGGGTTGGATATACTATACGGGCTATGTTTTATCGCAATCAATTAACCAAAAAGAAGGTGTGAAAATTTCACATTTCAAAACAAAGCGCACTTATTTAAAACATATTTATTTTTATAGTTATTACAATAGATGGCGTTACACTTAACTTGATAATATTTTCAAATAAGTTAGCTCGAAATGTATCACTTTTATATCTGCTATTCATATAGTTCTTCTTATACAATGAATCATATGTATCGCTATAGCATGCTAAACTCATATCGAATATGTCGCTCTCCCATTTCGTAACCAAAAGGAATATATCAGTCTTATATACTTTATTCATATTGAACATGTCATTTTTGTGCACCCACTGATCGTTGCGTGAATATTCTATTTATTTATATATTGACGAATAATGATGTAACATAGAAGGTAATTGACTGCTGATCGCTAAAAATCAGCGATTAATATTTATAAATTTTTTATTAAATTAAAAACTGTAGGTGAGATTCAAATTGGTTCATGGTATTCGAATAAGTAATTAAGTATTACATCGGAATCAAGGCTAGATCGTGCTTATGTCCAATAAATTAAATGCATATAAAAAAGGAAAAGGATTCAGGTCACTATTAGCAACACAATCTCAACGCTTCACGTAATCATATGCAACAGAAGACTATCGAACTATGCGGTTTTGTTAATTGGTTTAAACTTTATAATATTAGCCCGAGTTATAGATTTAAAGAAAACGTCTATTCGCTGCCACAATTTTTTGCATATTTCTGAATATAATTTTTATTTCTTTCACAAATATTTAGCCATGAATATTATAATCCATATTCGTAAAATTTATGGAGATTCAAACAATACATATCAATGCCTATTAATTTCATGTGATAAGATTCAATGTAATAATCGTCAATAAATTTGTCGTAAATAAAGCACAAAATATATTAAATAGTCGGAACTTAAAAATTTGGAAAATGTAATACATAATTAATTAATTTAATATTTTCAACTTTTCTATTAGTCCATATTATTAAAGTGTTATTAGGATTTCTTATAATATAAAGAAAAAATAACAAACAATTATAAGATCACCTACTTGTTCCTTCTTTTGTAGGCCAACCTCAGAAAACATGAGGCATAGAAACTTGAAATTTGACACAATAATAAAGAATATTAACTCGTATATATTTCAACAGTTACCACTCAACAATATTTATGGACACATGAAGCAATCAAATATTTTAAAATATTATATGACAAACAGAAAGGAGACCGGTAAAAATGGACCCGAACGTTACAGAGATAAAACATAATTTTTAAAGAAGCTGGTATTTTTTAGAATATAAAAAACCAAACAATTCAGTAATTGCTAATCAGGATAGAGGAAAAAGTAGAATTACAACTATAATACGTAATTTTTAAGCAATTGTAACTATAATAAGAAACAAAAAAGCTATCTTCGTAAATGCGCATATATTATATTTTTAAAATAAAAACAATAGTTAATTGGAAGTAAAAATAACAGAATTTTAAAATTTAACAGAATACGTAACAACTTTTTAGAAACGATTAAAAAAAATAACCAATGCCTCTTGCTTTCTTTAACGTGTAGCCTTTGCCTAAATTAATTAAGAATTGACAATAGTTTTATTGTTGTCAAAATGAATGGCTTTTCCCTCTTATCAAGGTTTACGTAACTTTTTTCAACGAGCCTGTGAGTATCATGGATTAATATGGTACATCTGTGGATAGAGGATGTAATAAGATACAATCTGTTCAAAGAATTCCGTAGAAATTACATTTACAATCTATTATGAAAAATAAATAAATAAATAAAGATTTCTTTTTCGTCTAATTGACGATTTTGAGAAAATTTTTAAGGAGCTTATTTTTTTAACTTTCTCTATTCATATTCATCCATTCATCTTATCATTTTTATTCTTGTTATACCTGGGCCCAGCACTGTATGGATTATGGATTTTTGCTGGTCTCCTTTCATATGGAATTTCAATTGGAAGAGCAAATTATAAGGATTCTAATACTATTATTTTGTTAATTGTATGCAAGATAATTCCAAAGAATTAAACCAACAATATATATGTATACATATAAATATATATATATATATATATATATATATATATATATATATATATATATATATATATATGTATATACATATATATCATCAAAATTACTAAAGTCATAATTGAATAAAAAACAGCATTATTACCAATTTATTGGAGAACTAAGTTAATGATTGGAAACCTAATAGTTTCGGTAAAAAATTGCAATATGTTTACAAGTACGAAACGTATATATTATTTGTAAATGATTTAATAGAAATACCCTTAAATGCATATATTTTCCTAATGTGTAAGAAACCTTCTAGTTCTATCCACATTTAACAGGTTTTTTGTTGATTTTTTGTTCTATACAACATGTATACTTAGATTGACTTAACTAATTGTTTGAATTATTAATTTTCTAACTTATACTAGAGTCTATTTATTAATTCCAATCCACAGAATAAATGTATATGGTAATTGAGTTATAACGAGTTTCATTTTTCATAACAAGCGTGTTTAGACATGTTTGAGTTATAAAGGAGTTCAACTTTAATTAAGTTTTCATACTAAGAATGTTTAACCGTGTTTAAGCTTTTACCATAAGTGTGATTAATTGTATTTAAGCTTTCATGCTAAGCTTTTCTTTCTAAGCTTCTATTTAAGCTTTCATGCTAATGTTTAATCTATATATATAATAAAATCGTAAATAAACTGAGTCTCTTTGAATATTTTTAAATAAAACTAAGTGTTACCTACTAAAGACAAGCTACTTAGCTTAAAATAATAGTCTTAAAATAATAGGATTTTTTGCCTGTCTGTTTATACTTGCCCCTTCGTTGTGCATGCTAATCTCTGTAACGGCTGATTTCTTTTAATCGGTTCAAAAATTAAAAATATATGTCAGTCTTTAGTTTACTTTCGTTGTGCAAACTAATATCAGAACCTAATATCAGATTTGGCTGCCAATGTCAGTTATTAGTGTTTAGTAAACTTTATGATCACGGAGTTCTGAGAGGAAAAAGAAAAAAAGCAAAGTTAAAAACAATAGAGACCAGAGAGAGGGACAAGCAGCAAAGAACGGCCTCTTTTCTATATCACTGAGCACAAAGAAGGGAATTTTGGGAGAAAATTGTTTGTAAAAACTATTTGGTAAATAATAGGGAAAATCAAAGAGGTTTCGTTCTGATAGTTAATAAATCTATGGAAAAACTAATCACCAACATCGGTCTAGAATTGAAAATTGTAGCGTTTGTACCGACATATATAAGTACAGACTAACGAGCGGAGACGGGGGTAACTTTTTAAAGGTAAATTTATATCAAAATAAATATTTTAAAAAAAATTGTAATTTTTTAAGGAAAGATGTCCTCTTTGCACAAAACTACGTTAAGAGTGTGTTACTTTTAAAATTGGCGGAGTTATAATTATTTCAATCACCGAAACTCGAGTCTGGCGTGTTAATTGGTAAAAAGGTATACACTGCGAGATATACCATTGTGATTATTATTAAGTGAAATTTGATTGGAAAATGTATTTATTCATTACGATTTCAAATTTACCAGAGTCGCACTAGTTATTACTTGCATTATAATTATTGGTTTTGTAAAATAATTGTATTATTTTTTAAAGGAAAATATCCTCGTAGCACAAAACTATATTAAAAGTTGATTACTTGTAAAATTATGGAAGTTATCATTACTTCGATCGCCGAAACTCGTGTCTGACGTGTAGTTAATAAAAAGGTATACGCAGCGAGGTATGCAATTGTTATTATTATTAAGTGAAATTTGATTGGAAAATGTATTCATTACGATTTCATATTTACCAATGCCGCACTAGTTATTATTTGCATTACTGTTATTGGTTTTGTAAAATTAGCTAGTTTAATAACACGAATAATATTCTAATTTCGATTAACTCTCAGCATGTAATTTTATTGAATTTCACTTTTTAAAGTCTCAATACTTTTACAAATCCTTCGCAGATTTTTACCTTGTTTATATTTACAAATTTACCCGCTCCGCACGCTTACTTTTCTAAGGTAGAATCTGTTTGATCGCTATAAGAATATTTCTAAATCATTAAAAATCATATTATGATATATTTTGAATGATTTCATAAAAGGAAATGGGTTCGATGCGTACAAATGTAAGCCCACCGTTAATCAAAAATAAAGACTTACGTAATAAAGTTATGGAAAATGGCTTTACTAAATTGCCACGCACAATCCAAATTTGGCCCAAAGTAATGGGGATTCCAGGCCGTTTGTAATTACAACAACTAATTTCTAATAAACCCACCGAACTATTCAACAAAAGATTAATTTCGTCGGCTCAATTCGAAATCTAAGCGAGTGAGTCGATAACATTAACCGCGCCGTTAAACCGAAGCTAAAACTTGAACACGATCGCTGGAAGCCCCAAACAAAACTTCACACAAAGATTATCCGAGATATTCGTGCAAACTGGAGCACTACATTTTCAACTTACTTTCACTGTACAACCGTTTAAAGTTAGGACAAAGCAAATATGAGCCGCTACGGTGTTCACCTAAATTTTCAGCTTGTCCGCTAGATTTATCTCCATTTGATATCTTAGTTAAAGTGGATCGCGCCGTCTCGCCGAGCTGCGAGTGGGGCGAGCTAACTTGGAGGGGTGAAGTTCCGAGTGGCTGGTTCGCTCGCTCGTGTCGCTCGCACCGACTGAGCTCCGTCGCTCGAAACCAGGGGGCGCGTCTGCAGTTGTGCTTTTGTTTGTCAGACGGAGTTTCCGTTTCAATCACAAACACAATTGTTACAATACTAAATAGCAACAATAGTGTTCGTGGCAGCGAGCGGTTCGTCTTGTTATTCACGACAAACTTGACTCAGTTGTTGGTTTAAGTTTTTGGTACAAACTAATTTAGTGTCAGCTCTATCGGTGGTATATGAGATTAGCGTATATTTTTCGTTTCCTACAATTACTAATTGTTTCTTATATATGATAAAGGGACACTTGCACAATTACAGAAAAGGAAAATTAATAAGCGAGACAAGTAAGATCAGGGTCTGTTTGGGCGTGGATGGATGTAATGTTTAAAATCGTAGGAAATTGAGAAACAATATTTAGAGTCTTGTTATAAAAAAGGAAACCGTTATAATTTCATGTCCGTATGTGTGTCCGTCCGTTTGTCACCGCCTCGTAGTTTTTATAATTTCAGACCTACGTGCTTTAAAAAGTATATTAATAAATATGTCAATTAATATAAAGCAAATTTTTTCCTATTATTTGAGGTAACTTCCCTCATTAAGAAGTGGGGTGAAAAGGATAAATAGCATGCCCCATTGTATGGGATATCATTAGAAATTTTTTTTGCAATGAAGCATATATTTAATTTACCACCCTTACATTTCCAAACAAAATTATGTAAAAATCTAGAGAAAATCCGGAAAATAGATTTCGATGAGTATTTTCAATTGAAAGTACTCATCGAGTAATACAACTTCATTAGTTATATAACTATTAAAACATCTCTTAAAGACGCGGAAATAATGCAAATGGAAGTTACTGGACGACTGAGCTTGCTTACTTAAGTTAAATTAATGTGAATTTTAATATACATAAATTAAAATATATATTGCAACATTTAATTTAAAAAAAATACAAATGACTTATTGAAAAAGCAACTGCAACTGTCTGTAGTATTAGAATCCTTATTTAGTACCATGTATCTTTATCAGCACGTAGAAGCACGACATAAGAATTTGTAATAATTTTATATGTGCGCGTGTATTTGCGTGTGACGATATTCTATGAAGTGACAGACACGCATTTCTAGAATTGTTATTAAAGTATTGAGTTAGAAAAAATGTTTCCACCTTTTTCATATTTATACCTTTTAAACTTTTTTATTTACCACTTATGGAGAAATTTTAAAGAAGTTAGAATCTCTAGGCTTTCAAAAAGCTCTGAAACTACCGTTCTAATTGATAACATATTGTTATAATCTTGTTCTTTCATTCTTTTTCATATCGATAGTTATTACATCGTCAAATAATAAAAAAACGAGTATACTTTTGGAATTTTTTAATTTATAATGATGTACACAATTAAATGAAACTATGCGTTGGAAGCAAAGAGCCTTGCTATTGCCCGCCTAAAGATGTAATACAACGAAACCTAGGTCGTGGTAAAGAATTTGAATAAAGTAGAAATAATACTACATCGCGTAGTTTCATTTAATTGTAAAAGAGCCAACCTGACCAATGTGTGCTTCTCTTTTATTTTTATTAGAATTTTAATAGAACGAAACAGAAATCACTGGTGTCATTGTCAATAACAATTACAATAATTATTCTTAATTGAAATAAAAATTAATATGACTAACATGAACATTTACTGAGTATATGTAAAGAAATTGGTAATAAAAATACTGTACCAAAAAAACAAACAAATTATGAAGTCATGTTCATGTGTACAAAAAAATTATGAAGTCATGTTTCATTTATAAACATGACTTCATAATTTTTTTGTAACTTTTCAAAGTAATTTTTATAGTTTTGCATTGCACACGACAGCATATTGTCTTACATGTTTATGTCTATTATTTGAATGTGCTACGATAAACTAATTGAAAAGATAAGAGACTTGCATTTTAGATCGTCTTTTACGATGTAAGGGCTTGTCTATATATAAATTATCAAGTCATTGTTTGTAGACAGAAAAATTTGTGTAACCAACACGTAACTTGCAACGCGTTCTATAATGATCATCCGAAATCTAAACTACCTATAGACTTGAAAAAAGCGATAGATATAACATTCTAGCCAAGTTAACAAAGTACGTGAAGTTAAAACTAAACCGTAGGATGTACTAAAAAGGAAATAAAATATATTAAAAAAGAGAGGTGTCGTGGGAAACCCGATGGAAACAAAGCTTCTTACGCATCGCACATCGAGTTCAATTTTTAATTATTATTTAATGTAATATAATATCGATACAGTAATAAATAATAGACATTTTTACAAATAATTTTCAAATTATCCATTACACATTAAAAAAACCCTTAATAAAAAACGAAGATACATAAACAGGTCATGTGCACCAAAATAACTGTCCACGTAAGGGAATGACTTCTTTTTCCTTCCACATGCGCATGCGTGTACATAGATTCTATCTTTGGGACAACTATACACACACATACATAGCCACGCACTGCCCCGACGCGGAGCACATGTTATTTCCGTGCCCCCGTTAAAACTCATTACGGAAACTGTTCTCGTACAAGAAATTCGGCCATAATCCTTAGTCAGAGTAATGCTTTCATCGAAGTCAGCCTGGAAAGCAATTAACTTATTCGTGACAGATATCCTTCAGAATCTCCGTCGCATAGAAAGGAAGCGAGCAAAAAATAATAACGGTTAGAAGGAAAAAAGCGGTAACTTCAACATAATAGGAAGAATAGTAGCCAGATCCTCTCTCCGTGAAGTAATGCCTAACGGCGGTTCCGTGGGAGAAGCAAAAGCCGAAGACAGAGGAGATTTTTATTCGGTATGGGAACATCCGAATCTGACATACCAGGTAGAACACCAGGTCCTGATGAAACGTAAAAGTATTTTCCTACCATTATAAAAAACACACACATACACCACTCACAGGCGCGTATACGCGCACACGCACGCGCATGCATACACACACATACACATATTTATGAAGAGAACGAAGGTGGGAGAGAGGGTGCGCTACGTGCTGCCTGTGAATTTTGTCTCTTTTACTCCATCCAGCTGATTCATATGGGCAACAATACGTGTTACCCAGCCAATGAGAAATGGTTCACTTTTTATCAGTTAGGTAGCCATCCCAAACGTCCATTAAGAAACTTCACTTCGATTAAAGTAATTCTTCTTTCTAATCTTTAATATAACAAAAAAGTATTTAATATAACAAAAAAAATCAGTGTAGTAAAGCATTCGGTAAAACAGAAACATCTTGATGTAACTGAGTGTCCCTGTGTATGATCACATACTAACATTAGAATGATATAACATGAGATAGAACCCACACTTGAATAGTTAAATTTCGCTGAGGTCATTTTTGTTTGAGCCCTTGGATATGAGTTGGGCCTTGCAATTTCCACACTACATTTTCTACTGGCACTCTCCAGCGCCAGTTGAGACTGGTGCTCGCCCGACAATGCCTCATTCTTCGCATTATTTATATTTTTGTTAGGGGAACCTTTTTCGATTCCGTATCAATATTTCTTTTACTGTGTATACTTTTTTGATCTAAGGATATATAAATATTTTTTAAAGTTTGTGGGAAATTTCCCATTTTGCCTATACAAATTCTTTCATTATCTTTACTATTTGTATCTTATTTTCTAGTAATTGTCGAAATTTGTTAAAAAAACACCTCACGTAACGTCGTCTGGGTATGAGTTTCCGAGCTATGTTAAATTAACTGCGTGATGATTTTTTATTCGAAGATGGTCACCACTTTGTCGCGGTGTGTGATATTATGTTCTGAAGGTTAACGTAGCATAATATTCTTTCTTCCTTGCTCTTTTAAATCGTGTATTGTTAGTAGACTGTTAATGCTTTACTACACCGGGAAATGACATGTATGAATGATTCTAAAAGTTATACCATTTTTACAATTTAGGGTCACGTGACCATCACGCGCGTCGGCAGTGAAACATTCTTTTTCATTATTATTCTGATGTTTCCTTTTAACACTTTATTGCTAACGAAAATTTTTACGTTATCAATATATAACAATACACTTTACTACGACTCCCAAAATGACGAAAAATTTAAACTATCAAACCTTACCTTACCTTTTATAGGCAGTTTTTTATTTACTCATGCACTGAGTGATAGGCTGGGAAGATCTATTCTATCCATTGCTCACTTCCTTCATTACTGACACCTTTCACTTTTCATTTCTCAATACTTACGAACTTGTACAACGTAGCAAAAAAAATTCGCTTCAAAAAATTGTAAGAAGAAAACAGTCAAACGGCAAATCTTGACACATGCCTTTTAACCCTATCTTAAAATCTGTCAATACACTTGCAAAACGTATAGAGTTTAATACGAATTGAAAAAAAAACTGCCAAACACGTATAGAACTCGCACTTCGAGGTTTATATACACATTTAGGCACTTATAAACTTTTGAACGTACATAGGATTTCTCTTAAACTATTTATAACAATAACTTCAATTAAAATATTCCACAAAGTAAATATATTGACTACAACATCCTTCACCGGCGTAAAATCATTGCGCATATTTCAAAATTTTAAGATCTGGTTTAATGGCTTGAGTTTTCCTACAACTTTTGTGTAGGCTTCTAAAACCTATATTTTTCATAAGTATAGTTTGAATGGTCACGGAAATGGGGAGATATTTTTTCCATTTTTTTCAGTATATTTGTCAAGATATACTACTTAAATTACTGTTGTTATGTGCGGGTTAACATGTTCTATTACGATGCCTTACTTCAAGTTTTCCCGTCAAGTCGTTTCAGAGAAAAACGTCTTTGACCGACAGACATACAAAGATGGAAATGCTTTTATAAGGGTTCGTTTTTTTTCAAGTACGGAACCCTAGAAAACTAAAATAATGATAACCACAAAAATTAGTTGTTACTCTTAAATGGGCAAAATTTCTCAAGCACGTTGATTACAAGATGCAATCTTTTATTCCATGTGTACTTGTCTCTGATGAGATGAATGAATAGTGTTTTGATTGACTTAAATAATGGTTTTTACATCTCATTGTAACACTTAAAATAAAAAACTTTAAAACTTTGTAATTAAAGTATGACAACAATAATTTGAAGTAAGTTGCTTGTCGATAGTGTCATGGTTTAATTAATGTTACCTAAATTAATATATTCTTATATTGGAACTCTCATATCTTTATAATAACTGGCACTTGATTGTTTCTTTTCAATGAATGTACGATTCGATGAAAATAACAGCGAAACATGCTTGTAAAACATAAATTATTTCCCGTTTTATATACTATAATCATCACATCAACCACAACAACAAGTTCTGTTATAAAGATAAAATGCCATGGCAATATTTTAATACAGAAGTGAAAGCGACCTTATACAAAACACACTTTAATCCACAAGATCAAAAGCGTTGTGAAAGCTTTCCTAATCCGTAACGTTTAGTACCTGCGACATTTTCATATCAGATTTAAGGGGAATGATTTCAATCCCAGAACGACAAGCTATAAGCTGGGCTATTAAACCTCAACTTGAGCTTCGAAGGTATATAAGAAGTAACGTTGTTTGTCGTTTACGTAATTTTCCGCAAAGTTGATCTTTCTCCATTAAATTTTTATGGATGTTTCTATAAATATTATAGGGTTTTCCCCAGTAGTTTATTAAAAGATTTTTTTGATAATTTTTCCGTGTGAAAGAAAACCTACTTCATAAATCGTAAAACTTTTCCACACGTATAACATTACATGTTTTGTGGTCTAGAGTATAAGGTTTTTTCTTTATTTTTTTAAGCTTCATCACTCGTTTTTACGAAATCAATCTTTAGCCTACAATGTGTATTTTTTAAAAGAAAATTATTTCAAATGAGAAATTTAAACGCGTTCATAAATCTACATTTTTTTTAAATTTAATATTTAAAAATATATACCATTAATATAACGATACGTAAGAATGAATATTACAATAAATCTACTGTCTAGCACTTGATTATTTACGAAATTTTGATTTTATTTGATTACTTTATTTTTAACAAAAATTATATTTATCAATATTTCTATACTAAAATTATGTATTAAAAGTTGCCGATTGTAAAAACATTTATGGTTTATTTAATAATCTGCAAAATGTTAAAATTATGTTCCGAAATTCAAATTGAACAGACAAATTTTTAAATGATTATGCCAAAGGTTAAAAGTGTCATTCGCCACTACTTCGGTTTAAAAAATATTAAACGGTATGGTCACATTTAAACAATTAGAACACTAACAAATATTTAAATTACTGTTAGGAATATATGCCCATAGGCACTTATCAGTGCCAAATAAAAATTAAAAAGAATCATTAATGTTCTGCGAACAAATTTTTATTCATTATTGCAAAAATAAATTTAAAGCTTTAAATTTATTTCTATTAGTGAATAACAGCAAGTACTCTGGCCGTATACTAATTGGCCACTAATTTGAACTTCATGAATGCATGGTAGTGCTTTGCCAAGTTGCAAACTACGCTATCAGACACTGTACCCTTTATCTATAGTACTTCATAGCTTTTTTAACACCCCCGTATGCTGAAAGCCAAGTTTTAGCATGTGAATGTCAGATTTTACAAGTTTATATTGTTAAGTACAAGTACTTAACATCATTGATTCGTAAAAAGTACTAGTAATTATTATCATTAATGTGCTGATTAAAACCTATAATATAATTAATGTAAGCCTAGCTAAGTGTACGTGCGTTGTGAATTATCTTAAAGGTTTGCAAGACACTACTGTGCTTTTGTACTGTGCTTTTATACTGTGGTTTGCAAGATACTACCGAAAATGATGATTCTGTCTTTCTAATCATTAGGAAGTGCCAAACGTTTGTAAATCGAGTTGACGTTTTCAATGTTTTTTGCCGATTCTGATACGATGTCATTCAGAAAAAATTGTCACTCAGATAATTTACATCCCACCTTAAAGTGTTAAATATTAAAAATTCCTCAAAAAACAGCTTAATTGTATGTGATGACTAAATCATAATTCGTTCAAATTTTTTTTATGAGTGACCCGAAAAGTCTGGCGAATGCTTCATGGCAAATTTATCTTGTAATTTATCTTATTGACTCCAACACTTCAAGTTTCATTATATGAATAGAAAATTTAATACTTGTTTTATACCTTATAAGCAATTCCACATTCCATTCCAAATCTCTCTTCCATGTATACGCAATTCTTCAATAACCTTATTTCATATTTAACCATCTGGAATTAATGATTCTCTTTTCACGATTTCCTATGACGTAAGTGACATAAGTAACTCTAACATTTCTTTTATCGAAACACAAATATTTTCAGTTAATTGACATAGATTTGGTAATAAAAATAATAAAATACATGTGGTATGAATTATATTATTATAATAATATAATTCTTATATTACCCCATAATGAAATTATACTACCTTTGAAACATGATTTTTAGTTTTAGATCAGAGGAAAATATAAATTGCATGTTTTAATTTCAGGCATATATCTTTTTCGATATATTAGCTACAGGGTTCCATAACGGGGACAGACAGAGAGTTTTGAGACAACTTTTTGCAAAAAATTCTAAAAAACAGTGGGATATTGAATATATTTTATATGAATTAGTATATTTGTCATTATAAAGAACGAATAAATTGCTTGTCATTCATCAGTATCACACTAAAGAAAGAAACGCACGAAGCAATGGAACTCGAGTTAATTTGTAATCCTTTATCTGACATTGCTTCGGTATTTTTCCATTTTTTATAGGCTCAATTAAATGAAACTACGTGATGTAGTATTATTTCTACTTTCTTTAAGTTCTTTACTACGACCTAGGTTTCGTTGTATTATTACATCTTTAGGCGTGTAATTAGCAAAGATTCTTTCTAATAGCCCACCTGAAGATGTAATACAACGAAACCTAGGTTGTGGTAAAGAACTTAAAGAAAGTAGAAATAATACTACATCACGTAGTTTCATGTAATTGTGAATAATGCATTTCTCCAAAATTAACTACAAATATATTTAATTTTTATAGGCTCTTCCATATAGGCTCCTTAAAGTATGATAAATACAGTAGATATTTATTTTACCACATTTTATTATTTATGTTTTCACAATCAAAAAGGGGAAAGTTAAATTGATCCTAGCTGGTCGCCAAACGATAGTTACATATTAATAGCAGTGATTTAGGTATAAGGAACAAAATATTTTAATTTATACCAGACATGAATTAGTTTCCTGACCTATACAAATGTGAATTACAATACCGAAAATAGAAAATTACATATTCTCGATATAATACAAATCTCGCACGAATATTTTAGATATTTGGCCAATAGTATAACTTTATTTAACCTTGCGTGGGCTTTAGGTATATGGTAGAATTCTAATCATTTTGAAACACCTAAATTTGTAATTGAAAACGAATGATGAAGAAACAAACGAAGCGTAAGTACTTCTTCTATTTCAAATAAAAAATAGTTAAATTGGACATATAAACGGATTGAAATGCGTTCCTCGGTGACACGATAAAAACTAAATGCAGTGCGTCGCTCCGGGCGGACGTCAGTTGGTTGGACATTTAATTGCTATTCGACAAGCGCACCCGATATGATCTAAAGAATTCAACTTTTCCATTTAACTCATACATGAAGCACTGGACAAACTCGCTCAACGGCCACCATCCGAGTTCTCGTTCTGTACAAGTGCACAGCAATCGGGCAAAAAGAAAAAAATATTAATGATAAAAATTGTTACTAGACGCATAAAAGTGGTTGCCTTTTTATATTTAAGATTCGAAGATGACATTTAAGCCTGGAGTTAGTTGGAATCAGTTGGATGCTGTGTGGGGTATTGGAGCATTTTAGTGTTTCACTTATTGAAATTATTAAAAACAAAATGCTATCGCAATGAGGGTAATAGACACTTCATAGGAAATCGTGAGAAGAGAATCATTAGTTCCAGATGATTACAGATAAAATGGAGATTTTAAAGAATGAATATGGAAAAGAGATGTGGAATTGCTTATAAGGTATAAAAAGAAAGTATGAAATTTTATATTCATATAACGTAACCTGAAAAGTTGAAGTCAATAAGATAAAGTACAAGATAAGCCTTGACGTATTTTTTTGGCTTTTTTTTGCTTCAGTCATCACATAAATTTAGACGTTTTTGAGGAATTTTTAATATTTTTCAAATTATGGTGGGATGTAAGTTATCTGAGTGACACAAATTTTTCAAATATCAAAATAGCGATTTAGTATCAAAATAAAGATTTATGCATTTTTGTAATAAGCGATTGCTAAACCGTTTTGTAATTATTAAATACATATGCACTGATAACGATATATGCACAAATTACCAATAACGATTTATGCACTTAAGCGCCGGCTAAATCGTTTTATGACCAACTACATATGTATGTAAGAATTGTAGACACCTAAGAGTTGTTTGTTTTATGGATGTGCCATGATAATTGCTTTAATGCTTTGCAAATTAAACAAAAAAATTATGAATTAAGAAAACAAAATACTTATTCGTGAAACGCGATATTTGTTATAAGAATGTAAAGAATTAAAATAAATATTATAAATCATTTATCACATTTCATGAAGACAAAATCTGCTATTCGCTCTGTGTGTTTTAAAACCAGCTATAACAGTTTAAAAACCAGCGGCGTACACTGCTATTTCGGGTAGCCCAAACTAAAAAGGGATATATATATATATATATATATATATATATATATATATATATATATATATATACATATATTTGTGTGTGTGTGTTTCTGAATTATACTTTTATTTTATTGTTATTAAGAGGTCTCCTCTTTTAAAATTTCTTACCAATCTAATTTTTGCCAATTCCATATATGTTGCTTCACTTTCTTACAAATTCATAATTTTCAACGTCCTAAAACCAAATCCAAAACCATACCCTAAACCAAATCCAAAATCACATAAGCACATGTATTAATGCAAGAGGTTTTAAATTGTGAACCAAACAAATATATTGAGGATCATTACATTCATGCGTTGAATTAATATATACTTTTTTTCTAAATATCCTGAAGAACCCTGTTTATCAGAATTTAACAAATTATTTACATCGGAAAGAAATGAAATTTTACATAAATGGAAATTTCACTGTTTATTGCTTATTAAATTAAGAAAATACATTAAAAACGATTTATTTAAGAAAAATAATTTTGCTCGCGATTATTTTATAACAAAATTTCTTTTAAAAATATTTTCTAAAGAAACTGCGTTTTCTGCACTAAACTGCTTGTTACTTTTTTCGACTTAATTGTAATTCTTATTGATACTAAATACTGAATATGTAAATCCAAAAATCAATTTATATAAAAAAAAAACAATTCAAAAATTTCAAGACAAGCAATTAATAAAATAAGTTTAATGCTGACGGCCCTTCGTTAAGAGTAAAAACATTTTTAAATAGATTTTTTTGTTGAGATAATCACTTTCGAAATTGTTTTGTTAAATGCGTAGTTTTTTATGAATATTCATATTTCATTTACAAAAAGAATAAAGTGAAGTTATCATCAAGGTCAGCCAAACATTTTACACAAAATATAATTCCTGGCTAATAGTAAATAATACTTTTATTAGGAACTCATAGTTTCTGAAGTGGCGGCGGCCTACCATTCATAATTATATTTTTTTGCAATACAAAACATATTTAAAAATTTCACCTGAATGACATATTCTATGGAGCAATAAGCACTCCTGTCACAATAATAAACTAATAAAATAAAAGCTAGTTTACTAGCTTTTATTTTATGAGTTTATTATTGAGCATTAAATTCATTGACAAAATATAATAGAAACATAATAGAAAAAATATAATAGAAAAATATAATAAAATTAGAAACTAGCCATTTTTCTTTGTTTTTAGTTTGTTTATTCTGAATGACAGATGATTAGTGAATGATAAGACAAATCGTTATTATAACAGAATTTCGTGTATGCGATGATGCGTTCGGAACAGTACATGGGATAATATACGGAATTTCTGAATATAATCGTAAGCTGAGAAGTGCTAGCTTGCCTTCACCTTACAAATCGGCTGCTGGAAATGACGTAATAAATTTTACTTTCCCGTAGAACACTTTTGCAACAAGAAGTTCTTGCAATTTCATACTTCGCGAAATAGAAATGAAGTTTGTTCATTTCGTTTAAAATTGCATGCCCCGGTAGCGCTCAGTTCATGCGTTCGGATTATAGATCATATATTAAATCGCGGTCTTCGCTTGAATACCATAAATTAAATGGTTTTAAATATCTCGCACAGCTTTTAACGACTTTCTATGTTAAGTTTTTGACTTCTTTATATTATATTTCCATTTAGTAATTTAAAAGAACACATGAAGTTTCCACACGCATTTAAGTGTATTGCTTTATACAGCAGTAGTTCAAGTTATTCGCAACCGTGTTAACAATGAAACTGTATGTGAGAATTAAATTTATTTTAATATAAACTCGATGAGAATTTGTCAATTTTCTGACAATTTTTCACATAAACGAATATGTTTTTTTATTACTAAGTTAATTAATATTTACTTTTGAGCGCTAGAAAGTACTTGTAATTTTTGCTGAGCTTTTTATTTCGAATTTACTTTGTATCTGTTAGAAGAGATTAATTTTTTATGATTATGAGTAATATTAAAGTAAAACATCTACAGAAAAAAGCTGATATCCCATTTTTTCAAAGAAAAATCTACCTTTGGTCAGTGCGATTTCCAAACTTTGAAATAGCTTCTAAACGTACCTTATTAGTATGTTTAAAAATTTCAAGGATTGTAGATTCAAAGAACGGAAAAAATAGGGTAAAAAGAAGTTTGTACCCTCAGTAGGTAGCCGTGGGCTGATATTTATTTACTCATAAAAAACCAGCTTATGTCAAAACTGGACCAATGCAAGTAAAAAGAACAGTAGTTTACAGTACACGTAATGACATAAGTAATATTAAAAAAACAAAAAGCACACATTAATTCAAATGAAACGTAAAACTAATTATCAATCTGCAACTACCAAGCAAATCTATGATCGCATTCCTAAAGCAGTCAACAGAGAAGGAAAAATAGGAAAATTGGACGCCTCTTGCAGTACCGCATTGATCAAAGCAAATATATGAAAGCTGATGAGCGCTGCAGAATATTCGTACGCGTTCTAGGTAGATCAAGAAAACTATGAGTCTGTCCTCTCACGTAATAATTACGAGCATAAAGCGTTACCAAAACCAAAACATGTTGCTGTGACATACTATTATATTCTTATCACGCTTTCAGTGACGTTCAGGCTCTTTGTACATATATATTTATCTACCTTCACTAGGGATGGGAAAGAGATATAGAGTATTGTGAAATGCAATGATTGAAATTCATAGGCATATCAAATCTATAAAATATGAAATTCACATTATTAAAAATTTCTTTCGATTAACTAAGCAACTATCGATTGCAGCAACACTTACAATTATTTCCATAGTATATTGTCTTACATGGATGAGTGTCAGATTCAAACGAGTCTCTGACATAAATTATACTATTATTAGACAATTTTCACAATGCAAGAGCAATTGAAAACTTTAAATGCAGTTCATTTACACGTCCATCGACTGAAGTACCTGCTACCCTAAGTATCTACATGAGATGATTACGATAATTGTGGTCCGCATTGACCAAGAGTCGAACCGGCTAGGAGGGCCTTCGGTTGGCATTCCACTGCCCGAGGTCGCTCCCCGCGCCCATTGCCGGTCTCCTTCACACGTCTGCAATCGACGACCAATTATTACCGCCATTACTTGGCGCCGCACCATATTGTTTCTTGCTGCAGCCGACGTTAAAATATATATTTTTTAAAGGCGGTTCAACTGTGCTCTGATGGTAACTATTGCAAGGCCTTCGAGCAATTTTCAATGTTATTATGTACCGCACGTTTACACAACGAATATACTAAATCTTATGTCGATTTACCAATATATAAGATATACGAACATCTATGTGCTTTGTGTTCTTCTGTTACTTTGCAACAGACGGTACTTTTAGACTAACGTAAGTGGTACGTAATAACATCGACTAATTTATTGTCGTTGTTAAACAGTGATAAGTTCTGTAAGTCGTTAAGAACTTCGCAGCGACAGTTATTCCAAAATGTTGGAAGTTTGCAATGCTGAGTAGATAGGAGATGAATGGACCATCCACAGGGCATTCTTACTTTCTACGGACATTGACGCACAGTAGGTGCTGTTAGTTATGCAAGATAGTTGTAACTGCGCCTCTAATACATGTTACTATTATCCATTTTCGTATACAACTATTTATTATATGGATCGGATAAAACATTGCCTTCTGTTTTGAATATAACACTGACAGATTTTTCCAGTAACCTGAGTCTTTTCCGGAATGTTGCCCTACTATTCCTCATCGAATTTCATCTTCATTTAAATCACCGCTTTGCTCGCATCAAGAAGAAAAAAAATGATGGCATAATTTTTAAAAAAAATTCTTGCCAAAATGTTGGAAGTTTGCAATGCTGAGTAGATGGAGATGAATAAAATCAAGGAAATTGCGTAAGAAGAAACGAGCCTGTATCCTGCAGCAGTCGTCTGTAGGTCGATATGTTGCCGTGATATGCTATTACTTGCTTATTTTCACTAACAATTATAAATCACAATGAATAAGATTCTTAGGCATTAGGTGGACTCGTATAGTAACACTGCCATATCAAAGTAGCTTAATACGTACATAAATATTTAATATTTCAAATATACTACTAACAATATATTCATTACAAAGAAAATCTCTCAAGTGTTAGTGCGAGGGTTCTGTAAAAATTTAGGCACTTATAAATATTTAAGGGTATATAGAATTTCTTTTAAATTATTTACTAATATAAATTTTTCGCAATATGATTATATTGCCTACAATATCGTCAACAGGCGTCAGGACATGGTGTTTATTTGAAAATTTTAAGATCTGGGATTTTATCGCCATAGTTTTCTTGTAATTTTCAGGTAAAATTTTATCCCTACTGTCTTTTTTATGATTTTTGTCCCAACAGTTTCGGAAATAAAGGCAGGGGAAATCCTCTATTTTTGCATGTTTCTTGGAATATCTTTTTAAATATGCCATACAAAATTATGAAAAAAATTATTTTTGTTTTATTCATAATGAGCATAATGAACAAATGGCATTCCACATAATATATAAAATTTAAAAAAAAATAATTATTTTATTTACCACCTCTTTAGTTCTTGTATGCATATTTTATAAATTGACTTTTACAAAATATCTGTTAATATGACTTTTTACTAATTAAATCATGTATTACTATGCCAAATATTAACTTTCTACGTGACACATTTTCGAAAAAAAAGGCAGAAAACCTAATAGACATTTGAGGGATATGGTGAATATTCCGTTTTTTTTGGATGCGGGTTACTAAAAATTACAAACAATGCATGCACTGTGCATAAAAATAAGTTATTGACTATATAATACTGGGTATATAAAAATAATATAGGGCATATAAACTATTTCAAAAATAAAATTTAAAAAAAATTAAAATAATCAATCATTCATTAAAAAACTACGGCAATTATCAACAAAGGAAGAAAAAGATAATTTTTATGAAGATATAATAAATGAAATAAAAAAAAGAAAAGAAAAAAAAATTAAAATTTAATATTGACTTTAAAAAAATATAATGTGACAATGCGTCAATGGACTGACTTTCGTATAACATAATTCATGTGTTATACGAAATAATGAACTAGCGAACATATGAACTAACTACGTATAGAGAAATAATGAACTAACTACGTATTGGAATAATGAACTAGCGAAAGTGTCCAGAGAATGGTGGCATTATCCTGACGTAACCTAGTATTTTTTTTTAAATTTGGAAATAAACTAATAGTCTGAAATAAAAACTATTTATATTTCCATGACACTGCTGATATATGTAGATACCAAAGAACATGTCTTTTATTCATACAAGTCATTCTGTGTATCGAACCGAATATATTTGAAGTGAGTTCCTGTTAAATAACGTAAATGATTATTTAATTGAAATCGTAACTTTGACTATGATTTTTCAGTAACGGTTGAAAAATATCATACAATTCGTTGACATTTTCTGCTCAGTTTGACGCCCAAAATTACCTTTATGAATAACAGACACGTTGTTTTTGTTAAAACCTGTATATATATATATATATATATATATATATATATATGTATATATATATATATATATATATATATGTATATATATATATATATATATATATATATATATATATATATATATATATATATATATCTACCTTGTGCGCAATAAACAATGTGTCTATTCTAAACCTGCATATATGTAAGTATATTATATGCAATAAAAATGTGTCTATTCTATATCGTATTCCTAAAGGTAATTTTATGCAACAAACAATACATTGGAAGTGTATTTATGTAAAAAAATATAAATTTTGATATTGTTGAAATCACAAATTTGAGGGTGAAGTTCAGAAACGGTTTAGAATTTTCATATTCCTTTAGATTTTCTTCTCAGTTTGATGCATAAACTTACGTGTGTGAATAATAGACACATTTTTGGTTATAACCCTGCAAATGCAAAATTTTACGGAAATAAACAGAGAAAACAACTTGTTTTTGTATTTAAAATATTAGTTGGAATTAAGAATAAATTCGTAATGTCGCCCTCACGTCGTTTTTATTTTACAATATTTTTGTCCAGTGAGAGTTCTAAAATATTTTTTTTCAGTAAAATTAGCAAAATCGGTGAAACTTCTTCTCTTGTCGCATGATACATTTTTTAACAAAATAAGAAATTGTGAGCAACATTGAAACAAAATGTTTTGAATTAAGTTTAATGAACGTAGTAATTATCATTAAGAAAATAAAATTTAACCCAAGTTAAAAATATCGATCATTTATCCGAAATAGATGAAAAAAAAATATTATAAAACTTCATTAAAATATCCGAATGAAAAAGATTATTTCCGAACTAGAAATTAAGGGATTTCGATAACAACTTTAAAAATTAGGATACCCATTATAATGAAGAGAAAAAAATTAAAGCTCATGAAATATTATTAGATAAATTATTGTATTAAAACTTATACGGGATTCAAATCGATTGCACACTGTCGTAACGCTGCTATATCGATAAGCCAGCAATGATATAAAGTTGCTATTGTGCCGAGACTGCATCTAGACCATCAGATCTAACATGAAACAATTTTGAAATTAATTATTTATCAATGTCGAAATCTTAAATTGCTGTCCGTCGATTTAACGGTTCTCCGAAACAAATTAAAGTACGATCATTTTTACCACGACCCAGTGAGCGACATTTCTTCAGTTTATTTATCATGGATCGCTTTTGTAATTCAAGTTGAAAAAATGTTATCGTGATTATATTTTAAGTTTAACAATTTTGAAGCAGTCTTCATCAGACTTTATAAAAAAAATGCCCCGTGCACGAAGAACTTGCACCTAACAACCTAAACTTACTTGCAGCTTAACCAAAACTGAAATTATAATCGGTTTATTGCATGTTTATTCCCTTAAATTTATATCATTAACCCTTCTTTTGTTTTTCTGGTACTGAACTGAAAACAGTAAAGGTAATTAAGCCAACAACAATGCATACCATCCAGAAAATAAGGCTACTGAAAGAAAAAAAAATTTGAGTGTCAGCTCCGACGCTCGACTGGAGTTTACACACTAAGTATGATTGTTTTGGAATGTATAAAATAGGTAACACTATATATAAATATAAACACCAATATCATTAAATGTAAATGGAAAATTCTTTAATAAAATAATGCTGATAATTATTTTCAAATAAAACACGAATGAACAAGGACAAATTTATACAACAAAATTAAAATCATTTAGTAACGTCAGACTAAGAAGTTAAAATTAAAAGAGACTTTTTAATTTTGTAGGATATAGGACACCAAATATTCACACATAATGACATTTAATGATTACGTCTCGATATAAGCGAACGATAGTAAACTATGTGTGTCACATTCCGTCATTGCGATTACGTCATAAGAAAATGCCAAATAAATATATTTATATCTCACTCTAAAGGTGCAGAAATGTGGCATGGAGAGGCCACCTAACGGTTACACTTTTTTTAATGCTCTGAAGTTCGTACGCTCTGAACTTTTGATTTTACTCCTCTTAAAACTTTATACCGGGCGCTACATATGAAAAACGATTCTTAAGGAGTAAACTTCAAAAGAGGCCTTGCGCTTAAAAGGAAAAGGAAAAACTGAATCATTTTCAGTAGAGCGGTACATTTTCATTTTTATGAAATTTCAGGTCAAATCTCTTACAAAATACACAAAACATAATTTACTTTCACATTTCGCATGTTACAACGTTGTAACAAGTAAAGGTCCATTGGCTAACACATTTTTTGAATGTTCAAACACTGATCGTGTAACTTAAAAGTCAAACAACATGTTTCGTATCGGTTTCTGCAACAAACGACGTTATATGATATTACCAAGTTTCGAATAACTTTGTACAACTAGTAAGCCAAGGGAGTGATATTGTCAGTGAATATTTATGGAGATTTGTTAAGCAAAGTATTACATAATTGCAATCCTAAATGACATTTGACAGTCGATGAATGCGAGTAGATTAATGACCGCTGTAACATAAGAGTGAGATTGCAGTTTTGTCGGACGTAGCCAGTGTTAAATGACAAGTGAATGTTCGTTTTGAAGGTTAATGACTTAAAGTCGGAGTAATAAAAAAAACTTTACATATCTATATACTTGTGGATAAAAAATACTGTAATTATCTTTGCTTTTAAAATTTATTAATGTTGAATCACAGTTTT
Source organism: Druceiella hillmani (assembly GCA_039881145.1). NCBI lineage: Eukaryota > Metazoa > Arthropoda > Insecta > Lepidoptera > Hepialidae > Druceiella > Druceiella hillmani. Next base: position 109,632,924 of record JAYKKI010000001.1, on the reverse strand, counting down.
ATTTACAAAGTTTACCGTATCAAGAAATAACGAAGCAAAAAATGAAAACGTAATTAAGATATTATATTACATGCAGACTGATAAAGAATAAGTATTTTCTATTAGGTATTGACTGTTTCTTATACAAAGAGATCCCAGGGTTATTTGGAAAAGAATGCCTAAATACTTGAAATGTAATTTACGCATTTCCGGTTCCGAAATGTAAATTATATATTTCCAGTTACAATTATTAAACCGAATTTCGGGTATTAAGACATTCATTCGAAAGTTTTCATAAGTCGAATGTGGCTCGCTAGCTGCGGGAATAAAATAATTTATACTAAATTATTTTTACGTTAGACTAAATCTCAAAATATTTAACAAAAGTAACCCAGCGGTGAAAAGTCCATTCTCTTCGTACAATGAAAGCAAACATTATTAAAAACCGGAAGTCACTCACACGCACACGCCAATAAATGACAATGAACTTCAAAACCGGAAGATAAAATTTCATCCCGCTCCCGCGGACTTAACTTCGCTCAGAAATATAAGCTCCATGAAAACAATCTATTTCTTCCGCTAAAGTCGTTCGCTCCTCGAACTCCCGACCATTATTCGTTTCCTCTGACAGCCTTAAGTAAACGTCACCCGCACGGGAGGGCGCATTTTTAAAAGCCCTTGTCCACGGGGGCGGCGCTAGATGGAAATGTTGATGCAAAAAGCTCGAGGCGTTTATCACGAACGAGTCGCCTACAGATCTGAGAGGACAGTCGCGTTCGTCCTCGTCGCGACTCGGCTCTTCTACGTTTTACTTTCGGGGTAAACTTTTAGCTTCGCGCATATATTTGCGTATATCTACACAAGTGTACGTGACTATTTTCTTGTATCAGCGTGAGCTTTGAGTTTAAAGACAACTTCACTCAAGTAAGATTGAGCTTTTGAACATCTTAATGTGTGTAGATAAGAAGTGCAGCTACTCGTGCCGTAGATGGAAAAGGTTGGTAGGTAAGATATCCGGCGCTTGGAATTGAGTCGAAGTTTGAGTTATTTGTAAAGTGTATGTATAATAAATATATGGTGTACAGGGAAAAGATGGGGAAAACAGTTTCAGTTTAAATAAAAAAAATCTTACTTTGTGTAAAAGTTGTAACTCCCAATTTTTTTATTCATGAATGTTACAGAAAAACCAAATATGTTTACTTCCGATACCTATCCTCAATTAAAGCATCGCTCAAGGCGATGGACATGTTTTAAGTAAACGCTACAAATTTAAGATCACAAAACTAGACAATTAATAAACAATGGTAAAATGTAATCTATCATAACTATAGTCTTTTATTTATTTACCTTTTAAATTAAAATATTATGGGGGGGCTATTATTTTTGACATTGATTTTCGAAATAGTAATTCTATCGTTTTACTGAATTTATTAGTAGTAATTAATACCTTTCGTATATTAATCTTATGAATTATATAAATATTCTCAAAATAAACACAGTAAAACTTAACATTAAGCATCTTTGCACCTTGTATTAGTGACAGTGTTGGCAATATAATAATATTTTATCATAATTTCATCATTCATAATTCATAAGTTTATCATATAATAATTCATAAGTTTCAGCAGGACGGTTTCATTTGACGGTTTTATCTTTCCTGCTCTATCGAACTCAATCGATAACAACCTGATAAATCAGCAGTTTATATTGTTGTTGACGATTGAATTGTATACGACAAACTCTTTAGAAACTTTCATAATTTACCTTATTCCACTTGTAACGGCTTTAGTTAGGCACAAGAATACAAGATGGCAGTTAATATCAAATCGCGAGAAAGGACCACATAAACCCAGTTTGCGTCAACTTTATATAATAAATACGTAAATAATAAAATAATAAAGCCATACCGATGTTAATAAATGTGTTAATAAAATGGATAACCGTTAAAGATTTGAATGAATGTATGATTTATGAATCTCCATTTATATTTTCACATCAAATGGTCGTAAACACAGCGTGACATTGTATAAAATATGATTTGAACGAACTAATGTACAAATATAAATCCCTTTCTTTTTGAAGAGTTCAATGTTTTGTTTCTGTTGCATTAGATGTGATACATTTACATATACATGTACATATACATATACATATACATATACATATACATATACATATACATATACATATACATATACATATACTTATACATATACATATACATATACATATACATATACATATACATATACATATACATATACATATACATATACATATACATATACATATACATATACATATACATATACATATACATATACATATGCATATACATGTACATATACATATACATGTACATGTACATGTATATGTACATGTACATATACATATACATGTACATGTACATATACATATACATATACATATACATATACATATACATATACATATACATATACATATACATATACATATACATATACATATACATATACATATACATATACATATACATATACATATACATATACATATACATATACATATACATATACATATACATATACATATACATATACATATACATATACATATACATATACATATACATATACATATACATATACATATACATATACATATACATATACATATACATATACATATACATATACATATACATATACATATACATATACATATACATATACATATACATATACGTATACGTATACATATACGTATACGTATACGTATGCGTATGCGTATACGTATATGTATACGTATATGTATACGTATACGTATACGTATACGTATACGTATATATATATATATATATATAAAGATATATATATATATATATATATATATATATATATATATATATATATATATATGTGTGTGTGTGTGTATACATGCCACATAAATCATTAAAAAAACTCTTCGTCTTTTTAATAAAGTGTATAATAGCTTTTTAGAAAGGATTACAGATGTTTTGCGCTTTCGAAATAAATGTCTCTTCGAGTTTTACATCGCTTTTTTCGTAAACCCGTCAAATATTATATCCGTCGATGGAGGATACAAGGGGACACAGTCTGAACTTTACATTACCTTGCTGGCTTCTAAGAGTTTCGTACCAATAGCATTTACAACTATTGTGAAAAATAACCAGGTTTTTAAAAAAAAAAATACCAAGTTTATATTTCATCTGATCGACGGTTTAAATAAAAGTTATCAGAGTTCATTTTTATCATTTTATCTTCTTAAAATCATCAGTTTTATTCTTGTAAAACCACTATGAGGGTTTTTGCTCGTCTCAAAGAAGCGAATTGACAAAAGTTGTCTTTTCTAGTTACGCAGACAAATGACATATTATATCCGTGTATGGAGGATAAAATGGGGCACAATCTGAACTATGCGTTATCTTGCTGAGTCTAAGAGTTTCGTAATAATAGCATTTACAACTATTATGAAAAACAACCACGCTTTTAAAAAAATATCAAGTTTGAATTTTATCTGATCGACGATTTAAATAAAAGTTATCACAGTTTATTTTTACTTTTAAAAATAATCGCTTTTATTCTTGTAAAACCACTATAAGGATCTTGGCTCGTATCAAATAAGTTAATTGACAAAAGTTGTCTTGTTTAGAGTTACGCAGACAAATGGCAAACATGGTATGTTCAAAACTTCCGAACTTCCATCTATCTGTTCCAATATCATGGCATCGCAAATCTTTTAAATCTTTCAATTTAAGATGTATTTAAGTAACGTCAATACATCGAATTAAATAGGAAATATTTTCATTTATCGAGTACACAAACAAACATTTCCATTGTATTTGTATATATACACAAATACAATGGAAAATGTTCCATAATATTTTTTGTGTGGCTTTTCTTTCTCCAGATATGAGTCTCCAAGGCATAATAAAGTGTGTCTTCCTCCTTAACTTTTTAACCGCCTCCACAAAAATCTGAAAAATAAAGATAACTATAACATTAATAAATTAAAGAGATACTTAGCCCTATATTGCACATTCACTTTACATAACGCATACGTTAGCTAACACACGACAATAACGGTTGTCTTAGCGTTCGCTTTAAAAATGGGCATGTTGTATTGCATGGACTTTATTCTAACTTTTATTGTTCGTTAAAGTAACGCTATTTTTCTATGGTTTGAGAGAAAGGAATAGCTCGTATAATAAATTATTATACGAGCAGAAAGAAATAGATGGTACTATTTCCTCAGCGATGACAGCTCTATACTTTATCAGGAGACGTGTTTTTATAGGTTATTTCATTTTGTTACGCATCAAACAATGTTTATTCGTCGTATGACTTAGAGCATTGGTCTCATATTGTCAATTATACATTTTGTTATTTTTTTAGATAATCAATAGTATTATTATTTACGAAATTATTATTTGGTAACGTATACGGATCTTGGACTTGCCTTAATTCTCGAGTACGAACTTTATTAAAGCTTTTGCGAATTCTATATGATTTTTATGAAATAACATTTTTTAATGATATCTATTGGTATCTAACTTAATACGTAACATAATTTTTATAAGGTTTTCAGTTCAATCTAATTAATTCTACTAGTGAGGCTAAATTTACTAAAGCATCGTAAGAAATATTTAAACAACCTATAAAGTCAACCGTGACGTCCGTTTTTTAACTACCTTTACTTAAAGTCAAAAAGGTGCCAGTTTAACGTACGAAGCTGTCAAAATTTAATATTTTACGATGATACGACATGCGGGCGTTTGTTCAAAGGCTAATCATTTACTAATGTTTATGTTATTCATAAAGAAATCTGATATAATATAGAGCCGATTCACTACTTCTCTTTTTGTTGTAATACATCGCAAAATCATCGATATTAAAACATCATTGCAATAAAGTTGTTTCAAAGTTGTTTCAAAATCATCGATAAAGTTGTTTCAAAGTTGTTTCAAAATCATCAAAGTTGTTTCAAAATCATCATTAAAGTTGTTTCAAAATCATCATTAAAGTTGTTTCAAAATCATCATTAAAGTTGTTTCAAAATCATCATTAAAGTTGTTTCAAAATCATCAAAGTTGTTCAAAATCATCATTAAAGTTGTTTCAAAATCATCAAAGTTGTTTCAAAATAAAGTTGTTTCAAAGTTGTTTCAAAATCATCATAGTTGTTTCAAAATCATCATTAAAGTTGTTTCAAAATCATCATTAAAGTTGTTTCAAAATCATCATTAAAGTTGTTTCAAAATCATCAAAGTTTTCAAAATCATCATTAAAGTTGTTTCAAAATCATCATTAAAGTTGTTTCAAAATCATCATTAAAGTTGTTTCAAAATCATCAAAGTTGTTTCAAAATCATCATTAAAGTTGTTTCAAAATTATCATTAAAGTTATTGCAATAAAGTTGTTTCAAAATCATCAAAGTTGTTTCAAAATCATCATTAAAGTTGTTTCAAAATCATCGATATTAAAACATCATTGCAATAAAGTTGTTTCAAATTATTTTAATACTTCTTCAGCCTGCTTAGTGAGAAATAACTTTAATGCATTCGCTCTTTTATCTTAATTGTGTTATTACGTTTCGATTATATGTCATTGTTCTTATAATGACACATATGCAATTCAGTGCTTATTGCCCACGACAGCATTTAACTACTTGCCTAATTAAAATAAGTCTCATGAATTTTAATAAATGAAATAACGCAAGCGAATGTCGTTAAATAGTAGGCTCACGAAATTTACCTATTATGTGGACCAGTGAAGCAGTAGTGTTGTATTCGCGAACAATGTGAAAGTTTAAGTTTGCCTTGAAGCGAATTCCTATTATCTCTTACGACTGTCAGTAGTGTAGCTTGTCAGTTTATAAGCGTAATTAATGATATCTTGCAAATGTTTAATATATTTCTCGTAATTGTTTTTTTTTAATAAAAATATTGCGTTTGAAATCCCTGCATTTTGTAATTAAAATTTGAGAAATTAAATTGTGATTAAATTGGCCTATAATATGAGCAGCGATAAACGTTGCAACAGGGTTAAACATATATTTAAAGCACATATTAATAATAGATACTCGTCTTAGTAAAATGATTTTTTCATATGTTGCGTATTAGTAGCAACATTTTTTAACTAACAGTGATCATTTGTAGTGACATAACGAAATTTTGTATTCAGCGTTAGATGTTAGTGAATGAATATGTCGGTTTAGACAGTAAGCTTTTGAATTGAAACTTTTTTAGTGACTTCAGAGTCATTATGTCACGGTAAAATTGTGTAACGCTTGAGGAAATAAATGCCGAATGTATCGGATTTACGACAGGACTAACTGAATCCTAAGTTCCAAAAAGTTCATTATAAATTATTAACTAACATGATCCGCTAAACAAGATCAACTTCATCCGTAAACTTATGTGTGTGAAGCTTTCACATTTTATTTTAAATTATGTTTAACAGTTTACAGCAGCAACCCTCAAACTGTCTGCTGTTTTAGTTATTACGAATTATTTTAGTAAGTTCGAATAGCAGTAGTTTCACCAAAATTCATAAATACGTATAGAAAATATTTTTTTATATATAATTACATTTTCTTAAAACACCTCACCATCTACTTTAGGAAGACGATGTTTTAATTATCAGAGATAATCCCAAAGATTCGTAACAATCTATTGAGATTTGGAAACTCGTATATACTCGTAGATACTGATTCTCTCTTCGGCACTGAAAAGCAGCATAAAAGCGGAGCACATGCGGTGTTGCTACTCGGGTTCCAATAAACAGAACATTGCTAAACGGCAGAAATACTAGCTGGGAGAATTCGACCATTCAAAAGTACTATCGATGCTGCTGTAATACATCGCATCAACATCGACTGGATGGTACGGTGAGCTTTGGGGTGTACTATGCAACAAGAAAATATCGATACGTGCGAAAAGAACTGTGTGCAAAACCACGGTTCCATATATGGCTCTGAATGCTAGTTCCTAAAAAAAGTATTCACCAAATATGCAAACAAGGGAGAGGAGGATACTAAGATGGGCTGGATGTATCACTCTACTTGACAGCTATGTCTTTGGCAGTTTTGACATGGGCTCGAGACCGGCTCTCAGAAGCACGGTTGAGGTAGTTACGTTTTGAGGAGGGCCGAAGATCACAAGGCCCGGAAGGTTCTAACATAAATTTCCATTTATTTAGACAACTAGATGACTCATAACAGACGCGTCTGACAAAAAATGAAGACGAACGCCAATCATAAATTAAACGGGCTCAGGCTAGAAAGATCAGACCGTTATATTTTCTTAAAGTATTTCAGGAGTTTCCTAAAAAAATGAAACGAGAAAAAATAAGTTTATCAATATGTTCCGTAAATAATAATATTTAATCGCAGTTTATATATTTATAGCAAAATGTAAAACGTTAGAAGTATCTCAATTGTTATATCGCACTATTTATAATATCTAGAGATCTAATAAATTGGCTAGGATTGTTTAAGAAATATGATACATAATGCAGATAAATCTAAAGTTATGTATAACTCCTGATATACAATACATATCGAGAGTTATAGAAGTTTTAGATTTATATTTAAGTAATATATAAAAGTTATTAAATAATTTTGGCCAATTTATAACAGTAACTAAAAAAATTGGTCAATTAATTACATTATCAGTACTAGCAATAATTGTTGAATTTATTTATTCGTTAAAAGTTAAGCGATAATTTTTTTACCGGTTAATTTTAATTATTGAAAATCGTATATGCTGAATCGTATATGATGATTGAAAATCGTATATATTTTTATGCTATTCGTTCTAATATACTTTAACTTCTAAAAATCAGCTCGCTAAGTTAAATTCAATTGATATTCATTCTTGCAATAACAGGCTTGGGTTTGCTAATACATGACTGTGTAGGTAGCATAGCGAAGCGTATTTAATAAATTAAGTTCATTGGTTTTATGAACATTTGCATTTACATTTTTCTATAAATACTTGCAATTTTGATCTGCAGTTGTTTTTTTAATTTTATCTGCTTTTTATTTTGTTTTGTTATTGTATTTTTTTTCGGTATGTACGTATATTACATATTTACAGATTAAATTATATTTACGTTTAAAAAGTAATTTGCGTTACTTTTGATATTGTAAGTCGACTTTTCCTATCATTTATACTATAACCCGCCTTCGAGAACGCCCTTTCACACGGAACTGACGTAACCGTAATGTTGCACCGGTTCTAAATATTATGTATAAAGTTGGATAAATATATTTATGTGTACTTCACCATGTCAACGGACAAGTTTTTATGCAATAATAGATATTAAATCTCGATTGTTATGTCGTACGATTTACTAATTAAAATATTTGTTTTTTAAAATACATTTTCAATATCACTAAATAAAGAAAAAAATAAAGGATACAACTTTGTAATTATGGGGCTCTGTGATAACCCATTATTTGGGTTATCTCAGAGCCCCATAATGATCCACCTCCTATCACATAAGGCCTTCGAAAATACCCTTAATAATGTGGCATAAATCAACTTTTCAATCCGGCAGAGTTTTCTACTATCCTTACTCATGATGCATTCAGTAAAATGATTTTTTTCAATTACTCATTTAGCAAATGCTCGAAATGCATCAAAGGTCGGTTCATTCTCAATTAAGATACGGTAATTCTATCTTAAAGCATATCTTATTTCCTTTATTCTCAGGACTATGAAACTAAGAAAACTAACAGAACGATTGAATATGAGTATCAAATCTTTTCAATAGCAGCTGGCAAAATCCAGTTAACCTTGACGATTTCAACTCCGAATAAGATATGGCATCCCAACAGAAGATGTGCCATTATTGCGCCACATGACGTTCTGAATCAACATCTTAAATGAAATCAAACGTTGATAGATACGATCTGATTTACAACAATAATTTTTTACGAAGTTAATTTTGCTTGTCAAGTGGATGCAAGAATTGTTGGTCATCTCGCGGCTGCAAGTGGCTCTCTGCCAACCACAGTCATCATCTCCACAAATAATGAATGGCCGCGCAAAGCGTATGCGCAGCATTCTCGGTACCTTAATCATTCATTACGACCCGATGTTGCCAATAAACAGCACGCTGTTACCCAAGAACACAATGCGATTGCAGCGTTGAATGAGATCATTACTTTATCGCTCTTTGAGCGCTACATAATTACTCATGACGCAGTGTCAGAGCTAGAAACTAGAATTTGCTTACCGATATATATATATATATATATATATATATATATATATATATATATATATATATATGTGGGGCATTCCATGAGACAGTGAACATTGATGTAAGTTTAAAACAATTATGGAATAAATCACATTTCAAACCTTTAAATTTAATAAAAATCTGAATTTGAATGAAAACTTTTTTAAATTACAATTTTCGTCCTTTTTCAAACTCCTTGACAAGAACCTTCATGCACTCGTAATGTTAGCAGCTCTGTAATATCCTCTTTGCGTTTCCTTTTTTAATTTTATTGTGAAAAATAAATACTGCGAAGTATCTGTCGTTGAACTAGCATGATAAGAAAAGTAGGTTAATTAAGTTAAATTGTATAATGAAATGAATAGGGATTATTTTGTCCTACCCGTTGCAAAAACAATCTAGACACTAATACTTAGCCTATCCTACTACAAGACTTAGCCTAGCCAACAACTTAGCCTAGTCTATCCAACTACACACTAATACTTAGCCTATCCTATTACAAGACTTAGCCTTGCCTATCCCACTACACACTAATATTTAGCTTATCCCTCAACAAGAAATCTAGACACTAATACTTAGCCTATCCTATTACAAGACTTAGCCTAGCCAACAACTTAGCCTAGTCTATCCAACTACACACTAATACTTAGCCTATCCTATTACAAGACTTAGCCTTGCCTATCCCACTACACACTAATATTTAGCTTATCCCTCAACAAGAAATCTAGACACTAATACTTAGCCTATCCTATTACAAGACTTAGACTAGCCAACAACTTATCCTTGCCTTTCCTACGACACACTAATATTTAGCCTATCCTACAACAAGAAATCTAGACACTAATAATTAGTCTAATACTTAGCCTATCCTATTACAAGACTTAGCCTAGCCAACAACTTAGCCTTGCCTTTCCTACTACACACTGATATTTAGCCTACCCTACAATAAGGAAAACTGTCCAAAATTACGATATTTATTATTCAAATATTAGGTTTTCACAGCTTCATTTTTTTTCATTTCACGTGTGACTCGTCATTTTATTTTGAAAAAGTAAAAGTACAAAAATATCTGACGAAAGACTTGCTACAAAACTTCCGTTTAAGCATTTGAAATACAGAACGTTTTTTTATTACTTATGACTACAATTATTTTCTAAAAAATAATCTAAATTGCAGATTCATATTAATGCTTGACACATTCGTTTTAGATTTGAGAAGTGTCTGAATAAAAAATAATTTTATCCCACCCAGAAATCTCTGCACGCTGGAGGTGGATGGAGTAAAGCTCAAAGAAAGTTCAAAGGAAATGAATATAAAAGGGGTAGTTTCAAAAACGTTCCGATTGCTTATAAAATCCAGAAGGCGAGGCTGAGACGGTACAGGCACGTAATGCGCTTCGAGAAGAGGGGAGAGGAGTTCTACTCCTACCTGGCTGACAAATGTCAATCGCGACATGAAGGAGTTGGAGCGAAGGAATAAAGTCAATCATAAATATATTTTTTTTAAAACTGTGATATTCTTATTTCCGAAGCACCCCTAAGTCTTTGTCAAAAAAAAACTAGAATAGAATAAACGAAGCTAGAAATAAATTATTACTTTTTATTTTTCTTTATTTAAATAAAATAATAATATATCAGAAAACATTAAATTTTACACAAAATTTGTTGTTGAGTTTTTATAACTATATAAACCTACTAAGTACAAGTAGAACTCGCACTACGTGGATTCCGTTTACATTTAAGCACTTCTAAACAATTAACGGTTTACAGTATTTCCATTAAACTATTTACAAATATAAATTTTTTACGACTTAAATATATTCACGTATATTTTTCACAGACATAATAAAAATTCCCTTTAAAATACGAAGTCACTTTTGTAATTGAATTAAGTTACTTTCACAAAGTTTCTATGAACTTTCTACAGCTCCAACTACATGTCATAAGTTGGTCAAATGTTTCTCGTAAATTAATAGATCTTACTACGCTGTGTATCATAACTTTGTAGGCGTTATTAATATGTGTAATCTTGTCAAAATTGAGCTTTATATCACTAATAATCTGCGAGTGAAAAGGATTTGACATACAGATCGACTTAGGAATAAGCGTTCCTAGTGTGGCTACGGAACTCTAAAAACCAAAAATGATTATTATTTTCAAATTTCATTATTAATAATACTAATTATTTCAAATAATTTTTTTCAATATTAATTAATAAATAGCTCGAAATATGTGTAGGAAACCTGTTAGTGATCATGGATACTAATATATTGAATGCACACCATGTAAATTTATAAATCTCTTGCGCGCCACATAATCACTTGACTTCGTCTATTTTATAGATATTTTTCAATGCTTTAAATGTTAAATGATCGTACAGCAAGTTGAGCAAGCAATAAGCAAATGCTTGTTTAATTTAAAAAAATAATGCATTTCGCGTGTAACATATATTTCGTTTGCATGTACGCTCCACATCATGTCTTGTCCCCATTTATTTTGTCGGTATTTCTTAATTCTTGAATAACGTCATTGTTAAGCAATTTCAGTTTCGAGTAATGCAAAACTAATGTTCAGTCGCTTGTTTGCTTTAAAAAAAGTAATGCATTTCGTATGTTAAAAATTTTTCGTTTCTTAGGAAAGAGATATATGTTCCACATAATCTCTTACCCTCGCCTACTTTATATAGAATTATAATAAATATAGATATATTATAATAAATATAGATAGATTATAGAATTACATTAAAAAAAAGTTAATGAATTACAATTCGGATAAAATTATAACTCGGTGAATCACTAATAAGCACACATTGATTGCTTTTTCGTTATACAGTTTACGACTATGTAATAGTTTTCTTCCCGACATTTAACGATTTACTTTTTATAGCTTAACATTCGGATTCTCTCTAGATTACGAAGCCACTATAAGGAGTTAGGATTCATAAATTTATTTGCGCCTTCCCGTATAGTTCTGTTTAAGTAACTCTAAGTTGTAGCTCCTTAAAAGCTCGGCGTTCGTAAAATGTGTCGTTTCCTGTCCGTTGACAGCAAGTGGTTAACGGCCCTCGACATTTACAACGTACTAGACAGCAACGCGACAATGTTTAATAGACGAGTTGCTTTAGTACATATCATAAGCTATGGTATTCTCCTTTTGTGTTAAAAATAAAAACAAGTTAGTTTAAAAGGCTGACTATTTATTTTGTTTTCAAATTAGTTACAAAACCTGATAAGCGATGTGAAATGGCCCCCAAGAAATATTTTCAATATACTATTTTTAGTTACGAGGATATGTTATGAGAACACAATACATGCAGTTTTTACACTTTCTTTTGAAAATGAAAAACTAAAATAATAAACTACCTCTAGTTAAAAATAGTTCGAACATGAAAATATTTTTTATACTCTCTTTTTTCATAGATTATGGAAGCTATCTGAATTATTATAGACTTTATTTATATTTCCATACAATTCCCAATAGAGAGATAACCATAAAAAACATATAATATTGACATGTATAACCACTTACACCACGATAAAAACCACTAAACAAAAATTTATGCAACGCTACGTAAAATATGAAAACTTATAGGCATACTGTCTCTCTATGATTATTAATACTTATATCAGACCCTCTACTATATTACTTTTACACTGCGATCTCTGTGAAGATTTAATTCTTTATTGAAGAAAATAAACTAACTATATAAAAATGTTGACGTCCGTTTGTAACTTATACAAAGGGACATTAACATTTTTATACGTTCATAATTGTAAAATTTATTTGACAGGAACTTAGCTATGCACAACGAGTAAGATTATTGGCAAGACAAAACAATAAACTTAGACTATATTTTTTACAAGTAAATAACAATGTCTTTGATAGCATCGAGACATAGGCATTATATAGCCAATAAATTATAGGTTATAACCCAAACTGAGGATCAATTCTATAAAGAGCTTTGACAATTAATTAAGTTGAAACAAAAAATTCAGTTCACAATTATACTTGACCTTAAGTAGAAATACTTCTACTTAAGTTCAAACAAAAATTGAATTTCATAATAATACTTCTATTCCTTCTTAAGTTAAAACAAAAATTGAAATTCATGATTATACTTCTATTCCTACTTAAGTTGAAACCAACTTAGAAGTTCATTATCATACTTGGATCCCTACTTAAGTTGAAAAAAAAATTAAAGTTCATAATTATACTTCTATCCCTACTTAAGTTACAACAAAAAATTATGTTCATAATTATACTTATATCTCTACTTAAGTTGAAACAAAAGTTGAAGTTCACAGTTATACTTGTATCTCTACTTAAGTTGGAATAAAAATTGAAGTTCATAATTATATTTCTATTCCAACTTAAGTCGAAACAAAAATTGAAATTTATAATTATACTTCTATTCCTACTTACGTTGAAACAAAATAGTTCATAATTATTCATCTATCCCTACTTAATAGTATTTAACAGTATTTTTTTTTGTTGTCCGTAATCCGACAAAAGCTAAACTCCCCGTAACTCAAATTTAGTTAATACAAGTCCACTGTTGTTTACTATTCCTAAAAGTACCATTAATTTCCAGGATTCTTCGTTTATACAAGAATATAGTTTAGATATGAAGCTTTTATAATTGACGTGAAAGAATTTTTTCCGGAAAATAAAGTAATTTATAAATTCTCTAACTGAATCAGGAGAACAGTAAAATACATGCTTTAAAACACAAAATCACTATTGATTAATCATTTGTCTTTGAATATTATTAGCAATTATTAGAATATCATTTAGTTCATTAATTCTGCAACCAAGTTAATAGTTTTTAATATTTTTTTTAGTCAGCTTCATAGGAAAATAGTTTAGGCATCTGAGACACCAGTATTGACGCTAGTTGTCAAATACTTAAATATCGAATACTAGCTATGTCTGCAACCTCGTTGGCATGAAATTCGAAACAGGAAATCATTAGGAATAATGAACGTTATCATTTCTCTGTTTTTTTTTTGTTTATTTTTGCGATATCCATGAGTATAAAGTTTACTACAAACGCTAATGGATGGCGCTCGTACTACCAATAACGTAATATTCGCCAAGTCAGGTTTTTTAAATTTGTAATATCAAGTTCAAAATTTTATACATTGTCCGAGAGTATAAATTATTACCATACCAAATTTTATTAAAATCCGTTTAGTAGATTTCGCGGCACTGAATAAAAATAGAAAAAAACGGACAAAAATACTAAAAACATATTTTCTGGCTTTTATTAACGTTCTATACCGTAAACTAATCACTCTTTTTCAAATATTTATAATATACAGAATTCACACTGTTACAATTTTTTTTATATTTAGAGATTATGCAAAAATCGGAATATATTTCGACAATAATATCCTATAATATATTCGTGATTGACTTATTCATTCATTTAATATTTAATCCATATAATTAAATATGCGTTTTACGTAGTTAATACTATACGAAAAATCTCTTCCAATTAAACACAATGGTTAAATTTTAAAGTAATAGTTATGTGGCAGGCTATGAAAGATATTTATGAAATATTATTTATGAAAATTTATGTTGTCATATAAAAAATGAAATGAAAAAAATTGTTACAAATCTTGATGGTATGGTCGATTAAAAAGAATCATAATGGATAAAAGATACAAGAGGAAGGAACCTTCCAGGCGACTTTTGAAATAATTTGTAGAGAACAAGTTCCTGGTGTCAAAATCCAGTTTATTCCAAAGTTTTGCAGCTTGGACAGAAAAGAGCTTTTCATATGAAACCGGTTGAACATTCGGGAAAAAGGGGGCTGAGCAGATTTTCACAGTGTAGGGCGTGTACCGTGAACAGACAAGTAACTGCATTATCATGTAATATACTTATTCATGTGTTTTCTAAATTTTTATTTAACTAATGATAATAAAAGCAAATTTCTTCCGATAATCAAGTAATGCGAAAGATTCTGCTTGTTCAAGCGATATATTTTGAATTCAAATCAATTTATATTCTCTATACCTAATTATCTATCAAGTTTAACAATCAATTCATTTTTTACTTCTCTAATAAAATGAAATATAACTTTAACGTTTAACAACTTTTCCTGTATTATATTTCTTTCCATCTACTGTAATATAAAGCTGAGGAGTTATGTACTAATGTTAAATATACATCAACTAAAAATAGACACACGTTTCTAGGAGTTATTTTCCCTAAAATAAATGTACAAGCGAAGCCTCAATCCAAACCAGGTCTGTTACATGTTAAATTTCCTTTGAGAGACATTATTAAGAGCCTACTCTAGCTTGTGGCTGGCTCGCATCTATGTTGTCCGAGAACGTTTTTATGTGCAATGAACGATACACGTCCCACGCTTTGTGTTTTCGTTCGCGTTTTAACGAAACGAACGGGAAGGGTCCGACCATAAGCGACCATCAATCAGGTTTATAGAGAAGGGTATTTGTGAACAAAACAAGGCGACGTCGGGACTGAGTATCGATCTTGCCGTGACGGGAAGCGGTGTGATGGTAACACAGTCCAGCGTTTGACAGAAAGCCTCTAGCGTTGGAAGGTTTTAGCTCGGATTCATTTAATCCGAGCTAAAACAGCATAACTAGTTTCACGAACTTTGCTACTTTGCAGCTAACATGGATTTCTGGTTAAAATACTTCAGCGATTACTGATGTAAGTCATCGGTTAAATTATTATTCGCATTTGCTCTGCTATTTTAAGATCCTACAAGTTGTCTATCGTATTAATTACGAAATTGATTCAAACACATTCCATCTAAGCATATCTAACTACGACTTATTGATGTAATATTACTCTACGTATATATAAATTGACTAAATTATGAGTCATACTTTGAGCAATGTTTAACATTTTTTTTACTTTTCTTAACGATGCTAAATAGATTTCACGCGATTAAACAATTCGTCAAGTGTGTAATAACCTTTTGCTAACAAAAGGTCTTTTACATTTAATTGTAGGCCATTATTACTGTATAGGCCATTATTGGTAATATAAAACTTTAGATCTTGTTTTATAAACTTGACAATAATGCCATAATTGTAGATAATCAGGATGTTGACAAAATATTAACTGAACGAGTTGTCATCTTTTTGTAAAAAAATTTGTATGATTTGTTTTAATCAAATTATTTTTTATTTATTATTCTTTTGGTGCCTGGTTGACAAGTAAACATTGTTGGCATTTTTCTGATTGTTTCGATGGCAGAGCAATGGAAATGGATCAGTAATGGGCAAGTCTTTTGAAGCATTTTTGAAATCAGTTTTGAAACGTGGAATCGATTTAAATATCTCAAGGTATATGGGTGAATGATAGTTTCCACACATATATTTTACAAAGATCCAAACAAATTTGCAACTTCATTTAACATAATATGAATATTTTCCTAGAATTTTTCTACTACTATACTATTTAGAAATATTTTATCGGAAATTTTCGTTATGCTTTTAAATTTTTTTCGCATTAATTTTTTTAGAGGAACAATGTGTTTTATCTCTTTATATTTTCGTAGGATTATTTTCTTATTTTACATTTTCATAAGAGTTCTTGCCTTGGTAGTTACGGGACATAAGGTGAATTTTGCATACATATCTACTGTACGAAAATTTTATATATCTTATTAGGGTTCGATTTTAAAAAGCATTCCATAAACGTGTGGTTTTCAAACAAGGCCGAACAGAAGATTTGATAAACTTTTAAAAACAAAATACATTCTCTTTAAATATACTTAATGTACCCACATTCTTTTAAGTTATCATGAGACCACATTATAACCATTTAGATGAATTATTATTTTCTCTTAGGATAAGTCAAATTGTTATTCACAATTAAATGTAACTACGTGATGTAGTATTATTTCTACTTTCTTTAAGTTCTTTACCACGACCTAGGTTTCGTTGTATTACAACATCTTCAGGTGGGCTATTAGCAAAGATTCGTCGTCTAGCTCGTGGTAAAGAAAGTAGAAATAATACTACATCACGTAGTTTCATTTAATTGCGAATAATGAATTTCTACAAAATTAACGCACAAATATATTCAGTATTTCAAATTGTTATAGTATATACCTAATATTTCAAAATTGTTTTGTTCTTTAATCGTTGTTGGAATTGTTATTATTTTTTGTTCTTGTTGTTTTATTATATTTTTAAAATAATAAATGATATTGAACACGACACTAGAACCAATTACTTTCTTTCTCCAATGGTGAGAAATACTAATTTTTTTAGAAGTAATATTTTTTGGAGATTTATATAGAAGTAATTAAAATTATTCTAATGTAACTAAGTTTAAAATCCTTTTTCACTCATGACTAGATAAGTAGTTTTTCTCGCTTATAATAATATAATAGCTGCATGAGTACTTTGTCCTGTTTTAAGTTATCATGAGACCACATTATAACCATTTAGATAAATTATTATTTTCTCATAGGATAAGTCAAATTGCTATAGTATATATCTAATATAACAAAGTTCTTTTGTTTTTTATTTGTTCTTGTTATTGTTATTATATTTTCGTTTTTATTTTATTATATTTTTATAATAATAGAATATATTGTACATGACACTAGAACAAATTACTTTCTTTTACTAACGGTGTGAGGTAATATTTTATATTAAATTAAACTTTTAAAATCTAATAAGTGAATATTTTGTGATATTTTAGTACTCGCTTATATTTATTTTTCAATTTATTTACGTATCTATATATAGGTATATAGGTATCTAATGTATAAAGAATGATCTTTATTCTCAAAAATATAATTATAAGTAAAGAAATATAATATCTCATGGAGTTTGGTTCTTCTGTGACTATTGGTTATAGTGCCTATTGAATTTCTTGAATTTCTCAGAAATTGATTGCACCTTTCGAGTTGACATTACTCATTTATGCAAATCGTATTTTAAATGAAGTAATTTTTCAGAAATGTATAAATGTATAATCCTATTCCAGTAATCTGAAGTTACTTTGATGTTATTCAATTCGATTATTTAGGTTATTTATTTTCATTTTCAATATTAATATCGTAATGTAATCTATATTTCAATACACCTCTTTTTTTTCTTTTTTGGATTTCTTTAGATTCCGTGAAAATCTAAAAGAATGTGAGAAAATGAGAATTGGAACTTAATATTAAATTCCAACTAAAGACTGATTTTACTTTGAAACCATACTTTATTGAACTTTAAAACCATATTATAAAACAAAAAACTATCTTCATATAAGCGGATATATTATAATTTGAATATATATAATATATGTTATGGTTAATAAGAAATAGAAAAGATAATAAAAATTTAATAGAGTACATATTATTGATTGTTTTTAATTTCCTAGCCATTGCCTAAATTAATCAAAAATAAAATATAAGCTAATATTGACGTTCATTCCACGTAGTCAAAATAAAAATGTATTTTTTAATCTATTCGAACTTTATTTATTTATCTACTTTAATGTATCTAATTGATACATATGGCGGACTTATTGCTACGAAAGCAATCTCTCACAACCAACCAGAACACCAGCCCAGCCCCGCTCGACGAGTGGCCGGGAATCGAATCCGAGTCCCCGTAGTGCGCCGCACCGTCAAAGGCCACGGCGACGACACATCCAACACATCACGGCGACGACCAACTTTATTTGGTTTTTTCGATGACTTTATCAGTTTTCAGAGTTTCGTGAATCAGTATGTTATTTCCATTTGTGAAGGATTCAGTGCAGCACAATCTGCATTTTATTTCATCTTGCTGGTTCAGAGTTCTGGAGATATAGCATTTACAATTTATTATGAAAAATGACCTGATCTTTCATAAGGAAATAAGAAAATTCCTATTTGACTGATGAACGATGCAAATAAAACACTTAAGGGGTCCTATTTCTTTATTTTCTCTATAGAATACCATCATTTTTATTTTTGTGGTACATGGGCCAAATAATATTTTGACTTTTGCTAGTCTCCTTTCAATATATTTCATAGACAGGATACCAGGTTGAGGTAAATAATTCGAGAATATCCCTATGCATTTTGAATGCATTGTTTTAAATAGCAGCACTTGACGTACTTTCAAGAAAAGATTTGGTTTGATTTGAACACCGCTTGCCGTAGCAACGTAAGCGTTGTCCATCCACATAAGGGCGATAGCTGCGTTCGGCCCGCTGGACCATAATTCAGAATCAGCGCTAGAGGCAGACCACGGGATGTATTCCGCCCACGTGCGTCGGCACCCGCCGCTCCTCGCCGCTCCGGCCCGGCTTTCCGGAAGACAACAAATGTGATCAGGATGATTTATTTGGTCCCACGCTCAGTTTGTGACGTATATTCGTTTTTATTTATGTGCATTTTGGAATAAGAAGTCTAACGAGTACTCAGTTTCATAACAAAAGGCCAAGTAGCGGATGATGAAAGGACAAGTGTGTTGTTGTTCGTGAAATACATATTCATGGTTTTTTGATAGTACATGTTTGCATTTATTTGAAAAATCCAACTCCAACAGAAAGGTTTCTTGTTAAAAATGTGTCTTGTGAAAGTGAGCTTTTATTGCAGTGTGTACCGTGCAAGGGACATCCCTCGCAAGGTACACAGTGCAATAAAAATTATTTTACTGTATCAGTAAAATATTTTCTCTTATTCTACAAATCTTTCGATTGTAAAAATATTTTATTAAACTTTTTCCTGTTTTTCACGCAATAACTTATTAAACGAGAAGATAAAAATATTTACCTGCCTTTTAGAATCGCTTTTCATTTTCCTTTTTTTAATTATCTTGATATTACAAGAAAAGTTTAATATTTTTATTATAATACACAAATCACCTTTAATATTTTATTATAATACACAAATCCTCTTTAATATTTTATTATAATACACAAATCCTCTTTAATATTTTATTATAATACACAAATCCTCTTTAATATTTTATTATAATACACAAATCACCTTTAATATTTTATTATAATACACAAATCACCTTTAATATTTTATTATAATACACAAATCCTCTTTAATATTTTATTATAATACACAAATCACCTTTAATATTTTATTATAATACACAAATCCTCTTTAATATTTTATTATAATACACAAATCCTCTTTAATATTTTATTATAATACACAAATCCTCTTTAATATTTTATTATAATACACAAATCACCTTTAATATTTTATTATAATACACAAATCACCTTTAATATTTTATTATAATACACAAATCCTCTTTAATATTTTATTATAATACACAAATCACCTTTAATATTTTATTATAATACACAAATCCTCTTTAATATTTTATTATAATACACAAATCCTCTTTAATATTTTATTATAATACACAAATCCTCTTTAATATTTTATTATAATACACAAATCACCTTTAATATTTTATTATAATACACAAATCACCTTTAATATTTTATTATAATACACAAATCCTCTTTAATATTTTATTATAATACACAAATCACCTTTAATATTTTATTATAATACACAAATCCTCTTTAATATTTTATTATAATACACAAATCCTCTTTAATATTTTATTATAATACACAAATCCTCTTTAATATTTTATTATAATACACAAATCACCTTTAATATTTTATTATAATACACAAATCACCTTTAATATTTTATTATAATACACAAATCCTCTTTAATATTTTATTATAATACACAAATCACCTTTAATATTTTATTATAATACACAAATCCTCTTTAATATTTTATTATAATACACAAATCCTCTTTAATATTTTATTATAATACACAAATCCTCTTTAATATTTTATTATAATACACAAATCCTCTTTAATATTTTATTATAATACACAAATCACCTTTAATATTTTATTATAATACACAAATCACCTTTAATATTTTATTATAATACACAAATCCTCTTTAATATTTTATTATAATACACAAATCCTCTTTAATATTTTATTATAATACACAAATCCTCTTTAATATTTTATTATAATACACAAATCCTCTTTAATATTTTATTATAATACACAAATCACCTTTAATATTTTATTATAATACACAAATCACCTTTAATATTTTATTATAATACACAAATCCTCTTTAATATTTTATTATAATACACAAATCCTCTTTAATATTTTATTATAATACACAAATCCTCTTTAATATTTTATTATAATACACTATTTTTAAGTAAGGTATATATTTTTTTGTTTATGAGTACTAAATGACAATCCTACTTTTGAGATGTTGAATCGAAATCATTTTATACTTATTCCATTATTTCTGTGTCAAACGCTAATTTAATTGTAGCTTTTTAGAACTGCGGAGTATATTCTAGAATGTATATAATCATCGATTAATCAGCAAGTTTTAAATAGCTTCACTTTGTATGTTAAGAAATTTTAAATAAAATATATATAAAAATTAAACTTAATGCTTATGCTCGCACTTATGCTCGATAACCCCTCTCCAAAAATTAAATCGAAGCACATATTCAGTGTAAAGGATAAGAGATTTAAAACACAAACCCTGGAGACAAGTATTTTACGTTATTACTTTATTTGTCGGAAGCACTTTCTTACTCCTGAATACGACTTTCGCACATTTTGTTATTTACAACTTTCTTATTGAATTCAAAGGAAGTAGATAAACCATGTAATACATAATTAGTATCAGTAAACATTTTTTTTGTTTGTTGCCAAAAAATTGCGAGATTTGAATCATAGTTATACGAGTATTTATCATTAGTTTATACTGAGATACAATCATCATGAGACGATATCTTATTGGGACGTAAATACCTATGGGCCATTTCCATCTTAGTATCTGTCATTCTGGCAAATGTTGGTGTGAAAATATCGTTAGCGATGAATTTTATTGTTTTTGTTACACTTCAGTTCCTCTGTTTATTGTTGTTTGTGTGAATACTTATACTATAAATACTAAACTTATAAATACTAAATATAATACTTTCTTTTAATAAATTAATGTTTTATTTAAAAATTTACTTCTTTCTTGCTACATTATTTGCTTAATTTATTTTTCGTAAACAATTTTGTAATTTCCATATATATTTCTTAATCTAGCTTTTTTAAATGGCTTTACGCATGCTAACTATTTCATTTATTCAGTTATTGGTGATCATGAGATATGCAGCAATGAACTGAAAATGACTGAAAAGTTGAAAATTTTTTTT
Source organism: Druceiella hillmani (assembly GCA_039881145.1). Taxonomy (NCBI): domain Eukaryota; kingdom Metazoa; phylum Arthropoda; class Insecta; order Lepidoptera; family Hepialidae; genus Druceiella; species Druceiella hillmani. Next base: position 109,610,476 of record JAYKKI010000001.1, on the reverse strand, counting down.
GCTTCACTACTAGTTATTGTAATATCAATATATTTTAATTTCTCTCTTAGACTGTGGTAAACAAGACTGTGGAAACGTTATTTAAATTTCCTTAATAATTATTAAGCCATGCAGATTCAAACTAAGCACCATGGCAGAGAAAAATGCAAAAGACAAAAAATAAAAAAAAACATGATGCCTATTTCTCTATAGTTCATTTGTGTCATTGAATAGATTTTTAAAAAAAATATTTAATATGCATATTTTTCTTTTGTCGTTTGAACGAAAACAAATTCAAAATAATTTAAATGAAAAAAAATCTACTTCTATTTACGAAAACAGCGACAAAAAGGACCAAATTGTATCGTTAATTAATATTTACTTTTAATATATAACAATTTGAGGAACATTCTGTTTTTTCTGTATATAATATTTACGGTAGTAAAGTGGTGTTTAAAGAAAATTCTCTTTTAAAATCGTTTCCATCCCTTAACTAAACTATTTCACTAATCCACCCCTCTTCCATTGTTTCACTAAACTGTAGATTGAAATGGTTTTGTCGACTTTTTACCATATTTACCTTAAAGGCGAAATAAAAGACTATCACAGAAAGATTTGCTATAAAACTCAGTAAAATGCATCGTAATAAGTTAATCTCTTCAAAAGTTAGACCTAAACAAACGTGAAATGTTTAGTCACATTTCATTTTAAACGATTTGTACACCACCATACACAATTTCCGAGTGAATACAAACATTTATTATTTGTCGTAATCCTTGAGATTAACATTATTATTAATATTAGGAGACGTTAACTTCACTCGCGTTGTCTTGTAATTAACTATGAAGGCTGTGAAGAAATTTGTAATAACTGAATAACAGTAATCATTGTTTCGCGATATTAGTTAAAAAAAATTTGTTATGTTATGAAAATAATGTACATTGCCATCCGTTGTACATGTGTTTATACTTCAATATTAATTTATATAAATATCACAGATAGCATTAAAGAAATACGTACATGATCGAAAAAAGGGCATTGGGAATGCGTCATATGCATAAACTAGGATATCAACAGAATTTTAAATTGCTTGTGATATAAACGAAAACAACCTACATAAAAAGCTGTGAAACCTCTAAGCCCTTTTCGATTACTCAGGGATATTGCATAGCTACACTTCAGTTTTTCCTCCAGAAGTTGCAAAAGGACTTTTTCACCATGACTTTTACCATTCACTTCCATGATTTTCCTGCCAACATTTGATTCACCTATATAATTTGATGTTGGTAATTTTTAATAAATTGCTGAAACCATACACAACCTTCACACAGCATCATGCTTTCGTCTATTCATAATATTACGACAGGATAATAACAGTCCTCCATCTTCTTATTGATGTAGTCGATCTCACTACGAACTTTGAAAAGTGGATCATCGCTCTTTGATTCTTGTAAGCACCGCAATATCACGAAGAATATGTTATGTTCCATTTACTCAGATAAGATAGGAATAGAAAAGAGATAGTTTTAAATTCTTCCAATTCTTAATTCGATTTTCTGCGTGTGATACCTGCACTTAAATAACGTTTCATAACCAATGCCGGCTGTGTATTGACTTAAAAAAATTGTGAGTTTGTGACTATACTACCAAAAACATGGCTTCCCTCCCGTATGCAACCAGGCCCCAAGTCATAATCGTCACTCAAGCTATGGGAAGCGAATGGCGTAAAGACTGTGGAATGCGTCGATTAACGCAAGGTTGAGTGGCAGCAGACCCGCTGTCACTAGTTACGTCACTATCGCTGTGTTTATCATAATGTTGCTGCACCTGCTTATCACACTGTTAATAACTATCGACATTCAACATCGCCCAATGTATATGTGATTTCATAACTCGAATGAGAAAGAGAGAGAGAGAAAATGACATACTTTGACGGATGTGAACAGTCACACTCGAATACGTTTGCTTAGTGTGTGTTTTGCCGTATTTGTATTACAGCTAATTGAAGTACTCGTAAAGTGATCTCACAGTAAGTTAAAAACGTATTGCATCACAGGGTTAAAAAATTGTATATCATTTCTTAACTCGCAATTGTTAGGTCGACTTGTATGTAACTATGTAATGGAATCTACGAAACTAAATTTCGTGCACTTCTAATTATTGTATCATCATGAAACTTGGCAGTTATATGTAGTTCTGATTAAATATTAAAAATTAATTAAATATTAAAAAAATAAATATTAATTTAATTAAAATTGAAAATAATTTTTTATACTCTTAAAAATACTAAAAATAATACGGGAATTTTGAAATTGAATTTTTAACCACTTGCAGATTTCCGAATTACTTAAAATCTTGGGAACGTATCAAGTACCGTACAGTCTTAATATATAAAAGTATAAACCTACCTATAAAATATATGGCTAATAATATAAAGGACTAAAAAGAGTAAAAATTGAACCTGTTTTTCCTGTCAACTCTGTAAGGACTTTCGTATAAGCCGTGTTTATTAAGTATAATATTTGTGTGTGATTATTTCTATTCTAGTTTTATAAAGTTTAATACTAATAATTATATATTTTTTGTGTTAAAGAGTCTACTAGCAAGGTGGTCCCTCGTACGGTGGTGCTTCCAAAATGAAAAAAGGAACTATGTAATGGATGGTGGTAAATCAATCGTGATTCAAGATATTTGTTATCGGTAGTTGTTACTTTGCGAAGTAACTTCATCATCGACCAGGTGAGGGTCTGATGATAAGTTCTGGAGATGAACAATGGAACTCCTTAACGGATGGTAGTAAGCCAATTGTGATTTAAGATATTTGCTACTGATAGTTGTTACTTGGCAAAATAACTTCACTATCGACGAGGTTAAGATATAATCATGAGTTCTGGAGATAAATAATAGAATTTCTTAACGAATGGTAGCAAATCAATTGTGATATATGTTACTTGTACTTTGTTTCTTTGCAAAATAACTACACTATCGACCATTTCAGTGTCTGTTGGCGAGGTCTGGAGATCAATAATTTAACTCCTTAAGTGATGATGCACATACAAGCACAGTGGTAATGAGTCCAGGCTGTAAATGAGTGGCTCACTTGTCCCCGAGATAAAATAAAATAGCACCTCGCAGTAACAGAAAAGTCCTTTACTGTGCCAGATTCACGGAATTAATTTTGTAATTTCACGCTCAATAAAAATTATTTACTAATCAATTAACTAATTTATAAAGTTCGAACAATAACGTAAAGGTCAGTGATATAAATTTGAATTGAAAGGTCAATAGAAGGTTAAAATCATATTTTTTAAAGTAAAGTTTAAACGAAGTTCATTGAAATTGATAAATAATTGTTCCACAATAAATTCTAACTAACATTATAATTACATAGATGGATGGTTGTATGAATGGACATTTTTTTACTCTTTAACTCCGTAATTACTGAATAACTCCGTAATCTCGAATTGACATGACATTTTGTATACGAATATATTATAACCTGAATGAATACAGAAAAATTTATAATTTTCATAATATGTTGTTCAATTAACTTGAAGTTGTTCTTGAGGGATAGTATCCATCTTTTATGAACTTCAGTAGGTTCCTTCTTTATCACGTAATAGTTGTTATACAATAACTCATTTCTTTTACAAAAGTCTTTCTAACAAAAATGACTTTCTAGCACAAACGACTTTCTAAAACAAATGACTTTATAACACAAATAGCTTTCTAACACAAATGACTATCTAACACACGAGAATTTTTCAAATCCCACCTATGGTTAGTACGAACAAAGAAATAAATAATTTTTTCCGCTTTATGTAATTTTAGCTGTGTCCCACGATTTCACTCGTGTGAAATTTAGAACAAGAAAAATTTGTTTTTCTTTCATATGTTGCTCTAGGTTATAAACTATTATCATACCAAATTTCATCAAAATCCGTCCAATAGATTTTGTAAGATTGAAGCACAAAATAACATAAGGATAAAAAAAATTCTAAAAAAATATTTTCCAGCTTCTATTATCATTCTATATGCTAAATCTATCACTCTTTAAAATATTTTCTATATACAGAATTTACTTTGTTACAACTTTGTTACAAGTTTAGATTATATAATTCTTTACTCGACCTATATTTCTTACAACGCCTTCATTTACATGCAATATGAATATAATCTAGAATCGTACGAAAGTATAAATTTATAAACCCGTATTATGGAAGATTGCATAATGTATAAATTCATTTTCCAGGATTCCATGTTCAAGAAAAAAATGGATTCCTTGTAGGATCACTCATGCGTCCGCCCTTCCGTCTATCAAGACCGTTTTTCACAGAAGCCGTTTGATGTAGAATATTGAAAGGCATTGTAATGGAGCTTATTGACCCACGTACTTCGCAGTAGTAAGAACCTAACAAGTATACGTCTGAGAATTTTGAAGGCGACAACTTTGATGTATATAAAATATATTGCTTTCAATTTTACGACGTCAACTGAAGAGACGCGTTATAATGAATTCAAAACTTTTTTTCAGATTTTTGTTTAACATTTCACTACAGAGCATGGTTGAAATATAACCGGTGATATTTTTTAAACCTCAAATAATTATTAAATGTTGCATACTATGACGTGAATGACAGTCTAATAATGATTAAATTAACGCATTGTGCCTCCTGTTCCAGGAGAGATTTCTCTTTTTTAGGCCGTCACTCTTGGGATGTGTCAAGATATCATACGTGATACTCTTGCAATAAAAAGAATAAGATAGTACCAGGAATATTGCAGAAAATATTAGCAAAACACATGTCAGCCTATCCCCATATCCGGAAGATTTAAAGTTAAAATCATGAAAAAACAAGTTCAATAAAATTTTAGCTACAATGCTTCGGAAAACTATAACGAAGATTCCAGATCTTATTGATTAAATAACAATGTATTGATATATGTAAACGTATGCACACCAATAAATTTATACGGTGAATGACCTGGAGATGTTGCTATACAACGAAACCTAGGTCGTGGTTAAGAATTTAAATAAGGTAGATATAATACACAATTAAATGAAACTACGTGATGTAGTATTATTTCTACTATCTTTAATTTCTTTACCACGACCTAGGTTTCGTTGTATTACAAAGTTGTATTGCAAAGATCTTTGCTTATATCCCACCTGAAGATGTTGAAATACAACGAAACCTAGGTCGTGGTAAAGAAATTAAAGATAGTAGAAATAATACTACATCACGTAGTTTCATTCAATTGTGAATAATGAATTTCTACAAAATTAACGCCAAATATATTCAATAGTAGATATAATACTCATCACGCAGTTTCATTTACTCGTTAAAGAAAATTAAGTGATAATTTCCACAAACTTAACGCCAAATATATTTAGCATGTAAGATAACATTCTTATGGCCCCATGAAAATATTAAATTAAAACATGGTGTCGATGGTATTGTAATTTTTAATTCTCTGTTTATATTAATATTAAATTACAAAACCCAAATCGCACGGTATATGCATGCGTACTTTGAGAAAGTTCTTATAATCCTCAAAGCGAACAATTTGAATAAACGATAACGTTTAAATTTTTTGAACTAACTTTCAAAGTCATTTCATGAACGCAATTAAAACTTATTGGCTTTTCAATGAAATAACTTGGAGCATTGTATTATTCGGTTAGAAATAAGCGCCTCCAACATCGGTTGATATGTGCTCGCGTGCCTCGAACCTAATAATAAGTTCTACGTTGGTATTTAACCGCGCAGTTAGTCAAAGTTTAAACTTCGAACTCTTATTGAAAAGTTAGTCGGTTCTACAAGACTTTGACCATGGTTAGCGGTTATCGGTTGTGCCTTAAATGATTACTAGCATATTAGAAATTATTTCAGTACTTTTCCAATATTTAGTTCATTTGCTTGCCTCTAATTTTCGCTTTAGGAATCAAGTTAGTAAATTATACTCCCGGTAATTAAGGTATGTAAATTATACTCCCGGTAATTTATCGAGTCAAACCTAATTTTTATCTATATTAACATATAAAAGATTACTATTTAAATCATAAGCTAGAGAACCTAAATTTATAACTGAGTTAACGATTTTAAATTCGTTTATAAGACTTAGATATACTTTCTTAAGTTTAACACTGCCAATACTGGTGATTAATTTAGTAAAAATACAGAACATATTTAGCGTTAATTTGGTCGAAATAAATTTTTCACAATCCAATGAAACTAAGTGATGTGGTATTATTTCTACTTTATTAAAATTCTTTACCACGACCTAAGTTTCGTTGTATTACAACATCTGCAGGTGAGAAATTAACAGTAAAAAATGTCAGCTTTTTAGATGTTCTTGATGTTTATGATCAAAAATGTTTATGATTAAAAAATGTCAGCATTTTAGATTATGATAAAAAATGTCATGATTAAAAAATGTCAGCATTTTAGATTATGATAAAAAATGTTTATGATTAAAAAATGTCAGCATTTTAGATTATGATTAAAAAATTATCTTGATGTTTATGATTAAAAAATGTCAGGTTTTTAGATGCTCTTGATGTTTATGATCTAAAACATGTAATTAAAAATTAGATACTAAAAGTAATATTTTAAAATCATTTATCTTATATCTTTAATCATAACAAGTATCTTAATTTGTTTCATAAAGTGTATTTATTTGGAATGTGTTAGCGTAAAATACACTTTCATAAAAATAAAAATTCTTTAAAAATATAACAGTTTGTTAGGATTCCGTAGGAAAAAGGAATAATTAAAAAGAAAAATAATGAAAAAGGTAAAAAATCCGTCGGTCCCGACTGTTTTTCTTAGAAACCGCTTAAAACGAAAACTTGAAATTATATATAACAATAAGGCGTATTAATACGCATATTTATCGATACATTACAACCAAAAAATATTTATGGGGGGGGGGGCAAATTTAGTACCCGACATTTATTTTTATCTCCATCGAAGATGTGAGATTTCATTTGAAATGGCTTTTAATAAAGGTCTCAAAAATATATTTTCATAATTTCACGTGGTAAGTCTTCAGAGATATTGAAAATTGTGTAAAAAAAATATGCCCACAACCCCTTATTTCCAAAATTACTGACCCTAAAATCATGAAATAAAAAAAAAATTTTAGGAGCCTACGTAAATATTATAGTAAAACAATAACGAAGACACTATATAGTTTTTGAGATTCTCATGGTTATATATATGGACTTATTATAGCTACTAATTATTTTAATATTAATTATATTAGGTATTATTAAATGTTTATTGTGCTTGTTTTTTTTATTAAATGTTTATTGTAATTATATTAGGTATTATTAAATGTTATTAGTGATGACTTACAATAAATAAAGTAAATTCCTTTCAAACGACAAAGAACCAGCCAAGTGCGAGTGTGAACCATACTCGCACTTGGCCGGTTCTTTGCCCGCATCTTTGCTCCCTTTAACCAAAATTTTCACTGTTAAATAACTAGCTTCATTTCATATATGTCGGTTATTTGTATTTTAGTTTTTTTAAAGACGCAGACAGAGAATACACACAACATTCATTTAATTAGGTTATTAGAATATTGAGTGGCATGAGTGCATTGAGGTAGTCGTTATTTGTTCCTTTGGATACTATCTTACTTGGTTTGATTAATGTCTTTTGTTTTATTTCAGTTTAATATAATTTCTTTTTAACTTTATTTGATCTGATTTGATGTGATTGCAATTGATTTTTTTAATATAATTTAATTTGGCCTGATTTCATTTTAATTTATTTCAGTTTATAATTAAAATAAAACACTATGATTTATAATTTTGTTTTAATTTTATTTAAATTTGTTTTGACTGCAATATCAACAGTAGTTATGATGTATACCACCTGATGTCTGATTTATCGCAATAAACCGATTATATTGAAATTTATTGTGATAGTGTTTCTCTTTGTCTCGAATATTAGAAAATAAAATAAAATTATAACAAAAGTGATCCATTCTGATGTACGTCCCATAAAAGGCAAAAAAATAACACTTATAAGATGACTTGTGTGTTCGTTCATCTGTCTGTCGGTCATGGATTTCACAAAAATAATCTCCATAGAAACTTCAAATCTGGCACATGAATAAAGACTTCTTAGATTTAATAAGGATTTGATTTAATTTATTTGAGCCATCTACTTATTTTCTTAAAATAGTAGCTTAATGACATATTTCTAAAGTATTTTTAGAGCTGTAAATTAAGTAAATAATGCAGTCATGTTTTTAAAACATTTTGCTAGATTTTAATTCGGTCAATAACATTATAGTATATAGTTTAAAAATATTTACGTTGAAGTGGACTTTAATAATAAAAATAAGATTTCGATGCTTTTAAAAACATGATGCGCAAACCTATAATTACAATGAACAAACCGACTCCTTACATTATGCAAAGTTTTTTTTCATTTTTGTGATACACTTTATAAAAAAACTACTGAACATCTTAATTTTAAATGCAGTACATTTTTGTACTTTACTTTTTTTTTTTGTACTATTACGGAAAAAAATGACGTCTTTATGTGTTAGCGGTGATCGTGTTTGTCAACATTTCTATTAAAGAAAGTTAAAAATTATAAAATTTGCTATAAATTAAATTTACGTTAAAGATGAACGAGAATAACGTTAAAAAGAAATGAAACAAGTATTACCTTGCTTAAATACCTCAGGCCTTTATACCTCAAAAGGAAAAAGGAACGCTTATAATCTACGACTAAGTCTACGATCCCTTGGAGTTATAAAATTAAAATCTAGCTTCTAAGTTAAAGAAATCAAAAAATACGACCATTTATACTGAAAATTTTGATACTAGCAAATACATCAAAATTTATAGGGCACTTCCCGTTGACCTAGAATCATGAAATTTGGCAAGAAACAAGGTCTCACAGCACAAGGAAAAAATCCTAAAATCATTAATTTGTAGTTATATTTCATAGAAAAATGTATTGTTCTAAAAATTTATTAGCGCCTGTTAAATATATTGTAGGCAATATATATTCGTTCTAATAAATTAAATTTTTTTAAATAGTTTAATCGGAGTATTATGTACCGTTAAATGTTTATTAATGCCTAAATGTGTACGGAACCTTCGTAGTGCGAGTTCCACTCGTGCTTGACAGGTTTTTTGTACATAACATATGTATAAAATGCTGTCAACTTAATTAGGTTTTATTTATTTGTCGTCTGTGAAGCGCCGCAGGATGTTTAGTATTTTATATATTATATTGATGCTATATTTTATGCTATATATTATTTTATATATTATATAGTTTTTGAAGAGCGGAGGACGTTCGCGTCATTGTTTACTCGTCAATATTGAGTAAAATATTTGATTGATTATTTTATTTAAGTTTGTTTTATTTATTCAAAGTGTTACTTGCCTATACTAATACATAAGGTTATCCGTCTTTATATAAATATATATATATATATATATATATATATATATATATATATATATATATATATATATATATATATACGCTGCCCCGGAATAAATGTCGGATAAAGAAGCGGTCGGTCACTGATCGCAAGTAAAAAAATTAAGGAGGTAAATATTTGTTAAAAAGAGCCAAATGTGTGGAAGATCTTCTGGGATGTTTATGTGCATAATGTGGTGAGTATATCAGTAAAATTTTCGATGTAATATGCAATTAGCTAAGGCACAATATTCTCTGAAAAGGAATCAGTGTAAGTACATACAGAGTGTCCGGGAATAACTGTCGATCAAAGAAAGATGTTATTCGTTGACTGAAAAATAGTTGATTGCGTTAAAATAAAATTGAAAAGATGACTTTTTCCGAATATTGAAACTGAACTTTTTCGTCCACACGACACTTGCGCACATTATTCAACACCGTTCAGGGGAATAACCCGCGTATAGCTGCGAGGACATCTAGCTACCCGGGTAAGCACCTCGCTCCAAGCAAGTATCGGGTGTGTTAAAAAGAGTTATGTGTCATAGCCAACGAATGGCGTCCTTGTCCGACACTTATTTCCGGACACCGTATATATTTCGCCTCCACGCATAGCTTTCTTTTTATTAGAGTATTTAAGCAAGGTAATACTTGTTCCATTTCTTTTTAACTCGTTCATCTTTGACGTAAATTTAACTTTTACAAAGCTAACAAAAAAAACATGTTTTATGTCATTAGCCAATCCGGAGACTTCATATTCGTACGATGAGGTTTCAGTATCTATATTAGTTAAAGTCGTGTGCACTTAAATATGTTTTTAATTTAAAGAACGTAATGTGAGTGTAAGATTCACTTACTCAATCAATTTCAGAAAATTTTACATACAATGTGTTACAAAGATGAACGCAGGACTTTATACCGGATCAAAATTTATTTATGTTCTACTTAGGGGGTAAGAGCGTCAACATAAATATGTCATAAATATGTCAATATACACACAAGCGTCAACATAATATGTCATAAATATGTCAACATAATATGTCATAAATATGTCAATATAAGAGCGTCAACATAATATGTCATAAATATGTCAATATAAGAGCGTCAACATAAATATGTCATAAATATGTCAATATACACACAAGTAACGTAAGTACGTGCGTATATTCACGAGTAACATAAGCACGTATATATATATATATATATATATATATATATATATATATATATATATATATATATACATAAGCAACATAAGTATGTAGGTATATACACAAGTGACGTAAATATGTATGTATATACACAAGTAACATAAGTACGTATGTATGTATATACACAAGTAACATAAGTACGTATGTATGTACACAAGGAACACTAGTATGTATGTATATAAAAATGTAATACAAGTATGTTTGTACATACAAAAATAACATAAGTATGTATGTACGTATTAAAATATTTAGCCAATGCCTAGTAGTAAAGTTCGACATTTTTTGAACAACTGTCTAATTATATTGTAACACCATTTTCTCCCTTCCCACGCGAGCGAAGCCCCGAGTCAAATCTAGTCACTCATAACTAACAAACTATTAAAGATGAACCTAACCTTAGAACTTTTAAGGTTAACTAACACAAAAGAAAAAACGGAACTCTTAAAATCACTCACCTGTTTTGTTCATCTGTCACAGCCGTTTTTTTTTCAAAAACTGCTTGACCTAGGAACACGGAATCCTCGATGCGCGAGCCAGACTCACACTCGGTCTGTTCTCACTTATTTAAATGAATGGATGACAGAGGTTTTAGAATAGAGAATTGGTTCAATTAATCGATTCAAGTAACACATTTGTTTCAGTTGGACAAATTTCAAACTCTGACATACAGTTATTTTTAACAAAATAAAAAGATTAATAAAATATATATTTGTGCTCTGTTTAAATAGTTATGAACAAAACAACAACTAAAGAATTTTGAAATAAAATAATGGTGTTTTTACCTTTCTGAAAGATGTGCTATGCAATATATTTATATGTCACTGTTGCTTGGGAAGCTGTAATTTTTCCAACATTTTTCATATCCCGTATATAAACTAAAAAGCGCTAGAGATAGAACGGCAAAACAGTTATGAGTAATCCAACTAAAGAATTTTTTAATAAAATAATGGTATTTTTACCTTTCTGAAAGATTTGCTATGCAATATATTTATATGTCACTGTTGCTTGGGAAGCTGTAATTTTTTCAACATTTTGCATATCCTGTATATAAACAAAAAAGCGCTAAAGATAGAACGGCAAAACAGTTATGAATAATCCAACTAAAGAATTTTGAAATAAAATAATGGTATTTTTACCTTTCTGAAAGATATGCTATGCAATATATTTATATGTCACTGTTGCTTGGGAAACTGTAATTTTTCCAACATTTTTCATATTCCAAACACGATATAAACAAATAAAGTTGTGTTAGTAAATAGAAAAAATGCTCATACGATAACATATACATAAATTAACGTGTGTGTAGTGTAGTAGAAAGGAAAGCGTTAAGTCGGAAGGACCCGACAAGACGCGAAGCTGGTCGAATTGTACATCGTGACGTGACGGATCAGAACGTTTTAACTCCCATCCAAATGCGCCATTAGATGTTTCACAAAAAAAACTTTTTTACTCATCCTAATCGGCAAGATCAATAAGATCACAAATAAACAAACTAATTACGGTGCCTCACAACCTTGCCCCGTTTAAACGAAATAAACAGCGCTAATATGGCAGAATGACACGTGCTGCTTTCTCGTGTTAATGCACCAAGTTCTACAGAGAGTGAGCTGTTTAAATCGCGACCAAGTTTCCGCCGTCGCTCGCTACTTCAGCCGACTCGTTACCGAAACCGGTCGTATTCGCCTCGAGGTTAAAAATTATGTGTAATAATTTAATTAAGGGCTGAATATTCATGAATCTATAACGAATGAATTAATTCGTTTAAATGAACGCCTGAATTATTCAAGGGCTCCGCGCCCTCATTGCTCTGGCTGAGTGCCTACGTCCGATTTGGCGGTTTGATATGAAGGAAAGAATATATTATAATGGTTTACATTACACGGGGGTTGGGATTAATTAGAATTACCGTTAGACATGTCATTGTGGCGTTCCCCTGTTGTTGTACGCCCTCATTAACGATTCTAATTTAACATTGTTTTCTATAAAATCAAAAACCATTTGAATATGTTGTTCGTTACGTGTATTCGGGCCCCGAACTTCGTTCAGTATTTCCAGATTATCGCCAAAAGAAGCAGCTAAGCATGACCGTATACTTCATCAAGCGGTTTTGATATATTTATTGTTACATAATTCGTTTTATGTACTCGATATTTATTTTAATTCCTAACTTTACTGTTTTAAAGTGGGGTAGTTCTACACTGGTTTTAAACATATTTGTTTATTACAGTACCTGGTAATATCCTGTAAAGGAGAGGGATATGAAAGGAAATGGAATGTGTAAAGTATTTAATAATTAATTTGAATTATCAAAAACGACCTAAACACCTATAATTCTAATTTTTGAATTAATATTTTCTTCAGTCGATGTTTTGATGTGAAATTTTTCTTTTATTATATAAAAAAGATATTAGTTATTATAATAACGAAAGTAGTGCATTTCACAATGTTAAGAAATTATTTTAATCATAATTAATGTTTAAAAAATTATTTGTCATTGCGTATATTAAATTTACTAGTCAAATGGCTTACTATTTTATTCATTCTAATAGTTACTAATTTTTAAATTGTTTTCCACATTATTTCGGGTTGTAAAGCATTATAAAAAGTCTATATTTTATAGTCTCATGCTGTAAACTAGCATGTATTGAATAGTCTAGACAGCTTAATACATTACAGTAATAAGTAGTGATATTTTGTACCGCAAGTATTCGCACTCCCAGTATTGATAATGAAACGTATTTAATTATCTTCAACTGAATTGAGTGTTCGAATTTTTTTTAAATACCTTATAATATGTGGATTTGACAGTTTGACATTAATGAAAACCTAGCAAGTACTAGTTGTCATAAATCTTTAAAATAATGAAATAAAGAATTACGCTAAGAAAAAAAAAATCGCATAGCTCAAATAGCATTTTGATATAAACAAAACGTATACACCATGTGCAATATTTGTTATTAACTTTTGATCAAATGATACAACCGCCGAATGATACAAAAAATAATCAAAATTAAACATTCATAATTCAAAGGTTGTTCGATTAATTAAATCGAAACACGTTTCTCACTTTCACGGGAGACTCGTGTCTTATGACACAGGCATACGAATTGTTTTTCTGTTTGCCTGTAATTAAGAAATAAAACAACGAAATAAAGAATTAATATGTCAAAATTAAATAGGTTCAGAACTTACACAGCGTGAACTTGGCTCGCACTTACACGCTTTGTGTCACTCTTCTTACACCTTCTTGACACGTTCGTTCTCTATTCAGGGATTGACGTGGTTGGTAATATAATTTTTGGATATATGTAATATAATGCGTATAATTCAGCAAGGTTTATCTAAATTAGAATCTTGCTGTAAACTTTAGCTAGTGTGTATTACTAGAATATACATAATGTTTTTACCCAACTGTGATTATTAACCTATTATAAATGAAGTTATTTCAAATATAAACAACATCATGAAATAAATATTTCAAGTAAAAATATTGGATTAAACCAATTTCGATTTCTTCAGACATAAATACCAATCTGAATGAATTTACACATAATTGTTTCCAATTAAATCTAGGCATTTATACTGGCTATTTGTGTGACAAAAGTGAAATAATGTTCTTTGAATGTTCAATATTTCTCTAACAACTTATTTGTAATAACAAAATAAACTTAATTCTGATTATTGTTAACATTTTTTACAATTTTCTCGAACATAAATGAAACAGAGTATCTTGAGGATCATAGAAAAATGGTATTAATTTCACATGTATTTATAAAAATTCGTAGTCTAAATCTAACTTATACCTTGAACTTACTACCGAGTTGCCTCATCGATTCTGTAATACCTATATTACTTAATATATCTAACTTGATGAAATATGAGAAAACATATAAATCCAAATGTTTACTGTTAAACTCTAACTTTTTGTTCAGACTCCATTGAAATAAAACGCGCAGTACAATGAAATATTCAAATTGACTCAACATAAAACTACAGCTTCTAACTCAGCACGGTTACTTCTAAATTCTATTATTAACTAGATGTTACCGCAACTCCACGCAATTTTTCGTACCGCAATGCTTGTTGTTTCTAATGGCATAGCTGAGACATTAAACTTTGCGCGTAGTCTTGTCTTGTCTGGCTATTCCAGGCATACATACAGACTTGTTTATTAGTTTTATTATACTTACGAATAATTTTACGGCGTGGAAGACAGAATTTGACAAGTTCTTAAGCGATAAAACGCTCGGAGGCCACAAACACGAAGTAACATTACGCTTTCACTTTATTTTCTGTTACGAAAACTTGTTTTATGATCACTCGTTACACATCCTGTGGAGTGAATTATAATGTAGCGACAGCGACTTCCAAAAAGTTTGTTGATTTAGCTGCTTATCGTTCATACAAAATATTTTTCTTCTTGTTCTCGTATTTTTATTGATAAGTTTTCCAATATGTAAGAGCTTGGTCATTTGGGAAGACACTTTTTTCTTTCATTTTCCAACGTCTTATACATTTATTTTAAGATATATAAATTGTTTTGTACTATGTTAAATACGACAGTGAACATTCAATGTAAAGGTGCCCGCCGAGAAGCCTTAGTTAATTAGGCCACCTAGCCTTAGTTAATTAGGTCACCAATATTAATGACCATAGATGAAAATGCAGGTATCAAGAATAAAAACATATTTTAAACCATGAACACATTAATGTCCTTGACGACGATGGGTGAATCAAATCACAGCATATGAGTATAAAGGAAATACTGATTTTGACATAACATTAGCTGAAAGATCATTAAATAACAATTCTCAATATTTTTGTCTCGTAAAGAATAAAGGATATTAATCAAATGCTAGTCCTGAAGTCACTTTTTAAAGCAGTGACACTTTTATAAAGCAGTTATTTTTGAAGAGTCTCTCTACCTCGGATAGTTATTAACTAACCACGGAAGAAACAGACGAGAAATCAAGAGACAGACCCAGTTCGCCAAGACTACAATCAGCCGAAGTGAGATGCTCCTTATACCATGGTCTGTAAAATAATGAACAAGCCTATCTTCGAGCAGCTAGTCATCAAAATTAGACTTTCGACGATCTGTTACCAAAGAATTCGTTGTTACATTGCCCACCAGCAACCAGATGACCTCGAAAAGATAGTTGTGATGGGCAAGATAGAAAGAACGAGATCCTGTGCTCTCGGACGAGAAATAGACTTATTGTCGTTGGTATCCTTTGCCACTTACATTTTTAGAGACTTAAATTTTGCGAGTTCTAATAGATAAAGCCAGACTCGCAGACTCCAAGAAATTTAACATTGAAACTTCCATCACACGAATAATGACAAAGATAAAAGTAGTTATATGTATATATATATATATATATATATATATATATATATATATATATATATATATATATAACCAATGACCATGATTCTCGCCGTTCAAAAGTTATACATATGACAACAATGACAATGAAACTCCTACAGTAAATACACGAGAATCTCCACAAGTGACTATAATGATTCTAAATTTACTAAGTACAAACCTTTTCTCTTGGCTTAGATGCGTTTCTTTGTTTATCCAGTTATTAACGAAAGTAGTAGGTAGTTAACCATAATAGACAAACATGATCTTACTTTTTTTAATAAGTCGATATTTTTTTTACATTATGCTTAAAAAATTTAAATCCAAGGAGATTATCTCCTTGAATTTTTATTTGTTTGAGCATGTTTAACATATAGATTTTAATATGTGTAATTGTATTTCATGGATATGGTATGTTTGTTGTTTAGTATAGCATGGATTTTATTTCCGATTCATTTCGAAAATATAACACGAAATTTATCTGTAACATTTTTTATTTAAGCGTTTGTTTAAGGAAAAATAATTTATTTTTACGAAATATTTTTTTTTATTTTCAACATTTTCTCAATCATTGTTACGTTAAATATATCATAATCTTAAACAGAGCAACCATTAAGTGAAAATTAAATTAGCAGTATTATTAATCTTTTTTTCTACAAAATAATACTCGGATCGCTCGTTATTCAAGAACGAATAATGTCTTAGGTGCGTCACGTCGTACATCGCTTTGAAAATGTGACTATGCTTTACGGTACAGGGATGTTTAATACTTGCATTAAAGTTTAGTTAGTGATCCAAGAAACGGGATAAGATAAGAAAAAAATTATTACAATTGTCTTAATTTCTTCCTAGGAGCCCATAGAAGCCGACCGCGAATGATACAACCTAAAGTTGTTTATCAACAACTATAGGTTGCATCATGTCATTACTAAAAATAAAATGATAAGGCATTGAGATAACGAATATTAATATATTAGTACTAAGATCAAATTACAGTCAATTATGTTCCCTTGGATCCTATCCGTATATTAATATAAAGCACACCAAGTAGATGACAAGAGAATAGAAAATGACATGTCCAAATAATTACATTATTTAAGTTTCAAAACATTATATAATAAAAAAAATTTGCAAAGAGAGATTAAGTCAATCATTTATATAATTTTTTCTTATAACACAAACATTTTCAAAGTCATGATCAGAAATACAAATGAACCTTACTAATGATACATTATAAATAACAGCCTGTTATAGCCGTATTCGATAGAATAGCTTTATCGAATCAATATTTGGATTGGTGTCACAAAGTATTGGTAAGCATTAAGACAGTCAAATTGCGTGGTACGTAACAAAACGACAAACAATCAATTTCATCAGACCTATCATCAAACGCTATTGTGTCGTCTTTCACTCTTTGGTATAAATTGTTTCATAAACTTGACCATAAAGTCTCAACTTGCCAACGATACAATCGTAATATGACTAAATTATGTTGCTTCGACTACATTTCCAACGAATCTTTCGGTTTCCTTAGTTATATTTTATAAAAACAAGGCACGGCTGAAAGCTTTGTATTGAAAAAAATATAAGCGAAGAATTCAAATAGGTACACTTCGATTTTGTGCGTAACATAAATTATTTGATTGCCAGAGGAAAATAAGACCGGCTTTATTCCGATCGCTTTCATATTCAATATTCGCGTGTTCTACCGTACGCGCTTTTATCAAATCATATTTTTACTTATTACGAAATGATCGAAACATAAGATTCCGGATTGTATATTTCCCTTTTACGAGCTCCTTTACGACGACGGCCGAACGATAAGTTCCATATTGATTTCAAATAAAAAAGAAAACAAATACTGGTGGCGCGTCCCGCGAGGCGCCCTCGCGCCCCGCCGCGCTTCGCGCAAACACACCCGGCAGCGACCCTCGACCGGCGCCGCTGCCGGCAACCGCTGTACCGCGAGATAACTTCGAGCCAACATTTACTTAGCGAATGTTGTCGTCCTGTTCGAGGATGTACGGCGTGTTGCGCGGGCATCCAGCACACGTACGACCCTGTTTACAGTGTGGTTTTTACGGTAAAACATATTTACTGGAGAATCGGAAACTTTATAACACTTTTTTAAACATTCGTCGCAAGGAAATGAAAAGTGGATGTACAGATGAAGAAAGGAAAATGACTTTTCTGCATAGAATGGGAAAGAATATTTTTCGTAGATTTCTGAGTTAATCATTTAGAAAGCGAAACGAATTGTAAAGAATTGTTTGACAGAACTATACCACTCTTAATTAATTCACAATATAACTACATATATTTAAATTTAATTTTATTAAGATGTGAGGCCTGAAAAGGAGGAGATCAAATTTAAAATATCAAACATAACATAGTGATACAATTTTTCAATCACAATTCATTATTTTACTGAAAAAATTACTGCAAAGAGAGCCATGAGCCTCTTAAAGAAGTTAGCCATCTAACGTAGTGAGATAAAAGCAGTCAAATTCTTTCAGTTTTGCTAGAAAAGCGTAGATGGCTGAACTAGGGTTTTGCATCTATATTTATTAAAAAACATAACCATCACCACAATGAACTTGCTAAGATAAACTTTATCTTTGTTTCTGGCTAATAATTTCTTTTACTTATATTTATTTGTATCAAATTTTAAGGTTCCAACTATTCTGGAAGGTGTTTAGAGGTTCTATTTATTCTATTTTCTGTTAGTGAGTGAGTATTTCAGAGGGTATTACAGTTATAAACATAAACATTTTGCACATTTTAATTAAATATTCTTCTCTCTTTCTCCTAAACTCATATTTGCAATATTTGCTGAAGTTGAGTTATTGGGGTATCAAAATAGCTGCGAAAAGTTCAGATAAAGGGTTTAGTATCCAGTGATGCAGCTCAAAGCTTAGTGATGCAATACCGTGACTTCAGACTATAAACTAATATCGAGTTAGCTAAATAAAATAATGATAGAATACACAACAGAAATAAACAACTTTCTATTGACAAAAAAATAAAATTGACTTCCGTTGTGTGATGTCAAACGGGCAGTTGAGATGGATTTACACTCGAGTATAAATTGAAATGATTTCGCCTTTCATTACAATAAGTTTGGTCTTATGTAAACAAGCGCGCATATATATGGAAAACAAAGTGAGAACATATATACAGTTATTTCAAGAAAGTACATTTTTAACCTTTAATTATAAATTAACTGTTATGTAATATTCCCATTTCGATAATTTTATAATGGAAAATAACGATAATTTACTCCATTATACGGAATGTTACGAATCTCCATTTCCAAAATCTAAAAAAGTCGTCTGAAAGGCGGAACTTGTCATTTACTTTATCCTACTGTAATAATCCCGATCAGATAATAACTAAATAAATCTATCAATTACGAATAGAAATTGCACTGCCAAATTTCTCTATTCAATTATCTAGAAATAAAAACATTTACATGTATATACCCGTATTTCGATTAAATTTTAATTTAAAAATATTTTTATTATTTTTCACTATTTAAATATATTGCCTAGTTTATATTTTACAAGAGTAAAACAAATTGTCGTTGTCGTTATTGTAAGAGATATACTCTTTAATGTATTAATGCGAATAATTTGAAAGGAATATAATTTTCTATTGAAGTACTCACCGAGCACCGCAATCTTGGTTTTCTGACTTCAAAAGAAAAAATGAAAATCTGTTAAGAACTGTCGTATATCCGTCTAATCGTCTTTCACGCTGTATTTCTCAGAAATTCTTTGACCTAGAAACTTAAAATTGGCGTTGTAATAAAACAAATTAACTCACACATGTATCTCAATAGCCAATAAAAGGTTTCAAAATATTTTTCGCATAATTTTTGGTAGTATATAATCACAGACACAAAGCAAGATATGCAGAATATTTCTACAATCCTACGCCACTTCCCCCTCCCTCTTTCCGAAACTACTGAACCTGAAATTATAAAAATGGAGTTTTTAGAAACCTACTCAAATATTATAGGAAAACTATAACCATATTTCTGCATATCATAGCGGATACTGGATATCATAGTGGATACTGGATATCATGGTGGAAACTGGATATCATAGATACTGGATATCATGGTGGATACTGAATACCTTGAGATAATAAAGTTATCATATAAATCCCCCTTTTCTCCCCTACATAATTATATTAAGTATTGTTTAATATTTATTACACTATGCAGTCTGTTTCAGTGATGACTTATCCGTATATCGTATACTAAAATCGAATACATTCACACGCAAAGTAATGCTTTTTACCTTAACTTTAGCAACGTGTCTTAATTTTTTTTTTTTCGACCGTTCTCATTTTATTTATTTGACATTTACTTTTTTTTGACATTTATTAATGTTGACTATCATCTTAAATTATAACGTAACCTATTACCTAATTATAATTTAAAAGTTAATGCCCGTCTTAATTATGCACTTTATTGCGGATGAGCTCATCGACTACCTAAACACAGTTTATTGGCTACAAGTCTGCTACCTGAATCATGTTTTATGAGATCGGTGGCCACCAAATAGATGACGCCATCATGCCATTCTCTATTTACGATTCCTCGTTAAAAAAACATGAAATTTTAAGTTTTTTTTACGTTATTACGAATCGAACATTTGTCAGACTAAGGTTTTTAGACATTTTAGTCAATACTTAAAAATATTTTTTTTTCAATTAAAAGGATTTTAGGTTGATTTTATGCTAAGTATCACAATACCTGTAGCTACTGGTACATCACAATCAAAAAATACAAAAATGGGGCAACTTTGAGCATGACACGCCTGTCAAAATATCTAAAAAGGTGATAAGGTAAACAATTTATAATGTTCACTTCTTACAATTAAATGAAACTACGTGATGTAGTATTATTTCTACTTTGTTTAAGTTCTTTACTACGACCTAGGTCTCGTTGTATTACAGCACGTTTAGGTGGGTTATTAGCAAACATCTTTACTAATTGCCCACCTGAAGATGTTGTAATTGGAACATGTGAAAACCACTAACCTAGGTCGTGGTAAAGAACTTAAAGAAAGTAGAAATTATACTACATCACATAGTTTCACTTCATTGGAAATAATAAATTTCTACAAAATTAACGCCAAGTATATTCAATGTCCACGTCTTAGTAATATTTTTGCATTGAATTGTGAATATATAATTTTAACTCTAAATATATATATACATATATATATACATATATATATATATATATATATATATATATATATATATATATATATATATAATGTAATGTTTCGTATCTCACTAACATTATAAATGCGAAAATTTGTTTATTACATAATAACTGAGTAAGTACTTGAACAATTGTTACTAAACGAGACCGGCGGAAATGGGCTGCCATTATATAAATTGAACACAATTATTAAAAAAGCTTGTAGTTTTTAGAATATAATTAGCCAAACAATTCAGCGAAGACAATCAAGAATGAAGAAGAAATAAAATAGAATTTGTAACCATAATACAAAACAAAACTACATTTATAAAAAGGGTTATGTTATGTTTTTATTGTATCAATAATTATTAATAACAAATAAAAACAACAATGAAAATCTAACGATGTTTACATATTTTTTTAATAACTGTGGCAAAAAACAATATTTCCCGCTTTATTTGTAACCATTTCCTAAATAATTTAAAAGTAAAATATTAACTGACGTTCAGACCTATGTTATATCATGTTACTTTATGAATAACGTAAACGTTACGGTGTTATTAGCATTTAAGCAGACGTCCGCATGTTGCACCATCGTGAAACCTTTATATTGATAGTTACGTACGTTAAAATGGTAACATATTTCACTTAACGAAAAGGTAACTGAAACATTGGACGTTACGGCTGACTTTATATATTATTTAACTATTTCTATAAATAATTTAGTCAATATGGCCATAATAGTAGTCCGTACTCAAGAATTAAAGAGTATTTCGAATCCATAGACGTTGCTAAATGTCAATTTGAGACTGATGATGAAAGTGACATGATGAATAAATTTTTTTATGGAAAAGATATCATACATAAAGTACAGAACTGTTATCGTCGGCGAAATAGCACCAAAATTTCTTTCTGCTCGTAAAATTATGTTATTCTATTTTTTCTCTCAAGCCAACGAAAAATAGCGTTATTTTTAAAAAACAATAAAGGTTACGAGAAAGCCAGTGCGATATAACATGTTGATTTTTGAAGCGAATCTTAAGACTACCGTTATTGTTATGCGGTAGCTAAGGTATACCTTAAGTTTACCTTAACTATACGTTTAGTATAGGGCTGAGTGATTTTATGTGCTGTATTGTCAAGATGTATGCCGTTTTCACTCTTGTTGCGTATTATATGGCTTTTTACTATGATACTATCGGGCTTGGTAATTTTTGAATTTGTAAGTTATAATTGTGCACAGAGATAAAACAGAACGCAATATTTCATTTGTTTCATCTTGCTGATTCAAAAAGTTCCATAGAACTAGCACTTACAAACTATTATCTAAAGTATATATATATATATATATATATATATATATATATATATATATATATATACTTTTGATAAAAAAATTCTCATTTATCTGATTAGCGATTTAAACGAAACTAAAAACTTTAAGCTTATTTCTTCATTGTGTCGCTCAATTCATAAAAAAAATTAAAAAATTCTCATTTATCTGATTAGCGATTTAAATGAAACTAAAAACTTTAAGCTATTTTTTTCATTGTTACACTCAATATTAACAGGAGAATAAGGTGTTCAGTTAAAGCTGATTTATACATGGTCTAGCCAAGTATCGATTTTAATTCCTAATCTAACAAGTTAAGCTCGGTAAGTTCAATTAGTGTCCAAAATTAGAGGCTCGTTTAGTTTTAATTGTGTCAAGTTTATAACCAAAAATCTATGAATGGTGATGAAATTTGTTACCAACAACGTGAAATAACTAGAGAAATAATATGTATTCTTATAAGGGAGATCGAGATGCGCAATAATAATAATCAAGAAACAAAACACGCAGCGTTCTGTCAACTTATGCAGTGTACTAAACTCGTCGGTTCACAAACGCGGCGAGTTGAGTTATCATGGTGCGAAAGACGTGGGAGCCAGGTGCATATGCACTTAACTCGCCAAAGAAATAGAACGTAACTCTATAATATTTTTTCTACCTAATCGTCAACTTAATACTTAAATTGTAAATTACCATCCAAATTATGATAGTGACGTAACTCGTAAGATTCGCAAGTTAACTCGCTACTTAACTAAACTGTGTGTAAATTAGAATTGACTGAAAAATTGGTTATGTTGATTACGTGTAAAATCGATTTTTCTTTCTGTGAAAAAATATACATATCGCTTACTATTAATACACAGACCATAGAAGGTGTTCAGTATATAGCTTTGATGAAATCTCATGGCTCCCGGTGTGGATGCACTATGGGGCGCTTAACCGTTGCAGTAACATTGAAATAGTGTATTTCGAAAACAAGGTAAGATACGAATAAAAAATTAATTTCGTTCTCAAATATAAATAAAACTTGACTCGGTGACCTTTTAAATTTTTTTTAATCAGGTCGTGGTTCTTTAAAGATATTCGTGTCCTTGTCAAATAAATTATTTTTTCTAAAATTATAAATAAAAACTCTATATTTAGATTCTAAATTTACATAAACACGACTATAGTTTTTTTTATATATTTTTATTTCCTTCTCTAAAAACATATTGACAGAAAACTGAATTAATGTGTGATGCAGCTTTGTTTATTTTTTACAAAAACCCAGACTAAATATATTCAAGAAAGACTCAAAATAAATGCAACATTGTTCAAATTACAGCGCAAATAATTTGATGCTATTTCCAATACTCAAATCACTAAACAAACTTTGTCATCTAATTTTCTTAGGATGCAGTACCTCAAAAAGAAAAAAAAACAGTAACCTAATAAAAACATTTGCGTGTTTTTTTCAGAAACCGAATTTTATAATTTGGCGTAGTCACAAAATATATTGACTCGTACATATCTCAATAGTTAACACTAAAATTAATAATAAATTTTATTTATTTATTACCTTTTATGCATAGTGCATATGGTGGACTTATTGCCACATGAGCAATCTCTTTCACTCACCCATAACGATTAGTGTTGAAATTTAGTCGGTAAACTGTAAGAGATTTTACAACGAAAATTCTTTATAGTACATTAGACAAAAAAAATTAAAAAGGAAAATACAAAAGTATAGTAATAAAATATATTATTATTAACATGATTTGGGATGGGAAAGGCAGGAAATGACAAGGGCGCAAAGGAAAAGGTTTCAGGAGAGGCAGGACTTTTTCACTCAATCTTTGAGAATGTTTAGGGAAGTGATTTTCCTGATGCCAGAATCCAGCTGATTCCAAATTTTTGCTGCTTGGACTGTGAAGAATTTTTCGTAAGTGGTAGAGGTATCTTTAGGAATAAGTAGGGTAAGTAAACTTTCAGATCCTAACCCAAAGCCGCGAGCAGACAAATCTTTAAATTTGCCAGTAAGATAATTTGGGCTCTGAAGATTTTTTAATACGTTAAAAAGAAGTATAAGTATGTAAATTTAGCGTCGATCACGGATCTTCAGCCATTTGCGAAGCTGAAGATCTATGATCGACGCCAACTTCACACACTTACACAATATAGCGTAGACAGCATATAAGATTTATAGGCATATATATATTTAGCGTAGAAGATATATAGCATAACGTATCGTATTTTTATACTTTTAGGTAGTATGTCTTCAGAGTGCAAATACTAAAAAAATATATAAAAAATTTTGTCTCCCCCTTATTTCCAAAACTACTCAACCTAAATTTATGAAAAAATTAGGTTTCAGAAGCCTATTAAATGTTGTAGTAAAATTGTAGTAATGATTCTAGATCTCAATTTTTGAGATATGCAGTGTTTTCACGCCTGTGAAAGATATAATAGGCAATATATTAACGTTGTGACAAATTAATATTTGTAAATAGTGTAATACATATAATATTTACATTAACATTTTTATAAACGCCTAAATATTTACAGGATCCTCGTAGTATCGCGAGATCGCGAGTTTTCCTCTCACTTGAAAGGTTTTTGATTCCAAGAATGAGTATAATGCCAGTTTTACGTTAAAATAATTTGTTATGCACAAATATTTTGAATATTTATTGCTACTATAGTATTATTATTAAGTAATTATACCTACCATGATACAACAATGATAACACGCTATGAGGCAAGACATTACAATGAAAATATTTTCTTACGCGAATATCTCCTATATCGTATTTGAGATATTTTTTCGCAGGTAACTCGAGGTAAATCAAAAGATAATAATATGAAGTAAGATAGTAATAAGAAAAGAAATAAAAAAGGTAGGAAGAAAAGGAGTAAGAAATGAAAAGGAAAATATAATCAGGAAAAACTGAATACATTACGTTTCCTCAAATATAAATGTCTGTTTTTCTTTTACCGAAAATAGTACGCAAAGTTAGCTCTGTATATTGAAAAGATGTCATAATTTTTCTAACGAAAAACAGGTTCGTAATATGATTATGTAATAGATAAATTTGAAATTGGATACATTGTTTACAATATTTATATATTTGTATATTTTTATGTGTGTATGTAGTTATGTATATTAAACACAATCTTCAGGCTAGATTTCTGCGGTGCAATCCAGAGCTATGCGGTAGAAGTCCGGACCAAAATGCCGTGCCGTTTAATTTATATTGGCTCTTTTTAAAATTACAAAGGTATTCATAACTTTTCACAATTAATCGCAAATTTTTCCTGTGGTTTTGGCAACGCATTTAGTTTCTTGTGCGTTGGCATATTTTTTTGGTGTTTATGTTCACTGCTCTCCTTCAGTAATTGATGGCGTAATTGTACATATATATCTTATATTTTAATCTAGGATATGTTATATATATATATATATATATATATATATATATGTGTGTGTGTATGTGTGTGCATATGTGTGTGTATGTTTATATATGCAACGCTTCATTGAAACCATTTGAACTGTTTAAGCGTAAAATTAACCAACGTTTTACTTTCATTATATATATCAAAAAAGATAATTGCGTGTAGTTAAAGATTACATTATTTATAAATTTAGCATGCAAAGATGAAGCTACATAGTTGCACAGTAGGATTTCGAATTCAACGATTGTGAATGGAAGCGAATCGCATATTTTTATATGATCTAATAACAAACTTGGAAATTGAAAAATTCGAAAAGGTTATTAAGATGAATGAAAGAAACTACGAATTTTGACGTCGTATTACGTCAAAATCTGCAGTTCCTTAAATTTTCTTCCATAGTGGGAGGCAATTCAAAAAACTTGCTGATAACAAAATCGAGGGATACAGTTTGGCATTGCAGCTACGTAATTGTCATTTACATCTAATTGTCATCTACATATAATCTTACATTTGATTACACCACTCGAAAGTTAAAGGAACAAAGAATTCGTTACACTAAGTGAGGATTGTGACGTATCGCGTGCGGTGGAGGGGGACGCGACGTCGTTCTCGTTTGAGTATTAATCGACAGCTCTCGTCAAGATTTATTGACTGCGCGTATAAAACATTAGTGTATAATGGTTATAATGAATACGTGTGGTGTGAAAGTTAAAAATTAAGAAAACTTAATACATTGTTCGCCTATACTTGTAAAAAAGCCAAATCAAAATATAGAAAGCGTATACGGTTGTAAATAGCTTCTCAAGAGCAATCTTGTGATACCTGTAAAACACCATATGATAGAGTGAAGCTTTGCCGGGAACGTGAAAGTTATTGCCCGTTAACGTATATGTATTCACATAAAACAAAGGGCCGTGGAAATAAAAATGACATTAAATAAACAAATGTTTAAAAATTTACTAAACAATATTACTTACAATTATAGGATCACTATTAATTATATGGTCTTCAAACATATAATTTAGCATTCCGTAATAAATCCTAAGAAAACCAAGAAAAACAATTTTTATTTATTTCACCAATAATCTAATAGAAATAAATTGTAGACGAGAAGCAGGATAACTGAAGCGATAATAAAGCCTTAACGCCTTAAAAATAAATACAACCTTAGTGGAAGAAATTTGTATAGAAAATCAATCTAGAATCATGTTAACAACATTTTGTAATGAATTTTCTTTTAAACAGAACTTGCTTGTGGTTAAATTAGATATATTGCCCATATGGATTTTAATTTACCACCTCCATTTCTGACATATTTTAAAAAGAAACTATATCTAAAATAAAAGTTCCTGGGCATGAAGGCTTAAAAAATAAATTCAAAATACCTTTAAAATATATATAAATAAAACCTGCAGAAATAAAATTTAGCCCGTGAGACATAAAGTTAGTTATGTCTCACGGGCTAGACTAGAGTGTAGCAGTCGAAGATTACTTATGCTAGAATCGTGCCTATATGACGGGTCGGTGATAATTAATCAACGCATGCTATTTTTAGGTGCTTTTAGAAGAGATTGAGTCCTAAGTTATGGCATAAATTTTTCTTTTATTGTTTCTTTCCTATATTACGGTCTAGTTTTAATTAATATAATAAAATTAATTTTTTCTCTTACCAAAAAAATAATGAAATACTATGATTAAACTTTGAACGTATTTTTGTATCCAGTAAATTGTCAATCGTAACTTAACCGTAATTTCCAAATTGTTTTAGCACGTAACTTAAATATTCATTAAAAGTACTAGTTAATTTTTTTTTACCTATTTTTTCCACATTCAGAATGACAAGGGGGAGAGGTGCGGCAGCACATATTGCTTGCCATTTTAGATGCTTATATCAGACGAATAATGTGACTAAAACATAAAAATTATATAATTTATTGCATTTTTAAAAGCTTACCCAACGACCCAACAGAATGCGTGAAAAAGAATGAATGCATTAATTAAAAGTGTACTTGCTAAATTTCATAACAAAAAATAGGAAATGACCATGTTATTAGGCTGGCTGTGACAAACAAACATTACAAACACGAAAAAAATTAAATGTAAAAGATCATAATATAAAATAGATAGCAAAACACTTGTATGCACGTTTTGCACCGTTTACCAGCCCAGCTGGGAAACGGTGCAAAACAGGTTGAAAGTTAACTTTGTGTAATTATAGAAACCGCTTAACTTTTGGGGATTTTTGCCACCATCTATACCGACTCTTTCTCAACTTATTTATTACCACATTTAATTCGAGATTAAAAATAGTTTTATGTTTATTCATAGTACTATAAAATAAATAACTATAAGTACTAATAAATTATAGAAGAAATAACTTATGCCATTTGTACTTTAGCAAAAATTGTGAAAGTGTCGCGTTAATATCTATGAAAGTAAGAGAAGAAGGTGTTTGGTAAAGAAATATTAATGGATAAATATAATTTACATCATCGTCTGTAGGTTTGTATGTGTGTCTTCAAAAGCTTATCTATACATGTAATAAAATTGTAACAAAATGATTTCTGTACATTAAAAATATTTAAAAAGATAGACAGACAGATAATTGTTTTTAATATTATATTCGTTTTAATAATCGTATACGTGAACGAAAATAGTATTTTAAATACGGTAAAATTACAGAGAGACACTTAAATTTTATTTGTTTGTATTAATACATTGCTATATTTATTAGCAATTTTTGTTTCTACGCGTAAACTAACATACATTTAAATTTACTATAATTTAAACTGACATACATTTAACTTCGGAGTAAATTTACTGTAATAATTTTATTTTAATTAACTACTTTTTAAGAGATTAGCTTTTTAGCATTGAATGCTTTATACATGTACTTAATTGCAAAATAATTAAGTAACGAATGAGAACATTTTATAATTTTTTAATTCAAAGGAAGAAAATTGAAATAAGTAAAATGGCTCAAATTTAATTAGATTATATCTAAGATTTAATAACAATGACAACGGGAAGAACTGTAATACGAAACAAACAAACCAGTCGTATAAAATCAAAAGCATATCGAATATTGTAAAAATAATGATAATTTTTCAGCTTTATGTACTTATTCATGGTTATTTATTGTGAATTGTTAATAATTAAACTTACAATACAATCGTTTCGGTATGAAAGTACCAAACTGTATATTCTCTTACAGTATTTAATAAAGAAAAATATATTTATTTTTTGAAGTCTGTTTCTGGTTATTTATAACTTAAATTGTACACCATTTGCGGAAATAATTGTGACGAAAAAAAAACTAAGTGATTCTGCAATGTAAAGTCTAGATACACGTATGTTTTACGAAAACGAAATGAAGTAGGTATAGTCCACGTGGTTCTAACTTATAAAATGATAAATCGTTTTTGGATACAAGTGTAATCTGAGTATGTACCTAAACTTCATTAAAATTTGTAAATATCTTTAAAAAAATGTAAATTGTTAACTACAAGTAGAACTCGTGCTACGCTGGTTCCGATCTCACCTGGGTACGTATAAATATTTAAATGTTGATTGTATTCCTGTTAAACCATTTACAAATATTAACATTATTTAGGACCATGTAAATATATCGTAATGTGACCTTATAAATATATGTAAATATATCGTAATAATAAATTTCTCAAAAACTATGTTATTCCGGAGTCACTGTTGCGGTTTTCCAATAAATTTTTAGTAACCGTGTTGTTAGTAGCGATAACTTGTAAGATATTTTTCAATATCACAAATAAAACTATTTTTATAAACCATGTAACATTCTGTTTTAATCCGTACGACATGCAAAGTTTAGAAAAAGAACTGCGTATTTCCTTTGCCCCCTAAAATTTTATGCAATTATTATTTATAATATTTATAATTATTATTCGAGTGCGATTATACACATTGAAAAATGTGCCAGTTAGTAGTTATGTTTGATCACTTTACCAAATTTTAAGTTTCAACATCAAAACTTTGGTGAAAAAATGGTTGCAACATAAAGACAGATGGATGAATACGAGAAAGATTTTATAATGGTTTCGTTGTTTTTTCCTTTCGGAACATTAAAACCTTCAATTTTCCTTCGTATTTGTTTCTCTTTTCTATTTTAGTTAGAAAAAAACATTGATCATTCTGATATCGACAAAATCTCCAGTAGCTTAGAGAGCATCTATTCGGATTCGTGTGTCACAAATAAAAAGGTTGATAACCAGCGGCCCTGGGCTAAGTTATTACTTACTGAGGGCAGAAAGATATTACGAAATAAATAACGGCAGAGCCACCCGTGCGGCCATTCACTCCGCTCCTCGTAACTAACCAACTTTATTAACTTTTATCTCGGACCGGACTTTCCGCTCGGAAGGCTTAATAAGGATTAATGAATAATCAACTATTAATTCTAATTATACAGTGTGATGTAAATTTTGTTGATTAGTTTAGCGTCAAAGTCGTGATCGTCGGGCGATCATAATATATGAAATACAACACGACATCGGACATAATACCTCGGCAGATACGCATTGAAAATTATGAAGTTGACTTTATTATACGTTTAACGTAATTAAATTAATGTTATTAAATCTGTCAGCGGCATTGAGATACGTACGAAAGGCTCACGAGAAAGTTAATTTGAGCTAGACAGTAAACGTATTTAAGCAATTGCAAGGCTGTTTTTAAGTTTTTAATAGGAGTCGTGTTTTAGATTGTATCGCGGCGTCTTGCATTGTCCTAGCACAATGGCCTATTCGTACGGAATATTAAGTGAGTTGTATTGCTACTAGTCGCTACTTCGAGTATGTGATTCTATACAAATAATTGTTCTATATAGCTTGTCTAATATCAGATAAAATCGATAACACGTTTTGAAATGTAAATGTGATTATAAAAAAATAATTTTAGTTAATATATTAGACTGTTATAGTGTTTGTAGGTATACTATACATCTTATCGAAATGTTAAATAAATTGAAAATTAGGGTGCGTACTCACATTTTAATTAAATCGACGTAATTAAACATATTCTTTTATAGATGTCCTTTGATTTAGATATATAATTAAACGTTTAAGATTAATAGATGGCAATTCGAACTAGAGCGCCGGTCTCGAGTTTTGACAATAGAAGTATTTATAACTTTGGTAATTATGCAAGTAACCAAGTTTTAAAAAAGCATGTTGGAAAGAGGTCCACTAAAATATAATACAATTTTAAATTTTTTTAATATGTTTATTATTATATAAATTTGCCTTTGAGTAACACGCGCTTCCGTCTATTTACTTGTAATGTATGTGCATATGCAGGTATTAGGGCACTATCAAACTAGAAGTCTATTGATTTTCACAGCGATTTGTAATTTAATTTTCATAAACAATTTTCTATTAAAACCCTCTTTTTTGATTCTAGCACTCGGTCCCGGTCTCCATTTTGTATATAACTTCAAGAAGTTCGTTCTCTCTGCTCTTTCTGCTTTTACTTTTTCTATAATTTTTCTTACAATTTGTATATTATTAAACAATAAAAATATACGCGGCAAGTGCACTGGCATTCTGTTTTTATCGTTAGCAAAAAAAAATTCATTTACTTATTTCCAAAAAAAAGTGAGAGTTATTTGTATAGTAACTGTACTTTATTATTGCGAATCGTGATTGGCATCGTAGTATTGAATAGTATAATGGCATTTAAATTATATTCACACCGCCACTCAGGTAAATACATATCGGGCAATTCTCTTACTAAAGAAGTTTTCATATTACGCTAAAACCAGCCAAGTGCGAGTACAGCTTATGCATCCAGGGTTTCGTATCTAGTTTGAAGTAAAAATTACTTCATTTGTCATAAGTCATCACTAGTATATATTTCGTAGCGTAATAAATAATTAATAATACCCATTATATTAGGGATTGGGAATATATGTCATAGTGAATACCTCAAAAACTATGTCCTATAGAATCACTGTTAAAACTTTTGTTCAACCTTTGGGTAGGTTTCTAAAACTCAGATTTTTATAATTTTAGATTCAGTAGTTTCGAAATTAAGTAGAACATATTTTGAAGCACATTTTTCAGTGTCTCTGAATATATATTAATAAAAAATTATGAAAAAAGTATTTGAGCTCATTATCAGTAGCACTTTCAAATGATACTCCACGATTCAAAAATTTAAATATTCAAAAATTTGGCTTCAACCACTTAATTTACTCTTCGCGCCATCCTCCCAAATTTTCATATACATTTTTTTTTATTTTCGAGTGTTGGCAACTGAGACATGTGAAACTATGGAGAATTTCAAATTTCTACATCAAGAAAACGGATATTGTCGACGGAAAGACGGATACTTAAATGATCTTAACGATTTCGTATTTCTCTTTGACGTATGGATCCTTTAAAATAATATAAACCCACATTTAATATATATCTAAACTCAAAATACCCATTTGTAATCGGTTAATGTTAGAAGTTCGACAAATTCTCTCGAACAAGT
Organism: Druceiella hillmani; assembly: GCA_039881145.1. NCBI lineage: Eukaryota > Metazoa > Arthropoda > Insecta > Lepidoptera > Hepialidae > Druceiella > Druceiella hillmani. Next base: position 109,577,970 of record JAYKKI010000001.1, on the reverse strand, counting down.
GTTGCTGTTTACGTTATTGCCGTAGTAAAGTTAGTCTAATAATAGTTAAGTATATATACTTATATGGATGTAAAAATCTGAAATAAAAATTTATTATTATTATTATATAACAACTCAAGAAATATAAAGCGTAATATGTGTATCTACATATTACAAGCAAAAACAGAAAAATTATTTAAACATAATTTTAGCATACTAAAGAAAATTAAAGATTTTAGACATTATGAAACTTTTTAAGTAATTTTAAATTTATGGTACATATCATGCGTGCTTGTCGAATATTAATTGACATATTGTAAGATGTAGTTGATTAAAGTTTACATAGTAAAAGTTATAGATTAAGTTTCAAGTTATATTAATATCACTTGTTTGTACCAAAAACAGAGTTGGATTGAAATATACTAACTAATACACTTCAATGTAACTGTATTGTTCACTTATTTCAAATAACATTATATTTACAACTACTTCGTTAATGTTTTTATCACAATTAATAATCTTTCTAATTTCAAAAGGTAGGTTATATATTTTGCGGTTCAAATGTCTACAATATTAGCCTCGATATTCAATCAGTTCATTCAAAACTTCACTTTCAACTCCCAAGAGCAATCATGAGTTCGATAAGCAAGTGAGAGGATATTGGTCAATGAAAGGTCGCTATATTTATAAGCTAACGGATAATCGATTTTATCATTAAAATTTAGCACTACTAACTCAAACCCCGTCTAAATAAATTTAGACCCTACAAGGTTATTGCCTTATTTAACGCTCTTTCCAGCTATAAATTACCGGTGGTTAGAAATACGATTCCGAACGAACGGGTTAACTTCATACGTGTTTCGCGTTTAATCTATTATATCCTTGACCAGTTTGGAACGATGCTACAGGTTCGAAGAATTATCCAGAGGCAGGTGTTAATTATGCAATATCCAGAGCGTAGGTTACGTTCGCGAAACTGATTTACCGCATCTCCATTTCACGACTGGAATGCAGCAGGTGGCTATAGGGCTTGCAGCGAGAAGCACATGGAGGATCAGGAGTAAATAAACATTTTACTAGCGTAAAATAAAATGTCGCTATATCTTTCTATCTTTTGGTAAGTCGGTAAGAAATTGCTGTTGGTGCACAAAAACTTAACGTATTGTTGAAATTCAAATCGATGTATCAAAATTTCCTTTTTATTTATGCCTTTTTTCCATTTATTTGAGGTGGATTGTCCAAGTTATCCGTCTCCAAATTGCCTTATTTTGGATCGTCGATGTTCATATTTTAGTAAAACTTAGATTTTTCGTAACCGCTTAAATCAATGTAAGTCCGAGTTATCACATCATTTTGGTTTGATGCTTATATCCAAGACAACCCGTATTATGCAGTTGGGCTTTTCTCTCTGTGACGAAATTTTCGACAACTTTGTGATGTTTCTACAATGTTTTTTATAAATAAGTAAACTGTCTAGTATGCGTGTCTTTTTCACATGGCTAAAAAGGGTTACATTACTTGGTATATTTCATCTTCATATAATATCGGAGATATATAAAAACAAATCAAAATAATCAAACATCTGTCAAAAAATATGAAATGCTATAAATTCCTATATCAAAATAAATATCTTAGAACATTTTCACTGTCAAGTAAGACAAATTTCTAAAAAGCTGTGTGTATATTAAAACTGTGACAAAAAATGGCATGTGTGTAGTGCGCAAAGACGTCTTTCAGAAGTTTGGCAGACAGTTTGACACATCAAGACTTCTACATTATACTAAATCTGACATCGGTTTATCTATCAGTATTTACTTTTATATCTCCATTGATAATTCAAGATTCACTCAAAAGATTTACACAGTTTTATTTATTTCACAATTTTCTTTCTCCCAAATCTGAAAACTGAATAGGATTAATGCTTTTGCGCCTGTTTTATAAAGTTTTTCAGTTTATCTTCTGTGTGAAGTTGTAGCAATTTGTTTTCCGTTAAAATTTTTAATTGGGCGAGTAGTTTGAAAATTGTGTTCATAACTTCCTTTTAATATTGGTGAGTATTAATATTACTCCTTTATTAGTACGTCTCGGGTAGTATTCGTTAAAATATTACGAGCAACAAATGTTAAAACTAATCTCACTTATTTAACTTGAATTAATAAACTAAATGAATAAACACAGTTATAATTAAAAAGGTACGTTATGCGGAATAACATTACAAAACGGACGCACAATTCAATTTAAACTTTCTTTCATGTTTGTGCACGGATCAAGATTTTAGAACGAGGAGTTTTTTTTGTTTAATTAATTTGCGTAATGTTATTTTTTGCGGTGAGATAAATTAACCAACTGTCGGAACCAAGCAGGGATCAGACTCAGCCGATCGTTAAGTGAATTAACGATGCGTCATTCGAGGTCGTGTTTTGATTAAAAGATATGAAAATTACTCTATCGTTTCTGTTAGAATATAATTTAAACAAAGAGGGACTTCTTCAATTCAAATATTTTCATTTTAAATATTTTCCTATTATTTACTCTTTAAGAAAATTTTCACCGATAAATTCAATTATTGCATAAAAATTCGTTTTAAATTGTAATTGCTTTTGTAAACATTTTATCGAAAGTCTGTTGTTTGCGTAAATAATAGAAGTTTTAGAGAATATTCTTTTACACAAATATTTATTTACTGTCTATATAGTAAGTAAGGTAAAGTGACTTGTCCTCCAGCTGAGTAGAATGAATCAGATGAAAACTGCTTCCGGGTGAAAACGTTGGGTGAATATTGTATTCCTGTTTCAAATCTAGAAAATTTAGTCATTACATGTGGTTAAAACAATATAACATTGATCTAAGTATCAACCTTGTCACCAATATTTCTAATGCTTCAAATTTTTTCTAATCATTACTTTTTTATCGCGAGCAGGTGTGGCGATTTTTTAAAAGATTTTTGAGAATTTCTCTTCGTGTCGTTACTTCTTCATGGTGCAATAAATGTTTATTTTAATTCATAATAAAATTGAGTAGAGGGGGGGGGTGCATTTATATTTTGATGTATATCGCAACAACTACAGACTTTCGGGATCATTATCATTGCTTTTCTATAACTTTTGCATAGTTTTCTAAAACTGCTTTATTCAAAATTTTACGTTTAGTAGTTTCAAAAATAAGTGGAAGGGACTTTTTTTATTTGCAATTATTTCAGTACATGTCTGAAAATTAGGGACACTATATATGGCACATTTTTTTCCGAGTACTAAATTATTTGCCTCAAAATTTCCATATAAATATTTTCAAAAGGTACTTATTGTGGTATGTGCGGGTTAATATACAACATTTCAAGTATATGCGTCAAGCGATTTCTGAGGAAAACCACTGTAAATAATCTTATAACGGTTCGGTTTTTCCTAAAAGTTATGTTGGAAAAACAAACAATATATTTTGAATTTAAGTGAGCTTATATTCGTACCCAGCCAATACGATAACTCGGAAGAGACATTTTTTTACCCCTCTCTCACCCCCCGAAATTGTCGCTCAAAATGGAAATTTAACTCTGTACCTAAGCTGTTTTAATCAGTCTACCACTTCGTGTAATCGTACGACATTTCAACGTTTTACATCAAATGGTCCTAGAGAAAACTATCTGTGACAGAAACTTGTTTTTTTTTAATTTTCTAATTTTGTTTCAAAAAATATGTATTTTTCATTGATGTTTCCAATCCTACAATGCTATCGCTTTTTATATTGAATTAATATTTACGGTATAATATGTGTTGTGTGCACATGTTAAACTGAATATTAAATCGGCATGTGTAAAAATGTTACGTGCAAAGTGGTATCATCGTTAATTTTGTTTACATAAAACTTTTTAACATTTGCAAACGTTATTGGTTTCCAAGAAAACTTATTGAACTATCAATCCCTCATAAACAGTATCATTCTTTTCCTAGAATAAGTATTTTTTCAACACGCAATAATCTCTTCGAGGAATTTCTGTACATAAAAAAACATTTTTCCAAAATGTATCCCTACGTATTTACTTATTCCTAACACGGACTCAAAACTCAAGAACCATGTGATGTGTTTTAAATGTAAATGTGGCCATGGCTCCAATATACTTGTGTAATAATTTGAAGAATTAGCTGAAAATTTAGTAGAAAATAGGTATAAAAACAAAGACCTCAACTTGAATCCTGGTATATATCAAGCGTACGAAAAGAAAGAGATAAAAAAACGATCAGGATAATGTAACAGCATACGTTTTTATAACGTAACGATTTATAAATGAAAAAAACCTCTCATAGACTCTCACAAATGACCTCCCAAGTTTACCCGTTAATGCAAATTTCGATGGACGAATGCAGACCGAAGCTCGCGCGCGTCCTGTAATGGAAACAGAGCGACAGCCCCGCCTGGGAATTTCATTCATTAGTACAAAACATTTCGCGGTCCATTATTAAATGGGTAAAGTCTCACAAATCGTCGTGTGAACGTGGTCACAAATAATGGTATTATCTGTATCAAATGTTGGGACGTTGAACTGCAATGGTCGTCGGTTGAAACGCTTCGCTCGCTCGGATGCTGTGTTCGCTTTTTGCATGATTTTGCAATTAAAATGTCCGCTGACCGTGGCCGATTTGCGTGCTCGAGAAGTGTATAGAGTTTATGGACTTAAGTTTAGATTGATTTCTTCTCTGTAAATTATAAGCTACAAAATTGATGTGATTTTTAACTTTGACGTAATTGTATTAAATATAATCCTTTCATGCGTTCCTGTATGTGAGCGTATGTATAAATATATACATATATATATATATATATATATATATATATATATATATATATATATATATAATATGCCGGTTTCTCTCTATCTTGCATCGTTTAGAGAGTTTTCTCCGAATTCTGGTATATTTTTGAAGCGATAACTTTTTCTATGCAATGAATGAAACTGAGCCGTTATACTCGGGACTCTGAATCGGGTAAACTCGGCTTCCTTCGGCATCAGCCAAGCTAGTTCACTGTCTTATACGGAAGGTATGGTTTGAAGAATTATATTTTATTATTGACTAATATTTTATTTCATCATAATTAAATATAGTATTTTTTATCCTAGATTCCATTTCCCGATCATAAGCAAACGCCAGTGTTTATCACTACTCTGGCCTTGTTAAACGTAACTCGATGAAATTAGCATGTAATATTCATCAAGGTATATATATACTTTCTAATATAAAAATAAATTTTAAATCTGTACGTCAGAGATTATTACGAACAAAGAAACAAACAAACAAACTTTTCGATTTGATACACTAGTATAGATATGTTTAATTAATGTACGAACACAATCGTGTAATCAAACACAATCGGGTTGGGTTTGTACATTAAATGTTTCTGTTTTACATCAAATCTAATTGGAGTTTAAACCGCTTTTAACTGCACTTAGATTTAAATTATTGTTGTTTATCAATTATTCTCTAGTTGTTTATCTATTTGGTTGTTTGGGTAGAAGACTATGCAGGAAACCATTTAGATCTCTGAAAATATTGTTTGGATTTTGATTAAAATCTAGGCTTTCTTATATTTCTATCAAATATTCCCTAAGGGTCTTGAAATTCGATAATCGACATACCTACACGCCATGAGCACTAAATGGGCACACTTAAAAAGTCATGAAATTAAAGATCTATAACATTGGTTCAGCTTGAAATTCTAGCTTATGAAGTTCAAGACATAGATTACTCATTAGTATATTATATAAGGTATAGCTTATTTTTAATGAAATGCCAATATGACCAACAGGAAAATTTAAAATATTGTCAATAATGAAGTTCTGCAGTAATTGCCTGAATATTTATTAGTTTCTTGAATTTAAATACTCACAAAATATCCCGTACTTAAGTTGATTATAGATACAGACAAACTACACAGAAAAAAATAAAAAAATACCACCAGAAAACTGCTGGCAAAAGTTAGAAGAAACGTATGTAAAATGTGTGACTTAAATAACTAACATAATTTTAGTTTCCTTTAATATTTAAGTTCACTTAAACGTATGTCTATAAAGCACGTTAGAATAGAAACTCCCTATAGATCCTAGAGCCTTTTGCGTCGAACTGACTACGATCGTAACATCTTTTTGAGCTATAGAGGTCAATTTTGAGACCGCGCAACTTGAATTTCGCATCAAACGGTCTGCGGTCATGAACTTTGTGTGTCTATTCAACTATACATATCTCCTTTCAAATAGACCTTTGACTTCAGACTATAGTTGAGTGTTTCGAATATCAAGAAAGCTTTTGATCGCGTGGATGACAATAGCGACGTCGTTGGACGGTTTCAGTAAGATAGAATTTCCTGTGATATCGTGCGTTTCTTTACTTCGTATCTTGCCGATAAGAGACAAAACTTACGAGCGTAATTCGTGCTTTAGATCAGTGGTTCTTAACCGGTGGTACGCGGATCACTGTGTTCGGATCACGGACCGCGGTTTCCGAAAGCAGGAGAAATGGTTCTCGAAGCCGTCCGAAAAATAATACAAATAATAATAATAATAATAAAGCTTTATTAATTTCCATACAAAAAGTTACATACATGCTACATGCAATAAAAAAATAGATAATAAATAACAACATTAATTAAAAAAGATGACATTTGTATACATTGTATAAAAAATTAAAATAGAATAGTAAAATTAATTAATGCTCATGATAATTTATATTGAGATTTAGGGTAAAAAAGCCTCCTCCAAAGCTTGCCATTCGTCTCTATCTTTGGCTGTTTGGAGCCACTCGCAACCTGCTGTAGCCACGATCTCGTCAGCCCATCTGACATTGGATCTGCCTCTCGCTCTGGTACCTTGTGGTTCCGTCCATTGGATGATTTTTTGTGTCCACCTATTATCAGCGTACCTCGCCACGTGACACGCCCATCTCCATTTTCTTTGAAGAGAGTAGGTGAGTGCATCTGTTATACCCGTTTTTTTGCGGATGGTTTTATTTCTTATTTTATCTTTTAATTTGATACCTAAGTAGCTTCTCTCCATTCTTCTCTGAGTGGTCTGGATTTTGCTACTAGTCTTAAGGTCAAAATAATACAAATAGGTACTATGATACTACATCGAATTCAAGATTTTACTTTATTACGTTATTTTATCAAATCTGCTATAGCAAACGCGGTAGATATGTTTTGTCCATATTTTTTCTGTGTACAATTTAAATCCGTTAAATTTGTTTTATTTTAAGGGAATAATATAATCGTCCTTTAAAGCCGGCAAAGTTGGAACGTCATTATTGCAACAGTCACGAGAATATTTCGAAAGCAAACTATAATCTAAAAAAAATTAAACTTGAACCCAGTGGTACAAGTTGCGCAACATCTGAAAAAAATATTAGATGCGTAGTTTGAAATTTTAAAATTGATTGCCAAATCCGAAAAATCCCACACAATCGGCGAAACTCTAATAAAATATTGTATGCTTAAAGCTGCAGGAGAGCTTTTAGGGTAGAAAGCTCAAAAGAAAATTTGTGAGATATCACTTTCAAATAACACAGTTAAGTCGCGTGTTCAAAAAATGTCAAATGATATTGAAGAACAAGTTATTGACAGTATAAAATGTAGTCCGTTACATGTTTTCCGTTACAATGTGATGAATTTACCGACGTTTCACAATGTTATCAATTACTTGTATTTATTTGATTTTTGAACGACAAGAAAAAGTTTAAAGAGGATTTACTATTTTCTCAAGAACTGGAAACGATTTCAAAAGGTGCAGATGTTATGAATTTAATAAGTCAAAGTTTGGAGAAAATGGACTCATGTGGCTAAAGCTTGCGGGGTTTTGTACGGACGGTGCTCTTTCTATGCTTGGTTTCCGCTCTGGTCTTGCAGCGTTGATCGTCCAGCATTGGCTGCCAAAACGCGCCCGGAATGCTTTCCTATTGCAATAAACACAGCTATAAAAGTAGTTAACTAAAGTTCATTACAAAGAGTGCACTTAACACTCATTTCTTCAAACAACTGATATGAACTCTGAACACGAAACTTTGCTTTTTCATATGGATGTGCGTTGGCTTTCCAAAGGAAACATGCTGTCAAGGTTGTACGAATTGACTCTTTCAATTCATATAAGTATTCTTCGTACAAGTATCTTCATAATTATAAGTATCCTTAAGCGATAAGAACAAAGAGTTGCTGGAGCAGTTCTGCGAGTTTAAATTTCAAATACTTTTTCCTTATTTGGTAAATTTTTTCGCACAACTTAATAAATTGAACCTTCAACTGTAAAGGTCAGCAAATTTGAAGTTGCAAGGCACGAGCAATATATTTGTATATGAATCTATGGATCAACAAAGTCCAAAGAGAAAACTTTTTTGCGTTTGATACGCTGAATCAAATTATTGAGGGACAGAGTGCCCGGATTAAAGGAGAAATACAAAATTACAAATATTACACTCCATTTGAAAAAGTGAATTCAATCGTTTTTATCTGACTGCGAGGATAAAGGTATTCGGAAACTGACCCGTAATCCTTTAATTGTCAATATTTTTGAGGTTCCAGATGAAATTCAAGAAGAAGTGATTAAAATGCAACACGATAGTAACTTGAAAGATACTTTCGAGACACAAAAATGTTCAAGATTAATGAACATTTTTGGAGCCAAAAGGCTATTTCTTTTCCAAAGATTCAAGAAATTGCTATACGTTACATAACTTTATTTTCGTCGACATCTATGTGGCAGGGTTTCTCGGCGCTTCTGATAATTGAAAACGAGCATCGAAATCGGTTGGCTGCCACTACCGACATGCGTTTGGCTTTGAGTAGCACTGAACCAAGGATTCAGAAGTTAGTAAAGAGTATGCAGTAACAAAAATCGCATTAAAATAATATATTTATAAAATAGACTGCTCTGCTTTGAAAAATTGTTGTTAAAAATTAAAATACTGTTGGTTTTTAACAATGGTATGCATGTTTTATTTATAAACATAACAACCCCTTATTCATTTACAATTTTACTTTTACTGTATGTTACCTACAAGTGGTCCATGGCAAGTCAGAAATTTAGTCAAATGGTCCCTCATCACTAAAAGGTTGAGAACTAGTGATTTAGACAGAAAATGCTATCTAAACTATATATTACACAATATAAAACAGTTCTGATTATTTGGATTTAATTTTAATTGGTGTAGGCTATAACACCGGTGCAGCGAAAACTGCCCATCATCATTCATTGTTGCCCCGGTCGACGAAAAACCTTGGTCTCGTCCATATCATATTTCTACGAAGCTCGATCCATGGGAGAACGGCAATGATTTCAGATTCCTATTTCCCTCAAGTCCTCCTCTACGATCTGGAGTCATCTCTCTCCCCGGCGGTTCATGCTGTATCCTATTATCCAGTATTAAATAATATATTTTTGGGAGGATTTCCCTCTCGCTCAACATGTCCTGGCCCCTTCTTGTCAGTACTCAGGTCTCAGATTCATGCATTATTAAAAGTTGAATGATAGCTTTCTAGATTATTTGTTTCTGTGTCCTAGTCGTCGAATGGATGGTGGCCATCGGTTTATAGCTTAATGCAAGTAACTGCTTAGTAATGAACTATAGCTTCACTTATACTCAGATTGAATTTAATATTAAATAGGGTTTCTTGGAAAAGCATCAGAAGAGCTGACAAATTCTCTCATTTAGGCCGTTGATTTGTGTGAAATATGCACATGTAGAGAAAAAATGATTGCAGGAATTTAATTTTATATTCCATTTTTCACCAATAATCGTACATCAACTGATTTTCTTAAATAGGTTCTCAGGGAGTAGTTTAAACATATTCGTAGCTAAATTTATGTCAGATAAGATTTATTTTTGGAAACAAGATTTGAGAATTTAACCATCGATGATGTTCAGGTGTACTTGGTTCCACGAAATAATTGTACATGTTAATTCATATTACATCTAACTTTTTAATAGCATCTAGTGAATCAAAATAAATGTTGAGATAGGAGTTCTTCATCTGCGGCCCTGTGATTGACGAAGAACTCACTGTTTTTTTTACGGATAAAAAAATAACATGAAATTTTTTAACGGAATATACACTTGAATTGTGATCTTCTTGCCAAGCATCAACCCTATACATTATAAAAGGTTTTCTAGTTTATAATATTTTCTTTTTTAATAAGACATAAAAATAGAACATTTAAATGTACTTACCATTACATTACATACTTCTTAGCGTCCTTGGAGAAAATCCTTAAAATTTAAGGTTGAATCAGAGGATAAAAAAGCATTTTTTTTCCAATTTTTTTTGTATTTATGTAGCCCGTTAAGAATATTTAATTAAAATTTAATTTAAATAAATACTCTGAACCGTTTCGCGAAGGTCTTGTAAAATTATTCTCCACAGTGGTCAGTAGAACTTTAGAATGGTTCATTTGAAATCAATGAAATAAATAATGTCATTGTTTATAAATTGATCTAATGTTTTATTAAAGCTTTACAATAAAAATAGGGTGCGTAAAAAGCTACACTGTAGAAGTGGGTTGGCAACCAATATAACCGTACTGCATATGTTAGAAATTTTAATTAAGAAAATTAAAAAACAAAAATTATTAACGTTAATAATAATTTTGTACTACCTATACATTCACGGAGACGTGTGTACAAACCAAAACAATGCAGTCAACTGAATATATTTTATCCACTTTGACACCAAATAATATAATAAAAGTGATAAATTAATGACTACAAATATGCCCAATTCATTTTTATAAAAAATTTGCAATGACGTACAAAATGTTTATAAATTAATACATTATAAATAAATACATTCTTTCAAAGAGAAAATATACGTCTTCACTATAAAGAAGGATTTTACATACTGAGTATATTCCGAGTATGGGAGAGAGGGAGGTTTATTAGAATAAACCAAAGAATAAAAAACACAAGCATCGAGTATAAAACTCAGATTTTCACTGCCTTCAATACGTAATCCAGTGTTTAACAAATGTACCAATGGCTACTCACTGGATAATGTAACGAAATTAAAAAATACTTACTAACTCGGACGCTCTATATTCTTCTTGTTTGGCGATTCTCGGCCTACCGCCGAGTATAGCCGTAGCGCTTCACGCTCCGCGTGATGCGAAATTGGAAATCTTTTCACATGAAAATATTTTTAATAAAGTGAATCAAAAAAGGTTTCGTATGAAAAAGATATGGAAATAACGGTTAGTACCCAAAAGTTAGAAGCCGCAATTTAGAATTTAAATGTGGGAAAACCAGCTTTGTTGTGTACAGAGGTAAAGAAAGAATAGTTACTTCGCAGTTATGGAGGTTCGCAAGACCAATCGAATTAAATTGTATTAATTTTAAAATTTTAAGTAAAATAAGTAAATTTGTAAATTAGGTACTTTATGAATATGTAAAAACTAGAAAATGGATTTTTTTCGGAAATTTCAATCACTTCCAACGAACTCCTTAGATCCTTCAAATTAAAATAATGGACATCTTCAGAAGTAGTTCCTGTGGTTTGATACTACAGAAACGAAGAACATAGCATAACTATTGGTCCAAGATTAACCATCACCTCAATGGAGAAAAGATATAGTTGTTCATGATTTTTAAACCTAAAAAAATTGTGGTTTTATATTCTAACATAATTTTAATTACGAATATTAATAAGTAATTACAAGACCCCTATAGTAAAGCTTATATCACATAATTTGAAAAGTATGAATAATTTTACAAAGAGTTTACAATGAAAATATGTAAATTAAACTAGTTATATATAAATAATTCCTTATTAAGAATTCTTCTAACGTATACATTTTAATTTTTGTTATTTTTAACTGTGTACATCAAAATATAAAACATTTTCGAATAGTTAATTAATGTGATCGAATCATAATAATATATTAGCATTAATTTAATGCAGCTAAGTAGACTATTTAAATATACACAGATAATTCAAATGTGTGTTTAGTATTCTATTAAAGTAAACGGACGTACACTCGATACGACACGTTGATAATCCCGGAACATCGTCGTAAATTGAAAACGATAAAAATTTCCGTATCTCCGACATTTCCGCCCGCCGCCGCCGCATAGTGATAATTATGTAAGTTACGACAAGCAGATAATAATGCAAGGATGTGCGTGCTACGCGAGCCCGAAGCGTCCCCAGGCTCCAGCGAAACTTTCAATTTCATTTTCGTTCAAAACGCCAAATTCCGAGTGCTGTTTTGAATGTGATTTTTAATTTCCCACCGGATTAGAGGCGCTGTTTTTGCACGGCGCGGGCGGGAAAGACCCCGGGGGCGGTGCTCCGCCCCCGCCCGCTTAATCTCGTTTACTGTTTATTTGATTGTGGCTTTTTGTAACAATGCAAAATAATGCGTAATTGAAAGTCACACAGCAGCATTGGATATAATTGAACACCAGGTACGGATCACGCATCAGCCGGACGCGGTGGCGCGTGTCCGCTCTAGTATTACCGATCATTAACGGACTTAAAATGCGTACTTATTCTAAGCGCTTTAACGAACATTAAACGAAAAAACAAACATGCGTACTAACGGCCGTTTTATTTGTATATGTTGGGCTGCATTACTCCTAAACATTATTTCCTTTGCTTGTGCCACTTTAAATAAAATAAAATATTAAATATCTACCGCTTTCCATTGAGAATATTTACTTCTAATTATAATCGTTCCGGTGTAGCGCGATTAAATTTTACTTTCAGTTGAGCAGTGTTTTTTATAAATGACATTTGTTGATGGAAAATACATCTAATAACATATCATAATATGTAGAACTGTTCGCTACCAGTGTTTTAGAATTATAGAAACCACTACGGCTTGTTCATTTATATAGTTCTCTTGTTGATTCATTTTTCTCTTGCTGCATTCTCACACTTAGATATTCATGCTCATATCTGAGTATTTTATTTATAAACTCGTTGTTTAAACCAAAAATAGTTAGTTTGCACTACGAAGACATTTAACGCATGTATTATATCGATAAGAAGATATTTTTAGTAAATTAATTAGTATTTAAATTAAATTCTTTCTATCGATTTCATCGCGTGATTCGATAATGTAATATGGTAATTAGCGACGACGTCACAAATTATATCTTGTCATCTTTTTATGCACTTATCATTTAAATCGGAGACTGTGCATTAAAAATTCAAAGATATTTTATCAGAAATTATTCAATGTATGTAAATTAATTATTCTTAATATCTTTCTATCGATTTTTCCGCATGATTTCAAATTTATAAGGAAGGAAATGATAATGAGGTCGCAAATTATATTTTCATAATTATAAGGATCGCGCTTTAGGGGGAAAATGGTAGCCAATTTCTCTCCATATTACATTCGAAAATAAGTTAGTACCTATTTGCGTTTCAAACATGAGGATGATTTGTGAAATTAAGTATACCATAATTTTTGAAATATGAAAAATAATCAAAATTTTTAACTTCAAAACCAAAATATGTCGAGTTAGTATTTTATATTTTAATCAATTTAATGGAAACGTTATTTATTATTATAAATTCCTAATATAATAATTTAAGAATTTAAATAATGTAGTTTCATAGTTAAGAATAATTAAATTATAATGAATTTCTACAAAATTAACGCCAAATGTATTCAATATTATTTATTATGTTAAAAAATAAGTTTCTAATATTTAAAATAACACAATATGACTACACTTCTTTAATTCAGTTCAAATCATTTCTACAAGGCTTTACAGCAGGATATTTCCAAAAATGACCCGAGACTGATTTATAATCCTCATCCATTCTATGAAGGACATAACTTATAAAATCTGGAAATATTCAAAATGGTAGAAATTCAAATGATTGATGTATCAATCACATTAAGCAATCGCGACGTAACAAAGTAAGTCTCAGTAAACGGCTGGAGTCGCGCTTGGCTGGCTTAATTTCTAATCGGCTTTGCTCATAGCAGAAATCTGCATAAAGAGGAATATCTTAGATTATATTATTCTCAGTCTAGATTACAGGAATAAATTATTGTCTACTTAGCATGCCACTTATTATCTTGAGCTTATCACGTTATTTATAATACAGAGAGCTTCTTACAGTGCGAGTCGCAACATTATTTCAATTTCGCTTGTCAATAAATTTCGTAACTTTATTAATTTTATGTTCGGAATAATATTAATTTTAAATGAAAATAATTGAAAAGTTTATTATGTTATTAAATATTTGAATTACACAAAATATCTCTACAGTATATATATATTACGGTAACAATTGACATTGGTACACTTATGCTGCTGTGCTATGCTGCTAGAAAACAAGTATTCAGTTAGACCTAAATCGTGATATAGACAGTTGTCGAAGTAGCCAAATGAAATGATTTTATATTTAATTTAAACATAATATTTTTCTATAAATATAATCATAAAGAAATAAATATATATGTGCATATATATATATATATATATATATATATATATATATATATATATATATATATATCTACATGCATTATGCATATTCATATTAATATATGTAAACATTTAGATATTTCATAGTTTTCTATTTCGGTTCACCCTTATTCTCATTTGTTTTGAGGCTGAGATTATTTTCTAAACCTGAGCAAAATTAATTATATTTTAATTAATTCCTCGAGAAGTAACCACTCGTAACTGTCCTTTTAAACGTCAATTTTTAACTCGCATATATTATTAATTAATCGCTTATAATTCATTTACAATTTTTGTAGCAATATTGTAAAATATATTGCGTTATTTATATGGCGTTATATATTTACGAAAATGCAATGAAATATTTAAAGAAGAGCAGTGGCGTATTTATGCAGTTTTCGTGGAAAATGCGTTTAAGTATATTATAAAATCTTTTTCAATATGTATGTGGACTAGTCCGAGTTTTTGAATCGTTGACAAATATACTTCTAAATTATGGTACATCAATGAGTTTTGTTTAAAATTGTGAGACAAAAAATGATTGTGTTTCTAATTTGTTCAGGGATAGACAAATTATAGAAATAATTTTTCATTACTTTTTTGTTATAAAGTTACATGAACTATATTGTGACATAAATATAACGTTTTTGGCCTAAATCAACATTTTAAAATTCCACGACTCGAGTAGTAGGAATGAAATCTCCATATGAGCGTTCACGTGTCCATTCATCTGTCCGTCTGTTGCAGCCTTTTTCCTCAGAAACGGTTTGGAATAAAACTTCAAAATTCAACAATGATAAAACATAATACTAATTTGGAAATGTTTCAGAGGCAAATGAAACTGTAGGAAGTTTTTTTTTAAATTTTTTCTATCCAAGGGTAATCAGTTGAAACATCAACGTATAAAGATTCCAAACATTGAATTTAGAAATTTGCTTAAGACAGTCCTAGAACATTGATGAAAATATAAAAAGCTTCTCAGAAAGAATTTGATGTAGAAATTTTAAATTTTATAAAATTATATTTTAATAAAAAATACCAACCTACATACATTTTAACACTTAACCGACTCTGAAAAATATTCAGGTGGAGATTTTCAAATTTGCAAATAAAATACACGAATATTTTTTTTATTTCATTGCAACACTCGTGTGTATAATATCAATTGAATATGAGTAAATTAGAATTTTATGCCAGATAATTCTATTATTGGGAAGTTTACGAGGAAGCTAAGCCTTTCAAAACTCAATCCCCTACGAAGCTGCTACGTCAAAATTATGGAAAAAGCAACGTGGCTAGAAGTTTTTCTAAAGTTTATTGCTAAAATAATGGAGATAATTCTGATTTTCACAGTATTTGAGATATGCATAATATTTTTACGCTCGTGCTACTACAACATGCTAATATCCCACCTGAAGATGTTGTAATACAACGAAACCTAGGTCGTGGTAAAGAAACTAAAGAAAGTAGAAATAATACTACATCACGTAGTTTCATTTAATTGTGAGTAATAATATATGTTAATACACATGTACTTACATACATACAGATAGTTTTATATACACATGTACAGGACAACTCATACATAACTATACAGCTCATGTACAGATTTGTTATTCCTTGTAACATTTTTTCGACCTCATGTTTCTAAATAATAAAAAGAATGTAAAAAATAAATATTTTAAATTATTTTTTAACAAAATCATATTTTTTTACTTTTTCCTATTCAAAATAATGCGACAAATCACACTTGTAATGAAAATAATGGAAAAAAAACCTCATTTCAACACTTTGTAAATCGTTAGTTGAACTTATGTGTATGACACTTGTTTTTGGAAAAATATGGTAGTTTATATTATGTAATATAAATATGGTAGTATAAAAATGGTAGTTTTTAAAGTGTTATTTTTCATGAAATAAGTAGGCTTTGAATAAATTTATTGATGAAATTGTATGACGAAAAAATTAGATTCTTTTTAATTTTGAATTTTGAAGGTGATTATTTCGGATACAGTTGGCTTTTTTCACATTCATCGAAAACATTTTACGTTAGACATGATGAGAGGAATAAGTCATGTGAAAGTAATAAGGAAATTTACATACAGAGTAGAGGAAGAACATGTTACGAGAGGGAAAAAAAGTTTAAAAAGTAAATAAGACAAGTACAATATTTTCATGCGATCCTCGATCGTCTATTGAAGGAGCATTCCTAAATTATATACGTTGAGATAAGTTTTCGTCCAAGGTCGCGATTTTCCAAAGCGGAATTATTTATTCTTCAAAATGGAAAAAATATAAAATATGTATATGTATGTATATATACATACATATATATATATATATATATATATATATATATATATATATATATATATATATATACACACACACATACACAGATGCACAATATGAATCTGTGTTGCGCGTTAGTGTCAGTCGAAAACAAAAACGCACTACACCCACATGCATTAATTAACAATAATATTAACAAACACTATGTGCATATGTTTATGAACAAAGACGCGCGCATACGTGTGCTCGCGCACAGCAGATATACACACACAGATACTCTGTTAAGATGGTAGTGGAAATATAATTTTTTTTTAAAAGCTGATATTTTGTTTCACCACAAAATTCAATAAATAGCGGACTTGTTCACGCACTACATTCACATGTTTTCATTAAAAACAGTATTAACAAATATTATGTGCAAATCTTCATGAACACACACGTGTGCTCACACACGAGGGGACGCACGTATACGCACAGACATACACTGTTATAAGACCTGGAAGCGAAAATATAAATTTTTTGGGGAAAAACTGACACCATATTTTGTTTCACCACTAAATTCATTAAAAAGCAGACTTTTTCACGCACTACACTCACATGCATTCATTAACGATTCACACACACACATGTACTCACACACAAGCGCGCATAATCTATTGTTGACACCTGGAAGTGAAATTAACCATTTTTTGTAAAAAAGCTGATGCAATATTTTATTTCACCACTAAATTCATTAACAAGCAAAGCTCATATTATTATTGTTATTAAAGCTCTCAATTTTCTTAATTTTCCACGTAAAAACTGTTCTTATTGATGTGCATAAATGTAAATCTCTGTTTGATGGTTTAGTGGCCTCAAAAAATTAAGCTGTTTATTCAATCCTAGTAAAGCTAATCCTAGTATGTGGGTGTAGTGCCTAAACAAGTATTTGTTTAGGCACTACACCCACATACGTTCAATAACAATAATGTTATCAAATATTATGTGCAAATGTTCATAAACACACACGCGCATACACACTTGTGCTCAGACACAAGCGCGCACACATATGCACTGTTAAGCAGAAAATTAGAGGTGAAAATATACAATTTTGTGAAAAGCCGACCCCATATTTGATTCACTACTAAATTCTTTAAAAAAAATATTCAACTGTTATGCTCATCTATTTATTCCATAGTCATTTTTAATTATGTGGTGGCAGATATTATTTAAAGTATATAAGTATCGAAGCATTTTATTTTCGAGATATTTCCAAAGCCATTTTAATCACATCACTTATCACATCTAATATTTACGCTCTCCGACATCGTAACGCACGGGGTGCTCCCAACAAAGACGGCATTTGTTTCGGCACCGCATATTTATGTCCAGGTCACTCATTACTCTGCATAATGTCAGCAGTTGACAACTCTATAATTTGGCGGCCTCGAGAGCGACCCGACTGTCTGCGGGGGCAACCGAGTGTAGCTGCGCCGCCATTACAGAATTACCACTTCGCTTGCCACAATAGACTGACCTTGGCATTTGGAAACGTGTTGAAACATTAATTTAGTTAAACATAATTTAAATTATACTCTGCAGATGTACTTACACATTAAATTAACAAATTACAACATCGTATTTTGCTGGAGTGCTATGTGTTAAGTATATATAATATGCATATACACCTAATATCAAAGTAAGGACTTCCCGGTTATATGATTTATTCAGCTTTTTAATCTAGTTTTTATAAACTAATATCAAACTCATTACTTGAATATGATTATGGACATACGAGTATGTTAAAATGTAATTACTATAGTTAAATTCGAGTTGAGTGATTGATTTCATCAATATCAATACAGTTAAACGGCAATGTATAAATATATTTCATTTTAAATACTTCATGGATCGTGGTATATTTACTAGGTATTTAAGAGTAGGTAATATTAAATTCGAATTTCGTTGTGTCCAAATATTTCTTGAAAACTACCTAATATTTGAATTAAATTTTTCTCAACTAATTGAAACGATGTGATGTAGTATTATTTCTACTTTATTTAAATTTTTTACCACGACCTAGGTTTCGTTGTATAACAGCTTCAGGTGGACAATTTGAAAAGATTGTCATATAGTCTTAACGATTAAAATACAGTTTCTGGTTTTAATTATTCATTAAATTAGTGTGTTAATAACCTTTACAAATAAACCTTTACAAATTGCCCACCTGAAGATGTTGTCATACAACGAAACCTGGGTCGTGGTAAAGAATTTAAATAAAGTAGAAATAATACTACATCACGTAGTTTTATTTAGTTAAAAAAACAATTAATTATAATTAATTTCTACAAAATTAACTCCAAATATATTGAGTAATATTTTAACTGAATACCGACCGAGTCTAGTTCGCGCATCAAGGGGTCCGTACCTCGTTTAAAATGAAATTATTAATATAACATTGATATGGGTACATAAATAAATAAATTTCATTTTAAACGAAGTACGGAAGCATAAGTCATCACTAATATGGAATTCCTAGCGCGAATATAGTCTCGAAAATAGGAGGAAACAATTTTCTGTCTATTCTGCAATATAGACATATAAAAAAAACTATATATTAATAACTAATAACTATATATTTTTGAATATTTTAAATAATACCCCACACACGTATATTGCACACCCCGCCTTTTCCTTTCGAATTTCCATATAACTATTTTTGGGTATTTTCTATTGAAATATGTGCAAGCGTAGTAATCATATTCTCTATCACGATGCCCCATTTTAAGTTTTTACGTCAAGTAGTTTCTAAAAAATACGGCTGTGACAGAGGAATAGAGCAAGACGTGAGTGATCTTATATAGATTCCGTTTTTTCTTGTGATATTCAAAACTCTATAAATTTTCCATTTTTAAGTAAATAACAGAAATCTATAAAAGGTTATAAGCCTAGAGTAAGTACTCAGATTTACTTTTGATTTGAGTCTGAATTAAACAGATTTTGCTACAGAGATCTAAAACAGTAGTGCGAGAGAAAACAAAATTGCAATTAAGTTGCAACTTTAAACAGATTACGTAAACTCAGTAATGGAAATACTTTGATTTTTAATTACTAACTAGCGTGACCCGTGCGAAGTCTTCGCATTATAAATTATTCAACTCAATTTAATAAATCAAAATTGATTGCAGGTATTCAATTCATTTCTAATTTTGCACACTGCTTATTACGTTTTTTTTCCATTATGAAGCTCAGATGACAGATCAAACAAATATTTTACTAAAATTGACATATAGAAGCGCAAGTATCAAAAGCATTGAGCTAAAGCGCCACTTTATTTATACGTGAGTGGATTTGAAATTAAACAAAAATTTTACCGACCGTCAATCGTATTGACGTTGAGCCGTTAGATGGCAGCATTGCTGTTTTGTGTATATAATTTTAATAATTAATTAATTTGCAAAAACAA
Source organism: Druceiella hillmani (assembly GCA_039881145.1). Lineage (NCBI taxonomy): Eukaryota > Metazoa > Arthropoda > Insecta > Lepidoptera > Hepialidae > Druceiella > Druceiella hillmani. The sequence continues at coordinate 109,557,804 of JAYKKI010000001.1, read as the reverse complement.
TAGCAACAATAAATTTTTTAGTTGTGGATGCCGGTAGAGCAAGCAATTATCTATAAAATGATATATAATTTATGTGGATTAGTTGTGAGGTTTTTTCTAAAAAGGGAGAGTAACATCTTAACCTTAGCGTATTAATATATATGATGATGATGATGATGATGATGATGATTCATTGAGAGAGGAGGAAAACAGAGGGTATAATGATAATAATGAATTATATAATAAATTTATAAAACATAACTTTCCGATAATGAATTATACGAAATGTAACTTTTTTCTTTATCCACAACTTCGCAGCGTTAACTATAAATGAGCCTTCATAGAAGCTGATACGATGTTTGGAAACGAAGAGGCTAACTCGAGACAAGAGCAACCAAGACAATAAATTTGAACTTAAGTAAAATGGATACTGCAATTATTTACTACGTTAAATAGAACGGAAACCCAAACAAAAAACCATTTAAACCGAGACTTAAAAATATCATATTTCCTGACGTCCATGATATAACGGATGTACAAATTTTCAATAAGATGGACGTATTAAAGCCATCTCCAATAATATTTAAATATACATATCTCCAAAGTCGAAAAGAGGAATAGAAGCGTTTCGAAAAGCGGACTTTAATTTTAATTGTTATTAAAGTTTTAAAGCCTCTTCTTAATAACAGACAGTGTATTAATTTAAAGATACGAGGACTGAAGTCATTTAAATATAGCTGTCAATTAATCTTTTGTTCATCAGCAAATCTGAGTTTTTGATAATTGGGAAGAAATGGAATAAAAGTATCGTGTAGTAAGTTCAACACGCAAATAATCTGTTTCTATCCGATTGCTAACAATAATAACCTGAGCTTTACTAGGATTGAATAAACAGCTTAATTTTTTGAGGCCACTAAACGATCAAACAGAGATTTGCATTTATGTATATCAATAAGAACAGTTTTCACGTGGAAAATTAAGAAAATTGAGAGGTAAAGTTCAACACGCAGATGTTCTGTTTCTATCTGACTGCTAACATTATAATATGAGCTTTGCTTGGATTGAATAAACAGCTTAATTTTTGAGGCCACTAAACGATCAAACAGAGATTTACATTTATGCATATCAATAAGAACAGTTTTTACGTGGAAAATTAAGAAAATTGAGAGCTTTAATAACAATAATAATATAAGCTTTGCTTGGATTGAATAAACAGCCTAATTTTTTGAGGCCACTAAACGAACAGAAATGTGCATTTGCGTATATCAATAGGAACAGTTTTCACGTGGCAAATTAAAAAAATTGAGAGATAAAATCTTTTACTTTTTGATGAAAAGTAGTGAATATGATATAACTATATAAATACGGCCGTATCTCGGCTCTGGCTTATGGCAAGACATTTCACGACAATGCTTAAGCGCTGTAAATTTTCCTGCGTAACATTTTGCTTGCGGCCTTGGCTTCCTTTTAATTACACCGTTTCTCATAAAATACTAGAATAATTATTGAATACAGGGTTACATTACTTTAATATTTATTTTCGTACAAAAGGTTGTAAATTAACAACGATTATTTTAAAAAGTTATTTTAACTAATATTTATTACTCTCTGGAACTGTAAAGAGATATCTATGGCAGGTACATAAATAGACCAATTGCAAACAAACTAGTTTATAATACTTCTGAAAATCCTATAATGCACCCAAATATCGTATGTTAACAACATATTTAGGACAATTAATTTTATTGAGTGTACACTCAATTTCTTGATATTAAATACTATATCTTACATTATTTTTAGGTTTTCGTAACTAAACCGTAAAAACAAAACCCTTATGGCGATACTTCGATGTATATTTGCCCGCATATCAGAGATATATTTCTCAGCAACTACAGTTGTTTTCAACTTAAAATATATCGCAGATGTGGAATTTTCTTTTCTGCATCTATTTTCTAGTCTAATAAAATTCAGCATCTAGTCTTTTAATATTTTCATATTCCAAAAATATTTTTCTTTTAATTTTAAACCGCACAGTTTTTAGTTAGGACCAAAAATATTTATCCCTCTTGACTTCAAAGTTTACCAGCCAAAAATTTGAAATCATTCAAACTGATTTTGTACATATTACAGGAGAAAACATAATAATTTTGGAATTTATTTATTATAATATGTATACGTCGCCGGATTATCGTATTTTTATCATTGCAATTCATAACATATAGTCACTAGTACTGAACCCTCGGCGTGCGTGGTTCTACTCACACTTCGCGAGTTTTTTTTTTAAATTAAGTTATACTCATGTTCAAGAACAAAAAAAGAACCAAATAAATCAGTCAGACTTAACTTCAAAATTTGTAGGTATCTGTTCAAGGCAAAAAGTACTCCAAAGAGTGCAGTGTTTTAACTTCCGCCAGCAAATATACTTGACAAGTTTATACATCCAGTACTCGTATTGTAGTCGCGTAGGCCATTCACAATCTCGTTAAAACCAGTGCCTAACGTGTAAACAACAGCACAGTCCCTCTACCCTTGCTCCTTCGAATTCTTAAGTCGCCATTCGCCGGTAAGTAACTGTGCAAAATAAAAAGGGACACACGTCACAACTCTATAAAACTTTTATATTCAAATGCGTGTCTAAAAACTTGAGTATGTATTTACCCATCGCTGGGGCGGCGGTCGTTATGTAACTCGGTTGTTACATAACATTCGCGTGCTGCGCGCTCCTGCGTCCGTTTATACGCGGTGTATAACTATTTTACGTGATCCGCGTTTTCGTCACTAAGGTCTAGAGTCCGTAATTTGATATTAAGGAGACAAATTTCAAGATATGTGATCTGTAAATTGAATAAATTTTAATAAACAACTATAATATATGATATTACTTTGTTTTGTGAATTACAATGCGGCAGGAAAAAAATGAGCAATTGAAGGAAATATTGTCAGTGTTCTACCTTCTCAAGGCAAAAATGTATCAGTATCTGTTTATTACATTATTATCAGTTTTTTCTACGTTTCTACTCAAATGTCTTAATAAATTTTTATTAAAATTATTTAGAGACTTTGTAAGGTAATAATAAATTCTATTTCTAATGGTCATCAATTTAGACTACTTAATCATCTCTGATAACCACTTTTCCTTCTCATCCTCATGTCGCGTTATTTGCTACCAGCTCAGGACTAGGATCTCCTCGTAATATTGAATATGTTGCGCAACCTGTATCGATCTGATGGGAAGTTTTAGGTATGGTTTGCTTTTGCTTCAGAATTTTTCCTATCAGTGTCAGATTTTCAACATAATAAGGGGCTTTTCTACAGGGTATTCTCTTAAATCCTTTAAAAATAGATTGATTAGTTCTATTTGACGTAATGATATATGGAGCATGCATTTTTAGCACTGCATTTCAAGGGAGTCGAAATGTATATCTGTTGCTTTTGGATTATGCAGGATTCAAAACTATACAAAAATGTAAAAAAAAATATTTTATTCACGACGCGACATTCTTCTGGAGATATTGATATTTCCACATGCCTCATCGAGTTGGATTTATGCCATACCTATCGAACTTCGAATCCAATTTCCAGACCTACCAATTTATAATACGCTCGATCCGAAATGTTTTAAATTTTCCGCCATTTCTTGTTGGTTCAGCGCATAAATTCTTTGAAGTTTATAAAATCTATGATATATCATAAATTTGTTCTTGTCAATTTTAATTTGATTAGAAGACCTACATTGAATTCTGGTGTTAATTCCAGCATCTTAACTACGGTTGCTCTTTAAATTCAGATGTCATCTGTATATCGCTTCATGGGAAAACAACCAGTCACAATTAGTTCAGTACAAGAATTAATTTACAATATTTATTTTATATCCATTAATATGTTGTGTATGTGTGAAGACAAAAAATTAGAAAAGTTTGTATCCCAAATGCTCAGAAAAGTAAAGAAAGAAATAATTGCATACTACATAAGTATTATATGAAAATGGTTAATCATAAGTCGAATAATTCATATTAAAAAAATCTCAACAATGATACTGTTTGTAATATTCGAACGGTTAATTACTTGTATTGTTCTTTTTTTTATTAATTTATTAATAATAATCTTAAATTTATTAATTTATTGCCATCTTGCCAACTTTTACACGCATATATAATTTATTATGTGTTTTCACTGGTAAGAGTTTCTATTTACAGTGTATCTATGGTTCTATTACAATATAGGGATCAAGTATGCTAGTTTTTTGAAGTTCCACAGCCCGAAAGTTCCAAAGCTCTCTGGCTTCAAATCGATTCCAAACATTTTTGAAGTTTTTCTAGAGGAATTTTTGTTTTGAGAGCTTTCATTTTTTGCCGCAATTCGATTAATGTAGGCGAGAACAGATGAAGAGTAGGAATATCGATTATTAATTTTTAGATAATATAACTACAAATTTGGTACAGAGAGCTCTCCACCGTTGAGAGAATTTTTAAAAATGATACCTTTTAAAATTATCTTAAAGCAATAAAATTATTAATTTTCGGCATTATTATATTGGTGTATATATATATATATATATATATATATATATATATATATATATATGTATATATAATTAATTAAACTAGTACTTCTAGCTCATTGCACACAAATATTGTTACAACCCGTGGGGCAGCTCTAAGAAAGTGTCTACCCATTGTAATGTATGTTATCTTATATCAATAACCTTCGTGCCATATTTCATCTTAAACAATCTATTCATTAAAAGCACGCGCTAAAGCGTAAACATACATACACACGCAGACAGTATGTAGATATATACAATATGTACCATTACTATATAGCGTCACTTCAACTGCTTGTGTAATTAATCATATACATACCGGCAAAATGTTATTTTTTTAATCAGTCGCCTAGTTCATAAAATAAAAAAGGTTTAGATTTTGCATTAAAATCATAATTATGTGTAAATTAGCATCCTGTGAAAAACGTCAATTGCCAATTTGGCAAAGTATAACATTGTAAATTGCCACGTGTCAAATTGAATTGCCAATTATCTTTTGGGAAAAAACTAGAAAACGATGCGTAGGGTTCGTTCTTCATTAATCAGCATACTTCACTGATATATTACATTGGTAATAACTAGTCAATTAACGAAATAATATAAAAAAAATGTGCGCTTAATTCGATACATTTGCTTCCTTTTATCATTTATTAATTATCTACGTACGCTCTTGTGCGGTGTTTCGTGACATCCATAGTATTTAAATATTAGTTTGTAGAGGCGTACACAATAATTAAAATAAACATTACTTTGTTTTATTATATATTTCAGCCCTTATCTAAATGTTATCCTAAAGGCTACTCCAGTATTATAATTGCATTCGGTATACACTAAAATTGTGTCCAAATTTTTGCCGCGCTAAAAAACGGCATATTCACTATTTTCACCCAATTACCAAAATAATATAAAAGTCATGGGTACTCACAAATTCACATTTTAGAAACAATAAGAATCCAGATTTTAAAAACAATAAATATCTTTAAAAAGATTCAAACCACAGAACAGAGGTGTAATTCAAACATTCTAATCAGTTTAAATGATATTTGTGGACGTTGCCGTATTAAATAATAAATAAACCGTGTAGATCATGATTAACAATCTATTACTAAGAAGCAAATAATAATTTATCTAAATGATAATTGAAACAATATCGTATTAATAGTTCAGTATAAATCCAAGACAGTATTTTTATAATCATAGATATTTGGGCGAATTATGGATGTCAAACATTTCCAAATGGCAATAATTTTTCTTTACAAATTATAAACAATGTCGACTTTGAAATGAAATTGAACTTGAAATTAAATTGTATTATCCTTCATCCTTTTCTATTTCATGACCTTCTTTTGTAAAATTATGCAAATGAAAGTAAAATTCACAATCGATCGCTAGAAGGGTATTCATAAAATATTGCCATATTTCTTAGGTCTATCGAAATAAAAGATTTAGTTAAATTAAAGGTTAATGAATTTTCATGTTATTACTAATGACAGTTTCAGAAAAAATGGTACGATTTTTAAAAAAATAGGTTTACCAACCAAAAATAGTTTTATCAACCCATGATACACTATTACTGATTGAAGTGGCACTGTTTAGTGATGATGCATGCTATATATTGATAAAGTATGCTCCCACCTGTAATATGAATGCCTAAAAATGTAAATACAGCAATCGAATGTAACTTTTATTACTATTTTAATAGAAATATATCAATACCAAATTTTGTAGTAGAAACTACCATCCAAAATTGGATATTTTAACAAATCGGAAACAAGGGAAACTGACAGAAGTTCATACTACGTTGGGTTCCTCAATGACACTTTCTAATAGAAAAAATGAAAGAATAATATCCTTACAAGATTTATTTACACCATCGCCCTAACAGCTGAGAAAACTTTTATTTTTTTATGAAAAATCGAATTATTATTCACAATAGTTTATAAATGTTGTTTCTGCGGAAGTCTTTGAACCAGCGACCTGAAACGAAGTTCATATTGTGTCTCGTTGTATCTTTTGTACACAATGTAATGTTCGTAAGTTATTACGAAACGATAAACCTAGCATGTCCCACAGGACCATGGTAAAATGCCACGTAAAACTCAAAAACAGTAAATAAGACAATCATATTGACAACAACAGTAGATAATTGTCGATGTCAGATAACAGTTTATTTTGAATTAATTTAGGTGATGGTTTAAGAAAAGCAATCGATATTGATTATTTCAATCGTTATGTACTTCGTTAGATCTTTATGCGTGTTCATGAAGTAGGTTTTTTTTTGTTTTACATTATGGTTAGGAATGGTGGTTCAACAAAAACAATCAGTATTGATTATTTTTTTATAATCGTTTGTAAAAAGCCATCATGTACTTCGTTAGATATTTATGCATATTCATGAAGTTAGGCTTTTTTTGTTTTATATTATGGTTAGGAAAACATTTTAATTTTTGCTCTTCTCGATTGGCAACCGATAAATTGTTTGGTATTTTCTATTTTAAAAAATAACGGCTTTCTTAAAAATACTTTAAGGCCAGACACATTATCGCCGATCTCCTTTCTCTGTTCAGTCTTACATTTAGACAAAGAGTTCACGCAAACTAAACCCGCTGTGAATATTTAACTCAAAATAATTTATTATATCTGTTATAATTTATATTCAATGTTGCTAATTCTTGCATATTCATCATATGCATAGAACGGACAAAATATTAGGGAAATAAGGGAAGGGGATGAATGCTAATTTTAAATGATAACCAAAACAGTTTTAACTACACTCTTAATTAATCAATCTCTCATTTATGTCACGATTATCCATATTAATAAGACAGTTCCTTGAAATATGGTAACAAGTTTAAAATTAACATTTAGATTAAACGAATAATAAGACAATAAATATAAGCCAAAATGTAAACGACAGTGGAGAGATTGATTTCAAAATTTTATGATTTCACTTTCGATCGTTAATAAAGACATATGATATTTAAATAGAAATAGAACATATGATATTTAATACTTTAACATCAGTTCAGTAATCGGTAATGGGTCCTATATAAAAATCGGAGTAATTCCGGCCAACTCTCACCGATCCGAACATTAAAATTAAAAGTGGAGAAAAGGATAGAAAAGAGGACTGAATACATTCTAACTGAGATGGCAGATATTTTGTCGAAGTAGTATGTATCTTAACTTGTGCAGTAAGTTGGCCTTGTTCGACAAAAGTTGGCAGTTGTCAACCGCCGACTCGCCACCTATAAAAGGTGCCCTACTGCATTGCACGTTAATTTCCGCGAAATAAAATGAAAATAGACAATTTGACGTTGAGAAATGTATGTCTCTTTCTTTTTCCGTCTATTTTTGTTTGTTTATACGTAAATCACACTAAAACTACTTACAAATTTAAATAAAACTTGTAATGTTTTTTTCAGCGCAGTTCTAAAATATAAAATAAGGTAAATTATATTTTAGTGCTATGTTAATAAGTTGAGTTATTAAGAGAAAAATTTTAATTTAAAAACAAAATTTATTTGTTTGAAATTATTGATTAAAATATGTACTTTATAATATTTGTATTGCCTTTTTTAACACTAAGTAGTCCGAAAAAATTTAAATGTCAATATATTGCTATTTTAATAGAACTTAAAATTGTCCCAATAAATGGCAATAAACATAAGTTTACTTCCACTATCGATATCAGTCCGTATATTGATAGAACACGCAAAAGTAGTTAAAGCTAAAAGTTAAGATCAATAAATTTGGTTACTTATGAATTTTATTACAATACTTGCTTCGAAGGCGCTCCGTATTGAACTATTCTTGGTAAGTATTATATCAAAAATATTACAGTTTTTAACATTGAAAGGATGAAACTTGTTTTTGAATTAAATATTTTAACGAATTCATCCCATAATTTTGTAATTTATTCTTCAACAAAAATACGCGGCTGTAATGTGTGGTACTGGTTTATGTTAATAGTACAAATTTATAGTCCGACAATTACATGCATAATCAAGTTTTAAAAAGCGTACACTTCCGGAATATTAAATTAATGAATAATTGTATATAATGTTGAACCATTTGTCATGAACGACTTCTGAATTTAAACATTTTAACATCTTTGTAGTTTACCGGGATTTAATACCATGTTAATGAAGACGTATAAGCATAATTTAAGAATGCTGACGACTCTAACCTAAGCATTTATTTTATGGAAAGACAGTAACAATAGCTTGGCGATAACGCATTTTCAAACCTCGCATAGGACAGAAATGCTTTTTGTATTATAACAATTTACGATTCGATGAAAATTGACCTGAGCCACGCGAATCGTCCACATATAATTGCTATCATCTACCATTGTTACCAGTTATGATTGCCGCCATATTTGATTGCCTACAATCTATTATTTCTACCACTTATGATAGCAAGCACCTATGACTCCTCCTACTCATGACTGTTACCACCTATAGTTATTACCACCTGTTATTGTTACCACTGTTATTAGATAGAAAAGTGTGACTATTTCAAACTCGTATTTGAAGCAAATACATTTTTATTTATTTTTCTGAGCTTTTCTCGCAGAAAATTATCACAAAATATTGAAATCAGTATAATATGAAGTTCTATTTATTTTATGTCATTTAATCCTTTTTAAACTTCTTTATTAAATACAGTTATTTATTTTATTTAAACCTTTTTTTCAGTAACATGAACTCATCATGCTTTAATGAACAATTAATTTAACTCAAACAACTCCAGAATTATTTTTTTATATTTCACCATTTTACAAACAGAAAATTATTATGAGGCTCCTTTTGCTATTGCAGATAGAAATTATGGATCAATATTTTAAACAGCATAACATTTAAATTAGATTTTATGGATTGCATGTAATTATGGAAACATTTTTTTTTACTTATATGTTTATTACAAGATAGAAAAACATATTTTTTTAGTAAATCATCATTTTGAATTAGAAAAGCTTGGATATTAATATAGACAATATAGTAGATTCAGTCTAATGGATCAGGTAGAAAAATAGGAAATTACTACAAAATATAAATAGCATAGTAATAAATACGTTTCAACGTGTAACATGTAGATGTTACTCATTGTATTAGCAGGTACCAACAGTAATTTCAGAATAGAAATTACTCCAACAAATGAACTAGGTCAAGGTCCCGAGCGTGAGTACGATCTTTTAATCGGTAATTGGTCATCGGATAACATTACTTCTTGTACCAATGCGATAACCAGATTGACGTCCCAAACTTGAGAAAATGATTCCCAAAACGTTGTTGAACAAAATGAATCTTAACAATAAAATATAACCATTAAATGAAAGTACGTGATGTGGTATTATTTCTACTTTCTTTAAGTTCTTTACCACGACCTAGGTTTCGTTGTATTACAACATCTTCAGGTGGGCTATTTGCTAATAGCCCACTGGAAGATGTTGTAATACAACGAAACCTAGGTCGTGCTAAACAACTTAAAGAAAGTAGAAATAATACTACATCACGTAGTTTAATTTAATTGTGAATAATGCATTTCTACAAAATTAACGCCAAATATATTCAATAAAAAAAATATAAATCTCCAAAAAAAATTAAAAATAATGGGAAATTGTTATGATTAATTTCACATATAATATTTGATAAAATAATTGAACATAATTAAACTGTAGAACATAGGTATCGTATACTTATGTTCTACAGTATAATTATGTTTAATTCTTTCAGTTTCTGGTCAATCTTAAATTAATGATATTTAGACATCGTTAATTCTGATTTGAGTTGTGATTATTTACAAAATTATATAAATTACATAACAATAAAGTAAATTCTAATCAATGCGTTCAATTTTATAATTCATTTTTTGTAGATACTTTATAAGAAATAACATATAACGCCATCTCTTATCTATAGTTTAAATTTTAAAAATCATATTATGTAACAGATATAAATTAGTTATGATATATAATTAATTATATATCATAACTAATGTATATATATATATATATATATATATATATATATATATATATATATATATATATATATATATATAGTTTACAAGTGTCGTTAATGATATTTTCTTTGAAATTACATACATTAAAATTGGAAGATTATAAGGATGTCAAGAAAAACTGTCAAGCATTTCTCATTTTAACAATATTAACAATAATACGTAACTCACTTGTGGTGTAATACGATATCCCAACTCGCTCAGCCTTACTTCGGTTACATTATTTCGCGATGTTACTTGTACTGATTTGCACATTACACCGCGTAAAGAAGTCAGTTCATAGTTCTTTCTCATTCTATTATGGAGGTAAATTAAAAATAATAATCAAATAAAGTCAGTTGTAGAAATTGCCTTTACTTTTATGAAGTGTGAAAGAATATGAAATATTTATTGTAAAGTGCACACAAAGATTGACGGAATTTCCCTAGATACAGAGGAATTGACCGAATTTTCTTTTTAAACTCAATGCGTAGTAAGTATGCGGTGCAAATAAGTGAATATGCTTTTTTTTGCGTTGATTTTTTGGAAACCAAAAGTGAAGATAATTTATGTCAAAATAATTAAAAACGAATTTAAAGGCCAAATTATATAGCCATTATAAAAAAAAACACTTTTTTGTTCATAGAGACTAAATTTATTCTCTATGCATCGCTCCGCGCGTCACGTCGGCATGTCAATAATTCACATCATGTCGCTGGATGGCCAGTAGCCAACTACGTCACCTTAGTATTTAACATAACACGCTTAACTCAACACACCTATACACCTAACAAATAGCAACTGATTCTTCCATCTAATCAAGCACAGTTAAAGTTCTTTAACCTCCCGCTGAGAAAAAACAATCTTCGCAAAAAACAAAACGGGCAAACAAATAAAAACTTGATTTAACCCCGGTTTACACGAAACTTTAATTTCAGATGCACCGTTTTCGAACAGGTGAACTAATTCGTCTAAAAACTGGAATTATCAGCGTCTCCAAAACTCTGATCATTATATGGATCTTTGTGATTCATTCACAGTTTAACAAATTAGCTTCAATTAGTTTACGTTTTATTCAATGCAGAAACAACGATTACCATTACTTAAAAAAAAAGCAAATAAACAAATTATTGCCCTGTATATGATACAAATTAAGTCTCGACACTGTTTACTCGAGATTAAATTAATTTAATTACAAAGCAAAAACACAATTGTCATGTAAATTAGAGGATGAATTTTAATTTAGCTTAAAGCAATGAAATCTTTTCGAAATTGTGGAATTTTTTTTAAACCGATCACTCGTGGAGCTGTAATTAAAATTAAAAAACAAGTGACTTTATTTATTCTGTCAATTTTCTGTTTATTGTAAACGAACTTTTATGAAGTTTAAAACTTAAATTTGCTTTTTTAGTCTTGACCCGTATTTTAAATATTTAAGTTTTGTCTGAATTTTTAATAGTATTTCGTAACAATATTTGAAGAATTTCATTTAGAATGTATATACCTTCCCGATGGGGTATACAAACACATGTATATGTATATATATATATGTGTATATATATATATATATATATATATATACATATATATATATATATATATATATATATATATATATATATATAAGTAGTCTTATAGATTCATTTACTTATAGTAATAATAATTTTGGTCTAACTTTATGTTTGACCAAAATGATTACGACATGGCGTACCTTAAAAATATGTATTAGCAGTTTTTTGTACTGCAGTTCTTGTGCATTTTCGATTAAGATGGTGGAATTTGTTTCTAACTCAATGTTCCCTCGCAACATCTACGTCAATCATAACACGTTGCGCTCTGTATTAACACGTCGCAGCACTCACATTTCATTATCGAACAAAAGCATCGAATTTCATTATACAGAATTAATGTTATTCCTCAGATATTGAATATATTTGGCGTTAATTTTGTAGAAATTCATTATTCACCATTAAATGAAACTACGTGATGTAGTATTATTTCTACTTTCTTTAAGTTCTTTACCACGACCTAGGTTTCGTTGTATTACAACATCGTCAGGTGGGATATTAGCAAAGAAATTAATTAAAAATTAAGAAAGTGATCAGTATATTCCTCAGATTAAAAGTGATTAGTATATTAGTTCAATCATGAACTATTTTTAATCCAAGTTGTATGAAAAATCTATCATGCTATATAATCGTAATATACGTACTATATATCACATTGACTTATATATATATATATATATATATATATATATATATATATATATATATATATATATATATATATATATATATATATATATATATTATATTTTGATAGTGGTTAATTTTTTTATTGCAGCGTTATTAGGTAACAAACATACAAATATTAGCAATTACAATATTGAAAATATACAACACCACAACTAAAATTATTTTGGATAATTATAAAGGCTTCTTTATTTTACAGAAGTACGGTTTTTTTATAAAAAATATTTACGAAAAATATTGAATATTTTCTTTGACTTTTGGCATTTTTATCTCTAAATAATTAATCTATACACGTAATAAAATTATAGAATTGGCATGTTTATATATTTACGAAAAAGTGATTTAGGTCGTAATAAAACTAATAGAATAGAAAAACTTTTTGTTTTTGGAGTACTTTTTGTTTTGCCTCTGAATTTGTTTGCACATCACGCAAGAATCATTGAATTGATTTCGTTCAGATTTTCAATGATAATGTAAGGCTTTTTTTAATATATAGGTTTTATTTAATTGAAATCAACTTACTATAAAGAATATATGGTAAAATTAACTTTTATAGTGATTGATTACAAATGGCGTTACGTGTATTTTAACAGTCAGTATTATAGTTATTACAATAATAATTTCCAATATAAACCAAGTTGCAGACATAGCTAGTACACAAATAAAAATACAAATTATTAAATATAAAACAAGAAAAAAAACCAAAAGCGTAAGAAAGTCAAAATAAGTCATAAAAATTGCATGCAACACATTTGAATTTTAATATTTGACAATCGTTTTTTATTGAAAAAAAAACAAAATTTCTTTAATTTTTCAACTAAATCATTAACTTTTCGCTGTTTTCAAGTACATTTACACCCAACAAAACACGAAAATATACGCGTCTCACATTTAGAGTGTCAATGTTTGTCAGTATTTTTTATCATTTTGATATCATAAAATCTTAACATCAACAATTGACTGGATTAATATATGTTATTAACAATATTTGAAAAAATGCTACTAAAAACTACTAGCAAGAAACCTGATTAATCTTGTTTTTGTTATCATCTGTCTCTTCTTGAATCACGCTCATGACCTGTGAAATTCAAATAGTATGTTAACTGTGAAAATCGGAATACACGCGCCATTATAGAATGCAATATCGTATCGAAAGTGTTTGTACGTCAACGAAACTTATTTTATTTTGCTGATTTCAATCGATTTATTGAAATAAAAAAAACATTCAAAATCTTACAAACGAAAACATTTTAAAACAAAAACGTTCTAAACCTTGGCAATGACTAAATACAAAAGATTGAATTTGAGTATAGTCAATAACACTGTATCACAATTGTTTAATTTCTGTTAGATTATAGTATCATGTAAAATCTTTAGAATCTCCAACTATCAACATTATGGAACATCCAATCGTACTGGATAATAACTGTAAGACTCAAAATATTGACTAACTCATACAACTCTGGTACGTTTACTCAATTCGAGGTAAGCCGTTGTCAGTTTGATTTTGACAGATGTGAGATTTACTGATATGAGAAATGAAAACAAATATATGCAATATGTATCATATTCATATTTGATTTATAAGTTAAATAAATAACAATACCTATTAATTGACGCACTACACTCAACACTAACGTTAGATTTTAGGGGATTTTTTGTTATTGGCATTCTTTATTGTGACTTTTATTTAAACTACCTCGTTAAGTAATAATTATCGGGTTCGTGCAATAACAATATACTTTATAATATATATTAAAAATAATAATAATATATATAATATATATTAAAAATAATTTATTGAACCAAATTAAAGTACAATTATAAAGCAACAAAACAGTTACAAAAACAATATTCACAAAGCAAACTGTAAAAGCATACATTTCCATCACACTACTGCTATCTTGTGCCGCTCTGTTTATGTACCGTGCTATGTTATTTTTTGTTATAATTTTTTTATTATTACATTCATCCTCGAAGCGTAATCTACATAATGTGGGCTAAGTTCTAATAAAAAAAACATGATATTTGATATTTATAAGAAACAGTCATAATAACTTATGAAAATGACCAATATAATAAACTTCGAGGTAAAATTACATAAACATAATTCAATATAATTACCGTAAAATTGTAAACTATATGAGATCCTTTTTCTTATTATTTAATTCGAACAGAAACTATCGTTTTCATAATTTGCGATAATTTATAATAAAAATAAATTATTTGTAACATTTATTTAATTAATGTCAGTTTAGAAGTAATCGATAACACCGGTAGCCATTATTATCGTTTGGTAGCCATTATTTCTTTGAATACAATCAGTTACATACGATAATATTTAAATTTTTCAATACCCGCGTCTGCTTTATCATCGAATAAAACGCTCACGCTGGGCCTACTTTACGTTAATATTATATATCCTGTTCCATATAAGTCGTGATAAACAACACACAGTGCCTTAGAATCATTTCAGTTGAATACGAAAGAGCAGACGGTTTGATCGATCGTACTCCGTCCTTGATACCGATATACTATTGTACTACGAGAACCTTTGATAATGCGTAATACTACGAGCTGGCAAGATTATAGAAGTCTCTAAACGATCGCGTAGTGAGTAAATTCCTATCTCTATGCTAGAATGCTTTGCTCCCCGAAATATTTGTTTATTCAAGTGTAATTCGCAACCTCACTCAATTGTATACATTGTCGGGCGTTAATATATGAATCCACAGATAATTGTAGCTATGATATAGGTACAAACTTATTTATATGAAGACTAATTTATATAAATAGTTACGGACGAAATTTATACGCACTATAATATTATATCGTCGGAAATTCTTGTGTACTTTCAGCGCTATGAAGTACAAAAAAGCATTGAGGGTATTATTTGCGTAGAGAAGACACTTTAAACAATATCTAATTACAATTGTATTACAAGTAATCGTTTCAAAATCATAGTATTTTTTTAGTTATTTTCGGTAAGGTTTTTTTTATTTCTGGTCCATATGCATGGATAAACGAGAGGGAAATTAGCGAGTGCTTTGCGCTGATTTCCTTACTTACACGCACTCATAAGTTAGTATCGTTCTCGAGATTCGCTCGTATCGTTTTCGAGACGTAGTTTCGTTCTCGAGATTCGCTCAAGAAATTATTTAAAGTAATAACATGCTCACATTACCTTCAAAATATATACTTGAAAACATTGTGCATAAAAACAATAAACTGTTATTATGCAAATGAAAATAAATCGGATATTCCCAATTTAACACTCACGAAGATTGGTAGTAGTTCGTTTGTGGGGCAGAGTATATGTGTCTATAATAAAATACCAGAAGTTAAATCGAAATTGTCAGAAAAAAACATTTTAAGCAAATCATTAATAGGCATCTACTCAAATTGATGATTTTATAAACGACCAAAATGACTGGGGTCGTCAATCCAACTCATCCAACTAGTTATCCATAAAGGATAATATAATGTTTATTCCGAATAATTTAATTTGACATTTTTTTATTATTTTTTATTTATTTTGTTGCTGCACGATGTACATAAATCTAGTTTAGGGTTCTTTCTTTGCACGTGGCTTGCGTGATTTTATTATTTTTTTGTTTGTACAGTAACAATTTCTCGTTTATTCTGACTAAATAAATCATGACAAATTAAACTCTCTCTGTAGGTTTTATCTTTATCTCTATCTTTGATTATATAGCGATTTAGGTTTTATTACTCTATGCCGAATCACATTTTTTTCCTAAACGTCAAAATCTTTTTACCCAGCAATAAACTTTTAGTTGCCAGTTAGTTGAGTATTTTACAAAAATTAAAATTCACAATTAAATGAAACTACGTGATGTAGTATTATTTCTACTTTCTTTAATTTCTTTACCACGACCTAGGTCTCGTTGCATTACAACATCTTCAGGTGGGATATTAGCAAAGATAATGCTATAGATGAATCTTTACTAATATCCCACCTGAAGATGTTGTAATACAACGAAACCTAGATCGTGGTAAAGAAATTAAAGAAAGTAGAAATAATACTACATCACGTAGATTCATTTAATTGTGAATAATGAATTTCTACAAAATTAACGCCAAATATATTCAAAATTAAAATTGTTCTATTTTGTACCTACGATTTTCATTTTTTTTTCCATTTTTTTATATGTATTTTACATATAAAATTTAACAAGATTCATCTGACTTTCAACAAGGAAGCACGATGTTTGTATGTTGAATAAAGCTAAAATTGAAAATGGGGGGTGAATCGAAATATGTATGGGGTTGTCAAATTTCAACAAAACAATATTTCTTATATATATATATATATATATAATATTTCTTATATATATATATATATATATATATATATATATATATATATATATATATATATATAGTAAAAATAATATATGTATTGCAAAATTAAACTAATTTGTGAAGTGAAACTTCTTTGATATATTGGATAGATGAAAAAATATTTATACTTCAATAAAAAAATCCTTTTTTATTTTCTATATTTTCTCAATTACTATCAAATTTAAACCTTTCTTTATAATCAGCGCGCAACCTTACTGCATCAAATTAATCAAAAGAAACTGGAATAGTTAGGATAACCAACTGTTCCACTTCTACCGTACAGCACGAACCTTTCACCTTTATACTTTTTTTTATTTCGAGCCCTCAAACGCAATTTATTGTGCAAGAAATTTGAAATTTCCCCACATGTCCCAGTTTTTTTCTCCTTGGGAGAAAGGCATTTAAACTTTACCAGTAGATTGTTGACTAATTGATAATAAGGGGGTTTACATAATCGATTAAACTTAACTCCATTAATAACAAACAAAAATATTGAATTGCTTGATTGGCATGGACTTATGGGCCATCCTGACAATTTATTTTTAATAACAATTTTATTCTTGTTTTAAATATTTTGTCAATTATATTTTCATTTAATAGCTCCATTATCATAAACAGATTCTCTATGTTAAAAAAAAAACTAAATTATATTACAGTTGATTTACTTGCTGCGATAACCTGTGCAACGCTATCCTAAATTCATCTATTGGTAAATGAATATAAGTACAATGCTATTTGTAATATTCATTGAAACGATGATCACAGATAGCACTGTTCATTAACTTTGCAACTTACAAAATATTATTTTCATTTGATGTTCCGAAATAATATAAATTTTTGCATATTTATTATAAACTTCACTTCTATGTCTGGACCAAATCTTACTTATTAATTCCGTTGACAATATAATAGTATTATGTAGTCATGATGTAGCCAGGAAAGTCGGTACGGTACATAGAGGAAATTGTTAGCGACAGATAACCTATACATCGAGTTTATATTTGTTTTACTTCTTTCGTGGAGTAGTTTTTACCAACAACGTGATGACAGATTGAAGAGGGACCTAAGAGTACTTCTTAATAAAATGTAGTAAACACACTGTGTCTGGATTCCTTTTGCTTAGTTCAGTAAGAAGTTTCGACCAAAATGAAATGTTCCATCTGATAATAGAGTAAGCAGGAATATACTAGAACTCCTCAAGAGCAAACAGCAAATACGTCGCAATTTTTGTCTCTCTAATTAATATAAACAGAAATTAGTATTATGCGAATACCTGACCAAACTTCTCGACTCATTTCACTTGCCTCACTGACAAATTGAAGTCAAAATATACAGAATCCAAAGACTTTACGACTGTTCCAGTATCATATTGTAAAATTTTACCAGAGAGCTTGTAAAACTATAAAGCTTTGCTCTCACCCATGAGACCAAAGCGGAACTTAGCATCTACGACGCAGTAACAGTAATGCACGCTTGAGCGACCGTCGGGTCACAAATGTATATTAAACTCTTGATACACACGTTTATTTAAAAAAAATGTAAATACTAACATTTTTTTTAACTTCCTAGATGTTATATCCTCGAACTGCAGACGCAATCAACACGCAAGTATCCATTAATCAATAAGAAAATACGTACATCATATCCCCATAAGAATCGCACAGCCTTTAAACACTATGCATAACTATAAGTTAAAATATTAAATTCTAAAGTACTTACGACAGGCACAAATGCGATATCATATTAGAATTAAAATGCAATATCATATCAGAATTAAAATTCTAAATGCAATATCATATTAGAATTAAATACAAATGCACTATCATATTAGAATTAATATACTAAATTAATAATAAACAGGCACAAATGCAATATCATATTAGAATTTAGTAAATCAGAAACAGGTCTTTGTCCAGTAATGGCGATACAACTATGATAATCCATGAAACGACCGTAATATAACCGATAAAGAATATTCTCACATGTTTAACCGATTCAACATATGTTCCATAATTATTATGTTATTTATATTTAAGCACTCAAGACTAATGACTGGTACTACGCGCATCAACAAACGGGTCATACATAATTCATCGAACATTAAAATATTTTATAGACCGCAATAAACTTAGAAATAACTTATCGTGTGTAATTAAAAATTGTTAATTAAAATGAGATATCAATTTGGAAAGTTTTGTAACTGTTACTTTTTAGTTTGACAATATTCATTAATTGTTTCCAATCGCATATTAATAACATCACTGTGAGTATACTTTTTTAATTGAGTTATGTGCCTTTTAACTTCGAATTAACAAACCATAACCAGTTACATTAATTAAAATATAACTATTTTAAATCGAACGCATAATTAGAATGTATCGATTTATTTAGCTAACGTTATGCAATAGTTTGATCCTAAATTGAAAATTAAAATATTTAGGTTATTTGATTGATGATTGACTGATTAATGCATTTGATGTTGTCGACATATACATATATATATATATATATATATATATATATATATATATATATATATATATACTATGCATATTATATGTCACTTTGTTAAACATGATAATGTAAATTAATTAATTCACTCATTAATTCACACAATAGTCGCAAAATTGATATTATTATATTCGTCAATTTATTCAAGAACTGACTGTGGTTAAAGGAAGGATTGTTTAATAGTCGTTTTTTTTTCATTTTAGGTATTTTTTACCATTTACAAAGTATGAAGAACGACTATAGAACACAAGCGCACATTTTATTCTGAAATTACTGCACTGAAATATATTAAAAATAATCATTACTTAGGACCATACAATAAAGCCTCTTCACTATAAAATTAAGTGCATTTTGAAGCTCGGAATAATCAGTAGGCTAGTACTATTTTTTAAATTCTTTGAATATATAATTATATATAAATATACAACAAATTAAATATAACCATTTTCTCTACTAGATTTTAAGTAACACACTAACAAAATTCCCATCTACTAAGTAGTTTTCGTGGTATAAGCACAGATAAACAAACAAACAAACGTTATTTCTCAACTCTTCAACGTTATATTGAGACACCTTTTTTATTTGATTTCTTTCCCAAATTATTTTTCTATAAGAAATTGAAACTTTATTATAAAAAAATTGTATTTTTTGTGGTGTGCATACAAACAAAGAAACACAGAGAGAACAATTTCGAAAACACGCGATTCCTTCTTTGTAGTTTATTTATTGTCTAACCATGCCATTTCAAAATATCCTCAATATTCAGACCCTTTTACCCGTACTGGATTATTATATGTATAGATTAACTGTGCATCTAGCTAACAATAGGGTTGTTTTGCCCCATACAATTTTCCTCCTATCGCCAAAATAACATAGATCGTCGGAGTCGGTATATATCGGAGAGAGTGTTTGGAATGATCAGTCAAACCTATTTCTCTATAACTTGCACATTTTAAGCGGTGTTTCCCGTCTTCTGTTACATTTTTTATTAATGCTCTTTCCTTGCAAATCGTAGCATGGCTATATAAATAGTTTATAAACTGCCTTAATGTGTATTTTTTTTAAAACAAAAAGAATTTTTGAAATCTGACGTGTGGTTCGAAACAGTTGCGCGAACAAATAAATTAAAAAACAAAAATTTCCGCTTTATACAACAAAACTGATTCATGCCGTTCTTAAATATTGTACATTTAAATTAGTAGTAAAGGCGTATGCGTTAAGTAAATTGGTCGTAGATGATCGATTGAAGTTGGGACGTTAGTTAGCATATAAATTTCCACTAGGCTCATTCATAAACTGGACAAAGACGCTGTGAATGCGACACGTGTATTCTTATCAGGCATTCGCGACACAAGGTACAGCGGCAACGTGTCACCGTACTGCGGGCGGCGGCGCGAGCGTTTCAAGGTGAGTCGTCACCGTATTGTTTATTCACGTCACTCGAGACGCCAGAAGAGGGCTCACAATAACATTATTGAAGATACACTCTGAATTATAATTGATAGAGCCTCGAGCGACACGCTCTTTGGAGCGATACCAAAACCCCCAACAAATGCGCAGATGTATACGGGACTAAGCGCTGAATTTATCGAGGTAATTTTACATGTAAATAATTAATTTCCTCGCGTAAAAACCCAAGGTACTTTATTTTACCCAATAAAATTAAAATTATAATTATATTCAAGTAGTTTCTGATCCATATAAGCAACATAATCAATCTGGTCGAAAGTAAAATTGAATATAAAGAAATATACTGGTGTTAAACAATAATAACAATTTCCAATACAATTTGTCAATAAATAAGGTATGGATAAAAATAAGATAGTAACATATGGAGAAGTAACATATGATTTGACCAATTGCTAATTGAGTTGAATTAAGAGGATTACATAAATTAAGGTTGCAATAAGTATATATTTTAGGTTTCTGTGCCACAAACAGAATAAAACATTTAAAAAAAATGTTGAACCGACTTCAAATAAACGCCGAATAAGAAGGGCACTGATAATGAAAATACGAGTACTAATATGGAAGTTTTGCGCTTCAATGTGATTACCGAACGTAAATAAATTTGCAAAATAGTCCTACTGCTAGAGAGTTTTTAAATCGGTGCCAAATCAGTCAAAGGACAAAGACTAAAATTATAAGACAGATCTGTAAAAAAACTAAAATTATATAAACGATATTCGGATTTTATTTAGAAAAATATATCACAGCACATCTTGCGCCAGATTATCTTTCTTCTGCTTTCCTCTGGTGATCTTTTCCACCAAGTTCCTTTAGGTTTTTCTCCTTTTTATTAAATCATCTCTTATGAGGCTTTTTTGCCTTCGTATTTTTACGAATTTTCCTCAATGAATTTTGTAACAGATTCTATTTTTATTAATTCCTGCAATATATCCTGGCCATTTAAATCTGTTTTATTTGTTTCATTTATAGCATCGGTTTCCCTGAAGTCCCATCATTTTCAGAATGTTCCTAGTTCTCCAAATATTATTGTCCTAAGTTGACCCAAAGATTATCCCTAATACTTTTCGTTCTAACAGCAATTGTTTATGCTTTTAGAAAAACATTTCAGCGCAATTGGCCACAATTGACCTTATATAGTTGAATTTTGGTGTTTCTGGATTTAAATTTAGATTTCAATAGCGATAAAGTTTTAAAATATACGCTATACTTTAACATGCCACTTTTGCTAAAATTTTAACGTCAATTTTTTTCGTTCTTTATCAGTATTGGCCCCATATAAATTTCTCATTCTTTCAAAATCTTTGTATCAGTATTTTAAAAAGTTTGGTAAACTCTGATCGTCTCAAGTAAGTTTCGTCTTGCTAACATTAACTTGTAGAAGCATTTTTTACTCGTTCCTAAAAAAATATGTAAACGCCAAATTGAATCTTTGATTTGCTGATGGATAAATTCATTTTAATACTTAGAGTATTAATTTGAATTTATGTTTGTTTCTCGTGTTATATAATTGAAAAAGTTCCTAAATTCTAAATGTGTATTGCTAAATAAAACATTTTCCGTCATTATTGCTTATGAAATATATTTGAAAATATAAAACAATAAATTTATGTCATTACTTAATACTCAAAGGTAGTATCTATAAAAATGTTTGGTCTTAAAACGAATTTTAGCAAAATCGTTTTTTTTTTATAAATAATACGTCAATGCGGTTTGAATAGACAAATTTATGGGTCAATATGAATACAAACTATTGTCGTGACAATAATTTAGATACGATAATAAGAAGATGTCAATACAAGGAGCTAATGCTAGAGGTGGTATTATGTAATTATGAATGATAGAGTAAAGAAAATTATTTACGAATCTAAGTATATTTACATAAAACTCCAATCTGTGTAAAAATAACTCAGAAAATAAAAGATAAAATTTACGGAACAAATTTAGGGTTTCAGACAACGCATAAAAATTAAGCCTCGTATTCGAGATTTTACGTTCCTACATTCCATATATTTATGATGAAAGAACATACAAAATATTCCTTAGGTTTATTATATCTATGCTAAACATATATATATATATATATATATATATATATATATATGTATATGTACATATATATATATATATGTATTTATATATATATATATATATATATATATATACATATATATATATATATATATATATATATATATATATATATATATATATATTTATATATTATCTAACCTATTGGATAAATGAAATTAATAAAAAATTTAAATTTTTAACCTGTTGTTAAAATTATATAAACTGTAATGATATTTTTATGTTTTATAGACCTTGTTACGGATATATTAAAAGATATTTTAAAATGTATGCCTTAAAACTTACGCGTTCCAGGTCAAACTTTCTTTGTTGTGAATTATTTTTTTTATTTTTATGATTCTTTCTCATTTTTCCTGAAATGATTTATTTCTCGTTTTGTGTTTTCAACAACGAATTTGCAAAGAATTAGTATTTACAACAAATTATTTGCGAACTCTAAATTGTTCTCTTAAAATAATGATTGTTATTAATATAATTTTACTTAATTTTTCAAATACTCTTTTAAAATTATAAATGTAGGTTATTTATAAGAAATATCTAAATATTCATATTATTTCAGGAGATTAGATCAAAAAGCTTTCAATTAATTTCAACAAATATTTTCTATAAATTTAACATATAATATTATAGATATATTGTATTAATTGTATGATAGATGGTATCCGGCTAGGGTCATAAATAAATGAAACGCTGTGTGGTTATCCCTTTGCCTTCATTTGTCCAACTTTAAAAAAGAAAAACGAGCATTCTTGCACACTATATTATTGCCACCTGGTGATAAACTTTTTTTTATACTGCTGGCATTTTTTCCCGTGATATCAGCATAGCGTACATATTATAATTATTCAATTTTTTTTATAATGCCCAAATATGGTGTAGTGTGTCGTATAAAATCATTTTAACAATTCGTAAAAATAAACGTCTTTACTTTTTCAAAATTTTTCATTAGTAACATTACCTCTTTATATTTACTGTATATGTCGTGTACGTGCAAGACTCGTACATCCACATTTGTATTTAAATATAAATATTGATGTTTTTTAATATTTAACATTTGTTTTGCTATTTTCATTGCTACGAAAATTGATCATTGACTATGGTTAGAAACTTTAATTTCTCTTAAATTTCCTAACATTAATGATGGGGCCGATTTCAATTAGTTTCACCATTTCACTCATAATTTTTCATATCTAGCTGATAAATGTCTAAAAACAGTTTTATTTACATTTTAAAAACAAAAATACTACACTGATATTGACAAACTTGTAGCAAAGTTCTTATTTTTATCACTAGTGGCGCTGTAAACATTTGCATGTGACGTTTATGTTTTTTCCATGGTCCGTATAATAAACTGAATTAACCATAACGGTTAAAATTACAAAATATCCAATGCATCAACGATGATAATTCCAATTTCGTACTAACATGTATTAAAAAAAATATTTGAGTGCCGAGCACGATTATTGTAAATGAAACTTTTTAAAATCAGTATTTCCACGCGTCAAGTTTTTACCTCCTTCGATGTTACTTAACTCCAGCTATCGATAATCGGATGACTTCGTTATTAACGGCCGTGCTCAATTAGATGACGGTTTAATTCTCGATTCGTGCCTACTGCGCTCACAGAAATTACACTCCAGTAACTACTCAATACTCGCCAATTACGAGAATCGATAGGAGATTTGAAAGGTATCTCGAAATAAAACGCGGTTCGAGATTCAAAAAATGAGGTCGTCGCGCGAGCGTCGCTCAGTTCGCTAACACAATTATTCATCATCGGTAACGATCGCGCGCGAAAACGGAACTCGCCTCAGGCAAAAGTCACGACGCGGCGCGGTCAATAAATTATTTAACTGCCGAACTCGTAAATTTCATCATCCTCTCTTTTACGATTATCCATTCGTCGACAAAGTGGGATATTCAGCTGTATTGGATCAAAATAAATACTTTATACCGCTTCTTTCGGTAAGAGCGAAATAAAAAAGGCGGTTAATGCGCGAATCGCCGCATATTGTTATCGTTGAAGAATTATGACGACGACGGTACCGCCGAATGACATTAACAGTATTGTTATGTTATCTGCCACTGTGCTAACCCTTTCCTACCCGAATATCGTGACTTTATAATTAGTTAAAATTTCGCTTAAAGATAAACTTGTTCGGGGATATAGATCCTATGAAATAAAACTACATAGATTCAATTTATCATTAGTTTCATAGAGAAAAAGCCCCTATCTTATATTTATACAATATGAAAAAGCCCCTGTCTTATTTTATCCCCTATATTATATTTATACAAAATCATATATTCACAAGTTGATTATCTCTCTTCCCTCTATTCAATTTCAACATCCGATCCAAGTCCCGTAAACCTTCACCGAGATTGTCTTTACTCCAAGTTAATAAAAATAATACCAATTTTATAATCCCATAATTGCATTGCACAACGATATTGTTTCTCAAGATTCTTCTTTGAATATTTTTGAACGGAAATCATTCACATTTAAAAGGGAAATTCGAAGTAATTATTTATAAGTTAAAGCTCAGTTAAAATATAATTAATTGCATGTTCAGTGTATAGAAAATAAGATAACTTTCAAGTTAAAACTGGCATTACTAATTAATCATTACATTATGTAAAAACACAAAAAAAAACCTAACAAATGTATATATAAATATTCTAATAATAACCATTTTGTCCACATAAAATTATATTTATACTCGAGTTTTATATCTTTATCTTATCATTATGTAAAAACACAAAAAAAACCTAACAAATGTATATATAAATATTCTAATAATAACCATTTTGTCCACACAAAATTATATTTATACTCGAGTTTTATATCTTTATCTTATCATTATGTAAAAACACAAAAAAAAACCTTGCAAATGTATATATAAATATTCTAATAATAACCATTTTGTCCACACAAAATTATATTTATACTCGAGTTTTATATCTTTATCTTTTTATTATACATTTACGTGACTGTAACTTGTTTTGTGAGCATTTGAATAAAGAAATAAATAATATATAGAAACTAATACAAGTTGCAATTGGCTCAAATTTAAACACAAAATATTCTTAAATTTCATTACCAATTTAGACATAATATTATATATTAGCAATTTAGACATAATATTATATATTATTAAAATGTTACGTACTTTAAAACGATAAACGAAACCCTTATAAGATCGCTCACGTAAGCCGTGTGTCAGTCCGTCGGGCACAGTTAAAATTCGCATATTTTATGCATATCAAAAATATAGTAGGCAATATATTTACGTTGTAAAAAATTAATATTTGTAAATAATTTAATAGAAATTTTATGTACTCTTAAATGTTCATAAGTACCTAAATATGTTTTACTTGTACTTGACCGGTTTTTTTTTAAATCAATATATTGTTACTCAGAGTCTCGGATTCAGATCAAAGTTTTACAAAATTAACAAAATTAAAATCCACTGCACTATTTTTAATGAATTCTAAAAATTATATCAAATTGTAGACTTTATAGTACTGCTTTAAGAATAAACTTTGCAACAATAGAAATTGTTTGCAAAGACAAAGATAATTTGCAATAGTGTAGTTTATTACTACTAAATGTGTTGTTTTAGTAAACAATCTTGAGAATACTGGTTAATTAAAAACCACTAGTGAAGAAATATGAAAATCGATTTAAAATTAAGCAAGTAACGTATTTAAGATTTTCTTTATTTACTTCTATTTTCTTTTATTTACCGTTTATCGTTCTGTATCTTTTCTTTTATAAATGTTAATCATCTTGAACAATCAATCTACAATCGGTGACTTTAGATCACTTAATTCTTCAACAGTCTTCTACAATTGGAATCATTATATCACTTAATATTCATTAATCTTCTACAATCGGGGTCTTTAGATCACTTAATTCTTCAACAGTCTTCTACAATTGGAATCATTATATCACTTAACATTCATTAATCTTCTACAATCGGGGTCCTTAGATCACTTAATTTTTCAACAGTCTTCTACAATTGGAATCATTATATCACTTAACATTCATTAATCTTCTACAATCGGGGTCTTTAGATCACTTAATTCTTCAACAGTCTTCTACAATTGGAATCATTATATCACTTAATATTCATTAATCTTCTACAATCGGGGTCTTCAGATCA
The DNA here is from genome assembly GCA_039881145.1 of Druceiella hillmani. Classification (NCBI taxonomy): domain Eukaryota; kingdom Metazoa; phylum Arthropoda; class Insecta; order Lepidoptera; family Hepialidae; genus Druceiella; species Druceiella hillmani. Next base: position 109,530,424 of record JAYKKI010000001.1, on the reverse strand, counting down.
CTTAATTCTTCAACAGTCTTCTACAATTGGAATCATTATATAACTTAACATTCATTAATCTTCTACAATCGGGGTCTTTAGATCACTTAATTCTTCAACAGTCTTCTACAATCGGGATCTTTATTTAGATACTTCCTTCCATTCACCTGAGAGACTCAGAGACGCGATTGTGGTGTATTTAACAGCTATTGTCTCTGTTATGAAACTTACTGCTTGGTGATATAGTGATATATCTGTGATCTAAAATATTGGGAGAAACTTAGATCATACTCATTATCAAAATAACTAGTTAATAATTAAATTTTAAATGATGGCTTTTATTTTGTTTAACATAACTTATTACCTATAAAAATAGTGTATTACGAAATACAATTTCCTTATATACAATCAGTAAAAAGTTTATCTTGTTGCATGTTGTGTGGACGATTCTAATATATAAGTAATGAATAGCATATTTGATTATGTATAAAGTAGAACGAAAACTGCAAACATGGCAAACTTCGACCTCAAACACTTCATGAAGCAGCCTCTACGCCAACCTGTTAGTCGAGCTTTTCAACTATAATTTCAAATCCAATTACAATTATAATTAACAACACGCGTGGAAGGAATAACAACCCGTCTGCCGCAGAAATTAAATTCAAATTATAACATACGTCTCGAGTAATAAATCGTGTACATACGTCACGGGTCGCCGGTGACCCCGCCGGCCGGCGCGGGTTGAGCCGCTGGCGGCGCCGAATGAAACGCGAGAAACTCCAAGTGTACCCAGCGGGGCCATTTTCAATAACTGCTCACTCAATTATGTTTTTAGCATGCGGGCACTCTCCCGAGAGAGAGGCGGCGCTTTTTCGCCGCTTCTGCTGAGTGTGTCCAAATGATTGATACAATTTTCTCCGTTTTAAATCAAATTCGTAACGACATTACCATTACTTATATCACTGGCGGGTCGTTTAATGAAACCGAGTCGTAGAGAGAGACGTTTTTTATTTGGCTTTAATCTAATTATATTTCATTTTTATTAGAGACTACCATTGTGTTAACTGTAAGAAGCATGCATTAAATTCTTTAATGTAAAGTGCGAATTAGGTTAAGAGGTATTTTTGTTTATTTTTTAATATAACATAAAATAATATTTGTTTTGATTCTATGAAGATTTATAATATCTAGCATATTTCTATAATACATTTATTAATTATAAACAATGGAAATGTTTATACCAGTGCTCTCCCGTTCGCCATAAGAAATATAATCGTAGGAGATAAACGAAAATTATAAGAGCAGTATAGAATAAAGCCAGACAGAATTTTCACGAAAATTGCCTTTGGTACATTTTAGTACAATTAAGGTAAATTCGATATTTAAACTTTTCCTTTCTTTTCTTAGTCGATAGTTGCATACTTTCAAATTTTATGGGTCTTTAAAAGCGCATATACATATGTACGTACGTACTTACATATACACAGCGACGATGTGATTTGTGCTAAGCGACCAGCATTTTCTTTGAAAACACTCTCCTTACAATAATTTTACAGTATTGATGAAAGTAGAAAGGGACATAAATTAAAAGATATAGTATTTACAAGGTACATTAAACATTAACTAGAAATATTAATAAACTTAAAGGAGTTGAAAAAAAGTTTAATCGAGTATGAAATAAATTGTCAAGTGATTTATTCATTTTGGCGTAATAGCGTATGCATTTATGTACTGTTTAATTCTACGAAACGGTACACTTATGCTACACATACCTTCTCGCGAAAGGCGAGATATATATAATTTATTATGCAGAAATCGATTTAATTGTTTTATTTCACAATTAGGCTTATAACGTATTTGTATTATTGAGATCTTTATAGGTGTTGTTATCGAATTGTTTTTCGATAAAAGGAATATGTCATATTACTCGTATATAGCTTATAATATAACTCTGTAATAATGTGGAATATTTCACTCGGAAGTAAAAATGTATTATGCGTAGAATAAACTAAAAATATTTTTATATTTGTAATTAAATATTATATTCTTATCACATAGTATCACAAACAAATTTACGACATTGACAACGTAATCATGATTATATTAAGCGCATTTCACGTGGTGTTCATTTTGTTGTTATATTTTATTTATTTATAAAATGTATGCGAAAGTTTAAAATATGTCAAGATCGCAATATTGTTATTAACAGGTAAGAATTAGTTACTTTACCTCCGTATAAATAAACTTCATTTCGAACGCGTAGTCTTTCACACACTCTTTATTATGAACTAGCTACACGTCACATAAATTTATGGTTCCTCTTTTGCCTGGGCAAAAGAGGAACCATAAATTTATTTTGCCTTAATTGTTTCTTTTATACAACAATTATTTCTGGCGAATTTAATACCGATATTCTCAACAGTTTATTTAATTATTTTGTATTTTAGTAGAATACGGAACTATACGGTTGAATCTATTTAAGAAAAACTCTTATAATAAACAATATTTTATAGCGTGTGTGTGTGTGTACGTATATATGTATGTATACACATATTAGAGTTTTCTTAAAGCAGCATGTGTAGAACGTTAAATATCATAAGTATCTGGTATTATTTTGAAGTTAACCACGCATATTATTAAGTTGGTTTGTGTGTTCTTTGAAAATTACTTTCATAATTATAATTAGGAACCTTTCAAAACAAGGAAAAGATTAAATTTTTTTTTATTCTTATCGGTCCCTTTGGGTTATGTTAAGACAGACTTTTTAGTTATACTTATATTATAAAAAGGTTAGTTTTGTTTGCTTTTAGCGTTTGGCACAAAAGCAGTTCACCCGATTGGCATTATTTTTATACAACGTCGTTTTAGTACTTGTTAATGATTAAAATAATGTGGGAAGATATTGTAAATAACAAAATATACAACAAACTTCAACAGCACATATTATATAATATATATTGCGGAATGTATATATATATGTATATATATATATATATATATATATATATATATATATATATATATATATATATATATACATCCAAACGTGAAGAAAAAATAAATGCTAGGCAAGATTTTAACATTGATAATTACAACTCTGTAGAAAGATGTTTTATAATAAACTTGTAAAATAAGAACATTTTTACACTGATCTCACCTGACACTAACGTTATATTATACAGATGGGCATTAGTCTAAAAAATTAAGAGTGGTCCTCAAAAAATAGGCTAGCTCATGGATCTCACAGTCAGTGGTCGTCTGTTATTACTGCATTATTTTATGATCATATTCATCAAAATCCCCTGTATTTAATTTTTGGCAAGACCAAGCTGAGTTCCGTCGTTTTAGGATCATTCCGCAATATCTATGGGGAATGGACTAATTCGATTTGCCTTACGAATTTCCTATCCCATTCATACATATATTGTACTCGTTCGCTCCTATCTATAACTATCTCTTTTTTATGTGCTTTTTTACTCAACGTTCCATTTGATCGCCTGTATTATTTAATGTTTGAAATTGTATAAAGTTTCATAGTACACAAATGAATACACAAATGTGTACTCACTTGGCGAAACGATATCTTTAGTTAATTTTATAAGAGAATAAAGTGTATGTTTAATAAAACCTCATAGCCCATTACTGTTTTGAGGTTGAAACTCGCAGTCGATTCAGAAATAGTTATTCGACATCTGTCCGTCTGTTTGCCTGTCATAGGCTTTTAACTTATAAATGAAATATGATAGGGAATTGAAATTGAAATTAAAATGAAATACTATTTAAAATAATTTAAATGAAATAGTTTTTAAAATGACTTGAAATTTTATTTCAAGAGGACATCGAGGAGATATGGATGATCGTTGAAAATACTTCTTTGCGTAAAGCACAAATGTGATTTTTTGTTTTTTTTTTGACTGAAAAACGACGATTTCGTGGACCACCAAAATTATCAATTTTAGACTAATTTTGTCACTGAGTCTATTCCAATTACACTTTAACATAGAAAATTATAATTCAGCTCTAACATTTTCGATTTATTCCGTAAAATATTAAACGAAATTTTGAGTAATAAAATGAAGCTACATTTGAGAAATAAAGGAAATGATTAAGTCTGTTAAATATATTTATATAAATATATATATATATATATATATATATATATATATATATACATACATATATATGTGTGTGTGTGTGTGTATATATATATATATATATATATATATATAGTAAAAGTAATTTACATATTTTTGAATAATATAATAGAAACATTAGATATCCTTAAATGTTTAAACTTTTTGTTGCTAAGTGTGTACGGTACTCGCACTCTTTTCACACAATACAACATATTTTGTCAGGGTTGTCATACAATCACCCTCAGGGGGATAAACGTTATGAAATGTTTGAGACTGTTGTTGTTAAAAAATGTTTAAACTTAAATTGTACTATTCTTATTCTGAGATACTTATACAGTCCATAAGGTTCATGTAGCGAATTAACTAATACACTCAGTAAAACGTTAGTATAACTATTCCGAAATCATTATAAAATCCAACGTGGTAACGTCGCGTTTCATAAATAAACACGTAAAATATAAGGTCGTGTCTATGATAGTGAATACAAATTAGTTCTGTCACACGAGGTGGCGTCTTTAGAGTATCGTTAAAATTTATATTATTCTTTGCTTGTGTCGATTCTGAATAAATTTTTTTTAGTTATGAATGAGCATGAGATGCTGAAAAAAGTTAATGAGCTACGCATGAAAAAGTAACTAAAACAGCGTGAACAAATAACGGTTAATTTAAAATTTTCGCTATACAATTTTGGAAATATGTTACAATTCTCTTTAAAATATCCTGACAATAAATGAGGATATTACTCGAATTGTTTTAATTTAAAAATTGTCATTAATAAATAATGCTCTTCATGCAGCCACGTGCCATCAAATACATTATACTTCTTCTCGAAGTTTCAACTGTACTAATTGAAGTATATAAACCGTTTTCTTTAAAATAATTAGAAACAAAATCGAATTGCAAAAACCGACGTGTTGTCATATGTACTTGTCGAAATGTCAACTTTTTTAGGTTGTACCAAAATTAAACATGTGTAGACGTTAGAATAGTTCAGACAGATAAAGTTATAACGAGCTTCTGATATACCGAATACATTAGTATCGATTTTATCTATTCTTTATTTATACAAGATATAACTTTTTATTGAAATGTTATTAATAATAGTGTGAGAGAATTAATATTAGTGGTTACTTAATATTGCAAATATTTTTTCGGGTCAATCACTAAAATATAAGATGAAAATAATCTACACCATTTCTCGATTTGGGCTTTAATTACTTATAAATAATTTATTTTGACTGTAACAAAATATTGTTACATTTGCAATATTTTCGAATCGACCATAATTACATTTAAACATTTCACTATTATAAACAGCGCATGGTATATTGTGAAGTTCTCAGTTCACTTACAGTCTATCACGGTACTAACGTTTTACATTACCAGAATAATAGACTTTTCTTTCTGCCAAATATTACTCGTATATCTTACTTTTCAAGGACCAATAAGTTGCGTTGCGTAGTACATAGCTTTGATGAAATCGCGCGGTGCTCGGTGTGCGTAGGACGCTTAACCCTTGCGGTAACGTTAAGTCTCGAGAATGGAATAAGATAAGAACCATTTTTATTAACTACTAGCTTGTGCCCGCGGCTTTGTTTATGTGATATTAGGCTAATTAATAAAAAACGTTTTTTAATGAATAGATATGGATATGCACATAGATCAGTATGTGCACAAAGTTTATTAAAAACGCTAATAGATGGTGTTGGCGGTACCAAAATCGCAATATTAAGCAAGTCCGTTTTTTTATTCCATAATATCTAGATAAAAAGTATCCTATACGTTGCTATATTATATAAACTATTACCTTACCAAATTACATCAAATTCCGTTTAGTAGATTTCGTGTGATTGAAGAACAAATTAACAGACAGCCAGACATACAAAAATTCTAAAAACAGATTTTCGGGCTTCTATTTTCATTCTCGACGCTAAATAAATCACTTACAGTTTTGGTCTATCGGTAAATAATATAGACTTATTTTTCATTTTTTTTGTAGGTACTCTGGTGCTATCCCAATTTGGCAACATCTATATAATAGTAAATAAATGATCGGACATTGTCTACACAACAACTAATGGTGAGGCTATACAGCTATACAAGTTCAGACCTAGCTTTAAGCATATACTTTTATATAATTTAAAAACAAACAGACCATAAAAAATAAAATTAATTTCTGCGCCAACTGCATTCGAAATGGTCGATCACAAGAAGCCGGTTTTATTGACTTACCGCGTATTGTGGGGCGCGGCGGCTCGCGAGGCGGTCCGGCCGGTCCGCAAACCGGTATCCACGTTTACCTACCGGTTTGAGTTGGACTCCAAGTCGAATGTTTATGTGTTTGTTTGTCCGAGCTGAACAGTTAGTCAGGTGCGTTAACCACAAAGTAAGTTTGAACACGGAACGGGAAACGAATTAATAGGTAACAATATCTTTCTAATGCACACACGCCATTTAAAGCGGAGCGAGGATACTTAGCATATATGAAACTGAATTATCTGATGAGGATTTGACTTTAATGGGATATTGATGGCCGACTTGTCTGGTATCGTCTTCGATGATATAATCGAGCGAAACCATGTAATTATTTTCACCAAATTTTAGAGAGCGAGGGAAAAATCCTGGCTCCAATATGACTATATCACAATCCATCGCAGGACGTGACTTACATATCACAATCTATTGCAGGACGTGACATTTTTCGCGCAAACTTGTATCGTTTTACACTTGAAAATAGCTCAGCCTATATCGACGGTTTCGAGATTCAAGACATCTTCTTTATTCTTAGTGTGTATCTTATTTAATTGAGGGGAGAAAATCATGCATGTAGAATATTATTACAGAACATACGTCAGCATAGTAGAATAAAACGATCTTTATAGTATCGTCTCTTTAGTTACCGTGAGTTAATTGAGAATGAATCTAATTTTAAGTAGAGTAAAGCGTTCTCAAAGTTTGTTAAAAATATTCTAGAAATAAAGGAGACGTTGCGTGGCTCATTGCAAAGTGACATTCGCTATCTTTGTTGAATAGAAGTATTTTTGGTAGTTATAGGAGGAACTTAGAAGTTCCCTGCGTACTTGGATGGTATGACGCGAGTCTTTAACTTTCTTAAGATAATCTTTAAGACAACGCCGTTGGTGGTGAGCATTGTTATTATAAGTTTTCTACCTCAACTAGTGGCTTACCGTTAAGATTATCTACTTCAATATTATACATTGGTTACGGTTGGAAAAGTTTAATTAATTCAAAAAGCTAAGCAATGCTTAGTAAACTTGACATAGGTACTCAGTAATAGAACGTACAAATTAGCATGAAAAATCTAAAACCTCGTTTTCCGAAATGTGCAAATTACATCGGTACTAAGAGGTCATGTACACAATAGATAATAGTAAAGTTTTGGTATCTAAATACGAATGACGATATATTACGAATCTCATAAAAAAATCTCTGTAGAATCCATGCGAACTCTTCCGATTTACTTTGGTATGGAATACTTATCAAGCCTTCAGGACGTTAGTCCATCTGTCCTATTAATTTTATTTAACCTTCTGCAACAGATTTATGAAAAGACTTTAATTAAAAAAATTTCAATGTAATTCTAAGAAAAAGAGAGCGTATTTAAAAACATTTTTAATTTTTTTTCAATCACAAATATTTGCAAAGAGTTAAATTAAGTACTCGAAGAAAATGTTTAAAAATTCATAACCCGATTATGGATTTTTTTAAAAATATACAGAAATATCCCCACAACAGGGTTTTTAAAAGCCTACACATAAATCTCATAATGATTTTGGGTCTCACAAGGAATACATATGATTTTAAATGTAGATTCTTTATGACACCTAGAATTAATATCAGACTTGAGACCGTAAGGGACGTTCCAGGGTCTCCGCATTAATTACAGTGGTGAGATGATGAATAATGTAAAAATTTTTAAAAAGTATACATATATATATATATATTTGTGTGTATATATATATATATTTTTTTTTGTGTGTATATATATATATACATATGCAATACTTTTAATATGTATGTGTTTGTAATATGTATAGCCTTCTGTGTTTTTGAACCAAATGTAAAAAATTAAAAAAATATTTGCAAGTAGTGCGCAGTGGATACGTTCGTATCAAATTATTTCGAGTATATTATTTTAGAAACTTTGCATTAACTATAGAACCCTAGTCGTACGTATTGCGGTACCTTCTTGACTGGTTTTCTGTTAAAATATGTAAACTCCTACGAATTACGTTTTCATTACGCATTTAATACTCGGGTTTACAGAAAATATATTGAATATATTTGGCCTTAATTTTGTAGAAATTCACTATTCACAATTAAATGAAACTACATCATGTAGTATTATTTGTACTTTCTTTAATTTCTTTACCACGACTTAGGTTTCGTTGTATTACAACATCTTCAGGTGGGCTATTAGCAAAGATCTTTGCTTATAACCCACCTGAAGATGTTGTAATACAACGAAATCTAGGTCGTGGTAAAGAAATTAAAGATAGTAGAAATAATACTACATCACGTAGTTTCGTTTAATTGTGAGAAAATATATTTTTAGATAGATAAATACGCGGCGTTTCGCGGTTTTACGGAGATAGGGCGGTGAGTCAGGAATCGCCCGGTAGATTTGTTACTAGGGAGTTATTGGTTACTAGTGTGGGAGCCTATAAAGAACACACCAATACACGCATTCGCGCATACATTCAGCTTTACATACACAGGTTGTAGCAAAGTGTGTGTCTGTTATTAATACAATTGACTCTTTGCACTAAACTAAATACATTTGAAGCGTTTTTCTGTAAAAGATATGTTGATATCGTAATTTTGACAGTGATTTTTTTCAGAAAGGGTTGAGATTTAACGTATTAACCTTTATTTTAACACTGCAAATATATATATATATATATATATATATATATATATATATATATATATTAAACGAGGCAATAATTCAGAAAGGTTTCTTAAATAGGAACAAGGCACGCAGGAAATTCATCAGCCGAACAGCAATAAACGATTAAATTTCAGATAACATTTTTTTCTCCAATAATTTCAGTTTAATTCACGCTTCAAAATATTAGATGTAAAGATCGCTTTAAATGGTCACTACAAGACGATATGTGTTATATTAGTTACTAGTTTTGACTCCCGGTTTCACCAGAGTCGAGTTACCTTAATTATGCTGCCCCACTCCCCTCGCGGTCTCTAAGCGCCTTTCGTTATACGATATGGGACATCATATAGAGTAATATGGTTACAAAAATCAACGCTAACAAATGATTAAACAAAGTAACTTTTCTGCTCTATATATTAGTATAAATTTAATAATATTAAGCGTTAGTAGGATATAACTTCTGGAATCGATATACAGAATCGCTTCACTACGTTCGATAAAAAAGGTTATATATTTATAGTAAAAGAGATAAATTTCTCTATTAATCTGTCCTTTTCACACTACTAAATTAATATACTATACAAAAATATATTGCATGTGCGATACTAGTTAGATACTAGTTAGATACTTTTCACACTACTAAATTAATATACTATACAAAAATATATTGCATGTGCGATACTAGTTAGATACTAGTTAGATACTTTTCACACTACTAAATTAATATACTATACAAAAATATATTGCATGTGCGATACTAGTTAGATACGCGCCTGACCAGCTTTTCAGTGTATATTTAATTGAAATTAGTATTATCAACTACTCAATAATTGTTATTAAATAATTTTCCTAATGTTATTAGGCAATTGTTTGTATCTGTTTTAATTTGATAATTATAATGGCCTTGTTCATGTACAAAATTAAATATAGAAAAAAGTTCCTTTATTAACAAAGGCTATTTAAGTCCAAAAGGCAATAAAAGCTAACATAACTTAAGGAAAGTCGACAATGTCCATGTAATGAAATATATATATTGTAAAAATTAGTAAAATAGAATTTTTAATTAAAGAATATTCATTTTTTTCTTGATTGCATGGTAATACAATACAATTTACCTTTGGTATTTCACGAAAAGAATTTTGCTATATGATAACCTGATTTTAACATTTATTTCACGAATATTTAACCTAAATGTTACAAACAATTCTATTTTAATCTAAATTTCTAATTAATGAAAATATGTTTAAAAATTAACTACTTATGTATTGTGGTTATCGTTCTTGTAATGGTTTGTTCTTGTAATTCTTATTTAATTTGTGTTAACTATAAAGCGGATGGCCTCGACATTAACGTGTTTTTTGTTCATGAAGTCGAATTGCAAGTTCCTTTGAAGGCTATTGTTTCTAAGATACACGTACGTTTATGCTTTAATTTGGAAACTTTAGATCATATTATAAAAATTTAATTTGGAAACTTTAGATCATAGTATAAATTAGTACGTGTGCAACGAAATTTTGCCGAATTTCGTGACGTGATTGATACCTTTGTGAATAACGGACCGACAGGAAGTAAGGGGATTAATTCATACATCTTACCTATTTATGATTATAACTCGTTAGGTTATTTCAACAATTGAAGTAAACTATATTATAATTATCAATTAATTAGTTCTTAATGCTTACTTAGTCTTATGTTAATTAAAATATTTGTAAGTCAGTGTTTAAATGTGTATTATATTGTTTATTACTACATATTTATAACAGTGTTTTATATGGACCTACACGAAGATTAAAGTTTAAAAAAAAACTACAAAAAAGAAAGAAAAACTACAAAATTAAATTTAAAATTTTACGACCGCAAAATTGAATAATTATAGTTTTCCGGGAATATCGGATTTCATGAGATCAGAAAAAAATTAAAATTATTAACCCTTTACATGATACCACAAATTAATTTCTAAAAGGTTTACATAATAAGATAAAAATAGACGAAACCGCATATCTCAACTCTGCTTGGCCATACCCACTCTACTACTTAGCCTAGTCTAATACAAAAAAATCACTCTAGTTGACATTTATTGTTCAAATTTTACATTTTCAAGTAAAATCCTACGGTTCGGATACAACTAATCCCATTTGGGTTTTTGGTTGCTTTTTAGGGTTCTATACCTCAAAAAGGAAAAAACGAACGAACCCTTATAAAATCATTCGCCTCTCTGCCTGTCTGCCAGAATCGATTTTCTCAAAAATTATTTGATATAGATACTTAAAATTTGGCGTACTAATATAACAAATTAACCCGCATATTTCAGTATAAACATATTTAAATACTTTGATAATTTTAACGAGATTTAATTACTGGCAATTATGTTTTAGCCTTATATATCTTGTGGGTCGTTTGAAAGGGCCAGAAAAAAGAAAATAGAAATATTTTTTTGACAATTTTAAGTAGCAAACCCTCAAAGATTTGCACCAAAATGTTCAAAAACGGCATTCTCAAAATTCTCCCATCCTCCCTCCATTTTGCCAAATCTACTGATGTTCAAGGCAATATATTATATAATATGGGGAAAAATTATACTAAGTTTTATAAACACCACAATATATTTACGAATAGTGCAGTAGATTTATAAATGGTATAATAAACTTATAAATGATAATATAAATGGTATGATACATTTATAAACAGGATAAAATATATGTAATTGGTATAATAGACTTATAAATGGCATAATAGAAACACTAATAAAATAAAATAGAAACACAAATATTTGCATGTACCTTTATATACGTGGAAGTCTCGTATTTAAAGTACAACTCCTGCTTGGCAATTTTTTTTAATAAAATTTTTGCTTACTTTATTGTCTAGTACTAAAGTGTTTGCAAATTATTTTAAAACAAAAAAAACATCAAAAATGAATCTAACGAATGCAAAAGTGTTTTTTCCTAATTTTCGGTTTCTTCGGAAATGAGAAAGAGGTGTTTTAGTATATTTCTGAGGACATACTAGCAAAATTATGGAAAAAATATTTGGGGGCCATTTTAATTAGTCCTTTCAAATCACATAATTAAACGATTTCGCACAACATATACGGAATCTAAAAAAATATTTTTCGCTTCTTTGTTATAATACAATTATTTTGAATGTTACATGCGGACGGGACGTGGGTGATCTTAATTACGTAACGACTTAATATATATATATATATATATATATATATATATATATATATATATATATATCTACATGTACACTTACATTGCAACACAAGATGTTGAAGTTAAAAGTCGTCAAACTCAATTTAAGTTGTACATAGTTCATAACAAGTGAATGTATATATTTCCAAACTTCAAACTCTTAAGAATATGTCATCAGGGATAAAGACGATATTTGAAACTTCATATATTTATACCAAGTGAATTAACTTGTTGACTGATGGTTAACGATGTAAAGTTCGTCTCTCTACTTCTTCTTCGTCGCTTGCGTGTTAGCAGAAAGTAAACAGAGTTTGTAAGCAGATAATTTCACATTTTAGCTCCATTCAAATTATATTAACGATATTGGAACACATCTCTCTGCGATCGATCAGTGGGCTCCAAGAATGGATCTCTTTATTAATTATAACAAGTTTACCACAATTAGTAATCATAGGTTATTAGTACTATGTGAGACTTCTCTCAAAAATTTACACATCAAACTTACCATAAGCCCTAAATGCCACTATGAATTTTTTTCCTTCCAACTGTCGAAGACCAGTCTGCTGATCAAACAAAATCTCAATTATCTCAAATAATAATATCTGTTGTTCAACATACTTGTGCGTTTCGAAAGGCTTCTAGAATTTACATCAGTAAAAAAGCGGCTGAGTGCGAGTAGAACTCACACACGAAGGGTTCCGTACTACCATAAAATATTAACACTATTTTTTGGTAAATAAAAAATAGGTACCATACCAACACGTGATACCATACCAAAAAATAAAACTTGCCAAGTACGAAGAATTTGCATTACGAGGGTTGTTTATATATTTAGGCACTTGTAAATATTTAAGGTTATTTTCTTTATTATTATTAATTTTCCATATTGTAAAAATATTACCTACTATATTTTTCGCAATTTATTTTGTCGTGATAGAGGCCATAGTCACACATATTATGTAAAAATTTCAAGTGTCTGCCTGTTACGGTTCAAAAGATACAGATAGACAGACAGACGGACGGTGGAGACTTAATAATATGGTCTAGATTTTACTCTTTGGGTACGGAAACCTAAAAACTAAAAATTACATTATACAATTTCACATTTATGGTGAAAGAGCTATACTCTAGCTATGCTTCCGTTACCCAGGCTATGCTCCGTTACAGTAAGCTCAATTTCTATGTAAACAGCTGTTAATGAAAGGCAAAAAATAATTTAATGATATGTCATTTTTATAATTTTTTCTTTAATTTGCCTTTTTTCTTTGATTTAAAAAAATTAAATCTTTAATTTGCGAAAATTGGTCCAATGCTTATATAACTAGGCAACGGCAACTAAATATAACTACACACTAAATATAATACTAGGTATAAATATGCTAATCATGTGATATCATAAAATACACTCTATACCTGGCAAGACTAGGCAGCATTTATTAAGCTAAACAGGCACTCTATACATGGAATTTCGAAATTTAGTATGAACGTAATACCGACTTCTGTCTCCGTATCATTATGTGATAAACTTTCAACAGAACTGTCACTGAATTGCAACATTCATTATTTGATAAATGACTTCTTTCACTGTGATTTAACTTAATCTACTATAGGTTGGTTCGCATCCATATTTGTGTAGAAGCACTTTATATGTTTTTTTTTATATTACTCACAAATGTATGAGGCAATAAAGTATTGAAATTGATTTAGTTTCATAAGACTGGACATATTATTTCATTTGATATCCATCATTTTCCCATATTGTTATTGATAATTCCACTTTCACTTGTTGAGGGAAGCTATTACGTTGAATTAATAGGTTTGTAACTGCAGACGTGCATTCTAGCAGTGAATAAATTAAAATTATTGACTTTAAAATAAATTATAAAACCTCTAGCATCGAAAACAGTCTAAGCGTCGAGTACTTTTGTGTGACCCTTTTCATAAAGTATCTTGTGACTTTACCTAGCTTTTTACATATAAAATTATTTTTTACATTTATATTGCCTTTTTAACATTTATTTAGTTTATTGATTAAATGTTACTGACACTTCGCAACTCGATGAGTGTTTTGCTACAAAAGCAATCTGTTGCGACCAACAGTAATGCAATATTATTAAAGTAATAAAACGTAAATTACTGATACAAGAAAATTAATACTAAATGTCTATAGTATTCAAACATGAACATTTATCAGAGGTATAAATTCAACATTAATATTTCAAGGTAACATATAGATTTTAGGTTAGGTTAAACGACTTCGTTAACTTTAGAACACATTATTCATATTCAATAAAATAATACTTTAACAATGAAAATCGAAACTAGGTGATGTAGCATTATTTCTACTTTCTTTAATTTCTTTACCACGACCTAGGTTTCGTTGCATTACAACATCTTCAGGTGGGCTATTAACAAAGGTACCTCCTAAAGATGTGGTAATACAACAAAACCTAGGTCGTGGTAAAGAAATTAAAGAAAGTAGAAATAATGCTACATCACGTAGTTTCATTTAATTGTGAATAATAAATTTCTACAAAATTAACGCCAATATCAATAATGAAAATCGACTTCAAAAAATATGAAGAGAAAAAAATGAAACACTTTTTTTAAATTAAAACACCTTTTCTAATTCTAGAGTTCTTAGGGTTCCGTACTTCTATCCTATTACTTCGTTGTCTGTCAAGGTCCTTTTTTTCAGGAACGCGTAAAGGTATCAAGTTTAAATTAATATCAAATACTTAGGTCTACGGTCCCTAAAAATACCCTAAAAATACTGTCATTTATGCCACATATTTTGACACTCGTAAATAAATCAAAGCCCCGTCGACCTAGAATCATGAAAGGCAAGAAGTAAAGTCTTACATCACTAGTAAAAGATAAAATTTGCAAATCGTTAATTTGTACTTATATCAAATAAAAGTTTTTTTTTCAATTTGCGTCTGTGAAAGATATAGTTAGGCAATATATTTTCGTTCTGAAAAATTAAAAATTTGGAAACAGTTTAATAGATATATTTTGTACCGTTAAATGTTCATATATGACTAAATGTGTACGAAACCCTCGTCGTGGGGGTTCCACTCGTGCTTGACAGGTTTAATTTCTTACGAGGTACGATATCCTAAAAATATCAATTTATATGATTCGGAATAATATTTAAAGTATATTATTCAAGCAACAAAATGTTTAAAGTTTTATTTTGCCATAAATTTTATGTGCTTAAGTCCTTAGTTATAACAAAGGTTAAATTTGCAACAGGTTTTATTCTATTAAGATGGGAGACTGTTAAAATAAACAAAAACAAAAAAACAAAACACACAGTGCCCATCCCGAAATTCTAAGTTAAATTGGGGAATAAAACCTTTAGTAACCAATCCGTAATAAGAAAAAAAAGAAAGGTTCGAAACAAAAAAATTACTTTAACCCCTTTCAACTATGGCGCTCAATTCTACAAGTTTTCTTTGCATCACCTGAGTAAACCAAAGTTTCATTTAAATATGAAAATGGATAAAAGATACGCCTGCTAGGGCCGAATATTCCAGGTCACTTATATTTAAAGGTTGAGTACACAAGTATAACATTTCCATTTTCAATTTTCTTTTGTATCTATGACGATATAAAAGTATTTTTTATTTTTAGAGCAATATTTGGATACTCATGACTTATTTTCATATGAAATTTTGTAACTTATCCTAATCAAACTTGATATACTGTTGGCAGAGTGGAAGATGGGGAGATAGTCAACAAAACGATCCTTCTACCCTTCTCTTTCTATGGACATCTATAATAATATGAGAAACAACTTCAAACATTTTAAATAGCTTTTGATTTAGTTTATTTAAAAAATAACAGCTTGATCTATCAAATTACAAAACGTTTAATATATTCACGAAAAATTTGGAATACAATTATGGCGGCTGAAAAAAAATATGTGTGACGCCACTTTCGTTTCCTTAAGGTCAGTCGCTTCAAATACCGACCGCGCTCGACAATTAACTTCGATTACAAAAACATCGATATACTATGTTAATATGCTAACCAAAGATTTTTAAAGGACTTCATGGCCTTAAAAAGACAAATGATTCTCGGGCCTTGTTGAGTTTTTTTTCACGCAGGTCGATATGCACTAGAGGTATTATTTTTACTAAATGCATTAGAAATCAACTTCTCCAAAAAACAAAATTTTATAAGTGATATCTGAGAAAGGAGTATATATGGAAAAGATAATTGGAAAATAATAAAAAATGGTCTCTTTAAAGCAAAGGGATATCGTTTAAATCGCTAAATCTATGACAGCCTTCCATGAGTCTCTCGTTTCAAATCCTACCTTCATGACCGGGTACACGGGTAAACGGGCAATTAAAATTCCCCGAAAATTTCCGGAAACGATTATCGACATTAACAGTAACAAGTGTTCTTTCCCACTCCTTTTTTCTTATTTTCATTAACTCTATAGTAAAATAATTCTCATAAAACTACCGTTTATATGCTGATGATTTTAATGACCGTCATGGCTATAACCCTAATAAAACTTGTTGCTGCATTGATATTTTGCATTCAGACTTAAATCTCATCCATTAATTTTCCAATACGCACAATCAAGTGATTAATTAAAGACCAGGATTATAGAGATATGTGTAATCTGAATTTGACCGAGCAACTTCTCAATAAATTATAACAACTTCAAAACCTGTCTGTTCGATTTATCTTCGACCTCAAAAGAACATGACATCTGAAATCAGTCATAATTCAAATGATTGGAGTATCGCTATCGATGAAACCTACATCTTTCTTAATAATCGATTCACTTTTTCATATCTCTGATTCAAATTCCACCACCCGTCAACTGATGGTCCATGTTTGAATAATCGTTCACTATATTCGTCATAAAGATATGTTGTTTGCTAACCGACTTCATAAAAGAAGGAAGTTTTGTATTGGACCAGTATATTTTTTTTATTATTTATGTATATTCTCTCGTCATTTTTTGCGGGGTAGACCCGGTTTTGATAATTATTTTTTAGATGTTAGAACATACTTCTTAGATAGTCCCATATAAGTATAGTCAAGAAATAATAATGAATTCCGGAGATATCCTGAGGAAATCTTTGACGGATGACAGAATAGGACCCGTATTCTGTATTTTTAGTACTTCATTCATAGATCGTGAGCAGAGTTTGATGATGGAACCAGAAGGTCATGAAAAAAGTTCTCAATTAGGAGAAGTAGATTAATAGAGTTTGAACTTGTTTTATTTGTCTTGTCCTTTGGTTATAAATGGTGACCGTGGTCTGACTATGGAGGCGGAAAATGGCGACAGGAACTCCTCAACGGTTAAGAGTAAACCCATCGGTAAGGAGTTTGGTCTCGTCGGTATACGGTTTGTCTTAACATAAGTAAGAAAATAACAAATTAGTTAAGTATGTACAAAGCTGTAGATAGTCAACTTCGACTATATTGAAGCAAAAAGATAGCAAAGACACTTTCCTATGCACGTTTT
The DNA here is from genome assembly GCA_039881145.1 of Druceiella hillmani. Classification (NCBI taxonomy): domain Eukaryota; kingdom Metazoa; phylum Arthropoda; class Insecta; order Lepidoptera; family Hepialidae; genus Druceiella; species Druceiella hillmani. The sequence goes on along the minus strand of JAYKKI010000001.1, from coordinate 109,512,703 downwards.
ATGCATATATTTATGTAGGTGTATAAGAATGTATTCCTCTTCAGTGAATGCAGCAAATGACTGTAAATGAGGTGTTATTGAATTTTTCAATATTGCGATTTCTATAAAACCTAAGCCTATGGGATACATATATTGAGAAAATAAAAAAAATAAAAAAAAATGAATCGAATTCAAATAACATGCTGAAAAGTATAAAATAAAATAACTTTGACAAAAAACAACTAAAAAACAGAAAAAAATACATATATGTTTTTGAAAACATTACTTCTAATTGATAGCTTAAAAGTAAATACAAATAGACTAGTATTTATCTGCAACTTTCTGCTGGACATTATTTTTGAAGTCGGTGCCTGCTTGCTCTATATAGTTCGACACTGACTTAAAAAGAGTGTCAAAATAAAAAAAGGTGGAGTTAAGTAAATCAGGTCTAGCCTACTTGCACTAATTTTAATTTAGGAATTAGAAGAGGTGTTTTAATTAAAAAAAGTGTTTAATTTTTTTCTCTTCATATTTTTTGAAGTCGATTATCATTATTGAATATTTGGCGTTAATTTTGTAGAAATTCATTGTTCACAATTAAATGAAACTACGTGATGTAGCATTATTTCTACTTTCTTTAATTTCTTTACCACGACCTAGGTTTCGTTGCATTACAACATCTTCAGGTGGGATATTAGCAAAGATAATATCGCTAAAAATTATTATCTATTGACAAGCAAACTTTCAACAACGAGACTAGTTAATAAGACGTCAAAATAATTCTCCCACCTCTGTAACAATCGTCAGTTCCATACATATTAAATTTTATATAACTAAAACTCTTGGTCACATTAAATTTAATGACTTTTGAATATATTTGGCGTTAATTTTGTAGAAATTCATTATTCACAATTAAATTAAACTACGTGATGTAGTATTATTTCTACTATCTCTAATTTCTTTACCACGACCTAGGTTTCGTTGTATTACAACATCTTCAGGTGGGATATTAGCAAATCTTCAATTGTGGGATATTAGCAAAATTTCAAAGGATCTTTGCTAATATCCCACCTGAAGATGTTGTAATACAACGAAACCTAGGTCGTGGTAAAGAAATTAAAGATAGTAGAAATAATACTACATCACGTAGTTTCATTTAATTGTGAAATTTAATGACCTTCAAATAATATTTTGAAAAAATATTTAACTTGCTGTACATAAAATAATAATAAAACAGTAAAAATAAGATAATACTAAGTCACCAATGGAAATAATTTGCGTTTTTGTAGCAGCCGAAACGTTCATTATAATTGATTATTCTATGATTAATGAGAAGAGTGCCATTTGGAATCGATTTTGTAAAACCATAATAATATTTCGAATTATAATTAGGAATAATTTTGGAAAAACTTCTTTGCACTTGAGTAATCGTACATTTTATACTGCCGTCCGATATCAGTGTAAACTAACAGTGTTTGGGATACTACTAGTATGCTACAGATAAAATAGTACACACAATCAGTCATATCTAGATTCTGATACCTGATTTAGTTAGAATTTCGATGTTTACTTGTAACGCTATATTGAATGAGGATCTACCAATGAATTGAGAATAAACTAAACTTCTGATGATATAAAAAAATAAATAGAGTTGTTCTCACGTTATTTCGTATAATTGAAATTATCCAACATTATCTCTCAATATCGTGTATCTTATAGATAGGAAATCGTTCCATATCATTTCGAAATCTTGCAAGTTGAGTTTGCCTCTTGCAATAGGAAATTTATTGTCTATAAAACGAAATAATATTTGATATAAAAATAAAAATAATGAAAAATGGAAACGAAAGTAATAATTATGTAAAATAGTACGTTGTCAAAATTGATAAATAGAAATGAGACTTGGATAAAGTATAAATTATAATTTCGTTTCTAAGCTGACATTCGAATTACAATTCAGTACTTCAAAATGTAATAACGGATATTAGATTCGTTATACCTCTCAAAATATCTTCTCTCTTTGTTCAAGCTTTCGACGAGGAGACTTACTTTAATAGAGAATATGCTAAATTAAGATAAACCATTTATAAACGAAACGTGACTGTCGACTTTCACAAGCGTTTGTTCGAAAAGCTCAAAGAAAATATACTTTATTCTCTTTCTACTGCCGCAGCTCAGCTAGCCGGTACAATTTACGCGCAACGAAAAAGACTAATAATAATAGAAGAAAATAGAATGAATGATACTTAATATTTTACTTACCATACTTACTAAAAGAATTGGTTACACAAAAAATTAAAGCAAGTCTAGCAAAATTTCACCAGTATGAATGTTAGGATTTGAAAGCACTAACAGAGAAATGGATAGAAAAAACAACTGAATACGTAGAAACCTACGAAACCTACCTGAATTGGTGGAAAATACCAGAAAAGTCGGCAATTATTGGCAACTCATCTTCTACAATAGCCTTTCATCTACGTATCATGTTACTTTGTGCAAGGAAGAGGATAGGTTAACATATTAATTAAATATACAATACATAAAATGGACTATTCTACAGCGAAGGTCGCGATAACTATTTCTTTTTGAACAACTGTACTGTGAATTGACAAGTTAAGTTCTTCACGCAAAATCAGAACCATGAATGAATTGAATTAAAATGAGAACAACGACTATTCGTCGTAAGGACAAGGATTATTAAATTGAGGACATATATTGGATCAATTTCACTTTCCGAATTAAAATGACACTTTTTGAATGATTTTTTAAACGTTTTTTTAGTTTTAAGTTCTAAAACGTAGAAATAATAGAAAATAATACAAGTAATATAATCACACAGTAACTCTAGTTAAATTCAACACAAAGCGATATTTTTGATCACATGAATAAGGTTGAAATTGCACGAACTATTTTTTTTTCAAATACCTAATGAGATGAATGGGCAAACTAATGATGAATATGTCAAATACTGACATACAAAAGGGAATTAATTTATCAAAAACTACTCTAAGAGTACCAGCGAAAACAAATAACAAATTTTTTTTTCTAGGTATTTCTAAAATTGTGCAATGCTTGTGTAAAAAAAGTTAAAAAAACAGCAAAGTAATTTTCATTCAAATAAAGCAATACAAATAGTCTTAATAATTGTCTTAAAATTAAAGACAATTATTAAGACTATTTGTATTAACTTACAAATCATTTACCTGTCTTGATTGTTAGTTTCCGCTTATAAGTACAATCATTATAATTTTGTGACGGAAGTTTTGTTAATTTCTTTTCTTTTTAGGTATAATCAATTTAAGGGCTTTGTTAAAACATACCTGCGATTTTAATCTTTTCAATAATTCATTTATAAATTTTTGTTTCTATATTTAAATCTATTTGGACAATTAACTTCTCTTGACCTAATTCTTTAAACCCAATTGCTCCAATTACCATTTGACCTAATTACTGTAAATTATTGTCCCCCTCTGTAAAACTCTTTGACCGTTTCAACTTTCTTGGTCATATTCCTTATTATGACCATAAGCTGGATGAGTGAACTTCAGGAATTCATGTTTATGACAAGATACTTTGAAAAGAAAATTTATTATGTTTGATTTTCCCACTTTGCTTTTATCCTATTTTGTGTGCTTGAGGTTTAGCAGGCTCATTGCACTGATTAATGATTCTGGTAAAATTGTAATGTTCCTATCTATTGATTCAATAGCATTATTATTTGTTAGGCATTATTTATGTATTTATTATATATTATGCACTTGATTTATGTATTTATTATATATTACGCAGTTATGTTTGTAGATTTTGTGGAGGCATAGAAATTAATCTGAATTCATAAATCAAAAAATAATATTTTGAATGTACTTCTGTATTTCCTTGACTATATTTTTATATTCTTTTAACTACGGTAGCGATCTCTCTTAGCCTTTTCCTGCCTCACAATAATTCTAGGTTGTCACCTAGAATTTGGCTTTCTTGCTTGGAAAATTGTTATACAGCCACATCATAACGTAAGAATATTTATTTTTTCTATACTAATACGAAGCGCCATATGTTAACATGTTCATAGTAGTGATACGGAGTAACTTCATAAAAATGGAATTTAATTTTTCTGCCAATGTGTCCACATTGCTGGTTTATTGCAAGTTATTCGCCTTATTTGTACTATACAAAGAAAATAACTTGTAGTCTCTCTTTCCACTTTCATAAATATCACCATAGGTTGGTTAAAACTTCCTCCAAAATGCAAGCTTTGTATGCTATAATTTTTTTATTAATCCATGTGTATTACTACTTGATAATTATGTGTGGACTCTTTCAGTTGTTTTATGGTTTAACATTGATTTAATATGTTTACAGTATAAAATGCAAAGTTTGGTTGAATTTTTCTGGTTTGAGTATTAAACTGTGTGTATTTGTTTGTTAGTAAACTTTTTATTGTATTTATTTCTTTGTTACATACATTCTTCTTATTTTTTTCCATTCTTTATATACTATTTCTTTATTATCAAATTCTTTGCATACTTGCTAATTTTTTTATCGTTAATCTTACTTTCATTTGACTCTAAATTTTGAAAGTTTATATTTGCATTTACTGCAATGAAAGTTGCAGTAATCGTCCATTAAAAGTAAAACTAAAAATAGACACATGCCAGGCCATGCAATTTTATGATGGTGTCTATTAAACATATGCTCTGTTGTGTCGTCCATGTTTTTTTTTGTATTGTTTCGTTCCGGAAGTAATACGATTGTTTATACTATCTTCATGGGAATTATTTATTAGCCAACGCATTGGATATTCTGCCGTACTTATCTACGAAAACACGTTTTACGTAAATTAGGACAAATATTATCTTTTTTAGAGTTTATTAGCGATACATATGATAAACGAACCGAATAAGATGATTCATTGGCTGTTTGTTTCTTCTCTATCTTCTTCATTATCTTTGTAAATTGTTAATTATCACCAACTTTTGGTTTTTCTCTCTGCCACCTTTAAGATTCTAGTTTTCGTCTAGGATTGTGTGTTCTATTTCAGTAGTTATTCTTTTTTTGTCTTAAAGGACCAACACACTCATAATCAGCATCGTTTTCTTAATTTATATATGAAATTTACTTCTTGTGTTTTCTGTTCATATCGTTTTTATATCTCTTAAAGTTACTGTGAGAAAAATCTCCCAATCTTTAAGAGTTCTGCTTCCATTTTCAGTTTTGTAACCTTTATTTCCTTGGAAATATTTCATTAATTTTTTATTTTTTTAAACTTTTGCGATTGGCTTCCTTTTTTCGGTTTTTCGATAGGATCATTTCCTGGCTCTTATTTTATATATGGACATTTTTCTCTCTTTGTCATTTTTCTCCTTTCCTGCTTCTTTTAGTTTTATCTTCCTCTTCTTTTGCCATTTTTAACATAAAACATTATCAGTTTAATTTCGAAAAATACGAAACTTCAGTCAATAAATTGAAATAAAAGAGTTATATATTGTGAAATGCCACACTCTTGTGAAATGAACACTATATGTTAATGTTCTAAAACAGAATGAGAGAAATGGCGAATAGCCAGGAATGTAATTTCATTTATTTAAAGTAAATTTGTTAAAACTTTAATAATTTTTGTTTATGGAAAATTGATAGAAAGAATTGCATCAAATATTAGTTATTCTTCAAAGTAGTTATCGTCCTCTTTTATAGGAATGCAGGAACGCTGAAACAATTTATATGTGGAAAGAATTTTCGAAATCCTAAAGCTACTTTATTCATGTTAGATTATCGATTATAGTCAAATAAAATTACGATCAAAGTAAAATTAATCTGAATCTGCATGGCGCTGCTGTGAGATACATTATACACGTCATTATTTAGATTAATCAAATATTCAAAATGAATAGAAGAAACAATAACACTATTTTAATAAATATCTGAAAATATTAACAATAAAAAGACTTAAGCAGCTTAGTAGAAACAACTGAATATTAATGGTAAACTTAAAAGAATTGCCATCTAAAGAAATACTTATTCTAAAGGAATTTAGGAAATACTTACTAAGAGACTGACATGAATGAGAAGCTTTTGTTACAGGCAATGAAATTGGCATATAAGTCGGTTTGCTGCTTAAACGAAGATACGCATATTCACTCGCTACAAACACGACAACCCCTCTGGAACTCCCGCCCAAGTAGGTACAGAGGCAGCTTGGTATGATATAAATTTGTATTTCTAGGAGGTTTATAATTTAGGTTATACTAATGATACGAAATATGTGAACACATATTTACGCTAGATGAAATATATTTCTTCATTATATATTTGGAAAGTTGAGGTAGATATGACGTATGGAATATTAAAGTTATTCCTCGGTGAAAAAAACATGATTTCCACTTGTGTTTTTTTATTACTTTTTACGATTTCGTACCTCAAAAGGGAAAGAGGAACCTTGTAGGATCACATCGTTGTCCGTCTTTCGGTCTGTCAAAATCCTTTTTTTCGGGAATGTGTGGAGGTATCAAGCTGAAATATCAAATGCTTAGGTCTACAGTCCCTTACACATTTAAAAAACAAACTTCCAAGTCAACGCAATCAACAAGAACCTTAAAAATATGGCCATTTATGTCGCATATTTTGACACTTGTAAATAAATCAGAACCTATAGGGTACTTGCCGTTGATCTAGAATCATGAAATTTGACAAAAAGCACAGTCAAGTCTCACAGCACGAGTAAAAAAAATAGTAAATTCGTCATTATATCATTTCAAAATATGTTTTAAATATGCGCCTATGAAAGATATAACAGGTAATATATTTTCGTTCTAAAAAATTAAAATTTTAAAGTGGTTACCATTAAATGTTTATAAATGCCTAAATATTTGCGTAATCCTCGTAATGCGAATTCCACTCTGACAGGTGTTTTATTTACTTAGTTCACTTGAAACCGCTGATACGAATGATAAATTAACCGTTTTTTTTAATTGTTTTTATTGGAAAAAGGTAGTAATACGATCTTTTGACTAGTACTCGAAACTCTAGGGTGTAAACTAGCAATTATTTAAGTAAAAAATATTTCAAATATATGTAATAATTTATTAATAATTAAAAGTTCTTAATTGAGACAATGTTTTTTAATTTTTTTGGCGCTTTTTGAAACCAACTTGCTATTATAGTGAGGACTATAATTACTATATTGAGGGCAAGGATCAAAACAGTGAGCAAAATTAATAATATAGTGAGCACAATGACTACTATAGTAAAACAAAGAAAACTTATGGTTTCATCATATCCGCCCACTATAATACACTTAGATCTAAAAGGGTATTAGGTGAAAATCTGCATTAATATGTGAAATATTATTAAAAAACTTTTTCCGCGGATCCCCTGAGTATAAAATGGATATCTTCATACAACGAAGTGAAAGCTTTGGCAACCGATATAAACGTACTGTGGGTAAAGGTTCTGTAACAGTAATGCGTCTTATCATATTGTAGGGTTTGAATCCTAGCTATGTATCTTTTTTTTTGATGGTGTTATTTTATAGTTTTACCCTATACGATAATTATGAAAATAACAAAAAAAAATTAACATTAACAGTAGTCTTATGCTACCTATACATTCAAAAGACATCTAAAGGGAAAATATTCGACTTCATTATAAATGTGAACGTTAGATACAGAGTATACCCCTAGCATGGGAGATATATATATATATATATATATATATATATATATATATATATATATATATATATACATATCATTGTGTATATGTCACTCACCCGGCTACTCTATCGTTCGAGTAGGCTTGGCTCGCTGTCGTATCAACACATCTCACTACGTGATCCTGACTCGCAGCTTTGCTTGACCTACCTTCGACTATACCAGAAACCCGTCGAACCGTTCGACCTACCAACGAGTATACCCAAAGCACATGGCGCTCGTGACTTGACGTGAACCCATAATTTTTTTCCATCAAAAAATTGAAAAAGCGAGCACCTGAAAATATCCTGTCACATGCTGGTGTGATGGCTGGATTCACATAATTTTTTATCTGTTAATTCTGTCAATCACCAACATGTATTCACCAACTTATGATATATGTACAAATCACAGTGAATATCGTGGCAAAGCATAGCACAGTAAATATCGTATTGTTCGTTATTTTTGTTATTATAGGAAATAATATTTCGCATCATTAATATATATATATATATATATATATATATATATATATATATATATACATATATATATATACATATATATATATATATATATATATATATATATATATATATATATATATATATATATTTATATATATGTATATATATTACGACTATGACAGATATTATAAAGTACAACTGTTCCGAGTTCGATGCGCCTTTCGTGGGGATTACGGTATTTGAATGCGTTCAATCATTACAATAATCTATTATGAGCGTATTGAAGCGATATTGCAATGTACGTATAATCGTTTTTGCACTCTTTCGATCAAATCAGAGTATGTAAGGCAGTATGGATTCCAAACTGCAACAGCATATTCAAGTTGAGATCGCACAAGAGTTGTGTAGAGGATTCGATACGTTTTCATTTGTTTAAAGGTTTTGCTAGTTCGTAAGACAAAGCCCAGCAAAGCATGAGCTCGAAAGGTGATTTACTTAACTTGTATATCAAAATGTAAGTTTTGATCAAACATCACATCAAAATCACATATGCAATTAACAGACTTCAAAGAATAGTTGCTAAACATCACACATTAGTGTTCTTTGTAAGATATTGAATAACATTAACATATTGATATTGGACTAGTCATCGATATGATGCACGATGTAGAGATGATGTTGAATGACTAAAGTATATCTAGGAACGTTGAAAACATTTTTGTTCCATTTTTTTTGTAAATACCTATATCATATATGTTCTGTCTATTCTTAATATATTAAATAGCTAAATAAAAGAACCTTTGTTGGTCGTAGCTTCCACTAATTATTTAAAATACGCCTGCAAGTTAAGTCCAAAGAAAAACAACATTTAAATGCTATCAATCAGTTTCTAACACATTTTTTCTTGACAACCAAAAATGTCAAATAATTTTTTTCCTTTCAACAAATTTCAAATCCCTACATTCTAATTTTGGTGTTGCCAGTTTGAAACAAAACCTAAAAAATACTATTAAAGTATAAAGTAAACACAATGACATCACAACACCTTAACAAATTACGTGTTTTTTTTATTTCAATAGAATTGAAAAAAAATCACAATTAGCTGGGTAGGTACTGTCCAAAATAAACCTGGAGATTAATCGTTGATGGAAATTCAATATATTATTGCATGATTGACGTTCTAATTATTAAGATTAAACGTAAAAATATGAAAGAGATATGCGGAGTCGATTGCAAATTAATATAACGGATTATCTATACATATAATAAAATCTTAAAAAAATTGGGTCTATATATACGAGTCTGTATATACATATAATAAAATGATGTATTTAGATTACCTTCAGCTAACATTTAGGCTTAGTTTCATTTCAATCGGTTCACAAATAAGAAAGTACGCTGCCAACGCCATTTATTAGAGTTTTTAGTAAACTTTATGCTCATAGAGTTTTGAAAAGAAAAAAAATTCCTAATAATTTTTCTTACTTCGGATTCCACGCGAAGTCGCGAGTATAGCTGTTAATTCATAAATTTAAAGAACCGCGGTCTGGATTAAATTAATGGAAACGAGAAAGTCAGCTACTTTTCAGGATTCCGCTTATAATTTGTTCACGTCCAGACACCCGGCCATCTGTCCTCGTATTTCACACAGTTTTAGACCTATGTGCATTAAATTTTGTTGCAAGTAGGTAAGGTTATCAAATTAACATGCAGCCAAAAAATTCCCATTTTTAAGGTATTTTCTTTTATCTAGAAGTTGGAATGATAAAGTTTTAGTACGTCTCTTTGTTCGCGGTGCCAATCGAAAAGTCTTTTAAAATAAAATTTAGATTTCATTACCTACTTTTAAAAGTTAAAACTATTACGTATAATAACATTAAAAATCGTTTGTAACGTGTGCCCGCGCTCACTTCCAATTAACGTAGAGGAACATTATTGGACACGAAGTTTAAATTTGGCTAAAGTTTAGCAAAATTATAACGTGACTAGATATTGAAACGAATAAAGTCTTAGATTAAAACAAAAAAGAAAGAAACGGTACACTCTTACTTTATGTAAATACAAAACGCGCATATGTACAACTTTCACAGCTGCAATCATAAATTGCCTGCATGTAAAATTAACCGAAAGAGGCAAAGAGATGCATTGTGACTGTAACGCAAGTGAATCAAGATATTAAATTTGCATCGAACGTACTGCTGCTACTATAACATCTTACGGTGCGGCACTTGTGCATGCTGCATTCATTCAAACTATAATATAAGAAAATATTTTTTTGAAAACTAGTAACATTTTTACGTAATTACGCATGAAAAGTAACTCCATGTATCTTCCTTTTGTGAATGGTTAAAGTATGTGATAAAAATACTAGAAGGCATTTTTGGATTCATTTGACTGAAAATATTGGCATTGGCATGAAAAAATTGGAATTTCAAGGACTCCACATCTATGCGAACCACCAATCTACATACGACTGAATTGAAGATAAGTCCAATATATTGAAATATTGTTTGTAAGCTTAATTTGAAAGACTAATTAATCCCTCGACAGTGTCAGTTTATTTCATATTCTTTATATATAATAGCATGTTCTGATGTTTTACGAAATAGGAAATGATTGTGAGTAGGCTGTTCAGTAGTACTTGTAACTACCGGTTCTTGTCAACCTGTTTTCTATTTTTACTTTAAGTCTTATTGAATCCTACGTTAGAAATATTACTTTCATAAAGCTTTAGGCAATCGTGAACATAATATACAGATGTCATATATTTATACACACGCATATATATATATATATATATATATATATATATATATATATATATATATATATATACAACGTAAAATTCTTACAAACTTAAAGTGTTTAGTTACTAATGTTGTAAGGATTAATTATAATTTAATTTCTAAGCCACTACATCAGGACTAAGAGAGAGAATTTTTATTACACAAAAATATTGATATAATTTATTCTTCTATTCAAAATTCCAATTAAATCAAGGCAAATTATCTCTTTTAAAGAAAAAACAATTTTTATAATTCCCTATATAGTGGGTGTGACGTAGAATATTGCTGATCTCATGAGTTAAAAAGGTACGTGATACAAAGGTACTTTAGAGGATGACACAATTCACATAAATTTTAAAAAGCAAAAAAACACGAAAGCTCTTGTACCTCAGATATACCAACTCATTCAACTAATTATGTAAGACAGATAGCCTGACTGAAGAACCTACGCTAGTGGTACAATAAAAGTAACCATTCGCTTGTTCGGACAAATGCCTCTAAATTGCAAAAAGCCGTAATGATTGCCAACCTCAGTTAAAAGAGGCACTATTAGAAGAAGAAGAATATTTTGTACCTACCCCTATCATCCTTTTACCTTAACCCTTAACTAACATGGTGAATTCTTATTACATAACCAACATCGTGGGGTAAAAATCCATCCCAATTTCATAGTTATATATCTTACAAAATAGTATTCATATCATTGCTTGATAACTCTTTATAGTTAATTTCATCATTTTTATTTAAATAAATACAAAATAATCTTAAAATAAAAAGTTTTTGATGAAAATTACATATTTTTTCCAAAAACTTTTTATTTATATCAAAATTTTAAAAAATACAATTTTTTCATATTTTTTACTTAAAATACTTCCAATCTTTAATCAACTTGTTAGAATATTAATATACCATTAGAAAATTAAGCTAAGCATACTCTATAGAAAGGAAACTTATGGAAAAAAACCATATAAAAATAACTTTATGTTGTAATTGACTTTGAACAATTTTTTAAAAACTATAACAAAAATAGACTCTCTTCTTAGGACAATTTCACATCGAGTTTGGTTTTAGTTTTCTAAGGAATAAAATTGTTACTTATTCGCTAGATAGGCACGCCAAACATTCGATTTTATCTACTGAATGTGATTTACAAACAGATTTCAAGCATTTGACACAAGATTTTGTGCAATATCGATCATCTTTTCGCGTATAAAGCTAACAGCGTCCAGATTTCGCTTTTTTGCTGCTGATTCGCCATGTTGTGCCGGAACTTTGCTTGAATATCCAAGGTACTTATAAATTTGGACAAATTTAGCTCTTTCAGTTACCTGTGGGCTTCATGTGTCCTATTTTCAACTGGAGGTTTCATCAAAGAAAGTCCCACGTCTTAAATTCGCCATTTCATTTTTGATTTAGGATTGGACTGAATATGACAAAACTATTTATAGTTGCAATATTCGTCAGCATGCTAAACACAATCATTGGCCATTTTCTCGTTCCCCTCATCACAGAATATGTAGCGTATTTTTGATCGAACACATCTATACCACCTTTAGTAGAATTAAAAAAACAAGAATTTCTGGTTTGTTTGTCTCTGGATCGGTACTGATTTCATGGTGCATAGATGATATCAAAACTAAACTTTTATGGACTTCTAGCACATATGAAATTAATATATTGTCAGGAACACACCCATAACGGGTTTGATGATGAGAAACATTAATTGATTCTACTCTTGACCTGTGTGGTAAAAATTCCTTTGGGACTTTTCTTTTATTTTTTCTCATTGTGCCAACATAAGTTAGCTTCCTTCTTTTGAGAGTGTCCACAAATTCCATGGAGGAAAACCAATTATCGGCAGTTATATTCCGATTGCTGCCCAAAAATGGTTCAGCTAAGGTAAGCACACTTTCTATGGGAATTGATTGTTGAGAATTTCTTGATTTTCACAAATACAGAAAACCATTGTATAGATAATACCTTTTGGAATCACAAAGGTACATAATTTTTATACCATATTTTGCGGGCTTGCTTTTCGAATAAACCCTACAAAAACAGTATCTTCTAAAAGGTGCCAACATTTCATAAATGGTTAAGAACTCGGAACAAACATAATTTACTTCACCATTTTCTAAAAACAATTTCAATAGCTTTGAAATCAAATAGAGCTTAGCTCTCTGTTTTCGAACTTCCCTTGTATCACATCATCAAATTGTATACACGAAAGGAAAAACGAAAATCTGTCTTACATATATGAAAGATGTTCCTTCCTGTACCAAAGTGAATCAACGTATTCTTGGTTGAATTTGAAAATTACTGAGATATATTGCAGGCCCATAAAAGCTTTCAGCTCAATTTCGTCTACAACGTCTGTGTAACTTTGTTTTTACAACATTCTAAGTTTTCTCTAATAAACGGAATTTTCTTATTTCTATACTCTTTCTTATTTGTCTACACGAATAATGTTATTATCGAACAAAAGCTCCCATGACTTCATCGATGAAAGATTATTTTCTGCCAACGCTGGACCTTTCAAACCAGGGAGATGAGTAATAATATTGTGGGCTCTTGTTCTGGAGGACGGAGATGGCCGTTTAGACCATTTGAATTTATTTTTTCCTTCATAGAATCCTAATTGGACCAATAGAACATCATCATCTGATAATTCCTCTACATCGCTTTCAATTTCTATCTCATTTTCTATGTCATGATCACTTACGTAATTTACGGAATATTCATAATCGCTCTCAAATGTATTTATTGCCAATTCTATTTGATCGTCTTCCTCTAAGTCATCGAGCATGGTGCTTCTTTGCTCATCATTTAAATTCTTTGACATTTTGAAGCAAAAATCGGAAAAAAATATTAAAAAATAAAAACACGTTTGTGAAAAAAAATGTTACACTAATAATAAAATGGGGCAAAAACTGGCCCCAAGGGCTAATAGCACGAAAACCATCCAACACTGCGTGCTTCACGTCCGCCTGTTTCCCCTCCTCCTCCTCCAATATTCAAATAAGACTATGCAATACATACATAGCTATATATATATATATATATATATATATATATATACATATATAAATATATATATATACATATATATATATATATATATATATATATATATATATATATATATATATATATATATATATATAGCTTTATATTTTGTGAAATGACTACGAAACTCTAAGTTATGTAGGATTCGATAAGTCCTTACTTTTCTTTGATTTTTTGTTTGTTTCTCATTTATTTCAAATTACGAGAGGAATCAATATAAAATTGAAAATACTGGTATCACAATATTACAATGTATGTTGCGGTGCGAAAAGAAAAATAAATAATTTTTTTTATCAACTACTTAACAAAATGGGATCATGCTTGATTTTCTTCCGTAATTACTAATTCATATATTTAATGTATTTTTCATTATGCTGCAAAGTGCATAGCAAGATAAGCCCTTCGAAACTGGTTGGTGGAATTGGTATGTGTATTTATTTGGTTGTCCGTCCGTTTGTCTGTCAATCGAACCACTATTTATGAGAAACGGTTTAAGATATCGATTTATATTGCTCCTAAAACTTCAATTTTTGTTTCACGCCACAAAACGATATGGCCTTTTAAAACTTATTTTTTTCTTCATTTTTACTACAGTTTTTTTAATTGATCATCAAAATCTACAGGGTACTTCCAATCGACCTACAATCTTGAAAGTCGGTATAATGGGCAGACTTATAGCATAAGTAAAAGAAAAAATCCAAAAACCAATTATTTCTAATTCTATGTGGAATTACAGATTTAAAAAAAAAATAAGCGCCAGCGAAAAATATAACATTGATTATTTCTTTATTTATACAATAGCCTTTTACTCATTTATCATCACAATTTACAGGGTACTTCCGGCAGACCTGCAATCTTGAAAGTTGGCACATTGGGCGGTCTTGTAGCACGAGGAAGGAAAAAAGAAAAATAAATAATATTAAATTGTATGTGGAATTAATTTTATTTAAATATGCGCATATAATATACATAATAGACAATAAATATATTTACGTTCTGAAAAATTCAATAGAAATACTATTTAGCAATAAATGTTCATAAAAGCCTAAATCTGAAAGTAATCCTCCCACTGTAAGTTCTACTCGCATTTGACGGTTTTTTTTTCAAATAATTAACAATATAATCCGTATTTATTGTGTATTCCATTTGCTCAAAAAATTAATTAACAAGATAATGAAATAAAAACCTACTAAGAAAATCAATAAAAAATAACCTTCTGAAAACCTGCTTCCGAATCTTCAACAAAACATAGAGTATTTAGAAAAAACGGTAAGTACTAGTCACTGCGTTTACTGTCCTAACAGACAAATGAGTTTACTGTCCTAGGCACGTGTAAACTTTAATTAACAAATTCAAACATGAACTATGCAATTAAACGCACACTTGTTATAATCACCTTGTGAAACGTGCTTAATCTCTGCCAGTTCCCAGCAATCGGACGTCGTCGTTACGTCTTCAAGAATCGTAAACCTTCCGATAACCGTACACAGTTGAGGCAATGCCGTTGTCGTTAGTATAACTCGTTCTAAATATATTATTAATACACAATGTGTGCTTCGTCTCCGAACGGTACCCACACAGGTGTGCTGGGCGTATCTAAACGCGACTACTGGTATAATTTATGGCATTCCATATAACGCACTCCTGATCCGTAAGTACCTGCGGTCTAAATCTGAGCCTCCGCTGTGACGCGAGGCATTTTTAAACATCAAAGTATATTATGAAAAGTTCAAGTACTAATCTCTCCGAAACATGAATTCATTCATATTTATTAGATATTCTGAGGTTTTTTTACCATAAAGTTGGTAATAAAAAGGCCATAAATGGTGAATGATATACGGCCTCGCTCCGAGTCATAAGATCAAGTTGTCGCGTGCGTTGTAAATTTATTATAATCTATGCTCTTGTTATCAGAAAGGAAATATCTTTTACACGGTATACTTTACCTCTATGTTGTAAAATTAAATACTTAAGCGGAAGGCCTTAGCTAGAGTGTGACCGGTCACAATACTCGATAGGTTTAAAGGCTAAAAAATTAATGGAAAACGATACATTATCTGTAAAAATAATTTGTCAATGTATGTTAATTACAAAAAAATCATTAATTAAGCGAACATATAATTATACGATTGGTGTCATATATAATGGCAAGTCTATAACTATTTCATCGGGGGTAATAAAATGATGGAAGAATTTTAATTAAGGTGCATTAAGCTTAAATAAAATTGAAGGCTAATAGTTTTTTTGTAATACTTTAATTAAATATGGATTCAAATGCAAGAGATTTGAATTATCCATGAAATTGGATCAGTTGAGTGACCTTTTGCTATTATTAGTATCAAATATATAGATATAGTAACCTTCAATAAATTGTGTAAGCTACATAAATTAAACCATTCACATGAAAATACTTTGGTTTTCACATGTGAGCAATTTCGAACTCACGGTAATAAAACTTCTCGCCACAATTGATTCAATATAACTAAAACAAATATCATTATTATCGTAAAAGATGAGTATTTAATACTGTACATAATTTATTCAAGTATATAACCATTGACTTCCCCAATAATCAGTTATGATTAAATTAATATAATTAAAATAAAAAGCATTTATGGAAATTTTTGACGACCAATATTTTTCTGGTACAATATTTTAATTTATATTTTCTATTTTAACAATCGTGTTTTTATAAAGCTATAGTTTTTAATCCACTATATGCCCAATTTAGCTAACTGAATTGTTTTCACCGATATAGTGTAAATTCTGATGTTTTTTTTCACATCATAAGCTGTTAAAGTATGTCTATGAATTCTATAAATTAGAAAGAATATACATAAAAGCAGAAAAGTACCCGACAACTGATAATACATATTAGATTAATATTATAAATAATCTAAAATATTTAAATCTGTTTACATATCCGGGGAATGTTATGTCAGAAACAGAATGAAATAAAGAAAATAGCTCTTTGCGGATCATCAAAGCTATGGTGACCATCGTCACGTGTGGTAGTCGCAAAAACTGACATGAAAAATGGAATTAAAAATATTCCGGTCCAAACGCAAACGCTACCTTAAATATATTCTCCTAATATTCTAGTCCGAGAAGATACCTAACTAAGACGTGATAGAAAGAAGCAAATAAATCGTCTAAAATTAAACTGTATCGGTGATACACTTAGATGAGAAACTGTCCATCTTATTAAACAGGTCTTGGATTGGGAAAATAACGGAAGATGAAGCGAGGCTATCCGAAGTAGATTTGGCAGCGGAATATGCTGGCAGAATTAAAGAACAACGCCAAAACTTAGAATAAAGTGAAAGCGATGCCTAAGATGAGACATGAGAAGAACGCCCTTTGACTTTGGAGTTATACGGTACGAAGAAAGGAAAACTAAGGTTTGTTACATACCTAAACAGATGTTAGTTAATTAGTATTGCAATACTCAGATTTCTTCTGAAAATAAAAGACAAAATAATTTATAACCATGGAAATAAGAATCTATAACATTTTTCGATTTGGGGCTTTACTACAGAGAAATAAATAATTGTTCAGTTATAAAACACTTTTATTGAATGTTTAAATTTTCTCAATTATAATACATTGAAGCGTTGATTACCATAAACAGAACATCCAATGTAGAAAAAATTAAGAAAAATACTGAATACATTCATATAATTGATATTTTTTCTGCGAAATATTATTCGTACCACTCACTATTCAGGGTCGAAGAAAATCTTAAACGCGCATCTCGCTAATGAAATCGCGCGGCGCTTGGTGTATGTGTACTGCAGGGCGTTTAACCCTTGTGGTGACGTAGAAATAGTCTATCTCAAGAACAAAATAAAATACGAAAAAAATTTCGTTGATTGTTATTTTGTATTCATGTACCTTTACAAGAATGTTTAAAAGAAAAAAATGTATTACTTACACACACACACATATGTATATATATATATATATATATATATATATATATATATATATATATATCTATATATATTTTTATCTTATTATGTAAACCTTTTAGAAATTAATTTGTGGTATCATATAAAGGGTTAATAATTTTAATTTTTTCTGATCTCATGAAGGCCGATATTCCCGAAAACTATAATTATTCAATTTTGCGGTCGTAAAATTTTTATTTTAATTTTGTAGTTTTTCTTTCTTTTTTGTAGTTTTTTTAAACTTTAATCTTCGTGTAGGTCCATATAAAACACTGTTATAAATATGTAGTAATAAACAATATAATATACATTTAAAAACTGACTTATAAATATTTTAATTAACATAAGACTAAGTAAGCATTAAGAACTAATTAATTAATAATTATAATATAGTTTACTTCAATTGTTGAAATAACCTAACGAGTTAAATAATCTAACGAGTGTGTAAGATGTATGAATGTATCCCCTTACTTCCTGTCGGTCCGTTATTCACAAAGGTATCAATCACGTCACGAAATTCGGCAAAATTTCGTTGCATACGTACTAATTTATACTATGATCTAAAGTTTCCAAATTAAATTTTTATAATATGATCTAAAGTTTCCAAATTAAAGCATAAACGTACGTGTATCTTAGAAACAATAGCCTTCAAAGGAACTTGCAATTCGACTTCATGAACAAAAAACACGTTAATGTCGAGGCCATCCGCTTTATAGTTAACACAAATTAAATAAGAAGAATTGGAACTGATTTGAATTATTATAGTGACCATTACAAGAACGATATCCACAATACATAAGTAGTTATTTTTTAAGTATATTTACATTAATTAGAAATTTAGATTAAAATAGAATTGTTTGCAACATTTAGGTTAAATATTCGTGAAATAAATGTTAAAATCAGGTTATCACGTAGCAAAATTCTTTTCGTGGAATACCAAAGGTAAAATTGTATTATCATGCGGAGTTCCACATACCATTTGGTTTATATCTCTTATTACCATGCAATCAAGAAAAAATCAATATTCTTTAATTAAAAAATCTATTTTACTAATTTTTACAGTATATATATATATATATATATATATATATATATATATATATACCTATTATGAGACAAAAACCGTGATTTATGCCGTCGCCCACAGAAAACTAAAATACATCTTCGCCGTGAGTTGTTAACAAGGAACTCGCGGGCGGTCGCCGAACACACGCGCGATCGTGACAATAGGTCCAAAGGAGAGCACAACAGACGGCGCGTCGGCGCGCACCTGCGGAACTGGGTCGCGGCTACCGCGTGGGATGTTGACTGCAAAAGAGAACTGGAATAGAATGGGATTTGCATGATTTGAAAAGCAGCGAAGGCGTCGATAGTCCTTGCGGAAAACTATCTAGCTTAAGCTGGTAGCCGATTGTGCAAGCATAATGATGCCGCATATGGAATTAACCAGATCGATAGTTATAAGTTGCCTTACAATTTGATTTAAAGATTTGTAGTTAGGTTAGACGTCAGGCTGCTCGAACTCGATGTTAACGTTTACGATATAATTATACTTGTGACGAGGTTTCCGCAGTCCATTACGCACAGGTTTGTAAACAATCAGGGTTACAACGTATCTATATTAAACTATTTACAAATACCAATATTGTTTATATATTACCTATATCTTTCGTAATAAAAAGAATAATGGTTATCGTAAATTTCCCAATATATATGGAATTTAGAAATATTTCTATAGAAGTCTCATTAACTTTAGGAAAAATTCTAGTAACGCTGTTTTTTTTTCTATAATTTCAAAGATTGAGAGGAGATTTGGAAATATTTTTGTGGACAGAATTCTGAAAAAATAATATTCTTCTTTTACCTTTTTACGAGATGAAATTTATTTGCATTCTTTTAATGAGACTTTCATTTGAAATATATGCGGAATAATATGGTTTATCAATATTCCAAATTCCCAGTGTCTACATCAAACTATTTCTAAAAAATGGCATGGACATTTTCAATATTGTTTTTAAAATGATATTCCAAACAGTTCCAAAAAAATGTTTTGAAATCTATATTTTTCTTCCGACACGACATAAGAAATAAAAAAAATCGATTAAGATTTCATATGCCCCTTTTAAAATTTGTACATATATATTTTTTTGGATATTAACTATTAAAAGACATGTGTTTGATATTCTTTATCATTATGCCTATCAAGATTCTACGTTAAGAGATTTCTGAGAAAAACTGCTGTAACCTTCTGCGGATTTCTTTAGGGGTACAAAACTCTAAAAATTGCGGTATTATTACGAAAAATGTTATTAACATAAAAACCTACGGAGGGAAAGAATAACGACAACGCCTCAATTTTTAACATAGAACTAGGTCGCTACTGCATCCCTTTCAATATATTTAACCAAATTAGAAACAGATGGCGTTAATTTCCTAAACATCTTTTTCTTTTAATAAAACATAGTACGAATACTATCGGGCAGAAGCTGTTTGTTCCTTCTGCAAATTATCAATACAATATGGCATAAAATTTTAATAAAATTTGTTATAATACTTTCAGAATATTTGGGGGTTAAACAATGGAAAGGCGAACCTTTTTATTATTAATTGAACTTTACAATTTACCCAATGACATATTTTTTATCGCTTTTTGTTATTATTTTCGAAGACATAAGTCTTAAAATATGAGATGTTTGGGTGCATCACATTTGTTGGATAATGCACAACTCTGTAACAAAACTAATGAGGGGCCGTCAGATTTTTATTGTAATTCTAAAACGAAAGGAGACAATCTAATAACAACGTATGACGTAGTTAAATTATATTATAAACATGGTTAGATATTTTTGCATAAAAAATAATCTCTAGAATCTGATAACTCAAACAATGTGACCATAGACAGCAACAGCATCAAAGAACGGTTATATTTTTCTACTGCACCCTTGACTTTTTGGTATATGAAAAAAAATTAAATTTTTTGGCTAGATTGCCTAAACTGCTTTAATGATTTTAATAAAAAATAGTAGATAACAGCTATAGACACTTGCAATGTCTCCGTTTGATGTCAGTTTTTGGAGAACACAAG
Organism: Druceiella hillmani; assembly: GCA_039881145.1. NCBI lineage: Eukaryota > Metazoa > Arthropoda > Insecta > Lepidoptera > Hepialidae > Druceiella > Druceiella hillmani. Next base: position 109,491,688 of record JAYKKI010000001.1, on the reverse strand, counting down.
TATAAAATATTCCGTGGCATAACTCAAGGGGAGAATGGAGGGTGGAAACCATCATTTCGTTTGTCCCGTTGAGCAATGTCAAATAAAAAAAATTTGTACTTAATCTCTCTTCAAATTTTGTAAGCCTTTGAAAGAGCATATATGTACGTAAGTATGTACCCATACGTAAGCGTACATACCTCGGAATGAATATTTTCTTTGAAAACACCCTTTTTACCTTAATTTGGTTCACTCACTTCTGGTGAACCAAATACTTTCATTATTTTGGTAAGAGTACAAATAAAAATAATGTAATTGAGTAATGTAAAAAAACGATATAATATATATATATATATATATATATATATATATATATATATATATATATATATATATATATATATAATTTTTCTATGGTTGGTTATACAAATCTTTTTTAAATAATTTGCCGCCATATTAAATACCTTAATGAAAATGCTGCCAACTTTATGAATACTTGCCTGAACTTTAGTCTTTTTTCCTTTTTTCAAAAATCAATAAACTAAATAAATATTGTCAGTGCCTTAATTTTATATCGTCCCCATTTATTTTTTTAAGTTTCTTTTTTAACGAAAAGCCAAATTTTAAATTTACAAAGTAGACATCAATATATGCCGTTAAGGATACAAAACGATCTCCTTTCGGCAATTTACCGTGATTCTTTGATCGTAAATATGTGATGAAACATAACTAAATTTTTATAATACTACTGTACTCGGGAGTTAAATAGTGGAGAGTCGAAGTTTTTTTGTCTTATATATTGAAATATACAACTTATCCGTTTTGTATAATTTTTAATTTTAGGCCCACTTATTTTTATAACTCATCAGTAAACATTTTAATAACCAATAAAAGCAATAAGACCAAGCTCAAGAATTTTATAAAAATTTGCTATTTAAAAAATATATCCATCTTTCAATAACATAAATAATCAATAAATTTAAATAATCACATAAAGAATGAGCTTAAATTTGACTAGTTGAGGTAACAATATTTATATAATTTACGTACTTGTGATTACCGTAGTGGAGTCCAACAAGGCGGCGTCTGATTTAAATTACGACATATTAGTTCCTTTACTGGAACTGTTATTTTAGTCGAGCGACAGGTGTTCCGGATAAGCACCGTGGCATTTAAAAGCTCCGACGTGGATGCCGTGGTAAGGTCGACATCGTGGTCTTATTGTTATCATGCAGACGTATTGTTATGTAAAGACGAATTCAAGTAGTTCTTTTGGCACATGGAATAAACTTAATATAAGTATTGTTAGATTACACCACTAGATACTGCAGGTTTACACAATGAGAGTTCCATACCGTCAGTATTCCATATAAATATTAATAGCAATACACTCCGACTCCACACGCACGCACGCATGCTCGCACGCACACACGCACACATGAACGCACGCACGAATGCATGTGTGCACGCACGCACGCATTCGTATATATATAAAAATTAAATTTTTTGGCCAGATTTCCTAAACTGCTTTAATGATTTTAATAAAAATTAGTAGATAACAGCTATAGACACTTGCAATATCTCCGTTTCATGTCAATTTTTGGAGAACACAAGTATAAAATGTTCCGTGGTATAACTGCACGCACGCACGCATTAGGTATATATATATATATATATATATATATATATATATATATATATATATATATATATATATATGTATATATATATATATATATATATATATATATATATATATATATATATATGTATATATATATATATATATATATATATATATATATATATATATATATATTTATGGTTGATTTCGTGTTTCAATAAGCTTATACTTGACACTTAATCGTGATACTTTGAAATATTTTTTTATTTCCCAAGTTAAGCCCTAAACCTCCAGATCCAAATTCAGCTCTAAAATCAGCTTTCAATATTTCACTCTATCTCTGTACCAAATTTTAACGTTGATTTTAACGTTGTTTTTCAATAAAATCCACTTTGACAGACGGACGGACACCGAAGTGATTTCATTGATGTTCCGTTTTGGTAATTTTGCCACGGAATACTAAAAAAAATTAAAATATAACTGATGCTTATATAAATATAATATATGTATGGCAAATATTATATATTGTATAAATATATAAGGTATTGTAAAATTTCACAGAATAATATTAACAATTGCAGAATCTTTTATCTTTACCATAGTCTAGACACCTTTATTAACATCAAATAAAGTCACTGTAGTTCAAGGTAGATAATCATATTAATTTTATAAAGTGGAAAATTCCGTTTCTTTATTTCCTTCTCTAACTTTGCATCACCTAGTTTACACTGTCCTATGTGATGTAAAGTTTTCAACAGCACATAGAGTAATAATATCTACTTAGAACGTGTGTGTAATTAGCATTAGCGATTTAAATGAACAGTGTGAAATTGAGTGGTATGCCTTTCTCAATTAAATCATTATAGCTACATTAAAATAATATTCTAATATAATGTAGACAATATGGTTAATTATTACGTGACCTTTTGTGTCCAATTTTCTATTTGATATCCAATTACCAATTTTCTATTTGATATATCTGGTCACAAAAGGTCAGATAGTAATTAACCATAATGACTATATAAAAATATTATTTGAAGGAATAAAACATAATAATATAGTCTTTAAAAAAGTTCTAACGTGTTTGCTGGAAACGTTTTTATTTTAAATTATTTTGGACTGTTTATTAGAAACGTTATTATTATAAAAGACGGAATTCAGTATAGTTCTGTAGTCAGCTAAAGTATAGAAAAAGTAATAAGCCGTAAATTAAAGCTTCACAAATTAACCTAAAATAACTATTATTTAATACAAATTGTGGTAAAAAATAAATACAAAATATAATGATGGTCCCTGTTTTCGCAAGGCAAACAATAACAACGAGTAATTAAGTAATTGGTCGATGTAAGATTGTTTTTTACGCTGATGGCACAAATGAATTTATTAATAATGTAATTAAATACATTCTTTTACCCTAATTACACGATGGCACATAAGAAAAATAAGAGTTATTTATTACGATACATGGACTGTCCATGCCCCTCGGCGATTGCCACCATTTGGAGCAGCTGGGCATACGACTGTATATCTACAAAATAAAGCTTATCATGCATTAAAATTATGATCAAATCAAGTGATAGAAGAGTATATTATTTTCCAGCCGCATATTAAATATAAATATTATTATGGAACATATGCTTGGTATTTCTAATCACTCCCTTTTTTAGTCACTACTTCCTTGATCATCGACAGCTTTATGATTATTAAATTCTTGTGAACTGCCTTTTTTAGTTTTATTTTTTAACTTTTTCTACAAGCTTCTTCATTACTCGGGCGTATTCTATAGCTTCAGTACAAAATGTAGGTTGATATTTTTTATCCAAAGGTCCCAACCTTTTTTAAATGTTTATAATTTCACCCCATCTCTTACCAAGTTGTATTAAAAAGGGAAAAAAAGAAGATTGAAGAAACACTGAAAAAATGTCTTAAATTTCCAGGAAGTCTCCGCGGGAGTTCCCAATAGTTTAAATTTAACCAAGAAATGAAATATAGGAACAAATATTCCTCACCTTCTTGTAGTAGCAAACATAATTTGAACGCCCGTAAATGTACATTTACGTTCTTCAACTAAACTAAAGAAACTGATAATAAACTTCCTATTAAAATAAACTAATCCACTTGTAAAATACGGGTTTATTTATACTATATAGTATAACAATGTCTAAGGACTATTTTCTGTACTTTCTAGTACACCATTCGTTATCATATACTTTATGTCTTTAGGTAACTATCTTTGCAGACCCCAACTTAGCTCGCGTGGAAGTTGTGATATAGTCTTTAATGATGGAATGACTTTAAATCCCGCGATGAAGCAATATCCCTATCCCATAATGGGGACAGGGATGTTGCTACATCGCGGGATTTATTATATATATATATATATATATATATATATATATATATATAAATATATAAATATATATATATATATATACACACACACACATATATATATATAATGTGCAACGGATACATAATTTTTGAAGCCTCTTTAATTTGTTAAGTAATTGACTAGTACGATCTGGATAGCGCTCATGTCCATAGCTAGACCAATATACAAAAAAATGACAGAAACGGACTTAGTTTTAGAACGAATGAACCTTTGAGGGCGTCGCAGAGACTTCATTTTTCTGAAGATAGATGACGGGCATATTCTTCTTCTTCATCTTGACTTGCCTGCGCTACCTGTGTCCACTTCGAAACAGCTATTATTTTAATATCATCATGGCATGTGCATTTGTAATCTTCCTATAGGACATTTTTCTTTTCATGGCATCCACTCAACAATCTCTTACACCTGGAGTTATTTTTACGGGTTATATCTATCTCATATCCAATTAAGTTTTGCTGTTTGCTGGACAACATCGGTGGTTTTGTGTTGTCATCAAATGTCTTCGAAAAATTAATAAAGTATATACAAATAAGTAATACGTTATAAACTAATCTAAGATCAATTTATCACACATCAATATTATCATTCTTCAGTAAATCTCGTTATAACTGTACTTCAGAAACTTCATATATTCTTATTACTTGTAAGTTTATTTACGATTCAACCTTACACGACTAGTTGGTAATAATAAATATAACCCACTTGTGCTTGACACCTTTTATTCAGACCTTAATTCAGGCCTCTGTTTTACATTTTACATCTCTTGTTACAAGAACGATAATAATTTCCAAACCTATCTCTAGCAACCATCAAATATATGTACATCTTCGCTTTATCATAAATAAACAAACATCTTCAGTCTATGTAATAACGTTCTGAAAACTAATGTTTAATTAGTTCTAGATATTTCCTCATTCTGTTGACTCTATACATATTGTAATTTTTCACCAGTCGCTCATTGTCTATTTTGCAATATGTACTTGTACTTTCCTGGCCGATTAAAAAGCTGTCAGAACATTAGTGACCCGATCAATATCGTCATAAATGTAAGCGCAAATATTTAATGCGCCATGCCTCGTAGAACAATGCGGGGCGACTTAAATAATTGAATGCTCGTAACAATGCATAATAGCCGAGTTCGATGTATTTATTAGCGGGAGCGAACTGTCCGTTGTTCGTAATCTGCCAGCGTCGCTTACTCCGACGTTATATTTCAACTCCATGTGACATTCGATAATGCACTTTCAGTGTCTGACCATAATTAGTTATCTCACGCGCCGACTGAGGTTTCGTTCGGGAACTGAGGTGAAATAAACGCTGTGTCAAACGTACGTTGTACAAGGTACACTGTACACACACCGACACCAATTGTATAATTAATGACAAGATAGCAGTTACAACTTCATGTCGGTGCAGTGATAGTTATCGATACCCAATGAGAAATTTACCATAGTAGTAGAACTGTACCATACCGTAGTAGTAATTACCAGAACTATAATATATCGGTTATATATAATTGCCCAACTTTAAAACTATTATTATCCGTGATAGTAATTTCACAATTCTTACGTAAAACTATATATTATAATAATTATACCATATTCTAAATACTTAATTCTAAAATGTTTCATTCTTCTAAATGTTATCGATAAAGTTTACTTAAACCGGAATTCAGGAGTATCAATTTTCAATTGAATCTTAAAATATTTCTTCGCAAATCTTCATATATATAATCGTCGATGCATCGATTAGTGATCATATAATTTTCGAACATCTTGACTATAAACTGTAACTATGGTAGGATTTGATAGGGGATAGTGTAGACAAGTTTTTAACAAATTCCAACCACCAAAATGACTATATACACACACACACACACACACACACACACACACATATATATATATATATATATATATATTACAAAAAGTAAAATTACAAAATCTTGGTCCGATAGGTGGCGCTGTGCTGCAAAAAGCAAAATAACTTGTGCTAGCATGTTTATAATTTAATGGTTAACCATGTCATGGTAGTCAGTAGGCAATTAGTTTCTAATATGCTTGTGAATATTTTCATGCGTTGCTGTAAAATGATTCTATTTTTCTTGGGTTTAATTGTTTGTATGTCTAACAAGTAAATATAAATTATTTCATTTAATTTGTCGCCCAATATTCCTAGGACACGTCCAAGAACGATTGTTTCTTAGAAACATATGTTAAAGGTGTATAGGAGTTTGTTAAAATTGTTTTGAATATATTTATTTTATATTAATATATAATAAATAAAACACATTTCAGTTTTTTTTATAATGAACTCGATCTTCTTATGTGGCGTATTCACTAACACTCTAAACTAAAAAATATTATCATTATCAATTTTTAGCAAGTTATCCTTTCGTTTTACCCTAAACTACATAATAGGTACCGGATGATTACCTAAATATTTATTTAATAATTTTTACATGATTTTTGTACAAACAAACAAACATTGATGGTCGATTTCTTCGTTTCAATAACGGTATATGGTTTATTCAGAAAAAACTGGACAAATTTTTTGGAAATATATGTAATACGTAACCTTTCTTGTCTCTATATTTTTTGTTATTATTTAATTACAGACATAGATATACTAAATTCTATAAAGGATCAACAGTAATTTTGATCATGTCATTTTTGATAAAAATATTATTTTCTGATGTCTACTCATTAAAATTTTCATGTTTTGACCTAACGCACCTTAAAAAACAGTCGTTTCCATCGTATCATTTTCTTTAAAAATATTAGTGGCTGTTATCAATTCACCAAAATTTTCATTTTTACACCTAACACGCTTAGAAAACAATCATTTCGAACACATCATTTTCCTTCAAAATAGTAGTAGCTATTATCAATACACCGAAATTTTCATTGTTATATCTAACACATCTTAATTAACAGTTGTTTATCATTTTTGCTCTATAGATGCCTCATTAAAATTGTGTTTCGAGCATTTTATAAGTCCGTGTAATGGCCATAATTCAAAATATCGGTTAAATAGTGTTTTTCTCGCTTATGCGGGTCATCTAATTATTGTTTATTATAGATAAACAGGCGAAAGTTATTAGGAAATAATCGAAGAAAATTCAAAAACAAACAAAAAAACTTCGTGATTTTCGAATTTGCCTAATTAGTGCTCCGTATCATTTGTATATAAACAACGAGGTATCGAAGCATGCATCAAAGTCGTATATTACAAGCGCGCAACATACATAGTTCATGCAAACCGTGTTATATATACGTTGTGATAAATAGCTGAAATATAAAAAAATGAAGCGGATTTTTTATATATTTATTAAGAGGAATTTATATCAATTATTATTTTTTCGCTATTATTAATACTTGAAAAAAATGTCCCCGATAATTTTTATCTATATAGATTTCCTCGCAAAAACATCGATTTGTTCAGTCCATAATTTTCAAGGTTATAAAGGCGAAAGCGATTTTTCAAAAATGTTTGGTAATTTTATTAACATAAAAAAACAAAACCGACATTCTTGATTTCTCTTTCAATACTTTCGTTTCATGTCTAACATAATACCATTAAACACAATTTATTTTCTTCTCTCATTCCTCAAAACTGTTTTCCAAAGCGGCAAGCCAAAATTTTGTAGTTGTAATTGGGCCGCTACTTTTTACAATTATACCAAAATTTTACCTTTTTTTCAAATGACCGAAAAATATTCCTTTGGCAAACAGATGGACAGAAACCGATCAGATTTCATGTCCAATTTCGGTACGGAGTATTCAAACAAAAAAACTTATCTCAGTAGAATTACATACATGACTTAACATCTAAATTGCTGACAGCAATTTGATTTGTGTCACAACAGAATACGAAATAAAATTAATAAAACGTAGTCAACATTACAAAATTGTTTTCTTTTTCCTCCATAAAGAAATGGTAATTGAAATAAAAATATATCGAATGAATAGTACAATGAAAATAATTCATTACTTTCCAATAAGAATCTTACAAGACCTTATTAATCTAAGACTTCGCTTATTTTCCCGGAATTCAATTACGAAGCTTTTAACTTCTTCTTAGAAATTATTATGACCCAGCATTTTCATTGAATTCGGTATATTATTAAAAAAAAGACGTAAGCTATCAAATGTAAAAGCCTTCAAAGTTTAGTCGACTCAGTTTTATTGCTGTACTTACAGTATTCGATGAGACTAAGCGGTGTAATAAAGGCTCGAATAGTGAGTGTTCGTTCCACACCAACCAATGCAAACTTTCAAAAGGTAGTTTAGAAGTATGTTTAGGAAAAAATTTGAAAATAATATTAGAAATTGTAAGAAAATAAAATAATAAACTAAGTGCGAGTAAAATTACACTATGAGGGTCCTCTAGACACTTAGGCGCATATAAATATTTAAAGATGTGTAACTTTATTGCATGTTTAGTATTTCTAATAAACTTTAAAAAAATTATAATAAATGTAATTATTATGTTTTGTCTTGCAAGTATATTGTATATTATACAATAATCTTTTACAGGCATAAAATATCATGAGCTTCTCAATAACTATTTGATTTAAAATCTTTACTCTAGTCTTAGAATAAACTTAAGGTTGACTTCTAATTAAGTTGTTTTTCTTATAATTTTGGCTCTGCAATTTAATAAGAACGGACGGACATGTGTTTCTTGGATATTTTCGACAATATTTTAGAATTTTCTAAAATAAAATTTAAAAAAAAAATTTTTGCGCTTATTTGAAAGAATATTTCAACTGATACTCTATGCGTCATATGAATTTTAAAAAAATCATTTAATTTGACACGATATTTTCATATAAACATTTTTGTGTGTTAACGCAATGGTTAAATGAGATTTAATCAAATTTATAACAATACCGATTTTGAGACTGCGTCAAACAAACATAAAGATGGTAATTCGAGTGATCTCGTGAGGGACTCATTTTTGGCGTAAGGAACAGTAAAGGATACATTAGTGGTTTCTAAATAACAAACTAGTCGTGACACGTCCGTTTCGAAATATAGTTGAACTCACTAATCGACTAAAATGTCACCTTAACAGTCCTTTTATTCCGTATACTATATTTATAGACTATGTCATGAAAATAATTATTGCAATTTATCTATTTCCAATATGTGAAAAATGTCTATTCATAATAGTATGCATTTTCCGAACTTGAGTTCTCTAATTTCTTTCCAAAATTTCGTGCTCGAGTGGTTATAATTTCATTTAAATGTAGTTAGTATTTTAAACTTGTAAAAATAAAAAGATTAAACTCATTCCTATGTCTTAAAATCAGAATCATATCTTTGCCTCTTGTCTTATGTCTGTTATCAAATTTACATAATTTTTTAATCATTACCCGCAAGTTCATGTTTGATACTTTTATTTGGAAAAAAATAAAGTAATCTAACACGAAATACATTTTACTAAAACCTAAATATGTAAGTAATCAAAATTATCTGTTGAATTTGAAATAAAAACTAAAATTAAAAAAAACGTTTTAATATCTTTATGATTTGTATAAACTGGAAAACATATTTCGCAGTAACAAAAAATTAAATATGCCACTAATTTTTTTTAGTAAAAACCACGCCCAGCTTACAATTTAATCAATATGTTGAGTAAGTTAGCGAAAAACAAAAAAATACATATGTTTACAGTTAAAACAAATTATAGATATTTAAAAATAATCAGTCACAACAGTGAAATAATGGGTCACAATAGTAAACCATCTAAATCCTCCACCGTCTTAAACCTGAAGTCACGAATTGAACAAGCGAACAAATCGCAATCGGGCAGTATGTTTAATACCAAGTTAAGCAAATTAAACACTCGGGTAATTGGGAATCGCGAGCGGACGTTGATATACGCATGCGGAGCATAAAATATGAATATTTTTGAGTATTAGTTTCCGAGAAAAACTGCTGTGATGGACAAACAGAAGGAAACGCGAGTTACCTTTTTTTCTTTTGAGGTACCTTAAAAACGTTTAATACCTGAAAATGCGAGAGCCAAATACTCTTAATAAGTTTATAATTTTCTACCTGGCCAAACCTACTGGGAACTACAAGAAATGAAGGCGTTTTTGTTCCATATATCATTTAATGCCCATGAACACATTTTCGTCAAACAATATTTAACGTACATAACTTTGCCTTTGATTTTACATTAAAAACGATTAAAGGAACTCGAGCACCTCTTTAAAGTTGGCAAGTTTTATTGTATATGGAGATTTACACACATCGTAATATTTTTATCTTCGTTTAGTCCAACTCGCACATGCTCTGATTTTTCTTTTTAACAACAGTAGAAGGAAATAAAATTAACAAACTGTTAAACGTACATGATCGCCTCGTGAGTGGAAACAAGTTCAAAGTAATTAGTAATGTATAACGCACACCTCTCAGTAATACGATTACATGTCCTTACTCCAGCTACAGTGAGGACAAACGTCATATTTAATTATTAATCAAAACGACATTACAATGAGATAAGCGTCATACTCGTATACACGACTTGTAATTGCACGTTATACAAGTTACTTAATGCATAATAACAAGGATACAGAGCAACAAAAAAAATAGCTTAATCGTATGATTGATTGCGTGAGGCAGATCGTGTCGGCCGATCGGCAGAGGGCGTATCGGCGGCCAGGTTCTAATCAAGTATGCAAATTTTGAAGGCTGTGTGTCTCCATATTGGCTGTGTCGAATCTAACAGCTCAATTTGGCCGATTGGTATCGAACTTCCGGCTCCGCACTGAATAGTACTTGTAGTCGTCTGTTTAATTCGACGGTTTGAATGTCTGCATTGGCAAACGTTAACTGTCCTTTTCATTTATCTAAACCATCAATTAAAGAGTCATTATCTTGTTATTATTATTTATATTCACACTTGGCTAGATTTCCGGTGTCTTATTTGAATATATCGAAACATATGAATTACGATGGAATGGAATCATAACATGAAAAATTGTGATGTGAAAAAAGTAACACAACCAACATTATTACTAAATAATCTTAAATGCCCATAGTATTTGATATTATTCTGGAATGATATCATTAATTGAGTATTTGATATATTATTTCACAAAAAATGTTTGTGAGATTTTTAGCGAGTTTTACCTAATTGAATGACGTTATTGATGTCATTCTGATGTTGTTCTGATACTTTTGTGTATTGATAAAATTTCTTCCCACGATAGAGATCACAATTTTTGATATCTATAGATTTGCTCATATTTGACTAAAAATAGTTCTTGAGTAGTTATTAACATAACTTTTGGGTAGTGTTTGAAACAGGTAAAATCGGCAAAAGCTGATTTTGCACTGCAAAAGTGCAAAAAATTCAAAATGTTTGTTTTATTTCTCAAATAAACTTAATAGTTGTTAAACTTAATAGATTTTCAAACACAAAATTGATTGCTGGTCGGTTTCAGCTTGTTACCATCGGTTGCGGTTGCAATTATGCTCGCACATAAATGGTACGCCAACGTTTAGGAACGGTTTTGGACACCCAAGATATCCAGCAACTCATAAGCCATGAGAATTTTGAGTATAGATCTAAAAAAAAAGAGAGCTCTGTTTACGAAATTGATTGTATAACTTCTTCGCTATATTAAACAGTAGCTTTTTTCCCGCAGTTCCGCTCACGTAAAAATCGTGATGTTGAAATTTAGTAACTTTCCTCCGGTTAGAATAATATTCCTGCAATGATCCAGTCATCGTACCGCTGTCATCACTTATCCTAGCGCTTCCTACTTCTGTACCCTTACCTCTGTACCGTTACCCATAAATAATAACATAGTTTCATAAACTCAACACTTATACTAACGTTCTGTACATAAAAATCAGAGTAAACAAGTTACACGATGGAGACAACGGAAACAAAATCAATCAAAAGATCAATTTTGTTTCCGTTAGATAAACAAAATTATAATTCAGAGAAAAAAATAGAATTCAAGTTATAAGTGAAAAGCTCCCTCACTACCACAATAATTAAGTTCTTTTTTTAAGTTTAATACATTTGAGCCTGAGCACGAGCCGCAAGCATTTCTGAATTTACAAAATAGGTAAAGCTCAACTCAGTAAACATACGTCCGCCAAAACGCTTTACGAACGTGCGGTTAGTTGTCACTGGTGCTTTATTTCATTTCATCGTATCATAACCTGCCAGTAATGTCGTTTTGTTCAATCAAAATATGTAAAATCAGTGTAAAGTTTATAATTAATAAAATATTGTAATTAAAAATATACAATTATTACAATCGTATAAATACCTTTAAATATATTAAAGATATTATAATACATCAATAAGCCAACTAATAAATCTTATACCAGACTATCATTATTTACTGTCAGGGACTTCTTTCTCTTTCTTTTTAAAAATAAAAATTTAAACTTTTACGAAGTCCTCTTCATTGGTATGTAACGAAATTTTTAAGATTTAGGCTTAGCAATAGATCACAGTTTCAATGGGCATAACTATGTAATTTACATCAGTCACAGAACCTTTAATCGTAGTCATTTTATAAAATACCTCTGTATGCCAAAAAAATAAAACAATTTTTTTTAATACTTGGACACCCCACTTTTCAAGATTTGTATATTTCTTTATTGCTTATCTATGATGTTAAAATGATAAAAATATTCCAAATATTATTACACAGTATATCATTGTTTTGTTACCAAAATTCTTTTAGTAGCTTGCTATTCTCAAAAAAGAATTATTCTACATATTATTATACAATATATCACGGTTTTGCTAATTCGTTCCTTAGGTTAGCAAAGCTTAGCGTTCGTTAGGTTATTTTCTAAAAAAAATATTTCATATATTTTTACGCAGTACATCATGGTTTCCCTAATATAATTCGTTCAATAAATTGCTATTCGCCAAAAAATATTTCTCATTTTATTACGCAGTATGTCATTGCTTCGCTAAACAATTCATTCAGTAGCTTTCTGTTAAAAAGTGAAAAAAAATATTCCACGAATAATTATGCACGATGTCATTGTTTCTGTAGCTCAATTTGTCCAGTCGTCAGCTATTTGCCAAAAAAGTTTTTCCACCTATTATATGTTCAAGATTCCAGCATAATAATTCACATAACGATTAGCTATTATATGCCACCTAGTTAATAGCAGAAATTCGATCAAAATGCATTTTTTCCTTCTTATATGAGGAAAATATTATACAAAACGTTTTCTTGGGCGCAATCTCATTGTTGATATAAGTGATAATTTTCACAGACCGATAATTTTTTTACGAAGAATTTTCAGCCTATAAGCACTTTCTGGCTGCAATTACATTATTTATTTTACTTTTTTTAAATATAATCCTTACTCTGTTTACAATTTAATATAAGACAACAGGCAAGAGAAACAATAATGATCAAAAACTAAACAAGCGCATACAACACGTAATTCAAAATAATGTAGTGATTACAAAATTCTGCTACCTTTTTCCAGAAATTGTGTTTTTAAGATGGATGTTAGTTTGTGGTTATACGGAGACCAAATGGCTGAGTTCGTTTCGAATTTACTACGAAAGACATATAAAACTTAATGATTATTGACATAATTAAATAAAGTTTATAATTATTTGCCTTAAATTAAATCCTTTTCAATGATTCACTAAAACCTAAAACATACGATCATTAGGAATTTACATTCTTTTTACACAATTATCATACGCATACAAATGTCAACGCCATTCAAATGTCCACTGTTGCTTAATGCATGGACGTGAGTATAATAGATATGAATCGTTTGCGGCTCATTATAAAAGTCATCCACAAATCAAATACATCCCGTTATCGCATGTCATTTTGTCAACATTTAACTTGTTTGAAATGGTTATTTCTCTGATATGTCGCGGTCTTTGCAGGTGGAAACTTAGAATCACGTATCGTATCATATGTAAATTGCATTTATTTTTTATAACATAGAAATAATCGCTAACTGTGAAATAGTAGATTCGGTAAATGTCATGTGACATTAAGTTTAGTTGTCGTTAAGAAGACGTCAGAAATAAATATTTTTAAAATGTCTATGAAACGTGATAAGACATGAACCAGGTAACTACTTAAATAATAGTAGCATTCTAAGGATATTTAAAAATGGTTAAGGTGATATTTTCTATATTGGGATAGTTTTTTTTCCAATAATATTTTTCTATTTCCGAATTAAACTATTTATTCCTAAACAGTAATATCGCGCGCATATACGCCTACATCCTCAGTCAGGTGGCGGTCGTTGCACACGATAGATCCGTATTTCTTTTCGCTTCGTAATATTTTTGTAGTTATTTCGATAACAAAATGTAAATAATTAAGTATTATTTGTTTAATGCGGCAATAAATGCTTTAAAGTATGATTAGAATTTTCAAAAGATTACTTTTTTAATAACTTTTGGTACACGATTTTATTTAATTGTAAAACAGTATTGCGTAGGCAGAAACTTAATGACTCCACAATGGCGTTGAACTAGCTATACCATATAAAACAACAGCCATTTTTGTGCCTATGTTTAATGCTACCATCAACGTTCCGGGAACTAAATTTAACACTTAATCAGAGATTCCTAAAATTTTCCTTTGTATCGACAACATCTTCAGATGGGCAATTTTTAAAGATAGTCTACTCTATAGGTAATTATAAATTGCCCTTTTGATGATGTTGTCATACAACGAAACCTATGTCGTGGTGAAGAATTTAATTAGAGTAAAAATAATACTTAATCACGTAGTTTCATTTACTTGTTAATAAAAATTAAGTGAAAACAAATTATAATAACTTTTCCTATTAGTAGCACCATTGACATTTCTAAATACATCTCCGCAGCATCTTATATCGAGAAAGCACCGTTGATTCAGCATTTACATTCATGCTTACGCTTATAAGATTAGAGGCCTTACATAAACTGTAAACATTTTCATGAGACTAATTAACTACTTCGTTTGTTATAATTTGCATAGTATTTGGAAATACATCGTTTTATATTGGTTTTTGTATAATATTATCCAATTAATAATTCAGGTTCATCTCTTAAAAAAAACCGAAAATATAAATACGAAAAAAGGATTAAATACAAATATCTTCATACATACTAATGTTTTAATTATATTTTTAAACTAAATCTAAAACAGATTGTATAGAAATCATCTTTAATGCATATATTTAAAAATTCTTCTATCACAGGTTTTGCAAATCATCCTGCATTCGGAGAATACATAGAGGATACATAGGGGATGTATCCTAAATATTCAAATAGCTAAAGTAACAATCTCTACTTCCCTAATGTGCAATAACGCGCACCGTTGTCCCTATGAGGAGTAACAATGCTTATCGGCTCCGAAGCAAAAACAAGCGGTCCTCAAATGGACCTCTCCCGAGTCCTTATTATGTGTTTAAACAGAAACACTGTCGTATCCGTTGCTTATCGGCTCCGAAGCAAAAACACGCGGTCCTGCAACGGGCCTCTCCCGAGTCTTTATTATGTGTTTAAACAGTAACACTGTCGTATCCGTTGCTTATCGGCTCAGAAGCAAAAACAAGCGGTCCTGCAACCGAACTCTCCCGAGTCCTTATTATGTGTTTAAACAGTAACACTGTCGTATCCGTTGCTTATCGGCTCCGAAGCAAAAACACGCGGTCCTGCAACGGGCCTCTCCCGAGTCTTTATTATGTGTTTAAACAGTAAAACTGTCGTATCCGTTGCTTATCGGCTCCGAAGCAAAAACACGCGGTCCTGCAACGGGCCTCTCCCGAGTCTTTATTATGTGTTTAAACAGTAAAACTGTCGTATCCGTTGCTTATCGGCTCCGAAGCAAAAACACGCGGTCCTGCAACGGGCCTCTCCCGAGTCTTTATTATGTGTTTAAACAGTAAAACTGTCGTATCCGTTGCTTATCGGCTCCGAAGCAAAAACAAGCGGTCCTGCAATGGACCTCTTCGGAGTCTTTATAATGTGTCTAAACAGTAACGCTATCGTATCTATTCTCAAGTCTTGCATTACTCGCGTAAAACTAAATTCGCATATTTTAGTTAAAGTCATCTTCCAACTTAACGTAACTAAATCATCTACGATAATATAATAAAAAAATATAGTACATTATAATAAGTGGAAACATAATAAATTTGCGAAACCTTATGATTGCTTATTCTGTATAATATTTAAACAGAATTTCCATATAATTTTATACTAAAAATAATGGAGTAAAATTGTAAGAAAAATTTATTTGCCAGAAATTATTAAGCAAATAAATAATCTAAACAAAAAATTAACTAAAACCCACATGAAAAGTATTTAAATAAAAAAAACAAATACAAGATGAGTAATCAAGACAGCTGTCATAAATTTATGAAGTACTTTATTATTTGTAAATAACTAGCGCATTCAAATCAATTTTTATTTTTATTCTTTTTTATACAGTTTAGAGTAGTTGATATTTCTAAAAATAAGTTTGCCCCTTGAGTTCAAAACTTAATTGTATTTTATATTTAAAGCGTATTTGATTTTATCCTTAGAACTTTTTTTATTACAAACTAGGTGCAGAAAATTTAGATTAATTTTTTTATTTCTGACTAAATACTTTCTTAAATGACTAAATACTTTCTTAACTGACTTTTCTGACTAAATACTTAATATTTCTAACTAATACGTTACGTTTAGATATTTGTTATCGCCATTAAATTTTCGTAATACAGTTATGAAAAAGCTTTTGAAATAGATAGCTTTTACCAGCCTTTTTCTGCATGTACCGTATAGTTTTTTTCAGTGAGTGCTCATTATTTTTATACATTTTTTCTTTATTATCTACATTAATGTATTTAATAAAAAAATTGGGAGCAAAATATACTGCTTTTCTGAAGTTGCCACTTTGCATAATCCAATAAATAGTTGTCTATGAGAAAAGAAATGTGATCTCAAATATATTCTGACAGTTCGTCCCTAGGATTTATTTATTGCCATAGAAAATTATATTTTCACTAGCAACTTGTGTGGGTGACAAGGGTAGGCAAAGGAAGGCTTGCGGTGCATAAATTTTATTTTTTTTAGTTTAAAAACCGAATTTTATAAAGTGCTGCTTCTTGAGATATCTCATAGAGTAAATTACGCCGCAAAGAGGTCTTTTTGTGGTACTTAATCTTGCTCTTTAAAACTACCTTGCAATTTGAAATAATAACTTTTGTAGCATTTAAAAATAACTACGAAAATTAAATTCAGTATTACACTGAGAAAACTGATACTAATAATTCAAATTATTCAAATTAAAACTGATAATTCAGAAAACTTTTTGTGAAGTGTAGGCGTTTTTATCCGAAATATATAACTTAAATTCCTTTTACAGACATCTCATTAAACAAAATGGATAATAGTAGTCCAAAACAGCGCAGGGTATGCAACCAGGCAGGGCATTATCTATACAGCAGTGAAAGAATTTTTAAAATCGATTCGGTAGTTTTAAAAATTAGTTTGAACTAGCAAAATTAGTATAAATTTGCAAAGTACTGCTACTGCCAGAAATATTTGGAATCGGAGCCAAGTGAAACTCGACTCAATTTTTTGAAAAAAGTTTCATTTTTCACTTTCATTGCCTATGATATCTCCTTCTAGTGTCACCAACTGCCGGCTCCATCATTATGCCCTAATTTTATTAAAGAGCCGGTTTCAAAACTTTCCGGTGTCAAAACTTTAGGAACCTTAGTATTAGATTTTTGTTAGAACTCCAAACTCGGTCACGGTACCTATGATGTACATTATTGAGGAATTCTACAGTTCAATTTCCATGGTCAAATTCTAATAATATTTATGCGACACCAGGTCTATTCGAACAAAGAAAGTATCGTCCAAATTGATTTATTTATGGCAGAAATATGGGTTAATATATACAAAACAGGATTATGAAGTTCGACGTTCAATGATAGAGTCTCTCTTTGAGACCTAAAATACTAATTTAAAAACATCGGATCCTGAAGTATCACGGTTCAGTCAACCAGTACCTCTGCGGCAGCAGAACTGAGGAGTTGGAACCGGAAATTAGATAACAGAGTTTTTGCTTGAGACCGACAATATTTATTTAGCAAGATTCATGGATCAAGGGTGGAAATTGTATTGTATGTACTCGTATTCGTAATCATAAAATTCATCTCAATAAATATTCTTGAAATATCGTTAAACATACTTAAATTAATTTTATTCCTTTTTACAAATCCTCATCATTCGCCGGCATATATATATATATATATACACAGTGAAGGGGGAATCCGTATATAAACTGAAGTGCTCATCCTCATCGCAACAAAGCATGCCTTATTTGGAGACAAAAACAGTCCAAAAAACATCTCCCGGAACTCTCATTATTCACATTCCTAAACAACGCAGCATTCATTCTATCTTCTTGTTGGGCACACTTGTGCGCAAGCTAAGTCGTCTAAGTAAACCGTAATATGGTAGTGCACGTCAGTGAGCTACATAATAATACATAAGTACATCGATTATTACAATGAAATGAAGATAGTTTTCATTTCAATAAATTTTCGGAGACTCTTTAGAGAATAATTTGTTGTTAACTCGACGACTGACATTGTTTACTTAAGATTTGGTGAATGCCGGCAAAATTTGGACAGAAGCCTCGGGTTCCCAATAATAAGAACTTAATTGGATTGAATAACAAACCATTTTTTTCCTCCCTAATCAGACATTTTTTAACTTCTTTATATCTAAATATTTACAAATACAAACACAAACACTATATAAAGACAGATTGCTTAAAACCTCAAATAGTTAAATATATTATAAAATGACAAAAATACATAGTTAAAAGCAATTATATGGTGTGTTTCTATTATATTTATATAAGACAAGACGTTAAAAACGGTAAATCTGAAAATTAATTAGATCGATGTTTTGAAATGATATCTCTACTTAAAGTAGTCGAAAAAAATTATGATATTGGAGCTTTATTTTTGAAGTAGTCGCTTTAATATAATAAATGAAATAAAAGTCTTTCATAAAAAAATAATTTTGGTCTATCAAAATGTAATCCTATACTATGGATGAATTCGATTAAAAGCTGATTTGGGCCGTCGACATAAAAATCAGCTCAATTAGTATCGATGTATTTTTTGTCGGTAGTTTATTCCATCTCTTGAGAATTTAATTATATAAATAGTGGGCAAATAAATTTAATTATATAAATAGAATGAACCGATCTCTGTTTTGCTGTTGCAAATTTTTTTTATTAGTTTCTAAACATATTTTCGACTTTTTCATTCAGTTGGTCACTTAAAAATATTCTTAACCGTAGATTTATTCTTAAATTAGCTATGCCCGTGATTTCGTACACGTGAACTCTGGAAAAATATTATTGACTGTAAAATAGAAGGTGAAAATATATAATCATTATAATATTAATTTGTTTAAAGCAAGTGCGCTCCGTATAGAAATTTCAAATTACAATGCCTTTTTTTTTGGAGATTTATTTTAATAAAAAAATCAACCAGTTCAACCCTCATTAAGATCTATTTTGGTAGTTCTTGCGTGATGTATGAATAAATAAACATAAATAAGATTTTTACGTTCTATTACTTTTATTACGTGTCTTTAAATAAATTTTTCGTTAATAGCTTCAATGTACACACACGCCATTTCTACTGTTTTATTACATGTGTAAATTTATAATTGTATTGTTAAATATTTTGTACCTCACTTAGTTATGACGTTTTTACGTGAATGCAAATGTTGTCCAAATTAGCATTCGCATAAACATTCAGAAAATATGTAACAAACAAAAAGACAACTCGACAGCGATAAAATTTTAAATAGCGTCACGAAATTTAGCTCGATGCACTTTTTGCTAGCGCCTCGGCACTGACGTCGTTACGGACGGCGACAACAAAAGAAAACAAAAGGAAAACAAGTAAAAATTCATTAGCATTGTGAGCGAATGCAACGTCCTAATGCGCAACCGTGTTTGATAAAGCGATTCTAATGAAAGAGACGCTTCTCTGTTGGCTAATTTACTTGGACGATACTAGTTAGTGTTTACCTATCGCTACAGATAGTCTATAAATACAGTATAATACACAATTAAATGCAACTACGTGATGTAGTATTTCTTAACCGCTACCTAGGTTTCGTTGTATTACAACGTCTTCATGTTAATTTGTAAATATTGACTCTTAGAAACTTTCAGCAGTAATAAAATATTTTAAAAACAACAGGGGGAGGGAGGTTTGCGCGAGTTATTAATGAATTAATGGTAGGGGAGCGGTGTAGTTTTCATTATCTTTTCGAAAGTTCACAATATATTTATATATATATATATATATATATATATATATATATATATATATATATATATATATATATATATTGTTTATTTTAGTGATGGTAATAAATTAAATTTATGTTATTCTATGAGGTTATACAATGCAAATGGTGTATTTAATAAACCAAATGGACGTTATTCTCAGTAATATATTTATACAATGGCAAGGATATCTGATGGTTGGAACAAGGTTTTACAATTAAACATATATATCGTCCATTTTTTGTTTTTTTTATGTGTCTCCTTGGATGTGCAGCCGAGCTGAAACAAATTTGTAGGGTACTGCAGTATCAATGTTGTCTAACTATATTATGTCTATGAGATACTAAGTATGGGTACAACGAAACCTAGGTCATGATAAAGAATTGAAATAAAGTGGAAATAATATTATGTTATGTAGTTTAATTTAATTGTGAATAATAAATTTTGGCAAAATTAACGCCAAATATATTCAGTACAGTAAAATATATAATTTACAATTGAAATGTGAACAAGTATAATTATAACGCTGGATTATATTTTTAAATTTCTCAACATAACTTTTGACTTCACTCGTGGCACTAACGCTATTGGTAAATTTCTATGTCTCCTCTGTTTTGTTTCTCACAGACTTTTTTTTAATTTGGAATTTTGATAAAGCATATTTACAGACATTTCATTTCATTTATATGGAAATTTAAGAGGTGAAGCATGAAGACTAGAGGAAAATTATTTTAAATTTCTTTTCAATTTCGTAAATAGTTTGGGTTACCGTTTAAAAAGAATAATTAAAATTGTCTCAAAAATATTGCTCACAATTTTAGCTAGCACATGTTCAGAGAAATACTGAAAAACACGCAAAAACTATGTCACTGAACCGCTTTTTTCCGAACAATTGACACTAAAATGAAAAACAGAGTTTTCGGAAGCCTTCGCTAAAGCTCTAGGAAAACTATAAGGATGTCATAGTTTTTGAGATATCATGGTATAATGTAAACGTCTAGCTGCTTAATTATATTAGGTATAATATAAAAATTACATTAAGTTTCATATTACTGATAACTTAACATAAATAAAATAATTTTCACTTTAAGTTCCTCGATGCTCGAACTAGTCATGAATGTGGCTAGATTTGTCTCTTAAATTCTGTTTACACCATTAATTATATTTAGGCCTTTTCCGCATCCTTATTAGTGGAATTTTCACTGCGTACATCACCAGATTCATTATCCATACTCGACCTCGTATATCAGATCACGAAGATGACGTGCGATTCTTCACGCCGCCGTCGCCACGAGTAGCGAGGACGCAATGTGGTGATAGCAAAAACAGTCCGCGTCTCCGAGGGACCTTCGTCGTGTTTTCATTACTCACTCGTCTCAACAGCACAACGTTATCCCCTATCAAACTGCTCCATCCACGTATTAGCACTTCTTGTATAAGTATTTGCCTTACACGAAGATCTGTCTGAATATTTTTATTTTATTACGACCACCGTGTTTATTTAAGTATAAACTCAATAATTACGAGTATAATTTCTTTGTCTCATGTACATATTTAAGAAAAATCTTAAAAAAGTTTAGAAAAATGTTTGTATTAAAACATGAGGCTATTTTCCCAACGAGGGAAAAAAGTATAATAATTCCCATTTGATGCCATAAATACTCTGGTGGCTGGCGTAAAACCAACATTTTGTAGGACAAAAAATATTTCTTGATAATGATTTTGTTTTCTTTGTGCATTCCAGCGATAAAAATTTTGTCAAAAAATGTGAAATTCAAAATATACATGTCTGCAAACATCACCGACTAATTTATTTTTAATATTTTGTTTCAAACAAAGGTAATTAATATTTTTTCAACAGAATCATATATAGCTACATACAGATAAATACAATTTTATTTTATTAAATTTACTTTTTTATACGGAATCGCAGTTATGAATATTTACATATAAATAGATACATATATTTATAAATATATATATCTATTATATACATTACATATAAAATATATTACATATAAATAGATACATATATTTATAGATATATATATTTATAAACAGAATCGCAATTACGGTTAGATACGTAACGTAATACGTTTCATGTAGAATTGTATGTACAGACAGTTATATAGGTTTATATACAACGCCTATTAGGTAGATTTAGCGCCTACACCAATTACAATATTAGGCAGTGGTTTTATGTTCTGCTAACGGGTACTATGATTTTTTACTGAAATTTTCAACCACGTTAGTACTTAATATTCTCGACAAATCGTTTTCCCTTGAAAGCACTGTGTATAGATAGTTATATAGGTTTATATATATTATATAGGTTTATATACAATGCCTGTTAGATAGATTTAACGCCTACGCCAATGAAAAAGATTATGCAGAAGTTTTATGTAAATATCATTAGCAGTTTTTTATTTATTTTTTTAACGGTTATAATGATTTTTTTTTAATTTCTGACGTCATCAATACTTATAATCTCGACAATTTATTTTCCCGTGAAATCTCTCTTTAACGATAAAGCAAAATGTTCTTTGTACGCAGTACTGGGTCTGAACTTTCGTAGCATTTGATGTATTTAACTTGGCCCATTTAAACTATGTTTCTTTCTTTTACTATAAATGCCTAATTTTATACATAAGTACTTCTCACATAACTTTGTCCTAAATTTCGACTATTGTTGATACACAATTGGCTTTTTTAATGATTTCTTTTATATATATATATATATATATATATATATATATATATATATATGCTCGAAATATTCATGCAATATAACGTGCCGTCAGTGCGTCACCTTTTTACCCCACCTTGTGTCTATATCAGTAAAAATGATTCCAATTTTTTTACACATAGATAACAAAAATTTACAAATTTGTTGCTGAACTCCTCAATAAAAATATCACATACCTACTTACTGAAAATTACACATTGCACTTTTGCAACCAAGTTGTCAACCTAAATAAATGCACTCGACGAGAATAGTGTTAATTTGCATAAATACAAGATGAACAAACGCAGCTTGACAGCCGGAAAAGTTTGAGAAATGATATGAAGCGGCGTTGCGGCACGCTCTTTGCCGGCGTCGCGCGCGGCCTCGTCACGGGCGACGGCTACAAAAACGGAAAAGCGGAAAGGAAAGAAGGAAACTCATTAGCATTGTCACAGAGAGCGCTACGTGCTGCCGGCGGTGTGTGTTAATGTGCGCTTGTAATGTGATTCGAATTAAACAATGGTTACGAGAGCTCAACATTCTTGTCCTTTTGAGCTGTGCAGCGATTCAGATTAATATATTTATTTAATTTTCATTTACATATTACAGGAAATTACAACAGTAACAAGTAATGTGGGATAATTATTATTGCGTGTATAGAGTAGTTAGCAGTATTTTTTTAGTTGAGACCCACGAACAGTTTCTTTAAGTATTATAACACATTTAGAAGCGGTACAGGTTAGTTGGGTTAGGAAAATTAATGTGTTCAATATTACAAAGACGTACGTATTATAATATTAATCCTGTTACAGATGAAAAGTATTTTGTAACTTTAAACTCTTACACTTAATTCCTATCAGAAACGGGAGCTAATTTTATAGAATATTTGTTGAGTGCTTGCATTAAAGGGGTGGCTAATATGTCTGTTGAGCTAATGGAAGGGTAGTGATAAAAAAATGAACCAACAAATAAGCCCCACCACTCAAATCTCTCGCACGTGAGTCTGTCCGGATATGCTCCAGTTATAAAATTCGATATTTTGAAATTTGATAATACTTTGAAATACTTCAGTAACCCGTTGAATAAATGTAAAACTTATGTTGGATTATGAGCTGATAATGTAACTGTAGCGGGTTTCTTGTAACTCGTAATATAAATGTAGCATATTCGTTTTCTATCACTTCTTTAGGAGTTAGTGTTGCAAATCAGTTCCAAAAACAGTGCTAAACACTTTCAAACTGTGACATTTCTTTTTCTATTTATCAAGCAAAGCTGAACGAATGCAAGGATTCGGCATCGTATGTTTCGGGACATTGTAAGGACCTAAGTAGTATTAAAATCCCACAGCGTCTCCTGAGATGAGATAGACAGAAAGAATAGAGAGTGCTAAGTGGAGTCACAGAGAATATATTTTGGAAAAGGACAGTAGTCTGAATTTCCATTCAAGTTGACATGATTGTAATCAAATAGCAATAATTTTATAATTTTTTAGAATTTTTTTAAAATAAATAGACAACGGTGATTTTTTTGAAGATAATTTCTTTACATCTATGGTTTTATTACGTTGAATATTTTTGGAAAACATTTTAAACAAAAATAAATTTTTCTACAACTTTTATCTTATAAAAGTCTTCGGTTTGTATACCATATAAATCAGTAAAAATTATTTGTATATTCTTTGAAATACCAAAGCTATCCAAGTATAATAAAGAAGTATATCCTTTTACGCATAAGATATGTAATTGAGTCACTGCTTTTTTCAAAATTCAACATCAAATAATCGGATTCACCAAAGTGATTCAATATGTGAGTCTTGTTATTTTATTTTTATACTGAGTACAAAAAGTGTAATTAGAATCCCTTACTAATCATTAGTCATCTATTCGACGTGTCCATATAAAATTTGCAGCAACAAAACTGAGGAGTTGGAACTCGAAGTTTGATAACAAGGTTTCTGCTCCAGACCGGTTATATTTACTGAACAACAACAAATCTTCCAGCCTCACTATTTAGGTAGGAATTATATCTGCAGAATCAATATTTATAGATAAAAGGTTTGAAATTATATTGTATGTACCCGTTTATACTTACCTACCTATTTACCCTAAGTTTATTTATAATCACAGGAGTGTTAATATCACCACCTTCTGGTTTCATCATTGCAGTGGTATTTTACTAAAGATCCAATTTACGTGGTTCTTAGTCGTATCTCTTTTAGATTATCCTTGAACCTAAATCATCGAAACACAGCCATGGCACCTGTGCTGTTCGGTGTCGAGGAATTCCACAGTATATCTTCAATTTTACCCTTCCAAAAAAATCATGGAAATTGGTTGAAGAATGCTGGGTATATTAGGTAACATAAATAAAAAACTCGAATTAAAAACCTCCTTTTTTGAAATCTATTAAAAATAATTTTGATTTGTGCAGGAAATTCACCTTAACGTAGGTCACACCTTATATTAAATTTATGCAATATATTGAAAAAAAATAATATAGTTACCCCATTCTCTCAGAATTTTAAATTCCATTAAACAAGTTCAATATTCAATAAGTATATGAACTCGTTAGCAAATTATAGAATAAACCATTTATTAATTCCTTCAGATAAAACGGAATCAAAATATTACAGTAAGTGAGAATTATCAGATTATAAATTTGCGAACTGCAACTGGGCGTTTTCCCACGCCTTTATCTAGCATATTGCGGTATTTGATTAATAGATTTGTTTGCTTGTGTCTCATGTTTTTTTATACACTTGTTAATAAAGAACTTACCTAACAATTGTAACGGCGATTATATGCATCGAACTAAGCAGACAATGGTAAAGAACTATATGAAAATTGTAAATCGTTTTTGAAAAAAATACTGTCAGTTTTGAGAATCCAACATAACAGT
Organism: Druceiella hillmani; assembly: GCA_039881145.1. Lineage (NCBI taxonomy): Eukaryota > Metazoa > Arthropoda > Insecta > Lepidoptera > Hepialidae > Druceiella > Druceiella hillmani. Next base: position 109,465,734 of record JAYKKI010000001.1, on the reverse strand, counting down.
TTAGGATTTTTTTTACAGAAATACACTTACGCAGAATACAGTACGTATAACAGACAGGTTCTTTTTTACATCCTCCATAGGCACTGTTCATAACCATTTATTTAATAAATGTTATACAACGTAACTAAAAATAATAAAAACCTCAAAAAATATGTTTTCCTTATACGTAATCATAAAATTCAATCCAATAAATATTTTTGTTAAACATAAACTGCTTTATGCATTTTACAAATCCTCATCATTCGTCGGCATAAATTTACACAGTGAATCTGCATATAAAATGAAGTGCTCATCCTCATCGAAACAAAGCACGCCTCATTTGGAGACAAAAACAGTCCAAGAAACATATCCCGGAACCCTCATTATTCACATTCCTAACTAACGCAACATTCATTTCATGACTTACTGGGCGCACTTGTGTTCAAGCTAAGTCTTCTATGTAAACTGTAGTATGGTAGTGCAAGTCAGTGAGCTACATAATGATACATAATATAAGGGTTATCACAATTAAAAGAATATAGAAAACCATGATAACCCAGAAAAAATCGCCATTGATTGTCCATATTTATTTATAATATATACATATTTGTTTACAACTAATTTGCAAATTAGGCAAGCTACATGCTTCACGACCAATTTTAGTTTAAAATTTCAATAATTTTTTGAAGACTTGGCTTGATTAATAAACCAATATATCCCCCACCCCCGCCCTCCCCTTAAACCACTCAGACAGAGATTGTTTTATCTTCTTTATGCCTAAATATTTATAAATACAAACACAAACACTATATAAAGACAGATTGCTTGAAACCTTTCACAGTTAAATATATCATAAAAGGAAAAAGATACATAGTTAAAAGCAATTATGTGGTATGTTTTTATTGTTTATATAAAACAAGGCGTTAAAAACAGGATAAAACTAAAAATCAATTACATCGATGTTTTGAAATTATATGTCTACCTAAAGTAGTAGAAAAAATTATAATATTGGAGTTTTGTTTACGAAGTTGTCGCTTTATATAAAATAAATGAAATAAAAATGTATGAAAAAATTAATTTTGGTCTATCAAAATGTAATCCCATACTGTTGATGAATTCAGTTGAAAGCTGGTATATGGCGTCGATATAAGTCAGCTGAATTGGTATCGGTGTATTTTTTGTTGGTAGTTTATTCCACCTCTTGGGAATTTAATTAAATAAATAGTGGGCAAATAAATTTAATCATATAAAGTAACTTTAACGAGTATCCGTTCTGCCGTTGCAATTTTTTTTATTATCAGCTTCTAAATATACTTTCGATTTTTTTCATTCAGTTGGTCACTTGAAAACATTCTTAACCGTTTATTTGTTTTTAAACTAGTAGTGCCCGTGATTTCGTACACGTGATCTTTGGAAAAATATTATTGACTGTAAAATGGGAGGTGAAAAAACACTTAACGCCATCTGTAATCATTATAACATTAATTTTTTTCCAGCAAGTGTGCTCCGTAAGAAATTTCAAATTACCATATCTTCTTTTATGGAGGTTTATTTTAATAGCTCATGTATTATTTCAGATCCTCTAAAATCAACCAGTTCAACTCTTATTAAGATCTATTTTGGTAGTTCTCGCGTAATGCATGAACAAATAAACATAAATAAGATTTTTACGTTCTATTACTTTTATTGCGTGTCTCTAAATCAATTTTTCGTGGATATCTTCAATATGCATACACGAAATGTATCTTCTGTTTTATTACATTTGTTAATTTATAATTGTATTGTTTAAATATTTTTTTATCTCAGTTATTACGTTTTTATGCGAATGCAAATGTTGTCCAAATTAGCATTCGTGTAAACATCCAGAAAATTTACATTAAAACATAAGAAGACAACTTGACAGCGAAAAAAATTTAAATAGCGTTACGAAATTTATCTCGATGCACTATTTGCTAGCGCCTTGGCACTGACGTCGTTACGGACGGCGACAACAAAAGAAAAACAAAAGGAAAACAAGGAAAAAATCATTAGCATTGTGAGCGAATGCAACGTCCTAATGCGCCACTGTGTTTGATAAAGCGATTCGAATTAAAGAAACGCTCCTCTGTTGGCTAATTTACTTGGGCGATACTGCCTAGTGTTTACCTATCGCTACAGATAGTCTATAAATACAGTATAATACACAATTAAATGCAACTACGTGATGTAGTATTTCTTAACCGCTACCTAGGTTTCGTTGTATTACAACGTCTTCAGGTTAATTTGTAAAGATTGACTCTTAGAAACTTTCAGCAGTAATTAAATATTAAAAAAACAGGGGGAGGGAGGTTTGCGCAAGTTATTAATGAATTAATGGTAGGGGAGCGGTGTAGTTTTCATTATATTCTCGAAAGTTCACAATATATTTATATATATTGTTTATTTTAGTGATGGTAATAAATTAAATTGATGTTATTCTATGAGGTTATACAATGCAAATGTTCCGGTGTATGTAGTAAACCAAATGGACGTTATTCTCAGTAATATATTTATATAATGGCAAGGATATCTGATGGTTGGAACAAGGTTACACAACTAAATATATATATCGCCCATTTTTTGTTTTTTTTATGTGTCTCCTTGGATGTGTAGCCGAGCTGAAACAATTTTGTAGGGTACTGCAGTATCAATGTTATCTAACTATATTACATCATTAACGACTCTACTAACGCTATTGGTAAATTTCAATGTCTCGTCTGTTTTGTTTCTCACAGACTTTTTTTTTAATTTGGAATTTTGATAAAAATTATTTACAGACAATAAATATACAATAAATACTGACAAATACGCAAAAACTATTTCCCTGAACCATTTCTTTTCCAAACTATTGACTCTAAAATGAAAAACAGAGTTTTCAGAAGCCTTCCCTAAAGCTATAGGAAAACTACAAGGATGTCATGGTTTTTGGGATAATGACGGTATAATGTAAACGTCTAACTGCTTCATAATATTAGGTATAATATACAAATTACACCAAGTTCCATATTAGTGATAACTTAATATGAATAGAATAATTTCACTTCAAGTTCCTCGATGCTCGAACTAGTCACGTACATAGCTAGATTTCTTTTTGCGTAAAAATAAACATACTCTTAAATTCTGTTTACGCCATTAATTCTATTTAGACCTTTTTCGCATCCTTATTAGTGGAATTTTCACTGCGTACGTCACTAGATTCATTATCCATACTCGACCTCATATATTCAGATGACGAAGCTGATATACGGTCCTTCATGTCGCCTTCGCCACGAGTAGCGAGGACGCAATGTGGTGATACCAAAAACAGTCCGCTTCTCCGGAGGACCTTCGTCGTGCTCTCATTACTCACTCGTCTAAACAGCACAAGTTTATCCCCTATCAAACTGCTCCATCCACGGATGAGCACTTCTTGTATAAGTATTTGCCTTACACGAAAATCTGTCTTTTATTACGTAACGTAGTATGTATTTTATTACGACCACCGTGTTTATTTAAGTGGACACTCGAAAATTATGAGTATAATTTCTTTGTCTCAAGTACGTATTTGAGAAAAACATTAAAAAAAAATTAGAAAAATGTTTGTATTAAAACATGAGCCTATTTTCCCAACGAGGCAGAAAAGTTCAATATTTCCCACCTGATACAATAAATATTCGATGATGGATACCTTAAAAGCAAAATTTTGTAAGGCAAAAAATATTTCTTGATAATTAGAAATATTTCTTGATTCCGTTTTCTTTTTGCTTTCCAGTGAGAACAATTTGGTCAAAAAATGTGAAATTAAAAATATACGTGTATGCAAACATCACCGAATTATTTATTTCTGTCATTTTGTTTCAAACAAATGTAATTAATATTTTTTCAACAGAATCGCATATAGCTACGTACGGATATATATAATTTTATCTTATTAAATTGACTTTTCATAAGGAATCGCAATTACGGATATTTACATATGGCCAGATACAACGTTATATTTTAATATAAAATCGCAATTACGAGTATTTGCGTACAAATATATAAGTAACATTATACGAGATTTAAGAATAGTTATATAGGTTTATATACAACGCGTATTAGATAGATTTAGCGCCTACACCAAGGATAATATTAGGCAACAGTTTTATGGAGATATCATCAACAGTTTTTCATTTATTTTTCTAACGGGTACAATTATTTTTTTTTAAATTCTCAACGTCGTCAGTATTTAATACTCTCGACAATTCGTTTTCCCGTGAAAGCTCAGTTTAAGGTTTTTCTTTTGCTTACTACACCAGTTTTATTACTTAGTTACTGAGGCCGTTTCCATACAAATGTATTAAATAAGATGATTGGATTAGTTGGCCGCCGCACGATACTTTCTATTGGCATTTTACGAAAGGTAGGATCGTCTCGTATCAACTTTCTTTTTTTCTCATCCGAGCTTGGACAAAGTTACAATCGTTTCCAAAAATCCATTAAAAAAATACTAAAATGTTTTCGTTCATTTTTATATAATTATCTGAACGTTATTTTCCAGCTCATACCGTAGCCGACATTTGAAGGCACCCTTTAACATTTTATTACTTTGCGTACATTTTTTCGATCCAATTATATTAGTTCGTACTAAAAATCTTAATGTTTGATTTTTATATTGCCATTAGTAATATTTATCGTTATCGTCACTTATTATTGTAAGTATTCTCCGATATCCAAATTTTCTAACGAGTTAGTGGCTGAATAAAATAATAACGGATACTTGACCGGAAAGTAAAAGGAATAACGATTTAGTTGGAAAAAGGAATAATTTATTTCTTTAATTTTGTTTCAAACGAATATCGCTTAAACAGTTTTTATTCACAAATGTTACGCCCTATACCATACAACTATTTTCAAATGTAAGCTCTTATCATTTCCTTTTAAAAGTACCACATACTCTATGATATTTAACAGTATCAAGATCTGTATCGTAGAAATGAAAACAGATTAATTAATTTAAACGGCATTAATTAATTGAAACTATATTACATTGGAAAATTAGGGAAAATTGAAAAAAGAGAACATCACACACAATTAGACCTCAATACCATTACAATCATCCATCACCATCAAAATCAAACCATCAAAATCAGTAGGCTTCAATGATATAGTTTTGAGGTTAAGGTGAGTAAGGTAAGCAAAATGTTTTTTGTACACAGTACTGTACCGGGTCCGATCTTTTGTAGCATTTTATATATCTAACTTTGTCTATTTAAAATATGCGTTATTGAATATATTTGGCGTTAATTTTGTAGAAATTCATTATTCACAATTAAATGAAACTACGTGATGTAGTATTATTTCTACTTTCTTTAATTTCTTTACCACGGCATCTTCAGGTGGGATATTAGCAAAGATCTTTGCTAATATCCTACCTGAAGATGTAATACAATGAAACCTAGGTCGTGGTAAAGAAAGTAGAAATAATACTACATCACGTAGTTTCATTTAATTGCGTAAAATATGCGTCTTTCTTTTACTATAGATGCAGCTAATTTCACATATAAATACCTCTTACAATCATGTCTGGAAGTAACCGTATGAATAACTTTGTCCTAGATTTGGACTATTCTCGATACACAATTGGCTGTTTTAATTATTTCCTTTATATATATATATATATATATATATATATATATATATATATATATATATATATATATATATATATGCTTAATGACCTTATTCTGCGCCTAATGTGAAGTCAACTGGAAGCGATCTAGGTTTTTGATGAATTAATCAGTGTTAATAATAGCGATATTCAAATATCACAATCTAAGAAGAGCTATATGAGTTCGTTTTATAATTTTTTTTTGTATAAAATTTGGAATATTTATATAAATAATGGAACTATTAATATAATCCCAAATACTTGTAGTATTTGGGATTATATTAATAGTGAAGCAAAATCATAAGTACGCAGGAAAAAGAGATTTTGAGTCAGTTGTCATATACAGTTAGAAATATTCATGCAATATGATGTGCGGTCAGTGCGTCGCCTACCTTGTGTATATATCAGTAAAAGTATGTAAATAATTCCAATTTTTTTACGCGCGTAGATAGAGTACTCAATTTTACAGATTTGTTACTTAATAATAATATAATAATAGTTTGAAAAATTGTTTGAAGCGGCGCTGTGCACGCTCTTTGCCGGCGTCGCGCGCGGCCTCGTCACGGCCGACGGCTACAAAAACGGAAAGGCGGAAAGGAAAGAAGGAAATTCATTAGCATTGTGACAGAGAGCGCTACGTGCCAATGGCGGCGTGTGCTAATGTGCGGCATTCCTGCCGCGTTTGTAACCATGTCAACTCAGAAAAAATTGCCATGAATTGTCCATATTTGTTTTTGTTTATATTATGTACATATTTGTACATGTTTGTATTTGTTTATAATATGTACATGTTTGTAACGAATTTGCAAATTTGGCAAGCTAAATGGTACACGAACAATTTTAGTTTAAATTACAATAAATTTTTGAAGGCTCGGATGGATTAACAAACCAATAATAACCAATCAGACAGAGATTGTTTTATCTTCTTTATGCCTAAATATTTATAAATACAAACACAAACACTATATAAAGACAAATCGCTTGAAACCTGTCACAATTAAATATACTATAAAATGAAAAAATACATAGTTAAAAGCAATTATGTGGTACGGTTTTATTATATTTATATATCTCTACCTAAAGTAGTTGAAAAAAAATATAATATTGAAGTTATTTTTACCAATTTGTCGCTTCATATACAATAAATAAAACAAAAACGTTGTATGAAAAGATTAATTTTGATCTATCAAAATGTAATCCCATACTGATGATGAATTCGATTAAAAGTTGATTTTAACCGTCGACATAAGTCGGTTAAATTGGTATCAATGTATTTCTTGTTGGTAGTTTATTCCACCTCTTGAGAATTTAATTGTATATAGTGGGCAAATAAATTTAATCATATAAAATGCGTCAACCAGTCTCCGTTCCAACGTTGCAATTTTTTTTATTAGTTTCTAAACATACTTTCGACTTTTTCATTCAGTTAGTCACTTGAAAACATTCTTAATCGTTGATTTCTTTTAAACTAGTTGTGCCCGTGATTTCGTGCACATGAACTTTGGTAAAATACATTGACTGTAAAATGGGAGGTGAAAATACACATAACGCCATCTATAATCGTTTTGAAGCAGAAATTTAAATTACCATACCTTCTTTTTTGGAGGTTTATTTTAATAAAACATAGCTCACGTGTTATTTCAGATCCCCTAAAATCAACTAGTTCAACCCTGATTAAGATCTATTTTGGTAGTTCTTGCGTAATGTATGAACAAATAAACATAAATAAGATTTTTATGTTCTACTACTTTTATTGCGTGTCTCTAAATCAATTTTTCGTGGATATCTTCAATGTGCATACACGAAATGTTTCTGCTGTTTTATTAAATGTATAAATTTCTTTATTTTTTTTTAAATTTTTTTCACCTCTTGTTAAATTTAATTGTATAAATAGTGGACAAATAAATTTAATCATATAAAAAGCATTAACCAGTCTCCGTTCTACTGTTGCAATTTTTTTTATTATTAGTTTTTAAACATGTTTTCGATTTTTTTATTCAGTTGGTCACTTGAAAATATTCTTAACCGTAGATTTCTTTTTAAACTAGTTGTGCCCGTGATTTCGTACACGTGAACTTCGGGAAAATATTATCGACTGTAAAATGGAAAGTGGAAAAACATTTAACGCCATCTGTAATCATTATAACATTAATTTTTTTAAAGCAAGTATGCTCCGTACATCGATTTCAAATTACCATATCTTCTTTTATGGAGGTTTATTTTAATAAAACATAGCTCCTGTGTTATTTCAGATCCTGTAAAATCAAACATTTCACCCCTCACTTAGATATATTTCGGTAGCTCTAGCGTGATGCATGAACAAATAAACATAAATGTGCATACACGAAATGTTTCTGCTGTTTTATTACATGTGTAAATTTATAATTGTATTGTTTAAAATTTTTTTTATCTCACTGAGTTATTACGTTTTTATTCGAATGCAAATGTTGTCCAAATTAGCATTCGTGTAAACATTCAGAAAATTTACATTAAAACACAAGAACTTGACAGCGAAAAAATTTTAAATAGCGTTACAAAATTTATCTCGATGCACTATTTGCTAGTGCCTCGGCACTGACGTCGTTACGGGCGGCGACAACAAAAAAAACAAAAAGGAAAGAAGGAAAAAATTCATTAGCATTGTGAGCGAATGCAACGTCCTAATGCGCCACTGTGTTTGATAAAGCGATTCGAATTAAAGAGACGCTTCTCTGTTGGCTAATTTACTTGGGCGATACTAGCTAGTGTTTACCTATCGCTACAGATAGTCTATAAATACAGTATAATATATAATTCCCAATTGAAATGTGAACAAGAATAATTATAACGTTGCATTATATTTTTAAATTTCTCATCAAAATGTTGACTTCACTCGTGTCACTAACGCTATTGGTAAGTTTCTATGTCTCGTCTGTTCGTTTGTCACAAGCGTTTTTTTAAATTTGGAATTTGGTAAAGCATATTTACTGACCCTTATTATTATTTATATGGAAATTTAAGGGGTGAAGCATGGGGTATAGGGTAAAATTATTTCAAATTTCTACTAAATTCCGTAAAGAGTTTGGTTTAGCGTTTAAAAAGGTTAATTAAAGTGGTCTCAAAAATAGTTTGTTAATAATTTTAAGTGGCATATGTCAGAGAAATACTGAATACGCAAAAAAATATGTCCCTTTATAATAAAATATGTTTCTTTCCCAAACTATTGACTAAAATAAAAACAGAGTTTCCAGAAGCCTTCCCTAAAGCTGTAGGATATCGTAGTTTTTGAAATAATCACGGTATAATGTAAACGTCTAGTTGCTTAATTATATTAGGTATAATATACAAATTACACTAAGTTCCATATTAGTGATAACTTAATATAAATAGAATAATTTCACTTCAAGTTCCTCGATGCCCTAGCTAGTCACGTACATGGTTAGTTTTGTTTTTGCTCCAAATGTGTACCAATAAACATACTCTTATATTCTGTTTACGCCATTAATTCTATTTAGGCCTTTTCATCAACCTTATTAGTGGAATTTTCACTGCGTACGTCACCAGATTCATTATCCATACTCGACCTCATATATTCAGATGACGAAGCTGACGTGCGATCCTTCACGTCCGAGCCGTCGCCACGAGTAGCGAGGACGCAATATGGTGATAGCAAAAACGGTCTGCATCTCCGAGGGACCTTCGTCGTATTCTCATTACTTACTCTTCTAAACAGCGCAAGGTTATCCCCTATCAAACTGCTCCATCGACGGATGAGCACTTCTTGTATAAGTATTTGCCTTACATGAAGATTCGTCTGAATATATGTATTTTATTACGACCACCGTATTTATGTAAGTACACACTCAACAATTACGATTAAATTGTTTTGTCTAAATTACATATTTGAGAAAAATACTAAAAAAAAGTGAGCCGTCGCGGGACGCCTGGCAAATGTGAAACATCGTGTCCGTACAAGTAATATGCATAAAAGACAAGATTATTACAGGAACTAAATATAGCATAATGAAAAAGTAAAGTATTACGAATTTCTTACAGAAAATGGTGACTTTATTTAATAAACATTTAAGCACAGGTTATGTGTACCGTAGTAAACAACAGCGTCGAACTGAGTGAGGAGGGGGTCGCGTAGTCGGTTACGCATGGCGACACGTCGCCATACCGTACACTCTACTACATATAGACTATATATATATATATATATATATATATTTATATATACCTTAGTATAGCGTGGCGACCCGTCGCCACGGAAAGCGTCGCCACGCCAACGATCCGGTTTATACATGCGCCTATAGATGTTTCACATCAACACAACAGTTTAGAAAAATATTTGTATTAAAACCTGAATATATTTTCTCAACGAGGACGAAAAGTATAATATTTCCCGCCTGATGCCATAAATACTCGATGATGGATGCTTAAAACCAAAATTTTGTAGGACAAAAAATATTTCTTGATAATGATTCCGCTTCTATTTGCTTTCCAGCAATAACAATTTTGTCAAAGAATGTGAATTAAAAATATATATGTACGTGAATTAATAATAGATATGTATGCAACTTCACACATAATTAATACTTTTTCAACAGAATCACGTTTATATATAGCTACATACGGATATATACAATTTTATCTTATTAAATTTATTTTTTTATAAGGAATCTCAATTACGGATATTTACATATAGGTAGATACAACGTTATATTTTTACACAAAATCGCAATTACGGATAGATACATAACGTAATACATTTCATACAGAATTGTATATATGGATAGTAACATAGGTTTATGTACAACACTTATTAGGTAGATTTAGCGCCTGTAGCAATGACAAGATTAGGCAGCAGTTTTATATGAATATCATCAGCAGTTTTTCATTTATTCTTCTAACGGGTACTAAATACTTAATATTCTCGACAATTAGTTTTCCCGTGAAAGCTCTGTGTATAGATAGTTATATAGGTTTGTATACAACGCATATTATATAAATTTAGCCCTTACACCTATGAAAAGAGCAGAGCCTTAGGCAGCTGTTTTGTATAAATATCATTAGTAGTTTTTCATTTATTTTTCTAACGGGTGCAATAATTTTTATTTAAATTTTCAACGTCATCAGTACTTAAAATCTCGATAATTCGTTTTCCCGTGAAAGCTCTCTTAGTGGTTTTTATTTTGCCTGCTACTTAGACTCCATACTTTCTGAGGCCGCTGAAGTTATCGCATCGTGGCGTATCCTAAAATCATTTCATCACACATAGAGTGCGACAGTCTTACAAATAACAGTAGAGTCGCCGAAATGTTTTAATACCCTGGGGACGCCATCGGAATAACTTTATCCCACTTCAAAATTTAATTAGTTCACTAATTAGAGTAAATTCATTTAAAAGGGAAAAACTGCTATATTAACTTAATTTAATTATGTTTTTATTTTTGGTAATAAATTTCACGTAATTAACGATACATCAACTATTTTAAAGTCGAAATCTTGTTTAGCAATATAACTATGCTAAAAAATATTAACTCGACGTATTATGCTTTGCATGGGCCACTCTTATTATATTGGCTTATTATTCATAATTAACAACCTAAGTTCTGCAACCAAGTTGTCAACCGCATCTAAATAAATGCACTCGGCGAGATTAATGTTAATCTGCATAAATACAAGATGAACAAACACAGCTTGACAGCCGGAAAAGTTTGAAAAATGACATGAAGCGATGCTGCTCTTTGCCGGCGTCGCGCGCGGCCTCGTCACGGGCGACGGCTACAAAAACGGAAAAGCGGAAAAAAGAAAAATTCATTAGCATTGTGACAGAGAGCGCTACGTGCCGCCGGCGGTGTGTGTTAATGTGCGGCATTCCTGCCGCATTTGTAATGTGATTCGAATTAAACAACAGTTGCGAGAGCTCAACTATTCAGATTAATATGTTTATTTAATTTTTATTTATATATTACTGGAAATTACAACAATAACAAGTAATGTGGGATAACTATTATTGCGCGTATACGAGTAGTTAGCAGTATTTTTTTAGTTGAGACCAATGAAGAGTTTCTTAAAAGTACTATAACACATTTAAGATGGTTTAAAAATTAATTACAAAGATGTACAAATAAATAGCAAATAAAAAGTATTCTGTAACTTCAAACTGTTGCACTTAAATCATATCAGATATGAGGGCTCGTTTTGTAGAATATTTTAGAATTTGTAGAAATTTGCATCACTTCTTTACGGGTTAGTGCTGCAAATAAATTCTAAAAAGAGTGATTCATACTTTCAAACTGTGATATTTATTTTTCTATTTGACAGTCAAAGCTGAACGAATACAAAGATTCGGCATCGTACGTTTCAGGACTTTGTAAGCACCCAATTAATATTAAAATCCCACAGCGTCTCCTGAGATGAGACACACAGAAAGAATAGAGAGTGCCAAGTGGTGTCACAGAAAATATATTTTTAAAAAGGATAGTAGTAAATGTACCTATTTAAACTATTACTTTCATGCTATATCGAGAAAAGTCAAACGAGTCGAAAACTCGATAAATTTATTTATCATCACACAAGTATTAACGTCACCATCTTTCGGTTTCGTCATGGCAGTCGGATTTTACTAAAGATCCAATTTATGTGGTCCTTAGTCGTATCTTTTTTAGATTATCCTTCAACCTAAATCATCGAAGCTCGACCATGGTACCTGTGCCTTTCGGTGTTGAGGAATTTTACGGTATATCTTCAATTTCCATGGCTATGGCCTAAAATTTTTATGGCTACTAAAATGAAAATTTTAGTAGCCATTAAAATTTTAGACAAGATCACCCTGGGAGTATATCCATCCAAAGAACTCATGCAAATTGATTGAGAAATGCTGGATTTATAAGGTAACATAAATAAACAAATTCGAATTGAGAACCTCCTTCTTTTTTGATGTCTATTAAAAATAATTTGACATGTATAGAAACTTCACCTTAACGTGAGAAAAGGCTATAAATTAATTTAACTTTTGAGTCAAGATAAATATTTATTTTATGAATATTTATTAAGTTTTATTGATTTTGGATAAGGTACTAAATCGTTATGGTGGAAGACAGATAGAAATAAAAACTTGCAGAAAATCTCTTTTATAGATTTATTATTAGCATTGTTAATTATTGGTCTTATCTTATATTAATTTTACGCAATATATGACAGAATTTAAGTAGTGGCGCTATTTTCTCAGAATTTCAAACTACATAAAACAATTTCAAATTATAGTCTAAGAATTCGTTAGCAAATTATGAAATAAGCCGTTTATTAATTCCCTAAGACAAAGCGAAACTAAAATATTACATTAAGGGGTTATAATTAGATCATAAATTTGTGAGCAATGGATGTTTTCTCACTCCTGGTATATTACGGTATTGGATTAAAGGTAACTTAAGATTTTTTTGTTTGTGTCTCACGTTCTTTTATATACTCGTTAAGGCAGAACTTACCTAATAGTTATAAGCGCGATTCTATGCATCATACTAAGCAAACAATATTAAAGAACTATATAAAATTCTCAATCGTTTCTGAAAATAACACTCTCAATTTTGAGATTTCAACAAAACAACTTAGAATTTTTTTACAGAAATACTCTTACGCAGAATACAGTACGAATATGGACAGGTTCATTTTTACTTCCTTTGTTGACTCTGTTCATACACATTGACTCAAAAATGTTATAAAACGTTACTAAAAATAAAAAAACCTCAAAAAATAATTTTTCTATTTGTTATCTCGTATACGTAATCATAAAATTCAATGAAATATATATTCTTGAAACATCGTTAAACATAAACAGCTTTATTTCTTTTACAAATCCTCGTCATTCGTCGGCATATATTTACACGGTGAATGGGGAATCCGCAATAAACTGAAGTACTCATTCTCATCGCAACAAAACTTGACTCATTCCGAGGTAAAAACAGTCCAAGAATCACATTCCTAACCAACGCAGCATTAATTCTAGGTCTTACTGGGCGCACTTGTGCGCAAGCTAAGTGTTCTAAGTAAACTGTAAAATGGTAGTGCATGTCAGTGAGCTACATAATGATACATAAGTACAACGATTATTACAATTAAGTTAAGATAGAAAATCATGTCAATTCAGAAAAAATCGCTATGAATTTTCCATATTTTTTTATCCGGATTTCAACGAAGTTACAAATTTGACGAGCTTAATGCTGCACGAGCAATTTTAGTTTTAATTTCAATAAATTTTTGGAGACTCTTTAGAGAATAATTTGTTGATAACTAGATTACTGACATTGTTTACTTAATACTATTAGTTAAGATTTTATGAATGGGGAGACATAGGTCTTTGAAAACTAAAGAATAAGAGCACACAGTATCGTTGAGCATTAGCAGTGGTAGGCATTCCAGGCAAATTTTGGGGAGAAGGTTAGGGTTCCCAATAATAACAGCTTAATTTTATTGATTAACACCCCATTTTTTTCCTCCTTAATCAAACAGACATTACTTTATCTTCTTTATTTCTAAATATTTATAAATACAAACACAAACACTATATAAAAACAAATTGCTTAAAACCTCTCATAGTTAAATATATTGTAAAATGAAAAAAATACATAGTTAAAAAATTATGTGGTGTGTTTCTATTATATTTATATAAGACAAGGCGTTAAAAACAGGGTAAATCTGAAAATGACTCATTTCAAATGATATAATTTAAAAATATCTAATTATTGAATATATTTTGCGTTAATTTTGTAGAAATTCATTATTCACAATTAAACGAAACTACGTGATGTAGTATTATTTCTACTATCTTTAATTTCTTTACCACTGTATTTCTTTACCACTTTACCAAGTGGTAAAGAAATTAAAGATAGTAGAAATAATACTACATCACGTTCATTTAATTGTGGACATCTAATTATATTTTGAAATGATATCATTACTTAATATTTAAATTTTCTAACGAGTTAGTGGCTGAATAAAATAATAACGGATACTTAACAGGAAAGTAAAACGAATAACGATTTAGTTGGAAAAAGGAATAATTTATTTCTTTAATTTTGTTTCAAACGAATATCGCTTAAACAGTTTTTATTCACAAATGTTACGCCCTGTACCATACAACTATTTTCAAATGTAAGCTCTTATCATTCCCTTTTAAAAGTACCACATATTCTATGATATTTAACAGTATCAAGATCTGTATCTTAGAAATAAAAACACAGTGAACATTAATTAAATAAAACTATATTACTGCGGAAGATTAGGGAAAATTGAAAAAAAGAACTTTGCGCACAATTAGACCTCATAGTATTGAGGTCATTACTATGTATCAGGTATCATTGAAATCGATAGGCTTAAATGATAATAGTATTGATGTAAGGTATTGAGTAAGGCAAGCAACAAGTTCTTTGTACACAGTACTCTACTGGTTCCGAACTTTCGTAGCATTTGATATATTTAATTTTGCCTATTTAAAATATGCGTCTTTCTTTTACTATATATGCACCTAATTTCGCATATAAATACCTCTTAAATTCATGTCTGAAAGTAATCATACCAATAACTTTGTCACTGTGCTAGGTTTCGACTATTCTCGATACGCAATTGGCTGTTTATTATATATATTTATAAATAAATATATATATATATATATATATATATATATATATATATATATATATATATATATATATATATATATGCTTAATGACCTCACTCTGCGCCAAATGGTAAGTCAACTGGAAGCGATCTAGGTTTTTGAAGAATCAGTTAGTGTTAATATTAATGATATTCAGACATCAAAATCCCGAGAGCTATACGAGTTCATTTTAGAAAATTTGAAATGATAGGTAACTGGCGTTATCTTAATAGAGAAGCAGAATTATAAGTATCCAGGACATATACATTGTGAATCACACATTTTGAAAACAGCTCGAAATATTCAGGCAATATAATGTGCGGTCAGTGCGTCGACTTTTTACCCTACCTTGTGTCTGTATATCAGTAAAAGTAAGTAAAAGATTCCAATTTGTCTGCACGCGTAGATAGATTACACAAGTTTATAGATTTGTTACTTAACGTCTCAATAAAAATATCACATACCTACCTACTGAAAATGGCACTTCTGCAACCAAGTTGTCAACCGCATCTAAATAAATGCACTCGACGAGAATAGTGTTAATTTGCATAAATACAAGATGAACAAACGCAGCTTGACAGCCGGAAAAGTTTGAAAAATTATATGAAACGGCCCTCTTTGCAGGCATCGAGCGCGGCCTCGTCACGGCCGACGGCTACAAAAACGGAAAAGCGGAAAGGAAAGAAGGAAAATTCATTAGCATTGTGACAGAGAGCGTTACGTGCGCCGGCGGTGTGTGTTAATGTGTGGCATTCCTGCCGAGTCTGTAATGTGATTCGAATTAAACAACGTTTGCGAGAGCTCAACTCGCTTACCCTCTTGAGCGGTACAGCGATTCAGATTAATATTTATTTTTATTTAATTATTATTCACACATTACTGGCAAATTACAACAGTTACAAGTAATGTGTGATAACTATTATTAGTAGAGTAGAGTAGTTAGCAGTATTTTTTAGTTGGGACCCACAAACAGATCCTTGAAACTATTAAAACTCATTTATAAGTGTTAGTTGGGTTACAAAAATTAATGTGTTCAATATTATAAAAATGTACGTATTATAATATTAATCCTGTTACAGATAAAAAGTATTTTGTAACCTTAAACTGTTATACTTAAAACATATCAAAAATGGGGGCTCGTGTTGTAGAATATTTGTCGAATGTTCGCATTGAAAAGCTGTTTAATAAGTCTGTTAATTCAATTGTAGTAATAAATCTATATTAACGAACAAATAAGCCCCACGAGCCACACAAATCAATCCCACATGTGGCTGTCCGGATATGCTCCTGTTATAAAATTCACAATATACCTTTCTAACACTGCTGTAACCTATTAAATAATTGTAAAACTTATGATGGGTCGTGAAGTGATAACTGTAGCTGTTTTTTATAAGTCTAAATAATGTAGCATATCAATTTTACATATTGTTGGGTTAGTGTTGCAAAACAGTTCTGAAATAGTGCTAAAAATACTTTCAAACTATGACATTTATGTTTCTATTTATAAAGCAAGGCTGAACAAGAACACCGATTTGGCATTGTATGCTTCGGGACATTGCAAGGACCTAGTATTAAAATCTCACAGCATCTCCTGAGATGGGACAGATAGAATGAATAGAAAGTGCCGAGTGGTGTCACATAGAATATATTTTGAAAAATAATAGTAGTAATTATTCCCATTCCGTTGACACGATTGTAAAGTAAAAGCTATAATTTTATAAATTTTTTCAAAGTTTTTGGAATAAATAGGCTACTATTGTTTTTTTCAAGATTATTTCCCTATATCTATTATTTTATTATGTTGAATATGTTTGGAAAAAATTTTAAACCTTAACAAATTTTTCTACAATTTTTATCTGATAAAAATCATAGGTTTGTACACCACATAACTCAAGAAAAAATGATGTCTATTCTCTTAAATTTCAAAACTATCTCCAAATGTGGAAGTATAGCTTTTTGTTCACTGCTTTTTACATGTATATTCATATATATATATATATATATATATATATATATATATATATATATATAATGCTCGCCTCTCCTTCAAGAATTTCAGTTTACCAAGTATTATAATTTGGGCGTCGGTAACCCGTGGGGTTATCTACTCTCTGTGTATTCGTGTACTTTGTATATCATATTATACGTTGATTGTTTGA
Source organism: Druceiella hillmani (assembly GCA_039881145.1). Lineage (NCBI taxonomy): Eukaryota > Metazoa > Arthropoda > Insecta > Lepidoptera > Hepialidae > Druceiella > Druceiella hillmani. Next base: position 109,448,309 of record JAYKKI010000001.1, on the reverse strand, counting down.
AATAGAAGAAATGGAACACATTGGCCTTCAAAATCTTTTACTGTTTTCCCTTACTAACTGTTAGTAATAATCTTCTAAATATACATATTCATTCATTAATTCCAATCCCTTACTCAAAATTAATCATCTGTTCGACATATGCATATGCATTCATAGGTTAAAATCCCTCATTAACGATTAATCCCCTATTCGACGTGTCCAAATAGAACCATGAGTTCTGATTCCTTATTAAAAATTATTTATCTATTCGACATGTACATTAATATTAATACGTTCCAGTCCCTTACTAACAATGATTTATATATTCGACATATGCATATACATTCGTGAGGGCAGACTTTGATTCGAAAGCGATATTATCTTCGGAAAGAAGTCACTCTTTGCAAAATGAGTACGAGTACCATCTAGCTAGTTTATCGGTCAAGATTTGTGGGTAATCTGGCCATTCAGATTTCATCCAATTAGTATGGGCTCGTCCTGGCAACTTTCGTTATAAATGCAATAATTTATGTCGTTACTGATCCACTGATTCTTTCTTATCTGATCAAAATTATTTTAATCAAACTATCTCTGTAGTCGACAAAAATTTTCAATAAATTTTGTTACTTATCATTCTTTGATTGGCGCACAAATCCTTTGAATGAATTCTGTTCTATATAACATAAATGATCCGAAATAAATAAAATATTCTTCATCGATCAACCCACTTTCTCGCATAACATAAAAAACGTATATCTAGATTACAGAGAACCAACTCTAAAGTGATTTTTACGAGGAAATAATTTACGTGTTAAGTACTAATAACATGGGAAAAAAAATTGTTGACTGTTTTTTGAAGACATTTTTTTTATTTTCATTTCCATGTACGGCACACTAACGTTTGGATCAATAAAAAAATGAAAAAACAGAATATGTAGATTTTCTAGTTACCAAATTTAATTCATGTTTGTTCATTAATTTGGCGCTAAGCCGGTGGTCGAATTGAAATACGCATGGAGACAAGCGCGCACGCACACATGCGTGAAAATGCAAACATCATTGTTAGACCGGATCTGTTTCCATCAAAAACTCGAATTCGAATTTTTCAGCGATTACAATACTTACATTACTCATGAAATGATTCGAAAATTAAGAAAAAATCAGAGCACAAAACGAGAAAATAAAATAAAGTTCATCAAACAAATAAAATAAAAATGTCGTAAATGACAATATTCACGCAAGCAAAATAGCAATTCTTATTCGACTACAAATAACAAATTATTACGAAAATAACTCATTTTAGTTGTGTAACTATCTTCGAGTAACTAGTTGGCCTCAATATTTTCCATGCTCTCTAGTAAGCAATTCTTATTCGAATACAAATAACAAATTATTACGAAAATAGCAATTCTTATTCGAATACAAATAACAAATAATTACGAAAATAACTCATTTTAGTTGTGTAACTATCTTCGAGTAACTAGTTGGCCTCAATATTTTCCATGCTCTCTAGTAAGCAATTCTTATTCGAATACAAATAACAAATTATTACGAAAATAGCAATTCTTATTCGAATACAAATAACAAATAATTACGAAAATAACTCATTTTAGTTGTGTAACTATCTTCGAGTAACTAGTTGCCCTCAATATTTTCCATGCTCTCTAGTAAGCAATTCTTATTCGAATACAAATAACAAATTATTACGAAAATAGCAATTCTTATTCGAATACAAATAACAAATAATTACGAAAATAACTCATTTTAGTTGTGTAACTATCTTCGAGTAACTAGTTGGCCTCAATATTTTCCATGCTCTCTAGTAAGCAATTCTTATTCGAATACAAATAACAAATTATTACGAAAATAGCAATTCTTATTCGAATACAAATAACAAATAATTACGAAAATAACTCATTTTAGTTGTGTAACTATCTTCGAGTAACTAGTTGGCCTCAATATTTTCCATGCTCTCTAGTAAGCAATTCTTATTCGAATACAAATAACAAATTATTACGAAAATAGCAATTCTTATTCGAATACAAATAACAAATAATTACGAAAATAACTCATTTTAGTTGTGTAACTATCTTCGAGTAACTAGTTGGCCTCAATATTTTCCATGCTCTCTAGTAAGCAATTCTTATTCGAATACAAATAACAAATTATTACGAAAATAGCAATTCTTATTCGAATACAAATAACAAATTATTAGGAAAATAACTCATTTTAGTTGTGTAACTATCTTCGAGTAACTAGTTGGCCTCAATATTTTCCATACTCTCTAGTAAGACCTTGGCACCGCTCGGATTTATTTACACAGGAACAAAATTGGAAAAAAAAGATAAATGAAACTCTACTTTATCGCAAATAAAGTGAAGTGTTCTCATCTTGGCAATGTTACACACTGAAAGCACGCTGGCTTGAAGCCAAAAACAGAAAATGTTATTTGTGCTCTTGTTACTCACACCACAATACACAACACTTTTCTCTCCTCTCAAATCGCTCCATTTCCCTACTAGTCGAGTAATTTTATAATGTTTGATGTTAAAATGGCAAGCTCTGTTAACGTTAAAACTAATGAATTGATTTCGCGAGCACATTGCTTTAATGTCAGATGGATGTTGATCTTAATTTTCATAATTATGTTTCCTCACATTAATAACAATTACCCGCGTGACAGAAGTAACTTCTTTGTCGATCTAAGCCTCGATTTGTAAGTATTTAATAAGGGGTAAAACAACAAAGAGACAGAAAGAAAATGTTTACGAAGTGTAAGTCCATAAATTGTACTAAATTCATATAATTTTTTTGTAATTTAAATACATATGTATATATATATATATATATATATATATATATGTATATATATATATATATTAAATACACATGTGTATGTGTCTTTGTGAGCCTACAATATAAAAATATTATTTTTATATAAATTTATATAGGCAATTGTTAATTAAATTAGCCTATGAGATAAATGAAGATTCGCTATTAACCACGTTAAGTACGCCATTAAAAAAAAGAAAGAAATAACTGCAACATTAGTACCACAACACGGCTAACTGCGACTGAAGGAAGTCAGGATGTATTGTTCCTGTTGTCAATTATACGTGCGGGTTATTGCAGATTTAAAATAAATTAAGTAAATATATTGCTAGTCTTATAACAACGTACATTACGCAAATTCACGTTTACGCAAAATTAATAATATTAATAACACAACGTATGCGTACCTCAGCTCTTCGTATGTAGCGTCTGAGGCGTACATCTCTAACGCGCGCATGAGCGACACTATCTCATTCAATCGCTTTGTATCGTTGTGTATACGTCGCTCTCTTTTGCACCACTTCCATGGCGTCGGAATATATAGCTGTCTTTCTCTTTCTCTCTACGTCCTATCTTTCTTTTCTCTCGTGTAACGAAATATGCCTAAACGTGACGCGACCTTAAAATTTTACTCTCAATTCTCATCCACTTATCGATTATCAAATCGCAGCCTAAGAAGTGTCACTTAAAAAAATGTTTTAAACAATGTGTTTGATGTTAAAAGGCCAGGAAAGTAAATAATAATAAATTCAGAAAAAAAATAAGTAACATTTTGTACATTTATTGACTTATTGCTGTTAAAGTAAACAAACGATACTAAAATCGTTTTATATTTAGTTTCAACACGATTTCTAATAGTTACGCATAACGCAGTCGAATGTTTGGTGTAGTTGATGGCAGCCGGAAACTGCTGAATTTTGTGAAACAAAAGGTTGATGGGCGATATGTTGACCGCTTATAATATATTCTATTTTCTCCGATTATTGTCGATCGCCTACGTTAGGACATTAACTAATAATATTTATGAATAGTACAGTACATTCACATAAACATTTGTACATACACTTATAACATATAAACAAATATTATTTTTATAACTTAAAGTTCAAACTTTATAAAAGTAAACTTTGCATCTAGCTGTCTAATTTAGAATAAAATGGTAAAAAAGACCTCATAACTTTAACCTTAACGATTATGTGGCCCTTCTTTTTTGGCTTTAGGCGAAAGCCAAAAAAGAAGGGCCGAAAGCCAAAAGCCAAAAAGGAAAGAAAATTTTCGATTCAACGCGCTATGCGGCCTGCTCATCGCCACTTCATCCTGCCAATCCTACGAGCTACGTTACTAACCTTAATTCTTCGAGAGATTTTCTCAATACGAATCATATTTTATAGAAAAACTCAAAGCAAAACCTTTCCATAGCTCACTGAGTGACTTGGAGTTTTTTTACGAAGATATTAGAAAGGAGTCACGTCTCACTTCCGTGTCAGGATGACCACATATCACTGATTCATTTTCATAATTAAATGAAACTACGTGATGTAGTATTATTTCTACTTTCTTCAAGTTCTTTACTACGACCTAGGTTTCGTTGTATTACAACATCTTCAGGTGGGCTATTGGCAAAGATTACATCACACACGTGGTTAAAAAAGTAGGTGGCACGAAGGCAGGGCACACTTTATAATGCTTTGAATGCTCATATATTGCGAAGGAGATACCGTATCAAATAATACCACTAAATATATTTTATTAACATTTATAATACTTCTTCAGTAATATATGAGCTCTGTAAGAAAAAACATTTTTGACTCAAAGTTTGATGCATGTGGAAACATTTTGAAAAAAAGGATAATCCATTCCTATGTGTTTAAGTAATTCAGCTATGTCTTCTTCAAAAAATACATCACAATCGGTCTTAAACTGAAAGAGTTACAATTTTTTTAGAAGAGTTACAGGTTTTTGCTACAGAATTCAAAAAAGACGATAAGATTTGATTTATTAGTTTTATAATACTTACGATATTTATTCTTTAACGCACACGTACTGCAGAAGTCGATAATGTTGTAATGATAATGCATTATGTGTAACGCAGACAAACAACTTTTGAGTATGACGAGTCAGCGGTCGAAACTGTCGACTGAACAAGATCGGTGGCCGGCTTTCCACCGACTTAACAAATATAAGTTAAGACGCACTTGTACAAGTCAAGACGCGCCTGCAGCCGATTGAACACCTATCGTCTCTTTTAGTATGTATTCAGTCCTATGTTCTATCATTTTCCTCGTAAGCGCACTTTAACTCATAACGTTTGGATCGGCGAAATTCAATATGAGTCGCTCCGTCTTTTGGATAACGCCAACTTTCTTAGGACGTGCACATTAAAATATTAAATATAATATGTTTTATTTCCTTCAATTATTGTTGACCATCCGCGTTGTTAGTCTTACTTTGCTATCGTAATGTATTTAGTTTCGTTTCTTTTCCGCCAATGTTCCGACAACATTTTCTTTTAATTTTACGCTTGCATCTCTACTATGTATCTCATATCTACTCTAATTATTTAAAGTTATTTATCGAATTTAAATCAGTGAGACATATTAAAATTAGGAACTAATCTTTTCGTTTCCTTCGGCGAACCAAAATTGATTTGCTCCTCAAAAAGCTGGCTATTAATTTTAAATCAATCTAAGATTAACTTCGTACTTGAATTTGTTAAATTCGTAGATAAATTGATTATGTATCTCGAAAATTAAATTTAAAATAATATTTAATTTTAATAAAGATGTAGCTTTAGACGAATGGTGAATTGAACGTATTATTTTATGTATTATCAACAATACGAAAAAAAGCGACTTGACAACGAGAAAAACTGAAAAAATGCGTCACAGCTCGCTTTATGTCGACGTCGACGTAGCGGCGGCAAAAATAGAAAAGCGGAAAGGAAAGAAAGAAAATTAATTAGCATTGCGAGAGGGTGCGACGTGCCGCCGACCGGATGTGCTAATGCACAACTTCTCTACCGCATTTGGTAATGTGATTTGTATTAAACAGACTTTCGGGATATGCTCGCCCGCTCGCTACTTCCCCCGGGCCATGTTGCGATATGGATGTCCACTGATACCCAACACATACTTTAATCGTTTCTGACAACTAAAATTTTTATTTAATTTCGTATAGTCATCTATATATACATGATTAGACGAAATGAATGAAATAATAATACAAATTACCGCTGATTAATTAATTTATATGATTTCTTTCCCGATTTTATTTATAAAGTTTATTTACCATCCATCCATTTAGAGTACTAGAAGTAATTTGAAAACATATTTTAAAAAGAAATGGATGCTATCCTAAACATTGTGCAGATGAATCAGAGCTACATGTCAGTCCTTTTGCGCAAACTTCATAAAATTATAACTTAAAATAAAATATGATTCTCTTTTTAAAACTTTTAATTATTTTAATAAACTTCCAATTTCCATTTTTACCCTTCCCAAAAGACTGAACTATCATAGCGTCACATATGAGGTCACGTATTGCCAAACAAACAGCTGTGAAGTTGGGTGTGATAGTGGTTTTAAAACCACGTCTATAATGACTTAAAAGTTTTATAAACGCTGTTCTGTGTCGCAATGTACGACAATGTGATGATACGATAATCGAAACACAAATAAACTATTTATTTACGTGCCACATAACCCAAAAATATTTAAAAGTGCCTGCAACTTGCAAGATGGGACCCTACCTACTTGTCTATAAGTTCTAGATTGTATTTCTGTGAAAATTATTTTGATAGAAGTTTTATTGCGTATTTCTATGATGTCAAAATTAGTTTTACACGTAATTAAAAGAGTTTAACATTATATCAATAAGATATTGATTTATTTATATAAATGATCGTAAGACTTAACATGACCACAAATTGTAATTTTGTATTATTTATTTTTATTCAGTAATGTGTACAAATATTTATTTATTATAGTTGTCCAACAATATGGAGTATGATATTGTGTCACAAATACTTTTGAAGCCAAAATTTACTGTTAGTTTTTTCTTTTAACATAACCTAAAAACATATCTAATCAATAATAAAACACACAACTAACATTTGTTTTTTTGTTAAACGATAACTTTGAGTTTTGATTTGAGCTTAGTTTAGTTATAAATATACTTAGAAGGAAGTTTGGGTATTCCGAAATTCTACTGAGCAAAAATCAGTGTTCGATGCGAAAAACATTAACAGCATCACCGCGTCAATTTTGGACAAATTATTGCTATTTTCTTTAATAAAACCTTGTTCCATCATAAAAAGTTATGGGTATCTTCTTATTATCTCACAAAATCCTCAAAAAATAAGTCAAAATGAACGAAATAGAGCAAACATTGTGGAACCACGATACCAACAACAACTTGTCGAACAAAATGTGACTTCTGATTGGTGTCCGACGTCACGTGATCAAAGTCTTTAATTGCGTATATTTATTTATTAAAAATATTACATAATCTTGAATATCTTAGTGATTAAACCTAATTATCGTAATACTTAAAACTCCAACAACTATGCAAAACAAAAATATGTCAGGATTTAAGTTTGTGGCAACTACCTTACTGAGCGATGCCGTTATAGAAAACCAAACAGCTTTCTAAACATAAGCGGACAAATAAATTAAAAATTATATATATATATATATATATATATATATATATACAAATATATATATACATATATATATATATATATATATATATATATATATATATATATATATATATATATATATAAGGCTGGTAGAAGAATTGCACAGGACACGTGCAATAACAATGTTTTGTTTAGCGACAAAGCAAATTTATTTAAAAGGGTTGTTTCTTCAAAGTATTTCTGCATAGTACAAAAGTGACAGTGTATTGCACCGTGTTAGCTTCCGATGTATTAATACAGTCGGCATAGTCTTTTTTTTTTCAAAAAAAACCTACAATCATTTTTAGCGAATATCTCGAGAATGGTTTGTCCGAAGAAAAAGCAATTATTTTGTAAAAAAAAAGAATGCCCTTTCACCCTTACTTGATTTTTTTTATAAAGTAAATTTTTTTAGTGTAATTGCGATAGACATTTTTTTAAATTTCCAATTATGGTCAAATAAATACAGTAGGGTCTCGCTAATCCGGAGTCCCGCTTATTCGGTGATCACTGTAATCCGGACGGGCGGCGACGGTCGGCGCGTGGACGTTCGCGGGAGTGGCGGTAGGTGTGTCAGCTTTTGTCAATCGCCCTGCGTAAGTGTTGGTTAATTTATCGCGCACGCTGACAACATGGCGCCGCCAAGTAAACATTCAACACTGACATTAAAAGACAAATTGCGTATTATAGAAATGTTAGATAAAGATAACAGCTATCCTGTCATTACTCAGAAATTTGGTATGAACAGATCAACTGTAGGCGGTATAGAGAACAAACCTCCAAAAAAGTTGGAAATTCAGAGGCAGTGGGACCTTTAAACACTGCTTTGAAATGGGCTGAAGATAACCAATTTGATAGCCACGAAGTTATGTTACTCCGTCGACTTAGAGACCGTGCTTTTGAAACGAAGTGTGGAAATTATAAGTAGAAGAGCATTAAAGACATTTCGAGAAAAATTAACCTTTAGCGTTTTTTTTTTAATTCATGTCAAGTGCGCAAAATTTTTACGTTTGTAATTCTTCACATGTACATATTCTTATCTTATTTGTCTTTAATTTTATATTTTAATAATTGAAACTAAAGTTAAACATGTTAGACAGTTAAAGTTAAATAGTTAAACATTTTATTCCTATTAAAATATTGCATACTATAATCCGGACGGCTTGATAATCCGCAAAAGGTATTGTTTTTACCTCTCCGAATTAGCCAGGCCCTATTGTAGTAAAGTGCAACTTCAGGTCGATACCAAACTATTATTAACAGTTTCACATAAAAAAAAACAGTCGTTCATTTTCCATCTTTAAAAATCATCACATTTAAGTATAAAAACATTTTGTGCATAATAAAATATAATACAAAACTAATACTCATCGGTTATAAGGACATAATTACACATATAACATGTAAAAGAATATCAGTAGTAGTTGTCAGCATATACTTGACTACAGAAGATCCCTCGGAGTAATAGATGCAAAGGTCAAACTGGTTTGTAGCTGAATATAATAAATTTACCCCACTTGTGATATCTGGAGGACGTTTATTCCATTCAGCTCCAAAGCGGATGTTGGTAAAATCGTCTGCAAACTGTTTTATTATGTATTTATCTAAGGTACACATAAATACATGTATACAAATTATATGCGTTAAATTATGAATTTTACTCTGACACGGTATAAACGTTCAAATTTTAAATCGTTATTGTTTACAATTGAATGAAACTACGTGATGTAGTATTATTTCTACTTTCTTTAAGTTTTCTACCACGACCTAGGTTTCGTTGTATTACAATATCTTCAGGTAGGCTATTAGCAAAGATCTTTGCTAATAGCCCACCTGAAGATGTTGTAATACAACGAAACCTAGGTCGTGGTAAAGAAATTAAAGAAAGTAGAAATAATACTACATCACGTAGTTTCATTTAATTGTGAATAATGTATTTCTACAAAATTAACGCCAAATATATTCAATAATTGTTATTGTTTATAAATTATTTACTTTGAAAAAAAATTAAACCATATTTATATCCAATTTTATGTTTTACAATTTTCATAATAACTTTTATAAATATATGATTATCAGTTAACAATGTACTTAGCAAAATCTAGGAGCCAAAATTTGGCTCGAGCGCTCTAAAAATATTTATTCTATAAAAAATATTTTAAATGAAAATTAAATACCACTATTTATTCTACAAAAACCTCCCCCGGATTTTACTTGCAAGACCAACCATTCCCAAGATGTCTAGAAGACGGCATTTATCAAGATGTGCGATTAAGAGACGCCTCTTCGTTCTGCGCCAACTTGGTTTTATAACATACGCTAACAAATTCAAATCAAAAAATCATTCTACTCTTTTCATATATTTTGAGCCTCGTCGTTTTTCTCTGTCAGCCAAACTATAACTTGATTCTATATTTTGAAAACTGAAATGATACTTTAATTGCTTTGAAATCAAAACCGTACAGCAATATGATTGGCTATTATTTTGAGCCTCTCAGAGTCACTATTTAGTAGCAAATTAAATCAATATCAGCAAGATGCTGTGATAAACATCTGGATAGTAAGATTTCAAAAAAATAAAGTCTGCGTAATTATACTTAGGTAATTATGTTTTTAATAATTTTGAAATTTGAACTTCCCTGCCATAAGTTTGGCAAATGTCAATATAAGTATTAAACCGTGAATCTTAACACATAAGTAAATGCTTACTGTAAGAGAATCGCTTTTAAATATTTGCATAATTATTCAGGATGTTTCTATGATTAGAGAAATGATTAGAGAAATATATGATATGATTAGAGAAATGCCGTTGTATTTCAATGAAATTCTAAAATTGCGAATACGACAAACTTTACCATTTTGTTATTGACCAAAATTTCTAGCGTTATTTCAGTATAATCGCGACAAAAGTTCAATGTATATTAAATGTGATTGGAAAATTAATCCAAAATTACATTAGAGATACAAGTTAGGAGAAGTAAAATGCAAAATCAGAAGATCGCGTGTAAAATCGTTTATAAGAATGAGAGAAGCAAAAGAATAAATCAGAATAGGGGATTATGGCATTCTCACATTATCTCTGCTCAGCTGGGGCATGGCATTCCCACATTATCTCTGCTCAGGGGATTATGGCTTCCCACATTATCTACGCGAGGTACCACGTCATGTATAGAGTCAGGTAACTAAAATTTATAAACAACTAATCACTTCTCCAAATCGGTTGGCTTAACTAACAAAGACTAACAGGCCATAGACCATATTTTGGTTATTAATAATATTCATTAAACTGCTTCAAAAATGATGAAAATTATTTATCCAAGAATTAAATTATACAATCTTCAACCTGACAGTTTACTCATAACTGTTGACAGAATATGTCGTAAATCTGTAAGTCGAATTAATCATTAGAGATATTCGAAATGTATATTTCATAAGCAAATAAGATAAAAAATGAACTATTATTGAAAGTTTTAATATAAAGCGTACTTTATAGTTATTACATGAAAAATTTTATACATACTGAGTTTTTCATAACTGATTTCACTCGTGGATAAAAACATAAGTAAAGCAGCCTTTTAGATTTTCTTATGGTTTGGTTACTGTAAAGTAAATAGCTTCATTCGAGTTATTCTTTGCTAAATATAGAACCTTTTACGCCAAATAGAAGCAAAACCCTAAAAGCTTTCAACGGCTCTCTCGATATTTTTAGAAAGATTTTGTCGACAGTTGCACAAAAGAATCAGTTCTGTCAATAGTTTAACAAAATTGTATCCATAATGTATGTTCTCTAAATACACTTATAAATTGTGTACGAAAGTTGTAATTAAATTGATTAAATATAGAACTCTACATAGAAAATCACATTTATTTATGTGTTTATAACCCATTATAATATGTAATATCTAAATGTTAATTGTGAAATTCAATGAGACTATACAAAACGTAAGTAATTTGATGTAAAAACAAAATTAAATATTTTCAAAAATTCTATCGGTACACAGGACCAAATATGCAATAGATAATAAATAAATGGTGGTAGATCTAACGATACCCTCTGTTTTTTCTATAAAAGGAGCTATCATATAAAATGTAAAATATATAAATAAATTTAGTTATGCTATTAATATTATTATTTTTTATAGCTTGGATTATACAATGTACTTAATGACAGAAAATGGGTAGGAAAGAAAATAATTTCGAATTTCACAAATAGGTTTATGTTTGTTTTAAAAACTTCTGCCAATATTATAATTTTTATAATTTTGGCATTGATAATTGTCACTTACAGTTTATAAACAAATTGCTCATAATTTTTTTGGTAACTGTTGGTTCAAGATCTATATTAACATGAAGTGAAAAGGCGGACATATTCGATATATCCAAATTTTTATTTCCGTAAAGTCATAAAAGCTGCTGAAGAAAGGTATTTGAAGTTTACGATGTTGGTTGCTTAACAGAACGCCAAGTTTGTCAATACTGGCAGCATTAACCGACATTATGACCGACTACTGAATCTGAGAATGATACAATCAAAGCCACAATTGAATTGGACTGTATAAATGTGCATCATATAACTGCCCAAAATATTGCTCAGAAGTTAAATGCATCAAATAAAAAATATAACCACTTAAAAGAAATTGTATCCCACCATGACAAAGCGAGGCCTCACACATCTTTATTAACTAGTGGAAAATTATTGGAACTTCATTGGAAAGTAATGTCATTATGCAGACCTGACCTTACACCATAAGATTTTGCAGATCAGATTCTGCAAAATCTGAGGGCGTAAAGGGATGGATTCCTGAATGACATTACTTTCACAAATGCTTAAGCGTCGAATCATGATCTTGGCAGAAAGATTCCAAAAGAACTAAATAGATAATTTATTATTAATATTCAATTATATAAAAAATTACTTTTATTTCACACAAAAAAACCGAAATTATTTTTTGCTAACCAAATATACTTCATTGCTTACGGTTATTAGTTTCGTAAACGTAAAAACTCAACACGTCACACATTTTTCTTGTATCACACTCCAGAAGTGATTGCCGTGTAATAATTTAAAGATATATTTTTTTCATAAAAAATGTAAATAGAATACAAAATTCATCTTAGCGCGAATCGAATACGATTACGATTGTGTAAATATTTGCAATATTAAAAATATATTTTTTTTAATATTGAGTACAAACTTTAAATTCAGTGTTTTTTATATTTTTTTAAACTTAGCGTTTTTTTTAATTAGCGATACAGATGTAAAGATTCTTTTTAATAGAAGAAGTTTAGTAAGAGAATTTTTTTTAGTATGAGAGTTTTCTATTTACGCGCGTATCCGTTCGTATGCTGTCTGGCCGCCAGCGTGATTCTGACACGCTTTGTTTATTCAACATCTCCCTCTGCCAACTTACTTTCTGCGATGGTGCTAACTAATAGAAAAGTATAAGGAAATAATAAGTAAATACTCCGTATCTTGTAAATGACAAATTCACGCGATTATTCTTACAAAAATAACTGTAATGTGTATAACTTTATACTCTAAATGCATGTACGTTACGTTATTTTTTCATAATTTTTCATTAGTTATTAGAGGAAGAAGGTTTTGCTTACACAAGTTATATAAAGGAAAGTTCTAAATAAAGTATGAACATACATAATTAATGAAGAGTTTTGCTACTGCACCATAGACTGGGCAGGGCGAAGTTTCATCTAAAATGCTTGTGTAGTCAAGGGTTCTGCTACTGCGCTCTATGGAATATAATAAAATATGTAGATGTAAGTTAAAAAATAAATGTGCATTAGGTACTTATCAACAGTAAAGTAATTATATTATTTCAAATAAGAAGATTTCTAAAATTTGTATTGAATGCTTATTTTATCTGTATTAAGTATACAATATGACGTATACAATGCATAAATACAATACGTCATACGTGTAGACGTATTTCACGGAATCCAATACCGACATCAATGTAATTTTGGGACCTTTTGTGACATCACGATGAAATAAAATATGGAGTTTCATACAGGAAGATTTCTAGATTCCACTGTATTTGTATTGAATGCATATTTTATCTGAATTAGATATACAGTATGGGCTACACAATGCATAACTACAATACATCCTACGTGCAAACGCACTTCACGGAATCCAACACCAACATCGACGTAACTTCGGAACCGTCGATGATATCACAATGAAACAAAACATCATGTATCATGCAAGAAGATTTCTAAATTCTACTGCATTTGTATTGATAGAATATTTTACCTTCATTAGCTATACATTACGAGTTATGCAACACATAGGTACAACACATCGTACTTCATGGAATCCAATACACTTCAACGTAATTTCAGAACCGTTTGTGATATTACGATGAAACAGAATATCAGGCATAAGGAAAGATTTTCAGATTCGACTGTATTTGTATTGAATGGATATTTTACCTACATTAGGTATATAGTATGAGTTATACAATGCATAGGTACAATACATCGTACGTGTACCTACCCTACTTCACGAAATTCAATACCAAATCAACGTAACTGCGGAACCGTTTATGATATCACTATGTAACAAAACATCAGGCTTCATACCGTAAGTTTTCTATATTCTAATCTATTTGCATTGAATGCATATTTTACCTGCATTAGGTATACAGTATGGGCCATGCAATACATAGGTACGACACATGGCACGAACAGACATGCTTCACGGAAATTAATACTAACTTCAACGTAACTTCGGAACTGTTTGTGATATAACGACAAAAAGTTTTTAGTTAACTCCATCAAAAAGGCATGAATCGTTTTAGCATTAGGTTAGTTTTTGTAATCTATTATTCAGATGGCAAAATTATTTAAAAGCCCGGAGTTCGAAAATCATAGACAGACACTTCAATTTTATTTACCTGTATGATAGCTTACTTAGGTAAGTTATCATACAGATAAATAAAGTTAGGTAGGTAGGCTTACTGTTCTTAAATTTTGAACCCCGTCTCGAGTGCATGAAGCATGTTCACCTCCATACATATACGCCCCGCATGCGTCACTCGAGATACATTTTCATTTATTTTCGACAACATTATTAAAACAAAACAAAATGTATATTATCAACCGACATACTTTCTTCTATAACTCGTCCAGCTGTTTCCAGACAAAGGAGAAGGTAGACTTAAGAGCAGCGAAATGAGCAATATATTAAGCGCTGATTGTTTGAAATTATCGGATAGATTTTGATGAAATTTTCCTTATAGTTTGATCCCTGAACATGGTTATACGTCAACTCGAAATGAGCAATATATTAAGCGCTGATTGTTGGAAATTATCGGATAGATTTTGATGAAATTTTCCTTATAGTTTGATCCCTTAACATGGTTATACGTCAACTCGAAATGAGCAATATATTAAGCGCTGATTGTTTGAAATTATCGGATAGATTTTGATGAAATTCTCCTTATAGTTTGATCCCTTAACATGGTTATACGTCAACTCCACATCTAAAGAAATGTAAGCAGTGAATTTGTTCCTAAGTAACAATAAAATTTGTTTTCATTAATAATATTGTATATTTAACACGCGGCTGGAAAATATTTGCTTGTTCTGCTATACGAAATGATTTAATTTGAAAAGCAATTATTGACTTCCGTCTAATGTTGACAAAAACGTAATTCAGCGTCAATACATTTTTGTACCAAGTAGATAGATCGTCAAATTAATAAATTTGGGTACTCAATATAAAAAGTAATTAAAATAATTGACTAGCTGATCTAAAAACATAGCTCGCACATAGTCTCGCATCACTAATCCTCGCCTTTTACCCCAATAAATGCAGATAATTAAGGATGACCATCGCAAACAATGCGAAGAGGTCGCGGCGGGTTATCTCCCGGACTGTCGTCAAGACGAAGCACAAGAACGTTCCATTGCGGCAAAAACAGTCCGCGGTGCCGAGGGATCTCCCTCGTGTCCTCATTACTCACGCCTTTAACTGGCACAGAGCTATCTGCTATCGAGCTATCCTATCCCCGGACTAAGCACTTCTTATATACTCACAGAAGGCCGCGTTTGTATTGGGTTGTTACATTGTAAATCACGTTATTACGGAAATAGTATATTGTTCAAATACGTATTTTCTATTTTTGATAGTAATTCGATTTATTAAGTAAAAAATGGCAATCGATTAGCCTAAAATGACCATTGATTATCTTAAAACGATTTTGGACCTCAAAAGAAAAATAATGGACTCATAATATAATTTTGTAGTTTTTCTCAAAAACCCTTTTAACACAGAAACTTAAAATTTAGTTTAGTGATGAATTCAAATTTTTATGTAAAATAGTTTTGGGGATATTACTTAAAATGTTAAAAAAATAATTTTCTAAAATAATTTGTCTCGAAACAACAATAGCAACAACGAAACTACGTAAATATAATTTTATTAGAAAGTTACCTAAAAGTTATCGGAAAACTAAAGCGATGACTCTAAATCGTATAGTATTTGAAAAATTAACATTCATATTTATATGCCCTTGATATAAAGACAAACAACACATTTCCATAGTGAAAAATAATATTAATATTTGTAAATAGTTTAATAGAAATATTATGTACCCTTAAATGTGTATATATATCTGTATAAGATACCTAAAAACATTTAAGTATAAGTTCTTAAATAGTTTACTCATGTTAAATTAACTTTTTTTAAGCGAAATGTACCTCTTGATAATTCTGACTGCAATGTTCGGTATCAAATTTTTAAGAATTTTATAATGTTTCCCCTTGACAAACCCAGAACGTGCTAAGAAATACTGACAAACATATATACCAAAGTATATTAAATTATATTTAAGTAAAGCGCATTCAATAGATATGAGTAGATCGGCTATATTTCTGGTTTCTTTTATGGTGTTTGACGAGTGATTTTTTAGACGTCATTTTTTGTATTTCATTGTTGCTTTTCCGTGAGTTAAAGTCTTTGGTAAACGTTTTCCTAGTTAATTATTTTATATATCCATTTTAATAATTTCATTGTGCATTTTAATTATGTTAGAAAGTTTCATGCAACAAGATATTTGTAATAATGGATATATTTTCTAACAGGGTTGTGTAACACTCCCATTTGAATGCGTCTAGCCATTTTCAGGGATTGACAAGATTTGTACATATAACTGACATAGTGAAAGAAGTGTTTGAAAATGTTATAATACTTTTTAATATATAGTAAGCAAAATGCATATTGATTATTTTATTAATCTTTTTAAATCGCAATGGTACGTAACTATACTTAAAAACTTAATTGATAATAACTGAGTCCACTTTCTTTAAAATCTAGAAAAAAAATTTTGTTGATATACATTCGTTTGGTATATGCTTATGACCACACGAATGAAGAGAAAACTTCTAATTTTAAAATATATTACACTGATCTTATATATATATATATATATATATATATATATATATATATATATATATAATACATTGATGTTATATAATTTATATTAGTCCGGTTTGGTAACGCCTTTAATGTTTTAACGTTTTAACACGATTTTATACAACACAGTAATATAAACGAGCTGGCCGAACTAAGGCGGAAAGAACCGACAAGACGCGAAGCTAGCCGAATGAACTCGGAAACAGCCGACAATACAACGAAGCTGGCCAAATGGGGAATTAATCATATTTTATTAAATTATATTCAAATAAAATATTGTTCAAAAATAAAACGTAATTTTTGAAAGGATGCACTCCGTTTCAGACAGTGAATTCACTCGGCTGATGCCGAAGAGAGCCGAATTTACCCAATTCCGCATTACCGACCCAAGCGAACGTCTCAGTTTTATTCACAGCACAAAAAAAAATTTCACTTTAAAGTGTCAACAATCAGATACTTACCGAGTCACAAATCAATACGTGCATGTGAATTTGCATGAAATCCAAAAAAATACTTGACATGACCAGACGCCATTTGATAGCGTGAAATATTGAAAAAATAAGCTGCGTGAAAACAAAGTTTAGCATCACATTATGGGCGTCGTTACGACTGGCTAAAAGAAAGAAGAGAAATTAGTTGACAGCACATTGCACTCTCGTGACAAAGAGTGCAACGTGCCGGCAGGATGTGCTAATATGCTGCTCCTTTTCCATATTTATAATGCGATTCAAACAATGTTAAAAGTTCATCTGTTGCCATTTTCCTTGAGCCACACTAGGTGTTGCTTAAGAATAAAAAATACTTTTAAATTATAATAAACTACCAACATCAACCTTAATTAAAAAAAATGTAAAGTATTAGTAACACGGTAACCTTTAAACGAGTGTTAAAAACCAAGTATAGAGAAAAGAATAACCAGAATTCGTAGTTATATACATATGTTGTCAAAATAAGATGATTACAATCAATAACTATTTTTTATCTTATTCCATTCGCGGGATGCATGATTTAAACGTTAATGCAAGAGTTAAGCATACTGCAGTGAACGCACACCGGGCGTCACGCGTTCATACTTAATAGTGAGCGATACGAATATTATTTGGAAGAAAGAAAAACCAATTAACTGGTAATTAAATATTTTAGATTTACTTTATGATAATAAAACGTTTAAATGTGATTGTGTTGGAAAAAATATTGAAAATAAATAAAATTATATTATTGAAAATTAAATTTTTTTCTTAGTAACAAAGACTCAAAAAAAAAAAATATTATAAATTATTTTCGTCTTATATTTTTGAGAAAAAAGAAAAAAAAGAATTTGCTATACGTATAAACCAACATTTGTGTATAGCTCCGTTTTGTAGCTGTCCTTTGATTTTTTTTTTCTTAACGTGCCTTTTTAACACTCGTTTTCAGTTAATTGTAATACCAATATTTTACATATTTTGAGTTTCATAAATACAATAGTGAATTTAATTTATAAGCTATGAAATTAAAATTTATATTTTTAGTTCATTCCTTCAAAGAGTATGCAATAGTTTATATATATTTTTTTTTAAATAAATCACATTACGAGTTGTATACAAAAATAATTGTTAAATGTTAGACGATTTCTGTAGTGGCAATTTATGTTAGCATCTTCAGTTAATTTCAACCGTCTATATTAGCCAACAAATTGTCTAGTTTCAATCATAATAAAACAAAATTTTACAATGAAAATATTATAATATATTCATTAAATATAACATTTCAATTATATACAGTTTGGGTATTTATCTGAAAGTTAAATGTCAGAAATTTAGATGATGTAAGACCCGTATCCGTAGAGACCCCTGTATCCCCAGTGGTTGATGTAGGGGTTGTAGATTCCACGCAGGTAGAACGCGTCATCGGGTTTCAGGTCGGCGGTGTTCTTGGGCTCGTCCACTGTCTCCTCGTTGCAGAGGACCACGACCAGCATGCACAGAGCGCACAGTACGAAGAATTGCAACTGGAATTAATGATTACTATTAGCTTAAGTAAAAACTAATTTTTTTCCATAAGTCATATCTTTTGAATGATTTCAACGAACCAAGAATAATTTATTATCAAACTGGGTCCTTAAATCGGGACTATTACGAAATAAATACTACAGGAATATCACGAATATTTTTTTAAATACTGTACATAAATATACAAAGAAAAATTGGAAGTAAATTGAAATAAGATCTAAATTTGTTTTTTTTTATTTACATAAAAAAATAAAAAAATTAAACGTTTTTTTTCTTTTTCAAATCTATGCTTATTTCAAAAATTCATCGATTATATCGCGGTAAAATTTAACAGGAAAAGTGTGGTATTTTCCTTATAAGAATACAACAAATCTAAACCAAAATTACCTTCAGACTCATTGTGATTGTATTTGTCGACGGAATAGTTGACAAAATGTGACGATTCAAAAATTGAAACTACTTTTATATTAAGATTACTGCGCACTGACAACTCGTTCGGTAACTTCATTTGCGGTCGGAAATACTTATTTATCTTTACAATTGCGGGAGATTTGTCAAGTAATTAGTTTAATTGTTTTGAAAATTTGTTAAAACTTTAATTGCTTCGGCAGTTTAATTAGATCATATTGAAATTTCGAAACTACGAAGGTATTATTTGAGAAGATTGGAATACGTGAAATTAGTCTAACTGATTATTCAAAAGAATTACGAAATCTGCAAACAGTTCATGCAGATTTCGTATTATCTGAAATCCTCAATACTACGATAAATTTTTAGAATTCCACCGTCACACACGAAATTTTTATAATTTAGTCATGACTGTGTGTTGGCCATCTATCTGTTACAGTTTCTACGGTATTAGGCCTACGTAAATTAAATTTGCAAGTACATGCTTCAGCTAAAGACCTCAATGATATATAACAAAAATTATATTCTTATTTTACACAGTTATTAACAATGATGATGGAATTTTTTAACCTAACCTATTATATGGGATATCGATAGAGACATTTTAAAATGAAATCAATGTTTTTTCACCACTTCCCATTTTTAACTCCATTTCCTAAATATTTATGGTTAAAAATTAGAAGAGATAGACGTAAGCTGTTAAATGTCTCTCTCCTCTATTTTTTAACGATCAATTTGAAAATTTAATAAAATTACAAATACTAACATTTAATTATAACTTTGAAACTTGGTAATTTACATTACCATCACATCATTTTTCAACAATTTTAAGAGATGTTAAAGAAAAGGGAACCCTACTTTGTGCATACAGACACGCACTTGGCTCGTTTATATTTTGAAATTTGAAATTAGATGGACGTTAATAGTATGATAAAAGAATCTTCATACATCATTTTCATTCATTCTCCATCCAAAGTTCCGACACTTAGGATTCAAAACAAATCTGTACTGTTTTTATCCCACCGCCTCATGTTCTAGGTAAATTTTAGTACTCTGTGAAATATACATTACAAGATATATCGTTGGATGCAATGAAAAGGTATGTTTTTTACGATTCGCTCTCTTAAAAAACCCGAAATTAGTTTTTTGATATTATATATTATATTATTAGTTTTGCAAATAAATGAGATACATATGGATTAATAAGCTTTATCACTCTGCCTTTATAATTTATAAGAACTTTTTCGTTAATTATATGCTTGCACATAATTAACGAAAAATTACATAATTTATGTAAATATACTGAATTTTAATAATAGTTGAGTACATGTTAGTCAACGAAACGAATTATATGCGTTAAAATTAAACGTTATGATACTCTGTTATTTAAGGCTACTCTGATTGAAGAAAAAATTCCTTAATAATAATATGATAAATCTGAAGGTTTACCATATTATTATTAAGGAATTCTGTTATATTTGTCGGCGAAAGCAGTGAAACTTCTTATTATGTGGTAGGGCATCAGTCGGTTTAAATAACTTAACGAAAATATGTCATAGAAGTAATACAGCTGGAGTGGAAATAATGCATTGCAAGTTTGAATTTAAAATTAAACCAGCACGTAATTTAGAAAGACTTAAAAATAACTACTGCAATTGGGTTATGAGGAAATAAAATGTATAGGTAATTCTTATATCATTAACTTGACCTTTCTATTTTTGGTGTATATACTTTAGTTAACATTATGCTCAAGCAAAAAAAAATCCCTTCAAATTAAGTTATTTGGGAATACGATGTTACAATCAGTCCACACTTTGGGACCGTTCTTGATAAGCTCTCGGCTCGCTCTGGTGTCCATAAAATTCCCTCAGATCCACATTTCTGTTCCGATCGTACTTCAAACTGTTTTTACTAATGTTACTAATAATTTAGATGCAAATAAAGTTGCGTCTAAGTTTCATAGGTATAATATAATTTGGAGGTAATTCAAAGGCTCCACCTTAAATCCACCTAGCTCGGTATAAAAATTAAAAATAAAACAAAAAGAACAGCATATAAAACTATGAATTCATTAATTAATAACACATAATTACCTTTTTTAATATAATTAATATGCACTCGTTTGTGGCTTGGTGTTAAATTGAGCGATACCAGAGGGGATTGGAGTCGTAAACGTATCCACACTATGATAGCAAGTCCAAACAAGTCCAATTCCGCTCCCCATAAACATTTTTTTAAACTTATCAATATCGGATATATGATTGAACTTTAGCAATAGCGATAATACACCATGTATTTCTAATATAATTATATGAAACGATCTATTCATCAAAAATATTCTTAATAATACTTAATTTGATATAAATAATAATTGAATAATACATCAAGTCTTCTCGTCGTACATCCCGCAATGACTGAAAATAAGTCTTCAACCAGTGCGTGCTGTCCCTAATTACGGTGCTGGATAATGACGGTGAGACTTGTCCACAAACTCAAAGTCGCTCAGAGAACTATGGTACGAGCTATGCTATGGGTTTTTCTAAAGGATTATATCCGAAATGACTCAATCTGGTAGAAGAATCCAAAAGAACTAAAGTCACTGATATACCTCAAAGAATAAGCGAAATGAAATGGCCATGAGTCGATCACATTTATTTTCGAACAGATAACAGATGCAATAAATAAGTTCTAGAGTGGAGACCATGTTTGGGCAATCGTAGTGTGGGGGGTCCGCCGACTAGATGAAACGATGACATACGCAAGATAGAAAGCTTTGGAAAAATTTATATCCAACGGTAGACTTATGGCGATAAATTTAAAAATGAAAAACATAATTTTGAAACCTGTTTTAACTACACTTTTGTAAAATATTTAAAACTAGTTTTGGAATCTTATATTTGAAGATAATTACAGAACCCTATTTTTCGTTGTCCTATAAGTATTTGTCTAATGTGATAATTTTTTTAATTCTCTTCCTGTTTTATATACAAAAAGTTGTATTTCTTTCATATTTGTGCTATCAAAAGCGATAAGTTTATTTAACAAATCAACGGTTATTCAAATGGACTCAGATTGAATCCAAATGGTACCAATGATGGCCATTTACTGCAAATAGTTTTATTCACCGGTTCGAACCGTCGTAAATTCATTTCACACAGCGAGATCATCGGAAAAGTGATAAAGATCGAATATTCAACCTGTTTGCGATTAATCTCAATCGTATTTTGCGTCTTTGCTAGCTCCATACCGAGACACCGATCGCTGACATAGTATATTTAGACGATGGCAAGTGGTTTTTAATGAATATTTTATAGTTTTTTTATGAATACACAGCTTCTGACAGACTTGATCGATTGATCTTTACTGTCATTTAACTTGATATTGAATTACGTCTTCATATATTTATATAACATATAAGTTTTTAAAAGCGATTTCGCTCGTCTAGATTTGTTCATTAATGCGACAGAGTTTTTCTTCCATAACCACGCTCGCATCTTAGAATATAATTGGCTGGTGCAAAATCACTTACACCTTAATTTAAGCTACAATATGAAAAATTTCTATTCATAAACTGATGTGTTATTCTTAATAATTTCCATTGACCAATTTTCAATCCCGTTTTACTGTGTGATGGTAATTACTTGAATTTCAAGACCCTTTTCTAATTTTCAATCGGGAAAAAATTGGCCTAGATTTTAATTCGAACTTCAAGCCCCATGTCAGCAAAATTTTTATTCGAATCGGTTTAGTAGTTTTTTCTACGGAACGAACTGTCAAACAGGCAGACAAACAAAGACAATTTTTAAAAAGTAATTTTGATTTCTATTCAATTTTAATCACTGGAGGAACGATTGTTTACAATAGTATTACATTATATTGAGGTTTCGTTTCAAAATTTATACATATAATCAAATTGTTGAAGCAAATTAGCAAGTAATATCTTTATAATCTCCTCAGGAATCACTTAATTTATTTCAGTAAGTTTATTTTTCGTCCTTGTTCTTACCTGCACTAATACGCAAGATTGACAAATTTGTTTGTTCGTGCTAAACGGCACATACACAAAAATTCTTTTTATTTTAGGAAACTCATTTTTGAAGAAGGGTATATATAATTACTCTTTTATTTATAAAGGCAGAGAAGTGATAAAAATTCAATAGAAGACTGGGAAAACTGCTTAAACAGTCCAAGGTAGAGTGAGAAGGGGGAGATCAAACCAAATAAGGTATTTCTATGAAAGTGACACCACGGACCATAGTTAGTATATTATAAAAGCAAAGTCTGGCCCCCTGTCTCTTCATTTATAACACGAATAAACTAGATGAATTTTGATGTAAGTTTTACCATTAAATCTTTAGTTAATCTCGATGGATTTTTATATTTAAGGATTAGTATAAAGGGTCAGGTTACGGAGTTATGTTAATATTTTTTAGAAGCGATCTAAAACTCGAATAAACACAAAGCGCTATGGAGACGCGAAGGCGGCCGCCTTAATTGCAGGTAAGGAAAGCAAGTGATTTTATAAAATAAAATACGATGTGAAAGAGTCTTTTTCTAAATTTGTTTCTCAAACATTTCTTCACATTCAGCGAAACGGTGTGTCACAATTCCTGATAACAGGTTACTCACAGTATTGCTAACCTTAGACTCCATTAAATTGAAAGAAAAAGAATGATAAAGAATTTAATTAAGCTTTAATAAAGAAATTGAACTATGTGGGTAAAATTATTACGAAACTATGACTTTCAACTTATAGTGTAAAACACGCAAGCCAAATTATGGACAAAAGCTAATAATGAATTGCAATTTCTCAGTATATTGAGAAAATTGTATTGTTTCGCATTTTCATATACATCACGTCACGTAGGCTTGGCAGTAGAACTTCAAAAGTCTTCCGTTCTAACATACTTTTATATTTTTATAACCGAATTGTTATTTCAAAAACAATCTTTCGTGCTGCATTGAAAAGGTTTTTCACGCTTTATTTCCCACTTACTATCAAACTTTTAATATTTATAGGTTTAAAACGACTCAACAAATACAATATTTATTATCCTTATGACTGCTGGTTTTCCTCATTTTCCTCAGCGGAAAACAGCACTATATCGCGCCACCTTCTTTCAGATATTCCAAAGAGATTTTCTCCTTATCTCAATTTAGTTTCACCTTTATTTCATAGCTTTTTCATACACGTTGATACAAGCTCATGACGTTTTATCATCTCATATTTCAAAAGGAAAAACGAAACCCTTTTAGGATCTTCACGGGTTCATTTGCCACAGTCGTTTTTCTTAGAAACGGCTTGACATAGAAACTTGAAATTTAGCATAGTAATAAAGCATATCAACTCGCACATACCTCTGTCAAAATATTTAGATGAAAATGTTAGTAAGACAAATTAAGTATCCAAAAAAAATTTACAATTCCATTGCAGCAGGGGGTATTGATTAAAAGGAATAATTGCAAGGGTCCCAAAAATATTTTTCTTAACTTTAAGTATTATATCTTAAGAAACAACTGTAAAATATGTAAAACTTTTAGTGAATTTTACATATTTTACAGTATCTTTCTAAAATCTAAAAAAATATGAACCGCAATTGTTTTCCATAAAGAAGCTACTTGTTTTTCTTACAGAAAGAGATGCTTCTCTCTCAAAATAATTTTAGCTAGCTATGATGTTACTGAACTGTTACTGTGATTGATAGCTTCGATCGAGAAAAATTTAACAACTATTTTTTACACAATGGCTTTTGGGAATTCTTACTCAATTATCGTGGTTAAGGTTGGCCAATATGTTAGGAAATCAAACCGGTAACATATAAAGTTTTTTTTATAATAGCATGGAATTTCTGCTCATAAACATACCTGATTCAACCTTTGTCGAGTATACAAACTCATTTATGATAAGAAATCAAATAACCTGTGCACGGATATCTTTTCGTGAACCTCTATGGAACCTTATTAAGCCCGCAAAAAAAGAAGAGAAAGTTATTTATTTCCTTTGAAAGCATTCACCAAACTTTGTATAAAGTACAAAAAACCAAACAGAAATCATATCGAAAAAAAGCTTCAATATATGCTTGTTATAACCTGCTTAAATAAATATTGAAATTATTAATAGATTCATTAATAACTTTAAAAAGCTGTTAAGAATTGTTGGAACGAAGTTCCTTACGGCAGGCTTGGAGGAGATAGGGATTTTGCTGCGCGACCGAACTGAAAAAAATGTGATAGTAAAACCGTAAGAAAAAGTCCGTGGAATAAAACCGTTAAATGAGACGTGCGCAGGCGCGACAGTCGTATACACAAGCGAGTTGTGTATAATACCTTTCTCTTTCTCCCTCTTTCTTTTCGTTCTCTCATCCCTTCTCTCTCTATTACCACTCCACCCCGCCAATGCATAGTAGATACTCATGAATTTATGGACAAGCACGTGGCGAATACTCACATTATAGATACATTTTACTCTTGAGTAGCCACGTTTATTTTCATATAATTTCAAATCGTCAAAACAATAATAAATATAGTAACAATGGCAAGTGAACTAACAAGTGACTTGAATGCAATTGACAGTGATAATAGTGGGAAATTATTTTGTAATTATTTCTATTTCTATGTAATTTTATGTTGTCAAACAAAAATAAAGAGACATATTTTGTTATTTTAGTTGATAATTTGAATTACGATTTTTTTTTATTTTACGTAATTTATTGTTTCCTAAAATACTGAATTTCCTAAATACTTAAATAAAAACTAATCAGCAAAATTTAAGAGAAAAATCAAGAAAACCTACATAAAATTGAGCACGATTTTTTTTTTTGCAAATTGTGTCGATTCTACATTAGCTGAAGGAACTTCGTTCCTACCTGGTGTCCCACGACACCACATCTTTTTTTTCTCTGATATATTTCAAATTTACAACACGTATTGTAAAACTCTTTCGCTAAACTGTATTTATAAAAAAGTGGGAAAACTACTGCGCCTAATACCTGTATAGACCGAAAGGCCACCATAAACATGTATTGTCTTCGCTAGTTTTGCATTAGGTGAAATAAAAGGGATTACAAAGGACTGAGTGTCCGGAAGGCGGGTCAAGTAGCCACCCCACCACGATAGTTGAAGAGATTTTAGCCAATCAATTATTAGATAATTTTATTCTAAATATTGATGTTTTTTGTACAATACTTGTAAACTACACTTCGATCTTGGGAGTCAAACAGTTTACACCATTTTAATAAACATCACATATACAAAATTTGTGTCAAATAATTAATTTTTTTTGTGAGCGTCTCAAATATCGTCATAAAATAAGTCTCTAGTGTTGTAATAGTCTGAAAATAATTAGACATTGTTATTTCACCTAAACGCCCCATAACCTTTTGTTATTTCTTTTACTTCTAATTACCTGCAGCGAAATTTTTTTACCATAAATAATGTGGTCATTCTTATAAGGGACGTAATATATGACATAGTATATAATATTTTTGGGTGCCTTAGTCATATATTTATACTTCCCTTATAATCTCGTCATGTCCTTACGTGTATTCATCCATCGGTCACACCCTTGTTCTATAGTTTTAAACCTATGTGCATGAATTATTGCAAAAATATGCTTCAATTAATTTCAATTAATATGTAAAATGTAAAATAA
This sequence comes from Druceiella hillmani, assembly GCA_039881145.1. NCBI lineage: Eukaryota > Metazoa > Arthropoda > Insecta > Lepidoptera > Hepialidae > Druceiella > Druceiella hillmani. The sequence continues at coordinate 109,421,328 of JAYKKI010000001.1, read as the reverse complement.
TTTTTATTTTCCAATTAAAGTATCTCGCCTTTATATTTTAAGTTTCATTTATTAATTTTCGTTTTTAGCTCAGTTTACAAAATAGTAAGCTTCAAAATTATTTGCAACTATATAAAAATCTAGATAAAATCTCAAATGTAAGATTTGTTAAGTAATTTCAAAGTACATTATTTGGAGTAACACAACTTCATTAATTTTTGTATTATCAAAGAATATTTTAAATGCGGGGAAATAAGGCAGATTAAAATTACTGAACGACTAAGCTTGTTACTGTATATAAGATAAATTAATAAGCATTATTAAAATAAGTTTTGCAATATTTAATTTAAAACAAATGCACAGGACGAATCGTAAAAAAGGTCCGAATGCTTCTTATTTAGCTATCATATATATTTAAAGATATATACGAGCAGAACATAAGAATTTAAAAAGTATCCATAGTTTAATATTTTGTGAAATTACTACGGAATCCTAATTTATACGTGGTTCTGTTGAATCACTTTACTGACTTTTTTGGTGCTGTATTTACTTTTAAGTTTAGTGTATACATATTTATTTACTTATTTGAAATGGGTTGCTTTCATTTGTTTTTCAGTCTTTTATTAATATCAGTAATCGTTACCCAAGACCATATTAGAAAAGAATTATTGACTCGATATCAGTAAATACAGCAATCTTCTTCTCTTCTTCAATGACTTGACAGCCCAGGATGAGCCCTTGCGTTCCGCAGAATCAACTCCGAAGCTCTTCCGTTCTTGGCCAGAGACATTCAGTTCGTTACACTTAGGATTTTAAAATCTTTTTCCAGGGAGTCGAGCTATCTAAGTTTAGGTCTTCCTCATTTTCGGGAGCCCAATGGTCTAGCCGAGAAGATATTTTTTTGATGCCCGTCTGCCGTCCATTCTGCTCAAGTGCTCTGCCCATTTTATTCTCTGAATTGCAATGTATTTGATCCGGTTCTTTAAATAATTTGTAAAGTTCAGAGTTAGTTCTCCTTGTCTATATGTTGTTACATTTTAGATACAGCAGTAGTTAAATGTAAATTGGTTTATTGCATGTATAAAACAAGTAAGCAAATATTAACGGTCTAAATTAATTAATATATTCTTATCGAGTACTTTGATAAATCTAAACAAGACAACATTCCATACGTTTTATTCATTTATCTCATTGTTTGAACAATATACCAAATTATTAATTATTTTATGTGACAAATTTTGAATGAACGCATCCCGTCGTCGGCTTTTTTCACATCTACAACCAGTGCTGGTTTTCTCTTGATATTAAGTGATTATACATAATCTATAATATTTTCAAGGATCAATTTACAAATCTGAGAACGTACATATAACTAAGATTTTCTTAGTCTTAGAAAGTGTGTAAATTATTTATTTTCATGTTATATCAACCAAAGGCAGATATTGTGCATATCCGTATTGCACGTAACAAACTTAAATAATCTTTTATTAGCGTAAATTTCGATTAATCTGCTTATATCATATAAGAGTAAAACTTCATGAAAAGACGGTATTTAATTTATTTAACATATTGATGGACAACATTGCCCACAGGCGCAGTCAAAAGTGATACGACACACCAATCGACGTGACGTCAGAGTTTTTAATTGTATAAAATTTGTAACAGTATCTATAGTCGGTACGCTTTATGGCGGTAACGCGAGGAAAGGCACGCCGTAGTGTCATCGCATATATAATTTAGATCTAAGTATCATCATAACGTAATGTTTGTCTATACTTAGATCTAAATTCAAGATAAAAAATTTTCTGAACAAAGTAAGTCAATATATGGCATTTGATAGTGCCCTGTCGGCGTTAACCAATAAAATAATACCGTCCATGTTAAAAATTGGCTGTTATCAGACTGCCTTGCAACATGAAACCTAATAATTACTATAGTCGTAAATTAGTTTGTGTTGCATAGCAGTAATATTTAGTTAGTTAACATGTTTAGAAAAAATTGACTGGATTCGATATTATGTTAAATTATATGATGTCAAATCACTTGAGATGATATTACATCAACATCGTAATTTAATTTATTTGCGTGGCGATAGCTGTTTAAATAGAATAGCCTGATCAGATAATAAATAGGTATATAGGTGAGAAATAATGATTCATGAAGAGTCTTGTTCTATTAAATAATGAAATAAATACTGGCTTTGTGTTCATTCCATTTCTTTTTCGACTGCCTTTCTCCCTTATTTGTTGTAGCTGACTTTCGTGTCGATTTTTAAGATTTATCTTCCAGTGGAAAAATTCTGAAACACTCAAGACTTGCAGATATTTGGTGTTTAAACATAAATCTGCTTGTCTGGCACTGGGTTTCAAAATCTAACTGTGTAGTAACTGTGTAGTAACAGTGTATCTTTAAAAATATCTGCATTAAAATTGAATTTATTAACTAGAAATTATTTCGAAGAAAAAAATAATATTTTATTTGAAATGTGTTTATAGGGGAAAGCGAAGGTGAGTGGGGGTCTGGTTATTGAGTCACTTGAAAAATATTATTATATAGTGTGTGATATGTCAAAAACGAGAGATGATATGGAATAAAATTCATTTTTAACACGAAAGTAAAACTCAATTGTTTTACAATATCTTCAAAATTGTACTGCATAATATTGATTTTCCTACTCTCTTATTCCCCAAATCAAACATATCTGAAAAAATTATTGCAAATGGATAACGAAATCATGATCGAAAGAAAACTACAACCAATCTTCTGTAATTATCTATATATTGTTTGTTGTGTTTTTTTAAAACGATCAAACAATTAAAAAAATAATTTTTTCACGGCGAGTTATTAAAAGGCATATTGCAATATGGACTAAAAATGATCTTGCAGCAGCTAACAAATTCAAGCCATAAGCATTCTTAAAGTAGTGGGTGAACCAAAACAAAAAGACAAAATGTTGTCAAATGACTTTTAGGTACAACGCATTCACTTACAACGTGAACATAGCAGTGTTTGAAGAAATTTTACATAAACTTAGTGATAAGTACATGAAATCTTGACCAAAAATGTAGAGATATCACACATCTTTGAATTACTAGTGACCGGACATAGGTAATTTTCTATATTAAATGTTTTTTTTTCTTGAAATACTGATCTGTACAGTCCTATGCCACTGACTGTAAATGTGATATAGCATTGTTCAAAGTTTACCAGATTAAAGATGCTATATGTCCATGGAAGAGGTTAAAAAAACAAACAGAGTAATCAAATTTATTTATTTTTAAGAGCAATATTGATAGTGATTAAATGTCATAACTGAAACTGTTTATAAAGTGTCAAAATTTTAAATTTGTAAAGTTTACAATTTTTCCTTCATCGTTTCCTTAGATCAGGTAAGATCCGTAGCCGTAAAGGCCTCTGTATCCGAAGGTATTGATGTACGGGTTGAAAACGGTTCTGAGGTAGAATGCATCATCAGGTTTGAGGTCGACAGTGTCTTTTGGTGTATCGATGGCTTCATTCGGTCTGCAGATTACCATCGCCACCAAGCATAGAGCGCAAAGAACAAAGAGTTGGAACTGAAATTGAAAAAAACTTATTTTTAACAATCGTAACTAGTATTCTTTTTAGTCTTAAAACCATTAACTCTGCATAGTAATAACGGCTAAATTGGAATAATTATAAACTAACTTCACTTAGTGTTAGTGAAAAGTTTAAAAAGATTAACAAAAGTTATGACATACTGTACGCAGTTAAGAATTAATGGAAACCTATATTTTTAATCAAAAATATTTGCAACTAAACATTATATTAATATCAGAGTTAACGACTAAGGAACTATGTTTCAAGAAAAATCTCTGATATATGATATGGCTGTTTATTAAAAATTGAAAATCGACGCCAAAAAACAGGTCAAACTGTGAAGACGTTTAATAAGTGCTAGAAGGTGGATTACGTGCTACCACTTAGAAATGTTGGGAATGATCCGAGTTATTACAAATAATAAATTTGCCTGCGTTCACATGATCATACCGCAATATGAAATTTATTCGAAGATCCATTTTGTACGCAATTAGCCCACAATGACTATTTTTAACAAACAACGAAGTTCTTCGGACAAGTAAGCATTTCATCACTTTATTTATTCTTGACGTAATCTATAACCTCAAAAATATAAAAGGAAGAATCCTTAATAGTCTGAGATGAAGTCACTTCTATCATAGCCTAATTCACAACACTAGAAAACGTTCAGGTTGAAATTGGAAACTGTAAAAGCCATTTTCGATAATGACTAGACTTGGTGATTAGTTTACCCACTGAACAACTCGTCCTTGCCTAACGTCCGAACAATCACACTCAAATGAAGTTTACCCCGATGAGAATGTTGGATAAAACCACAAAACACTCGTCGTCTTGAACAGCACAAATGTATTGCCAATACTAGCATAATATTGGCGATATGGTACGAAGTAACTTTCACAAGAATATATTTAAGGCTGTCAAACAAAAGTGTAAATTTCCTTATATAATTGTCTATATAAAATGATCACTCCATCAATTATATGATTATAATTCATCCTTTTATTGGAATTCATCTTATGTATAATTTTAAGTAAAATATCACTACCGCCGACTTGTTTTTATGCAAAAATTAAATAAAATTAACTAAGAAAAAAATAATAACTACCTTCATTTTGTTTGTTGTTGTCGACGGTGGTTGTAGACAGAATGAATTTTAAAGAAATCAAACTATTTTTATATAGTTCTGATCAACGTCAACCGCAATGTTAATATCTTTATTAATTCATTAGTGGTTTGTGTATTTTAACATTACATGGCAATTAAGACTTATGCTTACTTTTCTACGCATCTTTTTTAGACTAAACCTGATATGGGACAGTTATATTCTTTGACTCCTGGCATATTTTTTTTATACATTTAAGGAAATTTTTGTTAGTATTTTATAAAATAACTTTATTTTGTTTATCGGTTTACGAATAAAAAAATTTACATCACTAAAAAACTGATTTTTAAATAATTTTTTAGTCTTTCGTGCTAGAGTAGTAAAATTGAGAACTTACGAGCTTACTTTGATGTCAGTCCAGTCGTCTATGTGGGACAGATATTTTTCTCTTAGACCGTCTGACATATTTCATTTACTTTTTAATGTCAGTTTTTATAAAACTGACATTAAAAATTCTTAAAAATCGCGATGGAAAAAATTAAATAATGCAGAAAGCTATCAATATTGAATGGATTGAAATATTCTTTTGTTATATAATTTTTATTTAAATATACAATACTGCTAATCTAATAAAGATATAAAAAAATAATAACAATAACAATTTTTTATAGCCACGCCTTTTAAAATGAAATGTTATTTTAAAATTATTATATATATTTAATCATATTTATGACCTACATATATACGCATATCTTTCTACTGTAAATAATACGAGCGTATTATTGACCATAAAAGACATGCGTGCGTAATTTATAGAATTAATTTATTTTAAAAATATCAATCTTCTATTCTTCAAGGATCATAATAGTACTAAGAATAATATTAAATTGCCTACAACCTCAACATGTTGCAAGTATAGCTGCGCTGCTTCAGTCAAAATACATATTTTTCTCGAAGTTTACCAAGACTGGCATATGTTTTCTAACATGTTTGCGTAAAGTGAAGATGGATATCTGTTAAGATAAAAATATTGTTTTCGGCCTATTATGTACTGCACAAAACGTTCTATATTTGAAATTATAGTCTACCTGAAGCATTTAGATATTTTCATTAAGTTTAAACAAATTCTAGACAAATTTTTGTCCTCTTAATTATGTTTAAAACTATTTAATGCATGATAATGATGTAGTTTCATTACTATACAGTAGAAACATATATCATTTGTATATGGACTACATACATTTCTCGACGAATTTCCTTACGTACAGAAAGTATTATATTTTCAATGGATGATTATTTTACAATTGTAATTTTGTTTTAATTGAGTTTTCTGTGTGGATGTTCTGTAGATGATTTAAATATGGTTTAATGTTTCTTCACCCGTAGTTCTCAATAAATAAGCTATACCCGATGATTCTCATATTGAATTTCTTTTTGGCTAATGCATTTTTAGCTTTCCCAAATTTTAAAGCAAGATGATATTTTTAAAAAAAATCTGCTATAGTGTTGTCTTAAAGAATTATAGTTGATTATGACATACTTTAGGATATAACTAGCAATATTCAACTGCTGCCTATTTTGAATCATGGATCCCTCATCTTAAGTTACAGTCTCCTACTTTTTCCTTTGTCAGTCATATTTTCAATATAATTTTGCTGAACGCCACTCATTATCCATTTGTTCTAACTATATAAATCGTCAATGGATTTTTTCTTAGATTACACTCTCATTTAATCTACCAATAATTGCTATATTTTTTTGACGTAAATTCTTTTCACAACCGCTCATACAAAATGTTGCCTCAAGACTTAATGTTTTAATACAACGTCCATAACTTTCATTCATATCATTCAGTCGTAGATATCAGAATTATATTAAGTTTCATCAATTGTACTCCTTCGTAATCTATATTTTCTTTTAAACCCAATTGGTTTTAAGCAACAATTAATCCTTCACCTTTTATTTGTAAATTTTCTTCACTTGTCTTGTAACTAAACTTTAAAAATTAATTCAAGAGTTTTATGAGCACGTTTCTAACATTAACATATGTCGCTTCCGCTCTTTTTATAGGTCTTTTTGTCTAATTAATAATAATAAAAATTGTTAATCCATAAGTGGCATTTAGTTCCAAATATTTTTTCTCGCTTACCTCTAGTTTTTCATCTCTTGAATTTGATTCATGCAACAATATATGGATAGGTTTAATATGACCCTTCCAGCAATGTAACATGACCCTTTCCACCTTGTAATGTTAAACTCGTCTGTAAGAACCTTGTTAACTTTGACGCCGACCCTGCTGTCCTTATACAAAGTTGTACCTGCCTGTGGCAGTTGTCAATCCTCACAGACTTCTTTTGTTTTGTCATAACCTGAACCTTATTTATATTACAAAGGCATAGGATATTTCGTCATTTTTGTTTTTCAAATATTTATTTATCATGAATCAAAGTAAAACAATTTAATCTAAACATTGATCCCTCTCTCCAGATTGTATAGACATGTCATATTCTATTCCTTTCGTTATGTCATGTCATATTCTATTATAAGTTTTAATTAATCCATAGATCTCCTAAAGACTGTCATGATCTGTCTAATTTTAGCGTACTTTTCTTTTTTTTGTTCTAAAGACTGTCGTGATCTGTCTAATTTCCGCTCAACTTTCTTTCTTTTACGTAAGCATGTAATAATAAACTGCACCTTTAAAAATTATGCTCAAGTGTCAATACTTGTCGCCGGCAGTACTTGTGCATTTCACCCATTACACAATAATACTAATACTAGGTTAATGCAATTTTTCCATTGTTCAATCTTTTAATATAATTAATTGCTATGTCATGTTTCGTTAATACGATTTATAGTGCTCACAATTAAATGAAACTAGGTGATGTAGTATTATTCCTAGTTTATTTTAATTCTTTACCACGAGGTAGATTTTGTTGTATTACATCTTCAGGTGAACAATTAGCAAAGTTATTGGATCTTTGCTAGTAGCCCACCTGAAGATGTAATACAACGAAACCTAGAGTAGAAATAATACTACATTACGTAGTTTCGTTAAATTAACGCCAAATATATTTAATTTATAGTGCTGTTATTAAACATCGCCACTTCGAAGATATTGATTTCATAGTATACCTACGCTTTCATAAATTTTCTTTAAAGCTGTTCATTTTTTATAAATTTCTAGTTCTCCAACATTGCAACATTTATCACTACTTGTTATTTTATTTCCTGCGTTTGGTATTCGAGTCTACAATATATAAGAATATTGATACATTGGTCCTTTCACAATCCATAAGTAAGCATTGACACGTTAAACTTTTATTAGACATAAATCAGAACGTCGAGTACATAGTGATGAAAAAAAGTAAACCTAAACATTAAACGCTCGTATTTGTCCATTATATAATAAATCAGCTTTAATAATTTCAATCGAATTTAGAGTTAGTTTGCCCAAAATGTCACCTGTTGTTCTGCCAACAAATTATTTTTCCATGCTGTAAACTCTTAATTCGAAAGTTTATATCCCATACCTGGCAATAATAGTCAGTTAAGGTATGAGAATAATAAGGTTTAATATTTGTATCTTCTTGTAAATGCGTATTCAATAACCATCACATTCACAAAAAAAACCTGCCTAGTAGAATTCCCGCTATGAGGCTTTCATACATACTTGTTTCCATTAAAAAAGACGAATAGATCGTTTGTAGAACATATCAATGATAGTTCAGGAAGTGTAAACCTTTTTTGTATTCACGTTGCCGTGTTGGTAATATGGAGTTATTTTGTAATCAAGATTAAAAACACATTTTTTTATTCGTATGCCCATTTGTACTGCATAACTCATGTTTAATTTATTTTATTGAAAATAGTTGGTATACACATTTGCATCGTATAATATAATGGCAATGTACGTATAAATAATGCTAAACATTTACATTAAATTTTTTCTTAAAGTTCTTTTTCGAAAATAAATATGTCCAATATTAAAAGTATACACCGAAAATAGACACTCAAATAAGAATAAAAGCTATATATTATAAAATATATTATCTTGTAATATGTATAAAAGTTGAATTGTAGATTGCAGAATAATACTAACACTGATATGAAAATAAAATGACAGAACGTTTTTTTCACTATCTTTATTCCTAATGTCCTGTACACATATAAATATGTGTATTATGTAGCACTAATATTATGTCTTGTTTACTCTTTTTGCCTCGCTTAAGAGTCACATTATAACAACAGTTGAATATCAACATATTATAAAATAAATGAAGTGTACTTAATAGCATATGTACATGGGGATGGACTTACCCACGTCGTGTCGGAAACTCGAATATTTTTCCGAAATGTTTTATATCTCTGAGTGTTATGTGATTGACAGCAAGAAGTGTAAACGTTTAAGGGTACAAAGTGTTTCTTTAATCTATTTATAAATGTTAATTTTATTTTTCACCTTATTAATATATCCTCTAATATATATGTTTTACGGGCCTATGAGCAGCAATTTCTTAGAAACTCTGAGACCTGAGATAATCGCCATTGTTTTCCTGAACTTTTTTTTCAGATTTCACCACCCCTGTTATTTTCTTGAGTTTCGTTTCTGTAGATTCGGAAATAAGAGGACATACACAATTTTGCACATTTTGGTGCATAGCTCTAAGGGTATTCCACTAAATTTGCGACAAAAATATTTTTGATTTTCTTGAGGTCAACCCTTGAAAAGAAATATCTAAACTACATATTAAATTTAAAAAATCGAGTAGATGATTCCATTTCTAAAATTACCATGTAAATATTTTTAATTTTTAGTCTTGTACTCAGCCAAATGTCATGTTACTATTTAATATTTGTTACAATCTTGAAGTGTGCACTTATATCAGCATCATAATTTAAATGCGTATCGACACAGGCTGGACAGCCCATGGTCGAATCAATATTAATAATCTGCACAGCTATAATTAAAAATATTAAAACATGTAGGTTATGATAGATAGTAATTAAATAACTTTGAGATAACAGGCTATGACATTTGAGGAATCTTATAAGAGTTCAGTTTTTCCTTCTGAGGTACGATACCCTAAAAATAGTTAAGACGTTTGCCATATTAACAATAATTATAAGAAGAAACATAAAAATAAGAAACGCGTAACCAGTACTATTTATTATCTGTCGACTAACAACTGTCAATATTTTCCATATATTTTATAGGATATCATACATCATATATTTTATAGGATAATCGAACACATCTATGTACGAATATTAATAATAAATTTTAAATTAAAGTAAACCGGCGAAATTGGGGCTGACATTACGGAAACAGATTATATTTTTTAAAAAAGCTATTGTTTTCGAATAAATAAAGAACAAACAATTCTGTGATTTCCAAGCAGAAAAAGCCAAAAATAAAATGCAGTTTTTATCCATTACACAAAGTAGAAAAACTAACTTCATAAAAGTCTGAAATTTATAACAACTTTTAAAGAAATATTGCGAGATAAAATAAATATTGTTACTGCTACTTTGTTTTATATTGTTACTATACTGCTGCTTAAAATAATTAAAAACAAACTTTTAACTAACATTGAGAATTGTTTTGTGTTTGTCGAATTGAATTGTCTTTTTTCTGTTTTCGGGTTTTATATAGCTTTTTTTCGACATTCGTGTCGCACTTGTTTCAAGGCTTAGTATATTACATCTATATAGACATTTTTCTATTATCTTACTGAAGGTTTAAATAAAGCCTTTAAATAGCTTATTTTTTAATTTTCTCCATTAGGGTTTCGCAGCCAAACTCGTAACCTTTACAGTTTTACCATGTCCGTCTGGATTTATGTCACAGCCGTTTTACTTGCAGATCATATACTATAAGCTAAATTGTGGTAAGGTTAAACGAAATTGGAAAGCGTAAAATGTTATAAAATAAAACTTTCAAAACAGTTAAAAAAGGGTACCTCCCCTAAATGCAAAGTGTGTATGAATATTTTTCATTTATCCCATTGTTTACGGTTTTGTTTTGAACTTCGAAAAATATTTGCGATAAATCATGAACCCTTTTTGATACAGGGCTCCGTTTACGAGACGTTAAGATTAGAAAGTGGTTATTTTTGTTAAAAGTTACGGGTTACCACCACTTATCAGCTAACCCTCTATCTGTGAGTATATAAAAAGTAATCACAATAGTATATACAATGAAATTAAAAGAAAAATAAACACAGATAAGTAGACTCTACTAGTTCACGAGTAATAGTAGACCAACTAATAAGATGTAGTTAAGACTGTAAAAAGTTCATAGAAAATTCATACAAGTAAATTAAATCAACTGGAAAATTATTTTTTATCATAAAATGTATAATTTATTATTTATGTGGAAAAAAAATATATATATGCATATATGTATATGTATATATATATATATATATATATATATATATATATATATATGTATATGTGTGTGTGTGTGTGTATATAAGTATCTAATGTTTTGTATAAATTTAGTAACAGTGCGGGTTACATTCGTTTTTGATAGGTTTCTATTTTATTCTTGTAACACATGAGCCATACACATGTGCATTACGGACTTTTGTCAGTCTCTTAATTGTTTCAATTGAACTGTCCGATTATACGTTATAGGGAATATTTAAAAAAATTACGAAATTTTACGAAATTAATACATCATCCAATTTCTCTATATTCAATAAAAATCACGAAAAATAAAATAAATATTGAGTTAATTTAGAAAATTAAGGGAATCTTATGGGGAACTTATATACGCGAACAAAAATAATTTGTAAATAAAAAAAAACTTAAAAATATTTTGTCCCTAATCGCATTACGCTTAATGGTACGCTAATTATATAACCTGTTTAAAAATTTTATTTTACCAATTTGTATATACTATAACCCACAGTATTAAATTACCAAGTCGGTACGGACCACTTCTAGCGAGGCCACACTCGTAATACTAGATCACTTTATCACTTTGACTAATTTATACAACTTGTTTAACTTTACTCGTTAAATTTTTATTTATTGCACATTTTTTATCGCTTATTACAACTTATTTAAATATTAACTATCATAACTTACGTGTTTTGATATTTTTAATTATACCTGTATAAATTTTTAATGATGATTCGCTCATAGGCCTTCCAATCGGCCGAGTCGACATGCGTTTAAATCATGATGCCGATATAAGCGCATATTTAAGTATTGTAACAGATCGACACTTAATCTTATCGATTTTGCAAACGGCGATATCATTAATTATGCTAATCTTAAATATGTTGAGAATGCTATATCTCACCAGAAGTTAATTTAAAGTTATTATGAGAAAATTGTTCCTGAGATTGGTTCGATGTTAGCAGAGGTGTGACACAAATTATTTTAATAATGACCGATAATAAAAAAAATAATTTAAAGAAGTTTGTATCTGAAATGAACAAAATATTCCCACGAATAACGTATCCATTATTACTTCTGCTTCATTACCTTATTTAAATGTTTCATTTTTCCGAAATAAAGGTACTTTACTTAGTCACTTTCTTCCCTATTACGGGTCCCGATATATTTTAAAACTATAATTAAACTACTAGTTTCACGTATTTTGAAACTATAGCTTAGTTAATTTCGAATTTTTCTAACAGCTCCATAATTCATTATCATTCCATATATAATTCCATACTTCACTCATTACTTTATTAAAAGAATTCTTATCTCAAATTTTTTTTAATATCTCCATATGCAGATGGTGACAATGGTGACTGAACTAGAGCCCATATTATTTCAAGAATTCCATCATCCAATAGGTTACCCTAATAAAATGAGTATCCTTCGGTCACCCCCTCCCTTTTCCCCAGTTTCTGCAATGTTTCACTTATGTGCATATAATTTTGCAACAATATGATTCAAATAACGACTTCAATTAATATTTACAAAAAACATGTTTTTCCTATTTTTATTTATTTCTGCAAGCTTAGAAAACCAAGTATGGCAGACTTATTGCTGCAAGAGCTCTTACAGCCAACCACAATGAATTAGATGAGAACATTATGTGCTGTAGCAGACTGTAAGTAATTTTTAAACATTCATTAATTGTACTTAAAATATAAAATACATAATATTATGTGGTAATAAAATAATATTAATTAAAAACCAAAGCAAAACGATACTTTAGGAGTAGAGACAAGGACAAGGATGAGTTAAAGTGGAAGGGGTTAGGATCTGCCAAAATTATGATAGATAATGTATTTTTAGACGACTTTTGAACGCAGACAACGAGGGCGCCCTTTGTATATTTGTAGTCAGTTCATTCCACAATCAAGTAGAATATACGGTAAGGATTCTCCATAAAATTCCGGTCTATGTTGAGGGATTAGGATATACTTATTTTTGGATCGTAGTTCGAGGTCGTGGGATGACAGGTATTGGAATTTAGATTTAAGGTATGAAGGTGTAACGGGATTATTGATAGACATTATATACAAAACATAGAAGATAAAGGTTGCGTCAATCACGAATTTTTAACCATTTACGACGTGAACGATACTCAGATATATGGTCAAACTAGCGTGACCCGTACGAAGTCTTCGCATTATTTATTCCATTATGAAGCTCAGATGACAGATCAAACAAATATTTTACTAAAATTGACATATAGAGGCGCAAGTATCAAAAGCATTGAGCTAAAGCGCCACTTTATTTATACGTGAGTGGATTTGAAATTAAACAAAAATTTTACCGACCGTCAATCATATTGACGTTGAGCCGTTAGATGGCAGCATTGCTGTTTTGTGTATATAATTTTAATAATTAATTAATTTGCAAAAACAATGGCAATAATAAATTTTTTAGTTGTGGGTGCCGGTAGAGCAAGCAATTATCTATAAAATGATATATAATTTATGTGGATTAGTTGTGAGGTTTTTTCTAAAAAGGGAGTGTAACATCTTAACCTTAGCGTATTAATATATATGATGATGATTTTATAAGGGTAAAAATGCAACGAATACTCAGCTTTTGAATTCGTTCTAATTTATTGAGTAAATGTGCATTTAGATCAGAATAACTCACATCACCGTAATCAACATAGGCAGATATTTTTCATGCCCTCATTTAAAGAGGGAGAAAAAAAATTGGCATGCCCCATTGAGTAGGGTGTTGTTAAAAAGGTCTTTCACGATAAAATTTAGATTTAGTTAACCACTTTTAATTTATCAGCTCCGTTTATGGAATATTAAGCCTCAATATTAATCCAACTTCATTAGTTTTGGGACTAAAAACAAATTATTTTATCTTAATTATTTAAGTCCGTGAAAATAGCGCACATGGAAAATTAGTGTAAAACTGAGCCGCTACTTAAGATGAAATCGTACGAATTATTCTAATATGTTTGCAAAATTTAATCTAAAAAATACGGAAGACGAGTCTCAATAGCAAGTCCAACTGCTCCAGGTATTAGAATCCTTATTCAGTAACATTGTCATTTATGGGTGCATCTGAACACGACATAAGAATTTATGAAATACATAAAATAGCAAACTATATACGTAAGTTTAATATTTCGCGAAATGATGAGGGGATTCTAATTTATGTGTAGTCCGATACGCTTTGAACGGATTTATTAGATATCGTGTATTTGTCTTTATGTCACAACGTTAAATACGTTTATTTGAATTATGTATCTTAACAAAAAAAGGAAATGCAATTTAATTTTCTTGAGTGGAGTCTTACATCCAACTTAGCAATGAACATTTTTCCTTGGCCAATATCATGGAATAAGGTGTCGTGGAAAAAGTATTTTATGCCCAAAGCAAATATTTTATCTGTCCATGATTGCATTAGTAGGGATGGAATTCTAACTGATGTTTCAGTACTATATATCAATATCATATAAACAAATATGGCAGGGTGAATCATTCACTGGCTATATATATATATATATATATATATATATATATATATATATATATATATATATATATATATATATATATATTAAAAAAGTTTATGTTTAATTATTATTTATATATTTTAATGACCTATTTGCCATATGTATTAACGGAACGCGTCGCTTGTATCGGAGGGCAAGTACAGAAAGCTATCTATGACAGTTAAAACATTAAAACACTTGCAGGAAGCAAACTAAGAATAAGATAAAGAATTATCAACTATTTTAGATAAACGATTTTTGGAGTTAAAATATAATCAAAAATGTTTACTCTTACTATAAAACCGCTCATTATGCCAACTTTTAAGACATTTAAAAAATTTTAAGATATTAAGATAATTTTAAGATATTTACCAAAATTTTAAGATATTAAAATATAATAAATCAAAAGAAAGTACACTATAGGTTTTGATGATTAAAATTATTAGTCAGTAAAACTATGGTAAAAGTTATGGTCCTTTAACCTTTGTTTTTATTGTGGTAAATAAAATCTTGAAAATTTTACTGCAATGTCAGTTGTAGGCCTCATATATTAACTTCAAGTTGATACCTAAAGCGGTATCTGAGGGCTTTGATAGACAGACGGACGGATGGACAGTAAAGTGATTCTATAAGGATTTCATTTATTTTTTTTTCATTTTGAGGGGATAAAACTGTAATGAAATGAAGAGATGTGGCCGACTAAGTTATACAAAATTTCTAGTAGACTGCTAATATAAATTTGTTAAATATAACATTAGTATCAATAATATACGCTATACTTAATTTTTATTCACTGCTAAATGAAACTACGTGATGAAGTATTATTTCTACTTTATTTAAATGTTTAACCAAGGCGTAGGTTTCATTGTATTACAACATCTTCAGGTGAGCTATTTGGAAAGAATCTTTACAAATAGCCCATCTGAAGATGTAATACAACGAAACCTAGGTCACGGTTAATAATTTAAATAAAGTAGAAATAATACTACATGATGTAGTTTTATTTAGTTGTGAATAAAAATGAAGTGATAATGAATTTCTACAAAATTATAATAATATACAACTGATATTAAATAAAAAAGATAATAATATACAACTGATATTAAACAACGTCTGAAACAGAAAGTATTTATCAGTTACCTAATTAGGTATTTGCATATGTAACAGCAAAGAGCACGCGGTCCATAGCTAGGCACATCTCTTTCCCGCACCATTACGCCCGCGTGTGTTTATTTAAGCACACTAGCTGCTGTCGCACAATGTTCGAAGTTAATGTCGCGAACGCAGCTACTCGAACGAGATACTCACCATCATGCCTCATTAAATTATCGGCGAACAATTCACCGAATTACTAGTCGAATAATTTGTGCAAAGATACGACCGCGAAAAGACTCGTTAATATATTTGTATATATTACCGAATACACCCGAATATGTTGTTTACACACTCGTGCCTATTCGTATGTACTCGGCGAGTATCTAAATGGGGCATAAGAACACGCGTTCCTTAATGGACGTGCAAAAACCTAAATATTTCTGTTGCGATCTTAATGATTTTCTAATGCCCTATTTGTTTTAGATAGATTTATCGTCTGTTCCAACGAAACTATAGAGTTTTTAAATAGTTACACCAAAGGAAAAAACAAGTGTGCTTTAGACCACACGACTGAAGTGAAGTAAAATTAATTTACAATTTTATTCATTTTAAACTAAGAATATTTAATATATTGAACAAAATAATAATTTATAAAATTGTTCAAGAACGAAATGAAATTACAAAATAATCAAAAAATCACCGTTCGCCAATCGCTAGTAAATTCGCATATATATATACATGTATTTAATTAATTAAATAGTAAATTCGCATATATATACATATATTTAATTAATAATATTATAATATATATATATATATATATATTTCATGCACTGGCTATGAGAGGAAGAGAGGAAGAAAATGTGAGCGCGCACTGCTCTCTCTTGCTCCTACAGTGTGATACAGACAATAGGCTTGCACTGTGTCTTAGATATACGAAACATAACTGGCTATGAGAAAAAGAGAGACAGAAAATGTGTGCTCGCGCCTCTCTCTCTTGTCTCTACAGTAATATACAAAACGTAACTCTCTCTCTTTCTGTCTTCACTAACTTATATCTCCCTCTCAAGTTGTGTTCGCCTCGCCCGATCACACTTTTCGTAACGCTCTCGTCACGCATTCACCAGCTTAGTCCCCAAGTCAAGCGTACGTAAAGAAGTTTTACTTCAAAAATAACATTCCTACCATAGTCTTTATTGACTTTAACGAAGATTTGCTTCTCAGTAATGATATGACGATACTCGGATGTATTCGTTATGCGAGTTAAACAAAACGTTGTGTTACATACAACCCGAAGTGACACACAATTCAATTATGTAATATATGCAGAAATTGCCCATATATTTGTTATATGTCACATTATATTTACTTATCGATATTCCTTATGGACACGCTTATAAATGAACTTTATAACAATTGTTTTATTCATTTTTATTGTCAATATATTTTAAGATCATTATGAGCTTGAAATATTGAATATATTTGGCGTTAATTTTGTCGAAATTCATTATCACTTAATTTGTATTCATAACAAAATGAAACTACGTGATGTAGTATTATTTCTACTTTATTTACATTCTTAATCACGATCTAGATTTCGTTGTGTGACAACATCTTTAGATTTTTACAAATTGCCCACCTGAACATGTTGTCATACAACGGAACCTAGGTCGTGGTTAAGAATTTAAATAAAGTAGAAATAATACTACAGCACGTAGTTTCATTTAATTGTTAATTAAAAGTAAATTATTAAAGGCCCTAAAACAGGGCTAGAAACTCTAATAATGTGTCTCCAATACGTCTTTCACCGGTTATTTTTTAGTTAAGAATTACCACGCATCAGTTAATTTGAATTTTATTTCCATATTGAACATTTTAAAAATATGTTATAAACATTTTTGTGTTCCGTGTATTAAACATTAAGTTTAAAGACCTATTTAACTTTAATATTATTTTAACTGTTCGTCGTTTAAGTAAAAAGGCAAATAAAGTTATTCTTATATAGTTTCTAAAATTATTGGCTAAATCTAAAATTTTCTTAATCTAATGTAGCAGGAATCCGGAGGGGAGGGTGTTAGCAGATAGGAGAAATTAGCCATTTGAAATAAAATACTCATATTGCCACTTAATATGCCACTATTAGAGTCATAGTTAATATATTTTAAATGCATAGCATATCGTAGTTTAGAGTCATAGTTAAATGTTTTGACTAATATTTTTTAGTCTTTCAGAAAAAATTAGAACCATTTATTACATAGTGTCCCAATACATATTATATAAATTTCTCATAACGCTTTTTTCCATAAAATCAACTTAAGTCGTTTCGGATAAAGAGATGGGGGAGGGAGATATATTTTTGTATATTGCATGAAGATTTGAAATCCTTTTAACTTGCTTACTTGATTTCCAAAATTAAAAAAAAAATTACTTCGTTTGCCTCTCTAAAATCTATATATAAATATTTTTCCCTCCCTAATCTATATATAAATATTATAAGTCCCTATATTAAAGTGTTTCTGAAAAAAACTAGATGGACATGTCTCGAGCTGTATAACACCTCTAGAACTGCCTTATATAAAATACTGAAAAAAGTTTGTACTGAAAGAATTCTGAAAGAAACTTAGGAAGGCTGGTGAAGAAATAGTCAAAAAGTTTTGCAATCCCTATAACTCGCTTTTTCAATTGATATTCTAAATGACATATACAATTTTTTTAAAATCCACTACTACATTTTCTAAATATTTTTATATGTTAATTCTTGAAATATATACGGGTCAACGTGCTTCATGATTATGACGAATTTTAAGCTTCTATCATTAACAATTTCAGGTTTCAGGTAGTGAATATTGTATTGTAATGAAGCATCAGCGAAATATCATATTCGCAAACGATTTTTCAACAAAACTTTCAATGTAAACAAGTTTTAGTTAAAATGGTTCCACGGAATCACATATTTGTAGACTCATAAAAATAAAAAATATATATTTAAAAACCCTTTAGATATAAGTTCAACAATGACTAATTAAATTATAAATACAGTTTTCATCTCGCACATCATAAAATTATGTGATCAGGGAGTCATAATTCAGGTATTCTTACATTTGACATCCCATATCAGCGTGAAGGAAAAAATTGAAGTGTGCCTGTATCGAGGACACAGCCGTATGTTTTACGTGAATACGTTTACGTTAACAAATAATATTTTTACGTTCCTGGGCCTACTTCACTCAATCATATGGTGCCTTATGGATATCAATGGATTGCTTTTGAGAAAATCTTTCCAACCGTACACGATTTATATACACTGATTTGGCTTTTATATGAATATATGCCGACATTGTATTAAATTTTCTTATTAAATAACACACTACTGTTTTACACACGCAATTGATAAATCTGGACGAGAACTGTCGATTGAAAACGAACAAGCGTCGTAGCTTCTCTGAGTCAAAATTGATTTTAAACGAAAATTATGTGACGCGACAAAACTACTTCAAAATGGCAGCGCGTCCCTCTCCGCCACACGCGATGCGTCACAGTCCCCACTCAACCTAAAGAATTATTTGATCCTATAACTATCGAGTCGTGTAATTGAACTTTGAATGTACGTGATAGTTACCTAGCTGCAGTGCCAAACTATATCCCCCGATTTTATTATCATCAAGTTTTCTCAATTGCCTCCCACTACGTAAGCAAACCCTGCCTCCTGGGAAGTGGGCTTTATAATATATTCGTGACTTACGGCATATTAAATTCGTTTCTGTTTATCATCCTCGAATATTCCTAGTTGGTAATAATAGCAACTGTTTTTGAGTCACTAAAAATTTCTCTGATCATTTTAGAATTATCTTCTATACGTAGCATGTCATATTTTTGTATACTTGTTTTTGTAAACATTAATTGTATTATAAATACTCAACTTAAAATAAAGGATAGTTATGAGTTTGATCCGCGTGTTAGTTTGTTGTGACTTGTATAATTTTGTTTGCATACTCCCTCGTAAATATTTAAAACAGTGACTAGATGCCAGTTTTTTAAGGTTCCATATAGAAACTAGAAAACTGTATAGTTTCATTATTTGTATAGTTTCGTCACAGCAAACTATTAGTACCATAACACTGAAATCGGACAATTATATGTATTCATAAAGCCTATCAAGTTATGGAATAAAATATTTTAAAAATTTGATGGTGACACCCCTACATGTAAAGCAGGGGGGGGGGTTCTTTTTATTCGCATGCTCCATAGTGTAGCGTATTTTTAAATAGGTCTTAAAAATATATCTCATGAATACTTTTCCGACAAAGGACCCTTATTCTGAAATATTAAGCTATCATTTTTGTTAGAATTCCGTGTGTCCATCCCCTATCAGTTAAATCGTTATATTTTAATATCGAAAAATTGTTCACAATAATAGTGTATATAACGAAATTAAAGAAAAAAATATAACATCTTAGGCACAGGCTCTACTAGTTTACGAGTAGTAGTCGACTAACTTATGTAATCGAATCAGTAAAAAGTTCATAAAAACTGCAAATGACAACTCTACTGCAAAAATTACTTACTATTTTAAAACGTATATTTATTATATCTCTGAAAGATAGGCGTATATTTATCATTTCTGAAAAATATATTAGGCAAAATAATAATATTAATATTTATAAATATTTTAACAGAAATATTATATACGGTTAATGTTTATATGCACCTAAGTGTGTATGGGACCCTCATATAAAAGAATATGGCTTTAAGGCAATTTGTAGGATTATATATTATATATTTGGATACCCTATTAAATAGATCCTTTATATTGAAATTGAACACTTTCTAACTGACATGAAATTGTAACTGTACTTGCAATTTTAACAGCTAAATATGATTTTGGTTCTAATTCCATGTGCCCATTGAAGAGCACGTAACTTAAGGTTTATTGATAAATCCATTATGTACAAAAATAAATCTTTACATAATTACAAAATATTACATTTTCGAATTTAATATTTTCAATAGATCAAAAATATAGAACTATCCACAAAAACGCAGAAAGCGAATGTGCATGTATAATTTTATTTCAATGTAATTTTGCTTTGTGCGTTTTATGAAAAGTAAACTTTATGTGGGTCTAAATTTTTATTACATTGCATTAACATTTGTCTCTATATTCATAAGAAAAAACTTTTGCAAATACAGCTCTGAAAAAAAAATATTTTATTTCTGAATGGATCAGATTATCATTACCATTATATATGTGATCCCAAATAATAAAATAAAGCAGAGAAGAAGAAATTTAAACGCAGAAAAGTAATTAATAGCTATTAATTATTAGTTAATATTAACAACTTGGTTAAACCCCTAACGATCTCTAAAGATATCGACATTGTGGTCAACGCGTATCGAACCATATAAAAGAAATTTCAATTCAATAATATTCACTATGTCTACAACCTTCGTCGACAACAACAAACAAAATGAAGGTAAAATTTGATTTCTTGGTTTTGAAACGAAAATAATTCCGATTTGCTAGATATTTTTCTAAATACATTCATTTAAATATTTGCAGTAATGGATTTGAGAAAAAAAATTCATTCTTCGGTTTATTATGTGAAATATTTCAATGTGTACTAAAAGGTTTTTGTTAGTTATAAAATATATTTTTGAAGAATTTGTCGTATGGAAAGAAGAAGAAGGATGGGAATATTTAAACTAAATAATATATTGAACAAAGCAATCAAAGTGAATTGAACTAAATTGATTACAGTGTCGAATAAATAATTACGATATGTGCCTTAAGATGAAATATTACACACAGAACTGTATATGATGTAGAAGCCTTCAGAATATAGTGATAAAACCAATAGCATTTTTTAATGTAGTAACAGAGCCTCATTATTCAAACTCCCATAAATCAATTGACTAAAGGATAAACATGCCTTTTCAGATGTTAAAAAAATAGTGTTCTTAACTGCTGTTTTATACTTCTCCATAGTTCAGACAGTTGCGGATCACTGATACCATAAGCATATTGAGAATAACACACAAAGCTATAAAATAAAGAGAAGAAAAATGTTTACAATTATTTCTCATCCACTTTTCCAAGATATTTCTTTAAATTTTAATATGAATGCATCCTTGTTCCATTTGTTTTTCGTTATAATACAAATTCTCGTATTCCTGTCATAAAGGGCTATTCCAGATATTGCTTGTGGAATCAATCTATAAGGATTAGAAAAAATGGACCAGTAGATGGAACGTGTAACAGTATCATTGCGCTGAAAGTACGCCTAAATATATAAATGTACACTAGAAAAGAACGCTTCTTCAGAAATTATTCTAATTAATAATGAAATAAAATGAAAGAAAAAAATCAGAGCCAATTAATAATGAAATGGAATATACCCCGTTATTTACATTAAATACAAATTCTCATTACAGTTCCAACTTTTCGTGCTTTGCTCCTTGTGCATGGTGGCGATGGTACTCTGCAGACCGAACGAAGCCATCGATACACCAAAGGACACCGTTGACCTCAAGCCCGATGATGCTTTCTACCTCAGGACCGTCTTCAACCCGTACATCACCACCTTCGGATACAGAGGCCTCTACGGCTACGGATCGTATCTGATCTAAACATTTCACAGAGGATAACGAAAACAAAGTTGCAAGTTTTAGAAGTTGCCAATTAAAATTTTAATTTTAATAAACAGATTTTGAAACGGGCTACAATAAATTTTCATCTATGTAAATGTGCTAAATAAAAAAGTTACCGAAATAATTTTCTTTTTCTTTTATTTTCACATATTAACGAATATTCTTCAAATACTTTATTTTTATTAATTCTTTTCCAATGACCAGTAAGAAATAGTCTAATAACACACAAAGAAAAGAAGTGACAATTATTTTAAAACCAAGAAGTTACCAAAGCTGCGTTGAGAATTATTTTTGGTATAGGTTGAAAAAAATTGTTAAACATAATTCTAAAAAAATAAAATAATTGGACATTATTGTCTAACATAGTAAGTTAATTGGAATGAGCAAGACTTATTTAGCAAGACTTGGCATTAAGTTAAACCTATGCTACCCAAAATCAATAAAACGACATTATTAGGATACTTATATTCCCTCTTGAGTTGTTAAGAATCACTGAAGGAGTATTGATTTATAATTTGCTCTGGCGTAATATTTTATCGACAGCACAACATTAGTTATGGAAATTTTAATATGATTAGTGGAAAGATTTGAATGTAAAATTTTAAATTAGGGATTGTGGACAGTACATCAAAAATTAGTTGCGTTTGGATGGAATTCGATTCTGTGTGAAACATATCCGACTTTCAAAAATCATTTTGCAAATGTAAATCACTTAGGAAGTATACTAAACTCAGGTTTAAGAAACTAAAAATAATACAAATTATGCCATATATTTTTTGCAATTTTATCTAAGTGTTGTAATATTGAGTTGGCTAATAAGTTTTTAACCCCAAGTTGCTGTCAACAATTTTTTGTTAAAAAATTTATATGTTACAAATTATTATCCTCTTGGTCGCTATCTAGTTGACAGTGATCATACGCCCTGAATTAATGGTAATCAGAGGACGCAACGACCGGCAAATATGTTGGATGAGTGAATAAAACCCAGCCGAGCTCTAATTTATCACGAGTATGTTTTGAAACATGTGGTCTAGCATTATCATGTAGAAAACAAACGATTGGCTACACAATTTGTTAGCTAATTGGTTCATTTGTTTACAGTAAATATCTGCATTAATTGTAGATCCCTCTGGAAGCAACTTCCAATGAATAATGCTCTTGACAATCTACCGAAAGCAGTGCATCAGCTTTTTGGCATTTATTTCAGGTTTAGATACTGAAACTCCTGTTTCTCCGATACATAGCCATTGACTTTTGCATGTATAATTAACGTATGTAACCTACTTTTCATCGCCAGTTACTAACTGATTGTTAGTAAC
Source organism: Druceiella hillmani (assembly GCA_039881145.1). Taxonomy (NCBI): domain Eukaryota; kingdom Metazoa; phylum Arthropoda; class Insecta; order Lepidoptera; family Hepialidae; genus Druceiella; species Druceiella hillmani. The sequence continues at coordinate 109,397,666 of JAYKKI010000001.1, read as the reverse complement.
TGGCGATAAAAAGTAGGTTACTACGTAACTTCGACCGTAACTTCGACCAGTTACTAACTAGTCGAAGTTACGTTTCAATGTCAATAACTGTTAACAAGTATCAACTCTGCACTGAAGGTGGCAATTCGTGAGTTATTCACATCGTATTTTGAAACCTTTCCCAATTCATGCAAATGTGTTTCTATTGTGCCATGATTGCAGTGTAGCTCATCTGCGAATTGATGAGTCATCAGTCGAGGATCCTCCTCAATTAGGCTTCGCAAACGTTGAACGAACAATTGAACTGGACGTCCGGTAAGGGGTTCGCCCTCAAGAGCGTAAATTCCTGAACTTTCTGAACCAAATCTTTGCCGTCGCTTAAGACATCGTGGACTCGCCCCATCGCATGACATATGTTGTTTCTAACAGTCTTTGCACCGTGACCCAGATTAAATGTGTAAAATAATAGAATCCGTATTTGAAATCGATTTAAATTCATTATCTTTTATATGTCAACTGACTGCACTTTGGCTATACCCTACAGAAAAACCTTCAAGAAGTTTTGAGAATCTTTCTAGAAAAGTCCCGAAGTTGTGGCTAAAAACTTACTAACCAACCTAATATATTTCAAACCACGATTTCATGATTTTAAAAATACAACAAGATACATTTATTGTACACTTTTTCTCTTTTTTTATGGTTCCGACCTTCAAAATGAAAAAAGGGGATCCTAATGTACATAATAAGCCTGTAACATACAGTCAGTAATTGAAAAGAAACCTATAGCATACTTTGTATTATTTTCTGATTACTTACTGATAAAAAATTACGCCAAAGCAAATTACAGATCATTACTTCTTCAGTGATTGTTAACAAATGAAGATGAAATAGAAGTATTTTAATAACGACATCTTTTTGATATTGTGGCATAAGTTGATGCCAAGTATTACTGGATATTGATATCTATTACTGGATATTGATATATATTTACCAGAAATGCTACGATAATTCTCGATACAGGTTTTGACCGCTTCTGGGTCTTAAAATTATTGTTACTTTTTTTCTTTATATGTTAATGGACTATTTCTAGTTGCTGCTCAATAAAAATAATTAATTTATAAAAGTTTTTGAAGATATTCGTTAATATGTAAAATAAGAACAAAGTAATTGAATTCGATATTTATTTTTTATTTATTGTATTCACGTACATGAAAACTGATTGTAGCCCGTTTCAAAATCTGTTTATTAAAATTTAAATTTTAATTAACAGCTTCTGAACTTTCAACTTTGTTTTCGTTATCTTCTGTGAAATTTTCAGATCAGGTACGATCCGTATCCGTAGAGGCCTCTGTATCCGAAGGTGGTGATGTACGGATTGAAGACGGTCCTGAGATAGAGAGCATCATCGGGCTTGAGGTCGACAGTGTCCTTTGGTGTATCGATGGCTTCGTTCGGTCTGCAGAGCACCATCGCCACCATGCACAAGGCGCAAAGCACGAAAAGTTGGAACTGCAATTAAAATTTCATTTGTAGTGCATACTCATATATTTAGGAATATTTTCATCATAAAGGTTTTGTCATGGTCCCATCTTCTGCTCCATATTTTTTTATTTCTTGTGAATTGGTTCCGCAACCAATTTCTAAAATAGCCATTTATCACGAGAATATTATGATTTATGGTATAACGAAAAACAAACGATACAAGAATGTATGTATGTTAAAGTTGAAAGAAATATATCGGATATATGGATTAAAAATAATCGTGAAAAGAGAAACACTTTCGTTCATTTTTATTTTTTATTTTTAGAACTTTGTATACTATACTCAGTAAACTTGTGGTATTAATGACCTATAACTGTCTGAACTATAGAGAAGTATGAAATATAATAATTATAGAGAAGCATAAAGCGTGTTCCTGCTTTAATCAGTTGATAAATAGAAATTTGAAGAATCAGACTCTATTAATCCATCAAAAAATGGTATCAGTACTATCATTACATTCAAAATGCTTATACATCATATTACATTAAATATGGTTCTATATTTACGAGTAATATTTCATATTAAGGCACACATCAGAATTGTTTATTCAATACTGTAATCAATTTAGTCAATTAGTCTAAACATTCCCATTCATCAATACCGACTAAATTTGAAGTTCGATATGTTTAGAAAATAATATATTTGCATAATTTATGTTTCCCATATTCTTTCTATTCAGAAATTATCCAAAAATATATTTTAAAATAAAAAAACACCATTTATACACATTGAAATATTTTGCAAAACAACCCCAAGAATTAATATTTTTGCTTAAACCTATAACTGCAGATATTTAAATTAATGCATTTAGAAGAATATCTAGTAAAACAGAATTGTTTACATTTCCAAATCAAGAAAAAAGAATTTACCTTCATTTTGTTTGTTGTTGTCGACGAAAGTTGTAGACAGAGTGAAGATTATTGAATTGAAATTACTTTTATATGGTCCCGATATGCGTCGACCACAATGTCGATATCTTTATAGATCGTTAGAGGTTTAATCAAGTTGTTAATATTAACCAATAATTAATAGATATTAATTGCTTTTCTGCGTTTAATTTTTCTTTTCTTTTACGTACAATTTTATGATTATTTGGAAGATGACCACATATAAAATAGTGATGACAGTTAGATCTTCTCTGAAATATAGTCTTATGAACATAGTGACAAATGTTAATGAAATATAATAAAAAACTGACATGTATAAAGTTCATGTTTCATTAGTATTTTTATGATACTTTTTCTCTTTTTTAACAAAAAATAAAACTGCACTGAACTAAAAATATACATGCACTTTCGCGTTATACAATTTTGTAGATAGTCAAATTCTTTCGATATCCAAATATCTAATACATCCCAAAAATTATATTAAACCCATATTTTTCTAAATAGTAAATAAGTAGAATGCCCACTACGAGGGTACCCTATATAATATTCCTATATAATATTAGTATTAATATTATTTATCACCATATTGATAATATATTGCCTAGTTTATTCTTTCATATTCATTTGCAAATGTTTAGATTCAATACAGTAGATTCAATAGATCATCCAAATATCTGATACATCCTACAAATTGTATTAAACTTATATTTGTTTAAAGAGTAAACTAGTAGAATGCCCACTACGAGGGTACCCTATATAATATTTCTATTAAACTATTCACAAATATTAATATTATTTATCACCATATAATAATATATTGTCTAGTATATCTTTCACAGAGATAATAAATATATATTTTAAAATAGGAAGTTATTTTTGCAGTTGATTTGTCATTTGTATGGAGTTTTTATGAACTTTTTAAAGATCCAACTATGTGTAAAAACTTGATCCGCTACTATTCGAAAACTAGTGGAGCCTACTAAGCTGTGATAATTTTCTTTTTGTTTCTTCATATAAAATATTATTGTGAATATTTCCCACATATTCAAATATAGCGGTTTAACTGATGGGGAAAGGGGAACGGAACTCTTATAAAAATGACAGCTTAATATCTCATAAACGGATCTCTGTATGGAACAAGTGCTCGTGATATAGCCCTATATTTTTAAAGAACTATTAAACTATACGCTACGTGATGGAGCATGTAAGTAAAAAAAAATGGCCCCACTTTACATTTACAGGAGACACCATATTTTTAGTTTAATATTGTATTTCATAACTTTGTAAGTGTTATAAATACGTATAACCATTCCATTTCAGTATTATGATACTAATAGTTTACTGTGATATAAGATGGGCAAAGTGAAACTTTAATGGTTTTTAGTTTGTATACGGAATCCTAAAAGAACTCACATCTAGTTACTACTTTTAAACAATTACAAGGGAATTTACAAAAAAGACAATAGAGATAACAACAACCTAACACGCGGATTAAACTCATAAGTCCTTCTCATTTTAAATTAAATATTTAGAATAAGATTAATATCTATAAAATAACTACGCAAAAATAGATTAAAACTTAAAACAATTCTCAAATGATTAGAAAAACCTATACTCAAAAAGTGACTCAAAAAAACCATCGCTACTTTATTTAGCTAAAAATATTCGGAGATGCTAAACAGGAAAGAAGTCAATATTCCGTTACCTACCGATACTTATATTTAAGTAAATCACGTTCCGTATAAATCCGTTGAACGTATCATCGTGCGTATTGAATAACTTTTTCCATTATTCAATATTCTCCTTCCCCGTCGTGACCTTACACCCAGTGGCAGGTGATTCGAATCGCAGGTGGCTAAGACGAGGCCCACTCGGAAGCGACGAATATTGTTTAAAACCCACTTCCCCAGGAGAGCCGATTAATAAATCATCATTGTTTTTTCTCCAAGTCGGTGTGGGATGTCGAATGCAAGGACGCCCGCGTTATGGCTCCCTCTTCACGTAATTAATATTCAAAATGATGGATGTGTGAGATGAAAACTGTATTTATAATTTAATTAGTCATTGTTCGATTTATAGCGGAAGTATTTTTTTAATATTTTGTTCTTATTTTTATAAACTGAAGAGTGAGTGGCTCAGTGGACAACGTTTTACTTAAAACTTGATTGCATTGAAAATATCGTTGAAAAATTGTTTGTGACTATGATATCTCGGTGATGTTTCATTACTTTACAATTTTTACTATAAGAAACTTAAAAATTTAAATGATACTTGAAATTTGGTATAGGGATAAAAAGTATTGACCCGTATGTATTCCAAAAATTAATAATTTCATTTTTCACATCTAAATGAAACTACGTTATGTAATTATAATTCTACTTTATTTAAATTCTTTACCACGACCTAGGTTGTATTGTATGAAAACATCTTCAGGTGGGTAATTTGTAAAAATTGCAAATTGTTATCTTCACAAAATGCAATCTTTACAAATTGCCCACCTGAATATGTTGTCATACAACGAAACCTAGGTCGTGGTAAAGAATTTGAATAAAGTAGAAATAATACTACATTACATAGTTTCATTTAGTCGTGAAAAATTATATTGAAATGAACTTCTAGAAAACTAAAGCCAAATATATTTAATAAAAGTTAATAAATAAGTATATTTGTAAAATAAAATATTAGATTTATTCGCTAGTATTTTTTCTAAATTTCTTTCACAACTCTTTAGTGTAATTTTTTTAGTATTTTAGTAATATAAGGCAGCTCAAGAGATTTTAGTGGACATGTCCATTCAGTTATCCAATAACCGTTTGATATAGAGACTTGAAAATTAGCATAGTAGTAAAGCGTAGCGTAACATATCATAAAGCGTAGCTTGCCCATTTATCCATTCACTAAAAATACTTATATACAAATTTTAAAGTAGTAAATAAAATAATCATTTCATTTAATACCGTAAACTGAATAAGCAAATTATAATAATTTCAAAACTTCCTGATATATAATAGAATAAGTCTACAAAAATATATCGCCCCACATCTCTATATTCGAAACGACTAAAGACAAAATTATGAAAAAAAGAGTTACTAGAAATTTATTTCAGGTTTTTTTTTTTGGAAAATTACATCAGAAATTATTCTGATTCTTATGGGTTTTACTAAATTCACGATATTTTCATGCACGTGAAAGATGTACAACGCAACATATTGTATTATTATTTGTAAAAAGCTTAATGGAAATACTATGGTAGTATCCTTAAATATTTATATGTGCTTAAGTGTATACGGAACCGCTTGTCCCGGTTTTATCTGCATAATAAAGGGACCATAGCTGAATTTTCCATTAATCGCATTTTCCGTAATAATTATTTCCAATTAGTTTTCTCAATGTCTAGCTATTTATTCTTTATTAAAGTAGAGTACAGAACTTTACAACTCAATGTTTTTACATAATATACATACCGCTTATAATGTATAATATACAACTACTAGCCATATACCTATACATTCTAGAACTTTTTTATAAACGAGACTGGCTAAATTTCATCCACTGTTATATAGGACAAATGAAAATATAAGTTCCTTAAAAGTTTTATATAAATCGTTAATGAGACAAATAAGTAGTTTTACACTTTTTATAAAAAGTTAAATTATTTTCCATAATAGTTTGTAAATATTTATAGAGAATTCTTCGAACTGATGATTTAAAACAAAGTGCAGATTGCGTCTCGTGTATCCTCCATAAATGTGCCACATCAATATCTCTGAAGCTAACAGGCTCGACAATGTCTTGCCGAAAAAAGTCACTTAAACGCCAATAATACGAGCAAAAGACACATTCATTTTGACAACAATAAAACCATTGTCAATGTCAGTCAATAGTATATTTTGAATTCATTGAGTTAACGGGCTACACATATTAGAAAGAAAGACGTATTGATTATTTTGTTAATCTTATCTAGAAAGTTATTATATAATTCATTAGATTTTCTTTACTGTTTTTTTCTCACTAACAATTTACGACATATCAAAAAAAAAAAAAAAAAAATATATATATATATATATATATATAAATATATATATGTATATATAATTTATATATTAAAAATTATATTCTAACGTCATGCTTATTTTCGCCAATCTCCTTTCATCTCTATGCACAATTCTTATCTCGATATAGATAAAATGAATTAGTTAGATTAACTACTAGTTATCAGAGACAATTTATATATCGTTGACTTTTTTTATATTTTCGCTTTGTATGTAAGATTTTGTACAGTATTTTAACGTTAACTTAACGCCTATTTCGACTTCTATAATGGTAGAATTTTCAGAAAAATTACTTTGATTCACGTGTGGAAATAATTTATTCCTAATGTAAATAACCATTAAATACCATAAAATGATTTGATTGCTAATTATTTTGTTTTTTTTTGACCTTTGATTCACTCTCTGCTCATTTACACGCTTGTTTGATCCTTTGTTCATTTATAAGCGTATTTTAGAATTGTGTTTTTAATAATTAAAATTCTATTCAGATTCTTAATTTCTGGGATAATTAGTTTTAAACTCCGTACTTTATAACAGGGCAACTTGAGTCTCCATTTAAATCGCATTTGACCTTTTTTGTGTATTAATATATAAATATATACCAGTTATAGATAAATATGCGAATAAAATTAAGAACATGACAAAAATATGGAAATTTAAAACATTCCATGTGACAATAATAAGTGTGTATATTTATCCTTCTCTTCTTTTTTAGTTTGATTCTAATTTTTTTATCTCATTAGTCATAATGACAACAAATGATTGGTAATTAATTAACATTTCATTAATTTGATATTCATTAAATACTTTAGAAATAATTTTGAGACAGTAAGTAAAAGTTTGCAGAAAATATCATTATTTAGCATAAAATTCAACGAGATTGGGACGGGAAGTAAGGTCTATGAAATTAATTAAATTTCGACAATAAATATAAGCAATATCTAAAAATTATATTTTTATCTCTTTATTTATTGTAACCGCGTTGTAAAAATGTATTATATTTATAAACTCTGAAATGTGAAGGTTTCATAACAATGAAATAAGCTACTTTTATGCCACCCCCTAAAATAAGCAAAACAAGACGTTCCTCTTGATAAAACATGTGGCACAAATAAGCAAACATGTGACACAAATAAGTAAACATGTGGCACAAATAAGCAAACAAGACGTTCCTCTTGATAAAACGAATAAGCAAACATGTGGCACAAATAAGTAAACATGTGACACAAATAAGCAAACATGTGGCACAAATAAGTAAACATGTGGCACAAATAAGCAAACAAGACGTTCCTCTTGATAAAACGAATGTGAAGAATAAGCAAACATGTGGCACAAATAAGTAAACATGTGGCACAAATAAGTAACATTCTCACAAATAAGCAAACATGTGGCACAAACAAGTAAACATGTGGCACAAATAAGTAACATTCATGTGGCACAAACATGTGGCACAAATAAGTAACATTCATGTGGCACAAATAGTAACATAACAACAAACATGTGGCACAAATAAGTAACATTCTCACAAATAAGCAAACATGTGGCACAAATAAGTAAACATGTGGCACAAATAAGCAAACAAGACGTTCCACTTGATAAAACGAATGTGAAGAATAATTTAAACATGTGGCACAAAACAACCTAAGCTTTTTTAAGTTTGTACATGCAAGTTCTAGAAATTATATAATGGTATAATTTTTCTTATACATATATTTAAGGGAGAATAGCATATTTTATTTGTGCTATATGTATGTGTTAATTTAATATCTATACATTAATATGTGAGGAGAAATCTTTGTACCCCTTTTTAAACATATTACGCGCATGAAAAAGTGCGAGATTTATCATAGTTTAAGTTTATATGGTTTTTTTGTCAACTGCTAATATTAAAATTTAAATTTCATAGGTATTGCAGGGAATTAAGGCAAATAATACACGCTCTCAGCTGACGTAATAGAACAAAATTCAAAAAATTATATGCACTGATTATAGAGGTATACTCTTTGACAAAAACAACTTAAATAAAGTTTAAACTTAAAAATTTAATGAATGACGGTCAAATTTCAACCACTGGACGATCACTACTAACAATAACTGGTCGATCGTTCTCTAGATGGGACAAAAAGGCGGCATTCCCACATTTTATTTTTAGGCGGTCTAGCGTGTTGTTTGTAAATTAACAATTTTATTTTAAAATTATTATTTCGTAAATTAGATGCCATGCGTACTGTATGGCTGTTTGTAGCACCTTGTAATTATCGTATAAATAACGACCCGCACCGTGTCAACGTGTGAAAGTACTTGAAAATGTCATAGCTTTTGAAATATTCCTTAAAAAGCTACATTGTTTGATCTGACAAGCTTAGGAAGACTATAGTCTACAGACAACATACATACAAAACTTAATTAAATAATGGTTAAGACAGTTTTGCATCAAACGCTCTAGAAAATTGAATTTAAAACTTATTTGTTTTACCGTAAAACATCTGTTATGGATTTTACGTATTATACGCATAGGTTATCATAGACTTTATTATATAGCTTTTTGAGTAGAATAAAGTTGCTGTATATTGTTTCCATTTATATCTAACAATTTAAGTAGCGGGCGCCAAGCTAATTCTATAATGGATCATTAATGAAAACTAGAATAAAATAAGTTTAGCAGTTATTGAGAAAATCGCGTATATATAGACATACAGATGCGGCGGGGGACTTGAGAGAGAAATTAATTTATAATTCTCTTATGACGATAGATAAAAAGTTCATACACTCCAATACTTGAAGCAATTATGTTTACTGCTTTAACCAATAAATGATGATTGATGTTAATTACTTCCCTTTTATTTCGTAAATTATATTTTCAAGGGGCAGTTTAATGGAAACAAAAAAATTATGAAGGTATAAACTTAACATTTCTAAATATAGCAATACTAAATTGTGACGTCATTTTTAGTAACGCTCATTGCATTCTACGAGAGTGAATGAGACAGACAATCCGCAATCTATACTCACTAATAAATTGAAGAGCTGGTAACTTGCCTATGTTTTAGTATTTTTATAATTTTTGACTACTGGTTTTAATTAGTATTTTATTACCTATATAGGTTTAAAACATATGAACCACTTTTTTTTATTTTTACGAATATTACTTTTAGATATGACAAGATAAGGCAAGCATCCTCCGCAATTTTTCACGTCTTTGTAGGGTTCCGTATCCTCTATTTATTCCTTTTCAATTCTTAAACTTTTATATGAATGTTATAAAAAAGTTAGTCAATACAAAATTTGTCGGAAATACAAAATAGAAAATGTAAAATGGAAATACAAAATGGGAATACATTTTATTAATAAAATGTATTAAGACATCAAATATCTATTTTCGACCCCGCATCGTTTTTTGGGAAAATCGGCTGTAAATAGAGAAAAACGTAAATATATTGCCTACTGCACCTTTCAGAAGAATAAGTATATTATATATATATATATATATATATAATATATATATATATATATATATATATATATATATATAGATATATAACACTTAAAATTATTTAAAAAATGTTTTAGTTGATAAAATACAACAAATAAAATTATTTAAAAACTAATTTTTAGACCCTTATTTCTAATCCTTTCAAACAATACTCTACGCTGTACACAGACTTTAAAAAAAAAGTTTTCGATTGTTTGATTTCTCCCCCTTAAATTTCTAAACTTTTTTTTAAATTTTAGCTATTGAGGTATGTGCTGATTAATACACTTTATTACTATCCCAAATTTCAAATTACTACATGAGAAAAACGGTTGTAACAGACAGATAGACTGACATGTGAGAGATCTTATAAGGAACCCTTATATAGGTAACCATTTTTCCTCTTGAAGTACGGGACCTTGAAAAATGTGATAATTATATTATTTGGCAGAGTACTTAAGCATACAGAATCTACATATTTCCTAAATCTTTTGTTTCTGTATAGCTATATCGTCAAAGGAAGGTAAAAAGTTAACAAAACATCCAAATTGAATATGCAAAGATATTTTAATGAAGCATTATGAATACATTTTGATAAAGAATATGTTTAAATGATATAAGGCACATAGGGGTGAACCAGTCCGTATCTCAAAGAAGTTACATAAGGGTTGTAGATAGTTCTTAGGTAAATAGCGTCATCGGGCTTCAGATCGGCGGTATTCTTTGCCTCCGCAGCTTCGTCGGGGTTGCACAGCACTACAGCCAGCATGCAGAGGGCGCACAGCACGAAAAATTGCAGCTGCAAAGCGGTATAAATATATATTTATAGATATATCAACTTGGAAAGTATGATTCTAGTTTCGATCAAACTTCTTATCGAAACGAGTTTGTTCCCAAACATCTTTGAAGGTTAACGGTAACTTAGAGGGAAGTACTTTCTAATACATCAACAAAAGAATGTGATACAGCAATATCGGTTAAATAAAATATGTTACAATATTGATTAAGATAGTTATCAAGACTTGTATATTTAAACGCACTTTTGAAACGCGTGTTATTAAATCGAAATGTTTCTACCGTGTATACGAGACCAGCAACATGTTTTTTAATTACCTTCAGACTCATTGTGTTCGATGTTTTCGATCTGTTACGCAGACGGAATATGCTCTAATTTCGAATTCGAAATACTTTTTATATCAAACAGCGCAGTACGCCACACTCGGTTTATCTACGCGTCGAACCGCCTCATTTGTGGTTTGAGAATACTATTTGTTGTTTCTAATGATTTGAAATTACCAAAGTCATTCATAAAGTACATCCATTCAGGCATTTTTTTATATTATTAATCGTATCAATTGATTGGCCATTATAAAGGGGTTATAATGAATATTGCCAGCAAGATGGAAAAAGCAATATGTCTATACATTTTTCCTTCTTTACTTTAATTTAGACGTTTTACAAAATTTTACTCCAATAATAAAATATAAATCAGTTTTTAAAAAATTTTCATTGGATCTTGAATCGTTTAATATCATAGTTCCATGTTTTCCAATTTTTTAAATTCTGTTGTAGTTTTAGTTCTCATGGATGTCTCATTCATTTAGTTCTCAGGGATCTGGATATCTCAAATTGTCAGTGTTAAAAATATTTCAATATCCTATGAGTATATATTTCAATTTTTCCAATTTTGTTGCAGTTTTAGCTTTCAAAGTTTTACCTCTAGAAGACAGAAAGCTGTCGCCGTGATGTGTTGGGTTGATCCTTGTGATCAACGGATACGGATTTTGACTTAAGCCATCAATCTGATTTTCATAAATATTGTTTGAATTTTTTGAACACCGCTATTGACATTAGTCATAAATATTTTTAAAAAATTCAATAATTTGGGAAACTATAGAGCTATGTGGGAAACCATAGATTTTTTTATAAAAAGCAATTACGTAAATATGAAATAGAAGGGTTTTAAAAGATAATTCAAAAATGTACTTTTATACTTCGATTTGGATCTCAAGGTAAACCGATCGTAACAACGCTGTCGACCTGTCAGTCCGTCATAGGTCTATTTCTTAAAAGGTATACGTAAGATACTTAAATATGACCCATGTTATGTCATTTTTTAAATCAGAACCGATAATCTTACCTATTTAAAACTATGTACAATTTTAGAGGGAGAGATGCGAGAAAAAATTGTTTCTCCCTTAACTTGTGGTGCGTCCCTGAAACCTAGGCGTTTGAAATTTCTGGTTTGTACTGAAAATATCCTGTACTTAAACAGAAATACTAATAATGCTTTCATCTATAAAAGTTTGTGTTTTATTTAACAACAATAACAATAATTTTTTAGATACCCAACCTCAAAAACGGAAACTGATCTCTCATATGATAAGTGATCATTTGCTCGTCGTTTCCGTCTATCCGTCAGTCACAGTCGTTTTTCTCAGAAATAGCTTGACGTAAAAATTTAAATGTAGCATAGTAATAAATCATATTAACACATACCTCTTTCAATAGCTGATACCCGAAAATGTTTAATAGATATATATTGTTGAACTCAGTACCCGAAAAAAATTTAATACCCTAAAAAATATTGTGGCTTATAAAGTTCTCAAAAATTTTTTTTTCATAATTTTACGTACCATATCTTCAAGCATATATTGCAAAATGTGCAATAATTTCCTCCTTATTTCCGAACTTATTGAATTTAAAATGATGAGAACATATGATCTTTGAGAGTATAAAAGCTGTAGAAAAAAGATAACCATGGTAGATGGTTCGTAGGTAGGTATATATGCCGTAGTTTTTGTGATATCCACTATAAATACCCTCTATTTAATTCTATTAGGTGTTATTAAATGGTTATTCAAGTTATGATAAATAAATAATTTCACTTCAAAACGAGGCACGGGAACTTCGATGTGTAGGCTAGATTGGCACTTAGCCGGTGTTGTATTTAATTACCACAATCAACTAGAGCAATTCATGAATGTCCTATAAATGACTAAATACTGTACCGACAATGCAGTCTTCAAAATTTCAAACATAGTGTATCGATGTAAAATTAAATAGCGTAGGGGCAAAACCTTCATAGTAGGAACTAGATTCGCATATGGCTTGTTTATTTTTTCCTCAAACAGATAGAAAACACCGAAAATTAAAACTTGAGAAGCCATCACATTTTACCTTCCCGTACTCCGTACAGAATACAACTTTATTTCTTTCATTGGTCTTTAATTACAAACGTTAATCACGAATCTTTGTTGTTTTCGACAGTTTGAATTAAGGCGTTGTTTAACTACGAAATACATGTCAATAATAAAAAATATAACATCAAAAATAGACATGGAATGATTTCCTCCACTTTTAAATAAATTCGTAAATTAACATAATAATATAAACATGTTTTTCAATTTATCGGGCCGTATTTAAATAATCTCTCGTTAACTTGACATAACTGTATAATATTTGCAAGATTTAACAATAACATGTAACTTCGAATGTGTGTTAGAAATAAATTAAACCATTTAACTCAAGTTATCACTTATTAAAGTCTTACGAAAGGATCTTAAAAAGAAATTTATTTTCAGGTTTTTATTGTTTTAAGTAATATTTAAAGAACAATCAAAATTGCAGTAAAAAGTGAGAGTCAAAAAGAAACACTAAAATGTAAGATATGTTTTGAAGGAAAATTTCTTTTACCGCTTCTATGTAAGTTCATATGTTGAAAAATAAGACTGTAACGAAAAGTGAAACGCCGATAGTGGAGAAAGCGAGTAATAGATAGAGTTTCTCTCTCCACTGCCCGTCACTCATTCCATCAGTAAAGATCAAAGTGCCGATAAAGTAAGCTAGCTTATTTCAGTGTTCGTTATGGTTTTTATCGTAATCAAGAGTACCAATGATACTTAGATTGCTAGCGTAAACGTTTTTGTTAGTGTCAGTACAATACATTTAGTGTCAATACAGTACAGTACAATACAGGCTTCAGTATAATAGCATTTAAAAACTTTTCACTGCTAATACACGTAGTAGCCATGCAGGATTTTTATTTAATAAGTAGAATGCATCTAATAATAAATAATAATAATAATGGTATTGACAAAAAAGTAATTTTCGTGAGTCAGCTTGGCTTTAAGGATTTATAAATTCAGTAGGTATTCTCAGACTGTTAGTCCGGTTTTTTTTAAATAAATCTTTGCTCACATACTTTAGCAGCATCATTTCATCTACCGAGTTCAAATAAAAAATCTAAAAAAAACTTTCAAAATCTAATGTGATTGGCGGTGAATAAAAACCAATCCGAACTTATTTCAAGAAAAAAAACGATTAAAGTCACCACATACTTTACAAACTACATTGTATCTAGATCAAGTTAGTCAATCGCATCACGATTAGTCTGGCCATAAAATAAATTTAAATAAATTTTACGACCTAACATTTGAATCTATATATTCATATTGCTTCGCAGCTGAATTTAATATGATTATTTGTAAATTTTATTACTTGTACAAACCCACGCTATTTAACTACATTATGTATAAGCAATAATGTGAGCTGTGTTTTTTGAATAGATCTCACTTGACTAACGTTTACTTAATGTTTTATTATTAAATTAGTAATAATATATTTAGAAATTATTTTGCCTGTGTGTTACATGCAATCAATATAGGGAAAATATCTGAGCAAGATATAATAAAAAAGAAACCAAATCTATTACTATTTGAACTAAATTCAGTGTAATACAACCACATAAAACCCGTATTTTTTCCATTTATTTTCTAATTATATTTTAATAGCGACATCAATAGGAGTTACAGAGTTTTAAAGTAACGTTTGTTTATATACACTAATAATTTTTTAATAGTGCAAAATTATTTAAACCTTGGAAATCGCCATATTTTTAATGAAACTATTAGTGTTAGAAATCATTCAAATCGAAATAAAACTATTTTTTTAAATAAAACTTTATTTTTTTGTTTCCTACTTATTTTTTACAGATTGCTATTAAATGAGTAATATATTTGTGTTCTCCGCCTTGCGTTTGTTTATTTTTTTTTGTTTTATTTATTACTCTCTTTATTTGCAAGTATTAAAGCTACCGTATATTTACCTTTTAGCAATTAAAGAAAGAATGTAAAAGGCCGAAAAAGATATGAGAGTATCATTCGGGAAATGTTAAAGAATAAAAATGTTCGTTTGGTAGATGTGGTGAAAATTGTTGTACAAAGAGTTTTGCGTTGTTTTTTTTATAAATGACGCTGGTTGAGTTTTCGTATCCCATGTAAACAAGAAAGGAAAAGAGTGTCTGTAAGAAAGGAAAATTTTTAGATCCTGCCATCTCTTGTAAAGATTCATAATTAGTGTAATATATATATATTTATTTATACACATATAGTCTGCACCATTCTATCTCCTAAAAAGTGCTATAAATCGATATATTTCAAAACTCAATTGAATTACCTATTTAAATTTTGACGGTAACTGGTTATTTATTGTTCCATTAGCAACTACTTCGAAAGTCCATAAAATATAAAAATGTAAAAAATGGCAATATCGTAATAAAAAGTATATTACAAATTTTAACGTACAACTACAACATTGCCGCAACACTTTCAATATAGTTTATGAAATTAAAAACATATGGAGTTAATTTCCTGCGATTTTTTTTCTAATAGAACTTAGTATTAAAAATATCTGATAGATGGTGCTAGTTTCTCATGATCATAGGTAAAAATAGTATGCAAAATAGTGAGAATTTAAATAAACTTTGTGATATTTTTGTGTTAAATAATTTAAAAAAATAGAGAGTCCACAATCGTGTTACAAATTATTCTTCAAAACCCGCCTTAAGACATATTTATATTGGAAAATATTATCACTCGAAACGTTAACAGGTGAATTATTTCAATCATAGGTTTTCATTGGGTGCTATGAAATTAATATATTCATAACATTAGTCCAATATCGTGATAAATTAACAAATAAATAAATAAATTGTTATAAAACTTGAAATCCAGTTTAGTAGAAATCGTTTAAATTACTTAGCTTCAATAAGTAATAAGTAATAAAATTTTGTTTTTTTTAACTTGGGAATATCACAGTAAATATTTCTTGGTAAATTTATAATATAAACCAATATTTTATTTAATTGTGCTTATTTTTTACGACGTTAACATTTTACGTAATAAACTTATATCCTAATATTTCGCAAACAATACTTTCCATATACAAAATTTAAGAAGCAACATGTTTCTGAATTCGTATTCTAGTCAGATCTCAAGAAAGACATAATTTTACGTAAAACAATTAATTATCCCTAAAAATTAAAAAAATACTGCCAAAAAATCATATTGATCCAAACGAAATAATTTGTATATTCATAAAAGTAATATAAAACTAAATTCCTTTCCGAACTTACCTACTATTTTTTACCAAAATGATATCACAAATCTAATTCTACGTTCCAAATATCAAGTTTACAGGATTTAGAGTTCTAAAGATTCTGGTGAGTCAGCCAGGGGGATATATTTGGTTTTAGAAATAAATATTATTCAAATTGTCACATCAGTCACTTATTGACCCCCAACGATAGATAGCCTGACAGCCTACATACACAAAGGAAAATAATCATCCAGCTTCAAGTCATCTTTATTTTCGTGAAATCATCTGACTTGTTGTTCGGAGAAAGGACCACGACCGAGGCGCTCATAGCTTATAGCATAGAGAGTTGAATCTAGAAATTAATAGAATTATTATTTTGTGCAAAAAAATTGTTTACATACTATCTAATCATGATCTTTTATCTTTAATGTTTCGCTAATAAGTGAAAATATTTGCCGGAAAATATCCGATGGCTTTGGTAATTTGGTATGAAATGAATATATACTCTACGAAAAAACCTTTCAATTTAGGTATAAATTCTGCGTCCGTCAACCGATGTCCGTCAATCATGGCACTAAAATGAAAAATTGTAACCCGCATTATGAGGGTTCTGCGCATACTTTGACATATATAAATATTTAAGGTAATATTGTATTTTTATTAAAACGTTGGGCGCCATGGTATCGGATCCGATATTTGGACCCGAACTAGTTTGTATCACATTGAAGGCAGTGGTACCCACGGTGCTCTAAAGTCACAGGCGAAGCAATCGACGGTTAAACTATTTACTAATAATAATATTATTTCCTCATAAAAGTGTACTGCATAGTATATCTGTCACAGGCCTAAAAATATCGCTGTTATTTGGTGTTTAGTCCTTGAGAATCGATTTTATATATATGAAGTTTTATGAGGAGTAAAATCAGAAGTTCAGAGCGTACTAAGTTCAGAGCGTTAAAAAATTGTAACCATTAGATTCTGATTGTATGAAGTTCAGAGCGTTAAAAAAAATTTAAACGTTAGGTGATCTCTCCGCGCAATATTTTTGCTCATGTTTAGAGTGCGATATCAATATGTGCGACACACATAGTTTACTATCGTTCACTTATATCAAGATCTAATCATTAAATATCATTATGTGTGAATATTTGGTTTCTTCTATCCTACAAAATTAAAAAGTCTTCTTTAATTTTAACTTCTTAGCCTGACGTTACTAAATGCTTTTAGTTTTGTTGTATACATTTGATCTTGTTCATTTGTGTTTTACTTGAAAGTAATTATATTGTCAGTATCCTTTTTTAAATAATTTTCTGTTTACGTTTAACGATGTTGATATTTATATTTATATACAGTTTACCTATTTTATACATTCCAAGACAATCTTACTTAAGGAGTAAACACCAGTCGCGCGTCGGTGCTGACACGCACAATTTTTTTTCATAGTTTTGTCTTTGGCAGATATGAAGGTGAAGGGAATATTTTTGTCAACAATATCTCTAGAATTTAATATACTTTATATATACTTTATCATTATGCCATATTTCAAGTTTCCATATAGAAAGACCTGTTATAAAGACTGTTATAGATAGACGGATACTTGAGTGATCCTATAAGAGTTTAATTTTTCCCAATATTAGAGTTTAAAACGTATGTTATTGTTGTTTAATAATATTGTTAAAGAAACGGAGTATTCATTAAGGGAATTTATGTATGTTGGACTACGAATAAAAAAAATAGAATATGAAAATTGGTTCGATCAGGCCGTACCAACCCGTAAGCTGTGACCTGTTTTCTGAAATATATTCAAATTTGTGGACGGTCCGAAATCGGTGTTCAATGAAATTCGGACGGACACATCAAAGGGAAAATAAAATATTTGACGCAGATGGATTTTAGTTTCAGCTGGAATAAATTATTTGAATAAATTTTAGAGACAATATTTGATTCTCAACGTTCACGCACCGATGTACTTGAATACGTTAGATGAGATTTTAATCAAATCAAAAGGATTAGATCTCGAGAACTAAGTAATTGGAGATCGTGGCATCATTTTACCAAAACTGTAATAAATCTAACACAAAAATATCTGTAATAAGACCATAGTACCCGCTAACCGAAGGTCCGCAACGGTATCAAATAGAATGGTAAGTATATTGGTTAGTGGTTTTACCAGCGATAATTAACGTGATAAGAGTGTATACCAGAACGTTTCTGAATAAAATTAGGACAAATTGATTTAATCAATTAGGGGTAAACCCCGTTATAAAACTTACCATAAACTAGAACATTAATATATACTTTAACTTATTCACCGTACACTGAATAGCTAAAATATACAAATGTAAAACTAATTAGTTGGGAATACATCTTTTGTGGAGGGCAATTTGCCCGCTTGTGGCAAACAGCGATCTATGAATAGTTTTAATAACGTACTTGACATTGGTATTCTTCAATCGAGACTATTATTTTCGAAATTTTGACAAGCCTCGTCAGAAAAACGTATTGAATACCTATTCAATATCTAACAAAAGCTGCTACTGTAAGAAAAAAATACTCAATTCAATTTCAATGGTAAGTGCTGATTAATAACCCTCCGTAGTACATACCGATAACAATGGTGAAACGTATACCTGTCTAATGTATATATACAGTTCATTCGAATTCGCTTTCATATTTGGAAACAGTATCAAGTGTTAATGAATACTTCGATCAATTGAATAAAATGGTGAGCCGAAGTCGGTGTTTAGGTTATTTAATAATATTAACACAAAATTCTTCTTTCTTCTGTGATCCCTAGATAAATCCAGTAGAGGCTATGCCCGAAGCCAGTATGGGTATCCCTGGACCTCGAACTATTCAACTCCTCATTCTTTTCTATCCATGATGCTTGCTTTCGCTTGTATCGCGAAAATAATGTCAGAATCCTGTTAAAGTCTCTATTTAAAAATTAATAAAGTCATAGCAGTATATTTATAACCAAATATAACGAATTTCCTGCCTATCTCCCGAATTGGTCTGATGTTGGTAATGGAATTGTCATATGAGGAGTCACCCATGTATGATCATTCACGTATCAGTTTGTTGGAACCGGTTTTCTCAAAAATCTTTTGATATAGAAATTTAAAATTATGTCAGTAGTTAACACTAAAAAATATTTATGTGGAATGTTTTGGGGGCAATTTTTTCATCCATTTTTTTCATTTCCTCTACCGTGTGAGTTATACGAATTCCGAAATTATTTTTTCCGAAATTTGTTTACGTGAAATAGTCAAAAACTATTTACAAAACAAATCCCATTCCTTTCTCCCCCTAACTCCGAAGCTGTTAAAGTAAAATTTAAAAAAAACAACGTTACTAGAATTTACCGGAAAATTTCATTATTGGTTCTAAATTTCATAATTTTTTAAATATTGACGACAATTCTACATATATGAAAAATATATTAATTATATGTACGTTAAGAAAAATAATATTAATATCTGTAAATAGTTTAATAAAATACTATGTACTTTTAAACATTTACATGTCTGTAAATATGTAGTAATCTCTATATAATGTAATAATCAGTACGGGTTCTATTCGTACTTGACTAGTGTATTTAGTGTTCTGCCAAAATTGGAAAAAAATTAACACTTAAGAAATCACTTGGGAGCCCATCTCCCAATATAGGATTTTTTTGAAAATAATTTGACGTAGAAAGTTGAAATTTAGAATGGTTGTAGGAAGTAATATTATAATTTATAGGAACTTTATAGACACATACGCGTCACATGCGGCTGGTAAAAAAGTGTTTAGAAATCTGTAAGTGTCTAGAAAATGATAAAACACACGCAATTTCCACTAGTTTCCTCATCACAAATACATTACTTAATTTGTTCACAATTACTATTTTGACACAGGTGCAAAAGCATAGTTACAAAATATACGTGATCAGATGTAGTTAAATAAATAGTTATGTAGTTATGTATATAGATAATAATTGAATTAGTTAGCTCTGGAACTAAAACGATGGAGCAAGAAAACGCCTTGGCACATATGTTATTCAAGTAAGGAAATTAATTCATTTCATGTAGAGTTCTACATGAAATTAATTAATTTCCTTACTTGAATAACATATTTTTGAATAATAACATTGTATGGTTAATTAGTAATTGTTAATTATTATTATATATCAATGGTTTTAGTAATAATTCCACTTCTGTTTAACGTTTGCTGAACAGACTTACAGATAGCATACTGTAATTACGGCATTATAGGGAAAATTGATCCACAAAAATTAAAACCAAAAGCAGAGTGTATCCACCCTTTTGGGGGCACAAACATTTTTAATTGAAATGTGGTCTGAATGTTACCACTAAAATGGTCCTAGTTTCAAATCTGGCAATGAGATATTAACCCTCAAAAAATTTAAGTTAAACGTAAAAACAGTTTTTGAGATCAAAGTTATCGCGAATAATTTAAGTGCCATACAATTCTCAAAAAACCTGTCAAGCACTAGTGGAACTCGCACTACGAGGGTTTCGTAGACATTAAGGTTTAATTAAAATTTATTTAAAAGGTGTAATTATAAGACAGTAAGGTAAACATTTAATGATAAATAATGTTCCTATTAAATTATTCACAAAATTTTAATTTTGTAGAAGTAAAATATATTGCCTGCTACATCTCTCATAGGCGCATATTTAGAAAAGTAATTTTATACCTTGCATTTTGCCAAATTTCCTGATCCTAGGTTAACGAGAAATAACCCTATAGGTTTTGGTTTATTTACGAGTGTCAAAATATGCGGCATAAATGGTCGTACTTTCAGGATTTTTTTTTATTACTTTAACTTAAAAGCTTAATTTGTTTACAGCTTCAAGAAACCGTAGACCTAAGTATTTGATATTATTTTCAATTTGATACCTCTACGCGTGAGAACGAAGACGAAGGGTCTTCACAGACCGTCAGACGGACAACGAAGTGATCCTCTAGAGGTTCCTTTTTTTCCTCATGAGGTACGGAACCCTAAAAATTAAATAAAAAAGCTAGAGTTAAAATCACGATCATATCAGCGTACGACCTCGACAAATATATTTTTGTATCGTAAGTTCATTTCGTGATTTAACTTTATTTACGATATATATTCCAAGTGAATTTAAATAAAAAGCTAATTGGAATTTTTAAGGTATTTCTACTTTTAGGCAAAAAAACTGATAGCCGGTATCGTGCTATTCCGGATGGCTATTTTAATTGTACTATACTGTTCAGGATGCCCATTTTAATTTCATTATACTGTTCCGGATGCCCACTTTAATTTTACTATACTGTTCCGGATGTCCACTTTAATTTCACTATACTGTTCTAGATGCCCATTTTAATTTCATTATATTGTTCCGGAGCCCATTTTAATTTCACTATACTGTTCCGGATGCCCATTTTAATTTCACTATACTATTCCGGATGCCCACGTTAATTTCACTATACTGTTCCGGATGCCCACTTTAATTTCATTATACTGTTCCGGATGCCCACTTTAATTTTACTATACTGTTCCGGATGTCCACTTTAATTTCACTATACTGTTCTAGATGCCCATTTTAATTTCACTATACTGTTCCGGATGCCCATTTTAATTTCACTATACTCGTCCGGATGCCCATTTCCATATTTGAATTTATTTTTGATGTTATTTTACGATCGCTCTGATTTGCTCTCGGCAATTCGTTTTTAAAATTGTTTTAATCGGGTTATCCGAACTGTGTTTTTGATTTTCAGTTCTTAACTTCATATTATGGAAATGTCAACTTAAATGACGGACTGATAATGAATTAAATAACTCGTAATCTCAAAAACCTAAAATTTTATTTCTACTTTTGCAAACACGATCGCATTTGATATATGCCGTACGTGGTTTTTAGAATTTTTTTTATTTAATAGAACTTATTTTATCTATACATATTTTCCGTTTATTCCACATCAAATTAATACTTGTTTCAAAATTTATTGCATATCTATAAGGTTTAGTAATTAATATTTGTAATTTAAGATATAGTAATAATTAGATTATACTCTCACCGTAATAATAAAATAAATACCTTAATTGAATTAACGCTTACGATTTAATTACAAGTTTTGTATATTAAGACTTATCTTCAGACAGGCTAAGTAATGGCTACAGGCTAAGATATTAATAAATAAAAATGTCACCTTTAGAGTCATTCCGGTTATTTCGTCGACGATGATAGTAGACAGATTAAGATGGCTTTTAATTACAGTTTTTTTTTTCAATAAGTTCAACACGTTTGTCGGCTACATTTGTGGTTAATTAACGTAATTATTATTGTACAATCTTTCGACGGGATTAACTAATGACAATACTTGGATAATTAGTATATGTCGACACGTTACTCGAAAAACATTGGCGTTACGTCTATAGTAACAAAACCTTAGTTATATTTATTAAATAATCTTCAAGTAGAGATTACATACTTGTTTTATATATGCCAATTAATGTCGTGTACATAATACTACAACTAATCATAGTTATGTATATATACATATATATATATATATATATATATATATATCGTAATAATAAGGAATTAAATAGATTTTTTTTAAATAATGCTAAAGGAAATTAAATTGAGCCAAATGCTAATTGTAAAGTTAACAAAAATAATGGATGAATCCTTGTATAAAATTAAACTTAAAAATGAGGCAAAGTTATATTGAGCTCTAGAATTACTAACTTAAATAGGCCTTGAAATCTAGCCAAGTTACTCATTTTTCAAAATTAGTTAGAAGATACCTAATTTCAAAAGATGTTTTACAATTATACAATTGTCAATTACAATTGTTTAATTATTTTTGTAAAAGAATCATGTAGAATACACAATTATTAAAGAACGTTACTTAATATTAAGAATAATTAAATCCTAAAGACGAATTACTACACTGAAGGATGAAATTGGAAATGACAGAATTATATCTCATACCGCAAAAACGTTGAAACTGTAATAGCGCATAAATAAGGGTATTTGATTATAAACATCATTAGTAAAATCAAAAGTGCACAAAGCGCGCTTATTTTTAATTGCAAGAAGTTAAATAAAAAAAAGTTAAATCCAACAGGGAGCAGAGAAAAGGGAGGGATGGAGAGTTAGTACAGTCACATAGCACGAAAATGTGGGTTTGTAAAAAATTATTTTTGATTTTTTTTTAAAACTGTAGAAATATGCTTTTATGAGTTAAACTAATTACAATTAAATTAAAATACGTGATGTAGCATTGTTTCTACTTTCTTTAAGTTCTTTACCAAGGCTTAGGTTTCATTGTATTACAACATCTTCAGATGGGCTATTAGCAAAGATCTTTGCTAATACAACATATCTTTTGAAAACAAATATTCTTGAATATATTTGGCGTTAATTTTGTAGAAATTCATTATTTACAACATCACGTAGTTTCATTTGATTGTGGATAAACATTCTTATTAAAACAACATATCTTTGCTAATAGCCCACCTAAATGTATTGTAATACAACGAAACCTAGGTCGTGGTAAAAACTTAAAGAAAGTAGAAATAATACTACATCACGTAGTTTCATTTAATTGTGAATAATGAATTTCTACATAATTAACGCCAAATATATTCAATATTTAAACTAATTAAAAAATTTCTGTGAAAATCAATAGAAATATTGTTTTATAACACTTTTAACAAAAAGTAAATAATATAAAAAAAATGTGACAAAATCAGGGAGCAATAAGATCTGCACTAAATGAAAGCCGCGAGCAAGCGCTGGGCTTGAAAAAGGCTTGTCAAATATAGGCAATATTAATTTTTTTTAATATTCATAGTGTTTTGGTAAATCGCTATGAAACTTAATAAGTTCGTATTCTGATGTTTGACCAATCTATATAAAAAAGAATAACCAAAATCGGTCAAAAATTGTAACCTGTAGCATGTCCTCAGACGTACAAATGTACAGACGGAGGTGGAGTCGTGTAATTTTTCAAAGGCAAATATTATGATATTTTGAAAAACAAATTTTAAAACGGTACCATTTTTAGAGAAAGATTCTTTCCAAAAAGCTATAATAATAGTGATAACTTGTAAAATTACTCTAGGTATCATTACTTATTTCGTCAATACTGGAGGCTCGGCGCCCTGGCAACAATAAAACACACACCCCTGCTGGTGCATAGATACCCCATTTGAACGATATCCCATTTGAAAATGTACATATACATAGATCTGCTAAATACATTTACTAAGTCAAACAGACCTCATTGTGAGACAAAGAGGTCGACCAGTATATTATCATACCGTAAATATTTTTTTACGATTCTATTTCGTAATTGTGCGTACTTTTCGTTCTCGCATAAATTTGATACATGTGTTCGTAATATTTTATTACGGTACTTATTTTGCGAGGCTATATGGAATATACAAATGATTTTAACGATGATAGGCGAAGATTATTATCAAAAATATTTTGGAATTTGATAGTCCGCGGTCAAATTTTGAACTATAAATATTAAAATGTGCTAACCTACGATTGTGAGAATGATAAAGGAAACATTATGAGGACATCGAGACCATAATTCGCATCTGCATGAATTGTAAATAACCTTGGATATTCATATCAAAAGATATGTCCATTTAAATGGTAATATGATATCCAGAAGATAATATTTGCGAATTCATTCACGCGGAGCGAGTCGAAAATTAATAAACGCTCTTAATACGAGTTGAACTCGCACGCCGAGGGTTTGGTCCTCATAATATTATGAATTGTAATGAGTTTGTTGTTCATTTCTAAATTTTAGCCGTAACCATTAAAAGTGGCTGCAAAATGTTTTATTCACAACGTCTACTGCTCTCGGCTCAATAAATGTATAAAGTAGCCCCTTTAAAATTTACGTAAAATGTAATATATTTCTGAAAGCATTTTATTTACATTATTTAACAATTATACTAATTACATATCTTTTAGAATTTATTATATTTCCTGACATTTAAATAGCAGCAATAACAATGCACTGTACATTTAAGGTTGCTGACGTATTGCTCGATTCACTTTACGCTAATGGTAACAAGCAATCCCCCATAACGTTTGACAAATCATTTAATGTTTATAACGCTTTTATCCAGCTGAGTGCTTTTGTTTAAAGTAAAGCTTTTCTTCCGACGACAAAGTTAGGAAACATTAGAGGAAATGGTCTTAAATAACAAAATCAGATTCCTCTCCAGGAATTATTGCTACAGTTATTGAGATTGGTGTTATCCACCGTTCAGCAATGTTTATTATCTATAACCTACAATTTCAGGGGCTGATAAATGTCGACAACATCTGAAAAATGTTATTCCAAGTAATAGGCTCTTTATTTGAAGGCATGAAAAAATCCTTACTCCTAAACAACAATGAAATATAAATAAACTTTTAAGAAAACACATACTTTTTCAGTAACACACTGTTAAATTTCAACACCATATTTAGAGCACCATTTTGAAAAAAAATTTTAAATATTCTAAATTCTTTCACTGAAATAGATGGGACCGAGCAAATAACTGTGTCAATAGACGTAATATAGGGACAGACAGACACCGAAGTTTTACCCCAAGGGTTCCTTTTTTCCTTTTAGGTACAGCATTATAAAACTATCGCTTAATCTAAAGGACTTAAAGAATACAAAAAAATATTATTTGTGACTTAACGGGAAAAACCAGCAATAATTTAAGTTGTAAAGGTAATAAATATCCAGAGCTATTTTGAAATGAATTTTACTGCTTGTTAATCACGAAGTGCCAGATGAATCTTTATTCTTATTCCGTACCGATATTAAAAACCAAACTCATCACAGCATTTTCCCGTCTGATTTCTTTTGGCTGAAGAAGAAAATATTTAAAGTAATTTTCATAAACTTAGCTGATCATTGTAAGTATTCAGTACATACAATTGAAGTCATGAAAACGATAATTACGCATATGCATTTCAATACATCATAAATACATTTCATGGTTTCATGGCAATTAAAAAAAACAATAACGTTTATTGATTGGTATCTAACTTTTATTGCATACAATTGTTATATGGAGCCTGAGCATAAGTTAACTATATTTACGACGCTATACGTGGAAGAACTAATTATATAAATTCATTCCTTTGCTAGTTGATATAGCAATTAAGTTTAATTTTTTTATAAACTTCAAAAAATATTACGTCGAAAATATAACTTTAATTAACAGGTGCTACTGGCATTTTCATTTATGAATCCTTTAGATGAAGTAGGATCCGTAGAGACCCCTGTATCCCCAATGATTGAAGTAGGGGTTGTAGATGCTGCGTACATAGAATGCATCGTCAGGCTTCAGGTCGGCGGTGTTCTTAGGTACATCTACTGTCTCCTCCTTGCAGAGCACCACTGCCAGCATGCACAGAGCGCACAGCACGAACAGTTGCAACTTCAGGAAATAAATAACGTTAATATTTTTAGTTAGAAAATTAATTAATTACTAAGACTTATTAATGTCATTGTAATAAGCAAGAGAATAAAAATATATTCAATTGTATGTAATATAATACCTTAAGGCTCATGTTGGTTGATTTTGTCGACGAGAGTGTGGACAGAATGTAAGAATTTTCAAATCTCTAAGTACTTTTATACTGTAGTTCTAACCGCAATATCAACGCAGTTATCTTTTTTGTTCTGTGGTTTTAAATCTGTTCTCATTAAGAAATGATAACATTGTTTTTAAGAATCATATTCACAATGACACAAGTCTTTACACAAAAAGCAGAAAAAGCCATAGCAACTTCTTTATACCCATGTCTATATTGCATAATTCTGTAAAAATATATATAATCGAATCGAATTAAGGTTAGCGATCAAAGTATAAGAGATAAATCTAGTAATATTTACTTTGAAAGTTTTCCATAGCTAAACCTGTAAAAACATTGAATTTCGACACCAAATCTGAATTTCAAAACGATTTAAAATTATTTCGATAGATGGAAAGAAAACTAATGTACATAAAGCTTGAGTTTGTATATTCTAAATATGTTATTTAGAATCAATCGTATCACACCTACAAATTATTTTTTTAAATTTTTATCATTTGCCAGCTCTAAAAGTACAATTAACTTCTATAGAGAATATTCGTGTGTTTACTTGTAACAAAGTATGGTACGATATAAACCTCACTAATACTTTCACATGGCTCACAGAAGTTTTTACGGCCTTAGAAACTAATTCAAGTCCAAGTTTATTTCTATTAGGACTAAGTTAGGCATGTATAAAACTTTAATCAGGCCTATACTTCTGTATGAAAGTAAATGCTGAACCCTCAATAAAGCAGAGGGAAAAAAACGACTCATTTTCGAAAAAAAACTTTGAGAAGTTTTTTTGGACCTACTCAAGAGAACAACATGTGGAGAACTCTTTACGACTATAAAATTTACAGGAAATATGACAAATACGGTGGAACAGATATTGTGAGAACCATAAAAGCATCACGTATTAGGTGGCTTGGCCATCTTCACAGATATGCTGATATTTTTCCTGCCAAAAAAGTGACTTTTTCGAAGATTGAGGAAACTAGACGAAAAGGACGACCACCAACACGTCGGCTAGATGACATTGAAAAGGACCTCCAACTAATG
This sequence comes from Druceiella hillmani, assembly GCA_039881145.1. NCBI lineage: Eukaryota > Metazoa > Arthropoda > Insecta > Lepidoptera > Hepialidae > Druceiella > Druceiella hillmani. Next base: position 109,369,708 of record JAYKKI010000001.1, on the reverse strand, counting down.
GGAGTCAACTGGTGGAGAGCCATACGTCAGACAGGATCAGGTGGAGAAGATTCAGCGAGTCAGCCATGGCCTGCAGAGGACTGTTGTACTTTTGATGATGATGATAATGAATACTTTCACAAAAAACTTTACTGAATTTAGGTTGTACCTTTATCGATGGTTAACCGTAAAAAGTAACCTCATATTAAACGCCCGCTAGTCTTTAAAAACCGATTTGAAAAACCCGTAATTACACTAAATGGAAATATAGAAATTGGAGGTTAGTGGTCTGATAAAGAAAACATACTTTTTGAATTCACTGGGAGTTGAACAAACACCTCCTTCTTGCGGTTCGAGCGCTTGTTTTGTTTAATTAAAGATAGAATATTATGCGTGTCAACTCCGACGTGCGACTGGAGTTTACTCCTTAAGTACGATTATCTTAGAATGTATAAAATGGTAACAATGTATATAAATATAAATAAAATAATTAAATGTAAATGAAAAATCCTTTAATAAAAAAATTATTTTCAAGTAAAACACAAATGAACAAGATTAAATTTATACAACAAAATTAAAAACATTTAGTAACTAAGAAGTTAAAATTAGAAGACTTTTTAATTTTTTAAACGCATAATGACATTTAATGATTATATCTTGATATAAGCGAATGATAGTAAACTATGTGTGTCACACTCCCGTCATTGCGATGACGCCATAAGAAAATTCCAAATAAACATATTGATATCTCACTCTAGAGATGCGCAGAAATGTTACGAGGAGAGGCCACGTAACGGTACACTTGTTTTAACGCTCTGAACTTCGTATGGCCTGAACTTCTGATTTTACTCCTCAAAAACTTCATACCGGGCGCTATATATGAAAATCGATTCTTAAGGAGTTAGCTCCAAAAAAACTCATTAAGTACAAATAGCGCTTAGGCATACGGAGTAGTAATAAGGAAAGTGTATATTATTAATATTGGTGATTATGAACAACACACTAAGTAGAAAATCTTAAAATGATAATACTCAATCATTTCTGAAAATTTCAGTCAAAGTTGCGATTCAAAAAACACACTCCAAATTAATTCAGTTTGACGTACAGCCCTTTTATAACACTCTATATACATGTATATAAGTTGAAACAGAAACGTGTATATTATTTGCACAAGTGATTCTATATATGAAACTAAGTAGAAAATGTTAAGGAACAATACGACAATTCTCAACATTTTTTGAAAAAATTACTACCAAAATTTCAAAAATACGATTTCTGCGAAAAATGATTTCCATTTTCTATAGAAAACTACTTCAAATATAATCAGTTTGATGCAAAGAATCGCCAGCATGAATACTATTACGTTTTTCGTTTTTATTAATTATATTTAAGAGGTAAAAAATTATATTTATAGTTTAAATATAGTCAATAGTTTAATATAACATAGTGAAAAAAATAACGTGTATATTATTGATTAGTTCGTAGTTAATTAATAAAGCAAGCCATGCGAAGTCCGATATATATTTACATAATAAAATTATTGTAAATATCTCAAAATCTATAATTTTGCGACGGTTGAGATATATACAGTTAACTGAAATATATGCGGGTTACTATGCTGTATCACTAGTTCAAGTTTCTATAGTGTCTGAAAAATACGGCTATGGGCTCCGTAACATATTCTCCATGCTACCGTTTCACATATCGAGATATTAACACAAACATAAAAATGTTTTTTTGGATGCTGTATATATTTATCTTGTATAAATATGAATGTAAAAGTACTTGATTAATTTTGCAAAGATTTTCAAATAAATTTCCTGATCTAAAGAATAAAATAAAATGAAGGAAATGAGCTATAGAGCAGAAGGTGGAATGAAGTGTATGAAAAGTTATTACTGGCGTGTAATTATTTATAACTCTAATTTAACGGGTCCCTTGAAAAAAAATTGATTTAAATATCATAATAGCATAAGTAACAACTTAGTAGAATTGTTACATATGGAAGTATTCTCTTTAAATTTCCATATCTCTAAAAATTAGAATTTAGAATTTAGAACCACTTGGTACTCGACCGGTGGTCGAGGTCCAAGTGATTCTAAATTCTTTGATTGATGCCATTATCACGTACTCACTCTTCAATATCTTAAATAATCTGCAGAACTCGTACGCAAATTCGAAGATTCGTCTGCTCCTTGTCATAGATTTTGCAAACAAACCCAATCACCTTATTCCCATACATATCACTATTTAAACGATACTTCTATAAACTATATCTTATTATTAAAATTTCGTAGGAAAATCGCTATACGTCATTATTTAATTTTTGTCTCTTAAAAATAATATAAAAAGCGCTTCCTGAGTGAATGTTTGAATTGTACGCAAATGGTTTATGGCCAAGTTTTCCTAATTAACATAAATTTATTTTGATTAAATGTAATCCTAACTATAAATTAACATAACTATTATAAACGCTAAAAAATTAGAGACCGACGTGGATCAAGTGCAAATTCTTAAAAAAGGTTTTTAAAAGGAGTCGAAAAAACTTAACTTTTCTATTCTCTGATGCTTCTGCCCTCATGTTACATTATTTTCTACTTAGTTACGTTCATCAAATCATATATAATCTGCCAAATGACTTAGTTTCCCAGCCGAATATTTTTAATTAATTACTCTTCTAAGAGAAGTCCTTCATTAGCATACATAATTTTTTGTGTAGACACATTAAAGTTTAAAAATAAACACAACGGTGTAATAAAAAAAATGGCTTCATATCATTGCAATAAACAAATAATAATCTCTAAAAAAGTTTATAAATATATTAGTTTGTAAATATTAAGCTTAAAATTCGATTAATCTATAGAGACAGATCTTTCCATGTCGAATGCCACAAGAGCGACCCATACGCGGCAAAATGCTACATTATAATCGGAATAAATACAAAATTTCTTGCAAAAACTAAATTTCGTGTGTGCAAAACTATGGGAAAATTATGATTTAATAAGTTGCTCTTTATATGTTAATTTGAAGATGACTTTCTTAAACAAGCCATCTTTGAGTCAATATTTTATTTTCATTCTCATTACTTTCCATTTCTCCATGTACTTAATTTACTACTGCATAATTAACCCACTATCATTTCTACATTTTAGGTTAACGATTCAGTAAATATTTTTGATCATTTTATGTTAACTAACATCTCTTTACCGCATAAAAAGTTTATAAAAAGGAAAAAAAAAAGATATTTCTGTATCTAAAAATATATTGCCAATAAATTATTTGTCTGAAAGAGGATGACAGCAGAACAGAGAATAATGGAACAAATATTTTCGTTACTAAAGTAATAAAGCGAATGTGAACGAAAGGTGAGCGACTTCATAAAAGATTAATCTCTCCTGATATTAGAGTATTCTCCACTGAATATACCGTCAAAAAACATTAAATATTGTGCAACGTCCATCTACTTTACACCAAATACCAACCAAATGATATTCACAAATTAGAGGAACACAAAATTTAATAATAAAGACATAACAATATAAATCAACACTAGCGTGACCCGTGCGTAGTCTTCGCATTATTTATTCCATTATGAAGCTCAGATGACAGATCAAACAAATATTTTACTAAAATTGACATATAGAGGCGCAAGTATCAAAAGCATTGACCTAAAGCGCCACTTTATTTATACGTGAATGGATTTGAAATTAAACAACAATTTTACCGACCGTCAATCATATTGACGTTGAGCCGTTAGATGGCAGCATTGCTGTTTTGTGTATATAATTTTAATAATTAATTAATTTGCAAAAACAATAGCAATAATACATTTTTTTAGTTGTGGATGCCGGTAGAGCAAGCAATTATCTATAAAATGATATATAATTTATGTGGATTAGTTGTGAGGTTTTTTCTAAAAAGGGAGAGTAACATCTTAACCTTAGCGTATTAATATATATGAATTACATTATATAAAGAGTGCAAACAAAAAGAATCAACTATGGGCCGGTCATGCATGCTAAGGGTTTTGCGTTAGTTCGTTATAAAATATTATCGTAATTCTTAGTACTTTAAATATATGAAAGTAAAACGAAAAATTAAGTTTATGAGCTAATAATTCTACGTAGAATTAGCACTTTGTCTTTTTAATTATTTTTTCCTTTATTTATACTATTATACTTATTATATTTTTAGCAATTACTTGCTATAATTCGAATAGAACCCAATCGATTTTCGTAGAAAGTAAAAAAATTAATTCAGTTTGTGAGCTAATAATTCTACGTGAATTAGCACTTAGACTTTTTAATGATTTTTTCCTTTATTTATGCTACCATACTTATGATATTCTCAGCAATTACTTGCAATTATTCTAATAGGACCCAATCGATTTTCGTAGAAAGTAAAAAAAGAAATTCAGTTTGTGAGCTAATAATTCTACGTGAATTAGCACTTAGACTTTTTAATGATTTTTTTCCTTTATTTATGCTACCATACTTATGATATTCTCAGCAATTACTTGCAATTATTCTAATAGGACCCAATCGATTTTCGTAGAAAGTAAAAAAAGAAATTCAGTTTGTGAGCTAATAATTCTACGTGAATTAGCACTTAGACTTTTTAATGATTTTTTTCCTTTATTTATGCTACTATACTTATGATATTCTCAGCAATTACTTGCAATTATTCTAATAGGACCCAATAGATTTTCGTGGAACAATAATGAAACGGGCCGTAGAAAATCACAGTACGATATAATTATTTAATCTGCATGCACCTTACTCAGTTAAGATTTTTTTAAATGTGGAGCTGTGTAGCTGTAAATAATGATGATATAAAAAAGGAGTACTAATATTTCTGGTCACACTGGTACACAATATACGCACAGATTAAGAGGCAATATGACGAAAATAGGTAAACTACACAAATTAAAATATTTTCTCGATAAATTAAATTACGTGCTTCGTCACTTTTCGCTATGAATTCTATGAATTAATTTTCAGGCCGTACTCGGATACTTTAAATATATTTTTATTCGTGCTAAGAAATATCAGTAATACTTTACTACTTTCAACAAAAGTGACAACCTAAAAACATCAGGCAGGTGTTTTAAGAATGACACTAATTTTTGTATGGCAACGTTTTGTACGGCGATGACAAGCGGGGGTGGAACGAGCAATCAGTGTGCCATTAGATGAGTTGCGTATCTTGGCGTCGAGACTCGCTTTAGTTATTACGGTACAACTTACACAGAAACTTGTAATTATTACGGCACCACTTACCTTACACAAAGGCACTATTTAAATTAAGCATACAATTTTGTGACTTCGTCGCCATTAATTTAATTTCTGGCCAAAATGATTAAATATGCCGAATTAATCAGTTTTTACCCTCTATCGAATTGTTTGTCTAAAAATTCTATATATGTTCATCCATAGTTCATCTATTCTAGAAATTATATATGGTGCATCCACGGTTCATATATTCTAGAAATTATATATGGTGCATCCACGGTTCATATATGGTTCATATATTCTAGAAATTATATATGGTGCATCCACGGTTCATATATGGTTCATATATTTTCTAGAAATTATATATGGTGCATCCACGGTTCATATATGGTTCATATATTCTAGAAATTATATATGGTGCATCCACGGTTCATATATGGTTCATCTATTCTAGAAATCATATATGGTGCATCCACGGTTCATATATGGTTCATCTATTCTAGAAATTATATATGGTTCATCCATGGTTCACATATTGTTCGTCATTAAATTTCAAGTATTAAAACATTTCGTTATTTAGTAACCTGAAACTGGTAATTATATAAAAACTTACTCTATTTTACATATAATTTGAATCAACATTGGGTTATTTATGGTCCGTATTTATTTCTTGAGCTACGTTAAGTATCTCTTGTTTACAAAATTAATTATATTATAGTTTACTTCTATTTTTTTTATTCTTTTACTAGTAACTTTTGTTTCAATACTTTTTTATTCACGTCGACGCATCATATAATCTTCAATATTTTTTTTTAATTTAATCGACACGTCATTTAGACTAAGTTTGGTTGGCTACAACTGTTAAACAATAAATAAACAGATACATATAAAGTGCAATAAACGTGCAATAATTATATTATTGCACAAGACCCCTTTGAAAGTGTATTTTACGTTCTTTCAGAATAACATTGCAATTAGTTAATATTTTTCTTTGTTTTTTTTCATTGTTTTTTAGAAATAAACAAGATTTCGAACATCAAGCCACACTATTGTTACGATGTAAATGCATCATTTCCTTACCAAGGTTATAAAAAATTCATCTTAATTTAAAATATATTATATAAAACACGGACATTGAGAGATAAACTTTTGGAAACAACTTCAATAAATTAATTTTAGGTTTGTTTAGTAGCTCAATATTATTTCACAAGAAAACAAGGTATTTGCCCCATTTTTTATACAAAGTTATTATTTATTCTGGAATAACACCCCATTTTTCCAATAAAAATAATAAGAATAAAAATTTACGTCATAAAATATGAATTAAGTACCAATTTTTCATATCGTAAAATACACACGTTTTCCAATTTTGACATTTAAAACTTATGCTATTTTAAAAATGTACGACTAACGTAAATTTTAATCACACGCTGAAAAGCAATATAAAATTAAAACTTTCAGCCTTTTTTACAGCCGGAAAAACAAACAAAAATAAAAGTTATAAGCTAAAATCATAATTTTATTGCCTAACCAATCGTTAATTAGTTTTCAATGTGTACCAATATATAGGTAAGAGTAAATCAGAAAATTTCTTAGGGAAAATCCGAATATACGTTTTTCTTTCCAATAGAAAGTATTTTTTGCATCTAAATATTCATTAGCGCATTGTGTTTATTTTCAATGTCAAAGGCTTTCCTTGCAACTATTGATTTATCAAAACAATATTCTTAAGAATCTCAATTTATTAGAATTGAATGCAAAAATTACGTAATATTTTTTTTCACTTCGTACGTATCAGATCTAAATAGTACCAATCATTCAAAACAGAATATATAATACCTCATTTTCTAAGCCGCAGTTACAAATTCGGAAAAACAACTAGAAAAATAGTGTTTTTCCGAATAGAGAAAGACTAGAGCCTATACATTAATTTAAGAGTTATAAATGTTTACCTTCTCCAAGCAAATTAAAATATGTTTCAAAATAAATATCTCATCTTAAAATACTAATCAGATTTCCATAAATCTTTGGTCCCTGTGAGCGAAACCACGGGTAACGGCTAGTATTAATATCAATTTTCAACATCTCTAAGCATCAACATTTACATCAATAACGGGACCTCCTGCGGACAAGTTCAACGTGTACTTTACCAGTTTATTTATTTTATGCTCGTTAGCCTTTAAACCCTACACGTCATTAACTTAATAACTAAATATAATTTAAATAACTTTATATTCCCTCAAAGATAATCACTTATTCGCTCGTTGAATTAAACATTACCTAACCAATTAGTATCCTAGACCGCAATTAAAGTTGTCAAGCATGTCAAAAACAAGTTTAATGCTTACTTAAGTTATATAAAAGCAGTCAAAATTTCCAAAATAAATACATTCTGTCTACTTTTCTGTCGACATTATACGTACAACATGAGCCTTAAGGTAATTTTGACTTATACTATATCGTCACAATTAAGTTAGTAAATCACGCAATAATAACTGCGCAATCGTTTTAATAACCGTTTAAATAGTTTGACATTATTAAATGCTGAACACCATTTTATTTAACAATTTATTTTTAAATAATAAAAATAATTTAAATTGATTATATGCTTAACAATGATTTGAGATCTAACATTCACAGTTAATTTTATAAGCCAAACAACTTGTAATTTTCAAATGTCGTCAAGTGGTGTGTTGGGTTGATCGATGCGTACGATCTTTGAATGCTCGGCGCAAAGTGAGGACCCGGGTTCAATTCCCGGTTGCTCATCGAGCGGGCCTGGACTGGGGTTCTGGTTGGCTGTATGAGATAGCTTTCGAACCAATACGTCCGCCGTATATATTAATTGTATATATTAAAAAATGATAAACAAATAAATGATTTTTGAAAAAAATAACTATTTTATATTTGCAGTTCACCCTTTTCGCGCTGTGCGCCCTGTGCGTGCTGGCTGTCGTACTCTGCGAGGAGACCGCAGACGTACCGAAGAACACAGCCGACCTGAAGCCCGACGATGCTTTCTATCTGCGCACCATCCACAATCCTTACCTCAGCCATTGGGGATACAGGGGTCTCTACGGATATGGCCCATACGGATTGATTTAAACTCCTCAGTTACCTCAAATTATGTAAAAATTGAATAAATCATACGCATTTTAAATTTTTAGCAAGTGTTCATTTTTATTTATTGTGCTTGAAACAAACAAGCGACGGATGTGGCTTTTTCTGGCGAATCGTCATCAAGTCTTGTTACCGCCCCTCTCGAGGTTAATGTTCAGATAAAAGACATCTAGAAAAAATAAAAAGTAAATTTATGTGTTTAGAAATAAGTAGACTGGATGAAAAAGAGACAGGAGTCGACGAATAAGCGCGCAATAATATTGGCCGAGAAATCTGAGAATTGCAGTGCACCACAGTGTTCAGTTTATTATATTCCAATATTTTATTAACTAACACCTACCATCCTTAGTGTTGGGCCAGAATAATTATTTTTTTATGTTAGCAAACAAACTTCTTTTAAATTTCCACCATTCTTAAACTGATATGACTTTCTAATACTTTAAGCAATTACGTATATATATATATATATATATTGTTTTAAAATAGATATGATTGTATAATCATAGCCAAAATATTGTGGATGAGATAGAAAGTATATTTCTAAAAATGTGTCATCAAACAACGAGAATCAACAGAAAAGTGCATCGCAAGTCGATACAAGGAGTGACAGACGCTTAATAATTAATGTTATAAGGCGCCCGTTTTTTTTCTTTTGAGGTACGAAATCCTAAAAACCATTAACACATGATCCTAACATATGTCGAAAATTAATAAACCACGCAACATGAGTTGGATTACGCTTCATATTTTGGGTAATTATAACAGGATCAGGTAGACATTTATGGAACAATAATAAAACAGGCCATTGAATATCCTGTCTTGTGACATTATCATGCAAATTATTTTACCGGTATCTTAGGTTTTGCTTAACTAAGGAAAATTTTAATTAGTTTTCTTGTTTTCTGCCCAATTTTTAACTTTCAGTCGTTCTGGCCACACGCCAAATTCAGGTGTGGTGACAGTTTCGAATTAAGAAAACAAATAAAACAAATGAGATCTCGCTCAAACTATTAGAAATTACCTTAAAATTATTTTTGCCATACTAACTAAGCCATTATTTTGACTCCCTTAGCCCCGGAAAATGCTAAAATACATGTTTCATTATTTATATTGAGTAGCATTAATACGAAGTTTTCAGTAAAAATGACCATAAAAATATTTTTTTCCATACTAATTTGGCCCCTTTTGGGATCCCTTTTGGGTTGAATCTCGAAATATGCTGAAATACACGTTTCATTATATATGTTGAAGAGCATTAATATCAAGTTTCACACAAAAATCTGCAATAGAAATATTTTTCCCATACAAACTTAGCCACCATTTTTCACCTCCTCAGGAGTTGAATCTCGGAAAATGGTGAAATATATGTTTCATTATTTGTATGGAGGAGCATTAGTACCACATATCACGTAAATATTTACAATAAAAATGTATTTCCTGTATAAATCTTACCACCCCTTTTCACCCTTTTACGGGATTAATTTCGAGAAATCTCTTTTGAAACGATGCCTTTATTTATTATTTTCAAAATATTCTCTGCAACACTCTATGCATCGTTTAATTCGATGAGAGAAGTCTCTTCCGCTGACTTTTCGAAGACAGTCATCGCTTTTTCGACGTCGGGTAATAGTAACTCTTTGCAGTTATCCTTTATTCTTAGGAATAAATTGAAATTGCATAATTCATGATCTGTAAGGAGTATGACTCATAACTTCTATACCCAACGCAGTGAAATATTCGGTCGTTCTTCTGGCAGAGTATGCAGGGGCGTTGTCGTAATGAGTGAGGATTCTATTGCCAAGGCTTTGCTCTCAAGCTTTTTCTTAAACAACAGTCATTAATTGATGATATTACAATCTCGGGTAACTATTCTTTTTTTCTCTAAAAAAATCATTGCATTCTAGGTCAATCGTCTTCTTCTTCAGATCGGTTTATCTGAAGGTGACCATCTTTTTTCCAGCATTTCATCCTTTCTTCGTCTTCGTAAACAACTCTTCAGAAGGAGCCCACTGCGCACTGTCACAGTTTCTTAGTTCCGGGTTCGTAACGGTATATCTAGCTTCCACTATCTGTGACAATATCATAATATATCATAGTATGTGATTGTACAATCACAAGAGCATTTGAGTGATCTCAAAAATCAACCTCAAATTTCTCGACACCACGTTTTTGAACTTCAGTTAAATTATGGGGTACCCACCTAGCACAAAGCTTCCTAATGTCTAAATCTTCAGAATTTTTGTACTTGCAGCAAAGCCTAAATTTTCTCAAATCTGCTGACAAGTGACTTTCTTGGCCATTTTTATCATAAGCTGCACTGAGTCACTGTTGTGACTCAGTGCAGCTTTTGATCTTATGATATGATCTGGTGTCTTCACTTATCGTTGTTGAGGGACGTCTCTCAGGCGGATGATCACTGAGACTGGTATGATAAAATTTCAACTCGTTAAACCATTTGTAAACAGTATCGCAGTAGACAACGTTTGGCTTTCTTATAAAATGCCGATCAAAGTCAATCTAACTTTTGTGTTAAATTCATCTTGGCATGATACTCATAACTTTCAAATTGCCGCCAATTTATAAAAACATTTGACAAATTCAAACAAAATAACTTAATACTAAAGAGTTTGATTTCGGAAATTCGAATTTTCTTTATCACTTTTATTATACACAGCTAGTTCTAAATTTTTTCAGTGCTACCAACATACCATGTCTAGTCCGAAATATTTAACAGCGCCACGAATAATTATTTAGAATTAACCTTACTTCGTGTATAAAAGTATTACTACATGTCTTTTCCTCACGACTCCATCTGCTTATACGAAATATTTAATAAATACATTAGAGACTTGTAAAGATATATAAAGTTTAATTCTCTTTAAAGCATACCCTGATAAAATGTATCTCAATTAGTATTTAATATTTTAACCTTGGAATACATAACATTAGAAATCATTTCTTCTTTTATTTTATAACTAGCGTGACCCGTGCGAAGTCTTTCCATTATTTATTCCATTATGAAGCTCAGATGACAGATCAAACAAATATTTTACTAAAATTGGCATATAGAGGTGCAAGTATCAAAAGCATTGAGCTAAAGCGCCACTTTATTTATACGTGAGTGGATTTGAAATTAAACAAAAATTTTACCGACCGTCAATCATATTGACGTTGAGCCGTTAGATGGCAGCATTGCTGTTTTGTGTATATAATTTTAATAATTAATTAATTTGCAAAAACAATAGCAATAATAAATTTTTTAGTTGTGGATGCCGGTAGAGCAAGCAATTATCTATAAAATGATATATAATTTATGTGGATTAGTTGTGAGGTTTTTTCTAAAAAGGGAGTGTAACATCTTAACCTTAGCGTATTAATATATATGATATTTCGGAAGGAATATTTTATTATAAAATTAAAACGAAATTTTCTCCGGTCTCTGATTTCTGCATAATATTTTTAAGTAAAGTCATGTAATGTGTATGTACCATTGTAGCAAGCGATAAAAAACATATAACAGATGACATACATAAAGACAGGAAAAAGTATAGCTAAATTACAATACTTACATACCCTGGGGTCTTCACTGCATTGAGTTCTGTAGATCTTTGAAATACTTTATGTAAGACGATTTACGATGCTCAATGTTTCTCAACCGTCTTTAGACTTAATCCTATATTTATTGCCATAAACGATGTTCTTAAACTTCCAATACTTGTTCTGAAAGTTTCGAATTAATGGCTAATTTCCTCGTGGTAGTATTTTTGAGGTTTTGAAAATATTTATAAAAGCTCTTTTTAAAGATCACCATCCACAATTAAATGAAACTACGTGATGTAGTATTATTTCTACTTTCTTTAAGTTCTTTGTCACGACCTAGGTTTCATTGTATTACAACATCTTCAGGCGGGCTATTAGCAAAGAATATTTACTAACAGCCCACCTGAAGATGTAATACAACGAAACCTAGGTCGTGGTAAAGAACTTAAAGAAAGTAGAAATAATATTACATCACGTAGTTTCATTTAATTATGAATAATACATTTCTACAAAATTAACTCCAAATATAATAAAAAAATCACCATTCTAATCATATTTGTATCTGCATATTGATCCATAAATTTATATACACATAAAATCTACTATTTTAAACCTATCTGTGATATTATTACGGATATCTGTCTGGTTGGTCCATTGGTTCAATAATGTATCAGTTAACAAATCTGATCCAGGTAAATACCAGCTCTTATTAGTGAGTGACAAGTACTACCTTTAAATTTTTTTTTGGCTAAACTTAACAAAACTTCTGCTAAATGGCGCCTTCATTCCTTTTTATTTAAACGTGGAAAAACTAGGCGCGCCCAGTGATCAAATGCTTATTTAAAACTTAGTTAAACACTATCAAGTGTTGAATTTTCAGGAAAATGCACTATTCAAAGCGTATTTAACAATTTATTCCAATTAAAACTGAAGTTCGCCTTTGTCAAACGCTAATATCATCTTCTATTTTACTATCCTAGATCGATTAAGGAAATTTAAAGTCTTTTAAAATTGATGTTTTCTTCTTTATCAGCACGACAGCCCGGGGTGGACCCTGACGTGTCCAATGAGCATCCACCAGGCGGCCTACTCTTGGCTGCGGTCTTCTAGTTTTTTATCGCAAGAATGTTTAAGTATTTCTCAAGGCTGTCAGTGTGACCAGACAATTGTTTTTAGTATATATATTATCATTCATACGAATGAAATGCCGGGTCTATAAACGTATTTATAAACGGCTAACAAAAAAACTGGACAGAAAACGAAATTAAACATTACTAACTCAACACGTATGCGAAGTCGTACAAGATAAAACTCTTTCCTAAAGACGACAGTCGAATTTCGCTAACAGGATATTTGACAGCTTAGATTGAATATATTTGGCGTTAATTTTGTAGAAATTCATTATTCACAATTAAATGAAACTACGTGATATAGTATTATTTCTACTTTCTTTAAGTTCTTTACCACGACCTAGGTTTCGTTGTATTACAACATCTTCAGATGAGCAATTAGCAACATCACGTAGTTTCATTTAATTGTGGACAGTTTATGGACTTAAATATCTTGTTATTCTCACAAAGAAATACTTTCACTTATATACGTTGTATAAAGTAGCAACCATACAAACGTATGGTTGCTACTTTATACAACACATTCTAAAATAAATTCAAAAGTTCACACAAAATGTTTTTACTTCCTTTACCAGTTTATAAAGATGTGTGCTATCTAGATTTCACTAGAACCGCATTCAAAATTTGTCTATCCCATTTATCTTCCACATCATTTTAATATAAGGCCCCGACTCAAATGCGGACCAGCGCAGTTACATACGCCCTGTATCCTATAAAATGTGTTACATAATCTGTTTAGCCCATTATACGTTCTAAAAAAAGATTTACGGCTTTAGTCGCTTGTAATTTATTATGTTATTTCTTTTCTTATTAATATATACAGAAACGTACACGTAGATATACGTGGGTTTCAACAAAGGTTTCATCGTTAGTTACGTACACTGGTTAAAAATAGTTATGCGTACCGTAACTTCTTCTGACTCCTTTATTTTCCTTCTGCATTTGCTCCTTAACCTGCAGTCAACTATGCGTGGGTAAATTATTTCTTCGTAATAAAGGCCTAGATAAAATAATGTTACAGATTATGTTAAAAAAAAATTCTTATAATATCAATTAACTAACACCTATGTATCGCCCATTCACAAGATTTACTCTTTGTAAATGTCAGTTTTGGCGAAAATTATTTAGATATGCCGACTTACTCATTATTACGCTCTATCGAGCTATTTGTCTAAAAATACTAGAACTTATGTATGATTCATTCTAAATATTAATTGATTGTTATTTTAAAATTAAAATTTAAATATTTCTAGGGTTCCTTAAATAGAATATTATTTGTATGTAACTAAGTCTTTCGACGTTTGTTTGAAACTGAAGCTGGTAAATATTTACAACAATACTCTATTTTACAAATTTTTTGAGTAAAATTGAGTTAATTATAGTTCTTATTGAATTTCTGTTGCGTCACTTTAAATATTACTAGTGTTCGAAATATATAATAACATAACTTATCTCTGTTTTATTTTTTATTTTTTACTTTTAATTTCAGTATTTTTTTGTATTCGAGTCCTCTAACCCGATGTTATTTTCAGAGCAACTGTGGTTACTTACTACTGCTTAAAAAATAAATAAGCACATGCCTATGAAGTCCACAAGTGAAATAATTATACCACTTGTTAAAGCTTATTTTATCGTCTTTCATAATTACTGTGATATCACTAATAAAATATTAAATTAGTTAAAATCATTTGTGCATTATATTGATCAAAAAACATGGTATTTAAGCCATTTTTTAAACCAAAATTATTATATCATCTGATATGAACACATCATTTTTAAGATAAAATGATAAGGTTAGAAGTTTAATTCATAGGATATGATTTCAAATGCCAATTTTTCATATAGTAAACTACAGACTTTTTAGTTTTGTAATTTGAGACCTATGCTATCTTTAAAAGTATGTGACTTAGGTAAATTTTAAACACAAGCTGAAAGGCAAAGATTTTTGTGATTCAGAGATTTTACAACTACCAAAATCTCAATTTTAAAATTAAATACTCGCTTAAATTTTATGACAAAAACTTCAAAATTACGTCAAAGTTTTGTATCACTTAATGAGAATCAAATCTAAATAATACCAACCATCAATATAGGATACATAATATTTCATTTTAAAGACATATTTACGAATTACGATAAATAATTACACAGTTAAGGTCAGTTTATGAGTTGATAATTTTTTTTGTTAATAAGTTGTTAACTTTTTTAGACAAAGTAAAAATGTTTTAAAATAAATATCTCATCTAAAGACTGTAAGCAAACTTCCATAAATGCCAATGAAATAGCAATACCACAAATAACCACTAGTGTTAATATAATGTTTCAACTTCTCTAAGAATCAACATTGACATCAAAAAAGAGACCCTCTACGTACAAGTTCAACGTGCACTTTACAGGTTTATTTATTTCATGCTCGTTGTTAGCCTTTAAGCCCTACAGGTCATTAAATTAATAACTAAATATAATTTAAAAACGATATGTTCCCTCAAAGATAATTACTTATTTGCTCGTTGAATTAAACATTACCTCACCAATTAGTATCCTCGACCACAATTAAAGTCGCAGAGCATGTAAATAACAGGTTTAATGTTACTCAAGTTATATAAAAGCAGTTAAAATTTCAAAAATAATTATATTCTGTCTACTGTTCCGTCGACAATATACAACAACATGAGCCTTAAGGTAATTTTGATTTTATTATGTCAATAAATCACGCAACAATAACTCATAAACATTTTAATAATGCTAAATAGCACTTTATTTAACCAGATATGCTATACTCCACAAAAATAACATTAAATAAAGATAATTTGTTGATCCTAATTTTAGATTTATCATTCATATTTTATTTTTATCAGAATATCTAATCTTAAGTTAATATCTAATCTAATTTTATTAGATACTTGTAATTTTCGAAGACACTAAAATATTTTGTATTTTGCAGTTCACCCTTTTCGCGCTTTGCGCCCTGTGCGTGCTGGCTATCGTACTCTGCGAGGAGACCGCAGACGTACCGAAGAACACAGCCGACCTGAAGCCCGACGATGCTTTCTACCTGCGCAGCATCCACAATCCTTACCTCAGCCATTGGGGATACAGGGGTCTCTACGGATATGGCCCATACGGATTGATTTAAACTCCTCAGTTACCTCAAATCATGTAAAAAATTAATAAACCATATGCAATTTAAATTTATAACAATTCTTCTTCATATTTATTTATTGTACTTGAAACATACGAGCGACGGATGCAATTATTTCTGGTGACTTGTCATCAAGTCTTGTTACCACCGCTCTCGAGGTTAATGTTCGGATAAAAAACATATAAAACAAATAAAAAGTAAATTCATATATTTAGAAATGAGGAGACTGGACAGACCAGAAACAGGATTAGGTGGACAGGTGATAGATTTAGGTAGTTCGCAAAGGCGATCCTTGGAGTAGGTAGTAATAACATCTGAAAACTACAGTGCATCAAAATTCAATTCATGATCTTTCAAGATTTCAATAACCAACACCTAATCGGTGTCTGTTCCGAATGAAAATCGTTTGTGATGGCAGACACCCTTTTTTTCAATGTCTACAATTCTTAAACAAATATTACTTTCTACACATGAAACACTGACATCATTTAATATATGGCTCTAAAGCAAATATGATTTTGTAAGCGCAGTCAAAACATTATCAAACCATCGAGGCAGTACGTATACGTTTAAAAATATCATATCAAGCAACGAAAATCGAAAAAAGTACATCATTATTGATGCTTTCGCATTTCCAACTTTTCAGTTTCAACTACGCCAAAAAATCATGAAATTCTCAAAAAATAACGAAAACCTACCCTTATGACATGAATCTTTATGATTGTAAGGATGTTTAAAAAATATTATCAAGTTAAGGCATCTCGCAAATATTTAACAACTTCCTTGCGCATCAACGCGGACTCCATTACTTCAAAGCCTTATTAAATAAACAATAAAGTCAGTTTTTGAAATGTTCCCCAACTTAAATATTTACATACAAGACGGCTCTAGAATTTATCCTTCTGCAGATTACATATTGACACACCTCAGCGCTGCTAACTTAAATAGGGCCCGTCTGTCTACTAATTACCATTCACTCATTAACGTAGTAACGGATTAATCAACAATCCTGTCTTATTTACAGTGACTTATTAAAATGCATTCGCGCATGTAATTAAATACATATTCATATATATCAAACAGTAAATACAAAATATTCTGTGTGTTAAATATTTTTCAGAGAAAATTAATTTGGAAATAAACTACAGAAGAAACCATCGTGGATCTTGACATTTTTGTCTGTCTGTCTTTTCGGTCTTTTTATCGGGTATCAAAGAAAAATTATAGAAAAAATTTTAAAGATATTTTCATGTAATGATAACTTAAGGTTCTGGAGACGTTTTAAGGTATATATATTTTAATGTGATGTTTATCATCTGACTAATATCAATAAAGAAGTCGAGTGCCATTATACCATATTATCGTATAGCTTAGTTAGAATCAGTATAAAAGTATATAACCTTTTAAAGGCCGCATCTTTTTTTGTACCGAGTTTTACATGATTTTTTGACAGAAATATGTGGCCATAGACTATATTCAAATTGTTTTTCACCTATCTCCGGCTGCACTTGAGAAAAGCGACAGATAAACAAAGTGACAAAAAATTATCATTTAAAAAACCCTTATAGGGTTCCATTTCTTTCATTCTGAGGTACGAAAATTGTGGTATGGTAAAAAATATATTTACAAAAAATAACTTTAAATAAAAATTGAAGCATCACAAATTATGAAAAATCTTAAACTCGAAAGCATGGCTAAGTGTGATGGTTTATTAAAATTACTTTCAACATATAATTTCAAGATTTTATTCAATTGCGAAATACATATACGCACAAAGATATCAAATATAAGTATAGTTGTACTCTTCCAATATTAATTCAGATGCGGAACATTAGCTTCATATCATATCTAATATATAGCATTTCAAATAATTAAATCGCGCTAGCAAAATGTATCCAGTTAAATATAAGCAAGTCTATTAGAAGACATGACGTACACTCATACGCTTTACTTATATAATCCAGTTGATAATGATAAACCTCTAAATATACAAGTCGATATTGCAAGTAAAAATTATTGTTTTTTTCTCTTTCTTTATAGGAATTCAATTCGGATCCAGACTTTATATGTTCATTCTTATACCATTAATTCTTATTTATCGCTTGTCAAAGTATAGTAAAAATGTTAATATGAAATATATATACATATATATATATATATATATATATATATATATATATTATTGTTTTAAGTACATGTACAATACGTGTGTAACTTGAAATATGTACTGAACAGAATTTTGAATATTTTCGACCACTAAGTATTTTTAACGCACAACACGTATACGGTGGTCATAATAAAATACTTAAAGCAAAAAAGAATGTATGTTAAATATTTTTGGCAGAAAATTAGTTTTGAGCATATAAATTAGCTGTAAAATAGAATGTCATGGTTTTAGAATGTTTGTCTGTTTGGCTGTCAGTACGTTTGATCGCGAATGACGTGAAAACTACTAGATAGATTTAAATTAAATGTTTTCCTCAGAGCTAGAGAGAGGATATGACTGTTGTTCGTTAATGAAATTTACGTCTGTTAATACCATATATGTTAATTTGTTTGTACTCGCACTACTTAATTACGCTATCATTAAAGAAAGAAGAGCAGTGAAGAGCAGTGAGCGTTAAAAAATTATGCCCGTGCACGAAAACCTGATGTGCTGCCAAAACTATTGAAAAAGTTTGCGGCTACATGGATCGCCAATAAATTGAATACATTGTTGGCAAGTAAATGTATTTAGCTACAAAAGTTCCTTTAATACTAATCATCATTCACAGTTTATGAAAGATACCAACGTATCGTTGGGCGAGGAATTCTGTCAGATGGAGCATTTACTCATGTGCATGAAGAAGGGGATTTGCATAAATACCGCGGACAAAGCCGCGGGCAAAATCTAATTATCATTTATATACCTAAATATCACCTTTAACTTTTCATTTACCTAAAAATTTTTAGTTTCAAACCAACAATTCCATATAAATTCAATTGAGTCTGGAATATGTCATATTATTACAGTATCCAAAAAATTATTTACTTCTATGCAACCATTATAAATACATACATAACTATACATACATCAAGAGGGCTTTAAAAAAAGAGCAAATTTATACCAAGAAAACGTCCACGAGGAAAAGTCGTGGATGAAAGCCATTTCTTTATATTACAGGTTTTAATTCTGTAACGCCCACGTCTAGATTTATAAGGAAACTTGCCCTGCGCGAGACAAAATTAAATCGTGGAAGTAACAAAAGACAACGGAATACCTAAAAGTTGCGTACAGCCATGTTTACTCAGACAAACGAAGTATTACGTTTCAAAATGGACTCTTATGTAAAGAAAGGAATTCTAAAAAAATGTATTCGGAAATGAAAAAAGAATATTGGATAATTAATAAAATAACATTGACGCGTAGAAGAGTGATACAAGGATGAGCTATTTGGTATTATAATATAGCATCTTACACCAATATCGAAAATGGAACAATGTGTGTAACCAATTATTCTCATTGTTCTTTTTATAAGAATGATTATTAAAATTATTTTGAAAATAGTTGCTAAGAGTAAATAAGAGTAATAATAATTTTGAGTGTAGACCATTATGTATATATTTATTATACGTGAAGCTTTAATTATTTACGAAATTGCGTATGTATTAATTTATGTCTTAATTTTTTTTATTTTCGAGTTTTTAGTTTTAATAATCTATATAAATTATAAAAAATTCAAACAAACTATTTAACTCTTAAATACGACACAAAATGCAACCGACCGTCTTAGGGCATCCGCCATATTGGGTTTAAAATGGCACTACCTTGTTTATCGTATTTTATTCGTTAAAACATTTCATTTGATACCCATGTAAAGGAGATTGTGAGGAAAAAGACGATCTTGGGACGTCTGCTATATCAGGTTTATAATGGAGTGACAAAGTTTATCATACTTTACTCGTAAAACAATTTCATTTTATACGGAAAAAAATAACTGTAAAATAAATTCATATCATGTGAATAACGTTATATACCATAGGATACTCTCTAGATCATGACGAATCTAAGGACACCTTATTTGCTGAAATTATTTTAATAGTTTAGTCGGTACGAGGGAAGAAACTTACTCATATACAGGCATATATACATGGCCAGTGAATTCCTAAGGTATACACGCTAGGACACTATCTGGATCATAACGAATCTAAGGACACTTCGTTTGTTGAAATCATTTTAGTAGTTTAATCTACACGAAGGAACAAACTAACTCACATGGCTTGTGAAATTCATAACGATATGTATCCTAGGACACTCTCTGGATCAAGTCGAATCTAAAAACACCTCATTTGTTGAAATCACATTAGTAGCTTAATTTGTACAAGGGAACAAACTTATATACATACATGCATACATAGCCTATGAAATTCATAACGTTAAGTATTTACCCAAGGACTCTCTCTGGATCAAGACGAATCCAAGGATACCTCATTTGTATAAATCACTTCTGTAATTTAGTCCGTACGAGGAAACAAACTAACTCATATACATACATAAATACATAGCTTGTGAAATTCATGACCTCTGCCGTAATTTCGTATAAAGGTAATGCGTCATCTTGGAACTTCCACCATATTGGATTTAGGACGATATTGTATAGAACATTGTTACATAACAGACACGTATGCATTTTGAGAGCCCTTGCTTAATTAGAAGTAATTAAATTTTAATTACAAGATTTGTCGCAGAGTAATTGAATCAATAAAAGCGTTTTAGTTGAATTACAGAACCTAACTCATTTTTTGATATTTGTAATGTACCGACTTTTTTATCTATATTCTTTTAAATTTGTAGATATAATCAAACGTAGATACACAAGACTCGCAATAGAATAAAGTTTAATGGAAAATGGTAGAAAAGATAGCACCAAAGGACACCATTTAGCTGACCTACTTTCGTCAAACCGCAACGGGAACTATACGACACGAGGCATTATGTTTTATCAATATGGATGAGGGTGGTTGTATTCAAAGCATCGGGCGCGTCGTTTGCGAGCTCGACGTCAAAACCGCAAAGAAAACGGGTGCATTTATCTTGAGATAGGTTCTATTGTATCGATTTTCCATTAAGCTTTCATTGACGCTTTAAATAAATATGTAAACACACAGTTATGATTTGCCACGTTGCAGAGCTGTAAAAAAGTAAGTTTATTGCACGTGACATGGAATAAATTATGTGGAAATTGCTGCACGGATTTACAAAATCTGGTTGCATTTTAATAAAACAAATTTATTTTGACACAGGTGTTATAAAGTTGTGTTTCACAGTGTTGATAGTTGTAGTTGTGTTTTAAGACACATATGAATAATTACAATTCGAATATTTACAATTCGAATAATTACAATTCGAATATTTACAATTCGAATAATAACAATTCGAATAATTACAATTCGAATAATCACAATTCGAATAATTACAATTTGAATAATTACAATTCGAATAATTACAATTTGAATAATTACAATTCGAATAATTACAATTTGAATGATTACAATTCGAATAATTACAACTTCCGGAGTAAGTTAGAAATGCTTCACGAATTTATATTTCTTCAATAATCTTGCAATCACCAGAATTAAATTGCAAAATACACTATGTAAGTCCGTACTAAAAGCACAACGCCTTCCTTAGATAACAAAAATTCTAAATGAATGCCAGAACATATTACCACACAAAAAGTCTTCGAAATGTGAATAGGAA
The DNA here is from genome assembly GCA_039881145.1 of Druceiella hillmani. Lineage (NCBI taxonomy): Eukaryota > Metazoa > Arthropoda > Insecta > Lepidoptera > Hepialidae > Druceiella > Druceiella hillmani. Next base: position 109,347,826 of record JAYKKI010000001.1, on the reverse strand, counting down.
TTATTTATCAAACTCATCACTCAATCCTAATTGTCTATCCATATACACACACATTCACACACACACACACACACACACACACACATATATATATATATATATATATATATATATATTACATACATATTTCTCAGTTTAAATTTCAACACAGGTTTATTAAATTATTGAAAAGATTTAATTATAGGATATTATCATTAATTGAATTTCGTATTTAGTATTTCGATGATATTATTAAAACAATTCACTTACTTTCAATTTATTGTCGTTATGGCAATTAATAATAGTATCTTATAATTGGCAGATTTGTTAATGTTATAGTCTATGGATGACTTTGGCATAACGCACAGGGACCTAAAATCCAGAAACCCTCTCATTAACAAATCTGCCAATTGTAGGATGCTATTATTCTTAAATGTCCAAGTGTATAAGGGTCTTAAATGTACAAGACAAACATCATGTCTAACGAACACGTCGTATCTACGCGGGTAAATGTGGGAAATGCTACTTTGAAGATACTTATCACAATGTATATTTAGGATAAATTATCCAATCTGCTGAGCAGCATTCAAATCGGCAACTTCACCATATCTTCTCGCCCAAAAAATGTGAGCCATCATGAAAAGCTTGGCAAATGTGAAACATCTAAATTTTTTTATATTTTTATATGGAAATATTTTTAGGACGGGACGACCTAGATTTGGAAGATGAAAATCTTCAACTAGCGTGTGTTGCCAGTGACGATATATTAAGAATAGAAGTGAGTTGCCCCTTACTATTGGCCTCGCAGAGACTCAAAGTAATTCGGCGAGCAATGGAAAGGGATATTTTTAAATTTCTCTACGAAATATGAGAAGATCCGTAGTAGGACTACGGTTACTGACGTAGCTAATAGACTTGGTAGATTGAAGTAAATGGGCAGATCGTGAAGAAGCAATGGGCGGATCAAATAGAGAACCGCTACCTTTAGGGAAGAAAGGTTTTCGAATGGCGACTACATACCGGAAATGCAATATGGGACGACATCCTGCTAGGTATGTGCTGTTAGATGCAAGCGCCACAGGATCGATATTTGCAGGGACCTATGAGACTGTATTTAGCATTGGACATCTTCCGGCTAATGATAATAAAGAAAATGTATAACTTTCTTTTCGTTTGATGCACAGAATCCACGATCTATTATTATTCAATCCCGTAGACAGATATATTTAATAAAGTTAATGACAAAAATAAATTATAAACAGTTGACATCTGGCGAATTGAAGAGCGCTGAATACAAATTGACTATAACGTTGCTTTATTTACTTTTTCATTATTTTATTTTCTTTTTCTAAATCATGTGTTCCAAAAAAGTATGCACCAGACATTTCTTAATAATTAAAAAAAAAACATAGCAGAAATATATTAACTAAATTGAAGAGAAAAAATTTTGATAATATACCGAATTTGAGTTAAAAAGTTGTACGACGTAGTAGTGTGCTACGCCATTTTCAGATGAAATAGATATTCGACGACTGTGATATGATATATTAGGACGAGATATTCATCTATCATTATCTAACAATTTTTATTAAAAGGAAAGAATGTAAGTTCATTTGTACATAAACAAGATGTGTGCGAGTTTAATTTTTGTGCACTATGATCTTCGAATAGAAATATTCACATTTTAATATATATTATATATATATATATATATATATATATATATATATATATATATATATATATATATATATTTATTTATATATATGACTTCACAATGTTTAATTAGCAAAATTCTAATGGAAATGTTTTGTTTGACGGAAAGTAGAAAGTTTGAAGGGAGCTAATTAAATTAAGTATTATGTTACTTGATTTGCACGGTGTATAAAAATTAGTTACAGTCAAATAATAAAGTGTTAAAAAAATCAATTTACATCTTTCACCTGCAGACCGATTTTAAAACCAAATGTATTACCCACAAAGTTTTAATTTCCAGATATTTTATCGATCACTTCATTTATTTGAAATTTATCGATATCTGTACTAAATATTCACGAGAAAATTTCATCGGACCATCAACTGATCAGCACACCATAATTAGTATAAAATAATTGTGATGAATGAAATGTTGAAAGAATTCTCCAAATATATTATTCCACACGAGATCCCAATATACGACAAAAATATAAATGAATATATTTCTGTGAAAATAAACCTCGCTCGTTCATTTTAAAAACCGTGAAAAACGTTACATTTAAAAGACCACAGCTCCGATATAAACCCCATTTTTCAAAATTAACTTTGCCGCTATTTCGTATTTACAAGATGTATTTCTGAACGTGGCATCGATTTAAATTTATCATCATCCATCGATTACAGCTGTTTGGAAAATATTCGATACATTTTCTTTACGAAAATATTTGTTAATTTTTTGTTTGCTCGTTACTTTAGCTTTCATTCAATAAGCTACATTATAAGTTTGGAAACCAAAGAGTTGTGGTTCATTTGTTTGACTATTCAAAATTATATTTAAAATATCGAACCAACATATTTTTCTACGTCAATCTTTAATCTATCACTGGCTGTAATTGTATGACATATTAATTATTTACATCAATTAGTCAAAGTAAAAACATTGATAGACAATAATATGTGCGAAAATACTATATTGTGAGTTAAATAAGGAGTAAAAGAAGACTGTGATATACAATTATGCAGATAAAAAGACTGAGTTTCCAGTCAAAGTCAAAAGATTGTGAAAGACAAATAACGCTGTTTGTTAAAGTAAAAGAAAGACGGTATGGACGAAAAGATTGTATTATAGGTAAACGTAAAAAGACTGTAAAAAAATAATGCGAACGGAAAAGTTGTATTTAAAGTAAAAATATAGAATAACTTTGACAGATAATGATACAGACGAAAGGAGTATGTTGTGTCTCAAAGTAAAAAACACTATGATAGACAAAGATATGGATGAAAAGTCTATGTTTAACAAATCAATTGAGGAAACACACTGAAAGTCCCTGACATTACGCCATATAAATGCAAGCATGACTTTTTCGCTACATCCGCCGTATAACCCCAAAAACTTGGACAAAGTGATATGTACCAATTCTAATTAAACGTTGACATCTTATATTTAAAATTTATTTACAGAATAATTTATATGATGCCATCTAGTACTTAAAGTAGCCTATGAAATAAACAATAAGAAAATACAAAACATTTTCTAACCCAACTCCGCAAACAGACCTATTCAGCCCTATATTACATCAATCACTTTACTTAACGTATACGTTAGCTAACGCATGATAATTATTGTCTTAACGTTCACTTTAAAAATCAGCATGCCGTATCGCACCGGATTTATTCTAACCTTTATTGTCCGTTAAAATTACGATATTTTTCGTTAACTTGAGAGAAAAAAATAACTTCGTATAATTTTATAAGCAGAAAGAAAAGGACGGAGCTATTTTGTCAACAATAACAATTCTATATTTTATTTATGGACGAAAGAAGACGCGTTTATATAGGTATTTTGTTTTGTTGCGCGTCTCAAATCATCAATTATAAAACATTCGGTCTTAAATTGTCAATTATAAATTTTGTTATTTATTTAAATGCCCGAAAAGGTTTTACAAAATTATAATTTGGTAACGAATGTGGATATTTTATTCCTCAATTCAAGAGATTTTATGGGCATTTCTGTAAATGCAATATAATTTTTATGAGATGAAATATATAACGATATTTGATGGCATCTAGTTTAATATATAACTTTTATAACGTAAAAACAAAATTAGTCGTTTTACTTTTCTTTTCGTCCAATTATTATTATAAAGGCCAAATTTACTAAATTATCGAAAGAAATATTTAAATAATCTAGGGCGTCAGCCGTAATGTTCACTGTATTAGCCACCTTTACGTAAAGTCACAATAATGCGCCATTTTAATGTACGTAGCTGTCAAAATAAAAGTTTTACGATGTTAACACATGCGGAGTCTGCTTAAATGCTAATAACACCGTAACGTTTACGTTATTCATAAAGTAACATGATACAACATAGGGTTGAATATTTTGCAGCCACGTACATTGTTCATTAATCAGACAGACGGCTCACTCATTAAGATTATTGCTTTTAGATTATGTGTTATGGGTTGGAAGTTCCATACTTTTTAGAATTCCATATGCGAACACGGAATCATTATAGTTTCGCATGACCATATGTCTTCGTCTATCACAATCTCGTAGTTTCTACAGACAACGAGCTCTATCAATATATAAATCGATTAATATGCAAAAAAAATTTGAGGTGATAATGAAAGGGGATGAAATTATCGTATACCATTTTTATCGTATACCATTTTTATCGTATACCATTTTTATCGTATAACATTTTTATCGTATACCATTGTCTGTGGTGTAGTTAGTAAGAACTTTTAAAATGATTTCAAGTATAATTTACTACTTTCAATTGTTTAAGCCTATTCGTGAAATATTAAGTTTCAAAGTCCTCTTACCATTTTCAAATAGACTATATAAAAATGTGGAAAAAATTCCAAATATAAACTTTAATGAGGACTTTCAAAATAAAATTATTTCGGATTAACAAAAGACTCTAAGTCCGCGCAAATAAAGCAGATAGAAATTACTAAACGGCAGAGCTTGCTAGTGTACACTAGGATTAAGATTATTGATTAAAATGTATTATTAATATATGTTCTGCAATATTTAATTTTACGATAGAGTTTTATGGGAACGATAGAGTTTTATGGTTACGATAGAGTTTTATGGGAACTTATGAGCACGACATAAGAATTTACAAAATATATTTAGTCTGATATCTTAGGAACCATAATTTCTACATGGTTCGACACATAGTTCACCCATTTTATAATCTCTTTATTTCTTCTATTCTATTAACTCCGGAATCTTGCACTTTACACAAATAAAATAAAGCTGTTAAATTTAGAATCATCCTTATTGTTATTCCATAATGTTTAGGTAAATTTTCAGTAAATCTTCTTTGTTTTAAGTTTGATTTTAGCAGAGATAGACGGATAAATCTATTTTTGTAAACAATTTCAGCAAAACTTTCGAGTTTATTTTATATAAATCTGAAAATAATAGTTTTGGGATCGGATCGTTATAGCTTGTGCTCTAAAATTCTTTCCCACGCGATATGTAAAATTTAAAATACATTTCTATTGCTTTAATAGCCCCGTTCACTTAATTCAATATGAATATTTTTTGATATAGTGAGATTTAATATGATTTATCACTATACCAAAATTATAGTTTTTATGTGAAACGGTATGTAATTTTTTTCTTATCGATATTTACAAAAATATCAGAAACATCGCATAAAATTACAAAATAAAACAGTTTTGGATTCCTCATAAGCCTCTCTTTGAATTTCAATCTTACACGGTACCTCAAATTAAAAAAAAAAATTCGAGTAAGGTTTTTTATGTATTTCACATGAATATTTTTGAGTATTTTTTTTAGTACACTGAGATTTGTATATGCGAATTTCAAAATGTTTCTGAAGAAAAGACTGTAACGAACGGCTAGACAGGTGGCAAGTGGTCTCCTAAAAGTTCCTTTTTTTGTAATGAAGTGGAGAACACTAAAATTGTGAAATAGAATTTAAAATGCTATCTTAAAAATAGGTATTGTCATAATTTTATTTATAACTATGAACGCGTCTTCGTCCGCATGAAATTCGAAATAAATAAAATTATTAGGTATAATGAACATTATCATTCTCGGTTTTTTGTTTATTTTTATATCTGTAAGTACAAAGTTTATTAAAAACACTAATAGATGGCGTTGACACAACCAACATCATAAAATTCACCAAGAATTATTTTTAAAAATCTGTAATATCTAGATAAAAAGTATTCTATATGTTGCTCGAGAATATAAACAATTATAATATTAAATTTCATCAAAATCCGTCCAATAGTTTTTGTGCGATTGAAGAACAAATTAATAGGCAAAAAAAAATTAAAAACATGTTTTTTTTCTGATTCTGTGAAAAATAATTCTTGGTGAATTTTATGTTTCTTTTTCTGATTCTGTGAGCTAATCCAATCACTCTTTTTGAAATATTTTCCATGCACAGAATTCATTCTGTTACAGTTTTATTTTATGTATAGACGAACACTGTCGAAATAGAGCGACCCTGCGTAACTCTGTTATACAATTTTAAGCACAAGTGCTTAAAGGAAACGTGGTTAAACGAATTTCGTTAGAAAAATTATTAAGAAACCTCCATATAGGAAATCTCTAATTCATTTATAAATTTGGAAAACGCATTTATATTTAATAAAAGAAAAAAATGAGATATTAAAACTTAAGGAAGATATCAGTACATGATATGAGCATCGTTCTTTATCCAATAGTACTTAGTGCACTTTTATTACCATCACTTATATATAACTATGTAACAAATCTAGCAAAGTCGATTTCCATCCGCTTCGTCTTTATCGATTGAGACTTCGCAAATTGATATAATTTCGATGCCAATGCAATAATATGGTGCCATCGAGCTGACATGATGACGAAAGAAGATGGCGATCATAGAACTTCTCCAGGGTTAAGAGTAAACCATCGAGCTTAGGCTAATTTGGCTTATCATAACGAGGTCTTTGGTTAGAGTATTTTGTCATGGAGAAAGGAGGTACTTATGGAAACTTTTCAATGCCTAAAAGTAAAGCCAGTTGGAGCTCGTTTGACTTGTCTTAATAAGCCCTTTGTTTACGTATTATAGTCAGAAGGATCGGGTAATGGCAAAGGGATACCTTCCCTTCAGAATCCTCCCCTTACCTCCCTTTCAAATTCTTTTTAATGACCTTTTAAATGCCCAACAATAAACCCGTCGAGTTTGGGCTCCTTTGATTTGTCTTCATGAATCTTTGGTTACATATTGTAACCAGAAGGATCTGAAGGTCGAGGAGGGAGGTGGTCACAGACTTTTTAATTACTGACAGTAAGCCCATTGAATTTATACAGTAAGCCCATTGAACTCGTTTGACTTGTCCCGATGAGTTTTTGTTTATATATGCAACCAGGAGAGTCTTATGACGAAGAACGGATATAACCATGGGAACTTCTCAATACCTAAAAGTAAACCTACCGTGTTTGGGTTAGCTTGATTTGTCCCAATAAGTTAATCGTGTTTTTTTTAATATTGATAGTAATTTCTTTTAAACGTTTTGATAACAATCTACAAAAACATAAAAAATTGAACTTCTTGAAAAATAATAAATTTAAATATATCTTGTTACTTGTTCTATATCTTGTTACTTGCACTAAACAACCACAAAAGAAGTATATTGATGAGACACCACAAATGAACATACTCCACCACAAATGAACATACTCCACCACAAATGGGAGTCTTCCGTGCGGTCGATGCTTTCCGCGTTCATATAAAAGATATTTCAACTAATAAATCTTCACATTGTCTGCAATACCCGTCGACAAGCAACAACCAACATGAGCCTGAAGGTAAATACATGTTTTCATAACGCGTACCCCTAGCGATTTTCGTTATTAGGTACAACACTGTCCTATATTAAAGATGTTACACCCTGTTCTTATTCACCCTGTTCACTTTATATTGATCTCATTTCTTTTGAGAAATATTTTGCAGATCTCATATAAATTATTTTTCCTTATATCTTTTGAGTTACACGTTACGAATGAACTAGTACACGATATGCATTTCTAATTGACTTACAATTACAGTGTAGTATATATATAAAACAAATATTTATATAATAACTACTATGTTGATATAGAACGTTTCAATATTTTTTAGCTTCTCTTTGTTCTCCAAGAAATATTTACATTTTCTTTCGGAATATATCCGAAACATATTGTTACATTAATATAAAATAATATTCATTTATTTCGTCGACTAGAAGTACTCGATTTGTCTTAATTAATCTTCAATTGTCTTCATTTTCAAATAATTTCAAAAATGAAAATTGTTAAATAATTTAAAGTCAACATTAACCAACGATCATAACCATGATTTGAAATTATAAGTTTTTTTTGTAATTAAATAATATTTTTTCCAACCCCCAGTTCACAATTTTCGCCCTGTGCGCCCTGTGCGTATTGGCCGTCGTAATCTGCGAGGAGACCGTTGACGAACCCAAGAACACCGCCGACCTGAAGCCCGATGATGCACTTTACCTGCGCAGCATCTACAACCCCTACCTCACCCACTGGGGATACAGAGGCCTCTACGGACACGGATCTTACTTCATCTAGATGGCTCTTAAACCCCCAAGACACTAATTAAAAGGATGCATCTATAAAACAAAATTCTTTTATTTTCTTTCGCTATCCCCTAATTGTTTCACTCAGTTTTCATTTCAAAAGAAAGTGGCTCAAAAAATGATTCCCATAAGCACATAATATTTTCAAACAAAGCATTCTAATCTTTGGACAATCGCACTCTCTAAGTGACTTTAGAAATGTCCACTAACATTTTTATTCAAAAGTTTTTCAAAAAAAAGGATTGCAAAATTCTCCTCAGTCAAACATTTCTACTGTCTTTATTTTGTTACTCTTTTGTACTATTTGAATCTAACTGAACACGTTCGGGCAATCGATGGTAGTCTACTGCATTAATATATACTTTAACAAGTATTATTTTGTTAAACTATAATAGATTGTTCTTGGAACAATAAGCTCGTTGTATTTATTCGCATACATTAAAATTTATAAATGAAAAGAAATAAATAAACAACCATAGATAGCGTAATTATAGACGATTGTCCCTTTTCACAACGCGTATAACAATGTAAATCAGAATAATTTCTTTCACTTTTACACAAATCCCGTATTGCAAAAAATATATATTTTAAATAACTTTATAAAATTACCAGTCTAACTACCACAAAACTAGTTTAATACTAGATAGTGCATAAAGTTAAACTGTTCGTTTCAACAGTTATAATGAAGTAACCATTTTTATCACATTTTATCTCATTATTATCACTATATCCAACAAAAATGAAGGCTTCATATTGTATATATATTTTTATTTATTATTTATGATATGTTGCTTCATATTGTTTATATATTTATATTGTATATATAACTAGAATGATATTACCTAAAATAGATTGAATTTATAGCTTTCCGTTTTTTTAATATTTTCCTTCACAAAATATATTAAACAATTGTGAAGCGCGATGTTCTATATTTATGGACTCGGTTAATTGATATAGCAAGATTTTTTTCCGAATTCCTCTCTAAAATACGACACAAATATAATCTATAACATTTTTTCGATTTGGAAGGTCCAAAGGTTTTATACCTTACGTTTTTTTTACGTATTACGGAGATATACCTAATTTATTTTTCGATAAAAAGATATTTGTCATTTTCAACAATTTCTCAATCTTGATCGTAAACTGAACCTGCGTGTAACCTGCTTATTTTTTTTTCTGCGAAAAATTACTGGTATCGCTTACTATTCAAGGTCAAATTAGCTGTTCGGTGCGTTGCGCCGTATAACGTTTTGATAATGCCGCCGGGTTTGTTTCTTTAGAATAGAATAAAGTAAAAACACTATTGTATATAATCAAATTTTTTTCTCAAGAATTCACAGAATCTGGTCAATTAAGACACACATGTACAGAATACAGGAAAAAAATGTTTTTGCACTATAAGCAGCTATAATATAACAGCATAGTAAATAAATGTGAACCGATGTAAACAAATAAAAGGAGCAACAAAATTCGTCTGTGTCAAAATTAATTTCAATGTAAAAATGTTGAAAGTTGTAACGGGAAAGTTAAAATCAAGAAATAACAATATTGCCAGAATGTATATTAAGATCAATTTTTGTAAAGTCTTTACTTCTTCCAGTTAGCATTAAAGCCAAATTACTAATAAAATAAAACAAACAAAGAAGTCCACAAAATATTTGTTAACTTAAAACTAACTTTTAACTTTATAAATTAAATATAAATTAAAGTTTACTTACAAAATCCACTTTACATAAATGAGGATATATGTAATTAACTTCTTGCCTTATGTTAATTACCAGGACTGCACTTGACCTCAATTAACAATAGCAATGGTGACAGTTCGCCATGTTAAATTTTAAATGACTAATTAGCAAGCAGCGTGACGTGACGTGGCCTTAGCTGAGAAATTGATACTAATGAACAGAGACTTACAATGAGGGAGCATAAAATTAATTACCAGAGTGTAAATAATTATTCGCATATTATTACTTAGAACTTGTATTGTGAAAGGTTGATTAATGCATTTGAAATGAGAAGCGTACATGGAAACACTATACATGTATAAATAAATACTCCTTACTTCCTCATCATTGTTAATACTGAAAAGGTAAGTTTATTGTTTGTATTTATTTAGATTTTTATTACTTATCAATGTATAATGATACAAAAATTAATTATAACTAAAAAAACAACATATAAAATAGTGGGTTGTAATACTATACATCATAAGTCAAATTTCGTATTTTGCTGTTAGGTTGATAATGAAGCTGACCCCTGTGAAAGAAGTCCTTATAACCCTGAAAATTCAGAAAAATTATTTAATGCTATTTAAAAATTAAGATTAAACTTTTATCACTAAACTTAAATATAGCTCAATATAAAATTCTCTAATTATAAAAAAAGAACTAAACGGAAACTAAATTGATAATATTGCAATTAAAAAAATATATATATATTACGATATATATATATATATATATATATATACGAGAAACAAAGGTGTATGTTATTGATATGTAATTCTGTGCATCAAAATGGTCATATTTCTGTATTGTCGAAATTGCTATATTGACACTAATTTCGTCAGAAACGGTTCAAAATAGTTATATTGCTCTAACATTGTTCAAATTATTTATATTGTTTCTAACATTTTCTACTCTGTATCGCACAGAATTAAATAACTGCAATAATACTAGACACATTGTGGGTTAAACCTGTTTATGTCGTAGGATAATGATAATGGTACAAATGATCGTCAACAAATAAAGAAAATAGAAGTCATCTTCATAGATTTCTTAATTATTGCAACACTGTGAATACGTATTAAAACGATTAGAAACGTTTTAGTATGACTCTGATTGATTTGACTAAGCGTTCATTTTTACGACTAAACACTCTGCTGACTGGTCACTTTCTAGTTTTCTTAGTAGACTAGTCATACATTGTAAAGCTAGTAAAGATAAAATATTAAGAAACTCCGCCGGAGTTTACTATTTCTACGGTAATTTTCACTACTTTTTTTAATATTTGGCATTACAAATGCAAAAATAACTAATACACGGCAACGAGAGATGCCGTTGGATGTTCCTAAGAGTTAATCTTTGCTAATAGCCCACCTGAAGATGTTGTAATACAACGAAACCTAGGTCGTGGTAAAGAACTTAAAGAAGGTAGAAATAATACTACATCACGTATTTTCATTTAATTATGTATAATGAATTTCTACAAAATTAACGCAAAATATATTCAATATTACAATTAGTCTCCGATATATACCTACATCTATTTATGTAGAAAGCATTTCTTTATCCCCATTGCAACTCAATTCTCAAATCGAAGTAAAAAAAAATCACAGCGAATTCAGAAAGCAAGGGAAGGAGAAATCGCAAAGTTAACGCGGCTCGTTGTCCCCGGGAAGTTTTATTTTGAACACCAAATAGAGTTTACGTGACCCCCGAAGAAAGTTAAGTCTTGTCCGTACATCAATATATAATTGGTTTTCTCTTTTCGTATACTTGCTTATTTTATTTTATTCCTTAGGACGTCTGGTCAAATAAATAATATGTCATTTAAGTATGAAATGTTCAATAGCCGCAAATAACAAAACTAATTCTTGGTATTGCTTTTTGTTTTTTTTATTATGACAATAAGTCATTAGCCTCTCAGATGTATGTTTCGTTCGAGGTTGTGTATCGAAATATCTTTGGCAGATTAAATTTCATAAGTAAAAAAGTGGACTTTTTTTAAATATATGTTCCGCCCTGGACCTAATGCAGCGCAAACAGCTCGAAAGAATAATTAAGCATTTGATATTGTCGTGGTTAATAAGCGCACAGGATATCAATTGTCTCGAAAATCCAGATTTAGTAATTTTTATCTTCAAAATGAACCACTTGCGCGATCTGGGAGCAAATTTGAACGGAAAGCTGAAGTAGAAACGGGCACATCTCAAATTGCGCATAAATTCGAAATAAGGTTTGACATTACTATCTCAACAACATTGAACCACTTAAAACAAATCGGTAAGGTTAAGAAGCTGGATAGATGAGTTCCGCACGAATTAAAAGATGGTCATAAGTGAAATCGTTTCTAGCCTAACTTTCTTTACTGTCGCGACATTTAGGCAAACCATTTTAATATCAGATTATTATGTCGAATGAAAAATGGATTCTTTTTGACAATCGCAAGCATTCGCACACTGACCGAATAAAGTGCAAAAACACACCTCAAAGTCGAATACTCACCAAAAAAATAATCAAGTGTGTTGGTGGTGAAGCGCTGGTGTTAACCACTACAGCAATATGAAAACTAATCATTCCATTACAACGAATGTCTGCTATAATCAATTAGATGAAACAATGAACAGCTTGCGATTATGTAGCCAAGATTAGTGAATGGAAACAGACCAATTATATTACAGGACAATATTCGACCACATTTGGCACAAACAATGTTGTACAAACCAAAATAGCTGAGTTTGAAAACTTTTTTATCCACCTTTATATTCTCCAGACCTTGACCCAGCTGAATACCATATTTTCTAGGACTTGGATCACTTCTTGCAAGGAAATGTATTTGATTAAAAAAACCTGGAGAAAACACCCTTCGTGATTCTATCATCACTCACTTTCTAGAGTTCTTCATATCTTATAACAAAACTGTGATAATTTGGGCATATATTTTTCATAATATTTCTGAAGATATACTATCTAAAATTGTGTTTAAGTATTTTTTAAATCCTAATAAATGGCTTTTCCAAACTACACCCAAGGTTATTATAGAATTGAAAAAACATTTTATTCCCCCCTCTCCCCTCAACACCTCCCCTCCAACACTAAATTTCCATATAATATCTATATGTATTGGAGCTATTGAGATATGACTTCTGATTCCATTTTACGAAATCCTTCAAAATAAAGAATCGCTGGAAGTAAGTATATGCTCATCAATTAAAATTTTCCTAATCGCATTTTTCAAATATTAACAAAGTTTGAAACGCCATAAACTCTAGGTAACTTTTAAATAAATAAGTATTCACTAAGACAATGTGAATTGTGCCACAAACATTTAGTTCACAAAAGACAATGCTACACTAATGCGATATGCGGTATATACTTCGCCAGACAACATACATTTCGTATGAGATTGGAGCATGAGGTCACTTTAATTATAGCCCAACCAGAGCTTCATAAAAACCTTCGCTAATCAAATTATGAAATTCAAAACGACACTGGTTCAAAACAGAGTGTGTAATTTGAGACACCAAAACTTGATTACAATCAATTTATTTATTACGAACAATATGCCCGACTCAAACCTTGTTGTTGTTTGGAATTATATTTTTTTAACTTAGCGTTACGGACGAAATAAACGGGATCGGACTAATTCAATATCGTGTTTATTCCTGTTTATTTTCCAGATATAGACATAAATGAAAAAGGACTGTGAGAACATGGGATAAACTTTAATATCTTTTACTACTTACTCCTATTTACTTTTCAAATAAAGACGAATTAAATTGAATGTAAATGAAAAAAAAATTGAGAACATAGGACACAGTTTAATTTCTTTTACTATTTATTTTCTGCCGATGAATTAAGCCGAAAATTTTATCAAAATACAATCATATGATAGAGCAAGAGAACAGTGCCTCACTATCTGCTCAAATCACGTGGTTTCTTTTAAGTCTCAAAACCACATTGGCGTTGTCAAGTAATCCAGAGGCGAGTGGATTAAAATGGTTGGCGAAACGTTCAATGTGTCGCTTCTTATAACGCTCTATCTCTGAGGCCACTGTTGCGGTGTTCAAGTACTCATTTATTCCATCATTCCTCATGAACAATGGGGCATTTGCGATGTTTCTCAGTATGTTGTTTTGAACTTTTTGCAAGTACGCAAAAATACACTTGGCAATTACCCGTATCTGGATACTGTATATCCACATAGGTTTCAGAACGGTATTATATATTAAAAATTTTCTACCACAGAAAAACACTGAGTTTCTTCCCATCAATCAATATAGGCGTCTAAACTATCGAATTTGATGAAAAAACATCGAGACCACAGAACAGTTTCTTTTCCTATTTACTTTCTGAATAAATATGAATGAAGTTGAATATAAATGAAATTGAAAATTGAAAATACGGGACAATGTTTAATTCCTTTTTTTCTATTTATTCTTATTTACTTTCCGAATAAAGACGAATAAAATTTAATATAAATGAAAAAAATATTCGAGAACATGGGACAAAATTTATTTTCATTAGAAGTTCCGTAAAGAAAACTATTTTGTTAATCCTTTAATGTTTACCTATATATTTCACATACCATCGAGACCTGTTGGTGACAAATGGACTAAATTATAATTCAAATGTTTAAATTAAAAAAAAATATATTGCTTTAAATGTCTGTGAATTATATTAACGAACCAGTTAAATATTAATCTTATCATACCTTAATAGTGGCCTTGACTAGATCTTTAACCTGTGCAATCGAGTCTAGCTCTAAGAACGCTAATAATAAATATCAGCTCATTTAAGGCACATTTCATCGAGATAAGAGTCACCTTAATGTGAACCAGAATAAAAGAATGCTTGTAGCGTTATTTTAATTTAAGCTCCTTAAAATACATTTTGCAATTTTGAATGATCTTTAACATTAAAGAAATAAGCAGACGACCAGATATAGAAAGAGATCAAAAGTTTCAAAGGAAATGTTTTATCGAAACTAATTTTGATCTAAATATAAATTACATCATCCCAGTGATTTTGCAAAATCTACCTTGTATAATTGTTGGTATTGATTTGTGTTGGTAAATAATTATTGAAAAACAGAATTACAACTCATCATAAGAGTAAATATACTTGACATACTGAAATAGTGCTGGTATAAAGATATGTGGCAATAAAATGAATAGAGTTCTATGGAAACCGTTTTATTCTAAAATTCGCACTATGCGCAATGCATTATATAAACTGAAAGGAAACTATGTATGCACTTTATATTTTATAATGGGATATTTTGATTTCGTTTGGTCACAAGATTTAAATTTTCAACTGTTTAGAATATTTTAATGATTAACTAAAATATTAAAGAAGTCCATATTCAATGAAAGAAAAAAAAGAAAAGGACACGTATTTATCCACAAGGTGTGCATAACTGACGCCTTCTCGTAAAAATGTCAGATTATTTTAACAATTAACTTAAGTATTAAAGAAGCCCATAGTCAACGAAAGAAAAAAATAAAAGGGCAAGTATTTATCCGCGGGGTGTGCATAACTAGCGCTTTCTCGTAAAAAATCAGATTATTTTAATAATTAAATTAAATATTAAAGAAGTTCAAATTCAATGAAAAAAAAGAAATAGTCACATTCTTAAACGCAGAGTGTACAAAACTAACGTCTTCTCTTAACAGAGGATATTATAAACTAAATTCAACGAAAATAAAGTCAATTAGAAATTATGTGTGGAGCCCAGTGCTACTTCAACTTGCAATTAGTATATTCTACTAATCCATAATAAAGTTTAAGGAGCTCTCAAAGACAACCGTTCTATTTAATAGACCAAAAGAAGTGAGTAGTAATTAGACTCTGATAGCAATTATACGATGATAGCATTGGAACTCCTGCTAAATTTCATGACATGTTGATTATAGAGCTTCTATAATAACAAAACCGACCTTGTAATAATTCTTTGAAGCAACGTAGAAAAAAATATGTTTAGATATGTTTACTCCTGCATTATTGTAATCAATCAAAAAAAATGACCATGATTTTATAAGAAACAGTATGTAAACATTCGGCTTCACATGAAAAGGTCTGTGTTAAAAATTATTAAATAATCACTAGACACCCAGTGGTTATTAGGATATGATAGGTAGCAAAAACCTTGTCTATACATAGGTTATATTGAATAGTAAAATACACCCATTTAAAAGTATAACGTAATCAAAACTCTTTCGTTTTTATAAATAACGACATGTTATATACAGTAGATATCTCTATATAAGATTCTGATGTAGTAAAGTTATCAAGTAATTAATGGAATTTACTCTGAATTTGCCTATTTTTGTAATTAAAATCTAGAGTTTAAACATTCAAAAATTTAAACCATCATTGATCTCACGAAATTATGATTAAACCGTCGTTTAAACTCCGTTGGTGGTTTAAACTCTAATTGGTCTTACGGGCCTAAGATCAAACGCTGCGTTTTTGTTTCATGTTTTCGCCAAGAATGAAATGTCAGTTTTTCTGTCACCATTACATTTAAAAGACGTTACACGTTTCCAAACCCATAAGAGGCGCAATTTACATAGGTATACAATTATGATTTCGTACAAAATTTAAACTTTAATAATTTCTTAAACTAGCTAACTTAGATAGACAGAAAAAAAACATTTCGATTCACATAAAATATAATTACTTTATAAAAACACTACCCACCGCTTCGACTTCACATTACTTTTTTTCTTGTAGTAGAACTATTGTATACAAATCACATTTCGAAAATACATAAAAATATACATTTACTTATCTTATATAGAAACGAATATTACGACTAAGGTCAAACATTAAAACTAAAATAAACTGAGACTATCATATTTGTTTTCTATCAAACGATACTGAACTTCTTAAGACCTAATAGACCAAAGGACCTCAGAAATAAAGGACCATGTATTTTTTTTCACTGAAAGTATAATAAGAGAACTAGCTGAAAATATAATAGTATAACGATAGAACAAGAATTTTTTAAATTGTAAATAATGAAAGTACTAAAGTTAGTTTCTCACATACCACAATAGTCTATCAACAATTCATCTTAAATTTAAAAAAACTAACTACTACGGTGATATTGCATTTGGTATATAAACAACAACTCTCGCCATTAGCAGTTTTACATTTTTCAGACAGACTCTAGAAACAGTAAGTAATTTCATATATCCCAAGGAAAGTAGCTCCTATATATATATATATATATGTATATATATATATATATATATATATATATATATATATATATATATATATAGGATATATATAGGAGATATTTATATTTACAGCCAGTATTAAATTATTTGTGATAATAAATCTAAGGAGTGTATATAAAAATTCGACTGAAAGTATTGAAATACTTATATGTCTATACTATTTAATTTGATACTAAACGTTTAACATATTTATTAAGCCAGTAAGCCGGGGCAATGAGTCAAATATATAGATTCTATTCAAAAACAGTCTAGTTACTGAATAATGAACTCGCAAACCTCCTGAACTTCCTCGTAAGCGAGCTGTCAGTTTAGCGTTTCAATTGATTAATGATTACATTATTTTAAACTTGGAACACAGCTCACATATTTGAACCAACCAATTTGCGTTGTGATGTGGCTTACACGTATAGGAAGCATGATTAATGAAACCGGTGGCTACACATATTACAAACTTACATCTTCCTTTTTCTCCTTATACAATCATATTATAAAAATAAGACCAACTAATTGAATAATTGTATAAGTTGTATAATTGTATAAAAATTGGTATCAAATATTATGTCTGAGTAACTCAAATATATAAAGCGAATCTAATTGGTGTAGGAATAAAAATTAGTAAAACCAAAAGTTTTAATTTAGTGAAAACAACTTATTCCAGAATTCAACAAAAAAATTTATTTTTTTAATTAACTTTAATAAGATAGGCTGGTTAAATTTTAAAAAAATCAGACTATAAAAATAATGCGATTGTAGAAAGAGTTGATTATAAAATGATGTAGTATTCAATTGTATAAGGAATAATTGGTATTTTAATTATATAAAATTGAAATATTAAACTGTAAAAACAAAATTTTAACCTCTGTTTCAGGACATTCCAAATTTCCCATCATATAACCAAAACTTGCATAATAAACACTTCAAATTTGACGACAGTTTGTTTCTTTAGACGAGATTAATCTTTTATACTAACAAGAATCAATGAAAAAATGTGTACCTAAAAAAAGACTGCTACATAATTTTCTTTTTTTTTGCTTTTGGAAGATGAAATTTAAAGTTATATTCACATTTTAGGGCAAAAATATAGATAAATATCAAAAGTACTATATTTTTTGCTAAAGAGACCTTATTACTTTTTGTGCTTTTTAAAATTGAAAATTTTCTAACAATATCCTTTGACATTTTACTGAAATTACAAACGAAAAAATACAAGTTAATTGTCGGGTGACCTCTGTTTATGCACATCATTTGAATTGTAGTTTTTATATTATAATCTTAATGAAAATAAATTTGGTATTACACTTGTGATAAAACATGACACATTTCTATCTCTATTTATTTAATAGCCGTTTAATATCAAACGTTGGCCACATTCATTTCAAATCCACATTAGCAATTAAAAGTACGTTGTAATAAATAAATTAATCATATTTTGAGATTGGTGCTTTTTATTGAAAATAAACAGTCCTATTGTTGAGAACAAACTCGGTATTCCTATTCACTTCCGTTCCGTTGGTCAGATCCATCATTATTTTCCTGGTCATCATCAACTCCCAAACCAGTTAATTCCTTTAAATCGACCTTTTTATTAGTAACATAACCCTTTAAATTATTATTTTAAACTATATTCTGTTGTTTAATTAGTGAAAGCAAAAAAGGTATTCCTATTCAAGATTTTCTTACAGATATCATTATTGCTTAATTTTTTCAGTCAGTCGCTTAAGTTGAACTGTCTGTCCTAATACAGGTATATCAGTCACATAATTTATTCAATCTCTGCTAATATGGGTATATCAGTTAAAATACTTATTCTATATGTCCAAATATATAAATTTATCAGTAGCCTAACGTATTCTAATAAAGGTGTTTCAGCGGCTTAATACATTCTTTCGTCTTGATTTAAGTATATCAGTCACTTAACTTATGCTGTCCGTCCTCGTTTAAGTATATCATGCACTTAACTTATTCCTTCGCTCCGAATATAAATATATCTGTCGCTTAATTTATTCTGTATGTCCACATATAAGCATATAACTAGTTCAGCTCTCTGTTCTGATATTTATACACTAATTGCTTAAAATATTTTTTCTATCCTGATATGGGTGCGTCAGTCAAATCACGATGTCCTGATATAGGTATATCAATTGCTTAATTTATTCTCACATGCGCTTTCTTACATGCTTTATTATTTCTGACGCTCGTTATTTTTCGTACATTCCTCAATTTAATCAATCCGCCTTTTTCTTGGTCTGTTTTCTTTTCTATTCGTTACTTCTATAAACACTTTCATTCAAACAACTTCTTAATTCCAACAGATAAATTTTCCACACAACATTTTCTAGTTTTCTCATTTCAAATTTAAATTTTTTTTCCTTCTATTTCTATACAAGTTCAAATTTACTTTCTTGTATATATGGTTCTAAAACTTCATTATTTCTGTCTTTTTATTATGAGTTAGTGCTCGCTTTTTTTACATACATTTATTAATAAGAATAAAATTCATTCAGTTGTCTATACATGTATTACCATCACACGTAATTTTCTTGCTTTTCCAATTTCTCAAAAATAAATTTCCTAAACAAAACATCTCACCCACTTATTCTATAATAACATTGCCAATGTTAACTTCATTTGCAGTAATACATTCCAACAATCCCCAATTTACACGTTTTGCTCTTTCAGTACAAAAAAAGTTCGTGTTTTCTTATCATCCACTTAGTTCCGTCTACAGATTTTTATTCTAATAAAAAATGTACATAGAATTACAATTAAGTAAATTAAATCAAATTTAAGAGCATTATTAGCACAAATTCTCATTTTGGTAATCTAAATCAACGTTTCATGTCGTCAAAAAATGTTTTCCAATTCAGTTTTTGTCTAAATAATTATTACATCAGTTCTGTCCCTAAACATTGACATAGTTACAATTTAATCCTAAAATAAGCAATTATTTTCGAATTTATTTATTTGAATAGGTAATATTACTTTATTTTTGGATTTATTTACTTGAAATGGCAATAAACAATATTTATTTACTTGAAGTGGCAATAAACAGCCCTAAGCTCGCGAAGCTACGCAAATCGCATTCGGCTGTAAGCATGATCGGATGGTTATAACCTATGATCGTAAGCAGAAAAATAGCAGTTTCAGGTTTAAAATATTTTCAATTATTCAATCCAACAGCAATTGACACACAAATTTACCATAAATCATATTCGTTTTACAGCTTTTGATCTATTTAAAAATGCAAGTTTTGAAAGTAAAGAAATTCACACTTTAGCTTAAGCAAATTTAGCACTATTTACCTTAATGATAAACGCGTACTTCGTTAATTCAAAACGGGAAAATAATTTATGAGGTCACAATTCGCGGAAAAAGTTTTGCCTCTAATTTATTGAAGTGACTTTTGCGCATTGTAATTTTCCACCGCCTCATTATGCAAGATTTTCCCTTGTAAACTTTCCTTTGGCAGACCAACTTCAATTCGTATGTAAAATTATTATTAAAGACTGAAAATCGCTAGTCGTGTTATCAGTGTTACTATGTAGGTGTTTTTATAATGGGATTCTTAATAAATATAAATGTGGGTCACTGATTGATGCAGCTTTCGAAATTAAAATTGAAGAATATATATTGTTAGATAACCTATAAATACATTTAATTTTTTAACCCCGTACAAATTTGGTAGATATATGGGCAAACTTATTGAGAATAATATTTTCTCCTAACAAATACAAGACTAAAAATAATATTAAAAAATTTTAATAAATTATTATAATTATTTTAATGTTGTAACTCAATAATATACAGGTGTTATTCAACACTAAAGAAATGGTACTAGTTAGGTGTTATGCCACAGGCCAATGCGGTATAATTATGATATAAAACCTTTATAGTATCATAAATGCGACGATTTGTCTGTTTGTTATCTAATTACACACACGTATAAACTTACGGACTAGCTTTTCTTACATTCTACAATAAATAAATAGGATGCTAGCTGAATGGAGCTGAACGGTGTTGACAGAGATTCGTCAATACTTATATTCTATATCGAAATAAAGAGAAAGATGATATATGTTCCTCTAATTATGAAATAAGTCTAAGCAATTAAAAGAAATTAAAACGTCTTTAAACATGAAGTAATTAATAATTTAATAAATATTTCTACGAATGTATAATTCAATTTCACATGCAAGAAATGTTTTAATTTTTGATTTCACCTAAACGCAAACAAATTAGTTTGAAATCAATAACCTTAATTCACTCAAAGCTATATATTCAATTTATAGTCATTGATCCTCTTTTTCTTTCACTCATTTTACTATTAAATCATATTATCCCAAAGTTTACTATGTAGGTATTTTAAACTTGAAACTCGACCTTGGAAAATCGAATCAAAAACCGAAACACCAATAAAATTCTTCGCACTGAATTATTTCGGTGAGGAATCGGTTCATAGACTTTACAATCGTTTGTTTTATCTGAGTCACAACGGCCACAAATTGGAGTCAAGGAAGATTGTAGCAGAATCTCCTCACTAGTGAGTAGTAAACCCATTGAGTTTTCTTAACTCTTAGTAACTGTTTTGACTTGTCTTGACCTAAGCAAGAAAGTAACAAAGTAAATTTATAGGTAAGTACATACGGATACATACAAGAGCATGAAATAGCCAGAAAAATAATAGGTGGATACTTATGTCTATATATGTGTATGTTTGTGTTTACGTAATTGTGAGAAAAGCGTAGAATTGGCACCGTTTCTTGAATCTAACACTAGCAGCACTTCCAAATTTATAAATTTATTTATGTTTAGAAATTACATCTTATGCAAAAGAAACGTTTAAATAAAATTCTTTTTATTTCATTCTTTTCAGTGAATTTGTTATTCAGTGGTTATTGGAAGAATTTACTTTATGGGTAGCAAACTCTAAATTATACAGAGATTTAGGACAAACTTGTATTAACCAATCGCCAATAAATCTAAACTTTTTTGAAGAGTTTCAAAATGGAAAGTGTTGAGTTAAATTGAACTAATAATATTAATTACAAATTAACAATTAATTTTGAAATATGTTAACATTTTTATCATATGTTAACATTTTTATCTATTCAGGTCACAAATTTCATTGATTTTTTCCTATTATATTTGCCAAAAATGTTATTTTTCAGCACTCTAGTGTATTTAAAAGTACCCCATGATAATAATCAGCCTTTTTTTGAGTCCTTCCAATTTGAAATGTATAGGAAATAGAAGTGTGAAAATGAGCGAGATATCACTACATGTGTATTTCGTTTAGAAATGAAGATTCAACAATGAGCAAGATGTTCTTAGAAAAGTGTAGTTGTAGTAGAAAATATCGTACCCCTATATTTTCTACACATTCGACATAAAAATTTACGCCCTAATACTATTTCAACTGTTGAATATATTTGCGTTAATTTAGTAGAAATTCATTATCAATTAATTTTTATTCACAACTAAATGGAACAACGTAATGTAGTATTATTTCTACTTTATTTAAATTATTTACGACGACCTATTTGTTGTTATACAACGAAACCTACGTAGCCTGGTCATTTAACCTAGGTCAGATAGTTACTGTTATTAATGTTAATATGTGGATATTTATAGGCCAGTTAGCTTCATAAATGTTTAATTATAAAATCTTAACAAAGTTCCATATTATTCTTATTGGTGATTAGGTGGTTGTTTCAAAATTTACATTTTTGTACTAAACATAAATGGGATGTTGCCAACACGTATTGTATGTATTATTGCAGACCTATGGGTAAGTGCTTTATTATCGACCAGCGCCCCAGCCCCAAGTTTTTATGAATTAATTATAACTTGATTAATTCTACATTTCTTAAAATTTTAATGTAAGTTTTGAAAAGATGTTCTAAAGTTGACAGAATTTAAAACTTTTTTTGGAACGAAGTTCCTTATCGCGCGTTGCGAAAGGGGGCTAGACGGAAAAAATTAAGACCAAAAGTTGTAACGACACTTTTTGCTGTAGTTGCTAGCGGGCGCGCTGCAAGCCGTGCGGCGTGCGCGTGTTTCTCTGTCTGTATCTCTCTCTCATAGAAAGCAAGCCAGTTATTTTCGTTTCGTCTTTCTATTTCGCATTGAACAGTGTGGTGTCGCCACGATTATTTTTGTTGAGTGTATGCAGGTTTTTTGTACATAATAAATAATAAAAAATAATAACAATAATTATTATTATAACTTAAAAGAAATAAAATGTTATTACAATTCCTTCACTAATTAATCGAAAGGAACTTCGTTCCATCCGGGTGTCCCTTGACACCTCTCAAGTTTTTTTTTTAAATATATATTTTGATCTAAATTTGCCTATGAAATATTACATATGCATCTCCGTCCGTTGGTATGTACGTATGTATATACGGGGACATGCTAAAAACCTAATTCTTGACAGATTTTCTTGATTATCTTTTCTATCGATACATCAATTATAAAAATAGAAGCCTATTATTAAAATAGACACCTATAGACAGTTTCATGATTAATTGTCAAATACGTACTTGAATTTTATCAAAAAATGTTCTATAAAAAGTTCACTTTCTCGTGCACAGCGACTGTTCGAACCTTCTTGTCTCTTTCCACTATTCTTTGCTAGTTTAAAGTGTTAAACTTTCTTTTATTAAGTATATGGCCAAAGGTGTGGTTGATGACTAATTTTAACCGTATTATTAGGTACAATTAAGTAAGGTAAATTTATTCCATTATTTAGATAAATAAATAAAAATATACCCAAGAACAACAAGCTGTTTAATGAGACCTCTGTATCCCCAGTGGGTCAAGTAAGAATTGCAAATGTTGCATAGGTAGAAAACGTCATCGGGCTTCAAGGCGTCGGTGTTCTTGGTTGGGTACGAGCACTGTTTCCTCGCTCCAGGGGGCAACGACCAACACGTCGAAGGCGCAAAGTACGAAGAGTGTGAACTGTAAATTATAAACAAGTGTCGTAGGCTTTCAATAACCATTTCTATGTATATCAAAAATATCCCGTTGTGTGCCAGATAATTGACATAATTAAAATAAAAATACCAAATTAAAATAAAACTTTTACAGAAATGAGCAGTTTTTACCAATTGAAAGTTCTTTATGTTTAATTGTGGTAGTTAAACTTACAAATTTTTGGAACAGCCCCCTGATTACAGACAAGGGTAACATTAAACTTGTTAAGATTTTGTAATAAAATATTTTTGAAATTGTTTACGATTTGATTCTCTATAATATGTTGAGTGATCCGAAATGTCCATTATTCTTCACTTTAATAATCATTACTTTAATTATCCGTAATGCCTTAAATTGTGTTTAGAGAAAATGGAAAATACTATAATGAAATTAAATAGTTTACAAATAAATCTAGACACATTATATAGTATCAAATAATTTTCATTGTTTACTCAAATTCGTATTTCGCTGTGCAAAGAAAGATGTGTTTAACAAAGTAATGGCTGGTATTGGATTTCACATATTACTTGAACTGTTATTGAAACACGCATGCCCCTTGAAGACGCCTCATTTTAAAAACATTAGCGGTTTGAACCCCACAACATTACCCACTACACAATACAATAATCATATCACTGGCCACATAAAACCGATTATCCTGTTGACGATGTGGTCGATCAATGCACTATTTGAAGATATAAAAGATGTCCCAGCTGTTCAATTCTTACATTCTGTCTGCATTTCAATCGACAGCAACAAACAACATGAAGGTAATATACTTTATTAATTATTATGAATGTAATCTTAGGAAAAGGTGTTCTCAAAGGTCTTGCAAATAAATTATTAATTATATCTACTTACTATAAGTTTTCTAAACTTTATTTCACTTCTATCTCATGTAAACTAATCACTCTTACAATGTTTATAAAAGTCTAGAATCTTTCAATAGTTTATCAATCTTTAATGGGCTGAATCGCACATAACTACTGTTCCTAAATATAGTATTTAAAAATTATTTTCTTTCCTTTGACATGTTGTTTACTAAATATTTTTTAATAATCTCTTATTTAATAAATAGTACTTCTCTATAATGATACCTATACTATACTGTAGAAACACCACCACCATTTTTAATAATTAAAAATGCTAAACTGTACATTATAACAGATTTCTGTTACATAATGTAACATAAATGTATTATAATGTACAGTTATGCATACCTTTCATTTATTGATCATGCTTATAATTGCTGTCCAGAACAACAGTTGTCATATTTATTAACGTTATAGAAACACCACAGCCATTGTTAGCAATTAAAAATGATAAATTATTCCTTCGGACAAATTTCTGTTACGTTATCAATACTTACCTTTCATTGGTTGATCACAGTTGTAATTGCTTTCCAGATCATCAGTTGTTATATTTTTTGACGTGAGCAATATTATTGCAACAGTAGATTCAAGATATTGAAAATAAGTTACTCAAGATCGCAGGCGAAAATTAATATTCCCTGGGACTTTGTGAAAGCATTTAGCTATTTTACTAAATTATCTCTGAATAAGATATAAATCATGGGATTATTAATTGAAAATATATTTTTTAATAATTAAAAACCTGTCAGGCTCTAGTAAAACTCGCGTTACGCCCTCATAACGCGAGTACATATTTCGACACTTACAAACGTTTAATCGCACATAGTACACCTTTTAAACTATATTTTTAAAAATTATAAGATCTAAGATAATGACTATAGTTTTTTATTTAGTAAAATTTTATGACCCTATTTTTTATGACATTTGCTTATTTTGTAGAATATCTTTTTAAATATTCAAATTAAAATTGTGAAAATATATTTTTGTATACCTCATAATAAAGTTTTTTTCAAATGATGCTCCAGATGACATATAAAATGAGCAAAAAAATGTCAAGATCTTTATTTACCTCCTCTTTAATTTGTTTCTGGGAAAATCGGCTTTGAAAATAGAAAAACTTTTATATGCATGAAAACCGGGGTATATTTAAAAAAATATAACATTTATGATCATGGCTATAGTTTTCCTACTGCCTTTTATTCAACTATAATTTTGAAAAATAATATGTAAAATTATAAAACAAAATATTTTTGAGACCCCCAATAAAAAGCCTTTTGAAACGACGCCGCGTACACTCTCTGAAATTAAACTAAAATTTTGAGTAGTCGAAAGTAAGTAACTTTGCCCACCCTAAAATTTTAAAATGAATATTTTAAGTTTTATCACTATTTTACATATTTTATATGTACAAAATTTCAAGTCTCTATATCAAGAGGTTTCTGTGAAAAACGGCTGTGACGGATAGTGAGTGATCTTACAAAGGTCTTTTCCTTTTGAGGTACGGACTTCTGAAACTCAAAGTATTATTCTCAGTAACAATCGTCCAGTGGCAGTCAACATATTCCATTATTTCTGAGAAAATCTGCCTCGCGTCATATTTAGTTATTCTAGGATTTTTCTCCAAAAATTAAAGTTAACGCTTTGTGCTCGTTCTATTCTCTTCTGTGAACAATTTTTATTTTACATCCCTAAACAAACTACATCAACAAATTTTTTTTATTTATTAATCATAAATAAAAAAAAATTGCCTTCTGCTCTTCATCAGAAATATAGAATACAATTCTATATTTCTATACTTTTTAAACTTGTAAAATATCACATGACTAGATTTTATCAAACGTATGTAGAATATATTGGAAGTATAATTTGTTATTTATAGTTTTAAGCATACACCACTTGTGCATAATTTACAGTTCACACTCTTCGTACTTTGCGCCTTCTGCGTGTTGGCTGTTGCCCTCTGCAACGAGGAAACTGTGGACGTACCCAAGAACACCGCCGACCTGAAGCCCGATGACGCTTTCTACCTGCGCAGCATCTACAATCCCTACTTGACACACTGGGGATACAGGGGTCTCTACGGATCCTACATCATCTAAACAGCTTGTTGTTCTTAATTCTCTGAGATAAATGCAATAAATCAACTTCTTCAATAAGTAATGTAGTTTAAATTACTGCAAATAAGATATTTCATACATTTATAGGTACTTTACTCAAATGAGACACAACACATCATAAGACAAACGGCGTCGACGAAATATACTCTTCGTAAATAAATAAATCAGTTTACTGGGAAATAAACCTAAACGCGACTTGAAACATCTCCCAGAACAATATTAGTCATTAGTATAATGGTTCATTTCACCATTGCAATAATGACGGATATTGTTTTAGATTTTTCTGAATGAAGGAAGCATATATCATTCCTTTTCCAAGCAAATCATCGTAAACCTTAAAACTATCAACCTATTTCTATTCTACACTTCCATCCAAACTCTTGGAGTATATAGTCAATGCCAAAATTGTCTCCTATTTATGCATAACCCTTTTAAATTTGTAAATCTATTTATATCGAATTAAAAAAAACAACCAAAGAAAATAATTTAACCTTAATAATATTTAAAATTCGTACTTTTCGATTGCAGTAGCGCATTCAACACCGTTGACTTTGTGGTTCTGCTGACTTATTTGTTATTTTAGAGTCTATCTCTATATTCGTTAGACCGGTTTAACTTATATCTATACGATCGTAGATAATTTATTAAGTCATCAGGTAAATATTTTGAGTGAATGGTATTATAAGCTTGTTTGTCCGGAAAGAGAGTTTTTTCTCTACTTCTTTTTTTTAAACACTCATTGATGGATTTATTAGACACATAGCAATTTTCTTTACGCTGAAATTTCAAAATATATGCCCAAAACTGATGTACATTCTATAACAGTCATACCAACGCTCAATTGGGACATCGCTTGAAACAGTTAGTGGGATCATAAAATGGATCTTTTAGTCCTATTCTGATGATAATGGATCTTGAAGTCCTATTATATACCAAACTGTCCTCATCGGTAGTCAAAGACTGCTTTCTAAAATTGGGCTTACAGATTCATTAAATTTGTTAAATGACACGCCAAATTTATTGACGCCGACCGTTAAAGACTTGCGTCTGTTGTCGATCAAAATCTTAGCTACTATCCCTGCCGTCCTTTAGTAAATGATGTCAGTCATCGTATCTTTATCAAAATGAACTCTCTCAAGTTTCTTCAAAACTTTCTAGTAATTGAAACCAAAGCTCACATATGTCAAACCGTCTTACTGCTTTTTTTTGACTCTGGAGATACACTTTTCTTAACCATACCTTAAATCTTAGAAATTCGAAAACCTTTAAAATTTTTGCGTTACTTTCATTTTTGATTGCAGAAGATGTGAACATATTTTATAATATAAAATACGACTTATATACATGAAAGTTATAATCTACGCGATATATGTACTCTTTTACATCTTTATAATATTTCGATCCAAATTATCCAGTATTACAAACAGATGGATTTACTTATCTGCTCATGATCTAAAGCTCCACTCTGAAAATATATTGTCACCTTTCCCCAAATGTAAAACCAGTTTTTATGAAAAGTCTTTTTCTATCTAATATGCAAAACTTTTCATTATCCACCCTTAATTCCATTTTGCTCCCCTTACCTCAATCATGCAATGCAAAGATATGCTATTAATTTATGTTATTTTATGTTATCTTATATATGTATGTTATCTTGTTATTTAAATTCTTTTTTATATATATTTTTTTTCATATTTCTTGATTTGTAAAAACTGTAATAGAATGGTTTCATAAACATCTTTAACAGTTTACCACATTACAATTTTTTTCAAACTTAACCACTGTGGTCCACTAGAAGAAGTTTCCCACGTCGCAATAAGTTCACCCAATGCTTATTTAACTACGTCCATTAAATTTTGTAATAAATAAATATAAATAAATAAACAATTTTGTCTCCGGGAGGAACGACAACTTTGCACCCGCAAATTTACCCAGCAACGCCGGGTTCCAACTGCTACTTTAATAAAATATGAGATTTTTAAATGGGACATTGTCTTACAAATTGTAGACCCATAAGTCAGCTCCTATGAGTCTATGACAATATGAATTGTTATATAGGATTGCAAATAATAGTTTGTATGGGTGGAATTTATATGTTATCTCAAAAGTTTGCTAATAGATAAGCTAATAGATTTCACAAAAAGAAAAATTAAATTGTTTTTTTTTAATTCAAAAGCAGGAACAATTCAATAAAAAATCTTGTTAAAAGTATGGCGTTTAGAGGCTTGGCATTTGAAGTATATGCCATTAGCTTGCTGAGGATACTGACTTTTAAAGAGCATCATCTAACATTTCATACTATTTGTACCATTAAATAACACCGAAAAAGATTTCTAATTTAAAATGCATCCACCAATTACCAAATTAAAACATGTAGTCCAGTTGTAGAGAGTAATTTATTTAAACCGTATATGTTCATAAATAGTAATGCATATAAAGATCATGAACGTAATAACCACTAGACGTACCTTAGTTGATATATACTTTTTAAGATATTAGTGAGGGCTGTCAACAAAGCGTTCATGTTTTATCGATTAAAATTATTGTTGTTATAAACGAAATGTGAAAAATGTGAACCCACATTATAATGATATCATTGTTATTTGTCAAAAATATATCAATGCAACGTTTGTACACTTAGTATAAAAGCCCTTTTCCAATTGCAATATTAGTCAGTGCAATTGGAAAAGGGCCATTAAAGTAATTTATTATTAAAATGTAGCATCGACAGAGAAAAGCTTGTAGCTTGGGTAACTGTATTAAATGTTCATTGTTATTGATTTTAATATTTGCAAGATTCCCAAAGGACCCAAATATTTTGTATTTCATTTATTATGTTATATATCGTTTTATTTCATGTTTTATTTTACTGTTCTCATTTTTTTATAAAAGCTTACTTATATAATATACTTTCAACATAACGGAGCGGGCCTTGTAAATCAGTATTGCTTAAAACTAGGACTATGACTGATGACAAGCCGTTAATGATACCGCTGTTAAACTATGAGCTTAAGCGCACATAGTTTTCAAAATGTGATTCCCACGTATGGCATATTCATTAGTTACCTAATTTAAATAATATTAAGAATTTATTCTTTCAATAACTAAGTTCAATAGTATATTTACATTTCCAGATTTTCCAACAATTACACATTAAATTATACTTATCGCACATATTTTCAAATAAGTACTTTAGATATATGTATTCAAGTACCAATTCATTAAAATGTACTAATGATAGTATTAGGTACTAATATACTAGGAACTCTACTACTATAATATACATATCAATTTTCCCTTTTTTTCTTTACCCAGTAGGTGATTTTCTTTACTTTAATGATACTTATATTTGTATGATTTAGTTTTTCCTATACATTGAACAAATTTTATATTTACCAACCTTTCAAAATTATTCCCCTTAGGATTATGACGAAGACGATTTTTTTTTCATTTGACACATTGTGCTCATTCTTATAATTTTGATTATTCATGCAAGTGTTGGCAATTTTAAAGTTGGTAATTAATTAATTAATTATGAAAAACGGTCATTCTTACTATCTACAAAATGTCTTAAAGTGTATTCAAATCATTAATAATGATTATTTGAATTAAGTTTAAAGATAAAAAAAAACATTACAGGGAATCATTTATGGTATCGAATAATGCTTGTCAATATTTTTACAGCCGTGACAATTACGATTTAAAGCGTATGTTATTAGCCGCGTCAGACAATCTATTACAATAAAATATGTGTATTCTCTCAATATTTTTATGAAATATTAGATTATATTTTAGAATAACAAATATTCAGTTTGGCAACACAAAACTAATGACAATGTCAGTAAATAATTCATTTTTAATTTATTTAAGCGTTGGCAACACTTTAACAGCATCCGATATTGATTAGTTTTTGGAATCGTTTCTAAAAAAATATTATGTAAGGGAGAGGGTGGCAAGATGGGGTACTTAAGGTTTGAAGATCAATAAATGCAAAGTTTGCATGGTAAGATAATCGTATTTATTTTCAAATTAACTACTGTTTATTATCCTTCCAACATTTGGTGTCACTAGGAATTTTAGTTATCCATTTTAGAAAAAAACATGAAAATAAAAAAAAGTGTTTTGTCCCGCCTTGCCCCATGATGCTGGTAAGATGAGGTAGCCCCCCCGGGGTAAGATGGGGTGATGAAGATTTCAAGATAAAATGATTATTATTTAGACTGGCAGAAATTGCAGACGTGAATAGCGTCGTCATCATCATCGTCGATTCCTGCACAGCTATTATGTGCCCATTTACCATAAACTAAGCATGATATCCATCCTACAATCGAAATGGAATGCAGCTACATACAACACATACCTACATGGCGCGTCCTCCTCTTCTTCACATTCATTTTCGGATAATGAGAATCTTAGTCATCTCCGTGGTGTGTTGGGTTGAGCGCATGACCGCACACCGCGAGGACTCGGGTTCAATTCCCGGCTGCTCATCGAAGCGGGACTGGAAGAAGTCCAACCTTTGAGGCTCTGGCAACCATTTTACCATATGAGATATTCTTCATCTTATGTGGGCACGACAACAACAACAACAAACTCTTAGTCATTTCGCTGTTTTTGCTGTTCTGCTACTACTCCGTGATTTTTTATTTTGAGTTTTTGTATTAGATTTCTGCTGTGTTTTTTATCCATCTTTTCTCTTTTCTTTTTCTATTTTCTCCAGTTTTTTTCTATTCAGCGTCTCTTTTCTTCTGGGCAGTGTCTTCTAATACTTTTTGTATGGAGAAGATGTGGTAATTACTGTTTTTTCAAAGTTTTTTACTAACGCGTGAAGATTTTTCGGTAACTGAAAGTAGATAGTTATTTCGGAGAAGTCAAAGAAAAGCCACTGTCGATTTTGTCGCATGTTGCCCACACAGAGCGAGTTGTGATTTCTCTGGTTACTATCTAATTGGATTTAGAATTTTTGAAGTGACTCTAGTTCCTGGCTGAAGGGGTTTGGACTGGTTGTAGTAAATATGTTTGCTGGTCGGATCGATTTTCTTGTGATTGTGATATCTCTGGTTGTTCCTCAATGTTATCTGGTGCTGATGGAGGTGACACTGGTTCATGATTAAATATCCTCTGATACCAGTGGGAACATCCTTCCAAAAGGTCATAAACAACATCACGAATTAAAGTATCATTATCAGCTGTTTGTGTAGCCGTTGTGACTGAGATCCGTGAGGTATATATTTCCTTGAGAGAAATCAGTTGTTTGGACCGTAATAATATTGCTTTTGTCTTGAAATACTCCCGATTTGTAGAAGAATGAAATTGACCGTCGTTCAACTGGATCTCGATTGTCAAAAAACAGCTTTAATTACTTTCTAGATGGATTCTTAGGACCACGACCCTGTGTCAGTCGCGCGTTTATAGTTACGAACCATTCTAAAAAGAAAAGCTATAAAAAGCACACAAATAAAAAAATACAAACTCATTTCAAGCAAAATAAAACAAAAAATCTAATTTTGAGGTAAGACGCGGTAGTCATTACCCCTTCTTACCGTACTGTGCGATTTTTGAATAATAACATAAACAAAAAAAACTGTCGTTATTCTCAAAGAAACACAATGTTTACCTTATTATAGATTGGTTTAAGCATAAATCACAGCTCACCTTACTAGCTAGGATTACTTAATAAAACGCAGTCACATATCAAAGCCAGGAGAAATATAATATGCACTTTGGAGTAAAACAGTTTTTTCGTATTATTTCGACACGCGGGCACTTTCGAACAATAACAGCCGAGCGACTGACAGGTGTCATGGCGGCGCATCGAATGATGCATGAACGACCGTGATTGGTCAGTTTAAACCGTTAGTTTTGCGGGGTACCTTATCTTACCCGCTACCCCGTCTTACCCCCTACTACTTATAAAAAATTCTTATTATATTAATAATATAATAAATATGTTTTTATGAAGATTTTTTGTCTTGTATTGTGGTTACAAATATATTTTTTGTTCTTTCCCGAATTTCCATCGCTGAATTGTTTGGTTGTTTTTATATCCCAATAAATACCTATTTTTAAATTATATTCTCTTTCTTTCTTTGTTTAATTTCTTCTTAAAATCTTTGTTTAATGCTTTTGTGCCCGTGCGCATATACGTCTATGTTCACGAGTGCGCATTCATGGGTTTGTGTGTGCGTAGCGCGTGCGCGTGTACATGTGTTTAGCATACCCGTATTAAGCGGTGTATGTCACGTAATTTATAATTAATGTCTCCGTAATAAAGGAACACGATACGCAATAATAGCACCTTCAATTGAATTAGTTAAATGTATCTTATGTGAAATAATGTTTATTGCTATTGGAAAAAAATTGGATGCTATAAATAAGTAAACGTCCATCTCGCATAAAGTGGTTAATAGATAGGATTCTGAAGATAAAACTCGCCAGTTTTACAATCTGAGAGATTTCATTCTAAAACGTTTTTTTTATACCCGCTCTTAAAAATATATTACATCTAATACTCGTTCAACTCATGAATATTTTTCAGAATTAGGTAAACGTTGCCTGGAGTTTCGCCATTACACTAGACTACTTTTAAAACTTCATCTAAATATGTAAATATGACTGTGGGATTGTATTTATGTGGCCTCGAATTTATTTCATCTCTGGATATAGCAACGGTTATTATAAAACCTTTAACCGTTGTTATAAAATTTCTAAAATTAAAATATTTAGATTCCACCGATTTGTGTGTAAGCTACCCCAGATTACGCTTCGTAGAAGTTAATCAAATTGGATCTAAAACATTCTACAAGATAAACGAAACAATCTAGGAAACAAATATTATATGAACTGAAGATTCACTTCGTATTAAAACATTAACTTCATGGGAATGTTGAAACTTGATCTACGAAGTGCTGGAGAACAATCGCTCATAATATCGGGAATATTATATTTATATATACATATATATATATATATATATATATATATATATATATATATATATATATATGTATGTATAAAGTCTACTAGCTATTATACTTCTGAAAATATTCTATAAAATAGTATGTATAACCATAATCCAAGATCCGGCAAAATAAAAACAGAGACTTAACGTCTGGTTTGTTCCTTATTGTAACACAGAATTACTTTTTAAACTAATAAAATAGTGAGAAGCGTCATCAGTTTTTAGTTATTAAACAACAAACAACATTGACGTCATAGAAATAATTACACCGATAGATGTTGTTAGTATATCGTTATATATTAATGAAACACTATAAAAATACCCTTCAGCGTACAATACATCAACACAACAGTTTAATTTCAAAAAGAAACAACAATAAGTGATTAAATAAAACATTGGCACTATTTGTTTGTTGGTTTGGTTGTTGGCACTGTTGGGCAGCTATAATTTTATTCATCAACGATAGCTGAAAATATGGATATGGAAATCAGGAAACGCTAAACGTGGAAACTCTCTGTATGAGTTTAAAAATTGAGCACAACGTTTACAACTATTTTCGGGAACAACATATCTCTCGATAAAGCGACTTCTCTCTCGACTAAACAATTTAACATTCACTTACGAAAGGAGACGGGGAAAATGGACATAATAGTACAAAAAGAGAAAATAATTTAAAAAAAACGATATTTTTTAGAAAATAACAAAGCAAACAATTCAACGATTGGTAATCATGAATGAGCAAACAATAAAAATGCAATTCATAACCATAAGACAAACTAAAAAAATGCTACCTTTCCAAACGTCTGTGTATTATATGTAATATATAAAGAATTGTTCATCGGAAATAAAACAAATGATTTATCACTTAATTTTTATTCACTACTAAATAAAACTACTTGATATAATATTATATCTACTTTATTTAAATTCTTAACCACGATCTAGGATTCCTTGTGTGACAACGTCTTCAAGTGGGCAAATTGAGGATATATCCAATACTAGGATATATCCTAGAATTTCTACAAAATTAACGACAAATATATCCAACAAAAGATTTATAAAAACAATAAACGAAACGATTGCAAAAAAAATCAACACTATTTTTGTTTTTTTTTTTAATTTGTAATCATTGCCCAAATTAATTAGAAATTAACAGTTAATCGACAATGATATTCGTTCGATTGTTGTCAAAATGATTGCCTTTCTCCCTCGTTTTTAGATGTGGATTTTTAGACGATTTTGTCGGTCCTACGAGCTTCACGGGTTAGTATCTATAGAGGATACAACGGGACGCAATCTCCATTTTGTTTCTAATTGCTGATTGAAAGAGTTCCGTAGAAATAACATTTACAACATATTGAGAAAAACAAGCTGACTTTTCATAAAATAATATAAGATTTCTCATTAGTCTAATTGACAATTTATATAAAATTTTAATGACCTTATTGCCTTTCGTCTATTTAAGAGTATCATTATTATCCTTGCAACACATGACCCAACAATATATAAACTTTTGCCAGGATATAGCTGCAATGTCTCTAATCTGTCTGTCTGCTCTACGGAAATATCATTGCTATTTGAGTCGTAACGAATTGATTTTGATAGACTTATTTGTCTCTCATTAATCTAAGTTCTTCAGTTATGATTTTCTATTTATTCAGCTTCTAATATAATTATTCCCATAACTTACTAAAATATGCTTTTTTCATTAGCAATTTTTTTCCTTAATATTCTTTACTGTTTACACGGCAGATAAATGTAATAATTACGGTCTCAACAATTCCTAAAACCTAATATATACATCTATTAACCTAAATCTATTAAGATATACATCTATTAAGCTAAAACCTAATATCTACACCTAAATAATGTATATTTTAGGATTTGTTGAGACTAAGTATAAATTTGGCAAAATTATGAGTTGTATGACACAAAATAATTGTAGGTAAATAAATTATAATATTTTATTTTCATACGTATTAAAGAGATATTATTTTTAAAAAACGAGTGTGCTTTAGACATTCACAAAATATGAACTTTAAAATGAATTTACAGTTTTATTCACTTTAAACGTAGAATATTTAATGTATTGAACAAAATAATAATTTATAAAATTGTTCAAGAACGAAATTAAATTACAAAATAATCAAAAAATCACCATTCGCGTAACGCCAGCAAACTTGCATATATATATATATATATATATATATATATATATATATATATATATTTCATGACTGGCTATAATAGGAAGAGAGAAAGAAAATGTGCGCGCGCACTGCTCTCTCTTGCTCCTACTGTGTGATATAGACAATAGGCTTGCACTGTGTCTTAGATATACGAAACATAACTGGCTATGAGAGAAAGAGAGAAAGAAAACGTGTGCTCGCCTCTCTCTCTTGTCCCTACAGTAATACGAAATGTAACTCTCTCTCTTTCTGTCTTCACTAACTTATATCTTCCTCTCAACTTCCGTTCGCCTCGCCCGATCTCACTTTTCGTAACGCTCTCGTGACGCATTCGCTAGCTTACTCTCCAAGTCAAGCTTGCGTAAAGAAGTTTCACTTCAATAAAAAAAATGTTGTTTTAACTCTGTTTGATATTTCAAATAAAATTGATTGTTACAAAGAATTCATGATTGCGCGAAAAAAAAAGTAAAAATAAAAATAATTGTTCAATGGTAAACTTAAAAAACTATACAAAATTGCTTATATTTATTTAATTTGCTTTTCAACGATTATAGTTTTAGCTGCTCGACCATTTTCCTTCAATTTTAATGGCTTAAATTCTAAAATTGTTATAAACTCAAGCAATTGTATGATTATTGGAAACTTGTAAAACTATTGAGCCGGATTTCATACCGGAATAAAATGTTGCATAAATAAAACCGGATAATAAGAATATTCTATATGGTTTACATTACTTGCTACAGAAGTTTCACTTCTGCCATGCGCTCACGCTGGTAATGCATTGTCTTACACGGGTAACTCATACTTTTTGTTGTTTCAACTTTTATTATTTATTAATAAAGTAAAATTAATATAGTTAATTTTTCACAAGTTTTAATTCAGTACTTGTGAATAAATATTCACAAATTTGGTTTAATTCTCAATTTAATATTTTTGTCGATTTCAAGCTAACCTTATTCGAAATTGAAATAGAGAGCTATGACGAAACTTTAGAGGAAATTAGCAAAAGCCTAAATGGTGTTGGGTCCAATTGTTAAAAGAATGAAATTGACACTCTTAAATAAAAAAAATTAAAAAACTCCATAACAATTTTATTTACATCGTCAATCAGACAAATTTTGTACTTTATTATGAAAACTCAGCTTATTTTGACAATACTTTGTAGTTTCTACGGAACTCTTTGTATAAGCAAGGTGAAACAAAGTTCATTTTGTTTTTGAATGTATTCTCTATACACGCATGTAACATACTAATTCATGAAAATCGCAAGTCCGACAAGGTCGTCGAAAAAAATCACGGAGAACTTGAAAAGAGCA
Organism: Druceiella hillmani; assembly: GCA_039881145.1. NCBI lineage: Eukaryota > Metazoa > Arthropoda > Insecta > Lepidoptera > Hepialidae > Druceiella > Druceiella hillmani. The sequence continues at coordinate 109,310,151 of JAYKKI010000001.1, read as the reverse complement.
AAAAAGAGACCATTCATTTTGAATACTCGTATAAACTGTGGACGTCTGGCAACGGAATCGTGATTATTCCATAACTTAGTAGCATGCACAGTGAGCAACTGCTCATGGACGGAACTATTACGTTTGGGGACAAGGAGTATAAGTAGATATATATTGGGATAGAGATATATATATATATATATATATATATATATATATATATATATATATATATATATATATAGGACCTAGTCCCAAGCAATGATCAGAAAGGGCTGTAAATCTAACTAGAAAATATGGGGGATTGTAGTGATTTTTCAAGGTATTATAAGCAGCGAAAGAAAGTAAAAATTGCACCGATCACAAAATTCTATGCAACAGAGTCGTAACCGAAACACAAATCTCAGTTTGAAAATGGGTTTGATTATGTAAATGCTGAAGGCGTTGCAGTTTGTTATACAATCGTTCTGGAAGAACAAGATGATACACGTATCCGTAGTCCAGTCTACAGGCAATGGCAATGTTTGCCAAAAGTGAATTTTAGTTTTAAGGGAAATTGAATGTTGAAATTCTTGCAGAGAGTTTATTCTGCTAAAAACTCGACGGTTGACATCATTAACTTGGGGTTGCCAATTAAAAATTATAATTAAAGTCTTTTGTTGAATATTGAATATATTTGGCTTTAATTTTGTAGAAATGCATTATTCACAATTAAATGAAACTACGTGATGTAGTATTATTTCTACTTTCTTTAAGTTCTTTACCACGATCTAGGTTTCGTTGTATTACACATTAGCAAAGAACCTTTGCTAATAACCCACCTGAAGATGTAATACAACGAAACCTAGGTCGTGGTAAAGAACTTGAAGAAAGTAGAAATAATACTACATTACGTAGTTTCATTTAATTGTGAATAAAGTCTTGTGATTAAATAGAATTATATTTTAAATGCATATTTCTTGGCTGTGCCCAGAATATATTTAGGAAATTTTAAAATGTTAACCCAAAAATACCTAATTTTATATTACAGAAAATTTGATAAGTTAACAAGGACTGCGATATTACTTTAAGCACATGTCCCATTCTGATTTTAGAGCACGTCATTTATAGCCATCGTAATAATCCCGTCATATTTTCTGGGTGGCGGCGCCCCCCGTTACAAAATGGGCTTCTCATTTTCACGAACTCAACACCATATAATTTCGTGTTATTGTGTTTTCGTATAGCGACTCGGCCGGTATTGTTGTCATAAATAAAACTGTACTTTGACCTCGCGGCCCCGTGTAATTATAAAGCGATATTAAGTATTCTACCGTAATTACGTACGTAGGTCCGCACGGTGGCCAGTCGTGGAATCGGCTAAACGGTCGCCTCGTTACTGAAATGATGATGACGGCGCTCCATACTTCACACGCTTGCGGTATGCCCGGTAATGCTCGCGTACAGTTATTTAGATTTCTCTGCCTTGGCTGTAATCAGGCCAGTGTGCCGTGCCATCGTAACCTAATTGTCTTTTAAAATTTGGTTATCTTCACGATTTCTAAGGGAGTTACGCACAATCGCACAATGAGCAAAACTGTTTATATCCTACGTGTCTTACAAATATACAAGTTTGTATTTCATTGTTATTTACGACCTAATAATTGTTCATTACATGTATTACAATACAATACTTAGAATTAAAAGAACCTATTACTGACTTCATTTCCTTATCCCCGTTTGCAAAAGCGGAAGGAAGTATAATGTTCGTCAAGTGTATCTGCGTTATTACTCCCTCCTGCAGACTGAAGGGTTTAACAGAGTTTTATGTGCGGGAAATCTTTGGATTCATATTAGTTTGATTATCTCTACATAACTTTACTTGGAATATCATATGACGGATATTGATAAGCCAACAGTGCGAACAGACACAGAACGAGCGTAACAATAGCAAATTAGTGCGACCTTCGAAAAAAGGGCTTGGTACTTTCATACATATATAGCTGATATATAATGTATATTCTTTAATTGCATCTTCATAGCTATTTCAAGAAATTACTTAACTAAATAGTTTGAAATATGGACAATTATCTAAAAGCAAAAAACTTCAACTGTCAATATTTGTGTCTACAATGATTTTTAGAGTTTCGTATCTCAAAACTAAAAATAGATTCCTTATAATATCACTCAGTGTCCGTATGTCAGCGTATGATAGCGTGTCATAACCGTTTCTCTCAGAAACCACTAAAAATTTAGCGTTGTAATAAAGTATGTATACTAGTACGCACATGTTTCAAACATACAAAGTTATTTATTTATTTACATGGATAATTTACGGGGTCAAATTAAATACACGAAACATTTTTTTTTAAATTCCGTTTAAAAATTATTGAGAGCTAATTATAAGGCTCAAAAGTATTTTTCAAAATTTTAGATAGTTTTCTGAGATATACCACTTGCAAAATTATATCTTTCCACCCCCTCTTTTACCGAATCTACTTAACTTTTCCGCAACAACTTAACATAAATTACGAAAAAGCCGAGTTTTTACAAGGCTACGCCAAAATTGTAGGAAACCTGTAACAAGTATTCTAGATACCATGAGATATTTTTATGATTATTAAATATTTATTTCGCTAAGAAGTTCATATTAGTTATGTCTTACGATGATATCACTTTAAACGAATTAAGGACCCTTGAATCGCCAGCCAAATTTTGCGCCATTGCTCCAAAGGATACAAATCGATAAAACAATGCGTATCATGGCACAACACGGTGTTACATATGTATATATAAACGTTATACACGAGCGAGAAGCTGAAGTACTAACTATTATTCATTGATTCAGATGAACAAACGCGCTGACTAAATGAATGTAGGGCATGGCAGTGATTTCAATTGCGCTGAAATATTTGTAAGGTGTATATCGTTTACAAGAAAATTAATAAATAAATATAATACATGATATTTTGTATATGGTCTTAAGCACTTTAATTAGTCAGAAATAGTGTAACTCAACAGGAGTAGTAAGTACAACAAAAGAAGAAACCGATATTATCCTGACCCGCGATTTAGTGCATATTCATCTTAGATTAGAAATAATAATTAACAAATTGAAATCATTCAAATTGAACCTAATATTGCTATAAGTAATTTAAATCTATATACCACAAGACCGCAAATTGAAAAACTAGAGTAAGAGATAGAAGAATGCTACGGACAAAATACGTCCAGTTCCATTCAATTAATTTTGTCAATAATGTGGGAATTAAGTATTTAATTGTCATTTATAAACTGACGAAGAGACTTGTTGCTATGCATCAATGTATCTGCAAACATCTTAGCTCGGCAATTGTTTGATGGTCTAAACAAAGAAACGCTATTCACATAAACTTAGATTTTAATTAATAACCCGAATTAGAATAAGTAGGATATATTACTCCAATAAATGTAAATTGTTTATTAAAGCGCGCATATAGAATACTTTATATTTAAATTAATAGAACTCTTCTCAACAACACATCATACGTATAATTTTACAATTCCCAGGATAAAACGAAAAGCTTTATATTTGCAGATAGTTCTTATTCATCCCACCATCCACATTTTTCCCAGTGAACTTGATTCAAAAAGGTCCCTGAAGCTACTTCTAATGAATCTGTACGAGAAATTTGAATGAATATAATATTTCAAAGAATAGATCGTGTTCTGAAATATAAATCTCATCAAAAACTTTATTGCAAAAAGGCGAAGTTACTCTTCAAAAGGTTATTCGTAAAGAGATAAAACCAGCCAAGTTCTTGTAGAAATTTGCTGGAGAAATATTGATGACTCAATTAAAGCTTTGAGTCTATATTAATTAAATATTATATCTCACGCGCATCCATTAATTGTCTCATCACAACTTTGAACTTGGCCACGGTGGATATTCAAATATTTTTCAGTTATGCAAAGGAAACAATAGTGGTTCTATAGATTCTTTTATACCGAGCAAAATTATGGAGGGATTAAAGTTTATTTGTAACATTCCATATGTTAAAAGCCAAACGTCCATAATTTGTTGGATATAATTAATAGAGATATCAAAATAGCTGCGAAGTGCTTCAGATAAAGGATGCATTGTCCAGAAGTACGTCTAGGAACTTAATAGTGAACACCGATTTATCTAAATATTTGTATAAATTTTAGCGGTTTACAAAACGTACTCAAACCTCCGGAAATACTATGCTTGTTTTATTCCTTGATTACTTTTTTGCTAATATTGTTAAAGAATCTTATTTATGAATTCCATTCCGATCGCTTCTGTAATTAACTTATAATCAATTACTAAAATCCAAACCGTTACTCAGTGCTTTAATAATTACATCTTCCCTATTGCATAGAGTGATATTCGTTATTTATTAATAAAAATGTTGACCTAAAGGAATTCACCGGATGATTACAACGACTCGTTTTGATAAGTAACTGTCATTATACCCGTAAGAATCGTTAAATATAATAACTGTATTCATTTCATATTTGAATTTGTGTATTTCCTTGAGTTTAAGATATTTCACTTGTTTATTCAAAGTCATTATATTCTGACCGGACTCAAATATATCAGTATTTTATAAAATTTGAAACAAATTTTATTTTTAATAATTTTTTTATGAATGCATTCAATTCATTTAGGGGTAACTTTTTCATTTTGGGGTATCCGTGATATTAATTTTATTTTTGTATTTAAAAACTTGCTCAGAAAACTTGCCGCACATTTTATATAAAAAACGTTAAGTAAATTGTTAAGTCCTTATAGAACTTGCACTATGACAGTTCCCTAAAATTTAGGCACACGTAAATATTTGAGGGTACTTTTGTTTTTTATTAAACTTTTCAGAAACATTACTATTATTTTTTTACCATATGTGTGCATTATTAAGCTTTTAATAAATATTACCATTATCTTTTCATCATGTAACTAACTGCATGTATGATTTTTATTAAACTTTTCAAATTCATGATCTTTATAAAACTTTTCACAAATATTACTGGAATTTTTCGCCATGTTATTGCGGCTGTGAATTTTTGTATTACATATTAAAATAATATATATTAAAAGAACGATTTATTAAAAAAGAATAAAGAAAGAATTATATATTAAAAGTTTAATAATGCATTTATGCATTATTAAGCTTTTAATATATATTACTATTACTTTTTCACCATATAATTAATTGCATGCATGATTTTATTAAACTTTACAAAATTCGTAACCTTTATAAAACTTTTCACAAATATTACTTTTATTTTTTACCATGTAATTTCAGGTATGAATTTTTATTAAGCTTTTCACAAATATTTATTAAGGTTTAGAATCATTGCTACAATCTTCCGATAATCTATGAATAAACTACCAGTGACACTATTTTTAATCAAAATTATGATTTTATGAGACATATGATATAAAATTATGAGGCATATTTTTATTTTCAACATTATAAACATTACTATTTTTACAGAAATTGTTATTGAAGTAACGAACAAAAATTTCTGTAAAAATAGTTTTGGATTCATTATAACTTTCACTCTCAAATGGTACATGACACATGATGTGTGAAGATAAAAAAAATCTGGAAATATTTCACTGGTCTCCTCTCACACACTTCAGTGCCAAATTTAAACTTCTTACCGTCAAGCGGTTTCTGAGAAAAATAACTTTTTCAACGAAATCTCTAGAAGTATTACTGGAATTATTTAAAAAAAATTTTTGGACTCTTATAAACCCATAGATAAAATTAAAAATAAAGAAAATTCGGTCACTTTATTATACACTTAGGAAAATTAAATTTTTGTCTACGTATGTACTATACTTAGAAGTATTAGTACATAATATCTGACAAATGGTGAACGCAAATTCCCCCAAGCCAATGTGAAACTAATAATTGAATCTGACCTCGCATCAAAGGCGTGTTTGTCTATAGTTTGGTCTGACAGACTCGCTTTTAATCAAATATATTCATTGTATTAAGTTATTTACTGGACTACAGCTAATTCAAAATGAAGGGCTAGGAGCCACCTTCTCTTTAGATTTATATGTCTAAATATATTTTTCTTCTAATAATATGAAACTGATAAGTGAAATATCGGTTAATTCGTCATAATCATATCAATAGCGATAAAGTTATATATACTTACTTGAGACTTAGTCGAGACTTGGCTTTCCAAAAATGCTAATAAATATAAAATGACAATTTCTTAAATAAACAGTTAGTTTTATGTAAAGTAAAAGATAATTAATAAAAAAAAATAGAATCCCTAGATTCTCACAATTTGTGAAAGTGCACACAGGCATTTATTTATTCAAAACGTCAATATAATTTAAATAAAAAAACATTATGATATAAGATGCAGATGAAAATAAAAAAGGAGAAAAATAAATAAGAAATGAAAAAAAAATTTATTCACAAAATAAATTATTATCCAAATGTGATTGGAAATTAAATTAACGAAGGTACTTGTAGACAAAAAGATTAAAGATTATAAAAGGTAGATGTTTACCTGGAAAATTTTGAAACGAAGCTGAATTTCCCTTTATAATATCCACTCGATTTTGTAATATTAAGGTTACACAGAAAACAACTTTTCATGGAAACCAATGATAATATATAATTTGAGTTAATAAGTTTCCAGAATGTAACCCAAGCCTGTCAGCGAACAAGTCCTTGAATCTGTTTAAACCGAGGTAATTTAGATTATGAATTTAATGCTCAAAAGATAATATTACCGAAAAGATAATTATATAGTTTAAATTACGAGTATAATGCTATGAAATATCGAAGAGAATCAAGCGTATAGATATTTTCCTTATCTGTATTTAGAAATATGGGTGCTTTGTTCAGCGTACTCAATTGATATCAGGTTTAAGTTTTTTTAAATTTTCTTAATATAGTAGTATATTTTCTTAGAATATAAATCGGTTGTAGAAATTTTTTAAATATTCCGGTTTCTTTCAATTTTCAACGGAAATACAACAAGCGTACATCTCCACAGTTAAGCAAAGGTGTTTTCGATTTAAGTTTTGTATTTATAGGTGTGTACAATATGGCATTTTTGAATAAATTTAAATAAAATGATATTTCTTTTAGCAAGAAAAGAACTAGACTACTTCTTCTTGCTTGTCTTCTTCATTTTGCGAAGGTTGTGTCAATGAAAGGCATTCGTTGCTTTATTTACAAGCTTACTCCACTTTGTCCGGTTTTCAGCTTTCCTCAGAATGGTTATCACAGGAAGCTCAATAATAGCGGTTACTTTGTCACATCAAATTTGATCTGCCGCCAGGTCTCTTTCCTTCTACCTTGCCTACCACAACCAATTTGTCGGGGTTATCTCGTTACCGGCGAGCTACGTAACCAAATTAACTGAGAATCCTTTGGTAACAGATCATCAGAAATCTAGTTTTGATGTTTAACTACTAAAGGATATATTGCTACAACCGTCATAGATATTTTTTGCTGTCAACTCAAATATTAGAAGCGGTGAATAATTGCGTAAAGAATGTAAATACATAGGTATTCCTTTAAACCTCTTTAACGCAGATTATAAAATGGAGGTTTCCAAATGTTTCTTCATCGTCCATACGATAAAATTTAATTTATGACGAAATTTTCTTCTCGCCAGTAAATCAAAGCAAATTATAATTTTAACTTATCTACGTTTAATTTTACAAATTCCATTATGGCAATGCTTTATAAATTGACTTTATGTGTACAATTAGGAAGAAGAAATCTAATTTTAATTACTTTATAATTTTAAAATATTACAAAGCCTCACCCTCACCTTAACAAAGTTTTCGAAATCCAGTAATTACGGTCATTTCAAACTATTTTAACCAATATTTCCAGAGAAATTTTAATATTGTTTTCTATAGCTCAATTGGTATAAAATTGAAGTTTACTTTAGCCAAAGAGAAAACTCATTTCTAAATTTGTTTATTTCAAGTTCTAGATATAAAGTATTATATCGACTTTTGCAAATTTAGAAAAAAATAATATGAATTAAATATAGAACTATTCTAACATAATTGTACTTATTTTCTCTTATTCGAATATGGAAAATTAATTTTTGCCTTTGATAAATCCATAAAGACCATGGTATGTTTGTTTGTTGAGGGTATATACTTTTCACATGACGGAAACAATCATCCACTACATAAAAAAGGGCATTTAAGTCATTTTAAAGTACCGAACTGTATCGTACTTAATTAATCTAACTTCATAAACACTATACTGCCAGTGGTTTGCGTGCTACGGTTTAAGAACTGCTGCTTTAAAATAATAAACATATTTACAACTTATACTACCGTGATATACACCCTTGAGGATAAATTACTGCCATGGTACACACCTCTGAGGAGAAATAATGATGTAACGTATTAACAATATATTATATTCCGTAAGGTTCTTTCCTCTGAATAAGACATTCATCAAAACGTAATTTTTTCAAAAAAATAGTACAATTTGATAAATGATATCATTTTTTTGAAATGTTTTAGTACCATTGGATAAAATAAGATATTCGTCAAATGGTACCAAAATAAATTAACCGTCTTTAAATCATTCATAATTTTGTAGAACGAAACAGACTCAGTTATAGAAAAGTAGATTTATGTTGACCGCGATGGGTCTATGGGACTAACACCATTTGTCTGGTAGTATGGTAAGTGTACATTTCTAACTAATAAAAACTGATAACACAAACTAATTCTCAGCTACCTTTAACCAAATTTGACATTCATTTGTAAAAATATTAATACTAATCATAAAAGTAATCCTGAGTAAGTAAATATTTTAATTGGCTCAATATCAAACCAACTTAAATAAATCAAATTCTCTTTAAAAGCTTAACCAATATTTGCCGAAAACATGTTTCCTACGAAAAGGATCAAATTTTGGCTTTTGTTGTTTTAATTACAAAAAACGCAGCAAGCACCGCAGCGTAATAAATCTCATATTGATTTCTAAATCCACAACGCCACAGTCCAGAAGTTTATGTTTGGCTACGTATAATTATTAACAAAAAAACCAATGGTTTTTTCGATATGTTTGCGCAATGTCCATTATTTCATATGCAATTATTTATTCGACGTATGCTTTATAAACTCGTAGTGTAATTAAAGAACTTTATTACTTACCCAAGGTGAGTACGTGACAAACGTATCAGAGAACTTCACGCCGGATATATTTCGATTGCTCCGAAAAATTACCCAGCAAATGCAATCGGAAAATATCGGCATTTCGAATTTCGAATTTTGGTTTTACTTCTTTTCTTTGTGCTATGTTTCCTCTGTGGGTAATAATGGGTATGTAGTTATATGTGTGTTATATGTATGTATTAAAAATAATTATTAATATAAATATATGTAATACATAAATATACATATATATATATATATATATATATATATATATATATATATATATATATATATATATATATAGTATATATACGTGCATGTGTTTGTGTACGTATGCGTGTATGTATATATGTGTATATATCTATGCATGAGTATATATTTGTTCGTCAACAGGTCCTAGCTCTAAACCGGCCGTAACGGTGATGCCTATAGGATAACTGCACAAGCCGAGCTAGTTACCTTTTTGTGGATAAAATATTAACAAATTTTAAGTTAAGGCGTGTGACTTAATTTTTAATTTTTATTTTGTCATCAGCTTTAAGAAAATTTCTGTACATGTATATTGTTTTACCTGTTGTATTTTATATCTAAAAATAAATGATATTATTATTATGATTATTATTATTTTTGTTATTAAATACAGTTACGTCCAGAAGCAAAAACCTTGAGACTCGCGTGTATGCATCCCGGTGTTGTGGAAAAATAAAATATTACGTATAACCCAAAACCTTTCACCGTATTCTTTGCATTTTCACATCTGTACACGCAACGAACAGAAAAAGAAAATTTAATTTTGTTTTTGAACTAAAGAAGAAGTAAGACAACATTTTTCTCGTGAAAATTGTGCGGTTAATTTAAATTCAGTAAAATCGCCAAATTAATTGAATTTAGTTTTAGAGCAGCATTTATAATGTTTAATTACATGAAAAAAGTTAACGATATAGCTACACTACATGTAATCTCACACAAAATACGAAGAATTTATATACATGTGTTTTATGTGATTCTTAATCTTATAAAAAAAACTCTCACCATGCCTTGACCTTGCTCTTAGGAATACCAGCGATTTGCTTTTATTTTAAATGAGAAGTATCTTAATGAGATTTTTGCTAAGAAAATGTGGGAGCGGCATTATTTAGTTAATAAATTAAATAAAATTGTTGACTCCATTTTTAACAAATCGAATTTTTAATTTTTTTAAATGATACCTGACTTTTAAAGTCAGAAAAATTTTTTAAAACGGCTAGAGATTCGTTAAAATCTACTAAATACCAAATTTCATCCAGATATGTTTATTACATTGGACACTTGATCAGTGGACACCCACATACTCACGCACAAAAAATAAGCGCACGCACACAAATATGTACACCCGCACAAAACACGAACAGACACTCTCGGACACATGCACGCACTCACACACATCCGCACGCACGCAACGTTGCACAATGCACACAACTATGCTAAATGCGTAATTGTTCTCAATACAATTAATAAACTTTTGAAAGCAATATAGACTATATATATTTGTCCATAAAATACATGTTTAACAGCTTTTGTTAAAATCACATTTACGACTCGATGCTAATACGTGGGTGATGTCTTCTCGTAAAATATGAAAAAAAATTAGAGAAGGTAGCCAAATTCTCATAAACAACATCTAAAATCAGTATGACACGATCTCTGGCCAATTTAAATTATGATACACGTCCATCGCGATTACATCGATCAAATGTTGCCACTCCAATAATTACCCAGCGCTATGAATATTAATGACTAGTTATGTAATGCTGATACGTACGAGTATACACATAAATAAAAATTAATATCAGTGTTGATTAGTATTTCGCGGTAAGAGAAACTAATTAAATCGTAGTTATTACGGTACTTACTCATATTAAAAACGCAGTAATTTTAAAATAATATTCAATCAACAATTATTAATGAGAAGGACTTTCTAAAGTTTTAAATTAATATTAATTAAATAAAATAAAATCTCCAACAAAAATAGGCATCTTAAAAAGTAATATAGTATGAAGTTATAATGAATTATTCGTTGTCAGAAAAAAGTTTGACACACACGAACAAATTAGCGTTTGAGAAAGCAAATAGCGTTTGACAAAGAAAAATAGACAAGAAATAACACGAGCAAGCAGAATTAAATTAAAAATATAATTCTTAACTTCACCAGTCAGAATATCGTAAGATTTTGTTGCTCGGATTCATTGTGAAGAAAATAATAATAAGGTTTAACAGTTTAGGAGGAACAAATAATGTGCATTAATTTAGAACAGAAAAATGCAACACCATTTAGTTGAGTTGCAATAAAAACTTGATTAGTTTTTAAACTTTTGTCCATTTACAAATTTGTGCTAGATTTTAATTATTATATATAAACTATTTTTCTAGTGAAATTTTAAATTTCATCCCTATCGGAAAAGAAATGTTCTAGTGAGTCTACGAATTTCGCAACATCCCTTATATTTAATGTATACGGAAATCCGTAATGAGCTGAAATCTCAAATTGTATTCTTTATATATAATAATGGTTGCTACTTTAATCTTTCAAATAAAAAGATTAAAGTAGCAACCATTATTTATTAATATATTCCAGAAGGAACTAACGGAGCAAAAATGATAATCAATCGGATGTGAAATATAATTAATTACGTTATATTAAACTCAATTGAAACTTGAGACTACTCATAAATAATTTGTTACAACTTTAATGAAAGTCCCCGGCAGGTATCGTTTACAATAATAAACTCATAATTACATTGTATTCTATTACAGGTATCATGTTTTAAAAAACCAAAGCAATTTTATTTTTAGTTATTTATTTAAAATCATTCTTTTCCAGCAGTAAATTTTCACATTATTCTCTTAGATCAAGATGGATGCGTGTCCGAAGCCCAATGTTCTGTATCCCCAGTAGATGTGGGGATTGTAGATGTTGCGCAGGTACAAAGCGTCTTCGGGCTCCAGGTCAGCGGTGTTCTTGGCCTCGACAGCCTCTTCGGGGTTGCAGAGGACCATAGCCAACATGCAGAGGGCGCACAGAACGAAAAGTTGGAACTGAAATAAATTTTTAAAGTTATCCTCATTACAAATCATGTTATTAGTGTTTACAGTTTTTTTACTTGATTTACACGATCTCGAATTTTTCATTTAACTTGGATCTTAAAAGTGTAAAATAACTTTAATTTACATAACTAATACATACAAAAATACAAAAATAATACAACTCGCTTTCAGACATTACGTCCAAACTTAACAGACTCAAAATGTCGTACATCTCAAACTAGCAAAACCTGTATTATGTAATTTAAAATTTAATGAATCCAAGGCGAGAAGGACTTATATATATATATAAATATATATAAATATATATATATATATATATATATATATATATATATATATATATATATTTATATATATATTACCTAAACACAGCAACCATATTACATATTTATATAGTGGTTATTAGGTGGAACATTTGAACAACGCTGAGTCTATGTTAATCGTGCAACGAAAATGGAAGACATTTATTTTATTAAATATAAAGTATATTAAATTTAATAAACTGACAAACAACATAATATAAAAAATAGGAACATTGAAAAAAACCTATTAATAACAAACAATTCAAACAAAATTAAACGAATGAATTACATATTTTTATTTACTGTGAAAACATTTTTCGAAGTTTGTTATTATTTATGAAAAACGCGCTGAGTAAAATAACATGAACATGAGACGGTGGGGTAGATTGGGGAACGGTGAAGTGCGCAATGAAAATAAACAAAAGTGGCCAATTTAGAAATATAATATTACGTGAAATGATAAAACAACGTAATAACATTTAATTACCTTCATTGTGTTGGTTGTTGTCGACGGTGATGGTAGACAGAATGAGGTCTTTTAAAATGATATCATTTTTATATTACTTTAATAATGACCAAACACAGTTTCGACTAGTTTTTCTACTTCATTTGTGGTCATGATCAGCTAATTAGAGAGAGGAAATAACGATTTTGGTGAAATGAGTAATTTGAGTAATTAAATTGAAAAATTGGGAAAATATAATCTGATAGTAATAAATGTAACTATATATATATATATATATATATATATATATATATATATATATATATATACACATGAATACTTATTTATCTCATACGCGATGATTTCACTGTCTCCATATTCACGGTTATCAAAGCATCGGGACTATTGCAGGTTCACGATCAAACTTTTTTTGTCTCTTGCTTAAAAAATTAGTGTAAAATTAAGTTAATATTTAAATAAGGGATGTAATTGAGACGTTACGTTAACGTTACGTGGCATGAAATAATGACGTCACCATCTTAATTATCTCTAAGCTAGAGCCTTTACAGTGTAGTCGGTAGTCTTTGAGCGCTACATATTTCATTAATATTGCCTTTGGAATTAATTATATTTTATAAGTTTCTTACATACGTAGTTAATACTGCAGTACATTTGTTTATATGTTATTTTTATGTGTACACCATATTTAAACTTTAAAACAGATGTGAATAACTGACGTAAACAATACAGTGAAGAATAAATTGGAAATTATTTAATTAATCAATACAAACCAATTTAAATTACTGGATGACTGTGTTCAATAATATATATTTTCCTTATCTTCTCGTACATCAGTTTTTTTCAAGTTCCCATATTAATTAAATTTTTTTAATCAAAGTAAATTAAATTGAAAATACTCATCAAAACTTATTTTCGAAATTTTTTCAAAATTTTCATATATTTTCCATTAGAAATGGTAGAACAGGAAGTCGTATTTTGTAAACATGACTAAAAATGAATAGCTGTAAACAGAATCTAAATTTCATTTTAAAACACCTTTCTAATCATTCCCCACACAATGGGTCACACTAATTGTTTTCTAATTTCTTAATAAGGCCAGATACCATACAAATTACAGAAACGAAATTCTACTACGTATTAATTGAAATTTGTATCTGTTGCACAGACTTACAAAATTTCATATACATAGGTCTGAAACTATACAAACTGAAAGGATGTGACAGACAGAATGGAAACACACAAGAACATGACGAAATTACTAATTATTCCGTGTTTGATCAGGGAACCTAAAAATAGAATTCTAAATCTTAATAAGATCATTACGTGCCCCTTCGTCTATCCATCTATCACATCCATTTTTCAGAAGCCTCCTGCAGTAGAAACTTGACATAGTTATGAGATATATCTCAGTAGTTATACTCAAAAATATTTATAAGAAAATTTTATAGGGAACAAAGTACACATTTTTTTTACTTTGGTATATTGCATGATAAATTAGAGAGAAAGAGAGAGCAAATAATACAAATTCTATAATTTTTCTTCTCAGAATTTTATGTTAAATATTGTTGAAAATGCAGAGAAAAAGAATTATGGAAAAAAACAGCGGTACTAGAAATTTGCCTTAAGTTTACCGGTAAATAGAAAGCAAATTGTATATGTAATAGAAAGCAAATAATAGGTGCGTGGAGTACTCGTGCTTAGAGAAAGAGAGAGGAAGTAAATAATAAGATTTCCACAACTATCGTTTTAAGATTTTTATTTAAAATAATTAGAGGGATATTGTTGAAAATGCAGACAAAGAATTATGAGAAAAATAGCATTACTAAAAATTTACCTTAAATTTAACGGTAAATAGAGAGCGAATAGTAGATTTAAGAAAAAGCAAATAATAAGAGCATGGAATACTTACAAAAATAGGAAATAATAAGAATTTCACAACTATTTTTTTAAGAATTTCATGTTATATAATTATAGAGATATTGTTGGAAATGTAAACAAAGAATTATGGAAAATACAGCGTTACTTGAAATTTGCCTTAAGTTTACCGGTAAATAGAGAGCAAATAGTAGATCTAAGAAAAAACAAACAATAACAGCGTGGAATACTTACAGCGAGAGCAAATGATAATAATTCCACAACTATTTATTTAAGAATTTTACATGAAATAGTTATAGAGATATTGTAGGAAATGCAGAAACAGAATTATGGAAAATAAAGCGTTACTTGAAATTTGCCTTGAGTTTACCGGTAAATAGACAGCAAATAGTAAATATAATAGAAAGTAAATATTAAGAATTCCACAAATATTCGTTTAAGAATTTTATGTAAGATAATTATAAAGATATTATTGAAGGGAGACAATGAATTATGGAAAAAACAGCGTTACTAGAAATTTACTTTAAGATTAAATAATAGCTACTATTCTAAATGATCTAGTTTTTGATAAATTCACACTATTTTAACACCTGCGAAAGAGATGTTAGGCAATATGCATAATGAAAAATAACATACGTACGTAACCTTCATAGTGCGAGTTCTGCTCATACTTGACATATTAAATATAAAGTATATTAAATTTAATAAACCGATAAATAACATAATATGAAAAATAGGAACATTAAAAAAACCTATTAATAACAAACAATTCAAAAAAAATTAAACGAATGAAATATATATTTTTATTTGAAATATATATTTAATTTGAAATATATATATTTAATTTGACAGTGTTATGCATCGATATAGACAACGTCATTAATATTATCGATTTTCTTCACCTGCACATACAAACAGACAGAAAGGCTAAAATTTCAAAAGCGATCAATTCTACTTTCTGTAATTTGACCCTCTGAAGATGAAAATTTCAACAATTTTATTACTTTTACCGTTGTAGTTTAAGTAATATTTGCCTTATAGGGCTCTATGCCTTCCTTACAATTTTATTATAACGAATAGGTATAAGGCAGATTAATACTTATGCCGACAAAGTCCCTTTGATCTGCCTTGCGTTAGAGACATTAGCGAAACATTTCCAACGTTAATTGTATTTACTTCAGGCTAATGTCATAATAAACCAAAACATCCGTTAATATCTCCTGTGAGAAATTCACGGCTTAGTAAACCAATTTGGGAGCAGCCGAGCGCGAGTAGTCGGTTAATTGTTCGATTATTTCGCTCGTTTTCGTCGCCAGGGTCGTGTTCACGAGGACCGTTTAATGTTATGAACAGCCTGTACAGACGGTTGCTCTGTGTTAACGGTTGTAGAGGCAACCACTCTATATATATATTCCATTATTTTACCTAACGACACTAGTGGAAAAATTGTATATTTTTCTCATATTAGTTTATATAATACTAAAACCAACGAAATGTCTATGAAAATTTCAATTAAAATTGATTTAATAATCTTTATTTTAGATTATTTAGTTAATTACGTTGCGGTCGTAATAAGATACACTTTTCTCTTTCTGTTTAATTTTTTATGTATTATGTAATATTTCAGTCTTTTTCCCTACATGCTATTACATACAATAATGAAAATCCCATACAATTTTTTTAGTAATATTATGTGATGTAAATACAACCCAATATATTATTTCAATAAATTTGTTAAATACGAGGGCACTACGAGCGATATGTACATACTTAGGTACATGTAAATATTTATAAGTATATCGCATTTTTATTTAACTATTTACGAATATTAATATCATGTTTATCATGTAAATATATTGTCTATTACATAATAAACAAGGTACATAAAACCATGATTTTTTATATAATTAGTATTACAATTTTCAAGTAAATTTTAGGTTAATTTCTAATAACGCCGTTTGATCATTTTCTCTTAGCTTGTTGGGAGGGGGGGTGTCGTGTATTTATGAATATTTTAAATATTTCTAGAACTATCTTATATGAAAGTAACTTTCGACTTTTATTCCACACAATATAAGAAATTTAAAAAAAGGAATTCAGAGTTTTCATGAAAAGTTTTTTCTGCGAAATACGACTGTGGCAGACGATAGACACGTGAGTAATGTTATAAGAGCTTAATTTTTTTTCTAAGGTACGGAACACTAAAAATTATCCATATTTCATATTCTTATCCAATATTTAAATAATAAAACAATGAAGTCATCATACAAATATGTTCAGTAGTATCTACGTCACACGCTTGGAAACAAATCTATGAACAAACAAATGGACAAACATATTAAAGGCTAGTTTTTCTTTATAGTTTACTTCGAACTTTTATAACAAGGCTTTTATATTATAAATCATTTAAACTATGATTTATAATTGGCAATTTTGTACCCTTTTTATGGTTCTGTACAGCTCTGTACTGTTTTCATGTTTGAATGTACGTTCCTTAGTGTTTTTTTTTCTGAATAAATACAGCTTGTTAATTCTGAAAAACACCTTCGTGCAGACAGATATAGTGTATCTTTTCTGTATTGATTTAGTAATATAAATTAATAAAAAAATTAGGGAAATAAATAAATTTAGAAAAATTATTAAGAATATTTTTCGACAATTGATTAATTCTTATAACCGTTATAAAAATTATTTTGTTTTATTAATTTTTGTTTTATTTAATTCATTTAGAGAAATTTGAATATATTTAGTCCGAATTCAAAGTTGATTTTTTTTTATTTTTCAACAATTCGGAAAATATGAAAATTCATTTATTGTAATAAATGTACAATTCCTTCCTGTTTATAATTTTTATTTCGTAAAAACCTGTACTTTATTCCTTTCTTTAGTGGTCATAGCTTGTGTACAATCATCTGATAAAATAGTTCAATCAGGTATGTATACCGTATGGCTAGAGGCCGAATTGTGGATGGAGCGGATGACTTCATTTTGTCCTCTTCCCTCAACGATCGATATCTATAAGTATAGGCCATACTTTGGAATATAGAGTGGAAAAAAAATATGGTAAACGTAGTATTTGAAATAATATAAAAATGAAATTATTTTACAAATGAATCCAAAAGCAATAAACTTTAGTGAGCTTTAGCAATCATTATTACTTTTGCATTAAGTCTAAAAAAACATAGTGTGGGTCTATTATTCATAAAGGTGGTTCTAAACTGAGTGGAAAATATTAAGGAACTATATGAAAATTGAGAATTTTCTGAAAAATCACCGTCAAACTTATGATTCCATGGAAAATAAATTACATTTTTTTCCAGAAACCTGCTTTAAATATACGCAGAATCATCTTTTCGAATAATAGACTCGTTTTTTGTTATACCTGTTTGAATAAAATTACATATTTCAAAACTATTAAAAGCGCTAGAATATTTTAAGTAAGTAGTCTGTAAAACTCAGTGGACTTGAGAATCGTTAAAAGGGAAAAGATTATTCTTAATTTAATCTACGCAAGTCTGAGTACTAAAAAAATTCTTTACAAAATTATATAAATATGCTCTATACAATTAGACAATTACTTCATACAAGCCCAAGGCTACGGGTCGCATGTTGTGTCATGTTAATTGGAAAAACCCACCGACTGATTTCCACCGACACCACCTTACTGCATAATTGGAATTGTGTTTGAATGCATTTAGCAGTAATTGCTGTACATGTAACTACGTTAGCTTGGCTTAGCGGGCGCATGCCATATGTCTGGGATCAAATTTGGCGCGACGCCAGCACTAGAGACGGCTTGTTGTATTTCAGTAACACACGAATGTGTCTCTAGGGTATTACGTATATAAAACGGCGATAGCGATTTTCATTTAATTGCTTGCGATGATAGTGAGTTACCAGCAGATATGTATATAGTTTTCCATTCAAGGTGTTCTATATACACAGTGTTCAATAAAATTTAAGTATCTGTCTGTGATTTTAGAATTGCCAGCCCGTAACTACATCTTCCATTTGGACATTGGATTATTAAAACAAATTTAATGTTAAAAAAATTAGTTTACCTTCTCTCTCTCTGTCTGTACGAATGAATTTAACTCGAATACGAAATGTTTCTTTCGGAATCTGCATGGTATTGTATCGTCGCACATTTTAAGCAAACTAAAGTACCGTAGCTCTCACAAAAAATATTTTTCTATTGCAAAATAGGAAAAGACCTTTCCTTGTATTTCTGAAAAGATCCTCATTCTTCGCACTCAATAACTTCATGTGCTTAGGTGACGTTGCTTTTTTTTGGCATATCAGTCTTTAGACATATACCAATATTCCCCATTATCTCACGATATTCAAATACTCAATTATATCACGGCTAGAAAGCGATTTATTTTAGATGGGTGAAAAACCGTTAAAACGTCTTATGCCTGTCTGTTATAGTATAACAGACAGACATAAGACTATTGCAAATATTACATAATGATTAGGTATAAGTAATATCATCAAATAAGACTACTGAAATGCACAATTCCTTAATTGTCATATTTTCGAAATATTAACGATTTATTTGCATTGAGTAGACTCAATTAAATTTGTACAATTCATCATTGAGGAGACTCAATTAAATTTGTATCTTTATTGTATCATTGAGTAGACTCAATTAAATTTGTACAATGCATCATTCAGTAGACTCAATTAAATTTGTAAAATGCATCTTTGAGTAGACTCAATTAAATTTGTACAATGCATCATTGAGTAGACTCAATTATATTTGTACAATGCATCATTGAGTAGACTCAATTAAATTTGTACAATGCATCATTGAGTAGACTCAATTAAATTTGTACAATGCATCATTGAGTAGACTCAATTAAATTTGTACAATGCATCATTGAGTAGACTCAATTAAATTTGTACAATACATCATGGATAGACCCAATTAAATTTGTACAATGCATCATTGGGTAGACTCAATTAAATTTGTACAATACATCATTGAGTAGACTCAATTAAATTTGTACAATGCTGTATTGAGTAGACTCAATTAAATTTGTATCTTTATTGTATCATTGAGTAGACTCAATTAAATTTGTACAATGCATCATTGAGTAGACTCAATTAAATTTGTATCTTTATTGTATCATTGAGTAGACTCAATTAAATGTGATGTAAATGTACAATGCATCATTACGCTTGGAGAAAAAATAACATATATTGTAAAGTATTCATATTTCATTAAAGAAAATAAATTCAGTAGCTATCGAAATCAACATTTATATAAAAAATAGCGATCAATTTAGACTTAATAAAGACTAAAATAAAAATTGTGGCAAAACACCAACAATTGTGTAAAATATTGTGTCTATACTATTCAGCTGTACAGCATAAAGGCGACAAAGTAAAATTCGAAATTGTGGAGATCCATTTACTCTCTTGGTACTTCGAAATTGTAAAAAATGTCAAACTCCTGACATTCTAATAACATTTTTAAGCTTTATAGCATTTTATATATATATATATATATATATATATATATATATATATATATATATATACATATATATATATATATATATATATATATATACACACACATATATATATATATATATATATATATATATATATATATATACTATGTAACGTAATGCTGTACTTTTAAATTGAGTTATAACAAAACGCATACAAGCTAAAAATATATTGAATATCTAGAATAGAACTAACAGTATGCTGAATATCTACGTGAAAAGGATTATTGAAATTCCTTTATATAAAAAGTTTATCGATACTGCACAAAAATGTAAAAACGGCAGCCAAGTTAGCAGTTATACCAAATTCAGTTTTCGCATAATTCTTCTAATGATCAACAATTAATGTTTGGCAATAATATCGTTCATTTAATAGAATAAAGAATAACATATCTATGGAGAAATGCTAAATTTCCAGTACTAAGCTCGTAACGAAGCTTGGGCTCGTTACGCGCCTGCGAGGTCTTAACGAGACTGCGAGGTCTTAACGAACCTGCGAGGTCTTAAGGAGCCTGCGAGGTCTTAACGAGCTTGTGAGGTCTTAACGAACCTGCGAGGTCTTAAGGAGCCTGCGAGGTCTTAACGAGCCTGCGAGGTCTTAACGAGCTTGCGAGGTCTTAAAGAGCCTGTGAGGTCTTAACGTGACTGCTAGGTCTTAACGAGCCTGCGAGGTCTTAAAGAGCCTACGAAGTCTTAATGCGATCTCGAGTACTAGGCTCGTATACCACCGCTTCATTGAGTCTGAAACCCGAAACAATCATTCTTGCCGCTTCAATCCTACGCTTCTTAATTAACAACGTTTTAGAAGAAAAAAATGCTATCATACCTATCGGAATATCGTACTTCACCGACAGAATAATTATTTCGTTTATTTCACAGACTTTCTGCGCTAAATAGACCTACTAATTACTTAAAAAATATTTTTTTTTAAGTTAAGATCTAATTGCCTATATCATGTATATATATATATATATATATATATATATATATATATATGATATATATATATACATATATATATATATATATATATATATATATATACATATATATATATATATATATATAAATATTTATGAAGTATAACATAACGCGTCAAGGTATGCGCGTACAAGAAACTAAGAAGCGGAAATGTAGAAAAGTTAAAACGTCTCTTGTGTTTAATCTTCGGGTTAAACCAATCTCTTCGAGGTCAACGCGCTGCCTACATTATTTGTGGTATAAATAATTTTAAAGACAAATTTTATTACCACTTAATGGCGGAATAAGTCCGCCAAAAGAGCATCACATCCTTGATCTTTCGGATGTGTCAATTTCACGAGAGCTCGCATACCACCGCTTCATTGAGTCTCAAGCCCGAAGCAATAGTTCAAACCGCTTCTACATTTGTGTATTCGTTAAATAAACATAAGGTCATCTCTCACAAAATTATAAAGATGCATTCCAGAATTAATTGAGCACTTTTAATTTACACGACATTGAAACTTAACTCTAGACTTAACTTGTGTCCATACAAATTCATGCGGTATGAGTTCTTTTCTTGGGTACAGGAAAGAACTCGAACTTCATACTCATTTTCGATAGAATGTGAGAATATTTAACTCCGCTTTATAAAGCCGTGACAGACAGTTTAATAGTTTTGTAGACTGAATAGTTTTGTAGTGTGCAATGCATAGAAGGAATAAAAACAATTTAACCTAAAGAAAATTGCGCCCACAAAGTCAAATGAAAAACTTTGTGAACGTCGATGTGCTTAAAATAGAAAAAAAATATATATTTTGCTTTATATCTTGGTAATAGATAAGAGATATACGAAGACCCAAGTATACAAAGGAAAACAAAGGAAAACTTGTAATGAAAAACGTTTTCCTCTTCTGTCAAATAACATTAAATTATGTAACAATATATTACGTTGGCTAATAAGTTTTTAACCCCGAGTTGCTCCCAACAATTTTTATTAAAAAATTTTTGTGTTACACTTAATTCAATTTAACTAACTAATCTAGTTAAAGCTAGTAGTTAAAACTGTGTGAGGTCGTTTTGGAGATCTTCTTTAACGTCGATTTTTTTCACGTAAATGGTTACTTGGGGCCCTGAATAAATGGTTATCAGAGTGCTCAATGTTCGGCGAATATTGTGGATGAGTGAATAGAACCCAGCCGAGCTCCTCTAATTTATCACGAGTATGTTTTGAAACATGTGGTCTAGCGTTATTATATAAAAAATAAACTCGATCCTGTTGACTAATCAATTTGTTAGCTAATCGGTCCAATTGTTCACATTAAATATCTACTTTAATTGCAGATCTTCTGGAAGCAACTTCCAATAACACCAGCAGCATCACCTTTTTGGCCCTCATTTCAGGTTTGGATAATGAAACTTCTGTTTCTCAGACACCCAGCCATTGGCGTTTGCGTATATGTATGTAACCCATTTCCCATCGCCAGTTACTAACAGATTTAGCTAGTTGAAGTTACGATTCAATGTCAATAACTGTTGACAAGTATCAACTATGCACTGAAAGTGATACAGTGACAACTCGTGGGCTATCCACACACCGTATTTCGAAACTTTCCCCAATTCGTGCAAATGTGTTCAAATAACTGCAGGGTAGCTCATCTGACGAGTCGTCAGTCGAGGACCCTCCTCAATTAGGCGTCTTAATCATTGAATATCCAATTCAACGAGACGTCCAGTACGGAGTTCGTCCTCAAGATCGTAGTCCTTATTCCTGAACTTTCTGAACCAAATCTTTGCCATCGCGTAAGACACCGTGGACTCACCCATCGCATGTTATTATTTATCGCAGTCTTTACATCGCAACCCAGACAAAGTAATAGAAACTGTGGTTGATATCAAATTAAATCCATATAAATTTTATATAATTCACTTAAAGCCTCGTCGCAGTCTGTTGTCAATTGGCTACACTTTACCTATATGATGACTATACCCTACAGTAAAACCTTCTAGAAGTTTCGTGAATCTTTCAAGAAAATTCCCGAAGTTGTGGCTAAAAACTTACTAGGCAACGTATAATTTAAATTACATTAAAAGTGTCATTTGATTATTTGTCGATCGAATCGAATGATTATTTGTCAAATCTAAATTAATAATCGTAGTCATAGAAACTACGTTTACTGATTAAGATAGATCGAGATCGATCTTAACTTCACTCCAGCACGAACAATCTCAAAACTCAAAATCTTACGCAGGTATTTCAACACTACTTCTCAATATTTTTGTATAGAAAATGATATTCTCGTAGGATATAGTATTTGTAACAAGATTAAGGTAATATGACATATGCAGAAATATATCGAATAAGTTTTCAAAAAAAAAATTTTAAAAAAAAGGAGATATATATATATATGTATATATATATATATATATATATATATATACATATATATATATATATATATATATATATACATATATATATATATATATATATACATATATAATAATAACACTGGGACCAACTTCGATGGATTCATATTGATAGCATAAACAGTTCCGAACTTGTAGTGATATTGGTTCTGGATTCCATTAAACATATCTATATACACATATTTTTCGAGGCTGTGGTGTACACACATACGTGTTGCACAGCCCATACTGTATACCTAATACAAGCCAAATATGCGGAATATACAAATCTTCCTGGAACATAATATAATATATAATTATATATAATTACACTGCAATCAGTACTTAATTTATTTTTTTTTTACTTATCTATATTTTCGGTTATATTTCATAGGGCACACCTATGACACAGTGTCGAAACCAATTTCATACGGCGCCATCTATGGTGTAGTAGCAGAAACCTTGATTTTTTGGTGATTTTTCATATGGTGCAATCCATGCTGTAATAGCGAAACCAATTAATTTAATGATTTTTTAAGAAACCTGTCCAAACAAACCCACAAGTCTCCGTGAACGAAATCGTAGGTACATCTAGTTTTAAATTAAAATGCTATAACAACAGTTATGTACAAAGTTAGTTTTTAATAAAGATAAAATAAATTTAGTACTTACATCAGAATGGCGACGCCATATATCTGCTGGAAAGAGGTACAATGACCAGACGTGACCAATGACAGAATAATGTTAAGAAGATGAACTTCTCAAGTTGAAACGAAGTAATATTGAATATGAAGTGGAATAACTTTTATTTCTTACATACTTGCTTAGTTCGTACTTATACCAAATTTGTTCTACATTTCCCACACGAATTGCGTAATAATCAACTTTTAATGTATGATAAATACATTGCATCCGACAAACTATACAGTAATATATCTTTGAAAAACGCGAATTTTCTCGAGCACTATGCTCATAATTAATCTACAGTACCTAACTCAAACCTCACGCATTTTAATTAACAAGGTTTTTGAAGAAAAATAACACTAAAATATCGTGTTTCAACATTGAGAAATTGTTTCAAAGGCTGTCTGGGTTAAATAGGTCAACTTGTAAGATAAACAAATTATTAGTAATATTATTTTATTTGGAAAATTTAACTAAAAATAGAATATCGTATTTCGCCACCGAAACGCATTATCAGTATAATTGTTTACAAAATTTCTTATAGCCAATATCGCATTTTTTCTTGATAATTTAATCATTCTCTCAAACAATATCATATTTGTCACATTAATCGACTAAACTTCTAATATTCTCAATCGCATCTAATCATCGTTACACGCGAAAAGGTCATCACACATAAAATCTAACTATAAACAAGAATCGTTGATGTCAATCATCAAAATTATTCGTCAAATGAATAAACACCAAAGACACACCTACGACGTACAGACACCAACTACGCCATATGGCGCCGCGGCTGTGTAAACAAACAATGTTCATCGTAGTTAATTCCTCGATTGACCTACAAGCGCGCCTCGTGAACGCATCTTCGCGCACATATCATAACTTTGATTGGATAATGTTATGGTCTTCTCCGTTGCGCAGGCGGCTGATGGCGTTGCCTAATTACGTAACCAAGGGGAAGAGAGCGGGCGGGGGTTTGCGGCTGGATTGCCACAAGGCGCGCCAGTATGCTAATGCGGTGAACGGCAGACATGTTGGCGTCGAGCCTACGTCTCGCCATATATTATCCTTACAAATATTATACTGCAATTTAATAGACTTCGTTATTGGCCACGGTTTGCTTGTTTCCTAGCTAAAATAGTTGTACGGGCCACTTGCGACATTAAACAATAAACCTCTCTGTGAAGAAACTTGTTTATGTTACTCGGTTTAGTACGCCGTCTGTCGCTGAATTGTAAATGTCAATTATTGACTTTTGTCTCGTCGTGTTTGATAAAATCGAATGATGCGTTGTTTGTAAGGAGATAATTATATAGAAAGCGTTGGTAGTTCTTTCAAACGGATTGTGTATGTACAACAATCTACTGCATTATCTATATTATATACGGTACTTAAATACGAGTAGTCATTGTTTTCTCTCTCAATTTTATCTCATCAACGATAGTACATCTCAATAGACAGTAATTTCAAGTCCGTTTTTTTTTCTCATTATGATATATAATTTACCCTCTGTTGTCAACACTTACTCCGTTGCCCAATATTTGCCGATGATTTGAAACTCTTTTTGGCTCTTAACAACTAGTGAACTGTTTCAATGTAACGTTGACTTAGAATTTCAATGGAGGCTGAGCACTAAGCCATATTTTCAGGTGAGTGAATATGCAACATGACATGATGTATGTACATGATGTACTCCTATTCACGCATGCATAATTATGAACTAAATCGAACTGGGCTAGATCTGGGGGATATTGATGTGAGTATTTCGATTATATTATCTAAATCACCGCATATTTCTCAGTTATATCAATAAAAATCTATCAGAAGGCCTACAGGGTACTAGGATTTGTCATGCGATATACCCACGACTTCCGTAAGATCAATTGTATCGTAAACTTGTTTAACTCTCTAGTCCGTGGTATTCTCGTGACGAATACGGTTATGTGACCTCCGTATGAAGCTACTTACATAATAATAGATTTTTGTATTACAAAATGAATAACTACTGTCATTATTTATTCTCTTTATAATTTATAATGGGGATGGGCGACTGTAATTTCCTTCAAGTCCGATTGCTTGCAAAAATGCATATTTTTTTGATTAGCTAGTCAATACATTGATTACCCCTCGATCTTTAGTCTAATTGCACTTTAAGCTCCTAGCTGTTACATGAAAGAGTGAAGTCATAATTTATTCCACCTACCAAGAGCTCGCAGGAATATCCTGCAGCATGGATCTGTCTTTTGAGCGCTCACTTTTACCAACGTAGTATTGTAAGATGCACCCCATCTGGATATTTTTTCAGCTCCGTTGACAACTTCAGGAATATGATTTTGGAATTGCATAGTGGTTTATCACTAATCAAATAATTAGGGTAGTGTCAATTTAAATTATAAGTTTTTCCACCTTCTACGTTTATTTGTTTAACCTTTGTCTTCAGAAAAAACACACACATTTCGAACAAATAAATAAATCCCATCAGATTACATGGTTATTTATCTTAACACGGTTGTTATTTATTTAGCTTCCGCAATAAAATAATTTGACAAATGATTGAACATAGCTCAAAAATGAATATTTATCAATAAAAATGTAATAAGTTACAACAATATAACAATTAAGCTACAAAAATGAAAGTGCTATTTTGATACGAGTACCTTTGAAGTAAAACTTATTTATTCTTAAGTAACGGTTACACCGTTACTTATTTCGGCAGTTTCAACGGGACGATTTAACCGTTAAGATGATTTTTTTAGTTAAATCATAAATTCCTACAGCACACTGAGTTTAGTTAAAACTGTACGATTTGTCAGTTCGTGCAATCATTAATTATTATAGATTTTAACTGTACAGTTTTATCTAATGATATTTTGATTAGTTATCAGTTCTATTGAATAGTTAAATAGTATCGTAAAAACTCAGATTTGTAGCTCATTTTACACATACATATATAATGTTCAGAACGGACGAATGAGTTCAGTCCCGCATTTTAAGTTTAAATATTGAGCATATTCTGTTTCAGACAATTATTTAAAAAACCTAAATATCATGCACTGTGTTGTATAAAACCACTTCAATAATTAATGGAAACAATATTTTTCTTCTTTGTTCTCGTCATTTTCCTTTATACGAGGTTGACTTTCTTAGTTTTGAGGCGCCATCTGCTTTTCGTATAAGTATCGTCTTCGGACAGGTCCAACTCCTTCATATCGCGCTTAACATTTGTCAGCTATATAGGAGTGGTTTTGGGCTCTCTGCATTATGTGATAGTACCGTCTCAGTCTCACCTCATGGATTTTATCGGCAATCGGAGCGACTTTGAAACTTCCCCTTACATATTAATTTCACACTTTGTCTTTGAGCATTACTTCATCCGTCCAGCTCGACGTAAGCATTTTCTCGGGGGAGTTTACCCCTACAGAGCGGGTTCCCAGAAGGCGGGAGTAATCGTTAGATACTCAATGCGACTGAAGGTAGAAAGTCAATAAAATACCTCCCGGGGACAAAACAAGCCGGAGAGAAACTATGATACCAAACCCGTCCAAGAGCTACTTCAGCGTATTCCCTTGGTTTCTACCTAACAATCGTCTTACATCAGAAGTATGATTACGGGCTATGTGATTGGCCCACTCACATATTAGTTTTGCGATTCGTTTGACAACATCGGTAATTTTGCGTTAAAGTTTCAACCATGTATTTATCATATGGTTGCACAGAATAACTTCCGCCAGTGACCTTTCTATTGCTCTTTGTATCACTCGTAACTCGTTGGTGACGAATACTTTGATCTATATTTTGGGTCAATAAGAGAGAACTAGCAGGATACATGTGATCGAATATTCGAGATTTGTGTTATTTTATTAATGATATTCATTCTCAAAGTAAATTCACATCTGGAGTAGGCGGTCCATAGGGACGCCTGTCAATTTTGTTAACCCGGTTGTCTGCGTTTGTTTATAGTGCAAGAACTTTTGTAAGACTTAATTAATCAAATTTGAGAAAATTGTTCAGGATTCATTGATTCAAATCCAATTTTTTACAAAAATCCGCTATCTTCAACTGCCAGTTTGGAAATTTCGAAAAAACTTTTTTTTTAATTTCAAGTGCAGTATCAAAGGAAAGTTATTAAAAAGAAGGGCATAAATATTTATAGCACTTTTGAAAATGTTGAGTCTTTGTTCAAATTGGGCTATTAGCAAAGATCTTTGCTAATAACCCACCTGAAGATGTTGTAATACAACGAAACCTAGGTCGTGGTAAAGAAATTAAAGAAAAAAAAAAATAGAAATAATACTACATCACGTAGTTTCATTTAATTGTGAACAATGTTGTGTGTAATTTGAGGAAACCATATCAGAGATGACGGAATTGCAAAGCAGGCAAATTTTTGAGATTTCTGTGACAGGTGCTTCTGTAATCACCAAAGGAGCAGAAGTTTTCATTGTATCAAGGTGCACAGCACACAAAACTAAAATTGGAAAAACAGCATCCAATTGAAACAAGCGTAGAGGGAAAAGTGGGTTTACCATAGAAACAGGTAAAGTTTGCGCAGGATTGTGATGAAAAATGAGATGTCTGCAACTTGAAAAGTAATTAGATAGCCGACTACTGTACTCACAAACCCTACCAGCATCAAAACAGAAGATAGAGAACTCCACAGTGAAAGGATTTATAGCCATTTTAGTCAAAGTTGTATATTTTTATAGTAAGTTTCCTTATTTTTCCACCCCATGTCGATTGAGAAAGTCATAAAATGTGGAGAATAGCAAAATCTTTATATTGCAATTTAAACTTTATTATTAATTTAAAATTATATCACTCTAACGAAATGTTTATGTCGATTTGTACATCTACAGAACTTAAGTATCGCCATTTATACTTGCTTTAACATTACACACATATACTAGCTTTAATGTTAATAGCACAATTAATTACATAAGTTGACAAAAACTAAAAGTGTTTAAAAATTTTATTTTCCTGCATACCATTTGACAAGCTTGTATTTTTATATATCTTTCCCCACTTTCTCTTCGTTACTCCAAACATACGTTTCTGTAACGCTGCATAAGTCAATTTACAAAATCAGATTAAATATATAAATAAGACAAGTAACCAAATATAGCCTTCGAAGCGGATAAATTATTTATACATAGATATTAAATCTTATTATACACAAATAGTAACACATTCGAAGTCGTGAATTATCCGATGTGTACGATCACAATTTTAACGACGTAATTCAAACAAAAAGAATAAATCGGAGTTATAAGTATCACCTCCAAAACCCAATTAAAACGTCGAAACTATTAGAGCCATTTATACAAATCTGTTCTAAATTAAGCAATGGATGCTTTTCATAAAAAAGGTCTCCTTCTAAAGTTCAAGTTCCCATGTTTTTCACATTATTTAATTAGCCAGGATTATATACCCACTAGCCAGGATTATATACTATATTTATTATTT
The DNA here is from genome assembly GCA_039881145.1 of Druceiella hillmani. Taxonomy (NCBI): domain Eukaryota; kingdom Metazoa; phylum Arthropoda; class Insecta; order Lepidoptera; family Hepialidae; genus Druceiella; species Druceiella hillmani. The sequence goes on along the minus strand of JAYKKI010000001.1, from coordinate 109,280,256 downwards.
TTATGTATCCATCAATCCCTTAATAATTTATTTATTTGCATCAAATAATTCCAACAATTTTTTTACAAATAAACTTTCGTGAATATCGCGACTTTTACATCTCGCTTATTTAGTTTGCAATTTCCACAATTCTTACTTTTATAAGCAATCGGAAAAAAATCTGGTGTCGACAGCTTCCATGAAACCATCTGAAGAATAAAGATTTTAATCTTATAGGCAATTAGTAACTAAATCGAAAAAATCTCTGGAGCCGACAGCTCCTGTGAAACCGTCTAACAGTAATTTAAATGTTTCGCCATTATCCGAAAGTTTGTTAAATTTTATTTCATTAATATTTTAATTTTTGAGGAAAGAAAAAAATTGGGTTTCATAAAAGATCTTTAAATTAGTTCAAGGTGGCTCACTCTGCCTCCCACTTTAATGTATTGTACAGACACATTAAAATTTTATATTTTTCCCCTTTTAATTTTGACCTACAAGTGATTGAAATATGTATAACATCTTCACATTTTTAAGGCAAATAGAAATACTTTATATATTTCATCTATGGAACCTATCTAAAAGCGGGTTTATAAAAGTTTCAATAAAAAAATACATTCAAATGAGAACTTGAAGAACTACAAAAAAAACTACTTATTCCAAGATGCAGTCTTAGGAAACTATCAAAATTAATAGAGTTAAAATCAATGCATACCATATCGACTAACAAATTTAAGCAAGCCGATATACTTACGTCTTAAGTACAGACAAATAAAGCTATCGAAATAATCAATTTATATCTACATACTTACGCTAATACATATTGCAATAGCTGTTGAAAAAATAGACATATGGTTGAAGGGGGCCCCTCGCCACGTAATACGTAAATTTTCCTTCATTTGCTGCCACTGTCAAGATTCATTACACTAAAGACTTAATGGCGCAAATGGAGACGACGCTTATCCATTGCAGTCGTGAGGTTTATTATTGTAAGTATCGATAGCGATCAAAGCCAGTATCGACCGATCGAGGTCAGCCGCTTGTTCGATATGTCGTCGATCGAAACACTGAATTTACACGAGCCGAGACAATTGAACATTTTGAAACAGAGTGCGAATTTTCCAAGAGACGACGCTTATCCATTGCAGTCGTAAGGTTTATTATTGTAAGTATCGATAGCGATCAAAGCCAGTATCGACCAATCGAGGTCAGCCGCTTGTTCGATATGTCGTCGATCGAAACACTGAATTTACACGAGCCGAGACAATTGAACATTTTGAAACAGAGTGCGAATTTTCCAAGAGACGACGCTTATCCATTGCAGTCGTAAGGTTTATTATTGTAAGTATCGATAGCGATCAAAGCCAGTATCGACCGATCGAGGTCAGCCGCTTGTTCGATATGTCGTCGATCGAAACACTGAATTTAGACGAGCCGAGACAATTGAACATTTTGACCCAGAGTGCGAATTTTCCAATGAGAGATATACCGTAGATGTAATAATGAGAATTTCGTGGAAAAAATCTTGTATTTATCTTAAAAATCTGATTACGTCAAAAAATTTTAATCGATTCGAATTTATTTACATTTTATTAAAGCTAGCGAGTTGTTTAAATTTTGCGATTTCTTTATTATTGTTCTTACCTAAAAAAATACTAAATTATATAAACAAACGTGTATCATGCAATATCATGGTTCAGCCGATCTTTCAACGATGAATCACGTGTGAACCGAAAAATCCAAAAACAAAATCAGGTAGGAAATTATCTTTTTTTAACAAGTTTTCAATTCTCTTCTACCTTTATCTCCAAAAAAAAATTTCTTTGACATTTCCTTCTTACGAAACATCCTTCTTTTCATTCCTATTTTCACACAAATTTTAAATAAATTTTCAGCACATTCTTTTGTTATTTTATTGGGAGAAATATATTTATTATATATATATATATTAATTATCTTACTTAAAGCTTTTTCTTATATCCATTTATTTCTTAACAATCTTATAAGAATTCCACTTTTCATTTATCCAACATATTCCTTTGTACTCTGATTAATTGCGTTATTAAAAAGACTTTATGTACATTTTTATATCCATGTACTACAATAAATATGCAATTTTACTGATAGATTCTGAATAACTTTCTACTGAAATTTCTAATTAGCAACCAATTGTAAAAAAAACATAGTTATTGAAACGTTAATGTAATTGAAGATAGACACGATAATTCTAAATAATTTAAGTACCTTGTTTTGAAAAGAAAAACGCTAAAATCTATAAAAAATTAAGAATAATAAATGGAAAAAAGTCATTACAAGCTAATAAATGTACAGAAATCGGTGAATCGACAAGAACATGTCAACTATGTTCCTTTTCCAACGAATGTATTATGTCAGATGCTCAAATAAGAAAACGAACGATCGCCAACTTCAATTTCCTTCAATTCCGAAAGCACGAACGTTCAAAGGAAATTGAAGGAAAACTAAAGATTGTTCGCCTACAATTTATCTTTGATTCGACCTATATTAACTAAAAGAGAAGAGTATTATACGATGGTACTAAAATGGAATAAAAGCGTAGGCTAAATGTAAAAATGGATGGGTCTGGTAAAGCGGATCGTTGAAAATTAATTCCTTTTCAAATAAATGAAATAAAATCTTTACATGTACTGGAAATGAGTACTTCAAAGAAGGTAAAATCAAATGCTTCCATTACGGTAATACAAAGTTGAAAATTAATTCAAACAGGTACTATTCAAATAAATGAAAAAAAATCTTCACATGTATTGGAAGTTGGTACTTCAACGAAGGTAAGATTAAAGACTTTCATTACCGGTGATAAAAAAATACTGGCTGAGTAAATAGTTTAGAGCAAAATTGTTTCTATGGTACTGAAACGTTAAATCAGTGACATTTTTAATGTACTAATTTCTTGTTGGCATATTCACTAAAAAGAATTCTAATTATCTACACATAATTAACGCTATGCCTTATGTTACCTTAGTATACCAGATATATATATATATATATATATATGTACACACACACACACACATATATATATATATATATATATATATATATATATATGGGGTAAAGTGGAGAATGACTTTCACCCAAGTCATCCTCACCTGCTCGTGTTGGTAGTTTGTATCAATAGCCGACAATGGTAGCTCTATCGTCTCCGTGCCCCCTGCAGATAATTGGCAATGCTGTGGCGACCAAGCTATGTCGATATAACAACACACACCTGAGCAGGCAACGGGTTAGAAGAGGTATCAGCAGCCTAAAGGTCAAAATAAGCTCCAACCGACTGGTGCAGAAGGCAACGGGAAACTAATACAGCTATATTTCCATAACAAACTACATGGAAATACAAGTAAATAAATTACGATCGCCATGCAAACAGCGTAGCGACCGACGCTGCTCTGAGTTAGGTGCAAGCGATGGGAAATGGGTTCATGCCCATGATGGAAATCTGGCTACTGGAAATCCCATCAAACTGTAACAAGTTCTAAAGATAGGTCATGGAATGTGCGCGACTTGCTCAGCTCCGTGAAGTTAAAAAATTTGGAGAGGGAGACTACCAGATGTGTGCTAAATATCTGCGGACTTAGTGAAATCAAATGGAAAAATAATGAGAGTGTCCACTATCACTGACACTCACCCACATCGTATACTTCTCTGGAAATGGCACCAACAGTCAAAATGGGGTGGTTTGTCTCGTACTCCTGCATCAGAGAAATTGTATTTTTGGATACGAGCCAATCAATGACCGAATACTCCTTATTAAACCTAAGCATCGCCAATAAATTTGAACCTTATACAAGTTTACATCACTACAAGTACTGCAAGCGAGGAAAATATCGAGATCTTTTCCTCATAACTGCAAACCATCGCAAAGGTCTCCAACAGAGAGCTGCTTCTAATCTTAGGAGATTATAAGACTAAAATTGATGCTAACTCTCACCATATAAGCAAGTGCACAAGAAGGTTTGTACTTGGTGTGCGCAGCGAAAGAGGTAAACGCTTGTTACAATTCGCGTCAGAAAAGTGCAACAAATACTAACTTATTTCCCTTAACTCAGATACGAGCAAAATCATGTTACATATGTTAAATGAACGACTGAGACTTACTTGTCCAGAGAAATCGCTGCGGAACAGGACGATTTTGTCGGCCGAAGAAAGGGTACACGTGAACAGAACCTTATATTTCGGCAGATCGTTCAGAAGGCTCTAGAGTTAAACAAACCCACCTGCATCTGTTTTGTTGACTTCTCGAAGGCTTTTGATTCAGTGAAATGGTCAACATATCTCGTACAAGAAATAACAGCATCAGTACGAATAGATACAATTTTGACGGACTTTTTTCATCCTAGTGCTGGCGTTCGTCAAGGATATATAATATCACCACTACCGTTCAACGTTTACACCGAGCTCATAATAAGAATTACACTCGAGAAATGGACGATCAGCGTTACCATTGGTCGGTACAAAATATCCAACTTCTGCTACGAATATGACACCACTTTGTTTGCTCGAATTTGGTTTAAAGGTCAATTGCACCAAAACCAAAACGATGTTTATTAATTGTGCTAACAAAAACTCAGCCGAAGTCACTCCTATAGCAAACCGTGAAAGGGTTTACTCTTACGTGTAACTTGGAGCTTTGATCTCTAACAACGACGAATGCATGGATGAGGTGAAGAGACGCATGGGGATGACAAAATGTGCTAGGGACAAATTAAAAAAAAATGTGGAGGAGTCGAAACGCTTCTAAGACTACTAAGACTCAGCTCATTCGAACTCTGGTGTTCCCCGTATTTCTCTACACTGCAGACATATGGACGCTGTGAATACTTGAGAAGAAAAATATAGACGCATCGAAGATGTGGTACTAGATGAAATTACTTGGGGTATCGTGCACTGAGTTCCGCTCGAATGTCTCTATACTTCAAGAACACGGCATCAAGTAACGTCTTTTGACACTCGTTCAGGCTCAGATTCTTAAATTTTTTGGTCATGTCACGCGTGGAGATTGTAGCTCCATAGAGCGTATTGTTGCCCAGGGAAGAGTAGAAGGCACTAGGCCACATGGGAGATTATCGATGCGGTGGACAGAGCAAACCAAGTTTGCCGTAGGCGGTCCCCTGTAAAAGCACCAGGGCGACGACAAATAGAGAAAGATGAAGAGGCATCGTGAGAAAAATAACAACAGCCGCCCCATAAAAATACTACATGCTGACAACGACTGCTTTATTAAGAGCAAAACGAGGGAGAAAATATTATATATATATATATAATTTGGAAGTTTTCTTGTTAGTCTCTTGAGTGGTACAATTGAATTGTGTGTTATGTATTTTTGAAACAAAACTTTTTTCGCGTTAATACATGAAACGTTATTGTATAATTTCATAGCGTCATCGATTTTACGCTGTCTTAAAGCTATCAGTCAATTCACATATATGTATTTCTACAATAGTATCTGTCATATTAATCGAAATGAATATGATTTGGAAATGTTAACTACAGGCCTCAGGTCATTTTTATGGATGAAAACAAACCCTTATAAAGATATTCACAAATCCATTAGTATAACCATTGACCTAAAAACTTAACTCAAAATTATTTATATAACAATTTTGAAGAGGGAAAATATAGCAATAGTTTTTATTATTTTCGTGTGTCATGGTATCATGGAAAAAAGAGTTATAAGTATTCCAAAGCAATTTTTTAATTAGTATCTTAGAGATATCATTGAAATGTTCTAGAGGTATTACTGAAAATATGCACAGAAAACAAACTTTCTTTTTTATCATACCTAAAATTACTAAAATCAGAATTATAAGAAAAAAACGATACTAAAAATGTATCTAAAATTTACCGGAAAATATAGCGATAACACTAAATTTCAAAGTTTTTTTTAGAAATTCACGAAATTTATATGACTGTGAGGAGACGTAGGTCACCATCGTAAATTCAAGGAAGAAAAAAAATTTAAACACTTTTTTTATAAGTTTTTTTATGTAAAATGGTATAGCATCAGAAAAATAAATTTATTTGAAACTAAAGGTTTATTTTATTATATAGTATAGATACAAAATAATATATTTTTCATTTTATTTATATACTATATTTCCTTTTATGACCCTAGCCAATCGACGTTTTCAACTTTATTATCGTCTCCTAATTCATCACTACTTCTGAAAATCTGGGCCTATGTTATTAAAAATTTTTAATTTTCATCTTCACCTAACTCCCGATACACAGTTTTAGTGTATTTTTAAATAATTAGCCCCTCCAGAATCCACGCACAACCATGTTTACATAGTGGTCTATATAATCACAAACAATCAGATAAAACCAATTTAGGCAAACCAGTCGCCAGAACGTACTAAAGTCTACGTTTCTAAAAGTCCCTTTGTTTTATGACCCCGTAAAGCTCTCCGATGGTTCAATAAGTTATCTTGACCCAATTTTTTTGTAGAAATGCGTACTGAATCCAATTTGAAGTGATAATAAGAAGATGAAGGTCTCCTCTCGGAAATTATAAGATGCCATAACGCTTCGCATGTCCGATGCCTTTATAAAAAGAGCCTATTTTTCAAATGAATTTCACGGAAGAAATTGCAAAAAATTATGAATGAAAACTATGCGTTAAAATGAATTATGCGTTAAAAATGAATACAAAGATGATACCCACTATCATGGCAACTACTATTTGGTAATAAAAAATAATAACCCCTTTTTTAAAATATTATATATAATATATACAGTTATTTATAACATTCTTTACAAATCTACGCTAACATGTAGCGTAAATTTGTAAAGAATGTTATAAATAACTGTATATATATATATATATATATATATATATATATATATATATATATATATATATATATACATATATATATATAAATTTTGCTCATGTTGTAGATTTTCCCAAAGCAAGTGCAAACTGTCCCTCGTATTTCTTTAATGCTTTTGAAAGGGTGAAAAAGAACGTCCCTTTTCCCCTTTAGAGCGTCACGGCAGAATTCCTTGTGTATGCTATCCGTTTTATCTTAACACACATAAGGTCAGTGCTCGTAGTGGCGAATTTGAAATTAACTTTTATGTTATTTGAGACAAAATTTAAATGAAGACTCAATTGATTTGAAAGAGGGGGATGTGCTGACTCAGTTGGGAGAAAAATAATCATGAATATTTGCTGCATGTTAAACATGTTGTTCTCAGTAATCTTACATGCCGTCAACAAATTATATGATCTAAAAACTAGTCATTGCATATATTTGTAAAATATTGGTATCGAAATCATTGATTTCGAGTTCTTATTTTCAAACACAGTATTCTTCGCGTGCAAAAGTAACAACTGTAGTTTTTTTGGCACATAAAAAAATATTTAGTGGATAAAGATGTTATTCATTCAGACAAAATTAGAACTAAAATATAATTTAAAAAGCAATTTAAGACTGCAATGAAGATTGGAAGAAACAGACAATACAGCAATTCAACATGTCACAGACTGAGTTGCTGTGGAGAGAAAGTATTATTTATCATGACAAAAGCAGCCGTATTATCAAGTAACTTCGAAACAAAAATAAGGTATTGGCTCGCAACAAACGTTGACGAAGGAATGGAATATATATTTCCTACCTTTCCAAAATTCCTAAGAATGTCAAATCTCTTTCAATATAAACTTATGAACCAAACGAACGTAGAGTACCGTGTAGATCCGAGGCTGTAAGATCTCATTTTATGAAGAAATATGAAGTAGACATAATTGAGGAAAATAATCAGTTGATTGTCATTTACTTCCGAGATATGGTACCCAAATTTCTTTCTATAGCGAGAAAAATGTTTTCTTCTATGGCGAGAAAAATCGACAACTTACAAATTAAAACAAATTAAAGTTTCCCCAAAAGATGTCTTCTTGTGCAACGATATTAAAAATAATGAGTTTTTATGCATTTTTTATAATTTACAAACAAGAATGTAGTTTTATGATTTAAAAAATAAAAAACTTCATCTTTTTAATGTCGTTTCTCGTTACAAATTAAAGTTTGCACCTTAAATTCAAGATGGTGGCTCAAGCCTCCCTCTACAAGACCGAAAGCTTACATTCTTCATCAGCGTCTCTATTTAAAAACACCCATAAAATCATTGCTACCCCACCTATTCTAAGGCAAATATCTTTGTTGTACTTACTGACAGGGCTATGATCGAATAATTTTGATATTCGAAATTCAGTCAATATATATATTCAAGTGTTGGTTATAAATTGTACAATCGGTTTTTTAATAAATCTTTTTTTACTATTTTACATTTTTAACAGATTTCGAAAAAATCCCAGTTATTTTTCTTTGCATGCAATCAATCTAAATTATTCTTTTTTATTTGAAAAGATATCTCTGAAGTTTCACGTAACTAAGAGCAACTTATATCTTTGCTTTAGCCAAATCAATTTGTAAATGAAAATCTTGAGTAATTTTCTGATGATTAAACACAAAGAGTTTAGACTTGTTTCATTTATCTTGACGTAATCAAGGACATGGCAAAGTAAATAGGTAGGTAAGTACATACAGATACATACAAAGGTATGTGAAGTGACCAAGATTTTCGTAAATAGGTAGACGTACAGTTGTGAATAAATGGAAGAAGCAGCTGAAAAAATTAGTAGGTCAGTAAGTATATGCAGGAAAATACACAGACATATGGCAACTGGGAAATATGTATATATTTATACTCATTAAAAGCCCCAAATGTTAATTTAGATTTCAAAAAATGATATATTATTGAATTCTTCGCAAGTCAGTGACTTTCTGGGTAATACAGGATGCCATAGGCATCAAAAATTGAAAAATAAAACTTTTTGACGAAAAATTTAACCAATTTCAAATAAACGAGGAAAAAGTAGCGCACTGAAAATACTGCTACTGCTAGATATTTGAATGGGTGTTATAAAATCAATGAAGACATAGGTTTTAAGGTTTAATTTATTTATATATTTTGGATTGTTGACGGCGATCTTGCGCAGAAAGTAACATGTTTTAAAAAAATAGTTCACTTATCATAGATTGAAAATAACATTGTTAACTAGTGGCCAAGGATCAAACAAATTTTTTCACAAACTTCATAATATATATCGACAAATTTCTAATATATGAAGATAATGATAACGCATGATACATTTTACCATCTCACGGTCCGGCGTATATTCATTTTGACGAGTGCGTCGAACACAGCTTTCATCACAAAATGGCAGATGTAAGGACCACTGACACTGCATCGTTTAACTTTCTTTTATATTTTTGAAACCGTCCATTCTTCGACTCAATTTTCATATTTTGACAAACTTTCAAATCAGGAAAGACAATCTGATCAACTTCTTAAGTTGAAGCAGAAAAGTTGTATTAGCCTTTATTTCAATTCTAATCTTATTTTAAAATTGTTATTTTAAATAAACATTATTAACTTCTTACATTCACACGGATAATTATTGTGGTATATACTATAAATAAAAATAGATAGTCACTTCGCGAAAATATATTAAGAATTTTTAGTAGGTCCCGTGGACTCGATCGCCCGATATCCGATCGCATGTATTTAGACAACCGGTCGGTGACGCGTCACGTGATCCGTCACCGATACGCGCCCGCGAATTAATTAACAGTCGAAGCGATGCCTACTCGAACCTTTCCGGGTCGGCGCGCACCTTTGTTGCTTTATTATTTTTACGTTTCCTGACACTTGAATAATTGAGCGATTAAACATGGCCACGTAATGGCTAAAATTAAAAGTGTTTAGAGATATTTAAGCGGCCTCGTTTGCGCTTCGGTAATAAATTATTTTTGACAAAATATTATTTAGACAAGGTATTTATAACACACATAAATATTGTTTTTAATGTTCATATTTAAATTGATTTATAGTTTAATTTCAATTATGAATAATGTTTCTGTTAATGCTAACATTTGGAAAAAATCGTAATAAATTGTTTTTGAAGAAACCTAGAATTTTTTAGAGTATTAAAACCAAATGATTCGGCGACTAAAAATCAGGAAAGAACCAAAAATCGATTAAAATTTGTAATCGTAACAAAAGATTTTCATAGACGCCCAAATATTGTATTTTTATTATAAAGAATGGAGGCGTGCAAAAAGCTAAAATTTATGTATAATATGTCTATATATTAATACTTGAAGAGATAACTTTGAATATATTTTTAAGCATATTGCGCGCACTGATTTGGCATTGTGAGATTTGGCATAGTTAAAGTTTATATGGGGAAGAAATGCGAAAAACCAAAAATCTATTTACAATATGTGTTATAAAAACATTTATATTATAAATACATTAAAAGTTTCATTGTTTGCGTTCATACTGTCTATATCAAATACATAGTAGTCTGCATTTAACTAGTTAGAGTAGTTGAAAGTAGATTTTAAAATGTCAGATTAACTGAATGAGTTTCGAGCTGGGAATTTTGTGTGATTTTAAATGTTTCTTTTTCAATCGTCTGTGGAATGTATGTCAAGGCAAAAAAGCATTTATTTTATATTTTGTGTAATTGATATCTTTGTTTTATATAATTAGTTAAATACAACTTGCTTAATATATACCTGTTGGAAACGGAAAATTTTTTTTCTATGAAAATTTAGCAGCTATCTGAATTGACTTACTCTCGCCTCCCTAGTATTGTTTTCAACAAAGTGTGTAGGTAAGTAATAATGTATCCTATACTTCTATGAATGTTAAGTTTCTATTTATTAGCATTTATTTTATTCGATAATAACATAAAAAAATTAAAACCAACAATGAATTGTATCAAAAAATAAATAGCAATTGATTGTATATTATAATAAACAAGCAATAATTGTATTTCTTTTTTCAACTATTACTGATATGAAATTTTAAATTTCATATTTATTGCAGGGAATTAAGGCAAACAACACACGCTAATGACGTATATGTACACACTCTTAGCTGACGTAATAGAATAAAATTTAAAAAAAATATATATGATCAAAATTTAATGAAAGACAGTCGAATTATGACCATTGAGCAACCACTAGTAAGTACAAATATCTAACCATGTAATAACTTTTGGGAAACTATAACAAAAAATGTTTATTTTTTTTGTTACAATTTATTACAATCTTTCAAAATGGTTATCATAGCATAAAGGATTTAAAAATAAACTATTAATTGATATTGACAGTTATTGTGTGTTGCCGTCAAAATAAATAATCTTTTTCTACCTTTACAAATTTTTCTTGCAAAATTTGTCTACGGTACGATCTTTACAAATTTTTATGAAAAATAAAGTTACTTTTCATAAAAAACCTGTCAAGCACCTTGCACTACGGGGATTTCGTAGACATTTAGGCATTTATAAACATTTAATGGTACAAAATATTCCTATCAAAGTATTTGTAAAATTTTAATTTTTTAGAATGAAAATTTGTTGCCTGCTATATTTTTTGCAGGCGCATATTTAAAAAAAAATGTATGTGCTATAACTACAAATTGACGATTTCCCTATTTTTTCCTTTACTTGTGTCGTGAGACCTTGCTTCTTACATAAATTACGTGTATTTAAGTCAACGTGAAGTACCCTATAGCTTTTGATTTACTTGCGAGCATTCCTGAGAAAACGTACCTTGATAGGCAGAAAGACATACGGACAAAGAAGTAATCTTATAAGGGTATCTTTTTTCCTTTTGATATATGTAACTCTAAAAATACAAGATTTCTCACTTGTATAACTGACGATTTAAATATAACTTTTACTAGGCTTATTTTATCTATATAATAATATCATACCTGATTCTATACTCTCATTTCCACATTATGGGAACACTTTGACACAACACTATATGAACTTTTTTGTAATCAAAATTTTTTTGTAACCGAGAAATGTCATGCTATAACATCGCAACCTGCCTCGATGGAAGCTTACTTTGTACTTTTATTTGCCGAAAAAATGTGTTAACGTTTTGTTTTGTTTAATTATATTCTTAGTGTATCATTAATGAGAATATTACACATAAGGTCTATTTCCACACGAGTAATTTGCTCCAGTCGACCTCGACAGAGTGATTTAAATATCTGTGTAGTTTTTGTTATCGTTTACAAAAAGTTACGTTGCAAAACAAATATACGTTCAAAACTGAATAAATAATAAACCTCATACATATTTTAGAGAATGTGGGCTAAAAAGCTGTATGACGGCCAATGTTACATGTTAATATTGACGTTAATGGAAGTGAATCCGAAGGGAAACGGAAAAGGGCGAATACTTGTGCTGTATTATCAGGTGTACACATTTGGAGGTCGTATTTTAGTTTGCATATTTATTTATTAACACTAACAACTGACGAGTATATTTAGTAAATGATTAGTAACAATTTGTTAGTAAATTATTAGTATCAATCATAAAAGGGAGTGAATAGGTCCTTAAAGTTCTTTTTTTAGTGACAAGACTGCGTAAAATTTTGTAAAAGAATTATACCATTAACAATACTAAGTTATTCCATGACAGTAAAATAACATGTTTCTGCTTCAAAAACAAAGGTCCAAAAAGTATCATTATTACAATAATATTATGTACACAATTATTGAAAACCTATTAAACTTTTTACTTAAAAGTTAAAAATCCCTTCTTATGAGATTTCGGTGTCTGTTTCTCTGTATGTCTTGAATTTTTTTCTCAACTGCTACGATTGATATCAACTTGAAATTTGTAGGTTTGATCTTCCCGCAAGTATTCCAGGGATAGATGATTTAGTAACGAAAGTTCAAACATGGTCTCATTCGTGGTATCAATATTCTAAATGAGCGAACCATGGATAGTAGTGGTATGCAACCCCAAGCACTACATTACACCAGGGGCATCTCGAATTATAAAATTAGAATAATAGTATTGTATCGCTAATACGTTAGGGATTGTTCTAAATTAACTTCGCCTAGTAATACGTGACTAAAATTTTATAATGTTAATAACTAATAAATTAACAAAGTGAGCAAAGAGAGACACAAAAATTAAATCAAAAATATTTTATCGTTTCCAAACTTTAATCATAAATATTTTATTATTATTATATAACAAATATTCAAACTGTTACAGTTAAGATATTAGTGGTATACTACACCAGGTGCTTTATATTACACCAGGGGCACCTCTAAGTATAAAATTAGAATAAAAATATTTTATAGTTATAATGTAACAAATATTGAAACTTTCACAGTTAAGATATTAGTGGTATACTACACCAGGTGCTTTATATTACACCAGGGGCACCTCTAAGTATAAAATTAGAATAAAAATATTTTATTGTTATAATGTAACAAATATTGAAACTTTCACAGTTAAGATATTAGTGGTATACTACACCAGGTGCTTTATATTACACCAGGGGCACCTCTAAGTATAAAATTAGAATAAAAATATTTTATTGTTATAATGTAACAAATATTGAAACTTTCACAGTTAAGATATTAGTGGTATACAACATCAGGCTCTACGCGAGACCAGGAGGACCTATAACTATAAGATTAGATCAAAAGTATTTTATCGTTTCAAAAATTAGATCAAAAATATATTATTGTTTATGAAATGAGTCCATAAAACAGCTTTTTATGAGTATTTCGTGATAACGGAAAAAAATGTTTTTCGCCTACAACTTACTGAATGAGACGATATAATTAGTTACTTCAAATATGAGTACGTGGAAGAAAATATATTCCGTACAAATACTACGTGCCTATAAAAATTATTTTAATTTATTTTATGAAAAAAATGCACGTTACATCTTACTACGTTGTTACGTTGTCTGCTCAAAAACATATTTCACGTTTTCTGCGTAAAATATTTTTTGAGCAGAATAATTACTTACAGTTTTATCGACTTCTTTCGAATTTTTGCCATTAAACCGGTAAAACACATTTAAAAACAGAAATTTTAATTTTAATGAAGTGTCAATTTAAAAAGTAAGAAAATGTAAAGGACGTGAGTAAGTGAAAATTTCAATGCAAATACAATTAAAATTTGACACTTGAGAACCATTTTTTAGTAGTAACCATTTCTTAAATCTTTGTTTACCAAAATTAATCACGGACGATAATTATAACTATTTAAAACACTTTGTTTTCGTAACTACTCATCGATTTTAAAAAAGGGAAGTAGTGAACAATTTTTTTTTCTAAAATGTATTTACATGACCCCCCATTGATGTCCCGCGGTCTTTACTCGTTGCCAAGTAAGATCTTGGTTCCAATGCACTCCGATATTCTGTGACTAGCTGTTTGCCCTCAACGCTACCATTTTCAAGTTTTTCAGCATCTATCAACTGTGAATCAATCCATATATTAAAATGAGAATATCATATAAATCTAGATAGAATAAAATATGTATTACAGGAAAGAAAGCTATAATTTTCAATTCTAGCTGCTAACTCTGATAAACATATTGAAAAGTAACGTAAGGACATAAGTATAAGAAAAATATCTAGACTATCTGAATCTGTTCTCAGAAAGTACACTAACTTAACATAAATTACAATAGATAAAAAAAATGCCAGACCAGAATAGTAAAAACCGAATATCAATCCGTTCAGTATTTTCGATATAAATTTCGGGCAAGAACCAAACAGATGCCGCACCATCTCTGCATAGGAGAGAAAGCATTTACTCGCGGGCTTGTATTTACATAAAAAACACAATATCTTCTATCGAACAGTACGATAAAGCAATGCGACGGGTGTCGTCTAGTACGATACATGAATTTTTATCGCATAAACATAAACAAGCTCCATCCAAAATATAAAAAATTGAGCGATACGTAAAAGCCAACATGTGTGTAGAAGCATTTTACGACGAAATATTTCTGAACAACGTTTTCCCGACGCATCATGAAATCCAGCAAACAACATTATTCTTATTATGATACAATATTGTTACAGAAACCATAAATTTAATATCTCGTCTGGAAGAACATCTACGCCTGAATGGACGTCACTTTACTCCAGTTACTTTTAAATCTTAGTTACGTTTACTTGAACTTTGAGCTGGATTTTCTTGAATGCTTGTTTATGTAATTTAAGGTAATGAAAATACAATCTGAAAAAAACTGGTAGAATATCTTACAGCCTTTTCAAAATCGTTTCAATAATTTTTTATCGTTTCAAAAATCGTTTTAAATATTTACGTCTATACTAATGTATGAAGCGGAAAACTTTGTTGGTTTGCGCTAATCTCTGGGACAACACGTCAGATTTAAAAACAATTTATTTGTATTAGAAATACATACTTTATGGAAAGCTGATTATTTATTAATGGTCACTGGAAATTCGACTGTAATTCGTTAAAGTTTGAAGGTTATTCGTTTTTGTGAAGCTCATTCAGTCAGTCAGATATTTAGCATTTTTTGGCGACAATCTTTACTCTGTTCAACTGTTTGACCACATATTATTATATGTTCGACATTGACAGTATGAACGTAAACAACGAATATTTTTATTTGTTTATTTATTTATTTGCAATATATCATTTAATATATTTATAACACATATTATATATAAATTTTACCTTTCTGCACTCCTTCTCCATATAAATTTTAATTATGCCAAGTCTCCTCTCCTCCGTGCGCGCAATATGCTTAAAAAGGGGTACACAGTTTTCTCTTCACGTATTAACATATAGACATATTATACATAAATTTTAGATTTCTGCTCCATATATTGCTGTGCCAAATCTCGCACACCTCCGGGCGCGCCAATATGCTTAAAATGGAATTCAAAATTCTCTCCACGTATTAATCTATAGATTATCATGCTACCATCTAAAGTCATATTATCAGGCTACAATTTATAAGGACATATTAGTGATAAAAAATGTCACAGAAGTCGGAAAAAACTGTTTAAACGATGTTTGGTGATAGTAGTGGAGGCGTTTAGTGACCACGTTAAGGAGAGAAGCATAATTAAGATAATTTAACGGGGATAAAACCGTGGAACACAGCTAGTATTATATACACTAAGCTGCTATTTCAACTGGTATTAGCGTCCCTCGCGAATTTTCTAACCTTTGATTAAAAAAATTACATTTCAACTTTGGGTTTCTGTTAACCTTACAAAATTCTACTAAACTACCTTCCTACCCGGTTCTGAAATTTTGATGATTTTTCTAATTACTTTCTAATTAACTTCTTAATTGTTATCGCAAATTTGGTTTAAAGGAATAAGGATAATGGCTATAGAGCAGAATTGTTCAAATGTTTTGATCACTCAGCTAATCATTCGCGTGTGATCATTCACAATGGAATATAAATAACAAATAATCGCATAAAATCTGGCCAATTTCGAATCTGTTTCGCGCATCAGGACTTCTTATTTCGTTTGAAGTGAAATAACTTGATTTATCATCACCACTATTAGTTATCATAATTATGAATTTCTTAGCGCAATAAATGTTTAATAATACCTAATATGTTAAACTGGGGAGGAAACCTACATATAATATCGTGAAAACCAGAAAATATATGGCTCCAGAATCAACGTTATAATTTTCCTACAATTTTTACGTAGAATTCTGAAAGCTCTGTTCTCTCATACTTTTATGTTCAATAGTTTTGGAAAATATTTTCATTGCATATTTTTCAGTACATTTTTGAATACATCTTTTTTGTCATCACTATAGCCTGGTGCAGGCCAAGGCTTCCCCAATCTGCTCCCTCCAGGCAAGACGACTTGATACAAGGCTTCTCCACCTGTTGGCTGCCAAAATGTTTAAGTCCTTCTCTACACTGTGTAGGTGGACTGCCTCTTCTCCTTGTACCTTCAATCTTCACGAACGTCAGTTTTTTAAGTAGGTCCAGATCTTCCCGTCGTCTTCCCCATTTTTGAGTACATGCTACCTAAAATGAGGAAAAATTACTTTTGAGATTCTTATAACTAGCCCTTTCAAACGATATCTAACCTTGTATATGGAATTTTACAATTTTTTTCAATTTGGCTCCATTTCCCGCTAGACAAATACCATTTTTCATATTGCTTTGAGTTAATTCTTCGTATAATTTAAAAATTAAAACGTTTATAAAACCAGAAGTGTGCACCGTGCGTTCTTTTTATTCTAAGAAAAAGTTTAAAACAGCGCAGAGCAGAGAGGATGGGCAAGAATATCCGCACAAAACAGAGGCCGCAAACCGTCGCCTACCACGAAAAAAGGTTTTGTTGAAAACTGTTTATAAAAATTAAACTATTTGAAAAAAAAACATTATAAAAATAAACCTACATCCTAATAGTTAACGAATCGATAAAAAAAAGTAATCAACAAAATCGGTTGATAATTGCGTCTTGTGTTAGTATGTCCCCATACGTACATAGTTACAAACCAAAGAACGGTAACGCATATCATTTTTCAAAGGAAAATTTTGATTATAATAAGCATTTAAAAATAATTTCACTTTTTAGAGAAAGATCAACTCTTTCAAAAAAGCTATAATAAAAATTAATTACTTGTATATTTACCGGAATTGTAATTACTTCTATCGCCAAAATTAGAGGCTGACGAGCTAGTCGACAACAGAACACACAGCTCAAGGTGTGCCATAATTAGCTTTACTTTAAAAATATTTTAATAATCGTTATAAATTTCAAGTAATACAACGGGGAACACCACAGAGTTTTATTTGTCTTCTTTTATCAATTTTATTTTCGTACCAAAGTTATCTCAGCATAAATTACAGCTACGTCTATAAAAAATATATAAATTTCGTTAGTGTTATTTATGAGTTTAGATATAACATCAAATACAGAAATATTAGAAATAAGTTGACCTCAAATGGGATGCAAGGGCCATTAGTTTAGACCCCAGGGCCACTTCCATTGAGAACCTCTCTCGCATCAGGCCGAGATTTTCGCGAAATAAGGGACGAATTAAATCCAGGCCACGTCCGTGCGGACAGCGACGAGCGGACGAAGGGCCGGCCGCCAATTAAGCAATAAAGATAATGAATGATACATTATGTATGAGATTACATTACATGTGATTTGTATAGGTTGTAATGTAACACTGTAGCGCCACCGATCTCACGATGTGACTCGAATGCGTTCTCGGCGGTTCAAGGCTTGCCGCTCTACCCACGGAGCGTATTGTGTTCGCGTGCTGTTCACAATGTATTACAAACTAAATCTAATACTTTACAGCTATCGTAAAATCTAATGTACAGGTTTTTTTTAAATTTTATAGTTTATTTTGGGATTGTCCGGTGCGTATTAGTTCCAATTAGTTTAGACTGGCCTGGGTTTTTGATACCCGTACGTTAAACGTTTACTGACTTTCACTTACTGAAAAATTATTTAGGAACACGTAATAAAATAATAGAACGCAATATTTTTGTTTTTAGGATTTTTTTCTCATTGTCTGTTTGAATATGTATTTGAACATGCATCACGTAAAAGTTTTTGACTCAATTCAGATAAAGTATTTTGTTAATTCAGATAAAGTGTTTCTAGGGAAAACGGGCAGGCGGATGGAAACATGAGTGATATATTTTAGAGTTCCATTTTTTTCCTTTTAAAAAAAGACTAAAATATGAAAGAACTAGGATGAAAAGGGAGAAGGATTGCGGGATTAAAGTTAATAATGGAATGCTTTTTTCAGATGACTTTTAAAGCGCATGTGGACTAAACATTTCTCACACAGAGATTCAATAGACTCCATAACTTGTTAGCAGAAACAGATAAAGAATATTCATAAAATAAATAACATTGTTTAGCAACCAGAAAGAAGATTTTTTCACTTAAATCCAAATCATGGGTTGATATTTTTGTGAATCTAGCACTGAGATAAGAATATATGTATGTGTGAATCCTTTAAAACATTATAAAGTAACCAAGTATCTGAATACTGTGCCTATCATGAATCGTCATTCGATTGAGCAGTGATTGGTTTTGTCAGATCAAATTTGAAGAAAATCAGAGACATGAAAATAAGCAGAGTTTTAAATGTTACCCCTCTCAAAAACTCAGGAAATTTTGTGCACTCGATTTGACGTATATCATTGAGTTTAATACGTGCAAGTTTGAATTGTTACTAGGCATAAACACCAAAAAATTTTCGTGTCTCGCGTAAAGACACACCCAAAAATCGTTTTGCCCCAAAAAGATGGAGATCTTCGACAACACTAGCCGTGATCTAAACTCCCAAGTGTGATCATATTTTTGGATGCAAAATTTGTAGCTGGCATATAAATATTGAATGCTTCCTACTTTCTTAAATAAATACATTAACATTAAAATATAAAGTATGCCAAAAAAACCTACTATTCAGACTAATATCACTGACGGAAGTTTGGAACAATATTATGATTCTCTCCTATTTTCTGATATTTAGGTAAATATGTAAGCTGTCTCTTAGTTAGAGGGCAGTCAAACATATCCACGTAGATTGAGTGGTAGTTACATGACTGCAAGAATAAAATAAAAAACTAACTTTAATGAGTGGGATTTGCATTACGAGGGTTCCATAATAATTTAAATACATAAAAACATTAGTATTTTTATTAAAACAACTCGACACCTCCACAATTGTGTGTTTTATTACCTACATGTGCGCGTGCTTTCAAATTTCACGATAGAAATAATTATAACTGAGAATTTTACAAGATTTAATATAATTTTTTGGAAAGAAGTGTTATTACTCTGAAAAAGCACCATTTTTTATTTTTTTAAATATTTATTACGATCTAAAATTTCCCTTTGAAAAATGATATGCGGCTGCTTCTGTCGGTCTATACCAATGTGAGTATACATAAGGTACTTATTAGGGTGCACAAGTCATCGCAATTCGTCCACAAGTCGTAATTCTTGGCCGATTTTGGTGATGGTGTTAATCTAATGATTAACTATAAGAATTTAATCTATTGGCTTTCGCAATGATTCGTCAAATATTTTCATTTTTATTAAAATTTTTCGACAAAAAATCCTTTTTTTCCTGCTCGGTGACCGTTTTCAGCTTGCGTCTTGTGCGAGTTTTCATGCTCCAGCTCAGAGAGGTTTTTAATTTTTAACTTCCTCTTACAATAATAAGAAATGGGGTGTGTGCGCTTTGGTTTTAACAAACATTTTTATTTTTCAAGTAAAATATGAAACAAATCAAAGATAAAATTTCGTCACCAGAAACTCAACATATACTATTTTTTTGCGAGCGAAGCTGAGATAACAAATAGCACTAGTGTAAAAACAAATTTAATAGCCAGAATCAATTTTCAATTACGATGCACATTGTAATAACAAGCACAACCCGTTTCGAAAAAAACGGTTAGTTAATTATGACAATAACCATATTAAAGACAATTATATTCGTATAAATCGAAATCCTCTATATTTCATTAACTTTTTTGACTTAAATTTTTAAAACTTAACATTTAAGGAAAAAACATTTTCTGTAGCCCTCGAAACGAACCTCTGGACGAAAGCTCGGTATATTTGACTCGCGGCGATTATGAAACTTATTCAAATGCCCATAAGTCACATTCTAACGAAAAAACCGCGACTGTTCCGCAGAGTCCTCGCGAATCCCGGCTAATACCCCAATGTAAAGAGGGCTTACGATTTACATAAAAAAATGTTTGCGGCGATATGAATTTGTCCGCGGGCGGCGCGGCACGTCGTGCGCGGCTCAGGCCGGAAGTGCGCCCGGGCACGACGTCACAGCTCAACGGGATTTTGACGGCGGATTTCCGCTCCGCCCGTCGACCGCGACTTTTCTCTACCGCCTATTCCGCAGCTTACATGTTTACGTTCTTCCGTATTTACCCCGTTTACGTTTTTATATTTTTGGCGCGGCAGCGACGATAAAACATTTCGGTCGAGATACGCCTCTTCTGGTATGCTTCCGCCGCGCCGCGACGCTCAGCATCGGCCTCGAGGAAAATTGCGATCCAACTTATTGTAATGCAGTAAGTGCAGGGTCGTAACCCCATTTTATATTTATTTTTTCGTATTTGCTGCGAGATTACTATACACTAACTTGTAAGTATAGAAGACCAAAACCAAAATGGAATGATCATGAAACTGAAACTTACTCTGTTTTGCTACATTCAATTTAAATAAAAAAAAACATTATTGGGAATAACTAAATATTAACAATTGAAGTTGAATAATATCATTGACACTCGTCACAATTTTCAATATTTTTGAAATATCCTGTAGTGAAATCATTAAAATTTTAACCAACATTATCGGACACAAAGCTGACTAAATAATAACTGACTAAATAAAGGTTTTCAAATTATCGCACAATTCATAAGACTCTGGCATGTTACTCAATTCGTAGTGACCCGTTTTTAGTTTTTTGTGGCAGATGTGACGAATAAAAACAAATATATATAATAACCACATTTTATTAAAAAAAACAAACAAAAATATATAACAAACAAAAATATATGTTATTAGAAACATTACACGCAACAACTGCGTTATATTTTGGGGGTCTGTTTTTGATAACGTTCTTGTGTCTATTCGCCACAATATTAAATAAATTTTATCGGATTCATACAACAGCAGCTAAATTTTTTAATAATTATATTAAAGATAATTTATTGAACCAAATTAAGGCACAATTCTAAAGCAACAAAACAATTACAAAAACAATATTCACAACACTAAGTGTCAAAATCTATGTTTTCGTGACACTAGAGCCATCTTGTGTTGCGCACTTATCGACTTTATCCGCATCTATTTGTCTACAATTATTTTTATTATTAACTAAGGAGTTTAATCTACATAATTTGGGGTAAGTTACAATAAATGGTTTCTGATGTTGATTAAAAGGAGACATCAAGTTTATTAAACATAATTGGTATAAAATGAAATCTTCAAAAACAGAAAATTGCAAACGATATTTTTTCCTGTTATTAAATTCTCCCAAGAAGTTTTATCTACATAATTTAGGTAAGTCATAGTAAACAAAAATATAATTTTTGACATTTAAGTAATGAATGTACAATTTAGTAATAATCGATACCACTGATGGGCATTCCCCCTTAGAGGTTTCCACTTCATTAGGTAATTAGTGAGAAAACCGGTAACATGTTGAGTTTGAACAATGTGGCAGTGTTAATTAGTTACTTAGGTTGCTCACTTAGAAAACGACATAATTAAGAAACCGGTTAATTTAATCGTGATTTGTATACAACTATTTACTAAATTTAAGTTTTTGAATTAATTAATATTATCATAATTCATGTTCAGCCAGCTATCGTAAAATACTTATTAGTTGTTTAAGAAATTGACTGTGAAGACACCAAAGGCCCTGAGAAGAGAAAACAACATTTTTTTGTGACAATACCCACTGTATATGTTTGTACTGTATTTAATCATCATCATCATCATCATCATATATATTAATACGCTAAGGTTAAGATGTTACACTCCCTTTTTAGAAAAACCTCACAACTAATCCACATAAATTATATATCATTTTATAGATAATTGCTTGCTCTACCGGCATCCACAACTAAATAATTTATTATTGCTATTGTTTTTGCAAATTAATTAATTATTAAAATTATATACACAAAACAGCAATGCTGCCATCTAACGGCTCAACGTTAATATGATTGACGGTCGGTAAAATGTTTGTTTAATTTCAAATCCACTCACGTATAAATAAAGTGGCGCTTTAGCTCAATGCTTTTGATACTTGCGCCTCTATATGTCAATTTTAGTAAAATATTTGTTTGATCTGTCATCTGAGCTTCATAATGGAATAAATAATGCGAAGACTTCGCACGGGTCACGCTAGTATATATTAATACGCTAAGGTTAAGATGTTACACTCCCTTTTTAGAAAAAACCTCACAACTAATTCACATAAATTATATATCATTTTATAGATAATTGCTTGCTCTACCGGCATCCACTACTAAAAAATTTATTATTGCTATTGTTTTTGCAAATTAATTAATTATTAAAATTATATACACAAAACAGCAATGCTGCCATCTAACGGCTCAACGTCAATATGATTGACGGTTGGTAAAATTTTTGTTTAATTTCAAATCCACTCACGTATAAATAAAGTGGCACTTTAGCTCATTGCTTTTGATACTTGCGCCTCTATATGTCAATTTTATTAAAATAGAATAAATAATGCGAAGACTTCGCACGGGTCACGCTAGTATTACATATATAAACACAGTATAAACATATTTCTTTTTACTATCTAGCTATTATGAAATGATAAAGCTCCGGTTTTAATGTCCAAATGTAATAATCTCTTAATTACAAGTTATGACTTACATAAAGTCAGGAACATTCCACTCAATGCAGATCCTAACTATAGTCAAGTTTGTATGCACATCTAAATAATTATAAAGCAAATAACAGTAACGTGCTGAATTAGCGTTAAACTAGTTTTAATCACTTATATTCTTTTTTTATTTTTGAGGCGGACTTTTTTACTTGTTTATTAATAATGCTCTTATCTCAAATGTACCCTCCAACAGGTTAAAAGACTCTTATATGTTAGCTTGGACTTTAACTAAAATAACTCTGATAGTGACAATTTTTATGCATTTACCGTTAAGCCCGTGCATTCGATCTGATTGCTAATAATTGAGTTCCAAGTTTTTTATAGAACTATTAATTATATACTTTATTCAGTAGTTTAGAGTTTAAGCTGTATTTTAAACATTATCTCAATGAATATTTTTTTCCAATCGATAAGTATTTTACAAATGATGCTTAAATGAAAAACGAAAAAACAAACAGATAAACAAACGTCATTTAGAAAATATTCGAAAGAGACAAAAAGTAGTCGGCACGCATCTAAACAGAATGCGCCACTATTATTTTCAAAACAATCTTCAATATATAGTTATAATAGTTTTAGAATATCACAGATAATTTCTTTGTTAGAATAAATAAAAAAGTAACGTCGCCATTTCGAATCAATAAACTCCCAGGTTATAGTTACGATTGAAATGAGTAACTTCTCATGTGATAGAATTGAAATATGCCCTATATTAAAAGGAATACTGGCTATCTTTCATGGCATATTTTACTAAAATAAACAAAATGCCGAAGTAGCAATGAATCAGATGGTTATCTTCGACAGCATATATCATGACGCAATAGTAAATACAAAATAAATTAACACAAAATCTGAATACGTCAGTATGTGTTATTTATTAGTATTATTTCAGTAGGACACGAAATGAATCACAAAAAGTATAATAATAGCTTGTTGCTATAAATTTTAAAGACCGTAAATCTTCTGTTGGAGGACCGTCATCATCAGCTTAAATTCTAAAGTACTTTTTCAAGCTCCAAGGAAAGTGGCGAAACTATTTCATAGTGTATGCTTGAATCCAAATTCATAGTAGTTTATGAAATCATTGAATTCGATATATCAATAAAGTATTCCTTTCAATAAATTCAATGAATTATAATGTGCTATATCGTAAGAGAGCCCATAAATGTACATTTAAAGTCCCAGTTGTAAACCTGCCTAAACGTTCAGATCGTGACAGGTAAGAAACCAGTTATATTTAACTGTCATATTACCGCAATCGATATGGAAACCCTTTGACGCGTAATTCTGACTAATTCTGAGTTCTTTTTCCAAACATGCATAATCTACAAAAAAAAGTCTATTACTAGATATCACGTAGGAACAAACAAAACCCTACGTAAGAATCACTGAAGATAAATCATTATATAAAAATTATAAAGTACATAAAAGGGACCGGCAAACGTCCACATATGTCAGATCCAGATATTACAGGAGTAAAAACAACACATTTATTTAAAGATAATGAAAAGTTAGGTTCCTTAAAAATTTTATTCATATTTATATTAAATAAAAAATTTTGTATTTACTTTATGAAAAGTTAGTATTTTTTTATAATAGTTTGTAAATACCATTTCTACGGAAATCTCTAAACCAGTAGGATAAAATAAATTATGTTCCCTGTTGTACCCTATATACACAGATGTAACATTCTAATCCATGAAACATGCTGGTCTAACAGAAACGTCGAAAAAACTATATTAAAATCTTTTAAGTGCAAAATATACATTCATTTTGACAACGATGTTGAACTCGTAATAATGTTGCTTAACACTGTATTTTTAATTACTTTAGGCTATACTCGTTTAAACAGCAGTCGATATTGATTATTTTTGTTAAAAACCCCCGCACATTTCTTTAGATTTTTATTCTTATTTTAATTTATTTTTAAAACTTCTTGATGTATTAAGAACATCATTTAAACGCGTTCTGAAGATTTTTTCATTCTGTGGTGTGATAGCAAATTGCATTTTATCTTTTGCTATTTTTTGATTGCCAGCCACTGAAATGTTTGGTTTTTTATAATCTGAGACATACCAGTTCTCCTTTCAATTATTTTCTATTTCTGAAACGCCAGGTTCATTTCCGCCGATTCGTAAACGCAACCGGTAAATTTTAGATAATGCCACTTATATAACACAGGAAGTTTATAAAGGTTCAAAGTTTAACTTATATATAAGTAACATAGATAAAGGATTCCAGTGTACGGAGGTGCATGGAAGCAATGAGAACTAAGTAGGTGTAGCAGCACATCAGAGACCAGGGCGGCTAGTCGGCAGTCGGCGCACGTCGCGACGAACTGCCAGCTCCGCGCCCCGCTATTTACGACCATTGTTTAATTGCATCGCAGTTGACATGCCAAGTTTATTAATTTTATTTAATGAATTGTATTTTAATTAAAAATTCATTTCGGTCACGGTTGAAATAACTCCGCGTGCCTGGCGCATGGCCGCTTATCGGGAGCGCGCTACGAACGTAGCAATACGAGGTCACATGCCGTAGATGTATATCTATCTATGCATGGTTGGAATTACAATATTTAAAAGCCATTTATGTAATACATATTCATGTCGCCTTTAAACATATTTGTTTTTTTTAAATTTTTGATATTATCTACGTAACGTAGTATTAAAATAACCACACTGACACAATTGAATTATAAATTATAAATTAGTGAATAAATGGATATTTATCATGTATATACGTATATAATGAAGCAGTAAACATAAAATTGTATGCAAATTAAACATATTTTCAAAATAATTAATTCAGAAGCCTATATCTCTTTTACTCTATCAGGGATTTATATATATATATATATATATATATATATATATATATATATATACTCTGAAAGGGAATGGAGAGATTAAGGTTAAGTGGGAGGGGAGGAGAAAGGGAAGACGAGGACGAACATGAGGGCGAACGCGAGGGCGAACGCGAAGGCGAATACGAAGGCGAACCTAAAGGATAATGCTCGGTCACCCAGTACTGATTAATTAAGTGTTATTACCTCTTACAAATGCAACTGGATATTATATTAAGAATGTGATTTTGAAAATAAATGCAGATAATACATTCAGTTTCCCTTCCTTTAATGTAAATTAAAGGAAGGATAAACTAAATGTATTATCTTTTTCATTCATAAATAATAAAAAAAAAAACTAAAAAATCCAATTCTTATCATAAATTTTAATCTGTACATTGATTATATGAAGGTCTACTACACTCAGGAAAATAAAACTACAAAAACCATTATAAAATCTTTTTCTCAAAATTAAATATAACTAATTAAATCGGCTAATGATTTAGAAATTGATGATCTAACATTTTTTTTCGTAATTTTCTTTATAAATATGATCCAAACTTTTTGTTCAAAGAATTTTTATTCAGAGTAATGGGTGAAATCATCTGTGAAAATATGGGGTAAGGAATGATACGCTCTGTATAAATTATAAAGAAGAAATCGACTATTTTTAAGTTCCGCAATTCGAAGGAAAAACTGAAGCCTTTTAAGATTACTCAAGTGTCTGTCCGTATGTTGGTTATAACCGTTTTTCTCAGAATGGGCTTGACGTAGAAAATTTAAATTTACTTTTTTTATTGGCACAATAATAAAGCCCTCATAGATAACACTCGAAAATATTTACATGAAAATTTTATGAAGGAAAAATTAAGTACGCGAAAAAAATTTAAGATTACATATATAGTGGAGTCCCAAAAATATTTTATCATATATATTATAATTTTAGGTATTACATCTTCAGAGATATGCTGAAAAATACGGAAAAATTATATCCTCGCTTCCTCCCTCTATTTCAGAGGCTACTAAACTTAAAATGATAAAAAACAGAGTTTTTAGAAGCCTACACAAGGGTAGTTGGAAATCTTTAGTGTTGGAAAATTGTAACGATAATTCTAGATGTCATAACGTTTTGAAATATACACCATTTGTTTTCACACCTGTAAAAACATAGTTGGCAATATATTTACATTGTAAAAAAATAATATTAATAAATAGTTTCATGGAAATACTATACACCCTTAAATGTCTATAAGTGCCTAAATGTGTATGGAACCACCATAGCGCGAGTTTTATTCGTATTTGACAAGTTTTTTAACAACTCTTTTTAACTGTTTACTAGTTTGTAGGCACATCCTTCAAAAACTACTATATTGATCAAAACTATTTTGAATTAGTTTTCCATATTACACAGCATAGATTCCCAGAAGTCAAATCAGGCTAGTATCACCTCGATACAACGTTAGAAAATTGTTATTTATTGGTTTTTTCATCTGTTTACTTATTTGTATTACATACAAAAAGTGCTAAACAGATTTTAATGAATATACTTTATATAAATTAAAAATAATTTATTGCCTTCTTATTTTTTCATCACTAAACAGGCCAAGAAAACTTTAAAAATTATATTAAAACAATGTTTACATATTGATGTTATAACACCGTTTCCTCATATCGACTCCAATAGACGGCGCCATACATAAGTTAACTCGTGCTCTTGAAGTTGGCCCGTACTTCAATAATCCACACGAACATAATTGTATAATATTTACATGTGTAACAGAATAATAAGAAATGCTTCACCGATAACCTTCGAATGATCATAAAACTTTTATGTAAATTAGGCTGTTAAAATTAAATGGGAAAATTGCGTTTCGAATAAAAGTTTACATTATTGTAACTGCCTTTAAATTGCAGTGTAAATTTGAATAAAGCAGCAATATTTAGTATACAACCTAGGTAAGTATGAATTGAGAGATAATTTACCACAATAAATAATTATTATTCAATAACTTTATTCATTTATTCAATTTGCTACGTTCCATTTTTAATTTTATAAACTTATTTATGTTTTGAAATATATCCATGGGACAGTTCAAACTGGCTTTTTAAACTATGCTTTTTTTAACTTGTAACAATTTATAATACATAAATTAAGAATAAAGCGTTCTATGTTACTTGCTTACAGTTTCATGCCGTCTTCTAAGTAATCGAAATAATTGGCAATGGAGAACCATAAAGCCAATAAAATTAACTTCGTATACTACTTCCACGCCATTAAACATTATACCGTCTCATTAACCGTCAATAACCCTTTTATATTTATGAATACATTATTTTTTTATTTGTTTCTTAATTCAATAATTACATTTTTAACCGACTTCGAGAAAGGAGAAGGTTCTAAAGCCGACTGAATTTCTTTTTTTGTGTGCGACCTCATATCTTTGGCATTTGTCAACTAATCGGAACGATATTTTTTTAATTATGAGAATACGTCTTCAGGTAGGTCCGATGAAATGTCGATGCCAAGTGAAATGTCTCATCTATGTCTGAAAATGTGCATGTACGTGAGAAAGAAAGAGAAACATCGATTTGTTGCCGATTCCAGAAATCTTTGGCAGTAGCAGTATTTTGCAAATTTGTTTATGTTTGAAGAAGATATTGTACGGCAAAAGTTCCAACTTAATACTCATATTTTCACTATGATTTGATATTTGAAGACTCATATTCGTTTTATATTTGACGGACTACTAGAGATTTTCAGAGCTCTAAACAGAAATTAAAGAATATGAATATTACATTGGTCTTGACTTGCCAACTATTCAAGACAAGGCCGAATTTTGAAGATATAGCTGAAATTTGAACGGACGTCCATCAAGTAAAGGAAGCGTTTGACGAAAGTGAACTTTAATTGAAATTGGCAGAAAGTTTTAAAGTTGCTTTAGAGAATTCGGCTAACCAATTAAGATGTTGATCAATCAACAGACCTAGTTTTTTAACAATTTTTGGGAAAAACGGAATCACAGTACCGTTTAGTGATAGAGGCGCCAAGCTTAGCACACAAAGCTTGGAAATTAGTCTTTGACTACCAACAATGAAAGCCTGGTATTTAGTAGGATTAATTAACAGCATTTATGCACCCATTAACTAATCAGACGTACATCTTAGTTTATATCATTAATAGCCTTCTTCTCCTTCTTTGTCGTTACACTCTTCGCAGAGTGATCGTGGTCGCCACGTCGACGTTAGTGGCCTGTTTTACAATGCGACGCCGCTCTTCGCGAATTCTCGCTCTCTTTGTACATTTGTGCAGTGGTCCGTTAAAGATCTTCTTTATTTGATCTGTCCACCTCATTGGTAATCTGCCGCGTTGTCCGATGCCTTCGATATTTATAGTAGCTTCTTGTCATTGACAGTAGTTGAGCTTAAAGATAATTTGAAAGTTGTCTGAGTACAAGTGACAATTACTCTTAAGTTTTCTGATATCGTTTTAATAAATATGGATAACACGTATCACCTTGTTTTTGCTCTGGTTTTACTCTATCTTACTTTCATCTGTTGACTGCCATCCTTTCTTTTTTTTTGTTAAAAATACCTTTTCCAACATCCCTTGCTCCCTGAATTTCTCACTTATCCATTACGTTTCGATTGTTTAGAAGCATGCAGGATAATATTTAATACATTTAAATTGTAATTTTAATCTAAAAAGAAACGTCCTATGAAAACATGGCATAATTTTCATAGTATCCATATTCAGCCAAATACATGAATGATTCACAATTAAATGAAACTACGTGATGTAGTATTATTTCTACTTTCTTTACGTTCTTTATTTACCACGACCTAGGTTTCGTTGTATTACAACATCTTCAGGTGGGTTATTAGCAAAGATTATCCACCTGATTAACCTACCTGAAGATGTTGTAATACAACGAAACCTAGGTCTTGGTAAATAAAGAACGTAAAGAAAGTAGAAATAATACTACATCACGTAGTTTCATTTAATTGTGAATAATGAATTTCTACAAAATTAACGCCAAATATATTCAATACATGAATGATATTAATATAATTAATGACGATGATATTAATATAATTTACTCACATTTTCACCAAAAACTTTTAGGACTCAACTTTGGATTTAACATCCAATTTTTTTACTTTTAATTATTTTGATTAAATACTTAAGCAATAAAACCGACTGAAAATACAAAAATTCAACACTTGCTTTACGAAAATACAAAAAAATCAACACAGTTTGATATTTGCGTACTTTCTATTATTTTGTGCATTTAAAAAAATAATAATTATATATTCTATGATTACCTTCTAAAACTGCAAGAGCTTATAAAAAAAATATTGATATAGAATCCTTAAACAGATACTAGGCAAACTTCCAAAAGTGCACGCCCAACAGAGCGCTCACTTTAAACTTATTTTACAATACGCCGCCCAACGCCGCAGCAGCAAGCAATTAGGAGTTGGCGCAGTTGTATCAGAAATGTGCGAAGAATTTAAGCTCTTTTATTTATTTTTAAGCAAACATTATTAATCTAAACAAAACTAATTAATTAAAGTAGTATGTTTGTGCACCGCGCAGGGGTAGAGGTTGGCGGAATATATAAAACACATCATTTATTCCCTTTATAAGTTTGTCACCACACAAACGTCTTTTCTCTACTAAATACGTCTTTTTTTTGAGCACGTTTTTTACTTAAATATACAATTATAGGATTCAAGTGCGTTCAATAAATATTACGAAATATAGCAAGAAAGTTACTTAAGTTTACTTAAGTGTAGTTTTTGGCAGAAATTAATTTACGACTCTTCATTGTTTTTTCGAGTGTAACAAAAGAGTCGAAATAATTGGATTTAAACTTTAACATGCAATATTCGTTCAACGAAGACAAATCGAAGACAAATAATAAAAAATACAATAATAAACGATTTGATAAAGTCTCAAACAACACTTTAGCTCTTAGTTATACATAGAGTAACAAAAAAGAATTATGTTATTCATACATGTGAATCTATGCTTGATGCACAGAACGTACTTGAAGCTTTTTTTGTAAAAAAATGTGTACCTTTTTTGTTGAAATCCAAAGTTTGGCAGGGATTTCCTCAAAAACGGGTAAGAATTTTTTTGTAGATCATTAACATTTTCTATTTGATGCATAAATCGCCGTTATGAATAATATATACGCGCTTTGTTACAACCTGCATAAATAACTTTTAATAAGCGTTCGTATAAAGAATAGTGACTTAAATTCATCGATAAATAAACAAACAATACTAGTGCAATACTACTGCATTTATTAATAAACATAGTATTGTTTATTAACAAAAATTGTTTATAATACAGAAATGTATTATTTAAAAATATAATACATAACTGATTTAAAGCTCCTTAATACTTTTAAGAAAGTCTAAAAATATATAAATTTGTTGTTTATACTTCCTTTGCATACATATCGTCGTATGCCACAATAGATTAAAAAAAAACGGTCGATGGAAAACTTAGAGCTTGTATTTATTTGTTCGAGTTAAGTGTTAAAGTGCACATAAGTGACACATAAATTGTATTGATAAGAATGCGATGACCTTTTTCTGTGATATCATAGAGTACGTGACTCTATAATAAAGACTGACTAAATTTTTAAAACTAGGGATAGTACTACGCCAAGAACTACCGTGCTCGATAATTGTGCTGATAGAAAGAGATATTTCCATTTTTTATAGAAAAGTCTTGCAACTTTTTAAGCAATGAAGTTAGCCTTTTCAGGTCAATAATAAACGTCCTTCAAATTTAAATATTAGAAATTTTCTTGTGTGACTCATGACAGAAAATTTATGAGGAGTTAAATATTACGGCCTGTAAGAGAGATTGTTTTTTACGGTTTTTGACTATCGGAATCATGTTTGATCACATCAATACACATATTAACAATTTGAATATCACAAAACGTCAAATCGTTAAGATATATTCAGATGTATAAAATATTTTTGTCAAAGTGTTTATTTTGGAAACATGACGATTTTTGTTATTGCGATCATCGGTGACCGTCGCGGTACATGTGTAATCAAACAAAGCTGAGTGGCCATGCGGATCATATGACAGTTACCTGTTTTCCTCAGATAACCTCAGTTACTGACCGTTATTTTTAACACTTTTATTACCTTCACTTGTATGTAACAATGTAATAGAAACTTTCAATTAAATTTTCACCCACTTCCAGTTATCCGAATTATTTATAATTTTGCACACGAATCAAGAACCGATGATAATACAATAATTAAAAAAAATTAAATTATATTTTAAAAAATACATTTTTGTAACAATGAGAACTAATAACTAAAAATAATCTTTAAATATAAAGATTTTGCGTGATACCAGTAAACGTAATATTTTTATCGCTAGCTGCTTGTAAAGGTCGAGTCATTTTGAAAATGTAAGTCGGCAGCCTCCCACACTTTTTTTACAGAGACATTCTCTTGCTTTTGACTAAAATCTTTATATTTATAACTTATTTTTTACTTTTTATTTCATAATGCTATAATAGCGTATTTTTTTAAACTATAATTTTATTTAAAATGTATTATACTTAGTTTTATTGTGATTTCACGCCGTTGATGTTTAGTTTTACGAGTAGTACAAACGTCGTATTTATACAAAATTATTTATAATTTTATTGTCCAATTTAATTTTAAATAACTTTGTTTGAGAAACTGAAGTTGATGAAGTTGTTTACGATCATAGACACATTTAATCAAAAAGATAAGTATAGAAATAGAAAATATTCATAAATACGTATTAAATAAAGGAAAAGGAAAAGGTCGATAAAATAACTAAATTGCGTAAAAAATATAAGGAGTAAATATGTATTGCTACCTATGAAAATAACTGGTTTTATCTTCGTACTAACCATCTGAATCACCTTATAATGTAGCAATACACATATTAATAGAAGATAATACCTCTCTAATGAGTTGTAACTCAGTAACATTATTTTCAAATTTGTTTATTTATACACACATTTGTCGATACATTACACGTAACCTATTCGTAATGGTAAGAAATTAATAGTTTAACAAAGTTTAATCCTTTAGATTAAACATGAATACAAAAGTACACAAGAACTATATAAAAGATAACGATAACACATTTTGACAAATTTACTTTCACTCATCATAAACCAATCACAATTTGGTGCGACCCCTATCAGGTGGTTGAGTAGTTAAATACAGCAGGAAGTTAGAGAGTTTCGATATAATTCGGTTCGAGAGGGTGTTATAGCAAAAAGATGATGATTGTGTGAGCGCGGAAAATTGTCAGATAGCAAAGAATGAAAGTTTACTCTATAATACATGACATAGGACATTTGTTTTAAGTGACTGTCATAACAACGTCTCATCTAAATAAATAATCAAGGAATAGAAACCTGATGTACCCAAGAGGAAATACGTAGGAAATTTAGGGGGAAGTAACCACATTCTTTCATATATAGATGTCGAAGAAAAGTCTTTTGCACACGTTCATTCATTAAGTTCTACTTGGGTTCCAAATAATGGAGCCAGATTCTAATCGATTTTTCGCTAATGAAGTTCACAGGAGGCAAATCGATGAAACAGATGGAAAATCATTTTAACTATGCAATTCGAATCTAAGTTTGTTTACTTTTTTACTACATCCGCCATATGCCCACAAAACGTCAATCATGAAATCAAATCTGACTTCCAAATCAACCACCTCATCCAGACGAAGCACTGAGATCCCGCTGACCCCTAGATCCGTATTCAAAAACAGTTTGTATGTAGTATTACAAACTAGGCTGTAATTTACTATTAAACATTTGTTTGCGTTAAGCCGTAAGCCGCTTTCTGTTACGCTGCAACCGTTCATCATCTGCTGCTTCCTTGACGACTGTAAAAATTGTCATGTCGTCTGCACCTAACAAACAACAGACTTCACCATGCAACAAATATCGCTTAATATGATGGTGAAAAATAGAGGCCAGAAATTCGAACCCTCACTCAAAAAAAGAAAAATAAAGTGGAACGGAGGACCTTTCTTCTGCAAGACAATTTATTAAGATATCATTGTCTATATGATCGAAAGCTTTCTTGTAGTCAAAATGTGAAACATCTACTTGCATGTGCTTAATAATTTTTATAGCCTGTGTTACACTTCATGTTAATCGTATATGAAGTGTAACACAATATATATAAAACTGTCAATAATTGTACTGCGAAATTTTAAATAAATATTTTCAAAGAAATTTACTTATATAACATGTAGACGTAAACAAAAAACCCAGCCAAAATGCCACTTCAAAGTTGTTTTTGTTAAGGCAAAGCCAGGCTTAGCGCATGTTGACTTGATATGGCAGTCAATAAATCGACATTTTTTTTTGTTTTTCAATGTTTTAATTTAGATTGAAATATAATAAATTAACCATGGATTATTCTGACGTTTTACACTTGAAACTCTGAACTATAACAAAGTGGCAGATAAATAAAAATCTCACAGACGGTCGACTCCTTTATTTTATTGACAAAGCCTTGAACTCATTTTTTCTAAATATTGAACCAGTAGAAAAATAAATATTCAACAAAAAGTTTCCAAAATAAAGTGTATATAGTTCTCCATATGCTCCATAATAGGTCCGAAACAGTGATCCAAAAATAAACAACCAACTACATCGTGCGATTGCAGAATCACAAAAATTCTAAGATACAAACAGTGGTTGTCAATGTGGCGGATATGCGACGACGGCTGAAGGGAACTAAATCTCGGAAGCTGATAGTGTGGAATCCGACAAGAGATCTTATCGCGACCACGTGATAATTAGAAAAATTTAAATAGAAGCCTGTCGGTCTACTTTTTTATGGTCAAAAATTCCTCTCAACCCATCCATCCAACTCGGGCATATTTTAAAAATTTTCCCACATCGTATTGAAATTAAAAAAAAAACTTAAAAATGAACAGGCAAATATGAAAATCTCATAAACGGTCGATTCCTTCTTTATTTTTTTTACCCTTCATTGAACTAATTTTTTTTTTGGAAAAAATCCTTAATTAGCTCTTACCCGCGACTTAGTTCTTGTAAAACTTAGATCTATGATTAAATTTGATATTCCGTATGTTGTATTTCGCAACGAATCTTATAGGAAAGATATGAAGTTTTTTTTTTATTATACCTTATAGTACTATTTGTTTATCTGGAAAACTGTCTACATCTTAGTTCTTATTACATTCTATTGTTAAAAGATTGGGAAAATATTGGAGAAAATTTGATAAGAGTTGATTCGTTTCCTAAAGAGGTATTAAATAACAAACAAAGAAACACGCTTTCAGATCTATAGTGTTGTAAACAGATTTTGCTTTGATCACCTAATAAAAGCCTAAGAAACCTTAAAATTATAACTAAAGGAATAAAAACAAAAAAACAGCCAAGTGCGAGTCTGGATCGTGAATTGAGGATTTCGTTACCTCGTTTTGAAGTGAAAGCACTTGACTTATCATTATAATTAATAAGGTGGAAATATACATAGTCGTAAATATCAAGATAATATACATTTTTCCTATTTCGATGATGTTGACTATTCTCATCTCTATAATTTTCCTAAAAAATTTTCGTAAGCTTTTCTAAAACCTTATATTTTCATGATGTTACGTTCAATAGTTTCGGAAATAAAGAACTTAAGAATATATTGTTTTTGCATATTTTTCAATACGTGTCTGAAAGTACACTACCAACCTAATATGATGAAAAATTTTTTAAATATTTTTGAAACCATTAGGACAAGCGCATCCAAACAATAACAATAAACGCTATTTAGAATTTAAAAAATTAATTTTTCGAATATTCAATTTGCTTCCACCAAACATTTTCATGAGAATATTTTTAACTATTTGTTATTTGGGGGGCTGGAGTTAACATAATTGATTACTATGCGAAATTTATAAGTTTTTACGTTAATTCTGAGAAAAAACCGCTGTGACAGATTGACGGTGAATGACCTTACGATAGTTCCGTTTTTGCTTTTAAGACACTGAACCCTAAAAATAACATTTAGTTTCTATGGTATTTCACTATAAATACGCCAATCTATTCCAATTTATTTAATTATCATTAAACTGATTTTGTCTATAATTCAAATCTAGTTTGACAGTCCTAAGTCCTAAACCTGCAAGTAACTCATGCATAATTTAAAAATAAAAAGGCAGGCAAAGTGAAAACTCTTGTGAATTTATTTTTATTTTCAAACAATAGTGCGTAATGTTCAGTCGTTACTATTTATCACCATGTTGTATGATCATTGTTCAACGGTTCAATGTATGCGTAATAAATAATTTCATTAATAACTCGGAGTACTGAAATACTAAGCTACTGAGTTAGAGATATAAATGAGTGATATATATATATATATATATATATATATATATATATATATATATATATATATGTGTATATATATCTTTCAAACCAAATTATATATAGCACTCTTTTCTTTTCACTGATACATTTTGCACACCTTTACTATATATGCACACGCGATATACATTATACATCCTTACGACTCTCGAGCAGAACAAGTACCGAAATACTACATCTGAATCGTACACGTCGACGACCTGATCATCCGCTATGTAAATGATAGCAAAGCGCCGCAATGGCCCGTAAAGAAGGTCGAATGCAGTTGTCGCGATGCAGCGTCACGTAGATTGTATGCTAAAATAGCAGCCGGAAGTGCCTCATTTGGCAATGGCTGCTTCAGATTATTTTGGCTGAGTGCACATACGTACATCCGCCGCGCCGCCATTTGCGCCACGCGCCACTGATCGCGTTTATTACTGCGACGTTAGGACAATTTACATGCCGAGTCACATATAGACAGGGTTATGCTTGTATCAAACCACTAAAAATTAAGAAAATCGAATAACGTAATAACAAAATATAATAAACGTATCAATAATTGTTTAGAGCGCTGTTAAGGTCGCCTGCACTTTTGTTTGTTGGTTATTTGTTGGTTATTGTATAATTACAGCAATATTGATTTACAAAAGCTTTAATAAACATTTTAACAGCAGCAACAAATGCAAACATCGCAGTTAGAAAAAAGTATTAAATGAACTATTGTATATCATTCACTACTTTATTGGCCTTTTTTGACCCTTAATTTAGGACTGAAAATTCAAATAAAAACTTCACGAAAAATACATTTATTCACAAAATTAAATACATTTGTTAAATTTTGACGCGAATTATAGGGTATCTTCGAAAAATTGCAAGTTTCCAATTATTTATTTCAGTGTTTTTGGGTAATAAAATTCCAACTTATTGATTATTTGTGTCTATTTATCATACTTGTACAACAAAGTAGATCAATAAAGTCGTTAATAGAATCTGCTACGTTTTGAAGATTGGTTAAAGTATTTATATTGTAAAGAAGAATGTGAATAACTTTCAGAAAATGTTAAAAAGAAAACACTTCAATTTAAATATTTAATGTTGTAAAAACCTAAAAACCTCAATGATTGGGATGATATGAAAGTTATGAGGAATTAAAATTAATTAAGTTACAAAAATAGAAATTCGTAGAAGGTCGTTAATATGAAAAAAATATTAATTTTACATAATGAAATACCACAGTTGTTTTGAATAGACTTTTAGCGAAAACGGCTGTAGCAAACGTTGGATTCTGTTGAGATGAATTTCATAAATTAAATTTTACTTCCACAGTGTATATTATATTTAGAATCAAAGATATATATTTTACTTATTCAAAATTCTACGCAATAGTAGCCTGTACAAAATCTATGTCAATATAATTTCATAATTATAAAGAAACCTAAAACGTCCTCTTCAGAAGAATTATGAGTCAGGGTTGACTAGGGTGCCAACCCTGACTTATTGCATGCAAATCGTTTCCAGTGACCACAGCGGATATAAAAACTTAAATAAGGTATAATGGCAATGAAACGATTATAATTATACTTCATGAATATCGTTATTATTTTGTTACAGAATTCAATTTGTCGCAAAGTGTATTTGTGACAGTTATAATGCGCATTATTTCCGGTTCCGGCCTACCTGATCCAGTACCGTTTAAACTATCAGCTGTAGTTACAATTGCTAAACGAGCTCACCCTGAGTCTTGGACCAGTTCAAATTTTCCTCAATTAGGATGCACTTAATATAATTAAATAATGGCTACCCTCATTTATGATATTACAATTCACGCTGTTCATAAAATAGCAGCACTAAATTACTTAAATGAAAACGTTCTTGTGAAGGTTAATACAATTTAGAATATTAAAGTCGAGAATTTTCAAGAAAAAAAGATAGTAATTGCACATAGTCTTGTATGGTAGATTAAGTTACAGCGTTTTACAACTGACACTTATGAACCAAAAATATTTAAACCTCTCTTTAATTTGTCGCCCATAGATAGGATAAGCAAGAAAATATGTGGAATCCTGTGTAACACTTATATGAATGAGTTATGAAAATGACGTGAAAATTGATAATTGATGATTGAAAATTGATAAAAAATTGATTTGTGTATTAAGTTTATCACAACCGCTACATGCAACATGTCATCATCAATATTGTAGCGGAATCGCGTTATATATATTCGATACCTTATTACATCTAAAAATCCACGTACACCTATTTTTTTAATTATCAATTAAACAATCAAATGTAAGAAAAAATGAAAAATGTAAAAAGTTAAAAACAGCAGAGAGCAGAGAGAAGAGGCAAGAAGATCAGAAGAAAAACGGAGGTAAATACGAAAAAAGGGAGTTTTTGTAAAAACTTATTTATAAAAATAAACTTTTGTGAAAATCAATAGGTTTGTATTCTGATAGTTAACCAATCAAAATAATTATCACCAAAATTGGCTAAGAATTACGACCTACAGATATCTTCACGCATATACACGCACATACCTGCAGGCCAGAGAACGGAGAGGCATGCCATTTTTCACAAGCAATTTAAGTGACAATAAATATTTTGAAAAAAAATTTAAATAGTACATTTTTGAAGGAAGATCTCCTCTTTTTGTAAAGCTATGTTAAAAATTTAAAACTTACCCGAATTATGGTTCGTTCTATCGTCAAAACTTGAAGCTAATGTCCTAGTTGATTACAAAGCCGACACTCGCGAAGATAGACATTAGACTCACGTAATAAATAGACTTTATCAATCTAATTAATGTTTAAATTATTGTTTGCAAATGAAGTCTCCAAATCAGCAAAGCTAATTTGAAAATGTGTTTTAAGTTAAAAAAGCATATCCTTTTCGAGTAACAGAAAGTACTGACTAACTTACAATCAATTATTAAACTTTCAAATGCAAATTTCACCATTACTACTAACAACATGAGTTTACCATTTTATGAATAGTATACTTTTGCAAATGCTCACAATTAAATGAAACTACGTTATGTAGTATTATTTCTACTTTCTTTAAGTTTTCACCACAACCTAGGTTTCGTTGTATTAAAACATCTTTAGGTAGGCTATTAGCAAATATTAATTCATCAAAGATCAATTAATCTTTGCTAATAGGCCACCTGAAGATGTTGTAATACAACGAAACCTAGGTCGTGGTAAAGAAATTAAAGGAAGTAGAAATAATACTACGTCACGTAGTTTAATTTAATTGTGAATAATGAATTACTACAGAATTAACGCCAAATACATTCAATATATAGAGAGACTCTCAAACAGAGTGAACCGATGAAATGGCCGTAGTTACCACAATGAAATCAGTAAGTAAAATGTAGTTATTTAAAATTTATTTAAAGTAATATTTAAATGTAATTAGTTTGATTTAATTAAATTATGCAGACGCGAAGATAGGATAAATTACTATTACCCATTAAGGGCGCTCGAACTTTAAATTTAAATAAACAAGTTGTATGTAGATATCGGTCATTTTATTTTATTTAAAAGAATATTCAATTATATTATGTATAGAATACGATGTCGACCAAATGGCTGCCTCAGTTTTGCTGGGCGGTGCATGTCAGAAAAGTTCAATTTTCTATGATTCGAC
The DNA here is from genome assembly GCA_039881145.1 of Druceiella hillmani. Classification (NCBI taxonomy): domain Eukaryota; kingdom Metazoa; phylum Arthropoda; class Insecta; order Lepidoptera; family Hepialidae; genus Druceiella; species Druceiella hillmani. Next base: position 109,240,050 of record JAYKKI010000001.1, on the reverse strand, counting down.
TACATTAATCTGGTTCGATATCATGATCGTTCGATATAAAGATATTAGATTATTTTTATCTTCTTTTTTCTTTTTCAGAAATTAGTTATCATATATTATTATCACATTGTCATTCATATTTTGTCATCATATCACATTTTGTTAGCTGCTCTTGTTAAATTAAATACACTGTAGTTTTGATTGAATAAAAGCGATTAGCAATAAGTTCGCCAGATATTCATCAAAGTAAAATAAATAATGCCACAGAATGCGAAAAATTATAACAAATCACCGTTTCATTTACCAAGATCTTCATCAGTGACAGACCTAAGTTTCAAAATGAGTTTCGCAATGAATTCCGTGCCGTAAAGTTAGAATATTTCATTTAAATTCTATTAAAAAGTTAACTTGCATGCAATCACAATGCAGTCGCGTATCTGGCTCGTCACCGCAGCGGTACCATCAGCCCACCGCGACACTGTTAGGCGGCCTCGCTCGCGCCGAGCGCTAATTTTATTCAAATGAGAATAAGTTTTTGCCGTAAGAAGAGGCAGAAGAAAGCTCGACGTTTGCCAGCGGCTGCATTAGGATACTGCATATTCATGAGCCGCGAGATAAGCCGCGACCGCCAGCGTCGCGCGCGTTCGCAGCGTCTGCTAGTACAATTCTAGGAGATAAAGTGTGACGCCTGCTCCTTCCGCTGCTGCTGAATGCAGACACTGTACTCATTACAATGTTTTTAGGATGGAGATATAATAAGTAAGAGAGTCAATAGGAAAGTGCAACAATTGCCGTGTCTTAATATATTAGGCCAATTACTCTTATTTTGAGAAAAATTGTAATCCTAGTGCAGTTGCCGTACTATAAAAGCTTTTTAATTGATCAATTGTATAGCTTTTATGAGACCAAACATTACTCAAAAAGCTAAGTAAGTTAGTGGTTACGCTGGTTTTATGTAACGGTTTTTCAAATTCCAATGAAATTCGACAGAGAATGGCCTCTGAGAAAAATATGATAAACAAAAACTGATTTAATATGTTTTTTCTCATTTTTTATAGCTATTGCACTAATTTGTACTCAAAGCTTTTTTCATATCGGTTTTGCATTTTTATAGCTATTGCACTAACTTGTTCTCAAAGCTTTTTTCATATCGGTTTTACAATTTTATAGCTATTGCACTAACTTGTACTCAAAGCTTTTTTCATATCCGTTTTGCATTTTTATAACTATTGCACTAACTTGTACTCAAAGCTTTTTTCATAGCGGTTTTGCATTTTATTGTGTTATTTTTGGTACCAAAAGTGTCAATACAGGGCGTAGACTATCTCTACATTAAGTCATTCAAAATAGCTCTCCCTTTAACACGTGATTGAGCAAATATCATATATTATTTGGGATTAAATGAGATAAGTTAATTTTTAACATCTATTTTCTATAATTCGAAACTATATCTAAAAATTAGATCTTTAGATATACTCGTATTTTCAAATGATTGAAGTAAAATAAGATTTTTTTTTCATATCTTTTCTTTTTCTCCAAGTTTTTAATAGAAGTTCATGCGAAAAACAACTGCAATAGCTAAAAAAAGGGTCTTCACTTATAGAGAATAGAGAATGAAAACATATTTAAACAAGGCTAGGTATAAGTTAGGTATGCCTTTCCATTTCACTCAATTTTTCACTTCAACCAGGTTTCCGCTTTAATCCGACACTTATTTGATGGGACTAAATACAAAATTTCCATTCATTCGAACATTATGTGAATTGTCAATAGTGTGTATACCAAGTTGAAATCGATTCAATCCTTTGTCGAAAAAACACTCGATAACCTTGGCAGATGCGCATCCTCATGAACAGTGAACGACGTCTCGATTCTTTAGAGGACACCTCCTCGTCCATACCATTCGCCTACATTCAGATGAAGTCATACGGACAATCTCGTTAACGTGAAGTGATGCTAATGCACGCCGCACGAATCATGCACTTAAATAACGTGATCATAAGGATCGTAATATACAGTTAAAGGTTGACATTATAAATTACTCCAACTCATTTTAGGCGTATATCATTGAGTAAGAAAATATACCTAGAGTCAATGTGATCATATATACAAATTGATTATAAAGTAATTTTCTCCTTTAAAAATTATATAGTATTCACATTATTTAACGGACTTACCAGCTTAACCTGAAACTCTTACGATACTAATTATGACCTAAGTATGTAAAAAGTTTAACCTCATTTGTAAGCGTTTTTCAGACAAGAACCATATATCAAAATGAACTTTATTAACCTATAATCAAGATATTAAAAAGTGTTGCGAATAAATTCAAACCGTTTTATCCATTCACTCCTTAGTCACACCTGACTTTAATATTTTTTTATTTTTTACTCAAAGCTGTTTTTAAGAAGGTTAGTGCTAAATATTAGTGGAAATATGTATATATACCCCTTCTTCCTTTCATTTGGAAAATCGGATCAAAAAACGGAAACAGAAAACCAAAAAGTTTAATAATTTAGTTTATCACGTCCTAATTTCCCTTAGAATTATTAACCAAACACTTTCACTTTTTTTCTCTTTACTTTTTCTATGAAAACTTCTTTCATGTCAAATTTCAAGATTTTAATTAACGAGAAGTAATATAGACATATTGAAGAACGTGATACTTAAAAGTTTGTATCTTTTTATTTCTTTTTTACTCAATATTATTAAAGTGAAAAAAATCCAAAATTTGTTTCATACTTATTACAAAATTATGATTATTATAAAGCAAAAATAATTATAAATATTACATACAAATTAAATTGATGTCGCTGTTAATTAATTAATATTCCCCTAGAGAGCGATATTTATTTTAAACCTACAAATATAATGAAAGTGCAACATTGTATATTTATTTAAAATATTAAACTCCCCAACGGATTTCAATGCATATAGATAATACGCATCATATGTGACACTCCTGTCGTCCATAGGAAACACATAAAAAATTGTTAACACATAAAAAATTTGCCTTGTAATGTTAAATAAATATATTATTCCTGAATATCATATTCATGAAAATTAAAACTTATGAATCTTTATGTAAATAAATTTCACCGTTGACAATTAAATATATTCAGCTACTAAAGTCCTTTCCACATTATATACATTTCATTTATAGTATAGTAGTTATAAAATTAATCAATTGCTATTGCGTATATTTCGTGGTACATGTATACGTATTTCGGCTGAACGGAAATTTCTGGCAAATGGACAGTTTGCACGTGTGCATGAGGTGAAGAACATATTTTCTTGATTCTTCGTCGGCAAAATCGCGACCAAAAGCTGTTTAAAATACATAAATATTAGGAATGTTTTAATAAATTCTTTTAATATCATATGGCATTTATACTTACAAATTAGTAACTGTATCATCTCGACTTATGAAAAATCCCCCAGCTAAAAGGTTTAATATCTACGATAAATGATGGTGCTGTATGTATTACAGTGTTGATACGGTAAGTATAACACTATTGGTACGGTAAGTATAACAGTGCTAGTACGGTAAGTGTAACATTGTTGGTACGGTAACTATAACAGTGTCGGTAAGTGTAATAGTGTTGGTGCGGTAAGTACAACACTACTAGTACGGTATGTATAACAGTGTTGGTACGGCAAATGTTAGAGTGTTTTAACTAAATCTGAGTTATAGTAAATCTGAGTGTAACACTGCACAACTTGTCTTCAAAAATCACAAAAATTTACTACCTTTCAATTAACAGTACTATAGTAACCAAAACACTTACCAATCTATGAACGTTTTTATACTGACAAAAAGTGTTCACGGACTTTTCCTACTGCAAAATTGATATTGAAAACCTGTTATCAATGAATACATTTAATTAGACATAGCTTAGGTTTCCAAAACAAACGCCTTCTTTTCCTTTATGTGCATTCTTCTCTTTTGTTCCATGCTAATACCATAAACGCACAACTTTTTTTCTCTATTTTTTTTTAATAAACAATTAAAAGAAATTAAAAAATAAAGAAGTTAAACACAGTGAGTAGCAAAGAGAGGGGCAAGAAGATGCGCACAAAACGGAGGCCGGTAACAGTCACCAAGCACGAAAAAAGGGAGATTTTGTATAATGCAAAATAAATGGGCTTCTATTCGGACAGCAATCAATAGAAAAACAGTCACGAAAATCGATCAATAATTGTGACCTGTAGCGTGTCCTTCTACGTATATATATGCATACACACAGACCCAAGGACAGAAATGCATTATAAATTTAAAAAGTGGAATAAAAAAAAAAAATAATATCCTTTTTAACACTTCTATCGTCAAAACTTGAAGCTTGCACGCTGATTGTTAATAAAGTACACATCCGCGGTGTCTATAATAAGTAAAATTTCACACCAAAGCTCTATATTTATAACCGACTCTCCCTACATAGACTGCAAATAAGCTAACTTGCTGTACAGTATGATGAATTCAAAACAAACACAACACTGTTGCAAAACTAATTAAACTTACAGAGCCATTAAAAGCTAAGTTAATAATGCATTCCCTTAGCCCGAACTACATGTCTGCAATTTTCTTAACTGCATTTTAATGTTTCGCTATTCTAGCTAGTAAAATTGGCGTCTATGAAAATAGTCTGCCGTAAACGCTACATTTATTTTACGCTAGTTATATGCAAGTTTCATAGCACGAACCGTGAAAGTAAATAAATGCATAAAGGCGTTATTGTACTGAGATATTTTCGATATTAATGTGTTTCTTTTTAACTTTGTTAATAATTTAATCTCCGGAAGTTAATTTGTGATGGCCAATATAAATATTTAAGGTCGATCTGTTTATAATTATATCTGTATTATAATTATATCTGGAGTATAGTCGATACCAAGTATCAACTGCTAATAATTAATTATAAGTCGATCTAGAATATAGTTGATACCTAGTATCGATTAATAAGAATTAATTATAAGTCGATCTAGAATATACTCGATACCTAGTATCGACTAACTGACTAAATAATTTGGATTTTGGTAAACGACAGTACAAACTGTGACCAAAATCTTTAAACGAGTTTGTATCGAAATCGGATTTTAAAAAATTGTTGGCGAAAAATGTTTCAGTACGAGTAAAACTTGCTCTAGGACGATTCCCTACATACTTAAGTACATATTAAATTATAAAGTATTTCTATTAAACTATTCATAAATGAACCTAGTATAATCGTTATAATTTCAGATTCTACTAACCCTATTTTGTCATGTTAGTTCAGTAATATCGATAACAGAGAAAGGGCGGGAAATAATGTAATCAGTTTTTGGCACGTTTTGTTACATATCTTAGGATACGCCAATTAAAATGAATATATGTATATATATATATATATATATATATATATATATATATATATATGTATATATATATATCTTTTTTTTTTATTTCCTTATGATATTTCAATCCTTTGAAACTCATAAAATATATTAAACTAAAAAAATAATTTTGAGTACTTAATTTCTTAATTTACCCCTCTAATATACCATACCATATAAATATTTTAAAGTGTTAGCTACTGTAAAATATGCGGGTTAACATGATATATTACTATACCAAATTTCATTCAAGACAAACTGCGACAGACAGACAGGCAAGTGAGTGATCTTTTAAGGATTCCGTTTTTTTTCCTTTCAAGATATCCCTAAATAATCTCGGCCATATAATAGTAAATATAATATAATTTATGAAGAAAATTCGTATCTTTACTTCAACTCAACCGAACAGAAAAAAGCAAGTAGGAATTCTAGTCAATAAAATATAATAACAATTAAAATACAATAAATATAAGATCACGTATCATTACTAAATATAAATATTGTTTTAAGAAATTTTAAAAAATGTGTTCATAAAGATCAGTATCACAGTAAGATAAGTTCTTATTAAAGCAAACTAGCAGTAAACTTTATTGCAAATTACGATACAGTTTAAAGTTCTATGAATAAACCTCCTCAATACTCAAAATACGAGAGTGTCTTGAGTATTTAGGAAATATATTCCTAACTCTTTTTCGTACACTATCAAATTTAACGAATTCTTCAATAAAAAATTATCAGTATCAAAAAAGGACTAATTTACTTGCAATTTATGTGCACCATTTTCTATTATCTACGAATCTACTAGAGTTTTTTTCTACTTATGAAGCTTTCAATACATAAATCATTCAACAATTTTATCGATGAAAAAAACCTCTAACATATATTTTCCACTAAGAAAAAAACTAGTCTGAGTCAAACTTTAAATGCGGTCTCAATAAATATTCTTAACCCATCATAAACCATAATCCAATCTAGACCGAAAGCCGTTAAAGAAGACGCAGAGATACGCTATGCGCGCAGACTATTCATAATATCGCAGACGGGCGACACGCGGCCGCTATCGGCCCACATGAACTCCCCGCCCCGCGGGGAGAGCGGGCGATCTCGTTCACGCGAGCGGAGTATTTTATCAGCGGAGCGACGCGACGGTTTCATTACAAAATCGCTGCGGGCGACCGGTGCGACTCCGGCCTCGAATTATTACGGCCGAATTACACTTATTACGGCGGCACTACGTCCCGTAGTCCGCTCCTGGCGAGCGCAATGCACTCAATGCGATACCTCCTAATTTACAGGGGTAACAAAAATAGCGCCAACTTTGCGCCTGGCATGTAGCGTATAAAGTAGCAAATATTGGTTACTGTGTAATGTAAAATAAAAAGACCTTCATGATTACGTTATGAATGGAAAATTAAGTATTGCTTTTGATGTACCTCATTATAGAATTTTATAATAATGAAAATAACACAAAAAGGAAACTGCAAGTCTGAGGATGTCGTGAGATCTTTGCGTCGATTAACATTTTGAATTCTTTAAAATCGGTGCCGAACTTTTGGGGGTAAATGCGTCCAAATCTCATGCCAAAATAAGTGACAATCGCTGTCAAAGAAATTCAAACTTCCATAATTCGTCTGAATGTCGAGAATGACCCACGTGCTAAGTAAATTCACGATTTCGATTTTACGGATTCGATACATATCTAAAGAAGTCATAGCCAAAAGAATAATTATCGGACCAGGTGAACCAAATGTTAAATAAAAATTTATGGGTTAAAACTTATCATGGATAACAAGTGTGTATCTTAAAACATAAAAAGATTCAAAGCTGTGAATTTAAAAATTTGTAAATTTCCTGATTTTCTTCAACAGTCGGCGTATGTATAGGCAAAGTATAATCAGAATTACTAAAATCAGGAACGAATGAATAGAGCATAAATATCATCCCGGATTCATAACAGAAATATGATTTAATTACAATATACCATACCCGATTAACCTCTTCAGGAAAATAACTATGGCAATGTCCGACACCACAATTCCTTTTTGTGATAGATTATCGTCAAGATATTATCATATATATTAACCTCTTCCGGAAAATAAATATGGCAATGTCCGACACTACAATTCCTTTTGGTGACAGATTATCGTCAAGATAATATAATATATATTAACCTATTCAGGAAAATAACTATGGCAATGTCCGACACTACGATTCCTTTTTGTGACAGATTATCGTCAAGATAATATCATATATATCAACCTCTTCCGGAAAATAAATATGGCAATGTCCGACACCACAATTCCTTTCTGTGACAGATGATCGCCAAGGTATATATGTTAACTTCTTCAGTAAAATAACTACGGCAATGTCCAACAAGATAATACATTTTTGTGACAGATTATCGTCAATGTAATATCATATATGTTAACTTCTTCAGGAAAATAAATACGGCAATGACCGACACTACAATTCTTTTCAGTGACAGATTATCGCCAAGGTAATATCATATATTTTAACTTCTTCAGTAAAATAACTACGGCAATGTCCAACACTATAATTCCTTTTTGTGACAGATTATCGTCAATGTAATATCATATATGTTAACTTCTTCAGGAAAATAAATACTGCAATGACCGACACTACAATTCTTTTCAGTGACAGATTATCGCCAAGGTAATATCATATATTTTAACTTCTTCAGTAAAATAACTACGGCAATGTCCAACACTATAATTCATTTTTGTGACAGATTATCGTCAAAGTAATATCATATATATTTACTTCTCCAAGAAAATGACTATGGCAATGTCCGACACCACAATTCCTTTTTTGACAGATAATCGTCAAGGTATTATTATATATATTAACTTCTTCAGGAAAATAACTATGGCAATGTCACTACAATTTCTTTTTGTGACAGATCATCGTCAAGGTTATATCATATATGTTAACTTCTTCAGTAAAACAATTACGGCAATGTCCAACACTATAATTCCTTTTTGTGACAGATTATCGTCAAGGTCACATATATTAACTTCTTCAAGAAAATGACTATGGCAATGTCCGCCACCACAATTCTTTTTTTTGATAGATAATCGTCAGGGTAATATCATATATATAAACTTCTTCAGGAAAATAAGTACGGCAAAGTGCGACACGACAATTCCTTTTTGTGACAGATTATCGTCAAAGTAATATCATATATGTTAACCTCTTCAGGAAAATAAATACGGCAACGTCCGACACTATAATTCCTTTCTGTGACAGATTATCGTCAAGATAATATCATATATTTACCTAAACTTCTATATTGATGGCCAACGAAATAGTATATTTATCACTAATTGTTTCTACAAATCAAAAGCCTGCAAAATAATATAAAAGCACTTCTTCTTCATATCTACTTATTATTTTCAACTAAATTCTAATTATTTTCAGGTACAGAACACTCTTTGCCAGATATTAAACATTCCTTACTTAACTTCAGCACTAATCTAATTTTATTATAAATTCGTAGTGGCTAATAGATCTTGGTGAAAGATTAAATTGAATATGAAATAGAAATATCTTTCTGGTTTTGTTGAGATTTGAACACATGAGATTGACCTAATAGTTACACTTTGAACCCTTACATATGTGTTGTTAAAAATATTACCTAATATATTAATATTTGTGTATTATATAATATTGTGCCAATATTATATAATACACAAATATTATAATAATATTTGTGTATTATATAATATTGTGCCAATTTGAAACTGACTCCATTATTTGGAGCTCACACGAAGCCAAATATAGCTTGATGATTGAACGTGTATAGAAGACGTTCCTAAATAGTGCTTTATATTTAGCAACAAAGCATGAAAAAATCATCATGCATTTTACACTATTAAAATAATGGAGATATATTTGAATTCAGTGATTGAATTCTATACTAAATAATTGAAATAAATCGTCATATATTCTTTGATTTCAAGTATATAGTTCTCAAGTATACAGTTCCCTGTAGTAGAACTTGTTCCAAAAAACACACTCGACATACTTAATATAGACTTCAACAATTGCTGAAGAACAAAAAAATACAAAAGATATTATCAGATAGCTTATAGGACGATCATGAAGCGTGCAAGTCTTACAGACGCAAAATACAACCTTATAAATATGAACAATGAAATAGAATATTTTATTACCATTATTACATAAATACATCTATCATATTACAAGTCTGAAATTATTGGTTTATTGTGTTTAAATTAAATGTAGGTATTTGATTCAAAGGGATAATTCGCCATCCAACTGCTTATGCAATATTATAGACAACATACAGGTAAGTTTATAAACGCATAACAATTCATAATCGATAAAACCATTGTAAATTAGTTAATTAAAAAGTAACGAAAACCGTCACATTGTGATTTACAAAATTAAATTATTTCTATTGTATTATACATGCCGTACCCACTACATTTTTCTTTCTGAAATTGGTGTGTTCTTATAAGTGATTCCATAAACATAACTGACAGTTTATTTGAAGGGTATTAGATATGGGGTATTAGACTATATCGTCTGTTAATTTATTATACTTTAAAATTTAAAAAAAAACTCATTGTTAACAGATAAAAATAAACACAAAGAACATTTTACAAGAATATTTCTAAACAGCAATTGGTAACAAATCAGGTTTAATCAATTTGTACCCAACCTTGTGTGTACGCAATATTTAATTGTAATTTTTTTACGTACAAATTAATTATATAAAATGTACTTTATGATTTAAAAAAAATAAATTTTACACTAACGAAAATAATGAAAATAATTATTTTTAAGTAAGCTGTATTTATCAGATTTCATCATGCAGACTTCGCAGTGTTGTGATATTTCGCCAATCGACTTCAAACCGCTGAGATAATCACAAGAGACTCCAAGACAGCCCAAGTCTTAATGGAGTCGAAGGCTTTCTCATAGTCCACAAAAGTTAAACACAGCGACTGGTTGTACCCTTCAGTGTTCTGTATAACTTGTCACAGAGTGTGGATGTGATCTATTGTGCTATAGCCCTGTCAAAACCCTGCTGGTTTCGGAGCCTGGAAATCTTCGGACGAGAAGGCCTGTGATAACTCTCGAAAACAACTTGTACACGTGGCTTAAGAGTGAAATCAGCCTGTAGTTCTTAATAAGGGTGTTGTTTGCTTTTTTGAAGAACAGTACGAACACGCTCCTACTCCACGATTAACGACGAAAAGGATACTGGGAATATTTTTTTATGTGATATAAAAAGGAAAAAAACCAGAAATCGTTAATTTGTACAATTAACGATTTCTGGTTTTTTTCCTTTACTTATGCTAAGAGACCTTACTTCTTGATTAATTTTGATTCTAGATTAAAAGGAAGTACTCTATACATTTTGAGTTATTTGCAAGTTTCAAAATATGCGGCATAAATTACTTTAAATTAGAAGCTTGATTTTTTTCCAGATCCAAGGGACCGTAGACCTAAGTATTTGATATTAATTTCAACTTGACACCTCTACATATTCCTGATAAAAAATTTCTTGATAGATAGACAAGCAGACGGACACCGAACTGATAAAGGTTCTTTTTTTCCTTTTGAGGTTCGCAACTCTAAAAAACGCTTTTAAAAACGCAACTTAAAAAAATCTTTGCTAATTGCCCACCTGGAGATGTTATAATACAACGAAATCTAGGTCGTGGTAAAGAACTTAAAGAAAGTAGAAATAATACTACATCACGTAGTTTCAATGAATTGTGAATACTGCATTTCTACGAAATTAACGCCAAATATATTCAATATCTAAAAAAACGAAACAAAAGTAATAATTATATTTATTAATTATACATTAAACTTTTCAATCAACTAAAACAAACTTACACACAAACATGAAATTTAAAATCAAATTATAAATGTTAATTTAACTTTAGTCGAAAATTTAAACGTAAAATAATAAAAGGACATAGACATTTTCACAAGGATTCGAACTTACACTCTCTAGATTGAAAACACACTCATGATCTTAAGCCTATATATGATTTTATATGTGCAATGAACAAAATTATATTCCTATTTAAGTTCAACTGCAGGGCCGCAACATAGCGATAGATTAAAGACGCCTATTCAAATGCTACGATAAAATGCAATGTGTGCAACTCCCCCGAGTGTGGCACATAGTTTAGATATGATCGCAAATACTAATAACGACGATCCTCCATAAAGACACTGTTAAGAATCATTTATAAAACGTAATCAAAACCATACTTGATTTGGGAACATCGTGTTCTAAATGTTTCTTAACAAAACTATGTTGTAGAAGTGATTTTTTTATGCGACTTAAGCGTAGATCACAAACCAAGTGACCACGATATGCACTAGAATTGTTAGCGATGGTGTCATCAGATTATTAAGCTCAATAACTTAATCAGGCAAAGTCATGAGGGTTCAGTACTCAAACGTGTGATTGTATCGAAACACAGTTGGATGTTGGTTTCGTTATAGAAACTAAAAATTGTTTTCAGTGACCATATTCGATATTCATATTTTTGAGGTTACCGTAACGGTATCGTAACTTTATTTTAAGCGAGAAATCAAAAAGGAGCAAGAAAGAGAGTAGAAACTTAATTTTAAAAACGAATGACAGTCGAACTTGCTCAATTAATTGGCCACATTTACCTAACGATATATCAAATTTCAATGTAAAATGGTCACCGAGAAAACGGCCTTTGACAAACATCGAGTAAAACCTAAGAGGGTTTCGTTTTTTGTTTTGATGTGGAACATGGGTACGGGTACCGTACCCATATAGTATTTGGAATGAAACTTATGAATTATAAAATAACATTAACAAATATGTTTACGTTATCAGTCTGATTGCACAGACAATGTATTAACATGAAATTAATGGTCAATTATCGACCAAGCATTATATAATCAGATAATCACCTGGCGTTTATTACTCTTAATTACCTAAACAGTTAGTAAATATTTAAATTTATTCGTTTAGTAAAAATTACATTTCGCTTCTTATTATTAAAGAATTTTGACTTTACTATTAGTCTTCGAATGTTTTACTATCACCGAACAAGTTTAAAATGATAAAGTAGTATGTTAAAACGCTTCTAAAATATTATATTTACTCAAAATATTTATGAAAATTTTGCTACGGTAAAACAAAATCGCAAAATTTCAATGACATTTTCCTTAAGTTAATTCCCATTAACCTTTCCAACACGATTGAAGTCCTGATGAATAGTCCTGTCGTTTTGATGAAACTTCAAGACTATTTGAAATAAAGAATTGAAATAGCTCTGAAGTCCCGAAATTCTCTCTAAATATAATCAAAACTGAAAGATGATGATCATGAGTTCATATAACATTTCCAACTCTCCAAAACTAACGCCCGCCGCGTGTTTAAAACATGGTGATAAAAATTTTGATTCAATACATATTTTAACTCTGTAAAATATAAATAATTAAAAACAATCAAGTGTTAATTTGTTTGTAGTTTCTCGGTCATCTAAAAGTCCATTGCCCTAACATCCGAGGGTTGAAACAACTTTACAAACTTTCTATGTATAAAACGTTTTATCAGATATTTAGAAGTTCAATTCATCTACTAAGTAATGTGAACCATGTAAGCGATCTGGGTTTCAAATCTGAGCGTACATCAATTGGCCGCAAACTGACTGCTTCTGTCAACTTCATAGATCTTTAGCAGGATGCATTCACAAACTGTTTAGCGAGACGCATGCTTTAACATATCTTCAATGTTCCTTTAAATGTGTTCCTTTAAAACTAAAGTAGACTTTTGTACAAATGTTATTTGACATTGCATTGACATGACTATTGAAAATTACGTTATCCAAATGTTATTGCCAATTACTTAATAACTTTTCTAATTGATATGTCCTCTAAATATTTGCCCTAAAATTATCACTTTTCTTAGACTGGATCATGGCTCAAACTTTTCTAATTGATATGTCCTCTAAATATTTGCCCTAAAAATTATCACTTTTCTTAGACTGGATCATGGCTCAAACTTTTCTAATTTATATGTTCTCTAAATATTTGCCCTAAAAATTATCACTTTTCTTAGACTGGATCATGGCTCAAATCAATGCATTCTTCATTTCGTTGCTCTTTTGTTACATTTCATCACTTGTTAATATTTTAAACCATCCACACAGATCTTCTCACATTTATGTCAAATTCACGGACTCGTCTTCCCACTGTCTAGATTTACATTCAGAATACGTACACATGTTTCTTATTACTCAACATTTTTCGTCTTTTTATTCTACGCTGCCAAATTATATATTTTATGCGATCCTGGCACCAGGAATTCACCGTCCGTGTACATTTTCAGAAGTCATCTGAAAAAATCAATCATTTCACATGCGCTTTTTTCCGTTCACATTCTGTTTTTCTTCATACCTCGTCCATTTCCTTTTTCATCCTGACTTGTCAGTTTAGCCCTTTTTTATTGATTATATTGTTCTTTTCGTTGGTTATTTAAAAAAAAACACTGTAAAAATTAAAATGATAAGATCTTTTGTAATTCACCTCGAAACTAATTGCTTGCATTCCTTGTTTGTGGTTTACTGGGACAGATTACTCTTCTAGCTATGACTCCGCCATATTCAGTTTCCGCTTTCCGTTTCATCTTTGATTTGACTTATGTTTATTTATTTATTCATACTTTAACGCACATATAATACATACATTTGGCGAACTTATTGCTTCAATATCAATCTCTTCCAATTAACCACATTGATTAAATATATAAAATTTTGTGATGTGGATGATTGTAAAAGACATTAATAAAAAAAACGAAACTTACGACATAACTAATAACAAAAAATGTCATAATATATAAATGAGCAAAACTATACTACATATGACTAATACAAAACAAAAAAAATGGTTAATTACAAATCTTGACATGGTTGGGAACAAGGAAAATATTGTAATTAAAAATACCTTCATAACAATTTTTTTAAATTGAAGACAAGACCAATAAATTTTTAGAGTAATTTGTAATGCGAGAATTACTACTAAAGCCATAAAGTGAAGTCGTGCTTGCTAGAAATTAATAATCATAATGCAGTAACTATTAACACGTTACCTGTTCACCGACATCGAATATATGTATAATTTTCTCCCCGCGGTCACTAAACGTCTTCCCTCATTCACCAATCGAGACCAATCCTTGGAGTCAGAAGTATATCGGCGGGATTACTAGGGATAATCAGTCAATAAATAAGCAGGCCTATTTCTACTTTGGACTGTTTAAGCAGTGTTTATTTTTTAGCAGTTATTTTTTAATTTTTATCAGTGCTCTTCTCTTATAAATTATAACGTTATGACATATAATCTATAATCTTCATCAAAGTATGGACTTTCTAAAAATAAAAGAATTTTTGAAATCAGACAAGTAGTTCCAGAGATAACAGTGAACAAGCAAACAAATTTGTCAACTTTGCGTATTAGTGCAGATAATAAACAAGTGTGCAGTGCAGGTAATAAATAAATTTTTGACGTTAATATAACTTATATGTAATTACTAATCATTAAATAATTTTATGGATAATTCAATCTAGTATTAGCAATAAGTAACTAAAAGCTAAAAGATATTATTCACCTAACGATTTATTTTAATAATTTTTTTTTAGGATATAGGTATATCCTAAAAAAAATTTAATATCTTCACATGAATAAAAAAATTTTTTTCATTCCTAACCAAAGACAGCGACACATTCGTATATCCGTGCCCCAAAAAAATTAACAAACATTTCATCGTAAAACAAGTTATGACGGAATAACAATTTGTTTACGAAATTGTATACAGTTAAAATATTTAACCCCCTAATTTAGTATTCAATGTTTTCCCCCTCGTTTTCTCTCCGAGACGCCATTTTTGCTTTCAACCCCGTCCGCGAGCACGGTTTTACTTTTAAAATGAATTTCCTTTATTAGATATGTCCTGATTTACATATGAAAGGAGATTCGTCCGGGGGCGCGGGAAAACGTCGAAAACGTGGACTATCGCCGACATCTTGTCGACGTCACTTCCCTCGTGTCCTATTCAATTTACTTTAATTTCATTTTTGGCCTTTTATTCACTCGCATAACGTACCGGCAAGAATGGTTACTCGAGATGATATTGAATGCACTTCCCTCATGCATGTCAAAAGCGTCATGAACGTCGATGATATCTATTTGCATTAGGGATATTCATTAATTCAATTAAATAATTGAATTAATGAATTAACAAAATTAATAAATTTCTTTAATTTTTACAAATAATTATCAATTCAACAAACTAATTAAAACGGAAATAAAACTAAATGAAAAAAGGTATGGGACACTCTGAATAAAGTTATACCACGAGTACGTACTCTAATTATATAACATATTGATGTATCTATCCATATCTTAGTGGAGACATCTTGTTTTTTTAATAAATAAAATATTTATAATAAATAAATTACAATAAAATTATTTGATATATTTATTTTGCTAAATTTCTAATAAAGACCCTTAAAAGTCGAAATTAAAACAGAATCTAAATTGAAACAGAAAAAGAAGAAATAATGGAGGTTTTAATTACACGAATATCCAAAATATGGAAATTTACAAATAGAATTAAGCTTGCAAATACGCCAAAAAAAATTATTAAGTATATTTATAATTCTATTTCCACAGCCAGGCAGCAATCATAAATATACTTTACGATCAATACTTGGTTCACAAGCTACTAGTACCAATTATTCGACTCATTAACTCCCATGGGATTTTCTGATAATTTAATTAATTATTCTGTTATTAATAACCTACCTAAAAATTTTAGCAAGATCTATAAATTATGTTTTGTTTGCTACTAATTTCTGAAGGCTTTTGTTAAACAAAATTTCATACAATGCTTGATACTCACAAAATAGATGATTATATTAATATAAATAAACAGTTAACCTGAAATTTCTGTGTCGAAATGTGCACAAAGATAATGATTGAAATAAATAATTACTCGGGGAAACGGAAATAAAAATCTCAAAATATTTGCAAAATCATTTTAAATAAGAAAAAAAGAGCTAACATCTGCTATTAAAACAGTCTTCGAAAGTAGAGATTGTGCTTTAAAAAAAATTTTTGTTATACGCACACGCACGCACCAACGCACACACACACACACACACACTGTTAAAAATACTAAAGTTTAATATAATCGACGTACTAGTTCAATTTACGCGAATATTGTATATCATAAACAAAACAAACAAAAGTCCGTGAATTTGCTCTATTTTTGAAGATACTTCAAAAAAACGCAATTGAATCTAAAACATAGGGATATGCTTATTGCGCCCACTCTATTATATACGAGTATGTATATCACTTTTTGCTGACGCAGGAAGCACTGTGATGCTATCCGTTTTGTCAAAAGATGAAAGTTGGAAACTGTTTAGCTCACCTCCTTGAAACTGTCTAGTTCGTGTTCTCGAAACTGGACCACGTCCAAAGGAATTGCTGAAGTTAATGTAAACTTAAAGCTTGTTTTGTCCTTCGAGCCGAATGACGGAAATGTTGTATCGCAGCTTTGATGGATGACATCTCCGAACTCGGCAGCAAATTTGAATGAGGCGTTTTTGTTGTGGAAGTGACGATGCGTTTTGTCGAAGTGCTAAGGTTGCGCCGACGCAATCAATTTGTGGAGCGGTGATTAATCAATGCCTTCGTATTGAATGAATATTATATTTTAAAAACTTAACGAACAACATAACTTTTAGTTAAGACGTAAACTGTCTTAATCAAGATATGAAATATTCTCAAATCTTGGGTAACGTTTTAATTTTTTTATGGCGTAAACGAATTTTTTTTAATAAATTAAAATAGGGCGTTTAATTTCGTATCGAAAATCAACGTTAATTTTATTTATATTAACGAACTGTGGACATCAGCTGGATACATTTCATCCATTAGTATTAGCAATTCAAAGTAATTTAGCCCCTGTGAGGTTCATGTTTTTCGCCATATCGACTTATACCGTAAGTAACAGTGTTTGGGGTATAATTCGATAGGTTTTTCGAAGCTTACTTAGACAGCATCATTAATAAAAATGTAGATTAAATTTTCTTTCAATCTTTGAGAAATTTCAATCAAGAAACACCAGACACTTTAATCTTGACACGACTTTAGTGTCCCTGTAATTTAATCTTTAATTAAATGTTTGTTAAAACGATGTAGTTACGTGCGAGACAGATATGCGGTGCTTTTTATTTATCAAATTGAATAAGCAAAAAGTACATAGACATGTATAGAGTATATAGAGTACTATAAAGACATCGGATGGCGCTATAATGTTTATTTGACGTTACCAGGTCTAATCATAACACCCCAACTACAGCAAATAAACAAAACCAATAACAGTATTCATTTTAATACTCTATTTGACTAACCCTGATATCCTCCATACATTTCTAATGTTTCATGGAATTCAAAGCTTTATTAGCAGTTGTTGGCAAATATTGTGAATTTATAACTTTATCATTAATTGTAATATGATTTCTAAAATCAATGTGTTTACTTTTTCTATAATGCACATAATTTTCCGCCAACTTCTCTGCACTTTGGCTATCATTAAACTAACGCAATGTACATAAATTACCAGTCAGCGCACATAGTAAAGCTTTTAAATATATAGCTTCTTTACAAGCCTCTGCTATTGACATGTACTCAGCTTCCATAATTGAAAAAACAATTGTTCGTTGCTTTTTGCTCTCCCAAGTAATAGCTTATCCTGATATTACAAAACAATAGCCTGTATAGCATTTGCGATAACAGTATTGCTTGTATTTAGCATACCTAAGTATTCTTTTGGCATAATTTCAATGAACATGAATGTGACATTTATTAAATTGACTAAGAAAACTAACACCGAAAGATGTATTCAGTCTCGTAGGAACTGATAAATACATTAAACTTCCAATCAGCTCTTGATATGGAAGATTTAGATCACAAGTTTCTGGTTATTCAATATTTAAATTACATTCCATTAGAGTATTTGAAATTTTACAATTTAACATATTAAACTTGTCCAATAACTGCTCGTCATATTGTTCTTGATCCAAAGTGATAACAATAGATTTTTTATAAATTTTAACTCTCATCCCTAAACATTGGAGAACCTGTCCCAAATTCTTTATGTCAAAGTTAGAACTTAATACAGAAATTAATGTTTCAGTCTCTTCTTTATTATTACTACTTGAATAAATGAAAAATTCGTCAACACATAAAGCAATAATAATTTTTACACTATCATTCATTTTTGTGGAAACGCATGACTCCACGCCACTCTTTTTGAATCCTAATTCACAATATTCCTATACCACACATAATACAAAAAAATTAATATTTTTTGTTCTTTTTTTCATTCCTTCTTTAATGTTTATACCAATATTTTTTAAAAATTTGCTAATAAAGTGATTTCTATGCAAAATTCCAAATATCTACTTCAAGCAGTTCCTGAGAAAAACGCCTGTGACCGACGAACTGACAGATACTTGATCTTATAGGGGCTCCGTTTTTCCTACTGAAATATAGAACTCTGAAAAGTGTCTTTCTGCTACAATAGATTTCATTATCCATAACAACTGGGCATACCAACTGGTATACACAAGTAATGCTTCAAGCATAATTTAGTTTAAATTTGTTCTGAAATAGGGCAAGAATTTCGTTCCAAGCTGTTATCCGATAGTTTTTATGTACTTACAAAAATACTACTCTGAAGTGGAATTACTTGATGGAATCCCTCATATTGCGTTTATCAGTTGTCAGAGTAGAAGTAGAAGTTCTTATATCTTATGGTTTAATTATTGTAAGCAATTATTTAAAACTGTTACATTATATGCACTAATGGCGCACCGAGTTAAGCTAGCGAGTAAATTGTATGTATGTAATTAAATAAGTTGTGAATAAATTATTCACAAAATAATTTATATATTTTTATGTATATGTGGAATACTCTTAGTAAAAATATACTACGAGCACATACTATGAATATATAATATATTCATGTATTTACCCAAATCTCACATGGGATATATTATTTCTTAGTTAAGAAAATATTAAGTTAAGTAAAACTTCGTTACAAAATTATGGAAATTAAAAATCAATTAACAAAACGAAATAAAATATTTTAAAAGAATATATATACGATATAAGCAATGAAGGTTTTAATTGGGCGAATGTTCAGACCGTGAAAATCTATATATAATGAAACTGCAACAGAGTGAATTCTATGCATTGAATATATTTTAAAAATAATTATTGATTTAGCGCAGTATGATGATCGAAGCTAGAGATACTGTCTTTAGAATTTTTGTCTACATGTCTGTCTGTTAATTTGTTATTCAATCATGCAAAATCTACTGGACGGTTTTCGAGGATTTTGGTATGGTAATAGCTTATATCCTAGAGCAACATACAGAATACATTTTATCTGGATATTAAAAATTTAAAGAAAAATCTGACTTGGTAAATATTTCGATATTGATACTACCAACGGTACTCGTTAATATTTTTATCAATTTTATGTTCATAGATATATCAGGATATGGTACTACCAACGCCATTGTAAATTTTATGCTCGTTTATTCCTGAGAGAGAAAAATAAGAAAAAACAACAAACAAATTCTAATAACTTTTCTTGTTTCGATTTCACGCGAACGAAGTCGTGGGCACAACTAGTTTTACAAATATAATTAAGGCGTTTCCATATACCGCCTACATAAAAATTTTCGTAAAGTATATTAATCATTTTATTTCTACAACCATTCGCTTTGTAGAAATTCGCTTTTCAATTATGAAATTGCCGCAAAATTGTTCATCTCTCGAATTACATCTACTGATGAGGTAAATATAGTCAGCAGAAACCATTATCGAAAGGGTGACAGGATTATATGTTAAAAGGGGTACAAACTCATATCTTTAAGACAAGGTTAAAACTCATATCTTTAACCTTTTTCGTTATTCAAAAACGTTAGAGATACGATTTTCAAAAATGTCCGTTAAAAAATGTCCTGAAATGAAGAATTTTTTAAACTTAATTTTCTCTGAACCCTATATAACTAGGATGCCGATTTTAAAATGTAACTAAATAGTCAATGTTAAGAAGAATATTACGTTTTTTTTTCTTAATTATAATTACACAGCATTACAATATACGTAATTGTAATGCTTTTTTTGAAATAAAATATTCTTTATTTGTAATTTTTTTTAATTTCCTTTAAGTGAGCATCTTGAGAAAATTATCTTACCATATGTAAGATAATTTTCTCAAGATTATTAATTTGTCAAATTTCATCAAAATAAAATTGCTGCATAATAGTAAAAACAATTTTGTTGTCGTCTTTATTCGTTTTTGTTGTCTTCATACCCTTTTCTTTTTATATTATACACAACATAAAAAGCTTTCTTTCATGGATAAAAATATATCTTCTAAGTCGCGAAAAAGTGGGACTTATAACACCCAAAAGGAATTTCTTTGAAAATATAAATTAGAAATTACCACATGGTTTCATCAAAAAAATTTATTGAAACAGTACAGCCTCTGATATCCGATGATCTTGAATTCCAAATAATCAATTCGGAAACTAATTAGCTTCATACTTCATATTTCAAGTCCAAAGTTAATGATCTCATCAAGTCCACAAACCTTATGTTCGAACTCGATACAGAGGCGCGCTTTTGTAGCTGACAACAGAGCATTTGCTTGCGTAAGACCGTAAAAAGCTCGCAGCACTTCGCTCAACAACATTGTCGATTTTATTTCATAGCACGACGAAATCCGCTATATCCCCGACAACAGAAATTATTTATATATAGATTATTTATATTCGTCAGCGAATAACAAATAATCACAATGTTCACTGTGATGCCGATTTTGAAACTATAGTTAGGAATAACAAAATGTGTACCATACCGAAACCTCGAATGAAATTATTGCTTCAATACGTAGGAAATTTTCAAGTAAATATACTACATAAGGTTCAGCTGTATTAACTAAGCTAATTCCTTGAACAAATGGTAAATATGTTAACAGGGAGCTTAAAAAACACTTAATTCAGAAAAAAAATTTTAGTTTTGTACCCCACGCTTTTTTCTAACTGTTGAACTTTATGACCAAAAAACTCGCGACAAAAAAGTTCCTTTGACGTAGAATGGTCTATAAATATCAAACACGTTGAAAAAAATGTGACTTGAGAAAACATTGAGAGAAAGGCTTCCCGTCGATCAAATGTTTAAATAATTGACATCCATGCAATATACTCCATATTAAAATCTAGAACTTTTCGTTTAATGGGAATCACTTTAGATAAATTTTTATTAATTATCATTCAGTCTTAATAATAATTACTGAATAATATACAATCAACAGGCTGAGGAAGCTAAAATTTTTCCCAAATAGAACTGTGTGTCTTTGTTTTTAGAGGCCCGTACCTCAGAAGGAAAAAGGACCCTTATAGGACCACTTTGTGGTATATCTGTCGGTCTGTGATGACGGTATCAAGTTGAAATTAATATCAAAACTTAGGTCTGCGGTCCCTTGGAGCTGTAAAAAAGCAAGCTTCTAAGTCAACGCAATAAAAATAAAAGCTAAAAATATGGCCATTTATGCGTTTTGATACACGCAAATAAACCATGTTTTGATACACGCAAATAAACCAAAACATAGGGTACTTCATATTGAGTTAGATTCATAAAATATGGCAAAAAGCAAGATCTTACAGCACAATTAATTTGTAGTTATGTCATATAAACAAAATATTTTTATATGCGTCTATGAAAAACATAGTATGCAATATATTTTCGTTCTAAAAAATTGAAATTTTGTACAGTTTAATAGGAATATTATATGTCATTACATTTTTATAAATGCCTAAATGTGTACGGAACCCACGTAGTGCGAGTTCCACTCGTGCTTGACAGGTTTTTTCTGCGAACTTAGATCCCCTCTGAAAATAGTACACACAGACTTTCAAAGTAATTATATCATCCTACTTAATGCGATTAACAATAAGATACAGTTAAACGCTGATTCCTTATAATTCTACTGTTATCTAACGGAGTTTTTCTGTTACATTTAAGTGACAGATTATATAATACGCGAAATATTTTCTAAACTTAATTCAATGCGATCGTGCTTTCACGCCTATTTGACCTTGGATTATACCTGATAGTTATAATTGAAGAGTTATAAATATATGATTAATTAATTCTTCTGGAGTTTATAATTACATAAATAAATAATAAAAAACAAGTTCATGGCCTCTACATATCGCGGAATTTTGTATCTTACACGTGAACCGAATAAGCTTTTCCAAGTTTTACTTGAACGCAAAATCTTTTTAAGGTATAATTTATGATATTCATTTGTCCATATTTAAAAACAAGTCTACGAAGTGAAAGAATAAGTTTTTCCTTGGCTTTTACCAGTGAAAAACTCGGCGTCGCAACCATTTTTAGCTTAATATAGAAATATAACATCTATTCGCACTACACAGTCACGAAAGTGTGGAAAAGTGATGTGGTAACAGATAAACGCTGTATATGTTACTACCACAAAGAATGTTTTACCATGATTTATCTTCGACCTCAAAAATATACCCATAAATTTGAGCATCATTCATAACTAAAATGGTTAAAGATTCGTAAATTATAAAATCTATGTTTTATCTTTTTAGCATATATATATATATGTGTGTGTGTGTGTATATATATATATATATATATATATATACATATATATATATATAATTAATTCACAATTTGGCAATTTCACAAGTAAACAAACGACTTTTAATTATTTGAAAATCTTCTTTTCAAACAATTAAAAGTCGTTTGTTTGGTTCCCTCTAAAAATCGCGTGATTTTTAATTAAATTTTTTTATTTAATATGACCTAAATTTTTCTAAACAATTATGTACGTACGTGCGTATATTCATAAATACGTACGTATATACATACGGGGATACGTTACAGGTCGCAATTGCTAACTATCATAATAGAAATCTACTGATTTTAACAATGATTTGTAAAATAGTTTAATTTCCACAAACAATTCTCAACGGAAACTTTCTTTTTCCGTGCTCGGCGACTGTTCCCGTCCTCCGCGACCTCCGTGCGGATCTACTTGCTCCTTTTCTCTACTCTCTGTTGTTTTTAAACTTAGAACATTTTAATTTATTTTCAATTTTTTGAGTGTATGACCAAATTCGCATCCGACTTTTATATTTGTCATTTGCTTTTTGCCTGATTATTAGTTTTAATTAACTAATGTAAACTTATCGCGATATAGTGTTTTTTTTTCTCATATACTTATATGAAATATAAAGATTAGGAAAATATTAACAAAATTTAAAAAACGCTAAATGTGTACTCGTATATTTATTTTTACCAACGATAGATATATTTTTTGTATTTTACAATTTGTTTTGTCCATGCTTGTATAAATCTTAAAATCTTTATAATATTTCTTATTTATCAAAATATGATTGACAGTAACAAACAACTATTGCAGCAAGTATATGTCCGCCAGCTGCGTGCTTGCTTTTCTAAATTTCAATAAAATTTAACAAACGAATAGATCATGGTAAAATGTTATATCACAACTAAACGTTATATAACTAACTACAGAAAAAAAATATCTTGAATTTGGATGTTGTAAATAGTGCACATTAAACGCAATTAATACGTCCGTTTTCAATGGTCGATTATTCTCGCGTTAAATTTGTCGTTAAAGTAATTGATAATTACTCCAGTATTCAAGTTTTTTTTTCATAGCCGGTCGCTGCGCCGAGGCGGTGATAATGGGTTTTGTCTTCGATTATAAATAGTATCGTCACAGCGTATTGTGGCGTGGGAATATAAATAAGTTGGGGAAAAAACCAAATCCGGTGTAACCAGTTCGCCACGGAGTCATTCAGGTTTTCATGGGAGCGCCGCGCGAAATGGGTCTGCCTTGTGTCGCTTTTATATTGTTTTTAATTGGCATGATTTATTAATACTCGTTGCTCATTCTTCGTCTCGTTTAAAGTTTTGCACGATAAGGCAATATATATTGTTTATGAGCATCGATTGTTACATAAAGAATATATAGAGAATAGCTATAGAGCAAGTGAATAGGTTATAAGAGAAGTTTGCCGCAAAAAGCAAAATCTGGAGATAATTTTTACAAAAAAATGTTACTTGGACAAATAATATTTAGAAAATATAGTTTATAGAAATAATACTACATCATGTAGTTTCATTTAATTGTGAATAATGAATTTCTACAAAATTAACGCCAAATATATTCAATACTAGTTCCAATATTAAATAAAAAATTAGCAGTCTAATTTTCATGAGATTATTTCAGAAAATCTAGAGCAACACGTTAATTATTTTAATTTTATTTTTTAAACTTTGACGTATTTATACATTCGGAACACTCTTTCAGAACACTAAAAGTTAAGGACTTAGTTTTGTGGAAAACTGCAATGAACTGTCAGTGAAATTGACTATACAATACAACAATACATTATAAAAATTTATAATATAGGAGAATAAGGAATAGGGAAGTAATGGAAAATTAAGCTAGGAATATCTTTTTCAGGCGACTTTAGAAAACATGTATCGACGATATTAGGGTAAAAGGATAAGATAGAAGAAGAAGAAACAGGGAAGAAATCAAGCTAAGGATATCTTGTTCAGACGACTTTCGAAAAGATAAATCGTCGATATCGGGGTAAAGGAATAGGATAGGAGATGAAGCTATAGGGAAGTAATAGGAAATTAAATTAGGAATATCTTTTACAGACGACTTTTGAAGACATAAATCGAGGATATTAGTATAAAGAGATAGAAGAAGAAGAAGAAGAAACAGGAAAGTAATAAGAAACCAAGCCGGGAATATCTTTTGAGACGACTTTTGAAATCAAAAATTGACAATAAGTAAGGACTGTTATGAGCAAAATTATTCCAATCTTAGGAGCGTTTACAGTGAGAGAGAGCTCGTAAACGTAGTGTTATGTTTATGAATAAGAATAGTCAGGAAGGATTCGGGACTTAATCCAATGCCAGAAGCCCCTAGGGCTTTGAATCTATAATTGAGATAAGGCGAACTACACTGATTATTTAATTTATTGAAGAGAAGATTCTACATAAGTAAATTGCGCCGATTGGATGGAAATACGTCCATCCAGTTAGTATCTCAACCTAGACGTAATTAAAACTTGAAAATATGGCCATATTTTCTCTGACCAAAGAAATAACGAATTCATAAATTTTCAGGGCGTTTTAGTTTTTTAACCGATTTTCAGTAAGGTCTGGGTAGCAGACATCTCCATAATCAATATATTTTATAAAGGTGAAATTTAGTTTTGATTGGAATCAATTGTTTAAAGACACTTTATAGCGTGTAATTTACTGAAAATTTGATAACTCACATTGTTTACGTTGAGCTAAGAACTTGATCAATTAATTCGCCTGTGTCTTTGATACTTAAAGAAAAAGGAATCAAAGTATCATTTATCTATAGAAAATTAGATAGACAAAATTTTGGAAAGGAGCCTTGGGTTCCCATTCACAATAGCCTGGGATTTAGTTTGGTTGATTAACAAACCCATTATTTGAGCCCAGTGACCAGACAGGGTTCTGCATTAATATTAGTGATGGCTGTTGAAATAGTGACAATTTTAAGGTATGGGTATTCATTTGTAGATCACCTACATACAATTTTTGACAACAGTGTTATAAATATTGAAAAATCAACAGGGGAAGAGCTTTACCTGACAGCGTTAAAAATTTCAAACAGTCTGGAAAGTGGGGACAATGGAAAGGTAGTTATAAATATACGAAAAAATTCTTAAGGGTACTTAACAATGAAAAAAGTAGGAAAGTAATCTAAAAAAAGGAAATTTAAAAAATGATGTGCTTGGAAACCCTCACGTTTGAAATTAAACTTATATATTGAGAATGTTTTTTCTATGAATGTATTAATTAAACACATATTTGTTATAAACTCTGCAATGTAAATGTTACTATTTATTTTATATGATCTAAACTTGAATCACGTTGTTTTGTAATTAAATATAAAGCTATTTTTTAATAAATATACGTCTAAAAATTTATATTATTTTTGGATATTAATACTAAAATTGAATTTGACAACACTATTATACAAATACTTTTAGAGAGTTACATACTTCCAACTTTTATATAAATACGCTAGCCAGTGTATTTTGAAATATACTGACTTTTATTATAACAAGACATCTGCATACGAAGATCGTTAACACTGGGTATTAGTACGAAAATTTGCATGCTTCCTACAAAACAATATTTACCATAGAAATGATATTCAGAATAAATTTCAATATTTTACTTGACTCATCAACAAGCATTATATCTGTCAAACAAATTTAAAAAATGCAACCATCATAATGGACACCAAAAGGGTCACGCTCTTCTTATATCTACATACAAGATATATATATATATATATATATATATATATATATATATATATGTATATCTAAGGATGGCTTTCCATATAAATAATTTAAATGAAATACTTTAACCTCTCTTATAATAAGTTACATATAAAATTATGGTGATGCCACATAAAAGCTTATTTTTAATTAATTTTCATTCATAGTTTTATAGTATTATTTTTTACGAAAATAATATAGTGCTGTACACAAGTGGTAAAAGGATAAAAGTGTCACTCTAATATAGAGAAAATGAAAAAATAAGCCTACTGAAATTGTTATTTAAATAATTATCAAAAACTTTGTTTATGAAAAGTCAGGTTATTTTTCATAAAGTTTGAAAATACTATTTCCACGGAACTCTTTAAACCACTAATATGAGCCGAAGTGTAGATCGTGTCCCATTATATCCTCCATATGCAGATTCAATATAGTAACCCACGAATGTTGTTGAAAAACAACAACGTAATCCTAAAAAAAGCGAAAAAGATATTCATTTTGACGGAATGAATGTCAATATTAGTTAACATTTTATTTTGAACTAATTTAGTGAATTAGTTATACATTAAAAAGCAATCGACGTTAATTAATTTTTGTAATCCTCTCTAAAAATGTGTTGCTTCGTTAAGTTTTAATTATTATTTTCATTTCACCCCGTTAAATTTATGCAAAAAATTAAATATAATTTGTAACAAATTGTATTTCATTTTTTGCTCTGTTCTGATTGGCAGTCTCCAAATTATTAGATTTTTTATAGCTATGAAAGGGATAGCAAGGGGTGTGAGGTTTTTTTCATATAGTCGCTAATGAATAACCCATTAGGAATATATATACCAAGTTTTAGATTAATTGCATCATTAACCTCTGAGCTATCATCGATCAAGCCACTCCTTCCGAAAAAAATTATGGACTGTGAAGGAAATCGAATTTCGAACTGTCGTCAAGTTCCTGATAAAGCAAGGGAAAAGACCATATTTAATGAGATGTCTTTTGTTAACAGAAACTCTTGCCCTAGTAAAAACATGATTTATAAGTGGCATAACTTCTTCAAATAAGGCAGAGATTCGATCGAAGGTGACTTGAGACCTCAGGAGGTGATCTACTCGGACACTGTTGAAAAACTTGTATTGGAAAAATAAGATTAAAGAAAAAATAGTCGGGAGGATTGACCGAAATGTCTTTTACAACCGTTTTGAATATTCTTCATAATCATTTCTTCATTTTGACATGTCAAATTCAACGCAAGATGGATGCGAAGAATGCTTATCTCACCGCAAAAGTTCAAGCGACTTTTTGGACGTCTGTTAAGAGGATAAATATGAAATTTAATCCGAATTGATGCGGGTTACGAGAATTATATTCATCATTACGAACCTGAATCCAATCAGGTGTCCATGCAATGGCAGAAAAAGGGTATTTTACTCCCCTTACCTTTTACCGAAACGAAACGAACACGAAAATAAAATTTAAGAAAATACAACAACTGAAAAGTCGTAGAACGTTCTTAAAAAGTGTTACTATGTATTTAAACGCATATTTTTTATTAGCGCAAAGTAAATTAAAGTTCAACGAACTCTTAACATATATTCAAACATTTACAAATAGCAAACTGGTTCCACAGTTCCACTTAACCATACAAACTCGTATATTTTTGTTATATTCCGTTTTTACGTAACACTGATCATTACAACTCTGATTGCAAGTTTTATTTTTTCAATCGTCTTCGAACTTTCTATTTTTAAATCGTTTAGACAATTCTATTCGGTAATAAAACAATTAACTGACATTATACGTGCGTCACAATTTGTGGGTTAAAAAATAAACGTAAATTTTATGTAAACAGTAATTACATGAGGCGCAAAAAACGATATTTATTATTCGCGCCTATTACATTCTATGTTATTTTTCGTGCATATATTAATATTGCCTTTCGTGTTATATTTTATTTTTCCACATATGAAATTATTCAATATAAAAAAACAAGAACAAAAATTATTAACTTCAACTCTAATTAATCTTATTGTTTGTCGGTTTAAGATCAGATAAACAGAAACAGTCGTGACCATCAAAGCGATTCGGCTTAAGACCCAAATGCAAGTGTTTAAGATGCAAGTTACCTTTATCTCGATCTAGAATTCTCTTGAGATACGAACATTATTACTGGAATAAAACTCTGTCCCCAAATCACATAAAAAATGTTCAAGCATAAAACATTACATTATATTGATTAAAAACATTCCAATGTCCAACATCGAAGTTAATTTGTTTAACAAGTACAATTATCAAAACAGAAAAAAAATTATGTAACAAGGAATGTATCAAAATGATGATGTACTTGCATATTTTTACAATGTACTTGCATATTTTAACAAGTACAAAATGGTGATGTACTTGCATATTTTAACAAGTACAATTATCAAAACAATGTATCAAAATGGTGATGTACTTGCATATTTAAACAAGTACAATTATCAAAACAGAAAAAAAATTATGTAACAAGGAATGTATCAAAATGGTGATGTACTTGCATATTTTTATAAGTTTACGGAGGGGTGATGGGTACAAAATGGTGATGTACTTACATATTTTTATAAGTTTATGGAGTGGGTCTGTCCTTCCGGGTACCCCTAAGGTCAATTAGCTTATCGCTTACGAGCCAAAAATGGGAACACAAACGTCGCTAAGTGGCGAGCAAGTACCCTCTTATATTATAATGACAATATATCAAACCTTTATCCCTGGCAAAGTATCAAGGACTTGCCATTAGTTAGAGATTTATCTCGTATAGGTCTGGTCCAGACTCCGGCGGGAGGTGGGGAATGGGCGGGGCGGTCGTCTGCTCCCGCTAAACTCATTAACCGCTTGGCGGCTTTCCCACTTTGCGGACCACTTTTATATGTTGACTTTTTGCCGCAAAACTCGCTCAGATGTCCCGAGCGAGCGCTTTTATTCCCTCGTTCGGCACGCTCGTCGTTGGCTCGCGCGCAGAACTCGATGCACAAGAGCGGGCGTCGCGGGGAGTAGTTAAAACTTCATCCTCAGGGATGCGGTCAGATTATGTTGGGGAATTGACATTATTTTTCGCAAACCCTGTCCTAGTTTGAGGGGAAGTAAATGGCCTTAAGTTTAATTTGGAACAACCTTTTTAACCACAGCGGTTACTGAATCAAAACGATTCACATAACCCAAAGCTTATTTTCTCTAATGCTGGACGCTTTTACGGATATGAGGGGTTAAATTTTTAATTCAAAGTAAATATTGAAGCGAAAAATGACATGCTATAAACATGAATTGATAATGGAGCTTTCGCTGCCATTAACGAAAAAGTTACAAGTTAAGCAACACTAAACGCATTCAGTACTTCCATGTGTGATAATATAAATACATTTTTGTGTTTTTAATCAATTTCACTTTTTATTTATTTACTTGATTAATTTTTTTACACCTACAATACCATTTTCAGAGAGAGTTACAAATTAAAAATAGCAAAGTCGTTTTGCCTAGACCGCTTTCAAAACATGCAAACTTTTTTAACAGAATTTCTTTTCAATTAATTAAATTATGATTTCTCAGTCAGAAAACACTCACGTGCCTCGATATATAAAGTATAAAATTAATTTCGTTTACAATAATATTATCTGAATAAGTATATTTAGGGTTCCGTAATTCAAAAGAAAAAAAGAAACCCTTATAAGATCACTCGCGTGTCCGTCTGTCTGTCTATCACAGTTGTTTTTTTCTCGGAAACCGTAGAAACTTGAAATTTTACAAACTAGTCAAACATAATTAACCCATATATATCTCAAGAGCTAACACTCAAAATATATGTATGGAAGTGTTAAAGTGGAAAGAAGAGATAGACAAATTAAGTATACAAAAATATATTTTTTTAGTGGGACATCGATTGAAATAGCTCTCATAACTGTAAATTAGCCGTTAGGGTCTCCAAATATTTTTTGCTTAATTACAAGTAGACACCTTCAGATATACACTGAAAAGTATGAAAAAATACTTTCCCCTCTGCCTATTTCTGTAATTAGTGAAATTAAAATTATGAAAAATGAGGGTTTTTAGAACGATTATTATATATTCTTTATTATTGAAATATTCGCGAAAATATGTACGTACCCTAGATTATTACATTAGGTATTAATAAACATTTATTGCGCTAGGAAGTCCGTATAAAGGATCACTTATAGTTAATAAATTTACATTAAAACTTTAACCCTCAATCCGTGGCCAGTTTTTAGTTTAGATAATTTTTCACATTGTTCCTTCCATGAATGAAAATATATTTTAAATTACCTAAACCAAAAACTTTGCCAGTTTTTGACTTACGACATTGTCTTGACATATTTGGTCACTTAATTCTAAAAGCAAGTGACTTACGAAATAGTCTTGACATATTTCGTTTCTTAATTCAAAAAGTAAGTGACTTATGAAATTTTCTTGACGTATTTGGTGATATCATTTCAAAAGTAAGTGACTTACATTGTTGCATTGTTGTGATATATGTAGTCAATTAATTCAAAAAGTAAGTGACTTACGAAATTGTTGTGATATATGTAGTCACTTAATTCAAAAAGTAAGTGACTTACGAAATTGTTGTGATATATGTAGTCACTTAATTCAAATAGTAAGTGACTTACGAAATGGTCTGGACATATGTAAATATGTCACTTAATTAAAAAAGTAAGTAACTTACAAAATTGTCTTGATATATTTGGTTACTTAATTCAAAAACTGACTTACGGTTTTTGGTTTAAGTAATTTTAAAGATTTTTATCATTCATAAAAAAAATTTAATAACATATGTGATAAAATAATCTAAATATACTTCATTTTAATTTACATTCTCTTGGAAAAATTTAAAATCTTATCAAATTTAGTGGATTGGATTGATTTCACTTCAAAGAGTATTGAGAAAGTGGGTGTTGACTGAAAAATATCGTCGCCCGAATAAAAGGACTGATAGATCGATCGTACCGCTATTGCTTTCAAGTGAAAATTGTACTAAAATTGAATGAAGCGTCACCGAATATAGTAAAGT
Source organism: Druceiella hillmani (assembly GCA_039881145.1). Lineage (NCBI taxonomy): Eukaryota > Metazoa > Arthropoda > Insecta > Lepidoptera > Hepialidae > Druceiella > Druceiella hillmani. Next base: position 109,208,112 of record JAYKKI010000001.1, on the reverse strand, counting down.
AAGTGAATTTCCATAGAGATACGACTGAAAGAGGCAGTGCGTAATGGAATTATTATGTCTATAATGTATGAGACTGAATCGTGGGTTATACGTAACAAAGAACAGCTGCTCATAAGATATAGTGAAAGTAGAATTTTTATGGGTCGTATGGGGAAAAGCTTTTTTCAGTTTTCGAAATCTCAATCGACTTAAGAGTATGTTTAACCTTCTTACCCCTACGCCAATTTTCGCGGCACGTAGATACATCCGAGACACTGCTCACGGATAGATACTGTCTGAATATTTACTGTAATAAGGAAACGCAGAATTTAAGATAATCTAATAATTAGTGATTATAGAATATATGATAATAGGAATTAAAACAAAAAATAATGTGAATGTGAACTTTCATTAATTATGACGATCATACACTATGGTTTCTTAAAAGAATCAACTTAACGACGCATTATAAAGAAATTCGTCAAGCGCGTTTTGAAACACTCAAAAAATGTGTCTTCATAGTCATTGTACTTTACTTTAAACCTAAACATTTTGCAAGCGGAGCTTAAATATGAAAAATAGTAAAAGAAATATATTTTCATAGAAAGGAGTATTTAAAAATAATATCCTGTTTGACAAGAAAGACGAGAAAAATGATTGCCCTATTTTATGAAATAATTTTTTTTTTCGTTTTAAACATCAATATACTAATTAAGATAAAATATTTTGATGCATTTGGCCACAAATCAAAATGTGGTCATGACATATTTGGTCACTTACTTGAAATCGTCAATGACTTAGGACATTGTCTGAGCATATTTGGTCACTTAATTTAAAAAGAAGGCGACTTATGAAATTGTCTTCTCATATTTGGTCATTAACAAAGAATTATGACATCAATGAATATAAAAGTACGAGTAAAACCCATACTATGAGGGTTCCGTACACACATGGAAATATTTAAGTGTGTATATACATATTATATATGTATATATATATATATATATATACACATATATATATATACATATATATATATATATATATATATATATATATATATATATATACATATATATATCTATATATATATATATGTATCTATATATGTATATAATATGTATAAATATATATATACCTATATATATTAGACTATTTACAAATATTTACATTTAATTTCACCAAGTAAAACTAACATATACTTCGTCAACAATATTTTCAAACCTGTCCGCCATAAAGTGAAGAAAAAAGATACACTTTGGCTCGATAAGAATATTTTGAGCACTAACTTTTGAGATATGTGCGAATTAACAATCTATACCAAATTTCAAGTTTCCACGTCAACCGGTTTCCGAGACATTTTGCAGCAATATATTTAGAACTATAGAGAAATAACTGAAACTCTTTCAGAATAAATATTTCGAGCCCCTCCAGAAGTTCCATCTATATATTTTTGTGCGCTAACAAAAATATCTGCTCGTTAATAAGCTACACCACTATGCCAAAAAAGACAAAACGTCAAAACGGTTTCTAAGAAAACTGACAGTGATCTTAAAAGAGTTCAGTTTTTTTTTAAAAAACGAGACCTAAATATAATAAATTATTATTTTGCGTTAAGTTCTTTTACAATATATTTTTATTTTAACAGTAAAATAAAGATAAAATTATACACCTTAATAAGGCATCAATTAAAATTGCAACAAATTGCTATAAAACGAATATGAGCAGAAGGAAATATTATATAGTAATTGTAAAATTGGGAAAACTAAAATGAAATGACAAAAATTTTGTTGTAATTTCTAACGAAGGCAAATAAACTATTTAATAGTTGAACATAAAACCCGCACTGACTGCATTATTGTGCACTGATTGTGCACAAAAATCGAACTAACATAATCAAATGTTTATTTATTTAAATATGAAAAAATACTAGCTGCTAGAGACACCCAATAAAAATTAAATTTTGCCCAAACTTGTATTCTGACTTTTCCCCAAAGGACAAAGCAAAAAAAAATTAACAAATTTTCAAAATATTCAAGACATAATGTAAAATATTTTTGATAACACACCATAATTAATTGATCACTTAGAATTTTAGCCTAGAGGATAAAATATAATTAGCCATAAATATAATATGAATATGAAAATAATAATCTATAGACGATTCTGAGTATTCGTTTGTCCGCCGTGCATGCATTATACAAAGTCTGCTCTTCATGTCTCTCCTAAACTGAACGTATGAACTTGCAAGAATATTGAAAGAGACGTCGTTACTTTATTATAAAGTTCATACATCCTTCAAAGTGGCGCTTTAACTCCGACATTTGTTGTGTTATGAAAGTGGAACAAAGAACCGTTATAAGTTGTAAGTTTAGGTTTGCGAATATATATCTGTTTCAGCAAAGATGGACAATCGTTGTTACAGTGACAGATATAAAAAACCTTTAACTCTAACCATGAACACCTATGATCAACGATGTCATATTTATTTTTATCGAGCGAGATGTTGTAACATAAGCTGTTTCGAGCGGTACAGCTCTTATAAATATTTTTGTATGCTCTCAATACTGCTGGACAAATAGAGAATTCCATGCAAAAATGGGGGTCGCGATCGTATAAAGGCATCTCAAATGAAATGCGTTTTAACATTTTTTAAAACCTTACTTGTTGTTAATACATAGGGCTTGACTAAAATATGTTCAATATGAAGGATATAAAGTAACCTTCTGTCGAAGAAAACACCAAGATTATCCATGCTATCGACAGTGTCGAGTAAGTTCCCATAAATGACGTAACTAAAAGCGAGTCGATTTTTTCCCTTTCTAAACGTAATTTGCTTACACTGGGAAAAGCTCAAGTGCAGCTTATTCTCAATACAGTATGCATTGAGCTTTTGAGATCATAAATATCATTAGAAGCATCATATATGGTATTGACTTATGTTAATATTTTGAGATCATCGGCATACATTAAAAATAGGGTAACAGAATTGACTAACTGTTTAGTAGATAATATGGTAACATAGTGACTAAAGTTAAAAGAACAAAGTTAAAAGACATCAAGTTTAAAGACATATGAAAGCAACTTTTTGACGTGTTATACAAGCTACTGGTTTTTTTTTTATACATGTGAAAAATAATTCAACTAAAGAGTTTTAATTAGGAGTACCAGAATTGTTGAAATACACTTTTCAGGTTTTATCTTAAGTTAATTAAAAGTAAATGTATCCAAAACAGGATTTAAGGAAATATCCAGGAAATATCCACCCACGTAATTTTACTAAAACATTAAAAATTCGGTATCGAAAAATACCTGGGTTAAAATAGACACAAAAATTGGATCCCGAAAATTTGAAAAACTTCTCCAGCACCACAGCTCATTCTCGTGAAATCGCACCTGCCAATACCGTTAAGTCCTCACCGAACGAGTAATCCTTCAACGACACTACGATTCCACCAGTCACTTAGCCGGACAAGGATTCTATTACACACATCGAAGCAGGCCGCCACTTAACAAAGGGAAAATTCTCTTTTTATTCCCCCAATACCGTCCCTCGTAATAAATGTTGCAGTTTTATCGTCGGTCGAGTGCACTCGCGCCGCCTCGCTGCCCGCTGACCCTCCATTGTCCTCACAATGGTCCCTTCGTGAGCTGGCCAATTTCGAGCATATGTAGACATCTATTAGGACATATAACTTTACTATAATAGCACATAGTAGAAGACAATTTGCAGAAAAGTAAATTTTTTGTATGCATCCTCTATAAAGAATGCGATTCCTTCAGTTGAGGTAGTACTTTATTTATTCGGAAATCGGAATTCATAATCATACTAGTCTCGCCTGCCTTTTTATCCATTCGCAACAACTCTTAAACAGTTTCAGGAGACTATTCAAAATTTAAAACTAACACTTCACATTTGTTCAGAACTAGATAAAACAAACTCTTATCGTGTTTTCGTTCATATGTGATAGTTACACAAGACAATTCATATGCCGAATATAAAATAGGCAAGTAATAAATACTGTCACAATATTTGTTTGTTTAAATTCACTGCTGTTTGATTTAAAGATGCGGAAACCTAGTCTATTAATCTGTTGACAGCTAATCCGAGTCCTTTTTTTAAATGTTATTGTACTCCAAGATCGGGAAATACACCACATCATAAATTTACTACATCACCCTAACTTTTTTATTTACATTTTGTTTTTATTTAACTTTATTTTGTGTCCGTTTCTGTTAATTTTACAGCCTAAGAAAGGCTAATTATCAAAAATTGTCCTTTGGGTGGTTCCAATAAAATATTAGAAAAACCAACCATTTTAGTTCGTCAGTGTAAATTGCAATGCTTCTGGAGAATATATTTATTCTCCAGAAGAATTTCCATTTCATTATATACTATATTTCAAACTCATTATTTTTTATTATTCACAAAGCAGAGAATATTTTGCAAATCTGACTGGAATTAAAACCCATGGCTTTATGATCATGATTTGTGTACTTATAAAACTAAATCGATATTGATTAAATATATACATTAATAATTTGAATTTTATTAATTTGTAACAATATTGGGTAAATAATGCGATATCGATTGGTCGCCGTATCAACTACTTGCTAATACGCCATTACATTAACCAATTACTTTACTCTAATTAAATTCCTCCGTATGCATTTCACTCCCTTGAGCGTCTACTCCATTTGGTGCCAACCTATCATTGTGTATGTTTGTTAAGTGAGGTAATTTGTGTAGTTGTCTAAGCGTCGTCGCTGTAAAATTAAAATGAAATGAGTTATACTGGACTCTAACAAGATATATCCATATGTATTCATTATTTATTTAACTATTGTAAAAAAGTCGGTAATCAATTTATTGATTACGTAATCAATTTATCGGTCGGTAATCAATTTATTGAGTACGCGTGTAGTTTTTCACTATATTTAAATTTATTTCTGTTAACTTTATCGACAGTAGCATCTGTCACTTTTTGACTCAATTGTTTATTAAACGTTTTAGTTACAAGGCAGGAAAATACTAATAATGAGACAAGAAAGAAGACTAAAGTGACTTGAGAATAAAAAATATGGACAACGCCATGCAATAATTGAGTACGTAAAAAGTAGTACAGTGTTATCAGGTACCAAGAAATACCTTAAATGACAGCATCAATGCCGGAAAGTGTAAAATATGGGTTCATGAAGTCTAGATTTCAGAGTTTTCCGAAGATTACATCCGCTATTATTGCATTGTTTAATCGTCGAAACCACTAATGGCCAATGTTAGACCCCACTTTTTAATTGTAAATAATTATAAGCAATTTTGATACAAAAAATTGTTTTTCTTCAACTTACTGTAATTTTATTAAGAAGTTTTACTATAAGTCGACGAGCATTTTTATGATTAGTTGTGAAATTTTACTTTAAATTCTATATATCCTTAAGATAACGTTACTGAAAGATGCAGTAAAGTCATCTTAAGGATGTAACTTGCAGTAAAGTTCATTAAAAAAAATTTTAATAAAATTATTGTGGAGAATCATATTTCAAAACATACACAAAACTATTGGTAAATAAATAAATAACAAACATTTAATTACATTAGGTAATATTAAATAGATTATTATAGACTGTATTGCAATATTGTCAATGCGTATCCAGCTTCCAGAAGCGTAGAACCGCCACTCTGGAATGTAGAGTATCGACACGGCATTGTTTATGGCCTCGTTATAATTCATTGCGCTAAAATAACACAACTCTTGCTGCATTATCCGTTACGATACACAATGAATAACGTAAAATAAATACGCTCTGTACCAAAGAACTGACTCGACAATGGCCCGCCTGAGTAATGAACTTGTTCTGATTGCAGATACGCCTGGGCAGCTGCGGCGCCAAGTAAATATTGCCATTTTCTATTTGTGGATATCATATTATTATTTTCGTCTACTTATTTGGTATCAGCTCTACCAGTTAAGAACCTTTAAATATAATGGTAAATAACCACTCACATTATGCCAGAAATATTTTTAAACGTCACGGAATATGAGCAACTTTTTAAATAAGGAGCAAGAAATTATGATAAGAGTTTTAGAAGTTAATGATAATTAAATGAAAGTTGTTCTGGATATGACGTGGTCGTTTGAAAATTATGATCCCCACTCTGTTACTATTGATCAGTCGCAGCAACAAGAAGGGCATTTAAAAAAGGTACCGAAAACAGGAAGGAATGTCGAATATTAGGAAACTTTAATTCGAAATTAAGTAGCACATTGCAAATTATCCACTATTAATTATCATTGTTCGCACTATTAATAAATTATAAGATATTGGCCACGTCTTTTTCATAGTTGCGTAACTAAAACATTTTAAATATTGAATATATTTGGCGTTAATTTTGGAGACATTCATTATTCACAATTAAATGAAACTACGCGAGGTAGTATTATTTCTACTTTATTTAATTTCAACTTCTTCAGGTGGTATTACAACATCTTCAGGTGGGATATTAGCAATCTTTGCTAATATCCCACCTGAAGATGTTGTAATACAACGAAACCTAGGTCGTGGTAAAGAAATTAAAGAAAGTAGAAATAATACTACATCACGTAGTTTCATTTAATTGTAAAACATTTTAAATAATACCTTTTGATCATTATATTGTTATGTCTTCCTAACCTTACTAGGTTCTTTGCCTAACTAATACTAATAATTTGGTTTCAGATAGAATCATGGTACAATAAAAGAAGTACGTCATATTGTCGATATCATAAGCAAGTCACTAGAGAAAAAAAGAATAGTCTACGGCTTTCTTTTTGGACATAAGCCAAGCATTTATTGAAGTTTGGCATGAGAGCCCCTTTTACAAAGTTAAAAAGGTGTTGGCACACTCATTTTGCCATATAATACCTCATTAAAATGTGCTTTGAAGTAAAATTCAACAACAAGATTACAAGTTTGTATAAAATTACGTCAAGGGTTACAGGGTTTTATATTCGGTTCAATACTTATCACTAATGGAAAACATTACAGTCGCAATATATACAGACGACACAGCATTGTTGACAACATACAACAATCCAGAAATGGCTTCAAAATACGTGCAAATTATTACTCTTTTTATAATTAAAAATAGCTTATCTAATTAACAAATCGCGAGCTTACAGAGAACGAATACTCAAAATAAATCCCATACAATCAAATATACAGAACGATTCTGAATTCTAAAAAAGACACAACCATAGCAACAATCACGATAGCTCATATTTTATTGCATGCGTACGTCTTATTAAACTTTGGAAAGTTCTCCCATCGATTTCTAGAACAGAATGTAATCACCAACAAAATTCTTGAATGTTCAAGAACTGTTATTTGTCACCTTTCGCTTACACATAATTTTAAATAAAATAATGTACATTGCTTTGAAGTACATTATTTTATTTCTGCTCATTATCCGCATTCATACAGAGTACATTTTCCTGAATTTTTACAATAAATTACACCCTAATACATTAAGGAGTTCTTCAAAATTTACCTTCAAGTATTACCATTAAAAAAATTACTCAATCCATATTTCTTTACTATTTTCACACCTTTTCAATTCAAACATCATCTATTTTCATGTTGTACTGTCTGAAAAACAATATGAAATGAAATTTCAAAAATATAAAATTAATGTAAACAAAATAAAAGTTATAGTAATTGTTTTAACTTAACTACTACAACGTAATGTTGCTTAATAACTTAAGCAATGTAACTTAACTACAACGCAATGTTGCTTAATAACTTTAGCAACATTACGTTGGAAAAACGAGTACAATATTTATTATCAACAATTACAATTTCGGCTCTTGTAACTAAAACAGAAAATAAATAAATTTTTTAGAAGAAAATCCAGTTAACATCCACTATTAACGAGGAAATATACGAATTTAATACATTTCGCATAAATACATGACATTTTAAAATATTGCTCTGCAATCAAACAAAATTTAAATTTGAGTAGTTTAACGTATAATCAACGCAAAAATGTTGCTTAATAACTTAAGCAATGTAACTTAACTACAACGCAATGTTGCTTAATAACTTTAGCAACATTACGTTGGAAAAATGAGTACAATATTTATTATCAACAATTACAATTTCGGCTCTTGTAACTAAAACAGAAAATAAATAAATTTTTTAGAAGAAAATCCAGTTAACATCCACTATTAACGAGGAAATATACGAATTTAATACATTTCGCATAAATACATGACATTTTAAAATATTGCTCTGCAATCAAACAAATTTAAATTTGAGTAGTTTAACGTATAATCAACGCAGCTAAAAGCACTTCTGAAGTCTAAATGTACATACACTTAACGGACACAGTTAGGATACCGTGATCAGTTATAAAACCAATTTAGTGTTTTATAAACATCAAAACATTAATGAAATTCCTACTCAACCCTCTACCAGATTACTATCACTGTAACGATGGTCTATTGTATATTTAAGTTAATATATAATTAATAAATATATTCACAGTTAAATGAAACTACTTTATATTGTATTATTTCTGCTTTATTTAAATTCTTTACCAAGACCTAGGTGTTTGTATTACAACATCTTCAGATGGGCAATTAGCAAAGATGAAGATGTTGTAATACAACGAAATCTAGGTCATGGTAAAGAACTTAGAAGTATAAAGTAGAAATAATACTACATCACGTAGTTTAGGGGAAAAATCAAACAATCAGACAAACGGATGATAAGATACGATTTGTGTAGTAGTTAGTTTTTGGATCGTAGGAAAACTTAAGGAGAAGTGGTATATACGTAAATATAGAAAAATATTTAAAAATCACCCAAGATAAATTGCCCATTTGTTTTTCTCGAATAAGCTGTCAATTAAACCATGATGAAATAAGTTTGATATTTTATTATATAATCAAAACTTTGAAAAAAAAACAAACACTTAACAGAGATAACTGAATTAAGCAGAAACTCCCTCGAACTGGATGAAGAAAACTTCGAATCGGAAAACCGTGAAATGTGAAATTCCACTTCCGCTGACCCGCGCCCGCGCCAAATTAGTTTCCACCGGCGAGCCGACCCTCCGCCGCCGTCCGCTTTCTAATAATTTAATTACGCGCCATTCTGAGCCAGCTTCTTTCACTTTTCGTTTTGTGTCGGCCCAACGGAACGTTAGAGCCGGAGGTATATCGTGTGGAGGGCAGCCGGCGCCGCGCTGTCGCGATTCGCTCGACCACTGACGGCAATCGAGCCTAAATTATGTCTATGACAATTTTATTGTCACTGTGATCATAAATACCTCAATATAAATATATACCAACATTGCCCAGTATCTGAAATCAACATCTTATGGCACATGTCTTAGAATGATAAAAATAACATAATCATACACGATGCTAAAGTTATTTAACGTTGGAAAGTATTAGATACATCAATTTTTATCTCGTAAAATTTTGAAGTCTTTTCACAATAAGAGAACTATCACTTCTGCAAAATGTTTTGACTTAAAAGTGTCTATAACCCCAATACCAAATAATACCGTGTGTAACACGTCTGCATTTTTCTTCCCATATGTAAACTGCAAACAATCGGTAGAACTATTATATGACATTAGATCGATAAGGCTAATTAGTGCCACTGCCCTAGTTTCTCCTAATCAGGTAGGACATCGGCTCTTTTGAGTGTCTCGATCGAGTCGGGCAACAACAACGCATGGGATAACGGATATGACTGAGTTGCTGGTCGATCATTGTATATTTCAGATCTGATTAGCTTCTTCAAGGATAATTGATAAATTGCTGAGCTGAGATAGAATCGAGGCACAATTGATAACAGAATGTTGATTTGAGCTCTTTAAAGACAGAGAATATTCGACTTGCTAGCTGAGGATCACGATTGCATTCCGTAAGTCCAAATAGGTCTTATGATCGAGCAATAAACTCACAGCTTGTAGCTTAGGGATAAGTTGAACTACTTGTGTAATACTAAACTCTAATTAAGGGTCAGCAAAACTCTAATTAAACTATAAATATGGCAGAACAGGTGAAAATTAAAATCTGTATCCTCAGTGTTAGAAGAAAACAAGGAATAGCATAAAATTAGCTTCTTGAAAAAGAATAGACCTCGCAAGTTTCCTTTAAATTATCGATATCTACTACTCTTGTAGTTAAATGTCAAAAAAATATTGAAGATGATTATCTTTATTAAATATACAGTCGAGAAATAATTGTTATAGTGTACAATTTCAAAAACCCTCAAAGTGAAAATCTTAACTGCACAAGTAATATTCCGTACGATCAATTATTTTTAACACAAATTTTATGGTATATCATGAAAAAACGTTTTCTTAAAAGCATGTTCATTTAGAAAACTAAAATCTACAGCTTTCGCTTTCAACACTATATCATCATCTCTGTCTATCGGCAGGCATGAAAGAATCTCAGAAATAGCAATATTTTGGAACAAATGTACTTCAGAACCAGGAACATTTCAACAATTTTTTTGAACATTAAAAACGACATATTTAAAAAAAAATTCTGCAGAATAAAATTTCTCAATGAATACAAAAGATGAATGCAAATACAATTACTTCATAAAAGCGACATAACCAAAAGAATAATTTTTCATTACTATTGTGACAATTTATTTCTAATACGAATAGCACAAGAGTTTTCTTGTTTCTGATTTATTTAATAGTCAATTTTTACGAAGCCTGAAGCCACGATTGAAGTCAAATGTCTATAACTAACAAAATGATCTAAGCCGATCTCCGCAAGGGCTACGGGTGTGAAATCCACCTATTAAGAAAACGTATAAACTCTCTTATGTCTTTACCATTGTTACATACACACATACTTGATGTACTTATATCATGACTTGTGTAGTCTTACTTAACAAGTGTATTACTTAACAAGTAAAATCAGCCAATCGCTGGCAAAGATTTCATCTATGCAAAAATTTCAAAAGTAATTTTTATTCAAAAGACACATCAAAGCAATACGTGAAACATCAAAAACTGACACACCATACACTGCAAGAATTCATAAAAAGAATAGCAGTACAAGCATAGTGAATTCGCCTTCAGTGCCAAATGTTATGAAAAATTAATATTATATTGATAGATACGTTATTAAATTACATTTATTTTATACGTCTTTTAACTCTCGTTCTTTAACCTTTTTTGAGAAAAAATGTCCTGAAAATGATGAATTTTTTAAATATAATTTTCCCTGAAACTAATAAAACTAGGACGATGATTATAAAATGCAACTATATAATTATACGTACCAATGATTTATTTTCAAAAAAACCATTTTGAAACAAAATACCAGAAATATGTCGAAATTTGTATATTACATGGTTATTTCTCATTATATTCACAATGAATTTATCGTTGGTCATAATACACTTGACATACACAAAGGAATTAAAAAGATAATGAAATTAAATCACTTAAAATAAACGTAATTTTAAACTTTAAAAATATATATTTTTAACTGTCTTAAACGTCAAATAAGAAAATTATCAATCGTACCAACTTAATATGTTTCACTATCTTTAAATCTTTAACTTATGGTTCTTTTTTTTTAATTTATGACTATCAACTTGTATTTGCCATTACTATAAAAACATAATTATGGTAATTAATTTTTAAGATATAAACTTGCAATGTACTACATATAAAAGAAAGAATACAAATTATATACGTAACTAAAATAATTTCGGGCCGTAACTAATATATTAAAAAAAATTTTTAAAAATAACTTCCATAAAAATGTATATTTCAAAAAAAATTATTTGGTATAAATATTTTGAAAAAATAAGCAAAAGCCGACTGCGTAAATAGCTGGGCTGGGCTTTTGCTTTTAATTTAAATAGTCAACAGTAAATAATATCAAAATTAAACTTTGTATTAGAAATAAAATTAATGATAAAATGACAAAAATTAAAAAATAGTATATGAATTTAAAATATATTTAAAATTTAGACAACTACAAAGCGAAATGAATGCCATAAAATATCCAAAAAAGAAATATGCCATGATACAAATAGACTATATTGTTTCCTGAATGTTGGTACCAATTAAGCAAAATGTAGTTGTTGAAATTGACAGATTAAAAAAATATCAAATTTTGATAATTAATTTTTGTTATAAATACTTAATAACTCATAACAAATTATGCTTTTAATTGTATAATAAGTGGTTAGTGATAAAAGAATAAGTGAAATAATTGGAAAAATAAGGTAAAATCTATTCCATCGCAAACAAAATCATCAGGTACATTTCTCAAATTGATTTTTTTATAATAAATAATCGTCAGCTGCAAAATTTTTTCTTCATTTTATATATTGGTTTTAATGTATATTCTTTCATATGATATCAAAAAAATTGTCAAAAAGTTCGTGGTTCTAAACCGTATTTATAACAATATTTTTTCTAGTTTTGTTGAACAACATACCAAATTTTAGTTTTCTATGACAAAACTGTCTGAGAAAAGTGCCTCTGACAGGCGGACGGACGAACAGATGGATGAAAACCATAGTGATTCTATAAACGCTCGTTTTTAGCACTTTTCATATGGGGCACTAAAATGGGTTCATAAATCTATTTTTAACATCATCGTTAGTATTATTAGGTGAAACATTTTTATCGTAATGCATTCACACATTTTTAACTGACTTCAAAAAAGATGGAGGTTATCAGTTCGACTGTATTTTTTAAATTTCTTAAAAATGTCTATAACCCCAATACCAAGTACCACCACTGCCAGCTTTCAGCATTCTATATCACATTCTCTCAGGAAAATCCTTTGACAGACAGGCGGATGAACAAAAAAAAATTCCGTTTACCAATTATAGTACGAAATACTAACCTGGGCTCAAAACCGTATCTTTAGCATCATCGCTTTTATCATTATATGCAACTTTGTTTTCCTAATCCAATCTCTCATTTTTATATATGGAAATGTTCTTATTTACTACATAAATATTATATTTACGCACCTAAAAGCTTCAACATATCTTAATAAAATTTATTTCCGCCATTGCCACAACTACTTAAAGATGGAGAAAGTGAGATTCATTAGTCTAAAACTCTATCTCTATAAAACTCTAGAGCGTAAAGTAACATCATTAAAATTAACATCATTAGCACATAAAAGACTAGTAAAAAGTAACATCATTAGCACATAAAAGTAACATCATTAGCACATAAAAGACCAGTAACAAGTAACATCATTAGCATATAAAAGTAACATCATTAGCACATAAAAGACTTGTGAGACACAGATTACGCCAAGAATTTTACTTATTTAAATCTATATTGCATAATCGATTTATGCTGCATTATTTTTAGTCACCTGCTCCACTGATCATTAATAAGCTCGGTACACTACCAATAGTCCAATTATCTATGCAACGTCGTCCAACGTTGAAGCTCGCTACTGTCACGAAGACCAATCGTCCCCAAACACAATCCAGGTGGAGATACGTTTGACACGAGATGTCGAACGCGACCATTGGTTTCTCGCGCATAATCACCATTCGTAATATCGGCTAAGCAAAATAGAGGCGGACCTACTCCGCTTCGACCTGTCAATTAAAATTCACCTGTGTAGGTGCTGATAGCGGGGGGCACAAAACGACGCCGACGAGAGACATCCGGCGCCGACCGGTCCGGCTCGTAATTTGCAACTGTTAGAGAATGACCGAGCGGTTATTTCTCTCTTGCGTCTAGCTCTCAGTCGCAATTGGAATATATTTCTCGCCTCTGAGGAGGCAGCCTCACATCGTTGAAATAACTTATCGATATTTGTAAATCTATTCACGTGGTTATTAAAATAACCAACACACCATTCACGCTCCAATAAAATTTACTACGAAATTGATATATGCTTTTGCAAAGTAGAATGTTCTTATAGATCTAGTGGCAATTAAATATAAGAAGTTATATTCTTAACGAGGAAAAAATGCGATAAATTCGAAATATATTGAATTACTTATAATTGTACTTTTTTCCTTTTTAATAATTGTACTTTTTTCATTTATTTTATGTGTCAAATACGAAATTCAAATTGCTTGTTTCTTGTTTGTTTATTTGTTCCACTTTCACGGCTCAATTATTCAACTGATGCATTTACTAAATTTGGCATTCATTTGGCTTTTCTTACGGAGATAAATATGGAATTAATTTAACTTTTCGCAACTGAATGAAACTACTGGTCATGTAGTATAACTTCTACTTCATTTAAATTCTTTAACAGGACTTAGGTTTCGTTCTGTGGCCACATCTTGAGGTGGGCAATTTGCAAAGATTGAAACAATCTTCATAAAGATTAAATTAACATTTGATTGAAGTAAACAAAATTAACGCCAAATTATTATACTATTAAACGAGCAAATCTTGTATGTATATATATATGTAAATGGTTTCTCGGAAACGGCTCTAACGATTTTGATGAAATTTGGTACATTTATTACGTGGACAATTATATAGAATAATTTCAAAGATGAGCAATGCCGGTTAATTATTTCGGAAATGGCAGCCATTTAAAATTTTCAAAATTAGTATGAACACTATTCTATGACTTAATAACTTTTGGATGGAAAAAACATAAGAAAACGGGTGGGGAAGGGTAGGGTGGGAAAGGGAAATGAAGTGGAAGGGGCGGAGAAGGGGAAGGAAAAGGGGCAGAGAAGGGGAATTGGAAGGGGAGGGGAAGTGGAAGGAGAAGGGGAAGTGGTGTGTATGGGTATGGGTAGGGGGAGGTAAGGAGAAAAGAAAGGTGATGGTGAAGTGGAGGGTAGGAAGATGGGGACGGGGAGAGGAAGTGGAAGAGGGGGGGGGGAGGGAAAGGGAAAGGAGAAACGGAAGCGGAAGTAGAAGCGGATGCTGAAGGGGAAGGGGAAGTGGAGGGATAGGGGTATGGGTAGGGGGAAGTAAGGGCAAGGGAAAGGTGATGGTGCAGGGGAAGGGGAAGGGGATGGTGAAGGTAAGGGGAAGTGAAGGTGGAGAGATAGGGAAGGGGGAGCTAAAGGGAAGGGAAAGGTGATGGTGAAGGGGAAGGAGAAGTGGAGGAGGAGGATGGGGAGGGGGAGGTAAGAAGAAGGTGAATGGGAAGGTAAGGGGAAGGGAAGGTGTAGAGGGAGTGGAAGGGAAGAGGAAGGTGAAGGGAAGGGAATAAGGAAGGGGAAAGGGATGAAGAAAGTGTGGGAGAGGGAGTGAAGGGGTATGTAAAGATGGAGGGAAGGGAGGGTGTTAAGGTGAGGGGAGGGGAAGAGGAATGGGAAGGTGGAGTGGAAGGCGAAGAAGAAGGCGAAGGGAAAGTGGAAGGCGAACGGGAGGGCGAACGTGAACGCTAACGCAAAAACGAACGCGAGGGCGAAAACGAAGGCGAACGCGAAGACGAATGCGAACGCAAAGGCGAAAATACGAAGGTGAACGCGAACTCGAAGGCGAGACCGAAGGCCTAACCCGAAAACCAAGACAAAAGGGAAAGGGATGGGAAAGAGGAAATAAAATCTAATACTAAATCTAATACCATGAAACAACCAATTTCACTTTCCTATGGGAAACTCGAAATACACCGAGCATCGTTCGGTCACCTGGTACTATATTTAATATGTCATGGCCGTGGTGTGTTGGGTTGATCACAAAGCATGACTTTGACTGCGCGGCGCACAAGCAGCGATGATACATATGGCGGCGCAAAAGTCCGTCATATGTACCAATTAGATATACATTAAAGTATATAAATAAATAAATAACATGGAGTTCATTTTTAAAAATTAATTTTACGCCAGCAATGCTACGGACAACTTCTATTATTACATATGATTGATATTGTGTTTTGAAGACTTTCACGACTCTTAAATTTGATGATTTTTCATGATGAAATAACAAGACCCTTATTAAAGTGATTAGATAAAAAATATGCTTAACTCTTAAATTCATTTACTTTTAGAAATACAACAATCTGCTTCAACAAATTTTAGCTATTTCTATAATTTCTTACATTAAAATCTCTTTATAATACGTTTCGTATACTAGTTTAATTGTTTGTAATAATATTTATAATAAAAATTATCAAAAAATGGACCAATCTTTTTTCTATATTCTCTTTGTATATTTACGAATGGTAAAGTGTTTAGTATCATACGCAGAATAATAAATTTGATTTCGATGACATATTTTGCTCTGCTATATATTATTTTCTTACATCCATTGCACATAATTTGTTTTTAACCTCCTTCAATTATTGTTGAGTTTAAAAAAATTTTTATAGATTACTAGATAATTGCCACACTAAATTTCTTGATTTTTTTATAGCCAGTGTTATCCACAATATTATAAAACATAAGGACAAGCAACAAGAGAATCCGTATGCAGTGTAAATCGAATGACCTCTCATTTTAGGAAATCGGTTTGATAGTTTAGGGAACTGCACTGGAACACACAGAATTTGTTAACATCCATTCATATATTCATGTGAAAGACTAACTTTAAACTCCGCCCTAACTAGATAGGGAAATATCTTGTCATTTGTATTGAAACTTATTTTCATGTCATGACTGTAGTACGAATGTTAAAAAACCTAAAGCATAAACTAAATGCATACAAATTACTGTACACATATTTTTACGTCAATAATTTTTTTTGGTTTAAAAATATTTTATTTAGGCATGTCATCTGTGCAAGCACTAAAACCTTAGTGTAAATATACATACAATAAAATTGTAACAGAGTGAATTCTGTACATTGAAAATATTTGAAAAAGAGTGATTGATTTAGTGGATAGGATGATAGTAGAACCCAGAAATTCGTTTTTAGAATTTTTGTCTATCTCTCTATGTAATAATTTGGTCTTCAATCACGACAAATCTACAACCTGGATTTCAATGAAATTTGGTATGGTAATATTTTATACCCTCAAGCTACATATAGAATACTTTCTATTTTCTTTGTAATATGCTGAATAAATATTTCAATCCTCCTCTAAAAGTATTTGTTAATATAAAGGATCAAAACCAAGTTTAAAAGTATTTCAGTTTAAATTAATTGCTAAGGAGGTCTTTTGTTCACAGCTTGCGATTGAATCCCTGAAGCACCTGTATTTACCATAGTTTAAAATCACACCACAGGAGATCGTAATATCTAAGAAAGGAAAACACTTATGACTATAATAATCATATATCATCAAACTATTTTAATTAAATAACATTTGTACTTACTACTTAAATACATGATATTACATGACATTCACAATACAAATATTCCACACTGAACAAAAAAAATTAAAAACTAACTTGTTTTCAAGCAGCTGTTTTCAATAAGACAAAACATATTTCTTCGATATCCGCTCGTAAGACCATTCTTTAAAATAATATGTTAAACACAATTTTTCATGACCTAACCCCTCTAAAAACTAAAAGATTTGGATGGACGAACAACCGAACAGCTTTGTTCCGATAACTTTAGAAAATGGCATTTTAAATATCAACGTCACATTTTACTAATTTTTATTAACATTTTATTTCTTTTAAATAAATAGTTTCGTTCGTTTAGAATATAATCCTATCGTTCCCATTATTAAAATAATTGCGAACTATTTGAATCGATTCGATCGACATTTATCTTGACTCGATTTACAACATAAACCATAACCTGCATTGCACTACTCGCAAAGTTGATCGAAATTAGGCGAAGAGAATAGTATAGAGAGTACTTCGATTCGCTTTGTGCGTACTTCAGACTTACTTCAGACTGCGATAAACTTCGACGAGCACTTCGTCGAGGTAACTTCGTGAGTAGTGTAGTGATTGGTGTTTAACTACTTGTAACCTCAACCAAACCACTTTTAATCTCAACCAAAATCTATATATATGCGATTTGAAAGCAAACATGTCTTTAAAAAAATGTGTTGACACACAAAAGATCCATTTATTTGATTTATAAATAAATACTTCTTCCCCGGCTCGTTCATTTTTCCTCGTGGTAAATATTTTAATAAATAAGTTTTAAAATATCGATTTAAACTTAGAATTTCCTTTACATCAACCACAAACAAATAGATTTCCATGCCCTAATGTATGAAAAACTCTACGATACCCTAAAAAATTTAGTTCATCTCAATATATACCCATTTCAACCTTCAAGTCCATAAAGTACTCGTATTCTGCAGACGTCGACATTGAATTGGAGCACGAAACTACCAGTTAAAGAGAGATAAACCTACAAAATAGAAGTGTTATAGGTAATAAAATTGGTTTATACTCTCGCTTATAAGGCGGGGGAATAAAATAAATAGTTCGTGATGATAGCATTTGTAGGAATGTTTGATTTGTGTAGATTAATGGTATAAAATAAACTTATGAAGCTAGACATGGGATAATAACCAAAATGGCCAAATATGTGTAGTGCATTTTGCATTTTCATCGTTTGGGAAAACGAGATAGTGAAACCTTACGCAATAAGTGTTGAACTATAGCAAGTAATACTTGATATATTCCTTTATTTACTGATAGTGAAACCTTGCGAAATAAGTGTTGAACTGCAGCAAGTAATACTTGATATATTCCTTTATTTACTGATAGTGAAACCTTGCACAATAAGTGTTGAACTGTAGCAAGTAATACTTGATATATTCCTTTATTTACTGATAGTGAAACCTTGCACAATAAGTGTTGAACTGTAGCAAGTAATACTTGATATATTCCTTTATTTACTGATAGTGAAACCTTGCACAATAAGTGTTGAACTGTAGCAAGTAATACTTGATATATTCCTTTATTTACTGATAGTGAAACCTTGCGAAATAAGTGTTGAACTGCAGCAAGTAATACTTGATATATTCCTTTATTTACTGATAGTGAAACCTTGCACAATAAGTGTTGAACTGTAGCAAGTAATACTTGATATATTCCTTTATTTACTGATAGTGAAACCTTGCACAATAAGTGTTGAACTGTAGCAAGTAATACTTGATATATTCCTTTATTTACTGATAGTGAAACCTTGCGAAATAAGTGTTGAACTGCAGCAAGTAATACTTGATATATTCCTTTATTTACTGATAGTGAAACCTTGCACAATAAGTGTTGAACTGTAGCAAGTAATACTTGATATATTCCTTTATTTACTGATAGTGAAACCTTGCGCAATATTGTAGTGGTAAAGAAATTAAAGAAAGTAGAAATAATACTACATCACGTAATTTCATTTATTTGTGAGTACGGTAATTTATTTTTTATGGATTAATCGATAATCTCAAAAACTGCTCTTATGCTCAACTTATATAATACTCTAACCTCAACCGAACCAACCGTGTGTATATACATATATATATATATATATATATATATATATATATATATATATATATATATAATTATATATATATATAAATATATGATTATATGTATAAATATATATACATATATATATATATATATATATATATATATATATATATATATATTAATAACCTCTTATTATAAGGTAATACTTGGATAACAATTCAATGAAACGTTTTTGAATCCCGAAACAGACAACAAACATTTGTTCTTAGGGTCACTTTTGTGAGGGGATAGAAAAACATACCATTAATAGGGTATTTGACTATATTTTCTTTTTATAGAATAATTAATAACATTATAAAGGGTTAAAATAAATACATAATACCTTGGCTTTTCATTACAAAGTTATAACGACTTAAAAACTGACGAACTACGATTCGCCCGAAAACGCCCCATACCAAAACACGAGTGGCTTATAACGTCACTTGCCAGTTATTTAGCATTCATTATAAGGGAGTTTATTAAATATTTTCGGTATCTCGTGAAATATTGCGTTTAAATTATATTTTGTATATTACAATTTTTTCATTTTTTTGTGTGGAAACTAAATTCATAATAACTTTTTCAATTTAATGAATTTTTTCATCATAATGTTTTTTTTAAACCTACTCCACGGTTTTAAATCATTTTTACAAATAAAATTTACAGATAAAAACAATATCAACATCAGTCAAATACCCTAGTGAGTATTGGAATAGTAAGGACTGGATGCAGTTTCCTAGAAAAACCGTGTTCGGGCTCGATGACTGTTCTCCAGCTTTGTTTTGTGCGCATGTTATTGTCCATATTTGTACTCAAACCGTTTTTAACTTTTATTTTATAATAAACTTTTTCTTACAATTTAAAAACAATAAAAACACTGTGTGTGCACTTTTAGTTCTACTAACTGTAATGTATTTTATTTATTTAAAATAAATAAAAAATATTATAATTATGAAACGTTTATATCAATCATTGGCGTTTCGCCATAATTAATAACTGCAATTTGAAATTAAATATTAAAATCGTTTTTGAAAATTCTTCTTCTTCTCAGTCGTGTCTCTCTTGACAGAGCAGTCGTGGTCATGATGAGGCTACGTCACCATTGGTAATCGGTATGATCCTCCTCACAATTTCTCGCCATCTTAACCTATTGCCGACATCCTAATGCATTTATGTAGAGGAACTCCAACTGCTGATTTTATTTGATCAGCCCATCGCATGGATGATCTTTCCTGGATCACCAAACACCCTTCCTTGGATCCCGAATTTTGAAAATTACATGGTGTTTTTTAGAAGTGAAGTTTCTATAGTTTTTTATCAACATTAGCAACATTTAGAACACTTTTCAGTTTTTCTTCGATTCATGCTTTAGGTGATAATGAAGTAAGGCCAGCAATTTTGTCCAGTTTTTAGTAGTCTGAGAAAAGGAGGGTAATATTTTTATAGCTCACGTCTGTATGTCGGAGTCTTTATTCCGTTCTATAGATCTCGACGGATTGTCGTTCATATGTGAGATGTTATTAGATTTATTTTTGGTTTTTAAGTGCCTGAATTGAAGAACCGCGTCTGCGGTCGGTCGTCAGGCGAACCGACAGAGGCGGAGTGGCACGCACAAAGGAACACAGAGCATTATCTTATGTATACGTGCAAGCAAATAATACGGGTAGCATGTAATTCCTTAAATTGACTTGGATATACTCGTACATTTGAAGTAAAGACTTATGTAAAATATTTAAAAAGAAACGATTACGTAAAATAAAACTATATAAATCGACGTTTGATTGAGGTGATGATTGGATGGAGATGATGAAAAAAAGAAGGTCAAGTGTGAATAAAACTCGCACTCTGAGGGTTCTGCATCGTTAAGTCAGATTATCGTAAAGTTTAATAAGTATTTTACAAATACACAGAAAAAGGAAAAATGAGAAACCAAACAGTTTATTATATAATAATTTCACATAGTCGTATACTTTTATTGCATTGAGTTAGAAGGTTGAATATTTTACAGAACTATGGATTCATATTTGATATTAACTTTTTTTTTACTTTACAGGACTATGGGTTCGTATTCGATATTAACTTCAACTAGATGCTTTTGGCCGTTACTGAGAAAAGGGTTTTTTATAGACAGACAGACGGACAACCAAATGGTCTTATAAGGGTCCCATGTTTTCTTTTCGAGATAACCCTAAACATTTTGACACTTTTATTGAAACTTGCTTCTTTTCTTCAGTAACTAGAAAAATATGGTCAACAGTTTATCGTCCAAAAATAATTCATAAATTATTTTTTGAGCCTTATATCATTATATATACAGAAAGCATAGAATTATAGCAAGAGCAATTTCTAACTTTGAATTACTATTTCACTCCAATAAGATGAATATGATTAAAATTGGAGCAATTCAAAGGTTTGATAAAAAATTAAGCTTAAATTTATTACGAGTTTCGTATTATAAAGCTAAAAACTAATGCTTATCTATTGAACCACATATTTTATACTAATATAAAGCAAAGGTTTAAAATTTAAAACTAATACAGTTTTCGAAAAAATGCGTTAAAAAAAATTCTGAACCCCTTTGAACAGGATTATTATGTTTGCTGAAATTATAAAAAATACAAATTCGCATTTAGTTTGAATATCCATTATTTAAATTTTTATAAAGTAATTTAAAATCCCCAAATGTACCAGTTAAAAAACCGATATACCTATACGAGAAAATATTTGATGACGCGACGTTCATTTTGTTGTAAAAAACAAATAATGATGCCAAAGTTATACTTTCTTTGGAAAAAAATATTAAAATATCCCGAAATACTATCAAATAAAAGTACCTAAGCGATAATTATGAAATTAACCAATGTTAAATTGATTTTAACCAAATTGAAAATACTTTAGTTAAAGTATAACACAATTTAAAACCCACAATGAAACCTAAGCAAGTGTCAGTATATTCGCATTACATGTTTACAACGTTCCTTGAACATAACCTTTGTTGCAATTTTCATTATTACGGATGGTTCTATAAATGCGGCCGACGTTGGAGAAGGAGTCGGTGATCAGCCGCGTCTGGTTTACCACAATAAATCTATCGGTAGGATCTCGGCTCGCACCCGCTCTGGTTTATAGGACCGCTGCCTCGGCGCGGCCTACGCCACTTGCTTACCGTCGTAAATAGTACTGCAAACGAACGAATGCCATTTATATAGAGGTTGGATCAGTTGATTATTTTATAAGTACACCCGACGATAACAGCACGCTGCTGTCTGTTAGATAATTATGACGATATTTATTGTCTAAAAATATACGAAAAATTATGAAGCATAAAAAGGAGTCGGAAAATCAAATGAGACAAAAAAATGCTAGTAATTAATTCTGTTCCTTACGAATTTCCTTTAACTGTAAACGCCGCAAGAATGTTGATTAATTAATGAGTAGTGAGAAGAGAAATAGCTTATATAAAGCATTTATGGCACATGCTGATGCGCTAAGTAAAACTGAAAGTTTTTATAATATCGACAATGGAACCTTTTGGATTGCTTCATTTAATGGAGCCACTGACAGAAACAATCGGTCAACTCTTCCTTGGAGATGTCTTCCACACCCTTTCGAAGGCAGTCATCGTTTTTTCGGCATTCAGGAACAGTATTTCATGCAGTATATATTTTATTCTTGGGAATCACATAGTGCAAGGTCAGAGTTTTAGAGTTGAAACGAGAGAGAGGAAACTGTGTGTGTAGAGCAGAGAGGAAACTGTGTGTGTGTGTTACACCCACACACACACAGTTTCCTACAGTTTTCATAACTTATTCATACAGTTTCCCTAACTTATCAGCCTACTAATTTTAACTAGTATTGCTTTGAAGAAATAATTTTCTTTCGAAACTTTGAATTATTAATTTATTTTCCATAATTGAAAAGAATTGGCATTTATTTAAAAACATTACAAATAAATTTTTTTTTTTTATTTTTGTATATTGCTTAAATCCTGGAAACTCTCGCGTTTATGGCACATGAATATTGAAGCAAACAACACCATCGTCTCTACCTAGAATGAAAATTATTAATCACAACGTTTTTTATTTACACAATATATACAAAATTTACTGTTAAGTATACATGTTCACACTTTGTCCAATCTGCTTATAAACTTTTTGAATGTAATTACATAGCGTTTCACTGACGTTACGCTATCCTAACGCCATGTGTCCGTAAATTTATGTAAGTATTTCTGTAACGCTACCAGTAATATTCATTCAGTTTGAACGACAGAACACAGATGGTGCTATTCATTACTTTAAACGACAATTTAATGGAAGTAATTTTTTTGGAATAATATACCGAAATTAGTAACCAGAAATTAGTTTTATATTCATTAAAACTAATAAATATTACACTCATATTTATAAATATTACACCGTCTGAGTAAAGTTTACATTAAATAACATATTACTTTATTTATTTATAGGACGATTTTAATATATGATATATTTTGCGGAGTTATTGTGACATCCCAATGTCTTCCAGTCAATAAGATCAAAGAATAAGGTTTGAAAAATAAGTCGTTCCGAGGACTGCAAGCGACATTAGAATATAAAATATGAGATACATACGCGCTACGAAGGTTTTTCATATACATTTTGGCCTAGTTCCACATATTTTATAATAATCATCATCATATATATTAATACGCTAAGGGTAAGATGTTACTCTCCCTTTTTAGAAAAAACCTCACAACTAATCCACATAAATTATATATCATTTTATAGATAATTGCTTGCTCTACCGGCATCCACAACTAAAAAAATTATTATTGCTATTGTTTTTGCAAATTAATTAATTATTAAAATCATACACAAATGCTGCCATCTAACGGCTCAACGTCAATATGATTGACGGTCGGTAAGATTTTTGTTTAATTTCAAATCCACTCACGTATAAATAAAGTGGCGCTTTAGCTCAATGCTTTTGATACTTACGCCTCTATATGTCAATTTTAGTAAAATATTTGTTTGATCTGTCATCTGAGCTTCATAATGGAATGAAAACATAATAAGCAGTGTGCAAAATTAGAAATGAATTGAATACCTGCAATTAATTTTGATTTATTAAATTGAATTGAATAATTTATAATGCGAAGACTTCGCACGGGTAACGCTAGTATATATTACTATGCTAAATTTTAAGTTTCTACATCGCACGGTTTCTGAGAAAATCGGTTGCCAATTAAAAAAAACATAAATATATTGCCTGCTCTGTCTTTCGTAGGCGTAAAAACATGGTTTCTATTTAAAAAATTATGACATCTAGAATCATTGCTAGTGTTCCTACAAACTTTGCATGGGCTCTTAAAACCTGTATTTTTTAAAATAGTTTTAAGTTGTGTAGTTTTGGAAATAAAGGAGGGAAGACATTTTTTTTTATTTGTTTATTTTTCAACATATTACTAAAGATATAATACCAAAAATTATGAAAAAAAATTGATACCTTCGTGAACGAACAAACTCTTTCAAACGATACTTCTTGACGACGATCGATCGAACAGAAATATGAGCGATCTTATAGAACGGTCGACGAACTTCGTGACGAACGGACGAACAGAAATATGAGCGATCTTATAAGGATTCCGTTTTCCCTTTTGAGGTACGCCATCCTAAAATGACAATAAAATATAATACAAATATTGACATGAGTTAAGATTAAATAAGAAAAGGTCGAGAGCGCGTAAAGACTAGAGCTCAAGAGAGGTCGATCTTTCAATCGATCGACCGTTGAGAACATTTACCGCGGATATTTTTGTAGTGTCAGGATCAAATTGATTAAAAAATTTCCTCAAAATCAGGATAAGGCATTTTCATAAGAATTAAAGTTATGTTTGCAAATAAGGAAAACGGGTAAAATTTCAGAGCCTAACCTAATGCCGTGAGTAGACAGGTCGTTAAATCTACCTTGAGATAATTTGGACTTATGTTTTAGATAATTTGGACGACTGAGACCAGATTTGGAGAAGGCTGCCCATGCCTTATAAAGTACCATTTAAAAGCACGCATATTTAGTCAGTATGTACTTCCGTTTCCCACTTACGGAGCTGAAACTTGGGTAGTGGCAAAATCCATCCTGCAAAAGCTTACTGTTGCTCAAAGACCGATGGGAAAAAATTGGTGGAAATCTCCTTAAAGCATCGCAAAACAAATAAGTGGCTTCAGAGACAAAGGAAAGTGCCTGACATTACAAAGAGAGTGCCGTAACTTAAGTGGCACTGGGCTGGTCACATTGCTCGAAAGTCGGATTCATGTTACAAAATTCTCTTGGAGTGAAGACCCTAGGAGTGCAAAATACCAGTTGGGCGGCCGCAAATGAGATGGGAAGATCACATAATGAAAGTAGCGGGAATAAACTGGATTCAGACAGCCCAAAACAGTACCGAGTGGTGCAGATTGAAGGAGGCCTACACCAAAATGGTTGGGAATGGCTTATTATGATATTGATGAAAAAGAAGCCTAAGTTTGTGAGGATGGGATCAATCATGGATCTTTAACCATTAAAGATATGATCTGTGTTCAAAAATATGATGATATTTTATATAAACAATAATATATGTGTAATTAAATCAGTAGGACATAGATCATTCACATTAAAGAACTTCACTTCCAACGCATAAGTTTCCATATATGCACACCATTCATATCTATGTATACTACATTTTTTTTGTTAATGGTATTTTTCAATATTAATTTTTATGTATATTAATAAGAATATTATCATAATCAGTCATTTCGCGAGCTTTCATTTCATTATTTTGTAACAAAAAAGTATGCTTGTATAGCATTTAAAAAATTAAGAAATATATTTAACTCGTTTTCTTAAGTTGCACTTGTATCCTCTTAGATCTTCTTATTCTTTTCTTCACTGTCCATTTTGCTCAGCAGTGGCCTTCATTTTTACTTCGACGTTTAACTTATCATAACTTGTAATATATTGGCCTGGTGCACCTCGTAATCCTGTCCGCCTGGGGCTAAATCGCACTATATTATTACTATCTGCTACTTTGTGATGTCATGTAGTAAGTTACTCTTCGTTATGTGACATGAAATGGAACAACGTCTCCACGCATGGCTAAACCTCTTAATGCAACTCTCAATCGCCGGAACTCTAGAGAAACATGGCGAGACTAGGCGTTCGTTAATACTTTATTTGAAAGGTGCCATGCATATATTTAAATTATAGCCTTATGTGTCTAAAATAAAACTATGTAAATATAAAACTTGACAGTTCTGAATCAAATGATTTTATATGACGCATGTCAGCCGCTTAATCATCATATATATTAATACGCTAAGGTTAAGATGTTACTCTCCCTTTTTAGAAAAAACCTCACAACTAATCCACATAAATTATATATCATTTTATAGATAATTGCTTGCTCTACCGGCATCCACAACTAAAAAAATTATTATTGCTATTGTTTTTGCAAATTAATTAATTATTAAAATTATATACACAAAACAGCAATGCTGCCATCTAACGGCTCAACGTCAATATGATTGACAGTCGGTAAAATTTTTGTTTAATTTCAAATCCACTCAAGTATAAATAAAGTGGCGCTTTAGCTCAATGCTTTTGATACTTGCGCCTCTATATGTCAATTTTAGTAAAATATTTGTTTGATCTGTCATCTGAGCTTCATAATGGAATAAATAATGCGAAGACTTCGCACGGGTCACGCTAGTATTCTAGTAATTCCATAAACAAGTTTTGTGTCACGATGGGTTTTGACCGGCGCTGATTACAATAATAAGTACCGTTAATGGTTGAAATAAGGATAATAGCTAAATCCAGGCTTATTATGCTTATGAATAACATAAGTATTATATAACATTATTTAAATCAATAAAAGTAATCAGCTTCCTACAACAGTTCACATACTGCAATACCAATGCAACGACACGTATGAATCTATAACGTTTGGATGTTTGTTTTCCAAAACTCTGCAACAAGCCAATGAATCGCTATAAAATTTGACGCTTTGCACATGTGGCTTCCAAATACCACCAGAAGTGGGTTTGGATTTTTTTTTTCAAAAAACTCTGCAACGAGCTAATGAATCCCTACAAAATTTGACGTTTTGCACACGCGGCTTGTAAATACCGCCAGGAGTGTGTTTGGATGTTTGTTTTCCAAAAACTCCGCAACAAGCCAATGAATCTCTACAAAATTTGGCGCTTTGTACACGTGGCTTCCAAATAACGACAGAACTGTGTTTGGATGTTTGTTATTCAATCACGCTTAAATGGCTGGACAGATTTCCATAGAACTTTGTGTGGATATAGTTCACGTTTAATATTAACATATCGACCCTTTATTAAATCGAAAAATAACAGAGTTTAAAATAACGTGATTTCTGTATGATGAAATTCTGTTTCCTGTTCAATAACGAAAAAAATAGTATCTATCAACGATTTAACATTGTCTATAAATAATAGGTATTACGATAGTGTCATTAGGTTATAAACCAAGTCTACCATTTTAACACACGTGGGCAAAGCCCCGTTAAAAGCTAGTTAATATCATAATACAAACAAAAAATAATTTCGAAAACATTACGCAAGTTAATGTTTTTTTTAATAAGCAGATTCTTATTTCAAATTATACTTATGTCGCAATTCACCATAAATCTTTAATATAAAATTATACTTATGTCGCAATTCACCATAAATATTTAATAGGGCCTATATCTCTTGCTCTTTTACAATTGGCATGAAGAATTGTAAAACATGTACTTGCATAAACCTATACCACATAGGTATCCAAGTATAAATTTTACATTGTGTTGAAATTAAAACTTCGACTAAAAACTCTGTTTAACATAAAGTTTCAAAAACATTTCGCTCATTCTTCCAAAAAACCAAAAATAATAAACGAAATTTAGTTTGATAGTAACGGTTGAAGCGTATATATTCTATTATCAAAATTTTGTTAACTGTATTGGTTCGGAAAAAAATATGTGAGTACACGGGGACAAATATTTGACATTTAACTTATCAAAAAATAAATTTTTGAATCAGCACTATGTTTTGCAAAAGTTCATAAAAGTGTAAAGAATAAAAATTGAATACAGCGCTATCTAGTTAACTTCCGATAACTATTTAGGCTCGTTAATCAAATTTATTTTGTTATGTGACGTTACCTACGTGACTAATTTAGATGGCGTTCCTACCAACACCACACTGGAGAAAAAAAATATTAAATACTTAATATTAATACTTAATTGAATATATTTGGCGTTCATTTTGTAGAAATTCATTATTCTGATGGGATTCACGCCTCCAGGTGGGATATTAGCAAAGATCTTTGCTAATATCTCACCTGAAGATGTAATACAACGAAACCTAGGTCGTGGTAAAGAACTTAAAGAAAGTAGAAATAATACTACATCACGTAGTTTCATTTAATTGTGACTTAATTTAATATTAATACTTAATTAATACTTTTTTAATATTAATATTAATACTTAATTAATTATCAAGGTTTTCATTGAAGAATGCACTAAAATAGAGAATAAAATCTAAGGTACATTGCCTTCCATATACTCAAAGGGATATTTTCCGAAATAAAATGACGTCCTAAGGACATCTCCTTAAGTAACAAGATATATCATATACGCATAAGTCGAAATAACATTTTTATTATTTTCTGTAAGTGGAGGAAAAAGGAAAATTATAGTGTTTAAAAATTACATTTAACAATGTATCATTTGAACACTTTTGTTTATAATATGAATTTTCAGCGATGTTTTTACTCTTTGAACCACAGCTAGTTTTAATACGAACACACACAGGCACACATGGGTGTATGCACGCACATACTCACACACTTACGCACACACATACATACATATACACAAAAAGTCGCTGGCACATACACACACGCGCACGCAAGCACATAAACTTTAATAACCTTGAATTTGGTATGTAGAGACCATGATCGACTAATAAGTGGTCAAATCACCACGAAATTCAAAGTCAAGATCTCCACAATAGATGCATTTCTGCAGAGAGTTAAAGCAAGCGTAACTTTACTAGAATATCGCCTATTATTTATATTTGAATAAAACATTTTGTTGATATTGCATTTTCTTCTCGAATGAATAGATTGAGAACACATGTAAACATAGTCTTGCTTTTCTTTTCTCTCTTTAGTTTTGCTTGGAAATTCTAGGCACGCCACTAATTACTGGTTGTTGTTTGTGAAAGGGCGTAATTTATTTAGAAAACGTATCGAAATTTCTCAAATTTTTCTTGCGCTGACTATATTTATTAGACCTGTGTGACGTTTGGTCCACACATTTTGATAACAGTTTTCAAGTGTTTAACCCTTAAGCTAAAAGGGGTACATACACATTTCGACTATATATAATATACATTATACACATATATCCGTACTTTGCATAACTTTAACCTTCGTAATACAGTATAGATATAGGGTTGCGCACCACACGATATCCACTTTTTTACAGCTACTCGCTTCTCAGAGTTAATGATGTGGAAGTAACTGAGTTCACGGGATATGCCCAATAGACAGGTCCCAAATATACCAAGATTTTCTCGAGCGACAGACTTCACTAAAACATTTCCAATAACTCTTTATTATGTTCTATTAATCGTGTATTGAAGAGTGCCATTAAACGCATTCGAATATCTTCTAATCATGATTGAAGATTAAGAATTTTACTAATTTATAAATTACGACTTTCCACGTTTCACTTTCATAGTATTATCTTAATTATGCTGGTCTCCTCCTACGTTGACATTCTCCATTACATATCAAAAATTATGAACCTTAAATACATTTTATATAATCTGGTATATAGTTCCCATATCATAAGTATTATATAGCTAAAGTTGTATGTCAGTGGAATTATTAGTTTTACTTATTTATTTATTGTTAGCACATAAGCAGAACTGTCACAATTTTAACAATTTGATTCGAGAAAACATAATTATTCATTTTTGCGACAACACAAAGCACTGAGTTATACGACTGTTGTAATAAAAATTATATGTAAACATACATATATATATATATATATATATATATATATGTCTGTGTGTGTGTGTGTGTGTGTGTGTGTGTGTGTGTGCATATAATTAAGACTTCCCGAACTATGATAAATTAGGTGTCACCATTATTAATCAAATAAAACACATTTCAATTAATTACAAGAAATCCAGTACATAATTAATGATGGAGTTGGTCAATAAAGTATATAGTCAAATTTTGCGTTACCTATAGTAAATTAAGTCAATAATCACTAAAGGATTTTTATGATTAACATCAAAAAAACATACAGTAAAACAAACTTAGAACAAAAAAATTTAAGTTAATAAATTTATTTAAATTAAATTATTATAAATATGAGCATAAAAATACACTAAATATCACTTTGCTACTGTGTAGACGTTACTTGTTTTTTTTCGTTTTCGTTGCACCAATAAAGTGTTTTTTGCTCTTTTCTTCGTTTTCAATAAGCTTTTTTTTTTAAGAAAAAAAAATTATTGTAAACGAAAAAAGAGCAAAAAACACTTTGTTACAAAGAAGGGGCGAAGAATTTGCGATCTACTGCTATTTCATGGAATGTTAAATTGAAAATGCTTGAAAGTGGTGAAAATATGAATCCCTAAAAAACAAATAAAATTTGTCCATTAATTATGTTAATAAAATTAATATTTCTCACATCTGTCACTACAATCTTGACAAAGGTTTCCCCCCAATTGAGGCAACGTAACAAAATCCTATGAGTTGTTCGATATTTCGAAAACCATATAATTATTACTAAGTGAGGTTAGCGTTTCCAATAATGTTGACCGTTAGAGATTCTAGGGATTACACACAATCAGATGAAAATACGTGATGTAGTATTATTTCTACTTTATTTAAATTCTTAACCAAGACCTAGATTTCGTTTTATTATATCATTTTCAAGTGGGCTTTGTATTATAACATCTTCTAATCTAAAAATCAGCAAAGATTGCTAATCTTTAGATTAGAAGATGTTATAATACAACGAAACCTAAGTCGTGGTAAAGAACTTAAAGAAACTAGAAATAATATTACATCATGTAGTTTCATTTAATTGTGAATACTGAATTTCTACGATATTAACACCAAATATATTCAAGATTACACACAAGTTAAGTGAAAAAATAATGAATAAATTGTAATGGAGCGTCAATGACGTCTCTCAATTTCAAACGTCAATATTTAACCATCCCCAAGATAGGAATAGTTTTAAGTGATTATGTTTTTAGAATATAACATAATAAAGTAAACTTGATTGAAGTACAAATACTTTCGATACGATACTGTGTCCCATAGTGGCATTCCCTTTTGAGGTATAATAGATTCTACCCTTCAGTTACGATAATTTAACTAAAATCTATTGGCCACATTTATATAGCCGCATTTCTTTAGAAATATCTATTAAAATTCTAATCTGCCCCTTGGGCAGGTATTATAACATTTCTTTAATTCCTCGTGCATTTATTTCATATTAAGGTTTCGCAATTAATTTTAACTTAAATTGGCGAGGTAAAATATAAACGAATGTTAAATTTCACAAAAACATTAAAATACGGTCTATTTTTATGGCTCGCTATGCCTAACTATGACTACCTAGTTTATGCGATGACTCATTTCCTGTACAGACACTCATCACTAAGTCAGCCTGCACAAGCGACAAGCCCTTCGTATCACAGACTGCATAGGAATGATGGCAATCAATCGTTTGCGGCGCATAGCGGCGCATCGCACCGCGGATGAATGCATCCGCCGGCCCGAGTGCACCGTGATTGCAGCCGCGCGCCGCAATAATCGACATCGTAGGCGCTCCACGTCGACCGCTACGATTAAGTACCGTTAAACGTCTAAGTTCTTAGAAGCTCTTCGTTGCCGAGAAAATATTAGAAATACCGCTTGTTTTACAATGCGGTATAATATATAATTTAAAATTAATAGAATTTTCCTGCTACATTGCTCTCAATA
Organism: Druceiella hillmani; assembly: GCA_039881145.1. Lineage (NCBI taxonomy): Eukaryota > Metazoa > Arthropoda > Insecta > Lepidoptera > Hepialidae > Druceiella > Druceiella hillmani. The sequence continues at coordinate 109,175,745 of JAYKKI010000001.1, read as the reverse complement.
TAACACAGCGCAGAATTTATATTATAATATATTATATTTCTACCAATTAATATCGACAAGTATAAGCTTTCGTTCAAATTTAATATAACACAGCTATTATTCTAATAGCTTACATAAAGTAACAGAATTAAGAACAAGATTCTTTCAACATACGTCCGTAATCGAGCACTTCTCTGGCTGAAATTGGATATTGAGAAAAATATTTACCACCATTTTTAGACGAACGTAGAGATGACGGAGCCGGAGGACGCGATTTATCCCCACGACAATGTACTATGTGTCAAGTATGGAATGAGTCTATTATATTTAAAGTTCCCATTTTTTTCCAGCATTTCCGATTGGAACCAATTTTTCCGTAGCTCTATAATAACATGAAGCAAAACGTTTCTTTTTTCGTTGAAACCTAACAGCGTAAAAATCCATCGAGCTCACGGTTTTTAAGACATATGTTAGGATATATTACAACATGACTATTTGAATTTTTTTAATTATTACGGTCTTCAAGGTTTTCCAGCGATACTTAAATATTTTTCACAAGGTTTCGCTATTCGCATGAATGATGTGTATTTTTAGGGTTTCACACATCAAAAGGAAAATGGAAACACTTACAAGATCACTCTCATATCCATACATCCGTCTATCATAGCCATTTTTTTGGAAAACGCTTGACGCATAAACTTAAAATTAGGCGTGGTAATAAAGTACAATAAGCCGCATGTCTCAATAGTTATCAAAAATATTTACATGGAAATTTTAAAGAGGTGTTAATTAAACTTATCTGCATTTTTTATGTAGATACCTTTGAATTTGTTTTTTTAACTGTTTTTATTATACCCTCGATAATAGATTCAGATAAATTATTTCAATAAAGTATTTACTTCTATTTAATATATTAACAGCGAACCATATATATTTTTAAACGGTCATTCAAAATTCTTTCATTTGTGAGATATTAGTGGAATAAAACTATTTTTTCTAAATTTTCACGAGATTTGTTACAGAATGTTATTAGCAATTTAAGATTGAAAACCAGATTTTTAATTGACCAAACATTGCCGAATAGGCCAAAGCCAAGTTCTTGGCAATATTGTTTAACAAACATTTCAATTTTATTTACTTATCTACTTTAATGTATTTAATTAATACATATGGCAGACTTATTGCTACGAGTGCAATCTCTTACGACCAACCATAACACCAATCCAGCCCCGCTCGACGAGCGGGAAACAAACCCGGATCCCCGAGATACGCCGCACCGACAAAGACCGTATGCCTTGTGATTAACCCATTACACCACGGCGACAATTTTATTACTATCTTGACAGCTTTTTCGAATGTTCATAAGTTGAACAAAATAGCGACTCTACCTCATATCGCATGGATCGTGACGTAATCTACCTAAAAACCCAAAAGATACTTCCTTTATACAAATCGGGTTATCCGTTCCAGAGACGGAAAAGGAGAGGAAAGTAAGATCTGAATACCACATTCGTATAGGGATCAATTTATACACAGACTGATAAACACAACACCATCCTTGGCGTGTATCAGTCGCGTAGAAATGGGAATCAATTTCATCTTTCATTCACATGCCTTTTTTTAAATTTTAATAATATTTAAAATTAAAATGATGTTATGTTTAGTATCCGCAAACGTGAGACTAATTCCTGATTTTGAAGGCAATTACAGAGAAAAACGAACTTTCATTAATTAAATAACGTCTTCGGACACAAAGTTCATTTCGATTTGTTTATTTAAATGAAAATATTTAAGTTTTCCTACCTTCTATACTCTACCTAACCTGTACTCACATACCTGTCTAGCTTTCCATCGTCTGCAAAATAAACGCTTCAAACACAAAACCGCCCTCAAAACTCAAACAATTACTTCACGCCTATATAACCTTTTAAAAATCAGGACGAAACATCTATTAGATGTCGATTAAAATAATTAGTAACGCAATTTAATATTTATGGATGGATAAATTTAATCATTTCACGCTAATATTTTTATAATAACCGGAAGTGTCAAATTGTCTTCTCTCAATAATGAAAAAATATTCGTCACGCAACAACGATCTCTTAACCCGGCCATACTTACACAACCTGCGGCCCACGGCCGAGCCAGGGCAGCTGGCTAACACACGCGTGCCATTATACAGATTGTAACAAACAATGTGTCTATTATTTATACAGGTGATTCTATACGTGAATATGAGTACATTCGAAGCATGTTTATGTAAAAAAATTTAAATTTTATTCTTTGAAATCCCAACTTTGAAAGTAATTTTTTTCAGAAACCATCGATAATTTTAATATAGTTTATGCTCAGTCAGCTTCATATAATTTTATGCCCAGTGCGATGCACAGAGTCACTGTAAAAATAATAGGCACCTTTTCTGTTACAGCCTGCATAACGTCATAATATACACAAATTATTTTACTTGTATTAACTGTTATTTTAAATTACTTAGCTCAATACCTTATACAAGGAATTTAACGCCAGATTTCAGGATTTAAAGAAAATTAAAACTACCTTTTACTTGAAGAAAATTCCTGGTAAGTGGAAATAGCAACTATAACTCAACTCTCTGCTTTGTGACGCGACTTTGCAAAAGTGTTTGACGAATTGATTGAACTCAGAAACGATACAAATCCGGAGGTTTTTTAAAAGAAATTTGAGGGGAAACAAAATGTACAAAATTTTCAAATGGAATTGTTTAAAAATATAAATACTGTACAAAATCGTTCTCAAAGAATACACAACATTGTGTCATATTGCTAGCATTGTTCTCATTTACGTATCTTTGTAAGGTATCATATCCAAAAACAAAAGATGTGAAAAACGTTTACAAAAATCATGCTGCAAATTTAACTAAAATTGTAAAAAAAATTATCGCCTTATTAAAAATCACATTCTTTAATTTCTTTGCCACGACCTAGGTTTCGTTGTATTACAACATCTTCAGATGGGCTATTAGCAAAGATCTTTCTAAGATCTAATTGTGAATAATGAATTTCTACAAAATTAACGCCAAATATATTCAATCCTCATGTAATTAAAGTTCACTGTTGGAAAATAGGAATATTTAACTAAAAAAGGAGCTTAGATGCTTTATACTTATCATTTATAGCTTCATAGTTGTAACCATTTATTCTTTCTATATTTACGCGGTACCTACCGGGTCGAGGAATTCTTGTAGATGGACGCATTTGGGCATGTGCCTGAGGGGATGAGTAGAATCTCTCCCCAGGTTCTGCTTTTTATGGGTGGTATTGGGAAAAATATTTTCACATTTTTCCAACACACAGTAATAGCTAATATGACATTTTCAAAGAAATTTTAGTTTATTTGCAACAAAGTTTATTTGCAATGCATGTCTATCAGATTTAGTATGCCTAATATTCCGTAGGCTAGAGGCGTGCACTTACGATTTCAAGACGCAGGACATGAGTTATGTTTTGGTCCGCTGCAGTGAGCACGATGATGCGTGTAGAGTTTTGTTAGAGCATGTGTCTTAATAGTAAAGTAAAATTACCCGGAGATTTAGAACGTGGTATCTTTAGTCACCGAGACTTGGTTGAGAATGAACCGATCTTTAAGTCATTTAGAGCATTCACCAAGTGCGTCCTTGTAAAAATGGAAATCCTAAATGACTCCTTGAGAAGGGATAGTTTTTAACCCAGTTGAGTGGAAGCGCTGCGATTGTAGATACAGGACACTATTGGGAGACTTTAGAAGATACCGTCTTTTGTATGAGGGGGGATGTCACAGGTCCTAGGAGGAGCTCTTAGACAACCCGGGTGGAAAGGTGTAATTAGTACATATGGTGAAGTAAAGTATAAGTTATTATCCTCGACTTCGCTTACCTAGAATGCTAACAGCACGATATGTGTAAATGCTTGTTAACCAATCACGTATAAACGACTGTACAGATAAATATATAAACCACTTTAACATACGAAAACATATAAAACAACTTCAGTAAATATATAAACTACTTCATGATATGATAAATAGTATAAATACTGCAGAATGAAACATAATAAAAATTTACTATCACAGTCATTCCAAACCGTGATTATTAGGTGTTACCATTATTATATAATATTATTCCAAATAAGATACATTACAATTAATTAGAATGAATCCAATAAATAATCAATAATGAAGTTAGTCAATAAAATACATAGTTAATTAAATGAAATTACGTGATGTAGTATTATTTCTGCTTTATTTATATTCTGTACCACTACCTACGTTTCGTTGTGTTAATTGCTAATTGTTCACCTGAAAATGTTGTCATACAACGAAACCTAGATCGTGGTAAAGAATTTATATACAGTAGAAATAACACTACATCACGTAGTTTCACTTAATTGTGAAAAAATAATTTCTAAAAAATTAACGCCAAATATATTCAATATATAACCAAATAATTTTACATTCATAGATGTTAATTGGTATCATCATGAATATGATAGAAATTTATCCGAACATTGAATTATTTTTTTTATAATACAAAATCATCTTGTGAACAAAAGTACATAACAACGCACTACGACAACATATACTGTAGAGCGCAGGCTTCTTTCTTTTCACGCCATATCTTTAATGCTATGCATCTTCAACTATCCACTACTTAGCTATTTTCAATGTTAAGATGCAATTTTTTTATAACGACTTTTTTCAATTTCGCCCTTATTTTTCTCTTTTGCCACGTGCACGAAGCTGCAGATCCAAGCCACACGTTTTATCCAAGAATAAAATTAATTTTTGTGGTATTTGAAAAAAACACCTCATTAAAGATATGAACGTGAACCATTAGAACCGAAAAACCATTAGATAAAAAAAAAATATGTAAGCAGCTAACGAATAAATTCGCCTTAAGTTTCAAACAATCGCCATGATTTAAAAAAAAATTTCAAGAATTACCCCGCCACTATTTCCTTTTCTTGTGTGAAAGAAGCAATGAGTCGAAACTAATAATTATACTACTAGGGTCATTAACAAAGATTTGTAACAAAATAGGTCTAAAATATGTGCATATATTCAATCTATTCAGTCTAAAATATGTGCATATATTCAATCTATTCAGTCTAAAATATGTGCATATATTATAATAGGTCTAAATTATATGCAATAGGTTTAAAAATATAATAACTATCTCCCACGTCTACCGATGTGAAAAAAAATTGTTTAAAGATACTTTATCTGACCTTTGAAGACAAAAAAGGTTTCAAAGTAAAGTGTCTTTACTCCAAGAGTGTACGTCACTCAAAGGATTCAAAAAAGAACTCTTCTATTAATTATTAACTTCATTCAAAGTGTTAAATTTAGTCAAAGAGTTCAGAAAAGAACTCCTTGATTAACTTCGTTCAAAAAGTGAACTACACTCAGAGAGTCCAAAAAAACTCTTCGATTAACTTTATTCAAAAAGTGAACTTTACTCGAAGAGTTCAAAAAAGAACTCCTCGGTTAACTTCATTCAAAGAGTGAACTTCACTCATAGAGTTCAAGAAAGAACTCTTCTGATAATTTCACTCAAAGTGTTATTTTTTTCCTCTAGGTAAAAAATGTCTTTCCTACCTCCTAGTTTGCTTATATATACACCTCTATGTAATATAATTGTACATGATTATAAAAAGTATTTTCGATTTTGTGTTAAGTAATGATATAATGTGAATCAAATTTGAATTTATAACTTATTCAGTTTAGGAACTTGAAGCTCTGGCAGAAAAATAACAAGAGGTTTCATTTTGGACTTTTGATTACGGAAACCCAAAAAAACTCAAAAGCCAATCTTATACTTTAAGTGATACAATAAAATGCCATTTCAATTTGCTAACTTAAATATTATCAAAGAAACTGGTCCCGCTAACAGCTGATTACCATTTTTTAGGAAATCCGAAGACTACACAAAAAGTATTAAAAAACTGCCGATGCAATATTTGCAATCAAATAAAGCATAACAAGAAGCAGTACGTACTACGCTCCCTTTCCACAGCAGGCCTATTTCTGAAGTCCGTTACGTTCAATTTAGTTTCATTGTTTCAGTCTCTCCATTAAACTAATGAATTTTATCGATTCGACGCAATTCAATTACTGTAAGAAAACTAAGGCCCCTGAAAATTGTAAGATTTAAGACGAGCCTTGAAAGTCTTTATAGTTATTAGTTATCAATCGGTAAACGCGGCAGATACTCTATTTTATTAACGCGCGATAGCTTTATGTACTTAAAACATTAAGGTAATGAAAACTTCGTGGGTGTGAAGAATGAGAGAGAAAAACATGGGAATTAAAGAAGGAAATAATTGAATTAATAAAATGAATTCTGAATATAAATCTTTTCAGTAGTCATGAAAATAGATACATGTTAAATACGACGCTAAATGATATATGTATATATATATATATATATATGTATATATATATATATATATATATATATATATATACATATATGTGTGTGTGTGTGTATGTGTGCGTGTGTGTGTGTGTGTGTATTAACTTTATTCATAATAATAATGATAGTTTTATTAAGTGTACATCTAGCTCTCCACTTTAGATAGCGTTATCTCTTGAACACACGCCTCCCACTCTCGGCATTGTACTTCAAAAACGGTTAATCATATAAAAAATTCTTCTGGTCATATTTGTAGAGAATTTTATGATTTACAAATTTTGTTAAAACCTCTAAAGACCTGCGAGGCATATGAAGCGAAATATTTGCAAAAAAAACAATTAGCTACCTTTGAACTTTGATATTTTGACTAGCTGATACAACAGCGGATTATGAAAGTTTTCAGTCTTTAGAATGTCAAAAAAAGATCTAAGTTTCAACTGTTCTACTTCATTCCATTCGTTCCAAGATTTAGCCTTTATTTCATCTTGTTTGGCTATATTATCTGAAATATATCAATCAGGACATAAAGATTTTAACCATTTTATTGCTCCAATCAAAGTGGATAAATAAATATCTTCAAATTGCTTTCCGTTATTGGAATTCTTTAATGATAATGGAACCCTTATGGTATCTCTATCGCCTCTTTATACAATTACATCTTCTAAAGTCCCATATTTCGCAAGTAGACACTTCTGTTAAATTTCAATTAACACAACATTTTAAAAAAATTAATGGGCCTTCCCACTCATAAAATTAGAATGAAATTTTTTTACGCACAACAATTTGGTTGTCAAACTTTTAAGCTCCGTTCGCGCAATACTAAGCTTCGTCGTGAACTAAAATTTATCCTGACCACCCCTTTAATTTTTCAGCAGCGAATTTAAAATATCCGAACAAAACTCTACGTATTTACTCATTTGATTAGGACCAATTTGAAAAATCCCAAGAAAGCTCTACGTAGTATCATTTTATATATTATATTAGGATAAATAGAATTATTTCAGTTGATTTGCACCCACAAATTCAAGAGACCAAAATAACTACAGAACATAAATTTTGGTATACTTCGAAACGAACTTGGTTGGTTTTTGTTAATGCAAATTTGCATTGTGAATACGGGCAATCGCACACATTTTTAAACAAAATTTAAAATCCTAGTGATGATGTATGGAATGGTAATGTCACTCCTTCACACTAATATTTCTGCTCTTAAATTGTTTGTATTTGCCCTATTTAAATAAATATATAACATATAAATAAATAAATAAATATTTGATATATTTGGCGTTAATTTTGTAGAAATTCATTATTCACAACTAAATGAAACTACGTGATGTAGTATTATTTCTACTTTCTTTAATTTCTTTACCACGACCTAGGTTTCGTTGTATTACAACAGCTTCATTTTTTTAAAATATATGTGGAATGAAATAGTCATCGATATTACAACCTGAAATATTATATATATATATATATATATATATATATATATATATATATATATATATATTCCAGCTAATGTAAAAAAGGGAAACTTTGTTTATTGTTTGTCTGTCTCTCTTTTACACTTACACCTTAACAGATTTCAATGGAATTTTGTACAAAAATAATTTACATCTCATATTAAAAACAGGTTGTACATAAGTACACTAAAATTTACAGGAGTAAAGCAGTAAATACTATGGCTAAAAAAACTTTCGCGCGAAAAACTGAATACACTGCCAAAACTATAGGAAAAATCTCAACAGGTCTCTCTATAGGAAAAATCTCAAGGAAGTTTATTGCGCAAACTTATGAATCTGTTTTAAATAAATTTCACTGTTTGCAAGTAATTATATTTGGCTACAAAACTTCCTTAGACACTACACTTTTAATTTATATAATAATTTATCCTTGCTTATATTACACGGTACATACTTATTTGGAGAATTGTGACGCAAACAGTTTTTGCGCATGAAGAGAGGGGGAAGGAAATCTGCTTAAATGCCACGTATATTATATTTTCAAACTAGAATTCCGACCTATGATGTCATTCATCTCATAAAACAGTTATGTCCCTTATGTGCTTAGAATAAATTAAATAATCGGTAGATTGGTCATTTCAAGCAATGAATTGAACGTTAGTTGAAGACCTTGTACATAGCAATTAAGTCAAACTTACATGGAAATATTAAATATTTTACACCTTTTAAAATTTACGTCTAATATTTTTGTGACAATTTCACAAATTGGTTTAATATATACGTCGAAGACCTAAGTTTAAAAGTTATGTATTCATTTCTATTTTTCACGTGTATAAATATAGTGTAATAGTTAACTTTGACATTAAGCTAAACACCGTGATTTCAACTAAAAAAACTTTTGATGTTTTCGCATCGACTGATAAATAAGGAAAACTGTTTTCAGAATAACATTCTCGTTCGATGTTTCCAGAATAACAAACTCCATAATTAAGGAAAAGGAATTACTCGGAATACAATTTTACGAAGTTTAACTAACTACGTTTTACTAACTTAGGAAATAAGTAAATCTCTACATAAATATTTAAACTAAGTTTTTAAATTAGAAAAAGAACTTCGTAGCAAATTTAAGGGTATTATTTAGAAATTTCAAATATATCGAATATTAAATTAGACGCAAATTTGTAACTTTCGAAGTTATTAGATATAAACATGTGTATTTGCTTTGGAGAAATCTAAAAATACGCTAAAATACAATTTTGTTAAGTATTTACTAACCGTTCACTGATGTTCTATGTATGTTAAAGATATAAGCGATGTTTTAAGAATTCACTTTTAGGATTTTCTAATCAAACACGAAACACTTATAATTTGTTCATGTCTGTATGTGTGTCCGTTCGTCTGTCACATCCTCGTAGTTTCTATGGTATTAAATCTACTTGTAAGAAAATTTGCATATATATATATATATATATATATATATATACTCTAAAAAAATATTTCAATTAAAATGTAGCAAGACTTTTTTCCCATTTTTAGGGTTCACTACCTCAAAACGAAAATAGTAACCCTTATCCTCAGTTCGTTATCCGCCTGTTGGTCTGTCTAGACCCTTTTTCTCAGAAACACGTGAAGGCATCAAATTGAAATTAATATCAAGTACTTAAGTTCACGGTCCCTTGAAGCTCTAAAAAAATCAAGCTTCTAAGTCAACACAATCCAGAAGTACCCTAAAATTATGGCCATTTATACCGCATATTTTTACATTCGCAGATAATTCAAAACTTATAAACCTAGAATAATGACCTAGAATATTGAAATTTGGCAGGAAGCAAGATCTCACTGTACAAGTAAAGGAAAATAATCCGAAAATCATTCATTTTAGTTAATTTTAATATCATCACTTACTTTTTTTTAAATTCGCGCTTGTGAAAAATATAACATGCATATATTACGTACCATTAAATGTTTATAAATGCCAAAATGTGTACGGGCCCCTTGCAGTGCGAGTTCCACTCGAGCTTGACATATTTTTTTTATAATAACTCTTTTTATTAAAAAGCGATGATAAAAAGAAATAATGTGCTCCAATATAAAGCTGCAAAGTTGTTTGCAATGGACTTATTTCCCCTTCCCCCTTTCCATTTCTAAACTGACTAAAATCTGAAAAGAATTCTAAATAGAAGTTTTAGTGAGTACTCTCAAAATGAATACTTCTTAGTGAATACATTATTTCGAGTACTCCAACTTCATTAGTTTCTTTCAAATATGTGGAAAGAACTGAGATGGAAAATATTGGAATGACTGAGCTCGCTGGTAGTAGTTAAGTTAAATTTTATGAATTATTAAAATATGATTCGCCATGTTTAATTAAAAAAAAATTAGGATACGAATTACAATAGCATGTCCAACTGTCGGGGTATTAGTATCCTTCCTTATTCAGATAGAGTAGACCTTTGTAGGTACATATGAATACAATATAAGAATTTTTTAAATATATATACAGTTTGATATTTTGTGAAATGATTACGGAACCCTAATTTAGACGTGGTCCGGCACGCAGTAGACTAGTTTTAATTAATTAGAAAAAACAATTAACTAACAAGATTTTGATTCAACATAACTTCACAACAATTACGAATATAGAATGAAATTGACACTAATAAATTCCACCTAAATTAATTTTTATTTAAAAGCCTGTATTCCAGCAATACTGTGATTGCTTACATTTATCAAACAACAAATTTAATGTTCGCTCTACTTTAGTTACGCGAATTTTAGTTATATTGAAGGATCCGGGTACAGTTAAATAAAATGAAATTGATAAAAGTGAACTCTCATACATATTATCTTTACCAGCATGCTAAATTTTCCAGCAAAAAGATGACAGTCATCACAGCAAAAAGGCCGATGTAAAAGGAAAAGCGCTTCGCCACCGGTTCGGTCGATTTCCCAACATTCCTTTGTGTCTTCATATCGCATTTCTGACACGTCACGTTTCCGTTTGTGTTGCTCGTTTACCTCCTTCAGTATCCTTATTCAGTAACCGACTAAGTGACATGTTTCAGATTAAACGATTGTTCAGAGAACCCTTATCAATCAGACTTAATTAAGAAAATAAAATATTTACTCCAAGATTTTAGTTATAAATCAGACCGTGCTGTTGTATCATCTTTAATAAATAAGGAACAGACTACCGTATAACTGAGTCCTAGTGATAGCTTACTATATTGACTTACGTACATTTTTTCGTACTCTGTATATTAAGAGGTTATTATTATTTCTGTATTCAATAAGTATTTTTTTCTATCCTGTCACATCTTCGTGATCTTGAACGGTTTTTTCTTTAGCTTTACGTTCCGTATGTTACTTATGATGCAAGTTTTACCGTCTATCTTTCAAATACTTCTACTAACTTGTTCTCGTGAAACTTTGGACATGTAATCAGTCTCCGTAACAGTGCAACATTATGATAACTTCAATCTTTGATCCTTAAATCCTGATTCTGCGGGTGTACTGCCCGCCTCGACAAATATTTGTTTGTTATGTTATGTTATTACACGGGATTTGATTACAATACAAGTATTAAGGTCGAAGAAGACAGTCAATTGCTAAATATAATTTTTAAGCTCCAACAAATAAGGGTTTTCTACAAAATACGCTTCACCATTTTCTTTTCGTCTGAACAACTCCCTAAACTAATAATCGATAATTATTTTGTAGCTTTTATTACATCTTCACTTGGACAATAAAACCATTTCATTGAAAAGTTTTTTATCTTAATTTTATATCTCATATAAATTCAATTTAGTCTCATATTCGTTACTTACTGGTTTGATTAAATTGACATAATATAACGTTTAAATGTATATAATGATTAAACTGAGTCTTGTTAAATTGATATACATTAATCAATTTTTTTCGTATCTTATCCCGTTCTTGAGATACACTATTTCAGTTTTACTGGAAGTATTAACGATCCTGAAAGCTGGGCACTCAAAGATGTGCTTGGAGAGAGCTGGCCTTCGGAACAGTTCTTGTAATGAACATCAGTTCTGGAATTGTCTGGGTGGATCTTCATGCCTTTAAGGTGATTAGTTCTTAGTCGGGTTTTTGTAGATGTGATGTGTCTCGGTCAGTTGAAATCAGTAATGAGAGATGTAAGTCAACATTCTGCATCTTACCACTGCGTGTGTGCCATCTGCAAGCGTGATAGTGCTATGTAAATGTGGCGGTGGATCAAGGTTTCTAGCTTCTTTGGGTAGAATATCAGCGCACTCGTTTCCCTCTATATTGACGTGTGCAGGGATCCATTGTATCGTATAGATTTTTTCTTGCAGTGCAGCTGTTCGAGAAGAGCATTAATTATAGTCGTGACGTTTGTCGTTCTATTTCTAATAGCCTCCAAGGCAGATTTGCAATCCGAGAAGATAAGTAATCCCTCTGTGGAAATCGTAGCTTGTGAGGGAGGGCTTCTTTAATTGCTAAGATTCATTGGTGAAGTTAGATGCAATAATTCCTGTGTTGACATTGTAATTAATCTTTCTACCGTCTTTACATTACTTAAATATCTTATGTTATCAGAGTAATAACGGGCAACATGATTAATTGCATTAATAAATACCAAACGACACAAACAACTTAATATATATATGTAACCGTATTCTAATTTCACACATTCTGTTAAATAATAACTCCGTAATTTCTGAACTGATCTACATGAAATTTGTTACACAAATATATTATAGACTTTTATTCCGAAAACCCAATTAGTTCCTCAAGGACATAATCTAACTTTTATGGTCTCTATCAGGTTCTTACTTGGCGACATAGTATCGCCTGTGACAACAATTTCGAAAGGAAGTTTCGACGTAAACCCGTAACGAACTCCAGGCAACCACCTTTCTTTTAAGTTCCAATTTTACAGCACGGATCTCGCATCTATATATAGAAAATCCTAGGGAACAGATAATAATTATAATATAGACTAACGCTTAAGCCACGTTCTCAGCCACAAGTTTACTTTTATATATTTGTGAGTAAAGAACATTTCTCAAGTAAGACTTCATCAGGTTTTTTTAAATCTTCTTCTCTAATTTTATTCAGCCGTGCTTCTCTTGTACATCTCCATTTCTCCTTTTCTTGCTAAAAGAGTGTATAATGCTATGTCGAAAACTATAAACGTAAAATTTAATAATTATATTTTACATGTTATCTAAAATTTCTCATCATCCACAACTATGCCAGCATTCAATGAGATTAACTTAATATAATTGATAAATATTATTTAATATAATTGATAAACATTATTTAAATTCGTATTAAAACACCTTAGTCTTGAATATATTTGGCGTTAATTTTGTAAAAATTCATTATTCACAATTAAATGAAGCTACGTAGTATTATTATTTCTACCAAAGTCATTAGATCAATTAACAAGAAAAGATTATTTCTCTATAGGCAAACACTATCTTCTTACTGAAAACCCTGTCTGTAAGGTTTTTCAAATAAATATATACAGAGAGACAAAGCCGAAACACAATAATTCTGCGTTACGCAAAATTATAAAATTAACCAGTCTTACCTTACTACATCCTGTAACTGAAAACTTCGTTAATAAATCACTTTTATTAAATTTATAATCATATTATTATGCGCAGTAAATATTAACATATTTTTAAAAACCATCAAATGAAGTCTGCATGATTAAAAATTAATTTCAGAACTTATCAAATGAGTAAAATCATCTGAATTTCTACCAAAAATTATTGCCATTAATTTTGGCTTAGACATTTGTCTTGTAGCGCTTCAAACCGCCTTGGATGACATATCTGATTCAATTATAATTAACTTCGATTTTATAAAACATTCTTTTTTTATACTATTATTTTTATATCGCAATATGTTTTCAAACATGCCATCTTTTAAAATATTTTCGAAATATTAAATAAAATGACGAAATAGTAAATACAATGATGACGAAATATTAAATAAAACGAAATATTTCATAAAGTTTGAAAATAATAAAAAAGTAATGTCTACATGATTGAACGTAGGTGTTTCAGTCACTTAAACTTAACCCAGTCTAATTGTGCATTACACGTTATACAAAATGCAACGGCAGTTGTGCAAGCACATCGTATATTTAATATTAGCGAAAGGCAGTCACGAACGAGCGCCGTGCACCCGCCGCACGCAGCTACAAATACGAGTAACTACTTAATCCGAATGAGTCAACCAGTAGATTTGCATAGCGCCCCCGCTGCGACTAAACTAAGTAACAACGATTAATTATTTTCAACTTGATTGTTCTCAATTGTGTTTAGACAATTGGCTCCGGCACGAGTGCAGCGAGGTGAAGTTGCTCCAATTATTTCATCTCATTTGCTGGTGAGTGGTCGTCGAGTGCCACCGGTGCCCCGCCGACTCCTTCCTGCTCTAATTACGTTTCATTATCTACGCTGTCGCATCTTCTCGTGTATCTCCAACGCGTCTCGTCAAGTAACCTTATCGAGAGAAAGAAATTTAAGTACAGGCAGAAAAAGCTCTTTTGAAAGCATTAAAGCGAAAGCATTTATACAAAAATATGTCTCTATAATGAAAAAAAATGAGTTACAATCAATCAAATATAACGATACTTTATAAATTGAAATTACGTCGTTCACTGGTAATTCGTGCTATTCAAATGAACGTGAAACGTCTATTTTTTTCTTTTTCTTTCACGGTTAAACACCTTAATAGATTTCAATAAAATTTATTATATATAATGTATATATTATAAATTTAAATTTAGGCTATATACAATTACGATATCATTCACAAAAGTAGAGCTGTGAACATAGCGGCTTGTAAAATTATGACCGCTCACTAAAAACCAAATGCAGTCAATAGGTAAAAAAGCGTTTAAATCATAAATAAAAGTATTATTGCCGAACATCATATCCATGGGTGTTTATTCAAAAAACTTGTCAATCCTTATGTAAATAAATTTCAATATTGGCAATGAATATATTTAACTAATTAAAGAAACTTTGACTCTTTTGACACTATATACTCATCATTCATAGAGTAGTATTACATCAAATCCATGGGTGTTTATTTATTAAAGTTATCAATCATTATGTAAATAAATTTCAATGTTGGCAAGTGAATATATATAACTATTAAAGAAACTTTGACAGTTTTGACACTATATACTCATCATTCATAGCCTAGTATTACATCAAATCCATGGGTGTTTATTTATTAAAGTCATTATGTAAATAAATTTCAATGTTGGCAAGTGAATATATATAACTATTAAAGAAACTTTGACAGTTTTGACACTATATACTCATCATTCATAGCCTAGTATTACATCAAATCCATGGGTGTTTATTTATTAAAGTTATCAATCATTATGTAAAAAAAATTCAATGTCGGCAAGTGAATATATATAACTATTAAAGAAACTTTGACAGTTTTGACACTATATACTCATCATTCATAGCCTAGTATTACATCAAATCCATGGGTGTTTATTTATTAAAGTTATCAATCATTATGTAAATAAATTTCAATGTTGGCAAGTGAATATATATAACTATTAAAGAAATTTTGACAGTTTTGGCACTATGTACCCATCATTCATAGCTTAGTATTACATCATATCCATGGGTATTTATTTAGAAAAGTTGTCAATCATTATGTAAAAAAATTTCAATGTCGTCAAGTGAATATATATATATATATATATATATATATATATATATATATATATATATATATATATATATATATGTATATATATATATAAAACAAAGTCGTGTTAGTTACACCGTTTATAACTTAAGAACGGCTGGACCAATTTTTTTTATTTTTGTGTTTTTGAATTTATCTTCTTCGGGAATATGATAATAAATATGAAAATATTGGAAAAATTGACGAAAAAAAAATTTATGAAGAAAATTCATTTTCTCATACATTTTGTATAGAACGGCTTTTTTGATGATATATCGAGAACGGATTGACTATTTTTTTGTCATTGAAAATTTATGTCTATATATATATAAAACAAAGTCGTTTTAGTTACACCGTTTATAACTCAAGAACGGCTGGACCAATTTTTTTTATTTTTGTATTTTTGGATTTGTCTTCGTCGGGAATAGGATAATAAATATGAAAATATTGGAAAAAATCACGAAAAAAAAATTTATGAAGAAAATTCATTTTCTCATATATTTTGTATAGAATGGCTTTTTTGATGATATATCGAGAACGGATTGACTGATATTTTTTTTTTCATTGAAAATATATATATATATATATATATATATATATATATATATATATATATATATATATATAAAACAAAGTCGTGTTAGTTACACCGTTTATAACTCAAGAACGGCTGGTCCAATTTTTTTTATTTTTGTGTTTTTGGATTTGTCTTCGTCGGGAATAGGATAATAAATATCAAAATATTGGAAAAATTCACAAAAAAAAAATTTATGGATGGAACGGCTTTTTTGATGATATATTGAGAAAAGATTGATTGATTTTTTTTTCATTGAAAATATATGTGATTATTATATATTTGTTAAATATTTTTTTATCTCGGCTTCGAGAAGTTTCCTCGCACATTGGAAAAGTAAAAAAAATCACAAATAATTTAATTGTGTGTAAAACGTTATATTTGATAAATGACAGAAAAAAAAGAAAAAAGTATGTCATAAATGATAGACACGAACGAAAATGATGATTTGGTTTTTAATAATTCTTATTCAGTTTTCGACCGTTATTTCATTTGAATTCTATTACAACTATATATATATATAATAAAGATAATTAACTTTAAATTATTTTTTCTGAAATTCATTAGCGAAGAGTGATTTTAAATAGTTGAGTTAAGTTTTATGAAAATGTTCACTTAGTGAGGTTATGATATTTGTGATTGTGCGGGCATTAATTTTAAAGTGTTATTTATAATGCTAAGAGTCTAATCTTTCACAACAAAGCCGTAATGCAATTCGACTTGGGAATATTGCGAATCAATCCACTGCAGATGAACAAGAAATTGCACGGGAAGAGAGCCGCGTAAGTATGGTCAGACTTCGTTCTTCACAAACACAAGAACAAGACAAACAGCTCAGTTAGCAACGAAAAATCGTCGAGTTTATCGCAAAGATCAACAACTTAATAATCTTCGACGCGCAAGAAGAAATGCTTCAAGCGTTGATTTCAATCGAGTAGTTTTTCAATACGATTGCATAATTGACTACAGCTCACATCCTTTCGTTCGAATTGGCACACTCATGACCACAAAGTGGTGATTTTAATTTAATTAAAATTGTTTTCATTTTGATTTGTACATTTATTGAACTTAATTCATTTTGAATATTCATTTTATCTTAATAAAAAACTGAATTTAATTAAGCTAATAAGTTAACACAATATTTATTAATTCTGAGGCGACACAAAGTTCGCCGGGTCAGCTAGTGACACTATATACTCATCATTCACATAGTCACTTTTGACACTATACACTCATCATTAATATATTAGTATTACATCATATCCAAATTAACTATGACACTTTTGACACTATATACTCATCATTTATAGCTTAGTAAATGTAATAATTGATCCCCAATTCAGTAATCATATTATAAAAAGAATACAAGGATTCTATGTGGAATTAAAGATTACTCGAAAATATAGACTATTGAAATACTTCTCCGACAAATTAAACGCTAAGCAATCATTAAAATATAGAATATAAATTACATCAAGCTCAAGTGGATTCGATTAATGCAAAAATAATTAAAAGTATCCTTTTGCTTCAGTTATATACATTAATCAATAAGATTCTGTCGTTGTTCCGTCTATTAAGAAAAAGTTTCTATCCGAATCTAATTTTAACTTAATTCTCTTTGTTTAGACATTCCTGAGGATCGTAATTCATCCTTGCAGTGTCAATGATCTGTGTCCATTAGTTACGGTCAGAATCTTGAAGCAATGTAGCACTTATATATCAGCAGTTACTATCAATCACTCCTAATTGGTTTTTCTGCGGTACAGATGGTCGAATTATTGGAGCATCTGGCGTCGGCAAACCGCTGATAATCTAAATTTACATTAAATGTATGGATCTTTCAGAATCGAAATATAGGTGCAATGTGAAGTCTAAGGATATTTATATGAAAACACTAAAGCAAATTCTTTGCAAGTTAAGGTGTCACTATAAAGCATAAGTTGTACCGAACAGCACTACATATATAATTGTTTTAACACATACATACAAACACATTTTTCTGAGTTCAGTTTAAAGTCTTTAGTTTTCAAGATTTTTTTGAGGGAAAAGAGTGAGCTGAAGGAGATAAACACCGAAAGTAATCAATTTTTTCCTGTGTCTCCAGAAATTGAAAAAATGACACAGATCAAAATCGTTAAATCTTATCTATTCTTCACATTTCCAAATATCGGTCCGCTGCCATACCATTCGGCATAGGAAATAAATGATGTCTCAGCGCCGAATTCAAATTTTAAACTCGAATATCTCGGCAAACAATGAGGCTAGCGGGAAGGGAGGAGTAGCATTAGATAGATCATTGGCGTAGATTTTTTAGTCATCATGTCGCAATGGTCTGGTATACACCGCGCTTACGCTGTAGAAGCATATTTCTGCAACAGTTTTTCTATTAGTGAAGCACGACGCAAGTTTTGTAATCATTTTGAAATCCAGTGTTTTAATGATGGGCCCAGTATTCGGTTAATCAAGTTGTGGGTAGCGAAGTTCAGAGCGTTAGGATATACACTAAATCATTATGGTGGACTTCAAAAAAGACCTGTGCGATCAATTGAAACCATTAACCGCGTCGCCGCTGCGGTGGAAGAGCATCCACGAAGATTAATTAGAAAACATTCTACCTCTTTGAATATCCATTATTAAAATCTTGAAAGAATTTTGGCTTCAGACTTAAAATTACATCCCTATAAAGACAGATCGTTCAAAAAATGAAACCTGGAGACTACAACAAGCGGACAATTTACTGTCAGAAAATATTAGGGATTTTTTCAGAGGAAAATGGGATAGACAATATTTATTTAGTAATGAATCACACTTTTTCATCTCGAAGGTTACATAAATCGCCAAAATTGTCGTTACAATTCCAGCAATACAAAACAAAAGCATCTGAAAGCATTACATAGCCCTAAAGTTACTGTATGGTGCGCAATATCGTCTAAAAGTCAATTTTTCTTTGAGAATGACCGCGATGTAACGGTTACAGTGACGAGCGAGCGGTATATCGATATGATTAATAATGTACACAATTAGAGCGCTATTTCCGGGAAAAGTCATAAGCCGATTTGAAGATATAATTTGGCCACCCAAATTGCCCGACTTAATTCCAGCTGACTTTTTTTCTATGGGGATATCTCAGAACAGCTGAACGCTAAAATAAAGGAAGAAGTAAGAGCCATTTCAGTCGACGTTTTGTGGCGCGTCATTGCAAATTCGCGCTGATGCTTTGCGTTCACCGTGATGGGAGACATCTTGATGGTGTAATATTCCGTACATAAAATCCACAGAAATGTACTTTAGTTTACTGTAATTAAAATATAGCAAATATAATAATTGTTTTTTTTCATTATTATATAAAGTTTAAATTCCTCAATGAGACACCTTTTGTTAGCCCACATATATCTGAATAGTCAAATATAACACTCAAATATACTCTTTTTATAAAATGCAGGATATTTAGCAATTTTAGAAAGTTCATAAATCCCATAAGTACTCGTTTTTTGTCGAATTTTTACGTTATCGGCCCTTTTCCAAGAATCGATAATTGCCCTATTCTTGCGACATGTTCTTGGTTACAAAACAGTCCTTTTAGTTTATATTTTGAATAAAATCAATATTTTTATTATAAAAACTGTTTCAGACATCCTAAATGAATTCTATAAGCTTTACAATGCCCACAATTAACTACATGTCTGATCACAATTAAATGAAACTACGTGATGTAGTATTATTTCTACTTTCTTTAATTTCTTTACCACGACCTAGGTTTCGTTGTATTACAACATTTTCAGGTGGGCTATTAGCAAAGATTTATTTGTGAATAATTAGTTTCTACAAAATTAACGCCAAATATTTTCAATATTCGTGTCTGATGATTTTTTTAGGAGTTACAGATTATTAAAGCAAAAAAGATCATTATTGCTTGACAGCTCATAACTCCGTCCAAAATGGTCGTAGCACAAATATGTTCTTCAAATTAAAGGATTCTCCCCTTTCCCAAAATTTTCATTTACCCTTGGACTAATTTGAAATTTCTAAAGCCTCAAAAAGACCATACTTTGGGCCCAGCTGTCAAAAGAATTAAAATGATAGTCTTAATCAGAGAAAATGGAAAAATAAGCTCCGCATAATTATCTTCAAAATCTTTAAACAGACAAATTAGAAATCTTGTATTTTTTTATGAAAAGTCTGGTTCATTTTCATAATAGTTTGTAAATGCTATTTCTGTGGAACTCTTCGAACCATCACGATGAAACATTATCTCATTATTTCCTCTACGTACAGCAGCAACATACTAAGCCGAATTTCATGGCAGATCTGATAAGGTCGTCGAAAAAAACTATGTGAAACTCAAAAGGACAGAAAAACATTCATTTTCTCAACAATAGAATAACTATAAATCTTGGTTACAAATGAAAAACCAATCGCTGTTGTTTGTTTTTTTCTCTTTTGTAAAAAGTTATTGTGTACAAAGTGTCTAAAAAGTTATTGTGTAGGTGCTCTAAAATTTTTGCCATGTGGCATCATTTGAAAGGATGTTATATATGAGGATTCCAATACAATTTTTTTTCTTTTAGAATTTTACGTAACATAATTCCAGATATAAAGGAAACTGTGTTTTCTTACTCCCCCTCCCCCTACCCTCCTAAAACAACGTAATAAATATTATTAATATAATTTAAGAAATAATACACTTCATTCGCCTAAGTATGTATGGAACCATCATGGTACGACTTATTATGTTACTTGAAAGGTTTTTTTCTTAATGCGCTAAATTCAGCTGCAGGTTACATGAAAAGCAACTAACGTAAATATGGCAAAGGATATGAATATGAATGAATTTTCTTTCAAAAATACTTCACATTTTAAAACTCATTATGTGTAACAAAACTTAGATCACAAACTAGAATAATCATTCACCACAATTTTACCCTAGGGCAATGGTTAGACGGCCAGTATAAAATATAATGACGTCCAAAAGCAGTTGTAACACCACAGCGCACCTTTAACGAACCTATTTCCTTAAAGGAGTTTTTACTTTTTTTGACAAGAAACCTCTTTTACTAAGTGTTCTGAAAACTCTAGGAATATGCAGTACCATAAGTTTGATATGAAATAATAGATCAGAGTTCAATCAATTTCGTACAGATAACGAAAATCTAATTTGTTGGTCATTCTCGAAAGTCATTCCCTGCCAAAGTCGCAAAAATGGAGTTAAATAAAGGAGTAAAATGCTCGTTTGCTCTTTTTTAATTCGATAAACTTACAATTTTTATTGACGCTATAATGAAAAAGTAAAAGTGAAATTCAAAAAAGGTTCAATTAAAAAAAATTTCAAAAAATCTTCAATTTCTCATACATTCGTACGCGGTGACACAACGGCATTCCGCGCTGAGACGGCACGTGAACGATTATCCCGGAAGCCTTTCACCTCGCATTTAAAAAAAATTGCGATTTTCGCTACGTGATGTTGTAATACAACGAAACCTAGGTCGTGGTAAAGAACTTAAAGATAGTAGAAATAATGCTACATCACGTAGTTTCATTTAATTGTGAATAATGCATTTCTACAAAATTAATGCCAAATATATTCAATACTAGTTGGGATTATAATATTAGAATAATATTTCCTAAGATAAAAAGTAGTATTTCCCGAACCCGAAACTACCTCTGTACAAAAAATCACGTTGATCCAATACTCTATTGCGATGTAAAAAAAGAACGAACAAACACATTTTCATGTTTGTAATATTAGTTAGGATGAGACTTTCCGCGATGAAAAGTAGCTTTCCGTGCAAAATATCACGTCGATCCGTCGCTCTATTGCGACATAAACGGACAGATAAACACACTTTTGAATTTATAATATTGGTTAGAAACATAATATTAGTTAAAATGAGATCTAACTAATTGCTAAAATGATTTTCATCTACAATGAATTACAAATGGCCTATATTATTTCCCGATCCTCCAACTATCTCAGCACAAAAAAAAACACGAAATTCGCGGCATGAAAAAAAGGACAAACAAACTCATTTTCATATTTAAAAATACACATAGGATTCAAATTAGGGTTTAAAGTGATTCTGTTGCTCCTTTACATTGCTCACATAACGTTTTCAAAAATCGCCTCGACCGTGAAAGAGGGACAAAGACTTTTTCTCTTTATATTAGGATAATAAAACTGTGGAATTGGTCTGTCAGTACATTGAAGAAATTTATGAGAAACTGGCTTAGGAGGCACATAATAAAAGTAATAGAATACAAAAATGTTGGCTTTGGAATTTGTTTCTATTTGTCTCTTCATCCCATTATGTTTTGTTGAACAGGTATTACGTAAAAACTATGCACTGAATTCAGATGGGTTTTTAATAATATAAGATTTTTCTTAGCATAATATTTAGTTTTTATTTTATCGAAATCGGTCCACTTTAGAAAAGATATGCGAATTTAACATTTTCAGAAATTAATTTACTTTAGTACAACAACTCGACGGGTAGTAATTACACAAATGTATCGCGTACTTCCATATATCAATAGATGGCGCTATCTGTATTTTATATGATGCAATGAAGTCTTGCCACCCAGACATACATTGGCGAAATGGACGTATCTAGAAGTGAAGTGTGGAATGGTGTGGAAGATACAAGTGCTTGAGTAAGCAATCCGCATACGTCTTCTACAATTTCGTGTGTAGTCGTTAAAAAATTACTGTGTTTCATCAACTTGTTTAATATTTTAATCTGTTGTAACTTTTTTGTCTGTCGTAAATTTTTATTCACATTTTAGTAGTCATAGTTTTAAGTCGTGTTTTTATTTTACAGGGAGAAACCTATTCGTTTGCCTTTTATCGTGTACTTTTATTGTACATGATAAAAGGCATACATTATACATTAATTAGTTGCCACCAGCTATTGCTGAATAGAATCATTGTACGCAACCATTCAGGTTAGCTGGCCTGGTCTAGGGGTAAAATCCGACTTAAGCAGCTCGTGTAATTAATAACACAGATTAAATAAAACTGGTTATCAAAAAATATAAAACACATATTTTCATTTCAGTTATAAATGTAAGCGATCAAGATAAGGCGCTTTGGCTTTCAAATTGTTGCGCACAATTGTTGTGTGTTTTAAAAAGTCATTAGATTTTACGACTATTAAATATTCGTTCTCGAGCTGCGGCACTTTGAAAATACAACCTTAAGAAAATTTCAGTGTAATACGTCATTTGATATGTCAAATACCAAATGACGAATTACACTAATATCTACAATGTATGATTTCAGGAAAACAAAAAAATGTTTGATAGTTATGGATTTATTATTTATTTGTACAAATTAACGATTACCTAACTATAACGCTTGAGCAAATGATAATAAACATGAAGCAAGTTAATAATGAACCTATTAAAACCTATAAAATATTTTGACAGTTTTTATGTCGTATACAAATGGATTTCCGGCTTTTAATCATATTTACTGTTTCCTGTTACAAAGATAAGATTAAGAGAATTAAGGTTAATTAAGAAATTTAACTTTTATTTGACGTTCAACTACAGAGCATTTAATATAACCGTTCAAATGCCAACACCGAGTTTACCGATTCTAGAAATAAATAATAAAAATAACAGTTGTACTATACAATATTAAATAATCGTAAACTATTATTTATTATGTGGTCGCGACATTTTTATTTTTTTATCGCCATGGCTCAGTTGTATATCGTATTTATCTTTTACGTCGACTCTTCCGGAAAGTAACATAGACATACCATAAAGTAGCTTCTATAAAACGATTACCATGATTTAACTTTGTTTCGAAAAAATATTTTTAATTACGAGCATTTACTTCGCGTTTCAATTTTGGATTTCTGAATTTCAAAATTCTTGAATTTTGACTTTCACTATCCCCAGATACCAATTTTTAGTCACAATAGCCAACATTCGTCCGCCATATTGGTGCCGTTATTTTATTTTTCTAAATTTTGACTCCAAATTCAATAAATAAATTTCACGACGTCACCACCAAAAACATCGTTCTTGTTTATCTTAAATGTACTATAAAACAATAAAGAGATAAGCATAAAAAGGTTCATGACATCAAACACATTTGTGATATTGTCATATTCAATACGTTTAGCATGATACCAAAAAAATAAAACGTGTTTTCAAAGGTATGGGTTTTTTCACATACACATTTGTGTTATTCTTATATTCAATACGTTTAGCCTGATATCAAAAAGATAAAACGTGTTTTCAAAGGTATGGGTTTTTTTCACGTACACATTTGTGTTATTTTTATATTCAATACGTTTAGCATGATATCAAAAAAATAAAAAGTGTTTTCAAAGGTATGGGTTTTTTTCACATACACATTTGTGTTATTTTTATATTCAATACGTTTAGCCTGATATCAAAAAGATAAAACGTGTTTTCAAAGCTATGGGTTTTTTTCACATACACATTTGTGTTATTTTTATATTCGATACGTTTAGCCTGATATCAAAAAGATAAAACGTGGTTTCAAAGGTATGGGTTTTTTTCACATACACATTTGTGTTATTTTTATATTCAATACGTTTAGCCTGATATCAAAAAGATAAAACGTGTTTTCAAAGGTATGGGTTTTTTTCACATACACATTTGTGTTATTTTTATATTCAATACGTTTAGCCTGATATCAAAAAGATAAAACGTGTTTTCAAAGCTATGGGTTTTTTTCACATACACATTTGTGTTATTTTTATATTCGATACGTTTAGCCTGATATCAAAAAGATAAAACGTGTTTTCAAAGCTATGGGTTTTTTTCACATACACATTTGTGTTATTTTTATATTCGATACGTTTAGCCTGATATCAAAAAGATAAAACGTGTTTTCAAAGCTATGGGTTTTTTTCACATACACATTTGTGTTATTTTTATATTCGATAAGTTTAGCCTGATATCGAAAAGATAAAACGTGGTTTCAAAGGTATGGGTTTTTTTCACATACACATTTGTGTTATTTTTATATTCAATACGTTTAGCCTGATATCAAAAAGATAAAACGTGTTTTCAAAGCTATGGGTTTTTTTCACATACACATTTGTGTTATTTTTATATTCGATACGTTTAGCCTGATATCAAAAAGATAAAACGTGGTTTCAAAGGTATGGGTTTTTTTCACGTACACATTTGTGTTATTTTTATATTCAATACTTTTAGCATGATATCAAAAAGATAAAACGTGTTTTCAAAGGTATGGGTTTTTTTCACAAATAAATTTGTGATATTTTCATATTCAATACGTTTATTGTCATATGAAAAAGATAAAATTAGTGTTTTTAGAAGGCGTGAGATAGGAGACGTAAAAAATGTTAAATAAGTAATTTTAACCGAATTTTTCACTCGAATAGTCATTCGAATTTTGCTCCTCTTCAGCAATCAGTTCGGTTTAATTTATTTCTGTAATTTTTTCTATTCATCGGACGGTATCTGTTACCCCGTCAGGGCCATTTTTCTCGAATCCTGCGCTCAAGAAAAATTACATGATGAAATGTCGACGAAAAATTATGCATTTTAGATTCTCATTTAATAGTTCCGTTTATCCTTTCGAGGAACTCTTAAATGATCATGCTCGTTTGTCTGTCTATCACAGCCTTAAACCGCTTAACCCATAAATATGAAATATGGCATATATTAAAGCATATTAACCTGCATATAAAACTAAAAAATATTCATATTCCAATTTTAGGGAAGGGGGGGGGTAATTAAGTACTTAAAAAAAGTTTTAAAATTCCATATACACTGTGTCCGGGAATAAGTGTCGGACAAGGAAAGACGTTATTCGTTGACTGAAAAATAGTTGACTGTTGTTAAAATAAAGCTTAAAAGATGACTTTTTTTCAGAAAATTGAAAATAATATTCATAATTATTTGTCATCTTTTTCCAAACGATTTGAAACAAATCGCGAACAGCCAGAAAGATACCTATCTGCCCGGGTAAGCACCGCGCTCTAGGCAAGTATTGGGTGTGTTAAAAAGTTATTTGTAATATTTTTTTCCACTCAGTTATATCCAACATTTCTTTATAACCAACATTTCTTTGTTCAACACGGATTCCCAGACACCTCGTATAGTGTGGGGTGTCATTTGAAAGATTTAGTCTAGATAAGGACCTCAAAAATATATGTTTCATAATTTTAGGTAGTATGTCTTCAGAGATATACTGAAAAATATGAAAAAAATGTTCCACCCTCCTTATTCCCTAAACTACTGAAACAGGTTTTTTAGAATCCTGCGCAATATTTATAGGGAAATTGTAACAAAGATTCTAGATATTTCGAAAATTCTGTATTTACGATATTCACGATATACTTGTTAAGAATTGTATTCTCTAAAATATTTCAAATTTACAACATGTACCTGCCACATATTAGAAAGTGGGAAACCCTACTACGCCTAATATCTGTATAGACCGAAACACATATTGCATATTGCAAAATGGGAAACCCTACTACGCCTAATATCTGTATAGACCGAAACACATATTGCATATTGCAAAATGGGAAATCCTACTACGCCTAATATCTGTATAGACCGAAATTCATATTGCATATTGCAAAGTGGGAAACCCTACTACGCCTAATATATGTATAGACCGAAACACATATTGCATATTGCAAAGTGGGAAACCCTACTACGCTTAATATCTGTACAGATCGAAGCACATATTGCATATTGTAACGTGGGAAACTCTGCTACGCTTAATATCTGTATAGACCGAAAGGACACCATAAATATGTATTGTCTTACATTATGTATTGTCTTCACTAGTTTTGCTGTTCATTAGGTGCAATAAAAGTGGTCACAAATGACTGAGCATCCCGAAGGCGGACCAAGTAGCCGCCCCACCACGATAGTTTAAGAAATGTTTAGCCATAAGATAATTTTATTGTAAGTAGCGATATTTTTTGTAAATCTAACAAAATTTGTAAACGACACTTCGATCATGGCAGTCAAATAGTTGACACCATTTTAATCAACATAACGTATTCCAAATATGTGTCAAGTAATTCTTTTTTTTTTTGTGAGGTCTTTATAAAACAAGTCGCTAGTGTTGTAACAGTCTTATAATAATTAGATATTGATATTTCACCTATGTTCACCTTACTTAACCATATTAGTTTTTAGAAAATATTTATTGCAATAGGAAGAATATTTATTGCACTAATAAGGATAGTGATCATTTATGAAGAATAAAGTAATTTCACTTTAAACAGGTACGGGATCGTCGATGCGGGAACTAGACTCGCACTTAACCGGTCCTTTTTTATATTACATAACTTTAACTTATTTTATGAAAATTATTTAAATTAATAGGGAAAACTGATTAACAAAAAAACACAAGTGTATGCTTATAATCACACGATAGAAGTGAAAACTAAAATTAAAAAATGCAATAACATACGCGTATTATATCAACTAATCTCAAATAAAATATTAAAAACTAACTGTATATACTTGAAATATTACACTGATTATATGCAATAACATACGTGTATTGCACTAAATTATACTCAAATAAAATGTTAATAAAAAATAAAACGCAATTCTGGAAACGATGCACTCCGTGTTAAGACAGTAAACTCGTTCAGCCGATACCGTAATGAGCAGAGTTTACCCGAACAATGAACTCGTTTGGCCGATACCGAAGGGAACCAAATTTACCTGATTCAATGTCACTGACCCGAACATGACGGCTCAGTTTCGTTCACTGCTTAGAAAAAAGTTCTCATGGTGCCCTTAAAGAAATTTAAATCGTTTTTCTTTATTTTTGTTAATTGGCAAGTATTGTCATACTTTGATTTGGGTTATAGACTTAATTTGTTACAGGCATACAGTGTCGCTTAAATTTACGTGATATGTATGTACCTAAAGTTAATCCCGTTACAGAGAAAAAATATTTTAACCTTAAGCTGTTACACTTAAATCCTATCAGAGAGTGGGGTATTATTGCACAGCTTATTTGTCGAGTATTTGTAATATTTTTCAGCCCAGGGTATTGATCAGCGCAGGGTAGTACTACAACAACTAATAAAGTCTGCTGTGACCATAGTATTGACAAAATGAAACCAACAAACACATCGCGCACGCCAAAGTGCGTGTCTGTCCGGTTGTGTTTCTGTTTAATATTTGCAACAAGACTTTGTAACACTTTAACCCGAAAACGTTGTAATACAATGAAACCTAGGTCGTGGTAAAGAACTTAAATAAAGTAGAAATAATACCACATCACGTAGTTTCATTTAATTGTGAATAATGAATTTCCACAAAATTAACGACAAACATATTCAGTATTTTTTATAAGAGGGAGATGTTTGCGTTTGCAAAATATACTTTGAATAAAAGATACAATAACTGGAGTAAAAACAGGCATACCCTTCTGGAACTCTCAATAATCTGTTCTTCTGCCCCGATGATTCAATTGTCCAATTGCTTTCCGATAATAGAAGTTTACATAACCATTCGCTACGGCCTACGAGCCGCAAGTAATGATGTCTCGGAGAGTTGCGGAACGGCATTACGAACCGTCGATTGAACGATTGGTCGCGTCGCTAACTCGATTACTTGCTACGAAACGGTTCGCTTCACGTCACACTATTCACTAATGGTACCAGCATGCATTAGAACTTATAACAGTATATTTTTACCTATAGAAAGTCCGTCGGGCGTAGCGAGCTGTTGCACAAGAGCGCGCGACAGTATTACGCCGTGCGTTGGAGTGTTACGTGGCTCATTGTAAAACAGCTGATCGAATAGCGCGGCGTATATTTGGATTTGTTTCGACCATTAATATTTCCATTGATTGGTATTCGTCTTAAAACACGATCAACTGTCACAGATGGGACTATTTTATAAATAATATGAGAATATTACATAGCGACTAACATTCACGCAAATTACATTTATGGTAAAACGTATTTTGCAATTGTTTGGCCTCTTTTCGTGTATATAAAAAGAATGTACAGGAAAAGGAGGTCAAGTAGCTTCAGTAAAAACAAGCAGTCAAGTGGAGTCGATCTCGCTACATAAATATTTCGTACCACAAATGTAATCTGCGTTTTACTATTTTTATTTAGTCTACTATTTTTTTGTCTATGTGAACTATAATACAAGTTTTTCCGTTTTCTTTTTTTTTTGGTAAATTTTTCTTGTTATTATTTCTTGACACTCCAATGGGACAAAAGTTTTTTTGTTTTAAAAAGAAATAGTATTCAAGCAAGACGTTTATTATAAAAATAAATTTAATTTTTCTTTACTTCTCACTTTGCGCGCGAAAGAGAAATAGAGGAATGACAAAGGCCGAGTTGATTCCACAAGTTACCACTTTACCACTTTTGTTCCACAAATTATTATTTTAAGGATAGTTTAACAATTTTTAATATTATTTTTCATCATTACCAGTTTTATTACCCAAACTATTTTGTTCCACATATTATCACTTTGTCCGCTTTTCCAGAAATTACCACTATGTCAATTTTGTTGCACAAATTATCACTTTATCAGTTTTGTTCCACAAATTATCACTTTACAATTTCAATCAACCTATTATAATCCACACATTATCTATTTGTGAATTTTATCATATAAATTGTCGCATTGCCAGTTTTGCTCGACAAATTATCTTTTTACGAACTTTCACACGAAACACTATATATACAAGTCTTATAAAATAGACTGTCTGATCACTAGTAATAGCTTATGATTCAAAAAAAAATATTAAAAAATTGGAATGTCGTAACGACTAAACCTGTTTGGATAAAATTTAGTACAAAAATAGCCTATGCCTCGGACTAGGCCATAGAATAATGCCAAAAACAATTTCATTTCTAATTTTCGTTTGATTATTTGCCTTGATTGAAAATTTCATTATTACATCCTAAAACCGATGTGAGTAAAGCTATCAATTTTTTAGCAAAAATTATTACTAAATACGGTGTCTAAATGATAAAAATATAAGCTTCAGGTAACGAAAAAAGACTTATAAAATACATATTATTGTGGCTACTTAAATTGTTGTGGCTTATAGGTATTTAATAATAGAGGATTGGCCTATATTAAAAACATCTTATAAAAAAAAATGTAAATTTCTATGAGCGATCAACTACTATATTCACTAAATAATTACTGCTACAAGAAAAGAGTTAAACTGTTCTAGGTTGAAAAAATTATCCGAAAAGTTAAATCGAACAACTTCTTTGAACACAAATTAAGTAGCGTGCAGTTATTTTATCATCATCGTCATATTTGGCACGACAGCCCAGGGTGGGCCAAGGTCTTCTGTTGGAGATTCTTCCAGGACGTTCTACTATTCGCCTGGGTTTTCCAGTTCTTTATCCTGAGAATGTTAAAATCTTTTTCCACTGAATCGATCCATCTTAATTTTGGTCTACCTCTTCTACGAGTTGTTAGAGGTTTTGCGATGAAAACTTTCTTTACTGGGTTTTCATCTTTCATTCTAGATACGTGGGCAGCCCTGTTCATTCTTTTGATTTTGATGGTTCTTCTGACATCAGGCTCACCAAACAACCTATAGATTTCTGAATTAAGACGTCTTCGCCAAATACCATTTTCCTTGACACCCCAAAAATTCTCCTCAGAACCCTTCTTTCAAAGGCTGCTATTTTATTCTCTCCGGTATAAAACTCTTCCGGTTAATCAGAGTTTTATATACTTATAATTTTGTTTTTCTTGTAAGAAAAGACGATTTAAGGATGGAGCTTAGTCCTAAAAATGCTTTATTGGCCGATGATATGCGATTCTGAATTTCAGAGATAGTGTCATTCTTATTGCTAACACAAGATCCAAGGTAAGTAAAGCAGTCAACCGTTTCAAATGTATGTGAGCCAATCTCCAAACGATTATGTGCATTATTTGGTGAAGATTTTTGTACAGCCATATACTTAGTCTTGGAGTCGTTTATTGCCAGACCCCCCCCCCCAGATTTGCAGCTATCTCCAGTTATTTTATAGCACCCCAAAAATGTTATAAAAATGTTTAAAAATATTGGCTGTTGCCCGCAACTTCGCCCGCGTGGAATTAGAAAATAAGAAAATGTGCTCTGCACCTCATACACATGCGCAAAGGCTTAATTCGCGAGAATTCTCCGCTTAGCCAAATGCGTACCGGATAAACATGTATATGTAAGGATAAATTATTATCTTATAAAGGTAGATAATAATTTATCCTTACAAGTAACTTGCGGAGTACAAGACAAATATTTTGTACATAAATTGTGAAGATTGAAATTTATTTTCCTTACGATTCATAAGTTTTTACAATAAAAATCCCCATTAATATGATGTTCAACAATAATACTTTTATTTATCATTAAAAAGCTTATATATTAAAAGCTTATATATATGTCGTCCCAAACTTTTGAAGGGTATAATTATTTCTAGCTTAAGTTCGCTGCTCTGCTCATTTACAAGATAGCGTATTTAGATAGTATTTATCTTTTATATGGAATGCATGTTATCTATATGGAACATTTCATTAAAATCCTTTAACCGCTTAGGTGTGGAACAAACACAAACAAACGAGTAAATGACAACTTTTCACTTTTATTATATTAATCAGCTTTATTATGCAGAACCTATCTTTTAATCTAAGATGTATAGTAAATATACATAAAATTTAATTGAAATTTGTAGAGTCGTTCAAGAGTGAAAAAAGACAAGCAAACAAATAGAAAAAAGGAGGGATATTGCAGCATCTGTTCTGTATTAATTTATTGGGACTTTAAGAGTTACACATATACGAGTAGGCTGTATACAAAATACACTCGGTCAACATCAAACAGTCAGCCCTATAATGTATCATTTACTTAACGTATATGTTAGCTGTCTTACGACAATAACGGTTGCCTTAACATTAGCTTTGAAAAAAGGCATGTTGGATCGTGCTGATGTTATCCTTGGCTTTATTTTTCGTTAAATGTCGGCGAATTGAGAGAAAAGAATAAAGTCATGTAATTTTACGAGCAAAAAGAAAAAGACGGAGCAGTGACAAGGAATGTATTTTTACATGTTATTTTGTTTTGTTACGCGTCAAGTAAAATTTGTCACTTTCAGCATCAGCCGCGAATTGTCGAAATTTTATTATTTTTTAAATAGTCTAAAATATTTTACGAAAGTTCTATTTGGTAAAATAAATCGGTCCGAGACATCCCTCAATTCTCGATTAACAGGTTTTATAAGCGTTTCTACAAATGCAAAATACTTTTTGTGGGATGATTTATATAATGACCTTTGTTGGTATCTGATTTACCACATCGGTTTTTTAAGATCACTATAAAAATTTGTCATTTTACCTTTCAGTTGCAGAATTAATTATAATAGTAAAGCTAAATTTATTAAATTACAGTATGAAATATTCAAAACACCAACTAAAACAAAAATCTACCTTGGTCAAACACTCCTATTACCACTAATTGTTTATGGAGATGTGTGCTAACCTGATCTTAATTTACAAGTTGGAATGTCTTCAAAATTTATCTGGGCCTCAGATCTTCGGCCTTGGGCTTCGATCTGAATGTTCACTCGCCCTACTTTTTCCTAAACATACCTCTACCACTTACGAAAAAGCCTACACTGTCCAAATAGTAAACATTTGGAATCATCTGGATCCTGAGACCTGGAAAATCACGTCGAGTGAAAAAGTGCTGCCTTTCCTGAAACCTTTACCTTTATGCGCTTCTCCTTTCCTGTCTTTTCCGAACCCAAGCCATTTCAATAGTTTATTTTACTTATACTTTTGTATTTTTTGTCTAGTGTACCACATATAATTTTCATTGTAAAATTTCTTACAGTGCACCAACTTAATTTCAATATCAATTATTATGATTGATATGCATAAAAGTTGGTAAATAAATAATAAATAAATAAAATCAGCCATAACATCAACTGTTTCAGCTACCTTTACGTAAAGTGCAATAAGGCACCATCTTAAAGTACATAGTTTTCAAAATAAAGGTTGCATGATGATACGACATGCGGATGTCTGCTGACAGACTAATAATCCCGTAACGTTTACGTTATTCATAAAGTAAACGATACAACTCGCTGCTTGGGCGTTAGTCTCAAGTACATAAACCCTTTCAACATACTTTTATAATTATGTTTAGCGACAAGTTTTTCGTTCAACGATCAGATTAGCTTTATGATCGCCTGGATGCCCAACTCAGCTTTAAACGATAAAAAACGATCCATGACGGAACATCGTTTTAATTATTTTTTTTCTTTTGCTTAACGGTTTAATTATTAACGGTACCCGACTGTTTAATTATTTATTCGGTACTGTAACCAAATACGCAACTGTATAACCGATCTTACAAAAAATTTGTAACAAATATTCTTTAATAATGACAATACCTCCATCTTGGAACGCTTTCGGAGATTTTTATGTTTCTACAATCTCCCTAAATATCGTTTTAATGCGACTAACACTTAAATATTAAAATAGTTTATTAAAAATAAATTAATCTTATTTTTTGTGTTTTTTATTAAAATAAACGAAATAATAAAATGGAGTAGAATATGATTATGGGAGTAATAACAATATTTATAGAACTTATATAATGTGATACAAGAATCGTAATAGGCTTTACTAAATTAATATTTTTGTATCGATTTTGATTCAGTGATAGGTATAGAAGCTTGGCCCGAATAATGAAAAGTCTTACGGAAATGGAAATGACACTGTATATCAGACCAAACTTAATACTAGTTTAAATAAAGTTCCTCGTGTACAAAATATTGTATAAAATTAGTTATTTTATAAAAAAAAGTATTTCCTTTCTACGATTTTGTTTTTATTTATTTGTTTATGATTTTTGCAGATGCCGATAGAGTCAATAATTGGCAAAAATTATTTTGATTCATTTTTACATTTTAATCAATTAAAAACATCAAAACATTACAAGTTAGAATTTTAAAATACATAATAGATGAAATTTGAGAAAAATTATAATTTTTCATTAATTTGCTCCAGTACTAATTATTATGATTGTATTTACTTTGAAGATTCATCACTATCCCAAACCTCTTCATCACTTTATGGCTAAGATGACAACTTTTCTAATTATGATGTACACGAAACCTGAAAGTCTGGAGATTCCAAGATTTGTATTACATCTGTATCAAAAGATGGTTTACATCTTATTGTTTGGTGCTGGCCGTGACAAGAGGACCCATGATATCAATAGTCGATTAAGTATGCCCCCACACTTTATCCACGACAAAATTTACTTTAGAATCATTCTTTGTATCTTTTAAACATTTATTCTTCGCCTATTAAATTTCTTCACAAAACTGTGTATAGAGAGTAATGCTTTAATAATAGGCAGAGTAATCTTTATTAATAGGCAGCGGATTAACATCATAGAGTAATCTTTAATAATAGGCAATGGATTAACGCTTTACCACGGATATTTGTCTACGAGAAAATATTCTGGTTTCAAACCAAAAGCTGTTCATAATTATAAGTTTATGATATATCCGCTAGGTGTCACCTTTAATGTGGTATTAAAACTTTCAGCAATCTCCAAACCTACAACAATAATACCCACATTAATAACTAGTAGAAATATCTGCATTCTCGAAAAAACCCCCGGCTGTGTTTTCGCTATTGTTGCTTCCATATTCATATTTGAGTTTGTCCACTATTAATCCGAGTTGATGTTCTTCTTGATCTCTCCAAGCTTGTCACGTTTTTATAGATATTTTTTATACAGTAAACATGAAAAAATAGAACAAATTCAAGTATAAAGCGTCGACATATCGAATTCCAGTCTAGATTCGTTTATTACAATAACGAAACGTTTTTCGATATAGTTAAAAGTTTTCACTTTTAATCCAGATATAAAGCATATCGTGATGGAAGTTTTAGCCGTCAAAGAATAACTGATTTTATTGCATTGTAATTATAATTTATCGATAATTTATTTCACATGACTACAGTACTAATTCGTAAATTTGGTTTTCTATATAAGTCTTCTATCCATTAGTAGAATCGGTTATCTTGTGAGCAAATTGGATGGCAAATTTTGTTGATATAATTTGCTTGTTTGTTGATCTTTTTGGATCACCAGATATAAGTCTTGACAATTAAAAATTAGCGACAATTAAATGAAACCTAGATCGTGGTAAAGAACTTAAAGAAAGTAGAAATAATACTACATCACGTAGTTTTATTTAATTTTCAATAATGAATTTCTACAAAATTAACGCCAAATATATTCAATATAAGATATATGTCTCTAAGATACTAGTAAATACAAAATAATACATACAAGTATTAACTAATCTTCTCGGAAGCAAGACTAATCTTCTTCTTTGCTTATATTCAGAGTGACCACATGAGATCATCTAAACCTCCATGTAGTGATGAAAAACAATTGCTGAAAATATTTCTCATTTTCAAACGCTGCATACAGGGCCTGCACGACCCGTGAAATCGTGTAATCTGATTTCGGCTACTTTGTCAATATTTAAAAAATGCCCACTGGGACAACAATCTTTTCTGGCTTTTTGGTTCTGTTTTGTTATGGAAATCGCACCTTGTAAGCTGTTCTTCTACAAATATAAATAAAGCTTCTTCCGATAGAAGCTGAACGCGTTCATCGCCCTTCCATTTTTTATAAACCATTTTATACCAAGTTGCAAGTTTGAAAAAAGAGAAAGAAGTAAGTAACGTGAGAAGTTTGTTTTTTAAACATTTATTATAAATACGTTTTTCAATGGACGGTTTTTTATTATACACATGACGTTCAATCGATTATATATTTGAAGCAAAAAGAATATCATTTGGCTTCTGCTAATGACTCTATATTAATTGGAATTAATACAATCTTGTTATTATAAAGTTATGGTATAAGAAATACAACTCTGAAAGTGGAAAGGGTCAATTAATTCGTTAACACTACTTATCTGCACGAAGCATATTCGGACTGGTAGTCCTCCCTCACGCCATACCAAACACTCAAAACCTACATAGCCAAACAATAAAAAATAGTGCAAACTGTTAATTTTTGTACTTTTGCCAATTTTTAATGTATTTGAGCTTATCTGTGCGGTATTTAAATGTTGAATATATTTGGCGTTAATTTTATAGAAATTTATTATTCACAATTAAATGAAACTAGGTCGCTCCAACAAACTCACTAACGTAAGCAGTGGGGAAACCCCCACAAACCCAGCTTCCGCTATTGTTTTGTGTAATATATAAATGCTGTTGGAAGTTCCTAAGAGTTATTCTTTGCTAATAGTCCACCTGAAGATGTTGTAACACAACGAAACCTAGGTCGTGGTAAAGAACTTAGAGAAAGTAGAAATAATACCATATGACGTAGTTTTTAGCATTACAGATAGCTTATGCAAAAAGTAGAAAAATACAAAATAATAAGTACCTACTCCATTCTTTTCAATTTACGCTTCGATAAACCCAGATTAATTGTTGTATCTATGCAATCGTTATTGTCGATCACTTTCAAATAGTCTAGAACTAGATTATTTGAGATTGTAATATTGCGAATAGTCAGACCCGACTCATGTAAGATTCATATCGAATCCACAAAATTATGACTTCTTTTTTACGTAACAAATAAATTCATAATAACCAGAGACACATACAAAAAACACACACACTTTCACATACCTTTAACGAGCCCAATACATTCTCAGCCTCGGCGATATTGGCGAGGCTGTTCACCTTTCGTCGTGAGTCTAACAAAAGCAAAGCCTCGCCAACAACAAAGCATCGATAATACACAAACGTGAAGTGAGACACTGTGCTATCACTGCCTACCCTGTTGCTGTAAGATTTCCACAAATCAATTTAACAAATTGACATACAATATATGTTTGTACTTATCCGTATATATCTTTCAATACAGACAAAACCTAAAAGAAATGAAAATGAAATAAATTTGTTGTATAATTTATTTGAGATACAGCTTATCCACAAATATTGAACATTCAAAATAATTATTTTGTTTAAAATATTACACTATATATGCAATTAGGCAGTTTATGATTCTGGTTTTGAAATATTTATAGAAATCAATAGGTAGGAAGCATAAAAAATTGAAATCTTTAAAACATCTGTAATGTTAACACATTTTTCCATATTTTATTTTACTCCACTCTTCATCGCATTCATCCAGGACATCGTACACCCGAACAATGCCTAGAACAAGGACTATCATAATTTTTACATCACACAATTACGAATCGTAAATCTAGTAAGTCAACCTATAAATGATTATACCATTATAACACAAGAGTGCCAGCGCTTAGATTCATAATTTAACTTGGAACGATTATGCATTATGGATCTCGACCGTGGTGGAATGATTGGTCGCCTCCCTACCATTTCCCACGGTCGCTGGTTTCTAGAGAAAAGATGGATTCGTACGTGGAATGAATGAAGAGATAAGAGTGATAAGTTGAATAAACTATTAGACTTGATGAATGTGAAGAAAATGGATATTTTACCAGAAAACGGAGCGGCCCTCTTATTGAAACGTATATTTACTGTAATACAATATTTCATGTTAATGGTTAATGAAACATTCATTATGTACGGAAATGAACTATCATTAATCATTAATATTTGGCGTTTCGTTTTGGTAGTTCACATTAATAATAACTATAATTAGGATCCCATACCAATAAGACGAAAATAATTCTAATAAAATTACCTCATTGTTCGTTTTAACATTCTTCAGGTCTGTTTGACGGATTTAATGACACTATCTAAATATATTATTTCTAAAAGGTGTTTTTTGGTCGAGCGGCTCGATCTCTTTAACTACTGCACCAAAAAAAATAAAAAAAATACCCACTTAAAGCTTATGTTTTCTACTTTGGGCGAAAAGTATAAAAATCTTTTTGTTAATAAAAAAATTAATTTTTAAAACAATTGGCATGAGCGCCATCTGTGGGCGACACATCAAATATCTTAGCCAAATTGTATACTTGGAACACGCTAGATGGCGATATAGTGCGAAGACTTCGCACGGGTCAGCTAGTTTGATTATATAAATAAAACCAAATTACACAGAATTCAAAAAGATTTTGTATCGAAGGCACCAATACCCGACTTTCTGATTTACCTTTAAATCAGTGTTAACATTTTCAGTTTCTTCAATAGTGAATTGGTATATTTAGGAATGATTTTAATTAAAACTGTATTAACTCATTTTGCATATCTTTAAATACAAATAAAACTGTAATACTGATTTATTGATAAGGATAACAGTTATGTTTTATAAATCAGGAAATATGGCAACAATGGTTAAAGGAAAAATCTCAGTAAAGAAATCGCAAAAATATACATTTGGTATAGAAGATATTTTATTAAATTTAATAAAATACTCATAATTTTGATCATATTATATAATCACAAAAAAATAAATTTCTGAAACAAAACATCAGTTTTAGTCAACAACTCGACGGCTTATCAGTTAACAGGATTGTACAGTGTCGGACTTTCAAAGTAAAATTGCCTGATAACGTCTAAATAAAAATATGTTTGCTACTATTATAAATTCAAATTTAAGTTCGAAAAAGTACTTATTATGTTGGTTCGTTTTAATATTAGGATGTGAATATAATACCAAAATAACTATGAAAATGTTATAAACGTTTATATTTGAATAAAAGGCCGACCTATGAAAAATAACTTGTCAAGGAAAATTACATCTCGCACACTCGTGGGTTCCGTATACCTGTATGTTTAGATACTTATTAACATTTGAGGGTATGCAGTATTTTTAATTAAACTTAAATTTGTAATTAAAAAAATTTTGAAAATTACAAATATTCCTAATTAAAAAAATTACAAACATTAATTTTTGACAACGTAAATATATTACCTACTACATATAACGTAGACGTAAAAACGAACTAATTATAAAAATAAATAATTCCATATATGATTAGAAATCATTGAAATTTGAATTTTTTTTTCTTTACTTGTACTATAAGATATACCATTATACCGACTTTAGAGATTGTAGGTCGATCGGAAGTACCCTGTAGGTTTTGATGACCAGTGAATAAGACTATTGTGTTAATAAAAAAATTCGCTTTTAAGAGCCATACCTTTTTGTTGTGTGAACCAAAAAGATTGAAATTTTTGCAGCATTATAGGGCTATAGGTCACAGTATACAATATTAATTTCAACTTGATATATTGAACTGTTTTTTATAAAAAGGAGTTTAAACAGATAGTACAGTAGACGACCAAGTAACCCTGCAATGGTCCCGTTTCTTTTTTTCATTTTGGGGGACAGAACTCTAAAACATAGGCTAAGGCATGACGTTGTATAGGAAAAGTTAGCAGAAATAATTTTAATTGACAGATCTCATCGCATGAAATATGTTCTATTTTCAAATCCTCGGTTGAAAAATTAGGGGGTGTGTGAAACATTTTGGAGCTCAAGATTTCACAAACGAAGCATGAAAACAAAAAATTGTAGGCAGAAACTTAATTTGAAAAACCTTTCCAATGATATCTGACTCGTTAAAGTGCCCAAATACCCCGTTTACGTATTTGAGAACAAATATTAAATTGTTTGTTAAAGTTTTGCTTTGTATTAATTGAAATCTTTATCTGAAACATCTACTGGTAAAATTTTGTGCATATAAGTCTATAACCAAAAAAACAGAGCGAAGACAGGACGACGTTATGACAGACAGACGGACATACTGAAATCATAAGGTTTCCTTGTTTCAACATGGGATCGTAAAAATTAATTTTCTTATATTGCTTTAAAATAAAATGATGTAATACAACACAAACTTTTTTGATAATTTTGTTCTAGAAAGTTATATAAACGTTATATTTTGCAGAATTTTCTGTAAGTTTTTGTTATTGAAATTAAGGTACTAAAATTACATGATTTTCTGAAAAATATACTATGACAGACTAACGGCCAGATAGATACCCAATTAATTGTGAAATCGAAAGGTGTACCTTTATTCCACTTAATGGTACGAAACTCCAAAAGCTTTCACTTATAGCACTTCTATTACGAATACAGAGCCACTCTTATAAGTACTTTCCTCGACTTATAACTTAATAAAAGTAAATATCAACATGGAAAGAATATTTTCAAAAATATATCTTATCTGTTCGTAAAAGACCATTTCTTTATAGTTTACATGAGGCCGTTGGCCCATTTTCTGTGTGATGAAAACAGTTATTTCCGCCGTTCATTTCAGGTCAAACCGCCCAAAGGCGTGTGTCCTTATTTTGATTTTTTTATAGAAAAATTTAGGGAAATGTTTGTTCTATTCATATTAAACAATTAATTTATATTAAACAATTATTTTATATTTCATACATTCATGCATTCCATGCATTCAACCCTTGCACATAACAAATTTTAATTATTATTTATTTACCTTACAAAAAAAATTTTCTTAAAACTTTCTTATATTTGTATTCTCGTTTTATAAAATTTATTTAAAAACCACACACAAAGTTTCGAAATTTTTTCGAAACATGGCGACTAAACTCAGTTATTTTTAATTTATTTTCTTAATTATGAATTAAATATAACGAATTCGTGGCGTTAAGTTAAACCTCATTGTCAAGATCGATTCAAATGTTCAAGCCACCGAATTTTTATTTATGAATTTATAGAACTTCCCTAGAAAATTTAAAAATTCTTGTACTTAGCTCAATCTCGAACTTTGACCCAAGTTCTAACAACAACTCCTATTCGTCTAAAAAGCGCACTACTATACGTGAAACTAGTTTATTTTGGAACGTATCTTGCTGACTTCCATGTTTTTGCGCATAATAACCAAACTTTTAGTAAATTTACTTCCTTTGCCAGTATTTTAATTATACCTTTATCTTGGTATTTAAAAAAATCTGATTACACAACATTTGATGTAAACGTCGCCGCTACTCCATTACCGAATATTGTATGGAGCGCTTGGACGTTCCAAAGTTCATCAAATTAGGAATAGATTATGTTAAATTCCTATTATTTTTATTTCTTTTCAACACATTTTTATTGGCGTCACTTGCATTAGCTAGTATGTAAACTAATCCATTAAGTGAACTTTCAGCTGCTCCTAATTATGAAATAGATTTGAATCTTTGCAAACTTATGGCAACAATAATAAACTTATGGCTTAAACAACTTTAGTAGCAATATAATAATATGGTATCATCGAGCTGATAAGATGATTGAGGAGGGAGGTGTTCAAGAGAAGTTCTCAAGGAAGTAGAATTATTCAGTAGAATTTTGGCTCGTTTGGTTTGTCCCAATGGGTCTTTTGGTTAGAAAAGTACATTTTTTAAGTTTCTTATTCAAGTTATAAATTTTACATAATCTAGAAGAACATAGTGTATACAATGTCGCATTTACTCTGCTGAATTCGTGAGAATAATACTTTACCAAAAGGCGACAATGTAGATTTCTAAACCTATCACTGCACTTGTCTCGTCACGGTTACCTGCGAAAAAAAATTACACACTCCCAAGCTTATAATAAAATTTAGTTCCATCTTTTTTATTTTCTTTGCAACCTTCATCATCTCCATTCATCCATCACGCAAACTAATAGCTCTCATTTCCCTTTATTTGTGAATGGATTTATCAAAAAAAAGATTTTCATATAATTTCAGCACGACACAAATTAGACGTGTATAAGGCAATAACTATAATCAGACTAGCTATTTAGCAGTGTGAAAGGCTTGAATGGGAACAAAGATTATGTAAGTAATGAAATTTGATAAGTACATGTTAGTCACACTTTTATACCGCGACTAATTTAACAAAATTACACGGTGACCGCAAACGGCGCTGTCGCTTTCTACTCTCAGTTTATTCCGCCTAGGGCCTTATATATTTAAAGTAGAATCAATTTAGCTATTAGCCAATAGAGCCGCTTATAATAATTTAATAATCACAGACGGAGAAACACTTCCGCATATTTCGAAAAGCTGGAATGAATGAGGAAATGCCTATTATTTCGAACCATTATCTGTTGTTTTGAGATTTTGCTGAAAGAGTATTTATAACATATTTTCTTACATTTTTTTCTCACAAGGAATCGTGTCGGCCGCCTGCTCGAAGTACTCCCTGCCCGTGAGTACTGAGATAAGTATCCTTAAAATAAGCAGACTTATCTCAGTGTAACTTCAGCTACAAATTACTACAAACACCTAAAACCAATCTTCATTAGTCAGCAAGGCATCAAATGTCAAAACTGTCAAGGGTGGATATTGGATAAGAAAAATAATAAAATAATGTTTTTCACACGTTGTATTTATTGTGTTTATTTATTAACTTTTATGTATTAATCGTAAATTTATTTAAAATGCAATCACGGGCTACAGACGAATATATTTAAGCCCATGCTTTGCGGAGTGTGATGATTACGAATGTCAGAATGAATTATGCCTAAAGTACATTGTCAGAAACGGTAATGACCATCCGGTGTGTTAACTTAAATTGTAAATATTGTGCCGTTTCCAAACGTATTTACGCTAACAATCCAAAACTAACTATTTTACGATAGAACATTCAAGCAATTTTAAATAAAATAAAGAGTCAATAACGTTTGTACTCCATCCTAATATTCACTGACAGTATTCAAACAATTTTCGGATAGTTTTAGTAAAAAAAAACATAATTGTATTGAGATTTCTCTGACAGGTTTCTGGATCGACTGAAATATTTTCGATTTCTCGATCGAAAATATTTTGAAAAATAGCTGTTATTTTGCTAAATTACTGTTATTGATATCAAAATATTTTCGATTTATCGATAGAAAATATTTTGATAAATTGCTGTTATTTTGCTAAATTGCTGTTATTGATATCAAAATATTTGCGATTTCTAAATAGAAAATATTTTGATAAATTGCTGTTATTTTGCTAAATTGCTGTTATCGATATCAAAATATTTTCGATTTCTCGATAGAAAATATTTTGATAAATTGCTGTTATTTTGATAAATTGCTGTTATTGACATCAAAATATGTTCGATTTCTCGATAGAAAATATTTTGATAAATTGCTGTTATTTTGCTAAATTGCTGTTATTGGTATCAAAATATTTTGACCCTATTGTTCCTTTTTAAATATATATTTATCTATATTTATATATATATATATATATATATATATATATACATATATACATATATATATATATATATATATATATATACATATATATATATATATATACATATATATATATATATATATATATATATGTATATATAAACTTTCTTTTAATTTTAGTAATCCTATTTTTGCTCACTTGTAATTTTAGTTTCGGTCTCTATAATAAAAAAAAAATAAAAAAGTAAGGTTACTTGAATCCTTATAGCTCACTCTCCTTTCCACTAATACTCCACACGACCTAAAGAAAAAAAAAATTAATCAAAATGGCTATTACGTACCTTAAGCTTCATAGCCACGTCAAATTTCGAGTTTCAACGTAAAACACTTTCTGAGACAGTCGATTGTGATAGCCAGACCGAATGATTCGTGACTGACCTTATAAAAGTAAATTAGGATCAAATATCATTAAAATCGTGTTAAACCGCAAAAATAATGTATTATTTACTGTTTAGTTTACTATAACTAACTGGGATCAAAGTAACGTAATAAAATGTTCATTAAAATAATGTAATGAAATGTGAACTAGCAATATGTATAACCAATATTCAGTACGAATAAATAATTTACTACATCACTAAAGAGCTTACGAAGCTGAGACTTCTTCATTTTATATATTTTCTTATTGTTATAAAACGAAACTTAATTTCGGAGTTACTAAAGCGTATTCATGATGAGTCCAATTTCAATTTCACGATTCCAATCCTAGAATACATTGCACCTAACCCTTTTATATATTCTCAGCGTCATCTAACAGTACGAAATTATGAATACAACTCAATTTTAGCTCCGCGCGATCGGCGTCCTTATAACTATAAAGAATACTTACGTCTCCATCGTTGTCCCATAACGCTTTCTCACTGTAAGTATCAACATGAATATATATTACATATTCTGGCAGCAGAACTGGAAAATGGAAACAACTTTATCTCAGCTGAATTCATATCTCGGATTTTACGAGACACGTTTGGAAATAAGCTCAACTTTGAGACGCTTCATAAGCGAAACGAATTCGATATGCTTAAAGATGAGAGAGGGCATTGGATTCTGTGTGCCAAATTGACTTGTGCCCGGAGAGCGGGCGACGACGCTCTGGTTCGGATCTGATCGAGATGCCGGCAGGCGAGCGTCGCGATGAGATCTATTCAAACACAATTTTGATATCCAAATGAAGGAAGCCATCTGTGATATTCTTGTAGTAGTCTAAAAATTATC
This sequence comes from Druceiella hillmani, assembly GCA_039881145.1. NCBI lineage: Eukaryota > Metazoa > Arthropoda > Insecta > Lepidoptera > Hepialidae > Druceiella > Druceiella hillmani. Next base: position 109,131,187 of record JAYKKI010000001.1, on the reverse strand, counting down.
GTCAATGCCTCTGTGGTAAATAATAGAGATCGATACTTTAGGGAAAAACCCTTTAAAGGATGCTCAAATAATAAATTTTAGATGTTACCAATCATTATTAAAAACTTTTAGTAACTTTATTTATGTATTTATCTTTAGTCTGCAAAATATATAAAACCAAAGCACTGTATAAGAAATATATATTACGGAATACTGCAACAGATTATGAATACAATTGCAAAAAAAAACTTTAAGAGAATAAGAAATTGTCAAATGTCAAGCAAGGAAAATAATAACGAATAACAAGTAATTAATAAAAATATATAGAAAAGAAAAAGTGAAGCAATGTTCACAGAAAAGTAAAGTAGACAAGTAAAGTCAAAAGATTTTCAGAGCAAAATCCAAGGTCACGTGTACCTAAGATTGAGAATCTAGACCTAAGATAATCCGAGCTACGAGAATCAATACATTGAAGAGAATACAGAAAATTTAGCTGATTGTGTCGACAGCGAATCACCAACCAGTCAAGCGGCGCTCTGTAATCAGAAACATGGTAAAATTTTCTGAGATCGAAAATTAAGCGAGTGCGCAAAATTTGGAAGGCGTTCTAATTTACTAAAGCTATTCTCAATAAGAACAGTGTTACGTAAACCTCTATCATCAAGCAAAGTCAGTAAGGATTATTGACGCAAGTGAAATTTAGTATTTGTTGGAATAAAATGTTGAAGAGACTTTAGAGGATGAGTTGATATTGCAAACTTAAATTCGGATCGATCAATAGATTTTTGGCAGTAGTGAAATAGGGGTTACAGAGTCGTTCAAAAACAACTGTAGTAAGTCGGATATCGAAATTTTACTTTACTATAAAAGTGTCCTATCTAGATTTCATAAAATTAATTTTAAAAACTTATCCTTAAAAAAGACAACTGTCGCAGAATAATACATTTTAAATTGTCTGTGCCTTGTGCTTTATATTTCTACAACCTAAATACTAAATTAACTGCCTTCAGCAACGTAACCCTGAACATAGGTTTTGGGTTAAGTTTATTAAATGGATTACGTTTTTAAAATCTACTCATTCTATTTATTTTCAACTTACCGTATATTATCAATACTTATTATAAAATGGATTAGGTTTTTAAAATCTACTCATTCTATTTATTTTCAACTTACCGTATATTATCAATACTTATTATAAAATGGATTACGTTTTTAAAATTTACTCATTCTATTTATTTTCAATTTACCGTATATTATCAATACTTATTATAAAATGGATTACGTTTTTAAAATCTACTCATTCTATTTATTTTCAACTTACCGTATATTATCAATACTTATTATAAAATGGATTACGTTTTTAAAATCTACTCATTCTATTTATTTTCAACTTACCGTATATTATCAATACTTATTATAAAATGGATTACGTTTTTAAAATCTACTCATTCTATTTATTTTCAACTTACCGTATATTATCAATACTTATTATAAAATGGATTACGTTTTTAAAATCTACTCATTCTATTTATTTTCAACTTACCGTATATTATCAATACTTATTATAAAATGGATTACGTTTTTAAAATCTACTCATTCTATTTATTTTCAACTTATCGTATATTATCAATACTTATTATAAAATAATGTATTATTTACTGGTTAGTTTACTATAACTAACTGGGATTAAACAAATTAAAACAAATTTTCATAATTTAATTAACCGGATGTTATGATAGCCGGATATGATGTGGATGATAATTTAATTAACCTGGAATTTTAATTAACTGGAGCAGATCATCCATTAAACCATAAAGTATTCTTTCTGCTATATTAAGCAAATGAGTATTGTATTCAACTTAAGTATATTGAATTACTTGTCATTTAATAAATTTTTTTCTTGATCAGAAGATTTGATAAATGTATAGACAAATGTTTTAAGATAAACAGTAATAAATAATGATTTTACTTTATTAAAAACGATGAAGTATGAGCAAATTACATTATCGAATTTAATACTATTGACGATTTAAATAAAACTTTTAAAGGGTTTATTTTTCATTTTTCATTTGAATATAATTTATATTGCAACACCAGGCCCCAATATTAAAAAGATTTTTATTGATCCGCTTTTGACATTAGAAGCGCATCGTCGATTTCTGTTTTTAAAATTTGTCGTAAAAATTTATTGTCTTTTGATTCCCAATCATTAACCTTCCACTGCTTCCAATCCATGTTACTACTTAAATTATTTATACGCTTAAATAAATTGTAATAATTTTATACATTCATAATTTTCACGGAAAGTATATCACAGTTCTACATGATAATAAATTCTCAACATGTTAAGTTTTGGTGGGACAGAAAAGGATCGCTGATTGAATAACAAAATCTCCTAATCTATAAAAAAAAAATTATAGAAAAATCAATGCAGAAATCTACACTCGAAAAACAATATTCACTAGTTCACAGCTACGAAGCAATACTAGATAATATTTATAATTTTAGGTTTCGGTACCTGAAAAGGAAAGACGGAACCTTTATATAATCACTTACGTGTCTATCTGTCTGACCGTCTGTCACATCCGCCTTTCTTAGAAATTGCTTGATGTAGGGACTTCATATTTTGTATAGTAATAAAACATATAGATTCACAACTCTCTCAATAGGTAACATTAAAAAATAAACTTTTTAGAAGTCTACGCAAAGATTATAGGAACACTATCCTAGATCTTATAATTTTTTAAATATTCACCAAGTTTTTACGCCTGTGAAAGTATACTAACCAATACACGGTGTCCGGGAATAAGTGTCGGACAAAGACGGATGTTATTTATTGACAAAAACTAGTTGATCGTCGTTAAAATAAAAATTAAAAGACGACTTTACTTTACCAATTACTAATCATCTTTTTCGTACACACGATACTTGCGCACATTATTTATTGCAGCTCAGACGAATAACCCGCAAACACCTGCGAAGACATCTAGCTGCCCGGGTAAGCACCGCACTCTAGGCCAGTATTGGGTGTGTTAAAAAGATTCATGTGTGATATTTTTTTGCACTCAATTAGAAGGCGTGTTTTACGATATATTTCAACGAGAATTTATTCCTTTATAGCCTATGAATAGCATGTTTCTTTGTCCGAGGCTTATTCCCGGACACTGTGAATATAGTTAGAAAAATTATTATTTGTAAATTGTTTAATAGGAATACTATATACCGTTGAACATTTATAAGTACTTAAATGTGTATAGAATCCTCGTAGTGCAAGGTTCCATAAACATATTCCTCATGCACTCATTCATAGATGTTGGTATAAAAAATTCCCCTCTTTCATATATCCATGAAATAATATTTAAACATATTTTCAAATAAGATTTTCAGGTTTGAATCAAATATTTACGTAATATGTGTAAAATTTAAATCTATAAGTTATTCTGTTTAGAAACAACAAATCTCTGATAATCAGACTGACATCGTTGTCAAAATAATCGGATTCTATCGGACTCTTTGAGTACGATACATAGGTTTCAATCGATGAGTTCGTTCAAATCGATAAAGAACTTAAAATGTCCATCACTACGCGCATAGTCAATGTTATTTGGACTGTTGACGAAATTAGTGAACTGTTGTATTATCAATGTCATGACCTAAAATTTTTCATTCATTTTCCACGAAACAACAAAAATATGAAAAATTCCAATCTAGAATTAAATTTCCAAGCATGGAAACTTTTTCGTATTCTCTTAAAAAAGATCAAATTGAATGTTTACCAAATTCAATATCAAACTTAATTAACCAAGTCAATAACTATTTCGCGCACAGTAGTACTAACTTTACGTGACTATGCCTAGAAGCTGACTGAAATGTGTAAACTTTTCAATATATATTGTTCATAGACTCCATTATTTTTAAATTACTTTCAATTACCTTGACAATAGCCAAGTACACGTCTTATTATTTATTCGCTTCGACCGTTCGATATCGAATCGGTATCGACTAGCCGAAATCACGATTAATATCTTTTTTGAAAAAAGACATCCTGTGATTAGCACAATTGCGCATTAATAACTTCACTTGACAATCATTTAATTATATTTGTAAATTATATTCCTTTCTTTCGTAATTCCATTTTGTTTACAGAATCTTTTTTCTTCCTTTTAAATTGGTTAATGTTTTGTTTTGTTTTCCTCTTCATTATAATTGGTACACATACATGTTACAATTCGATATCCATTACTCTGCAATGTGTACCATTAAATCGACCTCATTATTTTATGTCAATTTATATTTGATTACATTATTACAGCAATCTTCGGTCTGTGTGTTTGTGGAGAAATATTGTTTTTTGTGTCATTACCCGTCAGTCTATAACATACAGAAATATATTTATATATTATACATTACTGTATGTTAATGTATATTACAGTAATATACAGTAATGAGTGCCTCATATAAGGAAATAGAATTGAATTGGAAAAGAATCTGTCAAATAAAAGTAGAATTCCCACTGAGAGGGTTCTGTTCATACCAAGGTACATGTAAAAGTTTAAACATGGTACGAAGTGTTTCTATTAAATTAATTAGAAATGTTATCACTATATAATATGTTGCTTGGTATTGTCGCAGATTTCTCAGAAACCATAAGACATGGAATAATCGCTGCAGTTTTCCTGTAATCTTCTAGTCAAATTCACTATTTCTTTCATTATTTTGGCTTCAATACTTTCGGAAATAGGAGGAACATGCACTTTTTAGACAATTTGATGAATGAGATACGCATCAGAGGTAATTAAAATTGTACAAAAATAATTTCAAGTTTTATACAAAAGACCTTTCACGTACTCATACTATTTAATCTGCCCCTCTAAATCACCATACAAATATTTTAAAACATTTGCTATTTCAAAATATTCGTTTTAATTTTGTGTTATTTACAAGTTACTAGTTTCTACGGTAAATGATTTCTGAGAAATCGGCGGGCAAACGGATAGGTGAGTGAACTTATAAGGGCTCCGTTTCGCCTTTTGAGGTAAGAAATTATCGAAACTACTGAATTCATTGTAATCACTTTTATCAAACTGAAAATCTTTCTAAAAGCTACGAGGTAGTACTACAAAGTTTAATTAATGTATAACGCTATCTGAACGCCATCTCTCCGTATGTACATAAAGATATTTTATGAAATGACTGTTGAAATTTTAATTACATATTGCAGATGACGCTGTTCATTATTTTCGCAAAAATAAAAATAATTGAACTAATATCCCGAAATATAATATAAATTTTTCCGTATTTATTACAGACCCGACAAGTATGACTAAAATATGCCTAATAAACATTAATAACGAACCTTATCTCACATAGAGTTCACAATAAATATACGTGTAATTATATTAGTTATGAATGAAGCATTCACACTACAGATTCGTTTCAAGCGTCTGTATACATTTTAAATTTTGTGTTTAGGTACACAAATTTTTAATTTATTTTCGAAAATTGGTTCCATTTATGGCGGAATTCGAAACTACATACAACGTATTCATCGCGTATTGCTGTTTGTGGAGGTTAATTAGTGGACCAAATTGAAAAATGCTAAAGAAGTCGTAAAATAGAAAATGTGTCTAAAAAATATATTATAGAAAATGAGTAAAATGAAATAAGAAGATCAAATTCATGATATATATATATATATATATATATATATATATATATATATAAGTGTTTAACTACTCAAAGTTCCTTCCGGTATTTAAATGAGTTTAGTTTATTAGATTTGTATTCCAAAAGTATATTATAACTGCCCAACAAATGGAAGCAAGCTATAGATAAAGAGAACTTCATTCTTCTATGACATTCAGATTTCAAATGTGTTTTAAGAACAAGTCCAGGGATTAATAACTGTTTAACCAACCCAATACAATATGTTCCAAATTCAGCCAATCGATTTAGTAACTTTAAATTTATGACGCAGACAGACAAATTAAGGGAGAAATTTGTGCTGTGTTTAGTATATCTACAGTATACTAAATACATCTGGATGTATGATTTATAAAATTCTAACACTGTTACTAATAATCTTAGAATAGAAAGTTATAACTTGCATAAATAAAGAATAGATAAAAACTTTACTAATAAACTCAGTACAAGCTCCTCACTACTTCATCTGTCAAACACTATTCCGACCTTAACCAAAGTTTAACTTTGGTATAACCTGAAAAAAAGTTGACATTTCAACAAGTACATCTAACAGCATTAATAATATGCTGTTAGATGTACTTGCCGAAATGTCAACAGCATTAATAAAAATAATTATTTTAGAGTAAAAGGGTTACATATTATTCTATTCGTACAATCGAAATTATCGAGGAGAAATATTATTTAAAATATTATTTAAATGTAATTAAGAACAATTCTGTCTAGGTATATTCTCACAAAACATATTTTAGGGGAAATCGTGACATTTTTCCAAAATTTGTTGGGAAATTTTAAATTAATTATGATTTGTTCGTGCTGTTGTAAGCTCGTTTTCATATATAGCTCGTACCCTATATTCACATATTATGATCTTTTATAACTGAAAAAAAGAGAAAAATTAAACAAGAACTGGCACAAGTAAAAAATAATATAAATTTTAAGGACACTCTAAAGAGAGACGCTATCTGATGTGACAGATGTAATTCGTATTCATAATAGTAGACACAACCTCATATTTTACGTGTTTGTCCATGAAATGCGACATTGCTACGTTGAATTTTTATAATAACTTTGGAATAGTTATTCCATTTCTTTATTAGTAGTAGTCAATATCTACGGTATACAAACCTTATGAACCGTATAAGTATTTTTAGAATAAGAGTAATGTAACTGAAGTTTAAACATCTTTTATTAGTAACAATGTAGAATTATTAACACCCCTCTGATTAATAAAAGTTACCAAACAATTGCAATTACCTCTCAAAGCAAATAAAAAACTGACTCTTTTAATAGTTAAACAGTATCTCACACTAGTCCTAGTAAGTCTCAAGGACTTCCGTGTATCAAACTTAAAAGCGTTAAAACTAACTTATTAAAAGCTCGCAAATAACATACAAGAGCAAATCATAAACCTCCAGCAATATTCGCCATAACTGCCATGCTAATACCGTAATAATCCTCCATTCCAAAGGCATTCAAATGTACCTCAAGATCGTGACATTCAAAAGCAGACATAAGCGTAACTGTGTTACATTATTTCATACGACGAAGTAAACCTACACGCGCAGTGTTATAATTTACGTAGCTACAAGGAATATGTTTTAAAGACAGATAAAATAAAATATATAGCGATGAAGGAAGCTCAAGATAAAAATGTAATTCCAATTCGCTCCAGAAACAGCGGCGCGGGAACGTTAAAGTATCTGGGAGAGGGGCGGAAATATAATTTATTTTATTACTTTGTCTTTTAGAACTTAGAACGAGCGGAAATAAAACGTTTTTATGGTTTAGAAAAAATATGAGACGGCAACAAACATGGCGACTTATTATAATGTGCGCGCAGTAGTAAGGACGTTTGGGATGTAAGGAAAGCTTTATGTACATACTCGAATATGCATTCGCGTGTGAACTCTTGTTTATACATATGTATTTCTGTACATCTTGTTTATACATATGTACAATTTTGATTTTATATATATTAAAATATTTTGTTTAAAAACTACGTTCACTCATTTATTTTGTCAATGCATTATGTTTTAAAATTCTATTCATATTTTTGCAATCACTATAAATTTTATAAATAAACAAAAAACATCTCAGAGCAAGTTGTAAACAAATCTCGCGTGATGTCGTAACATGTTAACTTGCCCTATGTACTTTGTTTCACGTAGTTATTCTTTCTGGTATAAGTGTTAACATGGAAATGAATTCCTTCTGTTTTGGTCCTTTTACTAGTTTTAAAATATCTGGATACTTACCTGCGAATACTTCAGGTGACATCTAGTTACATTATTTATACATATAAATGAAAAGTGTTCACATAGTGTTGGACTCCGCTATTACAAGAATATATATGAAACTTTCATATAGAGAAAATGAAAAAGATAAACCTCTTAAAAATTTATTTAAATCTTCCACCAGACAGATGAGAAATATGGACTTTTTCTAGAAGATTTTCGGAATATTTTCATAATAATTTATGTATGCAATTTCTACAGAATTCTTTGAACTTCTAAAATATATTAAAGTGCAGATGTTATTCCGTTACATCCTACATCCACCGACATAATGTATTATGTTCGAATAAAACTGCGATAAAATATAAAATTTAACGACACAAAACGAGACAGTTAACAGTTCATTTTTAATGAATTTAAATAATGGCTAAACGATAAAAAAGTGACCAATATTGTACAGTCAGCCATACAAACCAGACTTTTTGGGAGTTTACTCCTTAAGAATCGATTTTCATATATAGCACTCTGTGTGAAGATTTATTAGGAGTAAAATCAGAAGTTCCGAGCATTAAAAAGTGCAACAAGTTTGGATGTAGGATGTGATTTCCGAAACCACTCATCCGATTTCAAAAATTCTTTCACCAATATTTTGAAAGGACCTTCAGGATGAACTTAGGTATTATACCGTTAAAAAAAATGTTCATTAAGACCAGTTTTGCAACATAAGTTAACAAAAAAACAGTCGAGCGAATGCGTTTCTTATGAACGCTGCCTTAACGGTAAGAGATGTATTGATAGATGATATTGATATTTATATCTATATATAATATTACCTATTTTATATATTCCAAGACAATCAGCAATTAAGGAGTAAACTCCAGTGAGCTGACACGCACAATATTTTTTATATGTTAAGTGAACTATTATCAATGAATGCAAGTATTAAAATTTCAACTTTACCAGTCGATGTAAATTATATAGACGAATACACAATTCCTTATTACTAAATTTCAGAAATTTCATAGTATACTTGAGAACTCTTATAAATTCTACTTGGCCATCCATCTAGGCCTTACATTTTTCATATTTTCCAACCTGCAAATAAATGCATAAGAAGAAAATCGCAGTTAATATGTACTGAAATTATTAAAAAGGTGTTTTAATAAATTTACCCATTCATGGGACAAGGGAGATGTTTCAATATACTTACCCATTCATGGGACAAGGAAGATGTTTCAATATACTTACCCATTCATGGGACAAGGGAGGTTGAAAATGTGTTTTGCCAATCCCATCCATGGGATATCAGTGAATAGTTCTATTGAAAAAAAATTGGAGTATTTAGACCAATTTTATATTTTAAAGCCTCATTTACGAAACGTCAACTCTTTTACAAAATAGTTCATAACATTCCCTCACCCCTTTAATTTTAGAAAAGCCTCTCCCTTAGAAAACAGATTTATGTCAAATGATTATATTAATAACTTACTTTCGTAGAATAAGTACGAAATCGATATTTCGATACGCATGAAACCGCCTTTTCTACCTTACAATTGCCAAAAGTATGGAAAAGTTTATTTTGATCTACATTAGATTTACATTCGCCCCTTCGTATGCAAATAGGAATGCTTACATAAATAGCTCGCAATGAATACAAACACAATGTAATGTAGGTATCTATAATATTCACACGCTTTTCCAACTGGCTACAATATTTGTGTAAGCAGCAAGTACATTCATGACAAGTCTGCAAATTTATTGACCGCCCTTACTATATTTTTATATAACATCATTCATGGTTGTAGGGGCGGAGAGCGGGATGAGTTTGTACTTTAAATATTTTTGGAAAATTTTGGATCAGGGCATGTTCCAAACATCAGTAGACTGCAAAACAGTTTTTCTATAATTATCGTCTGGCTGTCCGTTTGATAGAGTAGTACCCAGAAACTGCTAGACGAATTCGAGTGGATTTTATGTTGTGACAATACTTGGAGTTCGGGGTAAAATATAGGCTACTATTTTTCCCTGCCAGTTCATTTTTTCCGTTTATCACCTCGCTCGTTTGTTACAGAACCACCCATTAATCAATTTTGAATAAAATGTTCACTGAGATAATTCGTAGGATTCAGATTAAAATCGAATCTTTATTACGATAGTATATTTTCTGAGAGACCTAAGATTCAATTCCTTTTCATCATACTTTTTGGGTTATTTTTCTGCTGCTGTTTCTATAAAAATGGAACTATCTTAAGATGAAATAAGAAATAATAGTTTAAAAAAAAAGACTAAAAAATATGTTTTACTTATCGACACAAGTGAAACGAGCCAGCACTCGACAGACTAACTGTTAACCATTGAGAAATGAACCACCAACCTCCTCAGTCATTAGACCTTCCTAATAGATGTAACAAACAACTCCATTGAGAAATTCCCATGACCACCACTTTTCTCTATCGTCAGGTCCTTCCGGTTACAATAAGTTACCAAAAGTTTCGTTGAGACAAATCAAACGAACCCAAATCGAATTTGTTTACTGTCAGTAATTAAAAAGTTCCGAAGGCCACCTTCCTCCTCCATCACCAGTACTACCGGTTACAATAAGTAACCAAACGACACATTGAAACAAGTTAAAAGTGCCAAACCCGATGGATTTACTTTTGCAACTTGGCGGAATATCGAACTTTTTCACAAGTTTCACCCACTTCCTCTTCCTTATTATATTAGCTCGATGGTACCATACGAGTATCATCATATTGTCAACAAAATTCCATAAAGTTGTAAATTTTCAAATTGATGCGACAATTAGAAGTTGGTGTGAATATATTTGTTTATAACCATTGTATTGTTATACACAAGTGAAGCTAAATAAATCGTCTTAATACGAAAGCTCACATTTTCCATTTTCCTCTTTTTCAGGGTTCCGTAGCCAAACTAGGAATCTTTAGAATTTCAGTACGTCTGTCTATCTGTCTCCACCTGTATGTCACAACCGTCTTATTTACAGACTATTAGTGCTATGGTTATACATACATATATATATATATATATATATATATATATATATATATATATATATATATATAACCCCTAAAAAATAAGTTATGAATTCGAAAGAAGTTTTATTTAAAATATTTTTAAATAAAACTTCTTTAGGCCCACCTTGAGAGTAACTCAGATATTTTTCGGGCAGAAGAAACGTTTAAAGGTTGCTTACCAAATTTCCGGTATTTTAAAACATCGACACATTATAGATTGAGTATATGTGTTATATACACGGGCTCGCCGCTGGCCGCTTCAGCGCCCATGTGCAAAACCAACAATACTGTCCCCTGTCCCAATACTGTCCTGTTTTCCCTGACTATGCTTCTAGAAAAGTATTTGAGTTTAGTTAGGCAGTTATAGAAATGTACGAAAGATAAACTTTAATAATCAATCAATTTAACTTAAAGTCTATAATAAAATAATAATAATAATTCATTATTTGTAGGAATACACTTATTAGTCATTAATATAATAGTTTCAACATATTCTGCCTTAGTAGACATACAAATATTACAACATAGATGCATTAAAATTTAACAAACAATAATTTATATTATATAAATTACAAAAATTGTTAATAATACTTATTAATAAATGAACTATTGAATAACAACTATGCAACTTTAATATATTTTCGAGACTAAAATAAATACAATATACCACTAAAACCAGACTAAAATAAATAAATAATAAAAACTTAAATGTAAATGCATGTATCAACAAAATTTAACTTTCCTCGCCTTTAGACCGGTGAAATAATCTATTATTTCTCTAATATCCAAACTATCCAATATTACAGATTCTATAAAAATAATACATAAATTAATAAATCGTACGTAAAATAATACATCCAATAAAAATAATACATAAATAACTGGTAGAACAAAAAAGATTCTTAATGCTATTGATGTTTTTGAAAAAGCTAACATTAAATTATTTTTATCTTCTACAAGATACAGCCCCAAAGTGTTAATTTTATTGTACAAATCAATACCAACAACAGCTTAAATCGTCTTTGAGTTTCAGATAGTTGAGTTCAGATAGTTTGAGTTTCAGATAGTTGAGTTCATTAAAAGGTTTCATCGATTCTTCTTTGGGATAGCTAAATAATGTACCAATGAAAGAACCAAATACCTTATCTAAAGTTTCTAACTCTTCAAATCTATGTTTTAAGGGAGTTAATGTCTGATCTAGAATTCAAAAATAAAACTATATTTTTTTATTTGTTTTTAGGGTTAATGTAACTTCATTGCGTTGTTCACACTAAAATTGTGTGGATTTTCGTCTTGATTCGTCTTCTTGTGTTTATTGGTGGAAATCTATTTCAGCATTTAGTTTTTGTGCTACTTAGTTAGCTTTTTGTATAATCATTTCAAAGTATTCATCCTTGCGATAATTTGTAAATTTATCGATCAAATTATTTTGCAAATTTATGCACACTTTATGAACCTTGCGTCATTTTACTTAAATAATTAATTTTGTGCAAAATTTCGCACGAGACTACAACAGAATAAATAAATTTATAATTTTTAACCTTTAAAGCGAGCGAATGAGCTTTGCCAATTGTGCCACAATTCCACTCAGATGTATTTTCAAATATTTCTAGAAGAGTATCAAATATTTTTTCTATTTGAAATCGTAACTTTCTGAAGAATTAGGGAACATATTTTTATTCTCTTCTATAGGTCCGGAAGCCGACGTCGAAGCTGTAATAGTTTGAATAATTTCTTAACAATCCTTATTTTCGGATTTGAATTTTATCACAGAACTAGCTATTTTCTCTTTCTCTCCCTCCTTTTCTCGTTTTTAATTTCATCATTGTGTCCCAGAAAACATTTTTCATTTTTCGTAGTTCCTAAAACAATTTTTAATTATATTAGAATACAATCAAGTAGCTATTGTGATTAAGCTCGCATAATACATTTCACAAAGGTCCTACCAGATAAAAATTGTAGTAAATACGGAAATACCTATTAGTTAAATTATGATTTTTAGTGGTTGAAAAGTAGTAAATAGATATATATATATCCAGACTCTCCAAATACTTTTAATTTTTTTGAACGTGTAAAGAATAGTTTATTTTAGACTACAGACCAGCTATTGCCCGCGACTTCTTTCATGTAGTCTTCAATTTCATCATTTATTTCAGTTTAATCTGCTAAGAGAAGTTGCATAACCGCCAATAAATAATTATATTTAAATAAATTACACTCATCAAAGTTTATTGCAACTGGATGAATACTGAAAAAAGAAACGCGTACGGGACGAACAAAGAAACATTCATTAATACATTTTATATACGAGTATGTAAAACTGTCGTCCGCGACTCCCTTCACATGGCTTTAATTGTAATCATTACTTTAAATTTGTTTATTTTTTGGGTTTTCTGCATCTTCTCTGCGATTGATGCAGAAGGCCCAATAAATGATATTTAAAACCTTTATTTTCATTTGTTGTATGTACGGAAGGGATGGGTATGACTGTCAACAATCAAAGTGTTAATAATATTAATTGACAATTGTTAGGGACAATTACTAGTGACTCCTAAATGTAACTCTTAATGACTACTAAATATAAATCAGAAACCCATATTTTATTTGATTTGAATCGGGTTTTTTCGCGGTAATTATCTATTTAATGAGTAAACCTAGATATTATAAACTAAGTATTCACGATTGAAATTAAAAAACATCCAAATTTCAACCGTGAAGACGGATTCAAACTCTCGGCGGCTTGGAATCCAGTGATTGCAACTAGGTGTTCGCGATGTGTACATAAATCCAAGTGTCATGACACCGTCAGTGTAGTGTGTAGGTCTAGTGTGAACACGCCTTAGATTTCTACAATCAACCAAGTGGGGGTAGTTTTGAAAAACACTCCCGCGTCGCAGCGGTGACTCCTATACATCTTCCGTCTTCCCGTGACCACAGGCTGTGCAACCAGTCTGAAACGTCATGACATAGTGAATACTTAGTTTATAATATCTAGGTTTACTCATTAAATAGATAATTACCGCGAAAAAAACCCGATTCAAATCATATAAAATATGTGTTCGAATCGCGAAAGTTTAAAAAGTCTATAAATCAGAAATATGGTAAGTATACACCACACTTACCATATTTCAGATTTTTCCCAATTCAAGTAATCACTCACAGATATATTTAAATATAACTTACAGAATTTAGATATCTAAGTATGTAGCTAGCTAGTAGTAGTACTAGTAGTAGAGGTATAACTATTTTACTAGTTGTAATTACTATTAATTATTCACATTGAAATATATACTAGCAGGATTATATTTTATTCAACATCAGTATATCGGTCAATACAATTATATAAATTGTATTCAACATCGGTAAGTAAGATTAACATATGAGAGCGTGCACTGTACGTTACGAAATCCCCTTCAATAGTATCTGATTCGAACTTGCAGACGTTTTTATATTTTATTCAACATCGGTATATCGGTCAATACAATTAAATAAATTGTATTCAACATCGGTAAGTAAGATTAACATATGAGAGCGTGCACTGTACGTTACGAAATCCCCTTCAAAAGTATCTGTGATTCGAACTTGCAGACGTTTGCATTTGTTTTCGATAAATATAAATGGATGTCGTTGCTATGATATAGGTAACAAAAACCATAGGAGCAAATTATGCGAATAATCATTGAATTTGCCACCCCTTGGAAATGCCGCCCGTGTGCGGTTTACGCCCTGCATGCGTGTATATACACATATATACTTGTATTTATTTCTATTCTATTTTCATAAAGTTTGATACTATTAATTATTTAGTTTGAAAAAGTATATTAGCGAAATGTTCCCCTATAAATAGGGTGGTAATATAATAATGAAGTCCGGAAATAAACAATGACCTATTTAATGGATGGTAGTGAAACAAACGTAATTCAATTTATTTGCTACTAGTAGTTATTACCTTGCAAAATAACTTCACCTTCGACCAAGTCTGGATCTGATTATAAGTTTTAGAGATGAATAATGTAACTCCTTAACGTATGATAGTAACTGTATAACGGATGGTTGTAATTCAAGATAATTACTACTGATAGTTGTTACTTGACAAAATAACTTTACTATCAATCAGGTTAGGATCTAATGATGAGTTTTGGATATGAACAATGTAACTCCTTATCGAATGGTAATAAATTAGTCGTGATTCAAAATATTTGCTACTGATAGTTTTTAATTTGCAAAATAGCTATACCATCGACCAGTGATGGTGATGAATAATGTAACTCCTTAATGATTGGCAGCAAATCGACCATGATTCAAGTTATCGATTAGTGGTAGTTAGTTACGAAATAACTACACCTTCGACTAGGTCAGGGTTTGATGAGAGTTTTAGAGATGAACAACGGATGCTAGTAAATCAACCGTGATTCAATTTATTTGTTACTGGTATTTATTTCAAGAAATTTAACGAATTTGCAAAGTAGAGTTTATGTTTCTAATTTTAATTGTCATAAACCTCTAGTTTCTAATTTAAATTATGATAACAATTGAATTAACCTGTTTGTGATACTCGATGTAAATATGACTTTTTATTACACCCTATAAATTACATTATCAAGAAATACAAAAAAAAGGTATTTGTGCTCATAATTTATTTAGGGTAAATGGAGTCACTTTTTTCACGTACCCCATTATATAGCGTATCGTAGAGTAGATTTATCAAAAATATTGAGGGTATATCATAAATACTTTTTGGATACACGAATCCGTTTACGAAATATTAAGCTTTAAAGTGGGTAAGTTTGTTGGAGGTATCAGTTAAACCGCTTTATTTGATTATCTGAAAAGTATTTACTTTAGCTCTATTTATAACATTAAAAGGAAAATTATCACAGCTAAGTAAGCTGTCATAATTAAATGAAACTACTTGATGTGGTACTATTTCTACTTTACTTAAATTCTTTACCACGACCTAGGTTTCGTTGTATTACAACATTTTCAGGCGGGCTATTAACAAAGATTGATAATATCTTTACCGCGAAGATAACGACTTCTAGCGAAGGTAGATAAATTCTTTTACCTGAAGATGTAATACAACGAAACCTAGGTAGTGGTAAAGAATTTAAGTAAAGTAGAAATAGTACCACATCACGTAGTTTCACTTAATTATGATTAATAAATTTCTACAAAATTAACGCCAAATATATTCAATATATATATGGCTCTGCTAATTTACGAGTAATAGTTGACCAACTCATAACATGTACATAGTTGGCTCTGTTAAAGGTGCATAAAAACTTGATCATACATCCTAATCATACAAGTAACTTGAATCAACCTCAAAAATATATTTTTATTTTAAAATATATATTTATTATTTCTGTGAAAAATTTATTATACTACGTATTTAAGTATTTACATGGTAAGAAATAATGCTATTTAAATGTGCACCACGATTTTACACCTGCGAAAGATAAACTAGGCTACACTGTTTACATTGTGAAAAATTAATAATTGTAAATTATTTAAGGGAAATACTACGATTCCTTAAATAATCCCTCATAATGCTAATACTACTTGTACTTGACACGTTTTCTTTATTAACCTTCTTATTCTATAATATCATTACCGTATTGTATCTTACCATTTAATACACATATATCTGCTTATTAAACATGAATAGATGGTCATGAAGAAAAGGAATTTAATTTCAACGATCGTATATATATATATATATATATATATATATATATATATATATATGTATACACACACACACACATATATATATATATATATATATATATATATATATATATATATATATATATACTATAGCCACACAACGCAGCACGTTACAGCACGTTTCAACCTTTCTCTTAATGAATTATTTCATCCACTTAAGTCTGATGAAAGTATCTTGAGCGAATGAAAATTAGAAAATTCACTTTACTTTGTCAAGTTACGTTTTAAATGAGAGTGCCAAAGGAACTTGGAATAAAATTTCCATTCAATGTTAATTGCGTAGGCAACACGACACGTTCCTTTTGCGTCGTTATAATTTCTAGAATATTACTGTGCTGAAATGTGAGATCATAAATAAATAGGTCATTGTTCATAAAGGCTGACAGGTCAGTCATATCTATACTGTAGCCTTTATGTTAGATTTTAGCACAATATTACTTTCATTGCCAATATTGATATGTTTGTCAAGTTAACACAGTAAGAATGACCTGACAACTTAAGAAAACAAAGTGAATAATTTTCGCAATAACAAACAATAATTTAATATAATTATTTTGACTCGACAAATTCGATAATTTTTTTAATAATACAGAAAAATAAACAGGTATTTAAATACAATATTCTCACTAACTTAGTACGTGGTATTAGGTTATTTTAAATTAGTACATGATATTATATATATATATACACATATATATATATATATATATATATATATATATATATATATATATATATATATATATATATATATAAATTATAATATAAATGAAAAGTATTTATCCATATATACGTATGCTCGCACTCGTAAACATACAACGTTACGTTCGTTAAAACAGACCTCACAAATATTGACAGATAGAATAGACTTTCCTAGCAAACAGCCTTCCTTCTTTCTTTTCCTGAAAACAGCATTTCATTCGTAAAATCATGTAAATGATGTATAATTTTAATTTTCTGCGATATTTACTATTGATATATTTCGAATTATCTCTAAGAGTGTGCTAATGATAGCCAGATAGCCATATTTAGTTATTCTTGTTATACTTGCAGTGTACCGGCGACAAGAACAAACTAAATTTAGTCTTTTGATTATGAATTTCCCATCATCAACTGTGAAGATGAACTAATCCGATTTAGGATAGCCTAATCAAAACAGTTTGGGACCGACTAATCGATCTCTTTCATACCTATAACATACTCACTCACTTGTACACACACACATAGAAATTTTCATAATTATAACTATCTCTTTGTATACATGCTTTTGTTGTCTTAACCTCTCATTCGTTTGTCCGGTTTATTCAATATTTGAATATGTTGGTAAAATCATATTTATATACTTACAAGCTGAAACCATATATTTCGTTATTTTAATAAGAGTATAATGGATCAAATTAATCTAATTTCATCATATAAGTATGTAAAATTTGCGGCTTTAAATTATTCCATTCAGAAACTAGCCTTTAACATGATGACGGTGGGACAGACAACATTGTTACAACAATAAGATTCCTTCTATACTTTTAAAACACCTAAAAAAGATTAAAAAATAAATAAGCAAAGCGAAACATATACGTAAAGATAAGTGCATATGGTGTTTGTTTTTATCTAATTTTCTTAGGTAAAAGTCGGTGCCCAAAGTACGTATTGATTTGTGATGGAAACACGTGAAATGAATTATTACTCCGTATTCGTATAACGACTTCCTGTTTTTCGTTGCATACGCGATTGGGACGAAGACTCAGCTATGCTCACCGGTGGAAGCGCGTACCAGCGCACATTCGATTTGACAATAACATGCTTTAGAAACGATTCAATAGTTGTCAATCTCGCATAATGTGCGCAAGTGAAGGCGCTAGTCCACATAATGCCGCGACTTGTAACTTTGCGTGGGAGTCCGATAATTTAGATCAAATGGAAATGCGTTCCGTGATTTGTAACAATAAAGTGAGGCGAGGGCGAAAGGCCCCGCGGATAAATAATGCAAGTTTGCGATATTCTCACGCGAAGTCGCAAATAACACTTTGAACCATTGACTGGCACACATGCAATGTACTCGTGTGTTGTAAGTTGAATGCTTGAGAGGACCTATCCGTCATGTGGCGTGCTACTAGATTGTTGATGTGTTTTGTTGTGTTACATATATATATTTTTTTCTATAATTTACAAGTCTCAATTTCAATATAATTGGCTATTTGCTTGTGCTAAAATAAAGGTTACAAAATAAAATTTCTTTACGTAATGTATTTGTGTTTATATAATTTCTTTACGTTAACAGATATTTTCAGATTTAAAAAAAAATTGGCAAAAAGATATCTGTTCATCAAAAGTAAGATAACGCAATATTCAGATTGTAGGGGAGTCTCCTAAAATTTGCTTTATGGAGAGTACCATTATTTGTGTGTACGAAGCTTTATGAATGTTTCGTGGTGTGAATGGTAATTCTGGTGTGATAGTAGCAATAATATTTTTAGAGATCACAAAACAATAATAAAATGACTTTTTTTAAGTTAAAATGCAGAAAAAACACTCGTGCATTAGCATATTTTTACTTTTCGGACCAAAACTGATAACTTAAACCTTAAAATGTGTGATGTTTCTGCATAACAAATACATTTTTACAAGTCTATGTTACCCGAAGTTCTATCAAACGCGACGCTAAATATTTTGTGATCTAACTGATAAGCTGTGATGTGCGAAAATCGGAATATCCTGATTGTCGTCATTATTAATAGCCTCAGTAATTAATTCCTGTATTCCAACGGCTACATTGTTCTTAAATAATACAGACAATTGTTTGTCAACTCCAACGAAGGATGAGATCTATTTGGGCACAAAGCATTTAATATCTCTGAGATATCATTAATACCTTATTCCGGTGACAACATTATTCTTGAATTCACTGACAATTTTTCATCAACTCCAATGCAGGATAAGATCTATTTCAGTTATCATTAATTCCTCTGTTCATGTGAAGAAACGAAAGGTAAGATCTATTTGAGATGTAATTAATCCCTATATACCAGTAATAATATTATTCTTGAATGATATCGCCAATTGTTTGCCAACTCCAACGATGAGAGGTGAGATCTATTTCAAGTATCATTAATTACTCTGTTCCAGTGACAAAATTATTCTTGAGTGGTACCGACAATTTTCACCAACAACAACAAAGGATAAGATATATTTGAGGTATCACTAACTCCTTTATCCTAGTGCCAACATTATCCTTGATTGGTATCAACAATTTTTCGCCAACTCCCACGGAAGATAAGATCTATTTGCGGTATCATTAATTCCTCCATTGTAGTGACAACATTATTTTTGAATGATACAGACAATTTTTAACTAAGTCTGACGAAGGCTAAGAGATCTATTTCTTGTATTCCAGTGACAACATCATTCTTGAATGAAACACAGAGGAATGCACGTTTCAAAAATAAAAATAAAAAACAGTAATATTTAGAAACCTTTCATTTTTTATAATTTACAAATAAAAAACAAAATTTTATGTTTTAAAAATCCTCTAAATGACATCCTTGTTATGACACTCTTCGAAAACTTTCGTCAGAGTTGCTTGAAATGGATTCCATTTCTTGATGAATATTCGGTTTCAATTGCTTTATAGGACTATATCGCTATTAACGTTATAGGACTATTGGAGTGCACTTACTTTTAAAATGGCTTCATTAAAAAGGCTCTGCTGGAGTTAGATTTAGGAGACAGGATTCCTTGGAAGCCCGGGAAATCATCCCTCCGTGATGGTAATTTCTGACGAAACATGTCCCTTCCCACACTTATGCTTTCAGGTGTGACACTCAACCTGCTGAAACAAAGTGTTTGCATTGTTACCTCGCAATTCTTGCAATTTTCCAGACTGATAATTTTGCAGGAAAATCGTATAGCGTTCTGAATTTACTGTTACTCTCCCTCCACAATTGTCTTTAAAAAACGCGATGATACTCCATCTTGCAATTGCGTAACGTTTGGTTAGTGAAGTGGCCTCTGGTATTTCAGACGGAGATTCTCTTCTCTTCAATACTGGCAGTTTGTATATACACGGATGTTTACATGAAACTAATGTTGTTGAAGTTAGTAAAGCCGTTGAACATTTCAATTGCAAAAGTTAACCTTAATTCAAAGTCTTCTGCCTTCAATTTCTAGACTAACTGAATTTTATAGCGATTTTATTTCACATTGGGGTATAATATTCGCTGCAATATCGATCTAGATACACCCAGAGCAAATAAACGTTTGCGTTCGACGTTCTTGGATTCGGCGTACAGATTCCCGAATTCGCTTAATGGTTTCGTCGGTGCGTATAACCCTTTCGCGAACTAAAGGTTGAGTTTCTTGTGTCGATCCTGTTCTTTCGAATCTCTCAATCGATTGTTAAATTAAATTAGTGTTTGGACACTAAATGACTGTTTGGACACTACATGGCAATTCGATTTCAATATGAAAAACCGGACAATCACATAAGATCGAGAGTTCTCGTAAAACACGCAGCCACGGAACGCGCGTCATTCTCCGCTGTAGCGACTCATCATGACTAAAATTGCAACAGTCGGCCTAATACGACGAAATTATAAAAATATATTCCCTTCTTAATGGAAATATATTTTGTTAAACCATATTTAAAAGACAATTATCCATAGTAAACAATGAATGCTCTCGTCTCCTAACATGGTAATCAGAAAAAAAAACGCTTTTATTTGTAAAGTTAACGGATCATCAACGTAAGTATTCATCAATATGGACAAACGTAATTATAAAAATATATTCCCGTCAAGAAGGGAGATCATATCTAAACTATATCTAAAAAATAATTGTCATGTATGAAAAAGGTCCACAATTACACAAGTATCCACAATTATATATACAAATTTAAAGAATTGACTTCATGTTTTTCTGCCATTATCTGTATGTCATAGTACCATGAATACATTTTTACAAGTATTCGTAAATTGATGTTGAAATTAATGTTAACATATTAATATTATCAGTCCCTACAAAGTACGTAATAAAGTTAATTTATTAACGTTAAAAAAAGTGTCCGTAAATATAATGTGCAGCGCAAATCCCCTCTCTTTTTTCTTTATTTATTGACGCGCAAATAACAGTATATTAAACAATTCTAAAATGTGACATTCTTTTTACTCGAATGTTAAATTTCTTTACACTTCCGTTTCGCTAACTACAAGATATAGAAAATATTTGCCGATCTTTAAAAATACATTGAGTAATATTTTAAAAGACTGTCCTTGACAAACATACGAATGAATAAGATAATAAAAGATGGATGAAGCGGCAGCTTAATCTATTATGACAATCGATTGAGACGATTAACCGCAATTTGATAATGAAACTAGGTCATGGCAGTTACTTTGTCATTCATGAATTAATTATCTGAATCATTCAACCGTACAACAAATGTAATTAGATCTATATAGCTTAAGCCAGTTATATGTAAATTGTTAATCATTTCAATAGTATATATTAAAAAATAATACTGATTAAGTGACAAAACCAATTTTTACAGAAGTCTAAATTAAAAAAAAATATCACCTTAATACCAGTTCTCCCTTAAAAATTTCAAACTTGGAACTTTGTTTTTCATTTTGTTATTGGACACCCTGGCGGTTATGTGATTTAATATCGCGCCGACCTCAAATTCTGTCGATAGAAATAATTATAATATGTATAACTCTGGAAATTTTTCCAAGTATTTAACATTTAATACCTTTTTGAAAAAGAAGATTTTCCTCCAAATATTATACCATTAGTTTTTTTTTTTAATATTTATTATGATCTAAATTTGCCTTTGAAAAATTACATGCGTCTCCGTCAGCAAATCTGTATATATGGACATACATTTGAGAACGGAGTAGGTACGTGTGAGTTGTATAGTACAATACGTATGGACGTAGGTACGTAGATATTAGCAAAGATTCAAAGTATCAAAGTACCAAGTATTCAAAGTATCTTTGCTAATATCCCACCTGAAGATGTTGTAATACAACGAAACCTAGGTCGTGGTAAAGAAATTAAAGATAGTAGTATAATACTACATCACGTAGTTTCATTTAATTGTAATTTTGTAATATAAATTTGGATTGCATATTAACATTACATAAGCTACGATTTCACGTATTACATAAGTGGATATCGTTCACATAAATTACATTTACTGCTCACGTAGTTCACATCCGTTCACGCACCGTACAGTGCTCCAGCGAACTTCACAATGTGACACTGATTGACTATTGCTATTGAGAGCGTTCTCGGTTGCCGATCATTTCTGAAATCAGTCAAATTGTACTACTCCTCTATATTTATAGCTATTATTCACGGCTTAATAATGAAGGCTACATTCGATGTGATAACGATCTGCCTTTTATGCTAGCTGCAAATAACACTTTCGATTTAAATATAAATAACAATGCATCGCAATTGGGTGTTTATAAATATATGACAATGCATTGGCAAATTATCGATCTTTATATTATGCCGTCGGATTTGAATTGATAAAGCCAGTTCATATATTAGTTATGAATAGAAATGAAAGTGAATAATTAAAACGGTTAAAATGTTTTTCAAATTATGTGGCGACATTGGATGATATTAAAACTCGATTGCATTAATTACATTTACCATTGACACGCGGCTAACAGTCAGTCTTATAATAAATAACTTGACATCAATATTGAGTTGAAATCAAATATTTACAACAGGGCAAGTCAGGCTAAATGGCTTTGGAACCTTTTTTAGGTTTCCTTAGTGAACAAGTATTTTTTTAAATTTCGTTTTTCTCCTTGTATTACAAGCTTACAGTTCTTACAATATTAAACTTATGAATGTTAAATTTTACATTTTAAAGGTAGAAGTTTCATATAACGATCTCAATTAGTATGTAGCAAAATATTTAAAAAAATATGTACCTCCCCAAATATATAATCTCATTACTCGCGAAATATTTCTTGTCTCACACCCCCATCGAGTGGAGCATTTACAGTTAGGTTTTTCAAAATAAAATTGAAATTCCATTTATCACTTTTCATTATAACGAAATTCATTATAACTTAATTTTTATTCACAACTAACTGAAACTACCTGATGTAGTATTATTTCTACTTTATTTAAATTCTTAATCACGACCTAGGTTTCGTTGTACATTTTCAGGTAGGCAATTTATAAAGATTTTTCCCGCTTTTTAATTCTTTATCCATGAGTTTAAGAGTCCCCCTTTTTAATTCAGTTTTTACTTAGTTCCCCTTTTTAATTAATCGACCATGGATTTAAAACGGTTTTAGAAATTGTAAATTTTAGCATTTCACCAAAACTTTCATTTAAATTACTTCATTTACCTTACATCACTAATTTCAAGTGATATGAACAACTACGAAACCTTTCTTTATTCAACTTTTGACATGAACTTTGCCTTTTTAGAGTTCCATCCCTTAAAATTAAAAACCGGAACCCTCATAAGATCACTTGATTGACCGTCCGTCCGTTCATCCATCAAAATCCTTTTTGGCTTGAGATATCAAGTTGAAATCGTGGTGAGGCCTATACCCTTTTATTGCTACAAAAATTTCAATTTTTTTTTTGGTTTACGCAACAAAAAGGTATAACCCTTTAAAAGGTATTTTTTTAATTCATGCAATAGTCTTACTTGCTCATCATCAAAACCTGTAGGGTACTTCCGGTCGACCTATAACCTAGAAAGTCGATATAATGGGAGGTCTCATAGAATGAATAAAGAAAATTCGAATTCTATTAATTTCTAATTCTATGCGGAATTATAAATATTCATAATTAGTTTATTTTTACGCCTCTGAAATATATAAAAGGCAATATATTTACTTTGTAATAAATTAATATTTTTAAATAGTTTAAATAGAAATACTATGTAACCTCAAATATCCATATTTCTAAACGTATACGTTCCTCGCAGTGCGAGTTTTACTCGTACTTGACAGATTTTTTTACCTAATGAAACCCGCAACTATTCACTTTTCAAACTGCCTATACCTAAATATTGGTATAAAATCGTTACCCATAAAAAACAAACATAATTCGATTCAACATAAAGAATACGTATACTTACGATCTCTTGGACCAGAGTTGCGTGTAAGTAATAAGGACAATGCGTCACTACCCACATAAAGGCTTTGAAATTTTACCCTGCCACGAAGTGTCGTGCTCACAACAATGAGAGTTTTCCCGGAAACACTGTCGGGGAGAGAACATGACTTCGTGTGCTTTCTTTTGATCGTTTATGAGGTCCTACATATCTATATACGTATACCGTTATTTAACGCAAAAGCGAGATACGCAAGGTTATGTTCACTCACTTCAGGATGTGGGTGTAGAAATATATTCAGTGCTGCGTAATATATATTAAAAAACGGTGTGTATTGAATTCGAGGAACTCGCACTGATTTCTTTAAATTTTCTTTAACTTGTAATTGATTCGTCACGGTATTGTCCTCATTTGCATCGTCACTACTTTAATTGTTTTATTGTAAAAAAAATAAAAGACTGCTTAGTTTTGAGTCTAACATATAAGCGTCATTAATGTGCTAAGCGACAAGCGTTATCCACGAAACTACTCGTGTACAACAGACGGACTCTTCCCTCTCTCTTCTTCCTTCATCTTTCTTACGGCAGTAACAGTAACCGTAACCATTCTTTTTATTTCTTTTTATTTTTTTCTATAGCGCGGATATAGAAGTCACATTACAAGACTTTAAATTTATTTTACAACAATAAATGCTTTCAATTTAATAGTTGTAATAATAACAGCAGTATTATAACTGTTGTTACTAAAATTATTTACAACCCAAAATGATCTGCGGTGACTAATTTATTCAGTTATTCAGTTAACCTCTTCCGTCTCTATCTCTTTTATCATCAAACTCGGTTTCCTGCCCAATTAACGGCAAATCGGTTGAGTAATGGTAACATGTAATAAACGGAATTACAACCTGAATTACAACCTGAATTTGTTAATTTGTTTCCAATAACGCGTTTAAAAACGCAAACACCTGAAAAAGTGATTCATTGAGTTTATATATACCCACATAGACGAAATGTACCATCACATGTAGGACAAGGGGCGAATATCTATAAGTCAATTATTGAGCACCTATGGAACTTGCACGACCAGTTTCGTACACCCTAAAGCACATAGAAAAATCTATTTCGATTAGACTATGAATAACATGTATAATAGTTTTACTGAATATGTTGTCTAGTATATATTATACTAAAAACATCGATGTTGGTATATCATACCTGTATAATAACCAAGCTATAGAAAAGTCTATTTCGATTAGACTATAAATACATGAATAATAGTTTTACTGAATATGTTGTGTAGTATATATTGTACATCGATGTTGTTATATTATACCTGTATAATAACCAAAACGTGTCTATTATTCGTATAGGCTATTCAGTGCATCAAATTGGATATATTTGAGGCGTCTTGACGAGGCGTTTCCGTATAAAAATGCAACTTTTACAGTGATTACTTAAGAAACTGTTGAGGATTTTCACATAGTTCCTTAAAATATTTTATTAATTTTCATAATATACTGGATGATACTAGTTAAGGTAGTTGTCGTGTGAAAGTAAAATCCAAAATTTATTATAAAATGTTTTATTGAAAATTATTTTTTTTCTTTTCAAAATATTGATATAACATCTTTTACATTGACTTAGTTTTTTAGGTAAATCGCTCGACGCGTTTTTTAAATAAAATTAAGTGTGATGAAATCAGTACTTTTCCTGAAATGTTAATTGCACAATTTTTGAGAGCGATTTTTACCAAAACTATACGATAATTTTTTTTTTCAAAATTTCAATACAATATAATTTTACATTAACTTAGTTTTTTAGGTAAATCATCCGACGCGTTTTTTTAAATAAAAATGAAAGTGCGTTGAAATTAGTACTTTCCTGTAATGTTAATTGTACAATTTTTGAGAGCGCTTTTTACCAAAACCAAACGGTAAATAATATTTAAATTTTAAAATAAGTTAGATATTTGTACCTTGAATTACATATCAAAAATTCAGCGAATTTTGTTAACGACGCGGTAGCATAACCTATGCTAAAACTTTACTGTCATTAATATGAGTCTCTACTCATAGCGTGCCATAATATCCAACAAAATGCCTTTTTTGCGTTCTAAGAGTTTTAATTACGCATACAATAAAATTTCCGGGGATAGCAACTCATTTATAAGTACAAGAAAATAATTTAATTTTTTGAAGATACATATTTATTTTCAAATTGTTTACAAAACAAACCGAGATGAAAATAGTAAGACAGCAATATTTATTTATTCCTGTTACTGGTAATTGCAACAAGACCAAACCACACCCCCGACAGTCCGTACTAACGCCTATCCGTATCCGTTTGTGTGTGTACGTAAATTAATGAAGGGCTGCCATAGCGTTAAGGTAAAGAATATTTACTAATACTTCATATCGGTCTCGATCGTTACGGACAATCGCGTTGATCGAGCGAGTTGACGCTATACGTTAGCAACTTAGCTGTTTCTCTTTCTAATCAATAGGGTCGAACGAATGACTGTCTCAATACCACGCAGGCTCAATAACTTTGCACTGATGCGCACGTCTTTATTACCACCTAATTGTAAAAATGTAATTATATAATTAAATGTTCTACGCTATACATTTAATTGTGTGAAAGTGATTTGATAATAATAATATTAAGATAAAATTTAAAAAATATATTTAGCATGGATCTCAAAAACGAAATAAAATCTTAATAAAAATAAATTTTGTTTATTTATAAATATGATACACTGAAATATTGTCTTCGTTATACTTTGAACTTAATTAGATTTGCTTCATGTGAAAAATCTCTCAACAAACAATATAATAAGCTTATGGCCACAAGGATACGTTTTCCAACTACATTGTGTTCAAACAAAACAACGACTTTTAAGAACAGTTTGAAATTTAAAACTGTTTGATGACGTGTTTGTATACACAAAATTATAGGTACTAACCAAATAAATTGATGATACAAAACAAAATTATTTACAACAAACAAAAAAAGGGAGACAAAACAATCTCCTATTGTTAGTGATTTTATTGCTTTCTAAGCACCCGTACACAACGCAATAACGAACCATTATATTGAATTAGTATAAATTAAGACTGAATTACACAAGTTAAACTCAAGCAAACATCGCAAAATTGAACAAATCACACGCTCACGCAGCAAGCGGCAACCTAGGAAGCCTACCCTTGATCGTACCTGTTATCTACGGGTGACGATAAACTGGCGGGAGAATATGAGTGTCGCTTCTTTACGCAGTAATAGTTAGTATTCTTTGACCAAACTGAATTCTGTTGTTTTAGGGTTATTGCACCATTATCAATGGGAAATGGACTGACCTAATTATCATTAGAGTAATGCTGTCCCCGTCACACCTTTGTTGTACTCGCTTGCCCATAATATAATCATCGACCTTTCAAAATTATAACTATCCCATTTATATGCTTTTTTATCTCGAGTTGTATTGGCGTGCTGTCAACATTAGAATATGTGCGGAAAATTTCATAGTATTTGTGGTTTCAGCTAATAATCCCGTCATTAGCTGAAACTACATTTTTCATTCGTTCTTATGAGGGTACTAGCTATGTCCGCGACTTCGTTCGCGTGAAATTCTCTGGTGATTATTTATTATAATTATTATTATTGTTTAGAATAACATCATACGGAAAATATTGACAATGGATGAAAGATGGATGTATAAATATCAACATACCATAGATTTGTTTAATAATAGACTTCATTTTCTATGAGCGTAAAACTTTGAAATACCGCTAATAGCTGTATATTTAGTGGGATAATATTATAGGTTAAAGAACAGGTTAAAAAAATTATATGTTTAAAAATAACATCAGTATAGTAACCACTACTGTCCACCACACAAAGAAAACGTCGATCGGCCGGTGGGAATTGAATCCACTTCTTTGGAGTACCGTGCCTGCGTGCTAACTATACACCACGGCTGATCCAACTGACGTGTGGAAACTATTATTACTTAATACTATCATTATTATTATCATCACTATTATTCTGTTCTATTTTATTTTTTATTTATTTTTACGATATTCATGAGAATAAATTTTATTAAAAACGATAACATTGGCAGTACGAATATTATAATATTAACCATGAAGGTTGTTTATTTAATGTCGAGATAAAAAGTACTCTATATATTGCTCGAGGATTAAACGATTACCACTCCAAATTTCATCACAATACGTCTAGTATATTTCGCGTAATTGAAGAACAAATTAACAGACAGACAAACAGACTAATATTCTTTTATTATTCTGTACGCAAAATCAGTCAATATTTTTAAAATATTTTCCTTGTAGAGAATTCACTCTGCTATATTTTTATTATATATGAACATAAACGTATCTATTTAATATAACGTCAATGCGGCATATGGACAAAGTTCATTTTAGTACTGTCAAAAACCTTAGAATGAAAGAGGAAAGCTGAAAATGTTGTATAGGTCTTTGTTTTCAAGATGGACTTAAAAGGCTCTAAGATATCATATCCGCTAGTCAATATATAAAAGGTCAAAGGTAACGAAAATAAAATTTGTGCGCGTATCTCGCTTCTTATATCTCGCATGGTTTTAAAGCTTTAACAAAAATTGTAGAGCTTACAATTCTCTACAAATATGGTTATTTCCATTTTTTGTATGATTCACCGTTTTTGAGACATAGAGCGGAGAGTTGGAAGCGTGCTGCCGTTTCATAGGATAATACTATATAAACCGCGGAGCCAGATTACAAAGTTACAACTTACAAAGTTAATTATATGATAAAAATATTACTATTATTATTAAAGTTGTAAAAATAATTTATCTATAAAAATATTTATAAATAATGTAAATCATGGATAAATTCAGTAAGTAAGATGCATGAAGACTTATTGTGTAGTAAAACCGCTGTTTAAGTTTTAGTAAAAAAAATTATTTTTTTTGTATGATTAGGTAACCGTTTTCGAGACATAGCGCGGTGAGTTGGAAGCATGCGGCCGTTCCATATGATAACACTATGTAAACTGGGGAGCTAGATTACAAAGTTACAACTTACAAAGTTAATTACATGATAAAAATATTATTATCATTATTATAAAGTTATAAAAATATTTACAAATAATTTAAATAATGGATAAATTCAGTATGTAGGACGCATGAAGATTTATTGTGTAGTAAAACCTCTGCATTAACTTACCATTTACATAATTTTGTTTTTTGTATGATAAGGTAACCGTTTTCGAGATATAGAGCGGAGAGTTGGAAGCATGCGGCCGTTCCATAGGATTACACTATGTAAACTGTAAACTGGGGAGCTAGATTACAAAGTTACAACTTACAAAGTTAATTATATGATAAAAATATTATTATTATTATTATTATAAAGTTATAAAAATAATTTATCTATAAAAAATATTTATAAATAATGTAAATCATGGATAAATTCAGTAAGTAAGATGCATGAAGACTTATTGTGTAGTGAAACCTCTGCAATAACTTACAATTTACATAATTTTACTTCATTTGTAATTTATGAATATTTTTATAATAAACAAATTTTCATATTTCTTCCTTTCCTTCCGAAATGTAACTTATCTTCGATTTGTTTGACTGTATTATTTGTCTATTTTATGCCTGGAACGTCGTAGACATTACATTATTTTTTAAACAATAATTCGTCAAGTATGAAAAATAGAGCACTTACTCGAATTTCGTAAGTACGCGGAATACACACCCTTTTCTGGAAAGTAACGTGAAACTCCTCACGTGACACACAACACCGTAAAGCCGAACGTTGCCAGCGGCCCCATTCGTACACAATGTTCTAGGAAACATTTATTCGTCACCGCTTTCACTCGCCTTTGTCACGATTAGGAAACCGCCACAAAATCAGTAAAAGGTTTTTAATTACATTCCTATGTTATTTACATTGTCTTTTAATAAATTGGAGTTAATGAGGATCTGTAAATAAAATTGAAGTTTCCCTCTGCGACTTCCTAATTTTGAGATTTTAAATACTTTTTCCCTTTGCATATTCAATTATTAAAACGAATCTAGTGTTAAAAAATTGTCTCCGTCTGTACGGACTGTTTTAATTTTAAAAGTACTGAAGCGATTGGTTAATAGATAGTAACTGTAGGATCGATTTAGTTTTTTGTTTCGGCGCGAATACTTAAACGGTTTCCAAGTTATAATCATATTGATATTGGATTCCAAGAAACATGTCTACACACTCTTATTTTTGAAGCTGTAGTACCTAATAATACGCGTTGCGTAGCCTAGTCTGTAAATCTAATATAGGTCAAAAATGTACTCAAATGCAGTGAAATCTATAAATCTTCCTATATGGAACCATATAATCACATCACTCTTTGATCAGTACCTTTTATATTTTTAGACGATATCTATATTTTCGACTATATTTTCTTTGCATATTGTTCAATAATGTCTAAAGATATATAGCCTAAAATTTAGGATGAAATATTTTTGAAACCCACTATGATATATGGAACTGTACAATTGTTTAGTGTACGAAATGCATACTTGCCTGTTATAAAAATTTCTTTAAAGACAAATAAATCATAAAATTATTATAGACTACTTTAAACGACAAAAATTTGGACATAGGTATTTACACTATATTATTAAGCACGTCCATACATTTCAGCAGCCTAAACAACTTGTAACGCCATCTGTTGAATACATCATAAAAAGTTCAGAAACGAGTTTTGTAGATGCGTTGATAAGCGCCATCTTTGAGAGAGCGTGAAAAACGACAACAACATTTATTGCGCATCTAAAACTGCTACTTGAAATATCAACACGATTCTGCAGATGGAATTACTTTTAATATGCAAATTATTAAATCATTTAAAACAAGGTTTAAATTAATTTCAATGCAACCATTTATCCTAACATGTGCATATTGTCTTTAATTGCTTTCATTTCATAATACTTTTATTATTCTAAGGAATTTCAGGGTGCCGCGGAAAAATATTTATTTTTCCTAAATTTGTTATTATTTGTCTATTTCGGAAGTACAATGTACCTATTACTTATATAATTACCTTTTTTTGAGATCAATAGCGGAAAACAGTTCTGGTCGTCTATTCATTTAAAAAAGTGAATCACTAGTACAGAACAAATACAAATTATTCAACCTTTGACAACGGCGACCATTCTAAGCGAATACCATTATCGTTTTGTGTTACCGTGATATAAATTTAAGTATTATATTAGTTTACGAATTGTTAGAAAGTAAAAGGCTCCGTATACAAAATATTTTTAGTCTAGACTAATTTAAATGTATAAAGTTGGTGATATAGCCTATTATATTATTTTTTTATGGCTATATATATTTTATTATTCTTTTAAGGCTATATTACATAGAGTGGCTCCCAATTCTCTATGAACTGTGATCAGTCAGATCATAGATTTGTGCAATGATTACCAATATTATAAAGAGGAAAAGTTTATGAATTTGTTTGTCAGAAACTTGAATAATCTCAAAATATACTCATACAATTTTCTAAATGTTTTCACTATTGTATAGATAATATTTTCCTTTAGGATATAAATTTAATGTAATTAATATTACTTTTTTAGAACATGGAATTAATTACAACTAATTATAAAGGAATAAAAGAAAACATTATGAATAACATTGTTTTTCCAAACATTTTACGCAAATTTATTCAGAGTATGCACGTAGTAAATATCCCAAAAAAATATCCATTATCTAATTGAATGGTATAGAAGTCCTCCTCGAAAAGTTTTCAATTATTTAAAAAGTAATTTAACTATTACTTTTTAAAAGAATGTCTTACAAAAAAATATTAATTAAGGAAAATAATTTAATATACCGAGGAACAGATGAAAATTGCTTTAATTAAAAACAAGAAAATGAAAATTCATCAGACAATTAATGAAAAATACATACATTAGCTTTTACTACTATTCAAATGTACACTAGTATTTAATATAGAAGAAGGCGTTGTGAACTTTTAATTTTAATGAAAACGATACACAACACTGGGCGAAAATCTTAAAGAATTCTTGGACCAAATAGTCAGAAGACGTTCGTAAAATCACCACTCAAGAAAGACAAGAAAACTGTATACGACTTCTTATTAGGTATAATTGTGGCTAGTTTTATGATTTGATTATATTACTTATCCTCACATAAATACAACATGGATATGTAGGTAATAGATACAGCCATAACATTAGAAGTATTAACCACAGATTGTCCAGGGTGTCATTAAATTTTATATAATTCTTTTAACAAATTGCTTGCAACTATTAAACCTGTCGAAGGTATTAAATTTCAGAATAGTGAAAAACATTCTTATAGAAAAAGCTTATTAAACGGTGAACGAAATATTAGCTGATAAATAAATATTATGCAATCATAAATATAATTAATTATATTATTATCGTTGCATTTTTACCATTTTTTAAATTTTAATATGTACTTTTATTAATTAATAGTTTATTAATATTTAAAATATTTTGCTATTATTTTTATTATAATTATTTGTTATGTTTGACTAGTAATATAGTTCAAATTTGACGACACTTGTACATATCTTACATGATAATTTACATTTACTCTGTATTGACGTTTATTTTTAGTATTAATTGAATTATTAGTTGTATATATATAAGAGTCAGGAACAAGCTAGATGGATTTAATTATTATTTAAATCCATCTAGCTTGTTCCTGACTCTTACGTCGACGGTGTAATTAATTCTTTTGTTTTTATTAATTTCTATTACGCCATGTATGCCATATGTACCAGTATTAAATAAAATAATGTCTGTGATTATGACAACAACCATAACTATGACTATAGCAAAAATACATATTTAATGAAGATCCACGATTTTTCGGCAGAAAATTGAACTGAATCGAACTATCTGGTGTACCATAAACAATTCAATTATCCTACTTCCTGAAGATGATGTGTCACATTTAAATATCGAAACACTCATAGTGACTAATAAATCTAATACGATTATTCTCACAACGCAGGCAACCGACAATAATCAGTTCTTCCACTAGTCTTGATGTTCACGTGACTTGTTTAAATTTTATGCACGGTTTGTTGAACCAAATGCTTTGTACCGTCTTCCGAATTTTAATTCGGAGTCAACGGTACAATATCGCCAATGTTTACACATTGTTTACCTGAAGATGTTGTCATGCAATGTAACCTAGGTCGTGGTTAAGAATTGAAATACAATAGAAATAATACTACATCACGTAGTTTCATTTAGCTATGAATAAAAATTAAATAATAATCAGTTCGACAATAATCACAGAAAATAGAACATATGTTATTTAACGTTCTGAAAAACCGGTCTTATGAAAAATCGAAGCGACTATAGCCAATTCTCACCAATTCCGAACGTTACGTATGAAAACGCAGTAACTAAAAAAGGCACATACAACATACATAAGTCGATGGAAATTTGACCGCCAAAAAAGTTGGCACTTGTCGGCCACCACGACCTACAAAAGTCGGAGGTGTGTCTCAGGCATTATCCTGCCTTTACATAGATTTAAAAAAATAAAAATACTACTGCGAAACCCAAGTTGATGCTAATTATAAAAAAGTGAGATAAAATGTATTCTCAAACCAAAAATTAATAGTTCATCTGACCGTAAAACGTAAAATGTTTATTGTCCCAAAGCGATAATACCTATATTGCTGTACTCATATTTTAATCATCTTAATATACAGTTTAATAACTTTCGCAACGTTTAACGTAATGTTGATAATAAAAAGTAATAACAGTTCATGATTTTCAGTATTATCGAACAAACTGAAAAATCTTTTTCTAATGTACACTTTGCAGTACGTCTGTTTCTGGAAAACACCGGGTCATTTATGTTTAATTTTATACATAACTTTAAGTACATATTAATTTCGGTCAACTTCAATATATTTTTATTGTCATAGAAACCGACTGAGAACTGACAATAGTAGGAGAGAAAACTAAGAACTAGATTTAGATTAAAATTACGAAATATTCAATCACAGACAAACCATACCACGTAAACTAATATTAAAATACCTCAAAACAGCATTTTAACTCACAAAATAATTCAATTAGGTATATCTATTCAATTACATTTATTCAATCATATTTAATGTTAACATTATCATATTTATTCGATTGTACTGATTTAATTATATTTATATCGACGGGATTCGCAAAAATAATTTTCTTTCTGTCCCACTTTACGTATATAAGGTTTAGTAGTAATCTTACAAAATATATTTTTTTAATATTTCGCATATTAATTACGATCCACACTGAAGCATCTGCTTGCAAAATTGTATTATATAGACAACCCCCTTCCCTCTCCCTCTTCAACGGAAGATCATCTGCTTGCAAAATTTCATTATATAGATCCCCCCCCCCCAGCCTCTCCTCCTCCAATGGAGAAGCATCTATTTGCAAAAGAGGAATGCCTAGTTTGTATAGAGTATTTGGTATAGTTATGGACATGAATGACTGATATATCACATTTTAGAGTATCCATATACTAACCAAAATAAAAGATTTTGGCTCAGTGGAACAACTCATGTCTCCAGTAAAGGCATAGATATGTATATATTTGGGGTTATAATTAGTTGGCAACTATTATTACGACAAATTTTAAAGCAATGTTGTCAATACTTGATTTTGTTTTTAATTATATTCAAAATTCCAATCAAAAAGGGTCTCTTTTTGTATTTGAGGTTATAATTTGTTGATAGCTGTTATTACGACAAATTTAAAAGCAATATTATCAATACTTAAATTGATTTCTAATGTTATTTTTCAAAATTCCAATCAAAAGAGGTCTCTTTTTTATTAAATTAATTCCAAATATTATTTTTTTAGGAAATATTGACCTGTTTGAATTTACCATCAGCGGGACATCAGTAGTACATAAATAGCAAATTTAATTGACCTTAATTATATTCATTTACCAATTCTTATTTTATTTAAATTTTATGTTAAAGGTTCAGATGAGAAAAAAATGCTAATGTTATACTTATTAATATTTACAAATCTGCCTACTTGTCAAAATATCCGTAAGGTTATTGTCAGTTAATAAGTTGGGAATATGTGAAGTAACTTTATTTGATGTTGAAATAAGTTCATTTAATATTATTTAATCATCATATGTTTGTATGTTGTACAATATATTTTAAATATCCATTAGATTTATATTTGATAAAAGTTAATATTCGATGCTTTCATGTAAGTATTTAAATTGTATCTATACTAACTTTCAATACTATAAAATAACTACATTTATCGATAATTTATAATATATAATTGTCACTGGCTAGTGACAATCATATATTATAAATCATCTCTACTTTCACATTATTTCACAGAGAAAACTTTTTCTTGAGGCAGTGGATCTTCTTATGTCCATCATATTAAATATTTAGATGAGTTTTTTTCCTTCAGGAAAGTTTTAAGTATTTTCATTAAACTATTTACTAATATTAATACTATTTTATATATTGCCCATAATATAATATTAATATATTGCCCAGTATATCTTTCCCATTCTTCAAATTACTGTAAATTTATCAAAAACTATGATATTTAGAATGATTGCTAAAGTTTTCTTCTAAATTTTAGGCATATTTCTTCCCATCATCCATTACGCATGGCCAGCAAAAAGAGAGAACGCTATAAGAATAAACGAGAAGTTTACTAAACGGTATATCTATCTCGCTTTCTAACATAGCAGCGTCTGTCTCTGCTCGTCGTGCAAGACGGATGGTGCGTGGAAAGTAGTGCTTAAGACATCAGTACAATCAATACTTAAAGGTATTCAAAAGGTTTTCTGAGTTATTAGATTTTCCGTTCTTTGCAGCTCAGAAGAGATTTTTATTATTGCAAGTTTACCTAATATTTACAAAATCTTATTAACAAAATGTTGCTTTTCATCAGTTTTCCTTCAGCAGTTACGGAGATTAGGGAAGCAAAGATATTTTTGTGGACATTTTAAAAAATGTCTCTAGAACTGTCTTACGTAAAATTAGGAGCAATGACCTTACCAATTCCTCTTTACATCGGTATCCCACAAGATATACGAAATTAAAAAACTGTATTATTGCTTATCCCCATTAAATTTATGAGTGCGAAATTCTGAAATATATGTGAACGGATATGCTTTACCTATCATGCCAAATATTTAATTTCTAGCATAAACGTTTTCTGAGAAAATTGGCATAGAAATTATCAATAATATATCTAGAACTACCTCACATAACATCCTGAGAAAAGTTTATAACTTTCTTTTGCATTTGACACTGCACAAAATATGAGAAATAAGAAAAAAAATTTAATACTCTGTTTACCCTCAATTATTAATAATTGTTTTTGTTTTTTTTTTTACTTTTTACTATATTTCAATACATGCGGGTCATTACGCTTGGTAATAATTTCAAGATTTACGTCGGACGTGTCTGAGAAAAAATGTGTCTCGTTTTTCTTCTTTTTGTGGTATTAAACCCTAAAAAATAGAGTGAAAGTAGAAAGGGAACTTCTTCTTCTGTTAATATGAATTCGTATTATAGATTAAAAAGAATAACCAACCTGGCTCGCCGCTCACCCTTCTAACCGGCGAGTAACCGGAGAGAAAACATAATTACTTGTATTAAACAAATCATAAATTGAACAAATCGTACGATATCAATCGGCAAAAGCAAACCGCAAAACCGACAATTTATGCTTTAAAACGATTGCAAGGTAACGATACTATTTCCGCTTCACGGTTAGCAATTTAAATTCACTTAATGACGTCTTTCATCAAGCAATGGCTGCTAAAAGGTAAAAAAATGGCGTAATCGGGTGTTCTTTTTTAATAAATAAATTACTTTCTGACTTCCCTTTAACAGAATACCTACTCCATATATTCGGGAAATCTCCCACGCTATGAGATAGACAGTTTTGGTAATAGCTAATTCATATCAAGAAATTACGAATGAAATCGAACTTCCCTAAAATATAGAGGGAAGAGGATAATCTTCTCTCACTAAGGAAACGTTTATAAATTACGTCAAACATTCTGATAACTGGTGGCATAATAATTTAATATCTTTTTATATCTTCTGATTCCATATATTTACTTCTTTGCAATTCGGATATTATGTAGTATTACACATATTTCTGGTTATGACGACCAAAAAAAAAAAAGGTTTAAAATTACTATACTGTAGCGATAAGTAGATACTGTTAAACAAAATCTCCCGGTGTCTGTCCAGTGTAATTGAGCTATGATGAAATTAAATATTACATTGTAATTTATTTTGAATTTTCCTTTTTCTGATTAACTCGCAATGTAGTTAACCAATCCAAATTTATAAAATGCCTTTTAACAATGCTGTCGCTTTTTATCGTATTGATTCAGCAAGTGGTCACGTTAACGGCCTTCGGATGTATGTTTTCGTGTTCGTTCTAAATGCAGTATTTTAGGCAACGTTAACAACCCCTGTTTTTTATATTACTATTAAATACACTTACACATACTGGGTACACGTATTAACGTAAATACGTAAATACGTAATAGAACGAACACGAAAACATTCTGGTATATTAGTAGCAATAAAATATGTTTGATATTGGGATAACAAATGATGATGAAGCTGCGCGTTCGACTCATTTAAGTACATAAAACGATATCATAATCCAGTACAATTCAAATAATACAGTTTAACCCAAAATTGTGTTTCAAAACTGAGAATTATATTAAAACAAACCCCGTGGCCTGTCATAATATTGTTCAAACGTCGAATTGATTTATAACGACATATTCAGTAAATACTTGAATTAATAATCGCAAATTTTCACAATTAAATGAAACTACGTTATGTAGTATTATTTCTACTTTCTTTAAGTTCTTTACCGCGACCTTGGTTTCGTTGTGTTACAACATCTTCAAGGTGGGCTGGGCTATTAGCAAAGATTGCTAATAAACCTAGGTCGTGGTAAATAACGTATAGAAAGTAAAAATGATACTACATCACCTAGTTTCATTTAATTGTGAATAATAAATTTCTACAAAATTAACAACAAATATATTCAATACCGCAAATTTTATTAAGTTTGCGTAAGTTTCAATTGACAATGAAAATTAGATTTTCAGAACATTGAACAATCTTAAACATCAAAATATTTTCACTTATCTCTGTCATTTTAGCCAATAAATCAGGTAGATTTCATATGCCATATGGGCGAAAACTTTCCAACTAACCTCCAAGATTTTATATTTAGTTGAAAAATCTCTAACAATCATTGCTATGCAAAAGAAGTACGTGTGGCGTTGCATGGTCAATAAACGATTATTTCTCCTCAATTGTCTCACGCAGTCAGAGAAATGGATTGTCGTAAAGTGCAATAATAGAGCACTCTATTCATATTTCATTGTATTATTGCCAATCATTTTTGCTGGACATATTCGTTCTAGTGACGGAAATTGAAGGCCAACCACGATCTATCCAAAATTGTTGATGTTTAGGATTATTTATTAACTTTGTAACCCCAGTTTTCGTATTAGACTGTCTCTTAGAGTAAACAAGACGTAGCACACTAAAGTTCAGTCTTTCGCAAGATTCACAATCGTACACTACATACAGCATGTTTCTAAAAAAGTAAACAAAGGAGGATATGGGAACACGGCGTTTATTCATTATCTAGATTTTCGGTGAAGCTGTTAGTTAAATTTATGTAACTGTGAATATCACTTCAAATAAATTAATTGTATAATAAATTCAAATCTTTCATACAATAAAAGCATCCATATAAATGATTCGAAGCAATTGATGATAAGAAGGTAGATTCTTACCTAGTACTAAATGGTAATTTTGTTTCAATAATACTAACATAGAACACAACGGAAAATACAATCGGCCCCTTGATCGAGTATTGCGACGGACGATAACATCAGCTAGGCCTTTATCAAATTAACGATATTTTTAATTAACGCCAAGTTGTTATTGCATGAAATATTTAATGATTTCCTCCACAGCCACAACCAGCGTAAAGAATAATTTCGAATATCTTCCGTTATATATATATATATATATATATATATATATATATATATATATATATATATATATATTTTAATCGGGGTATTATTTTACGGAATTACATATATTGAATGTAGCAAATATTTAATAATATCATGAAATATATAAATATTTCTTCTTCGTTGCGATTAGTTTTGTTTTTTAATATCAATTAACTTTTCGCCTGTTCAATTTAATCAACAGCTAGTATTTATCCACCAATACATTGTATAGATCATGACGATGTTTTTAGAACATATTGGCAACTAATTAAATCAGCTTAAAATATCTTTGTGAGACTCTAATTATATCACATTAACGCCAGTATTTTAGATCTCTTTGTGAGACTCAAATTAAGTTACATCGACGCCAGTATTCTAAGTTTTATCTAATTGTTTTATATATTATTCCAATCTCTATAATTTCATTGAATTATTGTTATTATATACGTGGGATTATTTTTTATTTCAAATTACACCTTGACACTCACGTCGACCAAATTACTACACAAAACTATGCATAGCTGGATGTTGTGTTAAGAACTGTCAAACCCTCCAGGAGGATGAGAATTTATCACATTTTTTAGACAGCTCTTATTCGATCTCAACTTGAGTATGTTGTTGCTGTCAGGAATCTTTAATATACTACCTATTCTGATATACTTGAAGGAGGTATAAATGAATATCGTAGTAACACTTTAACACGCCAAAAAGTGACTACGCTAAGGCAATTTCCATGTACTAGACATTACGTCTAACAATTTTTCCATTTTCGGTATTAAATTATTTATATTATTCGACTATTATTGCCATTTTATATTATTCAACTATTATTGCCATTTTATATTATTCAACTATTATTGCCATTTTATATTATTCAACTATTATTGCCATTTTATATTATTCAACTATTATTGCCATTTTATGTTATTCAACTATTATTGCCATTTTATATTATTCAACTATTATTGCCATTTTATATTATTCAACTATTATTGCCATTTTATATTATTCAACTATTATTGCCATTTTATATTATTCAATAATTCCTATGTTTACTTTTAATCTCCCTCTATTCTTGTTACTATAAGTTTGTATATCTTGATTATTACCATTGTTCTTTATTTGTATCAATACTCAACGTAGATTTATATCTGGTATAGTATAAAACCTACAAGTTGTTATTACGTCATGACTTGTATCTGTTTTTTCGCCATGGGAATTAAATAAATAAATAAGCTGTATTGTCGTCATAAATTATTAAAATGCTTTTATACAACACACTATATCTTACTAAGATATTACAAATAATTTTGATTCATTACAATTTGTACGCGACCGAACCTTCACGTGAAAAAATGAGATCAGTGTAACCAAAGTATTAATTTATGATATACAGATGGCACTATTTACAGATTTTATTCTATTTGGG
This sequence comes from Druceiella hillmani, assembly GCA_039881145.1. Taxonomy (NCBI): domain Eukaryota; kingdom Metazoa; phylum Arthropoda; class Insecta; order Lepidoptera; family Hepialidae; genus Druceiella; species Druceiella hillmani. The sequence continues at coordinate 109,089,876 of JAYKKI010000001.1, read as the reverse complement.
AATACAAGTATTTAGACCAGAATGAAGTAAATAAAAGCATTCAGGTGAGTCAGTAAACTGTCACGTTGTTACGGTGCGATCCGCGCACGGGTATTAAGCTGAACGCAGCGATGCGTAAGCCGATGTCGCCGCCCGCCGTAATACACACCGCGGCTCACTCTTCCTGCTCTACGGCGACGCTGAAATTTGATATTGAACAGGCAACTCGCGGCGATAAACCAGTGTTTTTCAATTTCTCGTCAATTACTTTTTGAATTTAAACAATTCTAAAGTGTGACTTGAAAAGTCTATTCTTCTATAAGAGATACAAAGCGCAACAGCATTGCGTTGCAATAATCAAAAATTAGCAATTATTTCTGGAATGGTGCGTACAGTGATTTAGGAACATAATTAAGCCTAAAACCGACCAAAACTAAGTATATCTTTTAAAAACACAATTTTATCTTTAAAACAAAGGTTTTTTCTTCAGTAATAAAATACTAATATGTTATTATTGAACAAAACCACCGAGTGTCATCCAACAGGAATAATTTTATTTCTCGAGGTATCAATATTTTTTTATTTTTTATTCCTCGAGTTAACAAAGTTCCTACCAAGTTTTATAAAAATCTGTCACGTTGTCTAGGCGTGTATATTTTTCGTGGTATTAATTTCCACACGAGTAAAACCGTGGCCTACGTATTGCTCCACCATACAAAATATACGGACGCAAAATTTTCTGATGATTCGTTGCTTGATAGCAGAGTTGTTAGGTGAAAAATATCTAAACTTTGGATTACAATATTAGTTGTATGCAATACCAAGGGCATATCAAAATATAAAATACGACCAAAAATATTTTCTCTGTTATCAAATTATTCAACTAGTCCATCGTAAGTATTCTACTAGAATAGTCGAAAAAACGTTTTCGCTACGCCACTGTGCATATAAAAATTGAACATTAAACATATTACAAATTATAAAATCCTTAGAAATCAAAGTCAACATGTTTAAACATACAATGTTGTAATATACGAACAGAGAGACGAATGTAATGAAATTTTGAAGTCATTCGACTACGGATTTTATCTTTCGGCTATAAAATCCTTAGAAATCAAAGTCAGCATATTTGAACATACAATGTTGTAACATACCAACAGAGAGACGAATGTAATGCAATTTTGAAGTCATTCGACAACTGATTTTACTTTTCGGCTATAAAATCCTTAGAAATCAAAGTCAGCATGTTTGAACATACAATGTTGTAACATACGAACAGAGAGACGAATGTAATGAAATTTTGAAGCCATTCGACTTCGGAATTTACCTTTCGGCTATAAAACCTTTAGAAATCATAGTCGTTGATGTTGTGGACTGTGCGAAGGTTCTATTACTATGTCGTACTTCAAAAGTAAAAACGCAATCTGTATAAGATCACTTGCTTGTCTGTCTTCTCAGCAAACTCATGACGTATCCAAAAAAGTTTATTGTCATTTAATTTAAATTTAAAATAATATGTTTCCCCCTTATTCCCAATACTACTCAACAAAAAATTATGAAAAAATTGAATTTTTAGAAGCCTACTCAAAGATTGTAGGAAAAGTATGGCGATTATCCTAGATCTTATATTAATAATATGCACCAGGTTTTACCACCTTTGAAAGATATAGTAAGCAATATATTTAATATATAGATTTTAACTGTTGTTTCCAAACTCAAGATTTTTCTAAAATTACCCGACTTGTGATGATGAAGACGGAAAAAAACGTTTGTCGGAGAGGTATCTTGGCGTGCGCTGTTTAAATCGGTAGAAATGTATGGAAACATTGTTCTTTTAAAAAGTTCTAAAATAAAGTTTACGACAATATATTTTTATATACATTATATAAAATCTATAGTAAACGTTTTACTGTTTAAAAAAAAACATAATTTTACCATTTAATATTCTAGACTTTATTGCGCAAAACTATCTTAAGTCTTGTCAGTACTACATAATATTATATATTCAAAGGGTAAACAATATTCTTATTCAATAGTCTGAGATCTACTCGTGCTTGACAGGTTTTTATTTCATTTCAATATAATATACATGCAGCTAACTCAGTGGTACAAGAACAAACTCTTTTATTCAATTATAAGGAAGGAGTTACCGTACGTAGGTTTTAGGTCATACGTAGGTTTTCTGAACGTAGACCCAGGCCATGGGCGGATAAGGCCATAAATCCAGTAGCAAAATATGTGTGGATCGTTTAAAATATTAAAAATTAGAGAAAAATTAAATACGCAAAGACCATGCTGATCACGATTTACCGCCATGCTAACAGAACATTTTCAGCTTATTAAAAAAAGTATGTATCAAATTAAAAATAGTGGAATCAGCCTATTGAAGTTTTTGAAAATTCAATGTTGAAATATATTGACAATGTGAGTTTAATGCTCCAATCTAAGTTTTTAATGTGTACATTTATTCTATAATAAAACAGAATCTTCGTAAAAAAGAAAGTTCGTAATTTGCCAATGAACCAGCCGTTATTTTTGAGGTTATGGGCCCAGCACGCTTCCTCTGTGCCAGTCTGCTGTAACAGGCATATTTTCATACAGAAATTTACCATTCCCTATAGTCTTGTCATTAAACAGATGTTTGTTGTTAAAATTCCATTTAAACACACAGGCGCTATATTCCTTTAATTATTATTATACAACCAATAAAATATCGTATGAGTGTAATTATAATATTTAAAAAACAAGGAATCGAGATGGAAATTCAAAATGAAACGAGATGTTCGTTTGGAAAATACACAATACATATCATACACACAATAAAATAAAAGAACATTAAATGATATTTATTTTTCCAAATATTGTTAAAACTCAATGTTAATTTTGCAGCGACATTCTAACCTACTGGTGAACAATTCGTCGAAATCCTTAAAATAATTTCTTCATTCAACGGAAATGTTTATCATGCCAAATGTTTTTACCCAACTGGGTTTCATTAATGACGCTATTGTGTATGACACATAACCTGAGTACATATATATGTACTCACATTATGTGTATATATGTAAATATCTACATAAGATTTGTGAAATTCTGTAGGGTTACCATGACAAGTTGACCACAGAGGACAACAGAAACGAAGCGGATGAGTTGCTAAAATTGTCAACTTGCGTAAAGGAGATTTCTTTTAAGAATTTTTACTATTGTAAATCTAAATTAAATGTATTCTTATAATGTCATTATACATTTAAACAAACTTTACAATTTCTATTGCCGTTTAAAATCGTCATTGAGTTGTAAGTCTCTCAAAGGCATATGTCAAGATGTCATCAAAGCCTACCATTCCAGTTAATACCAGGTGCCTATGACAACGTTACGTACAAACTTCAAATGGGATACGGTTCGCGTGATATCTAGATATAAAAAAATATTTTAAGAACACATATGTACATTAGTCAATTAGATAGTGGTTGCAAATGGTTTTGCTTGGTGACAATGATCAAGCTTCTCAATTGCAGTTCAGTTCTCAGAAAGTTCTCTGTTCAAATTACGTTTGGAGTATTTTAAATCTCATAAACATGTTGCCGGCAATTGTTGATCATTGAATTAGCCATTTGAATTGCATTGACCAAATTGAAGATAAGCGAAAATTCCGTGTACTCTTTAATATAATTCAATGGAATTATGACACACAGGGCAAATACATTCCGTTGGCTTAATTCTTTCAATAAGTGGCTCTTTTAAAATAGCAGAAAATAGCTTTTTATTACTTATCAAACGTTAAATGATTTTTTCAATGACTTTATGATCTGTCATTAGCGCTCTAAAAATGGCCTTCAAAAATAATATCTCCTTTTCATTTTACAACTATCTCTTTTATGAACGTGATTTCGTTGACTCTATCCCTTTCATATTAGTTCACGCGTGGTAGCCCCACAGGCCATATTTTTTGTTCGTATGAGGATAAGCTCAAGGTAATCCTCACTATTGCAACAATTGATATCATTCATTTATTTCAAATCTTAATGCAAACTTAAAATGATATACACATTGAGTGGACTTTTTACTACATGAGTTATTCCTTCCGGTCAGCCATAATGGTTAAATATAAGAATATGGTGCTGTGAAAGACTGTAGAATATATTCATAAACCTATTTTCTTACAAAATTTGCAAATTAGATTATACACATTGAGCGGACTTATTACTACATGAGTGAGCCATTCCGGTCAGCCATAATGGTTCAATAAGAAGCCATCTTTACTAATATCCCACCTGAAGATGTTGTAATACAACGAAACCTACGTCGTGGTAAATAAATTAAAGAAAGTAGAAATAATACTACATCACGTAGTTTCATTTAATTGTGAAATATGTTTATATTTTATGTAACCAACAATGCCCTGGAGACACAAACTTTGAAGTACTTTTAATTTTTTAAGACGATTCTCAGCAAAATCTAAATAGCATAGGTTCATTTCCGTAGTCAAGCAGAGACAGTAAAAATATTTGACAATGGTGAGTTTTGGTTTAAACAGCCAGAACATTTTAAAGATTCTTGTAGGCGAGCTTTCTGATCAAAACATGACGACTAAGATAATTTAACTTGAGTTTGCCAGCTAAAATTCTGATCCACCTATCGACCCAAGTCTTTAACAGTTGGCTATTAAAACCTTGAGTTGACAGACCGTTCTAAATTTTAAAAACAGTCACCAATGACGCTAAATCAGTAACCGATGACGCTACACTTGTAACAATAAACGAGAATAGGTAACAATTTACCTATTGCTGTTTGTTCTTACGAGCATAACGTTATTGAGGCATTGTTCGTGATCCAGTATTTAATTCGTTAAAGACAATGAGCGTTGATTTATAACAAGCAGAACGAACTGTGCCAATAGAGTAATCTTGAACCTAAATTTCGAACCAAAATTGTTCGTATTGGGAATTGTCAAATTTCAAAGCTACTTTCGAATTGAGTAAAATAATTTGACTTAGTTTATTAATAAAAGGAAATTCTTACGAAATTAATTTAAGAACATCGTTTCCAACGTAAAGCACACATAAAAATCTACATTGACGGACACGACAGAAATAAGAACTTTTTGTTACCTCTTTGGCAACGTCACTTCATTATTTCGTCGACAAAAAAAAATAAACTTTGTTGAATATAAAGTGGTTAGGAGTGAATAAGAGGTTCGAATTTTGAAAAAGTAAACACTGTATTGTCTTTATGTATGATTAAAATATTTTTATGCGACACACTAAACTATAGTTCGGTATTATAAATAATTTTGATTAAATAATATGAAACAATTACAGCAGCGTAACCAAAAGTCTATTAATTTATAGCTAGAAGTGATAGCATTTTGCACGGTAAATAATATGAAACAATTACAGCAGCGTAACCAAAAGTCTATTAATTTATAACTAGAAGTGATAGCATTTTGCACGGTAAATAATATGAAACAATTACAGCAGCGTAACCAAAATTCTATTAATTTATAGCTAGCAGTGATAGCATTTTGCACGGTAAATAATATGAAACAATTACAGCAGCGTAACCAAAAGTCTATTAATTTATAGCTGGCAGTGATAGCATTTTGCACGGTAAATAATATGAAACAATTACAGCAGCGTAACCAAAAGTCTATTAATTTATAGCTAGAAGTGATAGCATTTTGCACGGTAAATAATATGAAACAATTACAGCAGCGTAACCAAAAGTCTATTAATTTATAGCTGGCAGTGATAGCATTTTACACGGTCCCTCTAATCTTTACAATGCATTTAATCCAACTTCTATTTCAATCAATTTTAGAAATTTTATCTTACAGTATCTAGAATAAACACAGCTACAATTTCTTTTGCTCACATCACATTACTCAGGTACTTCCATTAGATTTTTCTAGAACTTTGTCTTGCAGTGTCCGGAATAAACACAACTGCAACTTGTTTTTGTCAGGTTACATTACACGTATTAATTGAATTTAAATCATCAATGTGCGATACAATTTTAGCAATTTATTTTTCCTTCCCGTCATATTTAGTTGGAACGCTAGATGATCCCTTCATCACTTATTAGATGGCTATTTTCCTCTTCATTTCCAATAAACCACATAATTTTAAATTTATATTTTTTGTATACCTACCAATAATTTCCACCTATTTATATAACAATGGATAATTCATTTGCATGTAGGTGATATACAATATCGTGTATTTTCGTGTAATATGGAAGATTAAATATGGAGGGTATTGTGAAAACACTATGTTAAAATTAATAAATCTGCTTGAAGAAAACTTATAAATAATCGACAAATTTTCTTTCTGATGACTTTTTTTATTTTGTATTTCCCATTCCTTACTGTTTAGAAAACATTTATTAAATATTTGGTAACTAACAAACATATGACACGCACATATTTGATTACAATTTCATGTAAACTTTTTTAAAAAATTAACTCGTCTTACTTTTTAGGTACTTTATAAATGATTAACGATTTAATAATACTTTTAAGGGACTTTTTAACTTGTCTATATAAAAGTGTAATTTTCATTTGTATGGTACTTGAACCTAATACTACATGAACTTTTGCCGACCACCTTTGATTTCGTGTATTGTTTTTAGGGTTCCGCAGCCAAATGATGAAAAACGGAACCCTTATAACTTTAGCATGTCTGTCTGTCCGTCCGTAGTTCACAGTATCATAAACTATTTCAATATAAGTCCAATAGTAATAAAATTTTGGAAGAACACGTATATTAATTACACAAATAATTTATATATATATATATATATATATATATATATATAAATATATATATATATATATATATATATATACATATATATATGTTTTGTGATGGACACTTTAAATTTAGGAACGGAACATTTTGACCACATCGAATAACCTGTCATATAAAGAGTCATTCAAAATCAATCTAAAATTGTGTGTTCTTCAAGAGATATGAGTCTCCAAAGTGTTAAATAGTGTGTGTGTGTGTGTATCAATTGACATGGCGATGGTTGGCTTCGCCGCTCGAACCGAAGCGTTGCGATGCGCGACGTTCTAGCCATTGTTTACTGCGTGCTGACTTTATCTTTGATTATAGTAATCATTTCGGGATTTATACTATGTTCTATTATTTGAAATTGAGAACAATTCAAAATAAAGGTTCAGTCACACCTATGGAAATTTATAAAATTACGTTTTATTAATATTGAAAGCACAGCTCGTATAACGCTTTTTTGCGTGATTGCTAAACGAGAAGTGTATGAAGGAAGAATAGACAAATATGTAATCATTATATTCTATTTATAGAGGTGCCAGTAAGACGATTATATTTAATAATTTTTTTGTTCGAATCTTATCCTGTTTTTGAGACAAACTACTTTAATATTACCGCAATGGTGACGCGTCCTCCAGGCACACCGCACACCGAACCAAGCTATATACGACACGACGTGCCTAACACCTTCTGCGCTTGTAATTTTTAACGGCAAATTTTGATCAAAATAAATTTTTCAAAAAACTAGAAAAATCGTATCATTTTTTAGAAGAAGATCTCCTATTTCCAAAAAGCTAATTACTTGTAAAATTACCGAATTATAATTACTTCTGACATAAAATCTTGAGGCTAGCAGGTTAGTCGATAATAAAGCGCACACCTGCTGGTTGTGCAAAAGAAATATTTTACTAATGGCGAGGTTGACTGCTAACGATGGCTAGAAAAGGAGTGACTATATCTAGTGGGCGAGTGTCTAGGAACAACATATTTATATACAACATTAAAAAACTTGTTTTTTACGAGAATAATCTAATTTATTTATTACTTTGACATATTAACATCCATCTTACATTCACCCGGGCAACAACGTTTACCAGCCGTTGGTCAATTCAATACTAATTGGATGCAATTAACATTAAGAACCTTTAAAAAAAAGTATATACGAGCATATACAGATATGTACATCAGTAAATAAAGTATTGTACGTGTGTCATCCTGCCATGTCGTAAAAATAGGATACAGTGACTCAATAACATGCATTTTAAATATAAATTGCAAACTTCGAGAGAGCAACAGATGATATTTCAATAATACGCATAAGCAACGAATTAATACGCATAAACATATATTAATGTATATATTACATACCATATCGTTAAAAACAGTCGCTTTGCATATGACATTTAAAGCAAAAAAATTACCAACATACTTACCGGCGGCATGCGGAAAAGTAAAAACAAATACGAATGAAACGAACGCACGCAATGTGTAAATATGTATACAACAAAAACGAACAAAAACTTAATATTAAATAAAAACCATAGTAGGATACTTTGAAATAAAAACAGAATAAAAAGCACTACTTGTTATTTATATACTGCCTGAATTTTTTAAATAGGGAATATGAATTTACTCCTTAATAAATACTTATCGACTAGTATTATAAATACAAAAGTTTAGAACTTTCTTACTCAATCGCACATAAATTTAATTATAACTGATACAGGCTTATTTGATGACGCCAATTAATATTCAGAATTAACGTATACTCTGAGAAATAATATAATTCCTGTAGTATGAAATTCGATGTCTTTTATTCAATAATAAAAATTTAGTATTACAAAATACCAATAGATGGCACAACATACACACGATGTCCGGGAATAAGTGTCGAACGAAGAAATACGTTATTCCTTGACTGAAAAATAGTTGATTGTGTTTAAAATAAAATTTAAAAGATGACTTTTTCAGAAAATTGAATATAATGAAAATTTAATATAAAAAATAATTGAACATAATGAAAATTTAATATAAAAAATTTAATACTCAATCATTTGTAATTTTTTTCGTACACACGATACTTGCGCACATTGTTCAGCGCAACTCAAAAGAATAACCTGCGAATAGCTGCAAAGACTTCGCCACTGCAGTAAACACCGCACTCCGGGCAAGTATCGGATGTGTTAAAAAGAGTTACGTGTAATTTGTTTGCATTCAATTAGAAAAAGGGCGTGTTTCACGTTTTATTTCAACAACAATTTCTTTCTTCATACCCTACGAATGGCGTCTTTCTTTGTCCGACATCTATTCCCGGACACCGTGTATATTAAATCTCACTTGTCTCAAGAGAAAATGGCAAACCGTTTCATATTACAATTTATAAAAAGTTTTTACGGTAGTAGCAGATCAGGAATAACTCGCTGCACTTAACCACGAAGCCGCAGTTTAAAGCTGGTTGTATATAATTTAAAAAAAAATATTATTACCTTATTATTATTGTTAAACCTTATTTATTATAAATTACCTTGTTTATTACTGTTAAACAAATTAACAGGTTTATTATAATTAAACAAACAAACACAGTAAATGAATAATCGAAATCAAATTGAAAATCGTTCAAAATCACAATGCTCAACCCATAATCTTTTATAAAATGTTTAATGGGGTCAAACCCTATAAGGCAGAAATTTTATTTTTGTTCATGAAAAATTATTACTAAAATATATGGAAAAATATTCCTACCATTAAGATTCTATCTAAGTATAAAGATATAGAAATTATATAAGAACTTTGATATATTAATTAACTGACAGATCGATCTGAAGTACCGATACAATAACATGGAAAGTTCTTAAAACGTACGTTAAATACACTGCATTCTAACATGGGGTACATTTTGTCTAATTTAAAATAATATGGTGGATGCAAAAGGGATTGAAATTACAAAAGTTGAAGAAAAAGTCTTTATTTTACAAGAAAATCCTTGAACTATGCGGAATAGTAAGTTGAAGTATGTTACGGGGTGGATTAAACAAAAAAATAAAACGTGAAATTATTATTCTACAAAGACGAACCAAGTAATAGCTGTTTATTCAAAACAACTATCGCTTTTATATACGTACAAATATTCCTGGACTTTGTGGCCTAGCAAGTTACAGATAAATATATAGTAATTTGCGGGGCATTTTCCGCAAAAAAACAACACGCGAAATCATAATTCTACAAAGACAAACTGAGTAATTGCTGTGTCTTCAATACGACTATCTCTTTTATGTGCCTATATTCTTTGACTGTGTAATTCTTTTTTCTAACGTACATTATTTATCTATCTAATTCTTTTTTGTTAGTTTTATAATAGTATAACAATGCATTATAACGTTACAGACTTAGACGGCGCCAAAATCCTTTCGAAAAGTGCGACGTCGTAAAAAACGCTTCAAACGATGTTAGCATGAAAACATTTTACTAAACTTAAGACGTAGCTATATCCACCGCTCAAGAATATTGACTAATTAGAAGTAACTAAGTAATCACAAACAATTAAGCTAATATCAACTTAATTATCCAAACCGATAACCGATGTTTGACCCGTACTTTCCAACAAGTTGTTGATCAAGTATTTGTTTAATGTTATTGGAGTACGTAATCTATTATAAAATTTGCAATTTATTGATAACTTTATCCCCATACATTGTAATAGTTTGTGTACACTTTGTGAATATTATGATGTATATCCAATTAAAACGTGGAGAATATTTTTCATGTAATGAGTATAACTCACTTGCCTATATCGTTCAAACTGTACATAAAATAGATTATGTAAAGTATAAATTAAACGCGTTCATACATTTACAAGTTTGATATTTAAACGAATTAAGAACCAGAAAAAAGGTTACCACTAAACTCTAGTTTAAGCAAGTAACTATAAAATAAAATTCAACGAACGGAACTACTATAATCTCATTCGGGATCAAAGCTAACAAGAATCGGCCTGAAGATTTGAGAATAGACGATAGTTGTTGTTCCGATTTTGTGGCACGTTCTGGACTAGCCGCCCATTATAACGTCCCTTTTTAGTATAAAATTGTTGACAAGTTTTTTTAATATGCAGCGACGTCTATTGAGTATATTACTAAGTTAGCGAGGCTTAAAACATTATGCGAAGGCTACTATATTTGCGAAAAATTTAATGATTAATATTTTGAAAATCGTTGTTACTACGTCCAGAATGGCAAGGGCACCTTTGGGGCATTATATTCCCTACAACTTTCTTAATTATAATCTTCAAAGTAGTCACTGTTTACAAGTTATTCTGTAATAAATTACAAAATCACGTGATGATTTTGTAATAAAACGTTTCCTACATTGTAATTCGTAAACTACTAGATTTATAAAAAATAATTTCATCCATGTGTCTCAAACCTATATTTTTCGACAATTTTTCGGTTTTATCGTCTAAAAATGCAGGTTTGAGACATTTGGACAAATTTTTTTTTTCACATTCAAAAATGAGTTTTTACATAGCAGGGAATAACTCCGTTATAATTAATCGGCAAATGCTTAATAAAATAAAATAAAATATTTTCACATATTTAAGATGTGAAAAGTTGATTCCAATCCGAATTATTGTTTTAAAATTTAAAATAATAAGCGTTTTTTAATATTTTAAGTAGTAGAGAAAAAATACCCAGAGATCGAATTAAAGACTACAAAATGTAATATCAAAAATTGAAGAAAATTTTTTTTAGAATTTTAAAAGAATAATTTTTCATCTGTGGCTTAAACATGACCAAAATTTCTCAAAATGTGTTTTTTTCGTTTTGCTGTTTGACCCTAGAAATTATCAAATCGTACTATAAAGGATAACTATCACTGTCAATACGATCACTTGAAATCTATATATAATGGGAGGAATCAATAATAATTATTATTCTTTGGCTATCGTTAATACTTTTGTTGTAATATAGATTTAAATCCGTAATTTATTTATAACAAAAAAAACAGTGAGTAACTTAGGTAAAAATAAAGAAAAAATACGCGTTATAAGTCCATATTTAGAATTTTTACAGCAATTTAAGGTTATAAACCTCAGTGTACGATATTAATTTCAACTTGATATCTCAAGCCGTTCCTGAGAAAAAGGACTTTGACAGAAGGACAGATAGGCTGACTGACAACCAAGTGATCTGAAACACTTCCTTTTTTATTTCGAGGGATGGAAACCCTAAAACCATCTCACGTAATGTGATGCTGATAATGTTTGATTGAAGAGAAATCATCATTAAAATTCTGCTTTGGGATTATTATGACCGATGAATTTTGAGATTATGAGGTAGCACAACGATTTTACAAATATTTTTAGATACTTCGTTGAAAAAAATTGGAAAAACTAATTTTATATTTTTGAACTCGCGTTTTAATAAGTTTGATAGCTAACACCATGAGTATTAAAAACAAACTTCTCCTATCAAAAACTGTACCTAAACATTGAAAATTGACATATATAACGTCCATAATTTAGCTACTATTTCGAAGAACTATGCCAAAACCTTAAAGTTATATATCAAATGTTCTCCATGAAAAATGCCTGATACAAGGAACAAATGCTTAAGTGTTCCATTTTTCTTTCAATTTTTGGTTTGGGACACTAAAAAATGATTATTTTATTCAAACCTTTATTTATAGCCAGCTCCCGACTACCAACAATCTAAGGCGTTCAAAATCACGATACGTTAAACAAATTATTACAATAGTTCTGAATAATGGTATAATAGTATTAAATAATAGAGGAATCACTACCAGGAAATTTTAATTTCTAGATTAACCTGACAAGTAATACCGTCTTTGCCATAAGGGCACACGGGGCCAGTGCCCAGGGCCCCCATCTTCAGAGGGCCCCGAAGGACCGACAATTTCTCTCACATTTAATCTTAAAATATTTTGGTCGGGCGCGTTACATTTTTCTCGTTGCACGAACGTCGATCATTTTCAGATTTATTCGAATCAATACATTTATATGAATATTGAGTGATTCGAACACCATTATAACTTACCAGACATTTATTTGAGTTTATAATCTAGAATCTATAATGTCTATTTTCAAGTTATTTGATTTTTTATCCAGTTATTCGGTAATTTGAAACTTTACAAAATGCAATAATTTTCTGAACGCATCCTACCTAATTTACTAAGCGCACCATCTAGCGATCATCCAGGCAAACTACTCCGATGCCAAAGTCAAGCGGCCATAAATAAATGTCAATTTTGTCTATGGTTACGGGAATCCCCGGTAGTTGTATAGACTTTCAGTCGGACAGAAATAACGTGATTTAATTTTGTTTATTATAATTTTGGTAAAATTAATAGAAGTTTTGATTTGTTCGTATAAATATTATTTCATTATGTCGAAAAGAACATATTTAAGTGGTTCACAAAAGAGAAAAAAAGTCATAGCTCAAAAAGAAATCACGGAAAAACTTCCTAAGCTTACTTCGTTTTTTACGGTGGAAAAAACAAATAAGTTGGGGAATTCTTCATCATCATCACCTCAAGACAAAAATACCTCTGAATATCACCAGGAAAAAGAGGTTATTACGTGTGACGAAAATGACAAACACATATCAAATGCTGAACCCTCGAATTCAAGCAACTGTGAGTTAATAATTGCAAACTTGGAGAATGTATCTGTATCTCATGACCCTGGTAAGTACTGTGACGACATTTGAACGAAAGAAGTCCGTAATATTTGAATTCGAAAAGGGCCAGAGTTTTCCAGATTCAAGTGGTAAAACAAAAACTAGATACTTGACAAAAAATATTTTTACCCGTAAATGGACGAATGATGAGTCTTTGGACAGACAATGGCTCCTTTATTCCCCAATAAAGAAATCGGTGTACTGTTATTGCTGCCATCTATTTAATACCACTATTGGTACAGGACATAATTTGAGTTCTCCAAATGGATATAAGGATTGGAAGCATATAAGTCACTTATTCATGGAGCATGAGAACAGTTTGCAACACAGGCAATCTATGATGAATTATGTTACAAGAATGAAAACTACTGGACGAATTGATACTGAGTTGTTGTCCCAATATAATACAGAAATTAGCTATTGGAAAAATGTCCTTAGGAGGATTATTGCAGTAGTGAAATTTTTAGCTTCACGAGGTCTTGCTTTTCGTGGTGATAATGAGACATTGGGATCGCAAAATTTGGGAATTATTTGGGATGCTTAGAACTGATTAGTGAATTTGATCCTTTTCGTGCTGATCACACACAAAACTGCAGAAGTCGTGGAAAAGGAAGGATATCATATTTATCTGCAAATATTTGTAATGAATTCATTAATTTAATGGGACAGCGAGTTTTAAAAACAATTGTCAAAGAATGGTGGAAAATACTACTCTATTAGCGTAGATTCTACGCCGGATCTGTCCCACGTTGATCAGCTCACTTTCATCGTTAGATACATAAAAGACGAGCCTATTGAGAGACTTTTGCAATTTTTTCCTATGGATGGACATAATGCGCAATATATAGCAGATACCATTTTAAACTTTTTTGAAAGCCTTGAGATCCCCATAAAATATTGCCGCGGGCAGAGCTACGACAATGCTTCAAATATGTCTGGAAAATACTCTGCTGTCCAGTCTAGAATAAAATAAATATGCGAATATGCATTTTACGTTTCATGTGCGGCACATTCGCTAAATTTAGTGGGTGTTCAAGCTGTTGAGTGTATTACTGAAGCAGTAGCATTCTTTCAATTTGTACAATTTTTTCTCAGCTTCGACCAAACGATGGAAAATTTTGACAAAGCATTTAGGTGTAAATAGTCCTGAAGTCTCTTTCGGAAACCAGATGGTCCGCACATGCCAATGCTATTAATGCTTTGCGAAATGGTTCTTTAAATATTTCCGAAGCATTGTCCTTCATCGCAAGTGACATCAATCAACAAGGAGACATTAGAAACGAAGCCCAAAGCCTGGCAAAAAAAATGGAAAAATTTGAGACTGCTCTTCTGACGGAAATATGGAATGATATTTTGGGAATTATGAATAAAATAAGTCTAAGTTTACAGAATAGCACTATGACTATGGACGTTGTAACAAAACTTTACGAATCTCTGATCAGTTATGTCAATAAAGAACGCAATAATTTTGATCAGTATGAAACGGCTGCTAAAGAAAAAAATTCAGATGCTGATTACAAAGATAAATTTGAAAGAAAAAGAATTCGCAGCTGACGCCTCACTTTATTGAGAGACTCTTCAATTGACATGCAATGAAAAGTTTCGTGTAGATACTTTCATTCCCATAATTGACACATTAATTATACATTTAAAAAAACGTTAGGCAGCATACCAAGAAATTGATAATCGATTTAGTTTTGTTTGTCAATTAACAATCGAATCTGACAAATTGACCAAAGAATGCAACGAATTTGCAGAATTGTATAATGAAGACATTAATGCATATGAGCTCAAAACGGAATGTTTTTATTTAAGCCAATATTTAAAAAATATAGCAATGCAATTAGCGGATTTAAATATCTCAGCCTTACATAACTTAATAAAGTCTGATAAATTAGTAGAAACTTTTCCAAATGTTGAAATTGCTACAAGAATGTTCCTTTGCCTAATGGTTACCAATTGTAGTGGGGAGCGTTCATTTTCGCAGCTTAAGAGAATAAAAAATTACTTGCGAACAACAATGTTACAAGAACGACTAAGTAATTTGTCAATTATGAGCATAGAAAGTGATATTCTTCAGAAAATTGAGTTTGAGGATTTAATAGGAGATTTTGCTCGACAGAAATCTCGAAAGAAACTATTATCGTATTCATAATAAAAAAAAACAGCAGCATACTAATATCATTAATGACATATTGTATTATAATAATATATTTGATTACCCATAATCATAGTGAAAAAAAATTGTATAGTTCGCTTTCTTTACATTTCAAAAGGGCCCTAAATTCTTGTGTGCCCAAGGGCCCCAGCATAGTCCAAGACGGCCCTGCTGACAAGATCAGAATGTAAAAATATCATCAGAATTGATAAATACCAAAACAATAGTTAATATGAGAAGTATCCTTTTCTGTAATTTTGTTTAGTAGGTACAAACGTTTCAGTGACATTTTGTTAAGAATACAAGCAAACAAATAAACTTGAAATAAAACATAATAGGGTCATGAATATAAAGAAAATCAACTAACGGGTTTAGCAACTGATGCTGAAACGTAAAAAACGGCTTCATGA
Organism: Druceiella hillmani; assembly: GCA_039881145.1. NCBI lineage: Eukaryota > Metazoa > Arthropoda > Insecta > Lepidoptera > Hepialidae > Druceiella > Druceiella hillmani. Next base: position 109,073,843 of record JAYKKI010000001.1, on the reverse strand, counting down.
ACTGCCTTATTGCCCTAAAATCCATGGACGTAAGAATCTAAATTTCTACCACATTGCATCATTTTTTCCTTGTTGCCTGAACCAAGGTTCTTGAAAACATTCACCGCGTCGTACAAAATAGTACATTGTACATAACTGTTTGGGAAACGCTGATTCTTTCACAGCCCGCTTAGCGATTGGTTCTACTCCACATAATACCGGTTAAAATTAATAGTGATGTGCAATGTAGAGCAATATTATCGATAAGGGCTGTAAACTTACAAACTTAAAGATCGCCCTTTCCGTTGAACGTATTGTCGAAAGAAATAAAGCGGCAACAAATGTCGGTGCATACTTATATTACACGATAAATTCAGTTGAGCTTAAAAATTGTAATATTACTTTGTAATTTTCACAAAATGATTTACATTTTGTGAAAAGAATTCTCAATCTGTGTCCAAAATTGCGGTCCAGTAACCGCAGTTGCATTAGTCGTTCGCGAGATTTCAAAGCGTTTATGCGATATATGTGCAATAAAATACTATACAAATCATACTATAAGTGTCAAAAAGCGATGGAGAAATATAAATTACGTAAATATCAATTTTCGGGACTAAATCACTTATTGATAATAACATTGATAATAATTGATAATAATTATTTATTGATAACAATGGCCATTTTGTATACTCATGCTGTTACACTGAACCTTGCCTGTCTTTTTCAATCAGTGCGAATAGATAAACACTACTTTATTCCCGTGTGAGTGAACAAGAAATAAAAGACCTTGCCAGAAATAACTTAGAAATACAATTATTATGAACGATTTCTTATAGTACGATTTCTTATAAGACGATTCTTCTCTACACAAATAATACCTACCTTAATGACTATATCATAGATGACTTCTCCTTTATGAGGAATTTAATGCAAGGTCTACTACTATTTGTTTTTAGGTTGACACTGCTATACAAAACACAAGGCAGAAGTTTAGCATTCTCCGGGTGTGTTCAGCAAATAGCAAAGCAGAGATGAGTGACGTCTCGGCGACAACAATGTTGAACATCAACAATGTGTAGCCCACGCGCCACGTCACTGGCATCGCCGGTCGCCGGCCCGCGCGCCTCGCATTCTCTCGCGGTACGCGAGTCGCGCGGCCCTAATGTCATTACCGCAACCCACGAATAACGAGCGCGAACCAATCAACTTCCACTGCAGTCGCCTAATTGATTAATTCGCCACCATTTATTGGTCATTTCACAATTTACTCGCAAATTGCTCAAGACTAAAAATGAAAACTAAATTTTTCAATTTGTGACCGTTGCAACTTGAACAATGGACGAATATTTTCCGCTCCTGAAAAATGGTGAAAAACTTATTACGCGCAACACAATTGACGAAAAAACAATCGATGGGTCAACATCAAATTTAACGTTCGCAACAGAAGACTCTGTCAGGTAAGAAATGTTGTATTAATAGAAATTATTAATATCAAATATTAAGTGCATTGACAAATATATTAAGTTTAAATTATATTAAGTTTAAATTATATTAAGTAAACATTTGATATTACAGCATGTTCTAGTAATTTTATTCACAACTAAAATTAAACACTACGTAAACCACAACATAATTTATAAACAATCAACTATCTTGGAAAAAATACCGCATACTTCCATTTTAACGATAGCCGTGTGTCGCGATTAAATTATGACATAATAACCCATTATCGTTAATAAATATTAATAATTAAATTATGAACTCGATGATTAAATATCATTGAGTTCCCACCCATCGATCTACAGTTGCGGTAAAGCATACAACTATTGTTTATACAACTATTGTTTATACTCTCCCATATTTTCATCACCTGCCCACCCTCATTATAATAATTAGAATAATTCTGTAATTTTTCCAATTTATATCGATACCCTCTGCCCTCTCCCATTGTAATAACTAGCATAATTCTGTCATTTTTCAATCGATCTCAATATAAATCGATATCTTTCATCTAGTTACTTTCACCAGCAACACACAGAGATTACGCCGTATTCAAAGACTAAAAGAACTTAGGTACGACTTAATGAAACAAACGTTGTAAGATGGCCATCATTAATAAACTTATCAATAATAAACGAAGTTTTAATTACAATTAATTTATTCGTAATTTGACACACTATTTAAAAATGACAAAAAAATACAAAAATTACAAGTTTCAAATCAAACGATGCGGTCGTTTGATTTTCCAATCTTATACCACATCCAAATTTGTACCACACTATACAAACAATTTCACACCGAATCTTATGAACGTTTCTTCAAATATAATTTAACATATGTTTTTACGTAATGTCAATTACGTGCTCGGGCGCAGTAGACACATTACCAAATCCAGTTTCTTTTGACGTTTCCAATACAGTCTTCTTATTAAATAGGTTATGTTTATATTGTAATAATTATTTTATTGTTCATTATCATACGTTCTTCCTCATTTAAATTGATAACAATTTCCAATCACTAAAATTTGGGAACTTTACACTTTTGATAATTACATATAATCACACAATGTATTAATTTCGACGACATACACAATTCAAATTAATCGCAAAACCAGTTTTTTTACAATGTGTTTTCGCTTACAGATCCGTGGACCTTCGGGCAGAGTCGGGCTCAATGGGCAGACTCAGTATATACCAGAAGGCGGCGTACGGACTAGGCCACGTGCATAATGACTTATGTGCCGCTATGTGGTTTTCCTACACATTACTCTTTCTACAGGTGGTGTTAGAAATGGAGTCAACTTCTGCGGGCGCCATGTTGTTACTTGGTATGAACACTGTTTGCTTCTTAAACTTTTATGCCCTGCTAAGAAAATATTGGAAAAATTTCTTAGCTGGGCATAAAAGTATATTGATTTATTTTTAAGGTTCAGTATTTCTATAAAATCTTTGACTAAATTAAATATACGACATACCTCAATTTTAATTAGCTTCCTTTTAAATTTTATTTAGAAAAAATTGGCAATTTATTTTTTTCTTATGAATACGATTAAACACATTATAAACTCATATTACAAAGTGTCTTGTCCTATTTATTTTAATTATTCCTCGACAGCTACCAATAACTTTTATCTCTCAACTTTGTTATATCGCTTCTCATTTTCCTTGACCATACTATCACAGCGCTGTATGGCCTTAGTCGCCTACAATTGGATAAATAATTATAATTAATGAAGACAATTATATGTAGAAATAGTTTCCGACACCAATAACGTTTATAGAATACGTGACTTTTACGTATTTTCTTCCGTTTACGATATTGTAAAAAGAAACTTTTTATTTTCCTATTATGTTATCGCCTAGTTAACTATATTTAATAATAGCGTTGGTCTCGGTTTATCATTGTGCCGAATTCTGATGTATTTAAATCTTTTAAAAATAATTTCAACAAAATTAAAAAATTCAAATGTTACTTGCACCCTTTTCTACAAACTCTAACTTTTTTAAATTACTAATACCGTTTAAAACTAAATTCGAAATAACACCCTATAACAATATTACAAAATAACTAATTAATTAAAATAAAGATGTTATCAAACTATATTTATTTTGATAATAAACGAACATAGGTATTTACCTATGTTAGTTTATTACTTGACTAGGGTTAAAAATTATTTTTTACTTTTTCTCGTATGATTGCACTTATATATTGTAATGCTGATCTTTCAGTCATTTCAGTATTATCAGATTAGGAATCAACATTCATTAATTTATGATTTAAATGCTTACCTGTGCCCTTACCCTTATAATTCCCTAAATACCATAAAAAATTATCATAGACCAATTCTAGAAGATTATTCTTGAAATTACGGCTGTCAGATTAATGTAACAAGGTTTTCTTAACAACGCAGCTAATTTAGGAAAAAATTATTTCAGGAATAAAAATTATAACAGTGGAAACCAAAATTCTGAAATAACAGCAATGTGAACAAAAATTATTACTTTCTTTAACTAATAACTATTACCAATGGGAATATAAACGAAATGATTAATTGAACTTTGATAGTACCCTATTGAATAAATTCATATTAGTCTATACTACGGTTTTATTATACATTTAAGCTATATTTTTCGGTCACTGGAACTATGTCTTCTACCATATCTGTTATCAATGTATTATTTTTCTTTGGACGATATATATTTTTTGTAAAAACAATGATAGAAAACGTCTGTTGCATCATTACTTATACATTTTCATTTGACAGCATTTAACCGCCTTTATATATATATATCACTCTATATCAAGGATTAATTTTCCTCACCTTATTTCCAGGACAAGTGATCGATGCCCTCGCTACGCCAGTAGTTGGAATTTTGGCTGACAAATGGGGCGATAAAAAAGCATGGCACATGACAGGTTAGTCAAGCTGATGCAATTTATATTTAAGTTTATGTGTTGCAATTTTCACGATGAGTGGAAGTCACTTCGATTCAATAATAATCTTTTTTATTTTATTCTTTTTACCACTGACATATAAAACATATGTTGTGTAGGCAGACTATGTTTAAGTTACATTAAGTATTTTATTAAATATCACATATACTATATAACCAAGTATTTTCTAAAATATTTCAGGTACTGTTTTAGTGCTACTGAGCTTTCCATTAATCTTCACAAGATGCTGGGGCTGCCACATACTAAAAACGGGCACCTACCTCACTTGGTGGATGCCCGTTTATTATGCACTAGTCATTACCATATTCCAGTGCGGATGGGCTGTGGTGCAGATATCACATCTTGCCATGATTCCATCCCTCACGGAAAGCTACAAAGAGCGATCTGAATTAACAGCAATTAGGTAAGTCTTTGTCAAAATGCCCGCCAAAATAGAACTCAAACTAAAATGACACACTATCAGTCAGAAAGACTGTTTAAATACACAAAATTTGCCCTGCCACTTATCGCAATGCCTGTCACAGTCTTCCGTTGACCTCTCCGATGCATGTATCAATGGAGGTAATGTCAATAATCACCATACTGGGCATGTAGATTGGCAATCATAGTGCATAGCTTTCTATAGACATTACGTAGGGAGTAGCATGATAATAAATACAGATCGAAAAAATTAAAGAATAAGGCGTAAATATGAATAAGCATATATAGAAATAGAATGCAAATGAAATTACCCAACGTTGATAATATCAACAAGAGAAGATAACTTTTTAATATAGTTGCAACATAGCATAAATTCCAATTACTCTATGAGCACAAGCGAATAGCAGCATGATTTTTTTAATATACAAGGTACTACAATGAATAGTATAGAATATATCTATAGTTAATAAATAAAAATAGGCAATTTCTATAAAAAAAGTTATCCTAACTTTGAACATTACAAATGATAGACGTTATAAACAAATTTTTATTCTTTTGTAGATTAGAAAAAAAACGAAATAAAATTTATAGAATGTTTATTTTTGCATTTAGTAGGGCCATTTTTCATACCTTATGGACAAAAGGCATTCAGTAAATACAATAGAATTTCACAAATTGTTTAGTTTTGCCCAGTAAAAATATGTTCTGATAAAAATATTGTGGAAAAAGGAAATTATTCCACAATAAAATTAAAATGTGAGTGGTCATACAGGCTTCCAAACCATAGACGTACAGTATATATGGGCAGTGCATAGCACGTTTAACCCTTATCACTTCAAATGTGCCTCTCGCACACTATAAATGTAAGGTTTTTTGGTCGGATAATTAAGTATGTTTGTTTTATAATATTATTTCTAAAATGAATGAACTTCATACTATTGACTAAATTATTATTATTTACATGTCATTTTAACATTTAACGTCTGACACTAAATGTTACTTTATAAAATGGGACTATCAACTTGCTAGTTGATATTCACATTAACAAATGGAATGATAGAAATTAAAATATGAAATATCGTCATTTTAATTTTCCGTGAAGTTTTGAAATGATATGTTGTGCAGACTGCACGCCCCTGTTCCAACTGGATATTTTATAAAACTTACCATAAACGTCGGCATTTCTATAGGTATACAGCATCAATGTGCTCCAGTATAGCTGTATATCTCATTACATGGTCCGTTTTGCATACTGCCAAATTGCAAAACCTTATTGGACCTAGTGACGATTTCAAATTTACTGTGAGTATAACAACTGTTCAATAAATAAATCTAATAGAAATCAATAATATTTTAATATTATTAATAATATTAATATTCAATGTGAATTTGACCGATCAACATTAAATGAATCCTGATATATAGATGGACCATACACCAAAAATCAATTAAAATAATTCAGTTGTTTAGTCACATGACAATTTTAAGTGGTTTGTAATTTCCACCAAGAATTTGCTAGGCCAATATACATTGCCACATCAATACCTTCGCATATATTTATTTTATTTCTTGATTATAGGCAAATAGTAAAATAACTCTTATGCTTCTGTCATAGGAGTTATAACACTGTAATTGAGTGTGTAATTTTTACTATTTTTAATTGTTTCAGTCACAACCGCTTGCCGAGCAAAAGTCACTAACGTATATATTGTTTACATTTTGTTTGAAAATTTTTTTTGTTTCTTGGCATAATTATTTATTTCACTATCTTGAAGTATTTATGATAACTAGTATTGACTGGGTTTTCAATTAATGTAGAACGGTCAAATCCACATTATATAAACTATATAGTGTTATTATATAATCGTATAATGGCAGTATAAATATAATGTTAATTTTATGGGAATTTGCTTTGACTTTATTGAAAATATACCGGATAGTCCAAAAGTTTGCAGAACGGTTGGGTTGAAAGAGAAAATGAGACTATTTTATGTTGGTTTAAGTGTCAGCCTAAATCCACGAAAAATATGCAATCGTCTCCGTCACCCCTTTGTAACCTTCGAATTGCTTTTCCTGTAACTCTTCATAATATATACCTTTGTGATTAAGTCCCGACTGTATGTTGGATGAACTAATTATTAGTAGCCACATCTGCGTTGTCTTGTAGCAGCAACACTCTTATCCATTTTCCCCACATTTTTCTTTGATAGCTTCTTTTATTTCCTGTAATAATTTTGTATAATGTTCTCCAATTACAATACAATTTGAAGAGTTTTACCTTTGCTTGGTAACAATGCTCAATTGGCTTCATCTAGTGAACTAATGTTGTAGGTCTAATATTCAACCTTATATAATATTAACCTTAATTAATTAGTATGGCATTAAGAAAACAGGCTTACCTCTTCCCTTCCTCACTATTTCATTAGCTCCATTAGCTCTGCGACTTTTGATACAATTCAATAATACCTAGATCTTTTTTAAGTGACTTTTCTATGAGTATCTCAATATTTTACACATGAAAAATTAATGAAAAAAACTGTATCAATTTGGAAAATAATAGTAAAATAACTCTGAAATCTATGGAGAGTTTCATGATTTAGAAAATAATTTTGATTCTTGACCCGATCTTGACTGCAATATTATAACATACAGTATAGTTATATTATAACATACAGTATAGACAGTAATAGTTAAAAGTAACAAAATGTTGCATTCAGGAATCTCATTCCTGAAGGAAGCGTAATGACTGCAAAGGACCTTCTGTGCAAAAATTACACGGAATTGTTAAAAAAAAGACACAAATTTAAGTTTAGTCATCAAAATTTATTGTGTTACCTTCAAAGTAATCTCCATTGTGATAACACCACACACTCTTCCATAAATTTCTCATAAGCCAAAAGTGATATGGTCTTTTGATGTCTTCAATTGATTCAATAGATCAGTTCTTTTTGTAAAAAATTAAGCTCTTTCTGTTAACGGTCATTTTATGAATGTTTAACTCTCGAGCCAACTCTCTAATACTGAAATGATGAATAAATAATAATAATAATTTTCAAGCACTAATTGTTTGATTTTTTCAATGTTGTCAGTGAAGGCCGTCCAGGTTGAGGCAAATATTCAGATATTTGAGGCAACTATTTCATGCCCCTCTTTGAATGATTTGTACCACTCATATGCCTGTGTTTTCAACATAGTTGACTCACCATAGGCGTTTTTTAACATTTTGATCTACTTGGCATAAGAAATTTCTCAAACTCCTTGTTCAACTAATTTATCCATAATAAAATTCACAGAGGAACTTTGAGTTTGACCTGTTACAACAGCCAGCTGTAAAGACACTAGTTGACAGATCATGCTCAACGTTGGCTTGGTAATTAAGGAAGATTCTACCAGACTAACAAAAAGAAAAACATTTACCGATTGCTTTTAAGTGGTTATTTTTTTTAACTATTCCGGGTAAATAACCTGCTAAATAACTGCTAAATACAAATCGCACTCGCACTACAAGGTTTCCGTATACATTTTGTTATAAAAATTTAAGGGTATATCGTGTTACAATATACTATATACAAATATTATTTTTTCACATTAATTTATTGCTTACTATATCTTTTGCAGGCATAGAAACGTGGTGAATGTTAAAAAAAATTATAAGTTGTAGGATAGTCCCTATAGTTTTCCTGTAAGCTATGCATAGGCAGAACCATATTTTTCTCATAATCTTAAATTGAATAGTTTCCGAAATAACAGTGGTGGACATATTTCTTTTTTGCATATTGTGAAGATATACCTAAAATTATGAGAAAATTACTTTCGGGGCCTTTAATACTAGCTCTTTCAAATGATACCCAACAATATGTATAAAAAAAATTTTCCAGTACTTAATTTAGCTCACCTAACATTTTGATAGACATATTTTTGAGTGTCAGATATTGAAATATACGTAAGTTAATATGTTTTATTACAATGCCAAATTGCTTGTTTGTACGTCAAGTAGTTTCTAAGAAAAACAGCTGTAACAGATGGACAAACACGTCAATGATCTTCTAATGGTATAATTTTTTTTTGAGAAAGGAAACCCTAGAATCGTCCAAGTAATCTATGAAAGTTTAAATAAATATCTATTTACAAAAATACATGTCTTCATATGAAATAATCTTTTGTGTGAAGGGTGTTAACCCTTCACGTAGGCAACAAATAAAACTTTGATCAACGACATGTGATGTACAAAGTGTTAATATTTGTTGAACAAAAATTTTAGTCACTGACAAAAATATACAATTTCACTTTTTAGGATATAGCAACAATTTTAACAGTGATAGGTGTAACTCTGTCGATATTATTTCAAATTGGATTTCGAAACCAAACATTGGAACCTGGAGGAAGAAAGATTTATGAAAATGAACAAATATGCAACGGTGAAAGGAAGTCAAAATTATTGACTTACAATACTATACCATCTATGGAAGACAAAATCAAAGAGAAGGGAATTGTCAAAAATCTCCTGAAAGTTCCAATGCTTTACCATGTAAGCTTATTGTAAGTAAGTAAGGTGGATGTGCAATTTGTGAATAATAAATTTCTACAAAATTAATGCCAAAAATATTCAATAACTTTTTATTCAATTGCTTTTAAAACAGAATTTTAATATCATTCGACATATTTGCATCACGCGGGGTTCTAGTGCCGATAAAGTGGAGCGCATGTGGTGGACAGGGATTGAACCTAATCTATTAACTTAAAAATATTTGTTAAAACTTTTAACCACATCCACGCTGCAATGTAATTATTTGAATTAAACGATCCTATTTAGGCATTTTGAAGTCAAAAAAAATTCATGAAAGTAAAAAAAAATGTTTAGGCAGTTTTGCAACAAAAACTACATAATTTTCATAAATGTTTATATTCCTGTATTAGTGTGCGTTATATGTTTCCTACATTACTAGTAATACGTTATTTTTGTAAATTAAATTTTAAAATGGTGAATTTTTTACATCCGAGAAATTTAATTAAATGCTTTTATATATGAACTTATAGAAAAATGTTTTTTTCGATTTAAGTCACTCAATGCCATTACGTAGTCTGACATAAAAGCGAGGATTATATGTGTTATATAAAAGATATGAATGTTGCTTTTTTATTTTGTATTTGATCCTGTATCAGCAATGACTGAAAACTTATATTTCTGTTGGAGCTATACCACTCACTGTCATTATTCGCAGGCATTATATTTATAAAATATGGTACCAAAACCGAATCAGCAAGTAGCGAAAAGAAAATTTAAAATGAACCATTAAATCAACCATTAGAAGCTTCGATGCAACTATATCCAATTGAAAACAGTTGATACAATTTCTTTGTTTGTTTCTCATATAATAGAGTCCTCATCTGCTCAACGGAAACCCACTCAAATGGAACCCTCATTCAAATATTAGGTTGGCAACTTATAAACCCACCACTATTCTCCACTCATTTTTAGAATGTTATAGACGCTTCTAGAGTATTTTTTGTTGTAGGATATATAAAGAAGGCGGCGTTCGAACTTCTGTTCAGTTTGCAATAGAGTAATTGGCGAGTAAAGAATAAATAAAAATAAAAATATTTCGAAGTAAACTTAGAGGACTTCATGAATGTCGTTTAGGGCGGAAAACCAGCGAATCGTCACGCAATTTATACACAACGATGGACGAAAGTATGTCCTCTTAGGACACAGTCAAGCACTGGTTCCAAAGATTCAAAGAAGGGAATTTTGACTTTTCCAATAAACCTCATCCAAAGCAACCTTCTACAATTGATTTAGAAAAATTTAAAAGCCTTATTGAAACAGATCCCAGATTAAGTTTACGTTGTTAGGCAGAGTTACGTTCAGGCTCTTGTACTGCAATCGAAAAACAACTTGATACTTTCAGAAAGAACTGGAATAAAAGAATTTATTGTGAACAATTGAGCAAACTCACTGCTAAACTTCCTTCAAATCAAAGCAAAGTTTATTTTTTATACGGTAATGCTCGACCCCATATAGCAAAAGTAACTCATGAAAAACTACTTTCATTTAGATGGAGTATGCTAAATCACCCACCGTACTCTCCAGATCTTTTGCCATCTAATTACACTATGTTTTGCTCTCTGTCTAATAATTTACGTGATAGAAAATTTAAAGACGAAAGTTATATCAAAATCAAACTTCGACAGTTTTTCAGTGAAAAACACAAAAATTTCTCCACGGACGGAACTTTAGCTCTGTCTAAATGTTGGCGACAAGTATTAGATACCGGCAGTGCTTATATAATTAATGATTGATTTTATTGACTACAAAGAAAAAGTTGAAAAGTTTGTGTACAGACATGACGGGTTTATAAGTTGCCAACCTAATAAATAATTTGCAAATATAGAACGCACGGATAGCAAGTGTAGTGTACTTCAACTATTTACTTCATAACCAAGAAGCTATAGCTATTAAAACACTGCATCTTCCACAGTCTTTGATGCTATGTTCAGAGCTTCAATAGCTGGTTTTGAGATACACTAAGTATGTTAAAAATATAGAATTTAAACACACAAGAAAATTTAGAAAAATAAATATTCTATTACTCATAAATCTGTAATATAACATTTTGCAATTAAACCTTTTTTGTATATCAGAAATTGTAATATTTGTACTTTTTAATAGCATGTTTAACTTTAGCAATTTTATATTTAATATAGATATGTGGCATCACGTTTGTACGGTGCATTAAGCCTCGTTTATGTGCCATTATTTCTTGAAGAAAGACTCAATTACAACTCATCAGATGGTGTAGAGGCTGTGGCGAGTGTGCCTCTAGTTTCTTACATTGCATCCTTTTTGGCATCACTAGCCTTGAGATACAAAAGTAATTCATATGGACATCAGGTAAGTCTGTTCAAAAAATTTGTATAAAATTTATTAACAACGTATTTGACAAATCGCAGATCCTCCAACCAATATTAAAACTTTTGTTTTTACAGATGACATATTTTTTTGGTACTCTAACAAGTTTGGCAAGTTGCTTGTGGATTGCACTAACAATCGACCCTCAAGCAGGTGGAATACAACTTTATTCTGTTGCTGCTTTGATGGGTAAATATGTTTTTTGGTTGAAATGTAATAAATTAATATGGTAGATTTGATTCAGTAAAGGATTTAATGCTAAAATAATGAAGGTCTAATGTAAAAATAACAGAATTATTTTTTATTATATTTTAAAATGAAATTATATTGTCAAGAAAGCTCTTATAATCATATAATAGAGGTGTGTGACATCAGTATTACTTCATACTAAGTGTCCCTGTTACAAAAACTAGGGGCATATGCGGCATACATACTTGCTTATTGAGTGTTAGGTTGGGAGTATGCAGCAAAAATAGACATTATTCAATATTTTTTTGCTTGTGACATACCAAGATTTCCAGCGTATCTATACAAAACAATTTTTTAAATATTGACAACTTAGGATCCTCTGCTATGGAAAATATTGTCTCCTCTACTAGTTAATTAAAACGGAGCTTAAAATATAAATAAGCAACACACTGAGACATATAAGACGAGTATATTTTCACAGCTTTTACGTCGATAGGCATTGGAATTTAAGACGAACTGTAGAATACCTAGTATTAAGCAAGCATAAAGTATAAGTATATGGAAAATACTAGCTGGGCCAAGAAAATGACATGTTATGAATATGACTTTATTACGTGGAACGTTTTTTATTCATTCTTTCCTAAAAAGGTATTTATACAATGAATGGAATAGCTTGCTTACATCCGTGACCTCTTTGTTTCTTTTGCTCTTATAGTAGTTGAGTCATTATGAAAAGAAACAGAATATCCGCCCCACACAAAGACTTCGTACTCATTCATATAACAGTATACACACTCCACGTCTATCATATAAATAATGAAATATAATGTTTTCTTTTAATTTATAACTGAAAACAAATAAATTGTATTCTCTTAACTTTTGTAAATATTAAATATAATTTTTCCTATCCTAGAACAAAATGAAATGAAATTATTTTCTACTTTGAGCAATCATATTATAAACCTAAATTACGTAGTATTATTAATTGATGTAGTATTATTTCTACTTTCTTTAAATTCTTTACTGTGACCTACGTTTTGTTGTATTTGTATATTGTGGGCTGTTAGCAAAGATCTTTGCTAACAGCCCACCTGAATATGTTGTAATACAAGGAAACTTAGGTCGCGGTAAAGAACTTAAATAACGTAGAAATAATACTACATCACGTAGTCCCATTTAATTGTGAAAAATGAATTTCTACAAAATTAACGCCAAATATATTCAAATCAAGATGAATATCGTAATGTCTGGCATTACGAAACATAACATCATCTGGTCCTGACACAACTCAATTAAGTACTTTATTAACTAACAGACATAACTCCACATAAAACTCCACAAAAGTGTTAAGATAACTACATTACCAGTTATCAATAATTTTAAATCTAATTTCAAAATATTAGTGCTTCTTTTTAGAGTTTTTTCATTTGTATATTTCACTAATTGTTACTTTTTTCATGCCACATTTTTGTCTCAAATATTCATCTAAAATTCTTTTATAAAAACAATTTTAATAAATTTAATCTGACTAATGTACATAATATTTTATATAAAATATTTTATAAGTAACAGTTTTTAATTTGTTGGTGCTGTATATGTAGGCGCTGGTAATTCAATAACTATGGTAGCCAGCTTGTGCGTCACGGCAGACCTGATAGGTCCCCACACCGATCAAGGTGCAATCGTCTACTCTGTCGTCACATTTGCTGATAAACTTATTACGGGCCTCGCTGTTATTATCATAGAGAACTTGTAAGTTCAATTCGATTATAAAACATGTTGCAATAATTCATGCTTTATGAAATGAATGTTTTGTTTAAAATGTAGATAATTAAAATGGTCTGTTGCAAAAAAAAAATGCACTGACTTAATAAATGTTTTATTTTATTTTTTTTTACTATGTTTATTTTATTTTTCTTTTTTACAGGAAATGTGAAGATATGAGAGCATGCCCGCAATATTATCGAAATATATTGGCTTATGTGTGTGGAGGGAGTGCATTACTTGGTCTAGTAACAATTATTCTTGGCAACATACCTAGTTACATTCGAACATTTCGCACACCAATTATTTATCATGTTTAATGAAGAATTTTGTTTAAAAGGAATAGTAAAGCAAGTTAAATTTCGGTCACATGGTTCATAAGATGATAAGTATTTTTATACATTCAGTTACAATGTGAAAATCCAAAAACAATAAATACAAGGTCTGTCTGGTAAAGATCTTGGTTTGTCGAGCTGTTATCCTTGTCACTGCTTGGGTGAATTTGTCCCCTTATCGCATTTTCTTGAAATTATTGCATAAGATTTGAGGAATGCACGGCTGTATTATCGTGGTGAAGAAACTAGTCATCGTTCTTCTAAAAATGCAGCCATTTTCTCTACATACCATGCCAATCATTTTAAAACCTGAAGATTTCTTTAGCTACTGTTTGCCTTGAGGAGCATATCCGTTATGCACCATTTCTTCTTAATAAAAAAATAACAATTATCATTGTTTAGAATTTTTTCCATGCTTTTTTGCTCATTTCGTGAACATAACTCTAAATCCACAACCTCATCACCAATAATAATCTTCTTGAATCAATTCTTCATCATTATAATCAGTTAGACATTTAAAAAGAGTGCGGGTTATTTTCAATGGCTAGTCACACGCGCTCCACATTTTACAGTGTTTTTGCCGTAGCATTTCAACCAGAATGACAATTACTTTCAGTTGAAACGTGTTCATATTTAAAACACCTATACCACAGTTTTGTTTATGTATTGTCCCTACATGTGTTACCTAAAGCCTACACTCGTAGTTTTTTTTTCAAAATTTGATGGAAATATGTTGATCCTAGTGCTCTGTTATTGTTAATAAACGAAAGGCTGATGAGAATGAACGTCCTGATGAGAATGAATGTAACCAACACTCCCTCGCTAGGATACTGAAGATCTCGTGGTCTTACCACTGCATGGTAATGTTGGTAACGGTTACCTGCTTTCTTTAATGTCTCGCAGATGGCGCCAAAGTGCCATAAAAGCAAGATATAATCAGGTCAGGACAGATTTTGTGTAAAAATTAAATTTATTGATGTTAAGTGTTTAAAAGTTACTATCTAAGATAAAAATTATTTATTCTTGTTTTAAATATAGAAATAAAACTTTTTAATTGCACTCTTGATAATTTGCTTTTCAATTACATTGAAAAAATGTTTTACATAGAACCTAATTGAAAACTCAACATTAAACTTTACAATTAGATCATACATGGTTACTCACTTTGCAAACAAAAAAACTGATTCCTTCATCATTTGTCATGGGTTTTTTATATTAATCTCGCATTCAATTTTACATTAAACTCATTAATGTTTACGTCTTTTAAATGTTTTTATAAAATTTATGTTTTATAATTTCTTTTTCTTTATACAAAATCACAGCCAGTAAGTATTTTTCTCTCAAAGTTTATACCATTATAAATATAGTTTGAAAAGTTTCCATTTTATAATTTTGCTAATAAAAACTTAAAAATAATTTTCTAATAATTCAATTTGACATACAAAATAAGTACTATTAAATTACAAAAATTTGTAGTATTAAAGTTGTAACATTTAAGTACTACTTGAAAACGCTTTCTAAATGAGACATTAATTAATTCGAAAATGGCTTCAAATGCTTCAAGATTTTCTAAATGTACTTTTTCATAAAACTTCTAAATGTTCATAAAGTGATGTTATTTTTTAAATTGACAAAACATCTGTGTAAGTGCGAACCGCCATTTTGTTGAAGACATAACAAAACTAAGTGAATAAAAAAGAGAATTGGCATGGCCATCTTTTTAATCATACTTAGAAACTAATTTAGTAAAATAATGAATATATTTGGCGTTAATTTTGTAGAAATTCATTTTAATTTTTCAAGACTAAATAAAACTATGTGATGTAGTATTATTTCTACTTTATTTAAATTCTTTACCAAAACCTAGGGTTCGTTGTATTACAACATCTTCAGGTGGACAATTACCACAGATCTTTACTAATTGCCCACCTGAAGATGTTATCATACAAAGAAAAAAAAAGTAGAAATAAAACTACATCACATTTAGTTGTGAAAAATTAAATCAGTAAAATAATAGGTTTCAGGAAAAAAATTGCCTGTACACACTTTTGTCAAAAAGATTTTATTAAAAAAAATATACTGATTAAAGATAAGTGCTTATTTTGCTTTTTACTATTTACATGATATAAATTGTGACTATTTCTTATTCATCACCACCATTATTAATAATAATTATAAGATACATTGACCTCCACATAAGCCAAATCTGTTAAACTAAAATGTTCTAGATCTTCTCTCCTCGGGGATTGAACTTCATAAGGGCTTTAAAAACTTCCTGTGCAATTCGCATTTAGCGATTGCAACAGTCAACCCAATACATCAATGTCATTTTCTCGTTTCCATGCAGTACAAAGTTGACTCCCAAGTTTTGCATCAGTGTCCAATCTTGTTTATTCCTCATAAACCAATTTTAGACAGGTGGTAATAAAGCCCTTTGATATATGAGTATTTCACCAACATTCAAATTGTAACATACCTTGACGAACACCTGAGAAACATACCTAGACTGACTTACTGACCTTTACTGACTGTTGTATCAATCTGCTGGATGAATCTATTAGTGCGAGTTGACCAAGTATGATTAAGTTGTTATTACACTATTAGTGTGAGTTTGAATAGCATGTCCTAAAAGAAGCATTGTCCAAAAACAGCATACCCAAAAAGAATCATGGTCCTAATTTCAATCCAAATTTTCCTTCATCCAAGTGAGTCTTTTCATGATGTATTTTTGGACGGTAGTGGGTCTTTTCATGATGTTTTTGCACCAATCAGTGTCTTCCTACAGTGTCACATACCACATTTAAAAACTTTTTACACAAAATATCCTGCTTATCACACAATTATAATCAAGAGTTCTTCTCAAAAACCTCTAAAATCACTTTATCCTCCTTCATTTTTTTTTGCACAGAACCATGGGCTGGACGGGTCATCAAAGTTTTTTCTGTTGAAATAACATTTCACTCATTTAATGAATTGTTTTCGACATATTCATGTATTCAGCAGTGGTTCTGTACGACATTTTCGATTCTTTCAGATGCAAATAGAGAAACATGTTCAAAATTTGATTTGTACCTGGTCCTCATTAGATTATGTCTTTCTGTGACCAAGGTCAAATGACGCCTGAAACTTTCTATATAACATGTGTAATTGCTAACATTTGAATTTATCCTCTAAAAGGTTTCAGAGAAAAAATTGTCTGTACATTTAAATACACGCATAAATTGCTTGCCATTAGAAATCCATATTATCAAATATATTAACCACACTTTCAGAAATCTTTAAGAAAATTAAATTTCGACAAATTTATTAAACCTAGCAAGAAAGTAGTAGCCAACCTAGAACAAATAAATTATCTGCTTCAAAGAATTTAAAGATGATGAGGTTTTATTAAAAGTAAGACATAAAATCACTATGTATAAAAAGACAGAACAAAATGGCTAGACCGTGCTGGACACGATGATACAGTTCCATAGCTTTAGATTTATAGATATTTGATGCTATAAACATGAGCAGTTTAAAAATTGTGCGCACATAAGATAACTCTTTACCTTGATAAAATTTTATCATTGTATGAAATGGTATTTTAAAAAAAAATTGTAGAGCGTAAATGCAACAGAATCTGTTATAATTTTTGTTAAAAATACTTATTAAGAGCCACATTTTAGTATTTTTTCATACAATTTTTTAGCAATTAAAGGAGCGCTGACGCTAAAATCACTATCAGTGCTTTTAAACTTACTTAGTTACAAAACAGTTACTTTTTAAAAAATCTATCCAATGTCGTCCCACTTGATGGGGTAGGTAAATTTTTTTGTTTTCACCCTGTTCATAGTGTAGCAGGGTGTGTAAAAAAAATATTATTCCACCGATTTTGCACTATTAACATACATCTGCTTAGGGTATGGAAATTTGACCTTTTACAACAATTAAAATCGAAAATGGGAAGTGATTTTCATTCCTCGATACTTTCCACGAGATTAATAATTTTTGAGTATTTCATTTATATATGTTGACTATATATATCTTAAGCCTTTAATTTACTTAAGTAAAAATAATCTCAAGCAAATGGGTTTCACAAAGGTTTAAACAATTTATTTTACAGAATAGCACACAAATACACGTCTAAAAAACATTTATGAAGATTGGTAAACTTGTTAAAAATTTCAATAAATTAATAAAGGGTTTCTTCTTATTACGACTAATTCCAGTATTATATTACTTTAAGGAATAACATTTTGATAGAAGTGTTTATTTTATGTTGTATAAAAATTGTTTGATATTTTCAAAATGTAAATAAACTCGATTTAATTTTCTTTTTATTTTAATTTTCAAGTTTTTACTAAAATTAAAAACGTAACATGATCTTAATCTAGTCATCTGTTGCAATGTTAAAAAGTCTACATGTGTAGATTTAGCCTAATTATAAAATTTGATAACTCAAAAAAGAATTTTAGGAAGTCAAATATAAGTTTATAAACATTTTATTTTTAAGTAAAATATATACAAATGGAAGCTAAAGTATTGTAGAAAACATTTATAAGTAACAAAACTGAAAACAACAAAATTGTCACATATCCCATTGTTTTCCGAGAAGATTATTCGTGTAGCATTATCTGGAAACATTGTTCAAAAATAGGTTATATTAACCTATTTATACACTTGCTAAAAAAAGCTATATGAAACTTTCTAAAATTTACCATGTAATCTAATTATTTAGATAGAAATTATAATTAAAATAATGATGACAGCAAACAATAAAGACTGGCATGAACCACTTCATATTAAAATACATAAAAAAAGTTTTATCCATTTTGTTTTTATTATTTTAATTTTTTAATATGTTATTACATATTATAAAACAGAATATACTTTATCTTTATAAACACAAGGTTCATGCACGCATATAGCAAATCTGGTACACTTCATATATGCTTGAATGACTATATATATTATATGTTTAAAATAATCATGCAATATTAATATTGTGTGAAGAGATCTATAAATGAAAATCTATATTTATATAATGGGTATATTTATATAATATTACTAATTGAACCAAAATTCAAGCATGTACAAGTATATAACACATTAGCATACAAGTTTTTGATAGTTAAATCGATACCCAGTTTCAATATTAAAAATTTATAATTACATACTTTGATACAGAATATTCATTGCGTGAGTTTCAACTCGTATTTGACTTAATCCCAACCTTTTTTTCCAATATAAATAACCTCAAATGAAAAACCTCGTATCTCTTAATTAAAAACTTAACTTCAATAATGAACCAGATCTGCTTTTCGGAAAACATTCTTAAATCTACATCTTACACTTCAATTGTCTTCAACAACCTTTACTTTGTTTAAATTCTCACTGCCTTTAAATAAAATCCCCATCTCATCAAAACACATGCTTCATTTATGGAAATTAGTTGTTTTTCCCAGGAAGCTAAAACAACCAATTACTAAACTTTTCCATAGAGGAATTACACAAATTTCCAACTGAACTGACAATGTGCAGCTTGACTACCGAACATAGAAACTTCAACTCGGATACTAACAATATCTACAAGGCTAAACTATTATAACAAAGAATTATATTTGAGTCATGAAATTATATTAGAATTAATATATTAGAACAATCTTTATCAAATTCAATAACTATAATTACAGTACATTACCATAAAGCACATACCTATGCGGAAAAAATTATTTTCTATTACCATCAATTTGTACAAATGTAAATTGACAATTTCTAGTGTAATATTTTCATAATTTTTAAAACATGCTTCAGTTGGTACTATATCACAGATAGTTTATAATTTTCAACTAAATTAAATAAACGCCAATATGTTCAAACTTTAATGAAAACCTTAGTTGGTCTAATCTTCACTGATTTCATTATATTAAAATAAGCTTAGAAATAACTAGCTATGAGCAAAGTGGCATGCAAATTGATTAAAAATTAAAATATAAAAATAATACAAAGCTATTTATTGTTTTGAAAAAAATTTAAAAATGTTTTTTTTTTAATTATAATTTTTATTAACATTATGTATTAAATTTTCATACGAGGTAGTCATCTCACAAAAAATATTAAAAAGGCTTTAAATTATTGTAATAGCCACATGTTCTTTACAGGACACCAAGTAAATCATAATGTTCGAAAAAAACTGCTTCGTAAGGGTTATATGGTATACCAACGCAAATTTGACCTTCGTGATTGTAAACTGAAAAATTAAGAAGTGGTCTATTCTTCGTCTTAGCCTGTTTTAATGATTTCATTTCACGTTTCCTACCGACTTCAGAGATATCGTGACAAATGACTATATAATGTAAATTTTTGCATTTCTTTATCAACTTTGTCACGGATTCACTTGTCAAGGCTTCTGCAGGGTTATCTGATACGTCATAAACGCATAATATCTCGAGAGATGGGCACAATAAGAGCCCCTCAAATAAATCATTCATATTAATATTCTTATCGACAATTCTCAAATTTTTCAAAGATTTACTATATTGTAAATGTTTCACTATTTGACAATTATATGATGGTAATCCATTGTAATCAATGTTCAATGTTTCTAATTTAGTACAATTCTCAAAAAGAGTTTTAAATACCTCAGCATGTCTCCATGTCAATTCAATTAGGCTCATATATCTAACATTTGAAAACTGCCTAAATGTTGGACCAAAATTAACCGCATCCACACGTACATCAGTGCCACAACTACACCGTGATTTGACAAGAGTTAGATTTTCAATAACAGTATCCTTTGAAAAGAAAGCGTCAAAATCTACAAGTTTACTCGAAACTCGTGACGTTCTAATTTTTTTCAAAAGAGGTTCCTCATTTGCCTTTTGTTCTTTAAATATTTTCAATGTGTTGACACTCACAGTAAACGACCTACTTCTACTGTTTATGTGGGGGTCGGGATCATATATACACGAAAAGCACATATCTTCAGGTATTTTGGTGATCAAATATTGCTTTAGTTCATTAGCAAAATTTTGTACTGAAGTGATACTATCCTTGTTCCAATACGCAATAAAAAAATTTGAAGTTACCTTTTCTTTTGTTACTTCGTTACAACAAGTTAGCCTATTTGATTTTATACTCTGCGAAAAAACATCAAACAATATCGGTGAAAATGTAAATTCAGGCCCGTAGTAACGGTTTTTTGCAATTAAAAATTCAGAATTCGAAAAGTCTAATAATTTTATTACGGCACCTTCACCTAACGCATCGTAATGATAAATAGAATGCTTTGTGTGAAAAATATGCATTGTAAATTTTGAGAATCGTATTTCATAATTTAAATTTTCCAACGGCAGACTGAAGATTACTTGACTACCAACACGCATATGAGCGATCAAATTTAATTCATGTAATTCGGTTGCGTTACTCAATATTTCCAAAACTATATTTGAATGAAATAAAACAGAGTATTGACCGATGAAAGAGACACATGTGAGTTTGCTGAATGAAGATTTGAGACGTTTCATTTCGGTTTCTGTCACATTATGGCACACTCTATTTGTTGAAGTTGGCCAACTGAAATTACATGACAGCTTCCGAATTTTGGACCCCGATGTTAAAATATCTATAATATCCGGCATCAATAAGCTGGTATACCCAACATTTAAAATAGTCAAGTTTTTAAATTTTTTTAAAGATGGAACAAATATTGATCTAGGAATGTATTCAATACCACTAACATCGAGATCTTTAATACAATTTGAGAATTCAGAAAAAAATTTATGTCTGAGACCCTGTATGCCAAATTGATAGAAATATGTTAGTTTAAATGAAGTAAGCACACCTGTTTCAAATAAAAGGTTTTTCAGTCTCAAACAGGTTGTAGAAATATTTACTTTGGCAGACGTGTCCAAATACTTAACAATCTTTACAAGAATTTCATCAGGTAAGAACAAAAGATCCATTTTATTATAATCCTAATATATCCTTAAAGATAAATAAAACATTATGAACATGTAACAATAAAATTACAAAAAAAATTATTTACGACATTGTTAAAGCTAGAGAGTTGTCTGTTAATCAAGTCCATCCTCGACATCAGTCTTCTATGCAATTCAGATTACACCATTTACTTCTGTTTGATAAGTGTACCTGAAATGTTTTAAAAAATTCCGTTTTTCATCTCTAATTAAAAAATTATTATTAATCGTCTATGGTTACAATTGGTCTAACAAGATATTAATTTTTTTATTCACGAAAAAACTATTTGATCTTCAAAGATTATTTTATTATGTAATATGTAACCAACAATATAATAAACAGTTGTGATCACCGAACTTTGAATACCCCTTTAATATGTTGCAAAGCAGCACGAATGCTCATTTGTTGGTCCAGGATTATGATAAAATTCAAATGTAAACAAAAAAAAGAAAGACATTTAAGATTTCAACAATTACAAATAATGCATTATAAAGCCATGTATTGACTAGCAAAGAAGGTACCAGGACATGGTCAAATGCGACATTGTTGGACATTTCACAACGTCAGCAGACCTTTTTCATCCACATTCTTAGTAGATTCTAATGTCATCTAAAAAAGTGGTGTTGTTTACTGCCGCTTCTATAACTATGAATTTTAATAACAGAAAGAAGAAAATTTGGTGGATTGGAAAGTTTTGGAAATGTAAAGAAAGTGTCTTCATCGATCTTATTGTTTCTAATGGGTCATTTAATAACTTGATGCAAATATCAAGAAATTTTGAAAGTGTTTTGAATAAGTTGAGCCCATTAATATGTGTATCTAAAAAAGAAACTAGACCCTGAAATCCTGTGAATGCTGATGTAAGACTAGCTTTTACGATGAAAACATGTTGCAAGTGTAGATTCGCTGAATATCAACTCTCTGAATATCAATGTAATTAATTAGCCGAACAATACCAGAAGTATGTAAGGCCCAGTGCCTTTAAAGGTTTGGGTTTGGTTTGGGCTTTAAAGGGTCAAATAAAATTAAGTATAACGTCTATAATGTTAAATGAAATGCTTCCAAATTTCATTAAATAGCTTTTTTTGTTCAATAGCAACTTTTATTATAAAGATTAATCTTTAACCTTAATATACAAGATCATTTCAAATTATAAGAATTTGTGGTAACAAATTCTCAATTTTCATCTGCATCATTTTCCAACACTAATCAGGTTCTTGATATCATCATGTTCACTTGCATGATTCATATTTGGCAGTGAAGATGTTGTATGGTGGTCATAATAATGTGACATACACGAAGTTATTGCTTCAGACTGTGATGGAATTGAAATAGCAGTGTTATATCCATACAAATAGTTTGTTCCACTATTATAGTTTCCTATCCTTACTTATGTTATTCAAATAGTGTTTCACGATAATGACCACATGTTCTAATTTTATTTGAGATAGTTCTCTACCTGTACATAAAATCATCCATTATCACTTTTTCATTCATCTTTTTAGTTTAGATCATGGTTTCATGGGTATTGTTTAGTTTATCGTCATATGTTGTTTTTCTTACTTTTTTGCCTACTCCTCAATTTTGAAACTTGATTATCATGTGTTTTTAACCAATGTTCTTAAATATAAAAAGTATTCTCAACTGGTTAATTTTCCATTCTGGTTGATTTGTGGACTGTGAATCTTGATTTGTTGAAAAAATATATACATGTTCCCCTGGTACCAGAACCTCAGAATGTATATATATAGAATAATATAAAATTTCTTTTATGTGATTTACATCATGTTTCACATTTTTTAAATCCCATTGATCTTCCCCCCATATCCCATTAAACTTCTCCCTACCGATGCTGAAATAGTTGTGATAACGTGTACATATCTCCATATCTTTTTATGTCATAACTTGCTATCATATACTCTGTACAACCCACCTTGAATGATGAATTATGAAAGATACTCACCATAATATAAACAAAGATTCTTGGCATAGGGATTCAGGTAACGTTGATATGGATAATCCACATTCGTCAAAAATACATTGAATACAATTTTTCTTTTTTTTTTAATATTAGCAGACAGATTGTGAATTTTTGTTTCACATCTCTTAACAGAACTTCAACATTTGTCAAATCCCGTGAGTCGCATTTCTTGTTTTTATTCTTATAGCTATTGTTTGCTGTATTCCCTAAACACTCATAGCAAGTCTGGCAACTTCGTAAGGATCTCGCACAACCAATAATTTATATATTAAATCTTCATCAATATATCATATTTCTGCTTATAAAGTTATTTTCCTAAAGTTAATTTCAGTAACTTTTTACATTTAAGAATATTTCTTACGGTTATGACAAGTAATAGGAATAGATATTTGGTACACTTGGATCAACCTAGTGTAACAGTAAACACTTGCTACTAGTTGCAACCTACGAAGATTGAACCCAAAACCCCTAAAATTATCAAAGACAATTTTATTAAAGCCTAAATTTACAAACAAAACCTAAGGGATATTACCAATAATATGTATTTTATAGAATCTTTCAATACATGTACTCCATCATCTACTGTGGTCAAGTAGACACAGATGAGATTCGGTCCACTTAATGAAATATTTGATTGGTTAACTTCAATAGTATAATTTTGTTTTATTATACATTTACACTAAAGAAAATATCTTAAGACATTCTTAAATAAATAATTTACAATAATACTACTTACAATGATTTTATGATCTGGACTCATCGCTCTAATCTTCACGTTTATTTAATGTTACATTGCAGAACAAAATCTCTGTAATTGAATAAAAAAATTAATTATTAAACGTCACGATAATTAAAATTTATCAGAAATGATTTAATCACGCATGACATTATAAAAAAAATAACAACTTCTATTCAAGCATATCTACTGATACCAATCCTCAAATACAAATATTGATAAATGAGATACACTCATAAGCAACCTATTTAACTACACAAGTGTTTTAAAAAAATGTAATCTCGATCAATCATTATGCAGCCAAACAGGTAATTTTGTCACATCTAAGTATGTACACCTATGTCCATTTTTATTTGTAACATTTTGAAAGTTACATTAAAGAAATAAAATAGCTGGTGAAAATACATCTCATATTAAATACAACTGGTTATATGTGTGTATATTTAATTATGCATTGTTGGTTAAATGATATAGAAATATTGTTAAATGGTATAGCTACTTTTCAGATTTTTCCCAAAAATATAACACTAATCTTGAATTGACAATATGCTATTTTCGACATTTTTCTAAATTAAATCATTAAAAACACTTGAATTGCCAGTATAATCAGTTTTGATTCCTGTGAAATAGCACTCTTAATCACTCAATATTCAATGCCAAATAACGTGTTCACAGAGTCGCACCGTATCACTTTAATGAAGATGCCCAATTTGAATACACTGCAGGATGCTTAAACTTTGTGTTAACTGTGAAAAAACATTACTCAAGAACGGGATATGATACGAAAAACTATTTATTTATTATAATTTGTCTTATTTTGTACTTCGGTATATATTTTGATGATTCATATTTTACAAGTTTGACACTAGTGCTGCGTAAAATCAAAAAATGTATCTTTGCATATTCAGCCAAGAATGGCAACTCAGTAGAAAAAATTATAAAGAGCAGTTATTGCAAAAATGCAGTTCGTACGGAAACAATTTTTGAAATCGATTTTTTGTAACAAAATAATTGCGGACAACTAATATTTTTGTTTACTATATCATCTATTTAATAAGAAAACAACAGTGAGATTTCCATTGGTACTAAACAGCACATGCCCCCATATCATGTATTCAACCTTAGATTAAGAAAGAAGGATCGTAAATAATAATCATGCCAATAAAGAAAAATTTATGAAACTGAAAATCCAGCTGGACTTACAGATTTACATCTTATATTACGGAAACTTCTACAGGGTCGCTGAGAGATGGTGCGATAGTAAAGACAGCTAGATTATTTATAAATTCAATGTAATAAAAATACCAAGAGTAAAATTGAGTTAAAACTAGGTCTTCTAATATTCTACCTAGAACTAATATCGGCAGTGTTCATTTCGATTTGTGAATAATATGTTTAGACAAAACCATGCCTAAACTAATAAGAAAAGAAAGTTGTACCTTCTTGCTCTTTAATATGCAGTCTTCTCCATCCCAAACTAAAAAACGTAATTAATTCTTTCTAAGTATAAATTTGATATCAGAGTTTAGACTGCTTTTCCTTCCAATTCATATGTTCTTTAATTGTAAGGTTAATGTGACAGCTTGACATATAATCTTGTGACAGCTTTTTTTTTTCATAAAGCATTTAGAATTAGAGAAAAATAAGCAAGCCAGTTAATAAAAAGTACATACACCTAGAAAATAGAGAAATTTGGAGTAATATGGCCAATAAAATAGCCAATTGAAATAAATCAATGTTCTTTCATTACATGTCAACAGTTAATACTAGTAACGACGGCTACTAGTGCATATAGCGTCTGGAAACGTTGTTTTTTTTTTCTGACCAAAATAATAGTATATAATAAAAAATATCAAAATGAATTGCCAATTAGACAAGAACACATACATGGCCACATCATCATTATAATTAAATAAGATGAGTAATGTCTTATTTAGGTGATATAACCATATGTATTCTCATATTAGAAATTAGTTTCAAGAGCTAATATTGTTTGTGGCGACATTTGAACGTGAATAACGAATACGTTTATGACTGAGCAGTCTCATTGTATTTTAATATTGTAGATATATATATATATATATATATATATATATATATGTGTGTGTGTGTGTGTGTGTGTATATATATATATATATATATATATATATATATATATATATATATATATATATATATATATATATATATTCATTTTCAACTAAACAAAATTGAAGGGAGAAGCATTAAATCCTAATGATTCCTCGGTTGGCTTTAGGCTTATTTGCAGGTATATGTTAAAAAAGTATTTGTAAAAAAAGAGGACTCAATCAAAAGTATTGAAACCACCAAAACGAAAGTTTTATGATATTAGATTCACTCAAATGATTGATGACGAATTAACTAAAAGTTAAATACGTAGTTGAGTTCCATCAAATGGTTAACTACAGAAAAATCAATCTAGGCCGCCCATTAATAGTGATTATGAGATATTGGATGAATGGAATTTTTAATAAGATTATTTGAACAAAAGGATTTTTGTGGTAGTATAACCATCGATCAACGATAAATAGAGGAAAGCTTCCTCTATGGGCCTGAGATATCAAATCAATTTTGAATTCTAATAAGTTATTAACAACTTACATTATTAAAATTTACATTATTTACATTATTAAAATTTTAAAAGTAATTTTCCCAAAACAACTTTTAATATAAATAGAAGAAAATATTTCATCACTTAATTTTACCGATCGGCATTAGGTCGAACTCTAAATTAATTGAGAACATCAAAAATTATTTTAATAAAACAACACCATTGATGCAGGTAAATATATTTTGTTTAACCATATTTGTAACGGCTTTGCCATATTACATACACATTTAATATACATGTCATATATTATGTTACATAATAAAATACTTGTGGCAAAGACTCAACTGTATCGTATATGTTCATGGAGCAATTATTTCTTAATTGTTTTATTTTAATAATTTCATTTCTATCGTAAATCGATATTATTTTTTTATTTGGTACATTATTTTTATCTAATTCTTATCTACATTTCATATTTTTTTCGCATTTTCGTAATTAGTCCTCTATTACATTCGAAAAACTCTATTGCTGTCTTTACTATTGATTTATAATTATCGTGCTGTATCCAAATTTTCAAGTTATTTATTTTCCTGACTCAGGTGTTTCAAATGTCAAACTTAAGAATCTCGGGATTTAAGAAAACTACAATCTAATTTGTAATGATTTTAAATAGTAATTTAAGGCACATCATATGTTAAATGCTAAAAAAATAAATAATCACAAGTTTGTACCTGTGCATTTATTTTTTAAATAGTATTTTGTTAACACGAGATAAGAATCCAATTTTGTTTCCTGTCTCTGGCAACAAATTATTTAGGAAAGAAATATTACTATTAATTTAATATAACTTACTTGTACATAGTTTTATATTACAATTAAAAATGATATTAAACTCCTACATTATTAATGCAAATTTAAAATGTCAATAAATAGTTATTTCTAATTATATATATTTAATTTATATTTTATAGGAATTAAACATTTTTTATTGATATTGGCAACTTACTGAAAAGTAAAACATTTGCGGAAATTGCGTATAAGACTGGCAAAAAGTCAATATGGCCGACACTTTAGAATATCGCGGTTGCCTAGTGCCAGGTTAAATTCAATTTGAGTACAATAACCTTCCTGCTTTTCTTATATTGAGTACTTCTTTTGTTTTCGGTTGTACGCCTTTATTATATTCAATATTTTTTTTTTGATAAGAGGTAATTAACGGTCCTCACGAAAATTGTCGTCATCACTCTTAAAAATTTCAAGTCGACAAAATGGCGTCACCAAGCACGAATTTGGGGAAAAATACTTGTTCCATATTATTAAGTTATAATTATAGTGTTTTCGATTAGTGAACGCGTAAATTAAATTCCTTAATGCATTTTGCATTATTCTATTAAATAAAATTTAAGTATTCGTGGCCGGTTACATAATAAAATTACCTTTTTTTCCCTTACTGCGAACAAAATGCACCAGGTAAATAGTTTTTACTGCTTATTATATATATATTATTTATTTCTGATTGTTGTAAAGTGCTTTATGTTATCCACTGACCTTTTTAAACTTGCGTGTTTTTTAATTTTGGGTGTGGCTGCTTTTTCCTTGAGATGGAACATGTTGATATTATGAGGTTTAAAGTGTGTTTACTCGAACGTTTTTTGAAATATAAGATACTTCGAATTGTTGTTCCATTGTTTAAAGTGTTTTATTCGATAGATTATGTTTCTGGCTTTCCTAGAGTGTCTAAATTGTAGGATTCTGAGAGGGACCCATTTTTGCAATTTTGAATTGAAATTGAGACATATTGTACCTGCAAAAGCTTGACAAGTGTCATAATAATGTTTTTACATCTTTTCTGTATTAAATTAAGTCTCCTTTTCTTAGATATTTCCTTCATAATCGAACAGAACAGTTCTCATTCATTTTCTCTTATTTTTTTATATTTTAAGTATTATTTTGCAATGTTTGACAACAACATAACCTAACAATCTTATTAAATATGTATTTTAGTCCCTATATGATCTTCTTGCTTGAAAAGATATAATACAATTTACTTTCAAATACATTTTTTTTATTGTCTTGCAGAGATAACTTTATGATGCTCATCTTCATAAAGAGCATTTTCACAGGTTTTCTTGAGAAAAAACAGCTAAATGTCCGTTTCATCCATGTCACCTAAATCCATTGTACATATTGCTGTAGTTTTTTTGAAGTCCATGTGCTTCTTTTTGGTTTACAAGAGCTATGCAAAAGGATTTTTTGGATTTTTAATCCCATTGCTGTGGAAGTGGCCAGCGGAATTGCCGCCATCGTGTTACTGTTGGTACACGTTACCACAGTTTCTGTGGTTTGACTACTATATCATAACATATGCCGATGGGCTTCCACATGTATTGATTTTTTCTTTACTTTTGCACTTGTGTGAAAGTCCTATAAATCTATATGGCACTGCGCTCCTCAACCTTTTCTTTGACACCACCCTCTTCGAGAGTTGTTGTTGATGCGAGTTTACAAACTTGCCTATCGTTACAAATTTTATTTATTCAATTAGGCTATTGGAATTTACTTTGATTATTTTTATCATTTATGTTTTTTTATTACCGTATATTAATATTTCAGACTGTCGGATGATAGTTTTATTTGCCTCATTTAGAAATTAATATAATTCATCTAAATATTGGATACAATTTTTTTCTACCTATTGCCTTTTTATTGGCCTTTACAGATATTTTGAAGTTGCTACCCATCTATTTTGCTTACTCGTACTCCGTTTCGCTAAGACAGGATGGTTAAAAATAATATAATCATCACTGCCTCATTGCTTTTTTAAATATTTGTTGCTTTATATCATTATCACTGTTTCATAGTCTTGCGTGCTATTTGTCATTACCCGTGTAGTTGTCTAAATCAGCAAATGCTCAGCTTTTGGGGTTTCCGGCTCATGATCGAGGACCATGTCATGGGCATTCACACAACCATTTGTTTCTGTTT
This sequence comes from Druceiella hillmani, assembly GCA_039881145.1. Classification (NCBI taxonomy): domain Eukaryota; kingdom Metazoa; phylum Arthropoda; class Insecta; order Lepidoptera; family Hepialidae; genus Druceiella; species Druceiella hillmani. Next base: position 109,043,558 of record JAYKKI010000001.1, on the reverse strand, counting down.
TGGCAATGTGGCCTGTTGTCGCCATTTTAGTTGATAGCGTAGTTTTGTTCATTTTGTATGTCGTATTCTGCGTTCATTTTATGAAATAGGAAATTGTTTTTTTCATTTTCTTATTTTTTCGTACCGAATATGAAATTATTATTAATTCTTTTATAACTTGTTTTATATTTTCCTTACATTATACAATTTACGAATTATTCTTTCTTTTTATAGAAAGGCTGCATGTCAGAATCTGGCAGTGAGTCGGGCAGTGAACATGAAAATAATTCCAAAAGTGATTCCAGTGGCTCGGGATCTGGTTCAGATAGGTAAATTAGTTTGTCTTTGTTCTTATTTAACATTAATTTGTATGTAACATTGAATTATTTGTGAAATATGGAAAAATTAATGCAATTGGTTTTTTTTTGAATTTGATAAAATTATTGTTTTTGTATTGCAATTAAAAATGTTTTCTGTAGCATAACTAAAATTGAGTTTTATTATTAAGGTCGTTTGACTAAGTGTTTGCATGTAAATCTCTTGAAGACATGAACATAAAGTGCTCGAGATAAGTTCACGGCAACAACTAGAAGCTAACTTGTGGTTGTGGTTTAATTAACATTACACGCTGAATGTAGGACATCTATTCTTACACGGGCATTACTTCCATTGCTCTTCCATTATTTCAATAGTAAAAACTGAAATGGAGTAATCCAGAGGGTTTCCATAGTCAAAACATTTTACATCATCACTCACAGCTTTCGGACTCCTAATTTGTTCCGTTCACAGTACATTTCTTTTCTTTGCAGCGACAGTGGTTCCTGTTCGTCTAGTTCTGGTTCAGATGGTAGGTCAGGATCGAATGGTGAAAAATCTGATATAAACGAATCATCAAAATGTATGGACTCTCCGACCAGGAGCCCACAATCACAGTCGGCAGACAACACAAATGACAATTCATCACCAGAAAAATCGGCTAATAAATCAAGTAGAAGTAGTAATTCCAAGTCTGACGCAGACTTATGGGAGGAAAATCCCGACATTTATGGTATAAGAAGATCAGGCAGATCTAGAAAAGAGCCGGAGCGGTTAAAATTTATTGATAGTGATTCTAGTGATAAAGGTAGAAATTATGGCAAACATTCTAAGAAAAAAAGGTTAGGCATGCATTTTTCTGTACTTGTCTCAAATATCATATTTTTCATTTTAACGTCTGATCTGTTCTGCATGTTTCATTCGTTCTCTTGTTTTTGTTATATTTTGAGTGGCTAACAATATACGTGAGATCTTGAGATTATTTTAATTTAAAATGTGTACCATAGTAATAACAATTATTATTTTACAATTTATTAAAGATTTTGAGTTTCTTCTGTTTACATCCAGATGAAAACATTAAATCCATCGTAGTTTACGTTTTGTAATTCCATTAAGAAATAGAATAATGTTTTCTTTATAGTTTTATAAATAGACAAAGTTTAAGTAAAGCCGGTTTTATAGCTTTTATATATATATATATATATATATATATATATATATATATTTTTGTCTCCTTGAATACTCTTATTTTCTAATTTTCTGAATACAGCATTTTTTTTATAAAATGAGAATTAACTTTCTACCACTGCAAGAGGAATGTATGACTTGAATGAAGTTTGTGTTTATTTGTAGCGATTCCTGGAATTCAAATTCATCAGACAGTGAAAGTGATGTCAAAGGTTCTCCACCTCCTCCATCCAAACGACCTGGTTTGAAGAAACCGCCGACAAGAAAGAAGCCAACAAGGAGAAAAAACAGATACTCGAGCGATGAAGAAGATTCTAGTGATGGCACTGATGACGACACAAAGAGGTATGTTAACTCTAAATTGTGGCAAATATTTTAATCTCGCATGCTATATTTAATGATGTAAATATTTTTTTTATTTGTGGTGCGTTTAATTTGAAAACTTAAGACTTAGTTATAACTACATACATCCAAGTTTGTTGAAATGAGCTCTTCATGGTAACTGACATTCCATATTAAACTGACCCAATGCATTGGAAAATTTCACCATGTTAGCAGAGAATAAGAGTGATTAACTTATTATATTGTTAATTCTTAAATTTCTTTTTCTTTCATTCAATTTTATCTTTTTAATGAATTATTCTGGGGTCGGGTAATGAGTTATCCTGGGGTCGTGCTTAATATTAATATAAAGATATTTACAACAATTATCCTTATTTCATTGTGAATATATGATTTGTGTGTCTATGAAATAAGTTGATCTTTCTGCCTGCCTGAATATTTATTGTATCTCGATAAATTTCTTTAAATTATAAACAACATATATTAAAAAAAATCCAGTAGAAATTCAAAATTTTTACATAATTATTTTTGTTTTAAAATAGTGGCTTATCCAGTAGCAGCCTGTTTATCAAATTTCTAATATTTTCAACAGGAATAAGGGTTAAAATTTATGCAATTGAATATGTAACTGGATTTTTAATTTGGTTAGGCTCCATCGAACTTGAACGCCTTGTGCTTCAAGTGTCCCTTAACTCAAAAGCAAAAATGGAATCTTTACAACATCAATTGTTCGCTTACCTGCCTGTTTATCTGTCATAGCAGATTTTCTCGAACATCGGAAACGGAACCAGCATTTCCAGGTGATTGTGATTGCTTGAATAATTCCTGCTTCTTCAGGTTGTCGTGAACGCTCAATGTCTCTGCAATTTTGCAATCTCGTGTCATGTAACGTGGATTTAAGTCTATTAATGCCTCGATTTTGTCATCATTAATCTACTTGACAGTGGAGTGTAGTTTGTATACCGTCGTTGGAAGTGACGTTCTTGTGGAGTATAGTCACTGTTAGTTTATGCGGCTTTGCACAAGCTTGTTGCTCATTCTTCCTTTTATAAAATAAAATAGATTGATCTTCCATTTTACTTTTCTTCAAATTGCTCAATTGTTTTTCTTTTAAATGAAGACAGCAACTGTCACAAATGCCAAATGACATAATAACAAATTAACACTGTCTGTAAAATAAAAATGGTTTTTTTAATGCGATTTATTTTCTATCCTTAAATCGGACAAAACCACAAAGTTTAGTTTAAATGTTGTACGGGCTGGCTTGCACTCTGTTCCCACATTCCCTGTACACTCCTGTGTAGTTTTATAAAGCGCCACTGTCCCCCATCTAAGATTTTTTAACTTTCTAAAATACTTTTTGAGATGGAAAGATGAAGCACATGGCAAATTTTGCACTTTTGCTTCCTTTATATTCAGATATAACACACTCTGCTACGCAGTTAATCATTTCAGAGTTTATCTCGGATAGATGGACCGATAGAGATAAAAATCCGGTACAGAATTTTTTATGTTCAAGCATCATACAACGAATAAAACTAACACAACCAGCTTAAAAGCTTGCGCTTATTTCAAAATTATGGAGAAACTTTACTTTATATTTAAAGATTAATTTGCTTTACTTAATAAAATGCTATCAAATATAGATTTATCCCTGAACTGCTTTTAATTTCTTTATCAGATTTTGATCTGGTCTTTGAATTTGGAATCTTAATGTTTTTCGTATGATGTATCATATGTATTAATTTAAATAGCCACCAAATTATAAGGTAGGTGTTAATGAACTAAACTTCAGGAATATAATGGTGAACTTAGAGAAATTTAGATTTTACTAAAATGGTTATATTTATAAAAAGAAATGCATTTCTAAAAATCAAGACTAAATATTATTTTCTAATACTATGAGAATACACAATGACTTCACTCACTCGAAGTTGTTGGACAGGAGTCTATACTAAAATGTCAGGAGTCTAGTCTAAAATATAATGTGTATTTTCATGACCTGCTGAAATAGAAACATGGCGTTATTAAAGTGGATTCGAGAAACTTGCCTTAAGTTAACATTGAAATGATGCTTGTTTTTGGGAAATTCAGGTTTTTTGAAGGTAGGGATGAAAACATTTTCCGGTTGAGTGTTAGGCTATGTTTTGGTTTTTTATAATATGATTACTGCTTGCTTTCTAAAAAATATGGACTTAAAATGTCCTACTTCCACATTTACTTCTTTGAGTAAACCATACATCGAAACAATCCTCAAAACATGATTTTGTACAAGTTTCGTAATGAGGATTTTTTTGACTTGGGTCATTTGACACTGTTAAAAATAGTTTAATTGGGAACTATTTATTTAGACAGGCACATAGGCACAATGTGGGACACCGAGTAGTTCTTTTTAAAAGAATTGTTGTTTCTCGTTGAAGATTAATTCATCTAATAAAGTATTTAGTACTAAGTATTTAATCATTATTTAATACAACAACTTGTTATGCAAACTTTAGTCTAGACTTTTGACAGGATGCATCAATAGTATGATGTCACAACACATGACTTAATGTTTTATAACAAGTTTTGTAAACTTATGTTATAAGTTTAGCCTTATCAATAAATAAAGTGTTTTATTATTTTCTTGTTTGAATTATATTTCTTCAAGTATAAACCTTTAACATAAATTAATAACAATTTAACTTGCATAGTCCCCATTTTCATATACCATTGTGAATAAATATCTATATAATAATATATAAAAAATATCTATAGTTTATACTGTTTAGTGAAGGTCGCTTTGGAACAGGAAGGCTTAAGTTTGATTTCTCTGAAAAAAAACTAAAGAAATGGTTTTTTAGGCTAGATGATACTTGTACAGCCTCTTGAATGTGCGAGTGCAGTTTTTCTGCAAAAGTATTTGATTGAACAGTTGGCATTGTCACTAAAGTTGTTTTTATGTATTTGAATCTTCATCTCTTCACTGTGGGTAATTGCTCGATTTCATTGATTTAGAGGATGAATAAATTTTCTGTCATCCTGTCATCTTCCACTTGTTTTTGTACTCCTTCAATCCGATTTATATTTTGAAAAGCAACCCCTATATTTCTTAGAACACAAACATAAGATGTTCACTTCAAAAATGTTATTTCAAATTAAACATACACATGATTTAATTATTTGTTGACAATATTGATTGTTATAAATTGTATGATAAAGTAAAGGGAACAAGAATTCCAATCACATCATAGAGAAAAATATAATATTTTGTTGTTTCTTTCAGATGGTGGACATTTTCACAACATATAACATATTGTAAACTCTGAACTGTCAAAATAATTGTAAATTATCTTTTGGAAAAAAAAACTAGAAAACAAAGCTTAGTTTTCGTTCTTAATTAACTTGGGATACTTCATTTACATATTACAATGATAATTTAAATTAACAGAATAATGTAAAAAGATGAGAAAATGTGCGTTTAATTTGAAACATTTACTACTTTTTCTCATTTATTCATTTTCTAAGTAAGTTGTTGTACGGTGTTTTTTGATCCATAGTGTTTGAATAGTTTGTACAGCAGTATATAAATTATTTTGTTTTAGAGTGCATTTCTACCCTTAACTTAATTCTATCCTGATTAAATTTATCATGATTTTAGTACATGCTGAATGCAATGCTTCTATCCTAAGGCCATTGCCAGTATTATAATTGCATTCGGCATATACTAAAATCATGTCTAAATATTTTGTGGCACTAAAAAACGACATTCACTTTTTCCTCTCACTTAAAATTACCAAACTTCAATAAAAATCACTGATATGCACAAATTCACATTTTACAAACAATAAGAATCCACATTTTCATTAAACTTTAAATATATTTCCAAAAAGATTCACATCATAGAACAGAGATGTAATTAAACATTCTGTCCAGTTTGTAAATGTTGCCATATTGAATAATAAGTAAACCGTGTAGATTTATTTTGAAATTGTAATTAAAATTATATCTCTATTAAGCAAGTAATAATTTACATAAATGGTAAATGAAACAATATTACTAATAGTTATTCAAATAAGTTTATTTCAAAAATCGATGATAGTATTTTTTATAATAGATATTTGGGCAAATTAAGGATGTAAAGATTTTCAAACGGCAATTTTTATTTACGAAGTGTAAACAACCTTGACCTTAAAATAAAAATGAATTTTATTATCTTTTATTCTTTTCTTTTTTATAAAACTATGTAAATGAAAGAGATAGGTATTTATGCAATATTACCATATTTCTTATGTCTATTGAAATAAAATATATAGGTGAAATAAAATATATAGATAAGACAATTTTAAAATTTCAGAATGTGGTACAATTTTAAAAAAAATGGTATAGATTAAAATGGCGCTATTTAGTAATGGTAATTGTACTGTTTATGTTAACTGTATGCAATTGTATGGCTCTGTTAAAGTGTATACTCTCCTTATATTGCAACACTATTCATCTAATTTCTGAAATAGAATTCTAATTATAGAAGTATGTACTTATGAAAAATTTTGACAACTGTCAGATTTTTGTACAACTAAGTAATTAAATTCTATATGACTAGATAACGTCAAAATGAAACTACTTTAAAAAAAAGGGATTTTACTTTGCTCAAGCAAATATTTCGAGAAACATTTTTAAATTTTTTTCATAAAAAATTATGTAAATATAAGTAGTAATACAGGTTTTTAGTGCAGCTGTTTTTCACTCAAATTTTAAAAGGTGTATTAAACATTTATTGCTTTGTTAGTTTTTTATATCTATTTCATGCGTAAATCTCATGGTGGTACTTTGATGAACTACTTGAGTTTTCAAGACAATAATGGATAGGAGAACAAAACATGGATATTTTGAAGCTATTCTTGAATTATTGTGTGTATTCTTGAATTATTGTGTGTATTCTTGAATTATTGTGTATGTTATTAATTTTGACGAATAGTACTATTTATTCTTTATATTGCATTATTATCTGCAGAGTTGTATCCAGGAGAACTGCGGCTGCAGTTAGTTATAAAGAAGCTAGTGAAGAGCAAACTGATTCTTCAGATTTGTTGGAGGTGGAGGGCGGTGAGGGAGCGGATGCAGAAGTTGTTGAAAGCGAAGAAGACAAAAGTGAAACAATTGAGAAAGTATTGGCGCAAAGGTGTGGCAGAAAAAGTGGTACGAAACAATCTTTAATATTTCAGTATTTGTTGTAAGGTAAAATAAAATATATAAAACAATTTGTGAATATTTTGTATGAATAACCTTGATTTTGGTCCATGAAATGAAACAGATATTTAAATAGGCTGTTAAGAACAACATAATAATGAACGTAGAATGATTCTCAAATTCATTGCTAAATTCTATTATTTATTATCATTTTAGACCTAAGTAATATTAGTAGGTTGTAAATTATAGTTTCTATTTTTAGCGACTGGAAATGTTACTACTGTGTACTATGTAGAAGAAAATGGCGATCCAAACGAAGGTTGTGATCTTGAAGATACAGAAAATACTGAACTTCAATATTTGATTAAGTGGAAAGGCTGGGCGCATATCCATAATACATGGGAGTCTGAAAGAACTTTGAATGAACAAAAAGTGAAAGGTTTAAAGAAATTGGAAAACTTTATCAAACGTGAGGCTGATTTAAGCTGGTGGAGACGGTCCGCTGGGCCAGAAGATATTGACTACTACGAATGCCAGATTGAGCTACAGCAAGAGTTATTTAAAACTTATAACAATGTGGAACGCGTAATTGGTATGTGGCTTGAAGTAGTTTATTATAATTGAAGTATTTTTGAGATTTTTGAGGAAATAAACCATTTTCAAAAATGTTACTCGATGCTTATTTTTTTGTTATAATTTTACTATAATCGCATAGCTAGCATTTATTACATGTGGAAAATCTGGAGTATCAAATATTTTCTTAATAGTATTATTTCATTTCCATTCTAATTAATGTAGCTGAGCAAATGAGAGAAGTGGAAGGTGGACAGACACATTGTGAATATTTCTGCAAATGGGAATCTCTGCCCTATTCCGAGGCGACCTGGGAAGATGCCAACTTAATAGAACGAAGATGGCCTTTGCAGGTTGAAATGTTCCGAACAAGGGAAGCCGCCCGAACCACACCGTCCAGACATTGTCGCGTCCTCAGACAGAGACCCAAGTTCCACCAACTAAAGGAACAGCCTGACTATATGGGTAATGAGAAGGTATAACTTTGGACTTTAAAGTTTGCTGTTCATAGCATAGTAATCTCGTTATTACTTTAGATCTTTCTGGTAGTGAAAGGAACTTTCAGTATTTTTTATGTAACAAAATATTTAAATATAAATTTTATATTTGGTTATTTGCAAATAATTGTTTTTTGTATGGGATTAATAAATCTCGTTATTTTAGGGTCTTACTCTTCGTGATTATCAAATGGATGGATTAAACTGGCTCATACATTCATGGTGTAAAGATAATTCAGTAATACTCGCCGATGAAATGGGTCTTGGCAAGACGATACAGGTAGCAATAAAGCAGTGTTGTTTACTGTTATGCCCTAATAAGATAATGACATATTCCTCAGTACAATTTTTCTTACATTTCAGACAATTTGCTTTCTGTATTATTTATTTCGTTCGCAAAGTCTACATGGACCCTTCCTATGTGTTGTGCCGCTAAGCACAATGACTGCCTGGCAGCGAGAGTTTGCGCTTTGGGCACCAGAAGTTAATGTCGTCACATATCTTGGTGATGTCATATCTAGGGATATTGTAAGTGTTCATTTGGAGTTGTGCCGTAGTTTTAATTTTTAAATAGACATATTTTGATAATAAAATAGTATTTTTTGTTTCCATTTACAGATAAGGCAGTTTGAATGGAGTTTCGCTAGTTCAAAAAGATTGAAATTCAATGCTATTCTTACAACATATGAGATTCTGTTGAAGGATAGACAATTTTTAGGGTCATTTAGCTGGGCCTGCTTATTGGTAGATGAGGCCCATAGATTAAAAAATGACGATTCATTACTTTACAAGGCTTTGAAAGAATTTGAAACAAATCATAGGCTGCTGGTTACTGGAACACCTCTTCAGAATTCATTGCGGGAATTATGGGCATTGCTGCATTTTATTATGCCACAAAAGTAAGTTCAAAAAGTGAATCTTGTATAAACATTTAATTAATAATTTGTTATAAAAATATAACTTTAAATCTATGCAATTCAGTATTAAGGTGGATAACTTACTCTGACAATACAAAAACAGTTTTTTTTGGGATTTTAAAAAAAAGAAATTTATCTGTCCGTATCCACAATGAAGTCCATTGAATTTTGACTGGATTATTAATTTGTGATTAATGAATTCGTTTCATACACTTAGTTTCTCGGTTGTTATGTTAATAGAATAACACGTGAAAATTAGTATTAGAAAATTTATTTATTGCTTTCACAGTATTTTGCTTAAGTTATTGAATGCTCATTGCAGGCCGGCTTATTACAAATATATTTTCGTGTTTTCGTCCTCTTTTTGATCAACACATACGATAGGAACCTGTAACTTTTTTTTGCCTAACTGCATGACTTAGAGTAATCTTCACTGGATTTATTGCTCGTCACATCACACTTATTAGCGGTTTTGGCATTATAAATTTTGCATTAGTTGTAAATTTAGAAATCAATCCCTGATCTTTAGCTTTGTAAGGTCTTCACTCAATTGGCGCTCAATGAAACACCATTGGTGGTTTGTTTTTTGGCAGTATTTTCTTATTATCTTTCTAAAAGTACCAACTTAATCAAACTGTTATTCTTTCCCCTTGGCTTTTCGCTTGAATGTTATTAGTTTTGCTAATATAACTGATGATGTGCAAGGAATAGCATTGCAAATCTACCAAATTCTGATTTACCAAATTATGCCCTGCTTGGAAGAATATATTGCGTAAATTTTCTGTTTCTGCAAGAAATCATATCGTTCATCAATTGTTAAATTCTCTGTCGACTTATACATTTGAGGTAGATTTGCGGGGAAGGGGTTTCAAATAAATTATTTAATCGTTTTTTTCAATTATAATGACTACATCCATTGTGGGTTTTTCAAAATTTTTAATTTTGCTTTTATCCTATAATTGCACACTCAAAACTTGTACTGAGTGTTCAAACGAAAATACCCACTTTGGTAAAAATAAATGTATGGTGTTGAAAAGGTAAGCTACCTGCTTGTGCTGGAGTTGCTGGTTATCCTCTGTTGCACTTTCACTGCTTTTAGCATCAGCCTTTTCGTTTTGTTCGGCATCTGCTTTGATTAAACTGAAAATAATATATTTGATTTTACACTGCGTAATTTATTTAGTGTTTGCGTATATCTTCAGCTGGTTCTTCATTTTTCAGTGTAACTGACTCTTGTTTTATTATCTTGATTATCTATAAAAATGCAACGAAGATTATTAAAAATTATTGTTAAATTCAATTGATAAATTTTTATTGCATAACAAGTTATCTAAGTCATCAGACATCGTCAAAAGCCGCATGCTCAGATAAGACTTCATTTTGTTATCTAGCTCATACCCAAAACGCTATGTCTGATTCATCATGATCGTTTTATGATATTGCTTTCAAATAAGCTTCTCTGTGGCACTCTGAGATAAATTTCATGCATTTTCTATTTTTCAATAAAAAATAAAAGAAACATTTAAAACCAACAAAAACGTATATACTATTATTACCTTGAATATACAGTCTCAAAAGCTCCTCCATAACTCCAAACGTCAGTTTTAATTGATAATGTTAGAGTAAAATATTTACCACATAAAAGAATTCAAAAGAAACGATTATAGTATCGGTATTCTGTAGTGCATATGCTTGCGCCAAGTGATGTTGCTCTCTACAGTAAACGACTGGTTTATTATTATTATTTTGAATAGGCTTCGAACATATTTATATAAAGGAAGAACCCAGTTCTTTACTGATGATGGTCTGGCTTATATCTGCTCAGCCCTACTATTATTATAACAATGTTAAAAGAACTGCGTCTACCTGGAAAGTGCTGTATTCTTTTTTGTATAAGTTACAAAAGGTCATTTATTGTTAATACGTATTCATTAAAATGAATAAAAAAATTTAAATGAAATTGGTTATTAAAGTCTGGGTAGGTGCGTAACAACATGTCTAAAGTTAGGTTTGAACATAAGGATTAAATTTAAAAAAAAGTTTTGTACATTGTTTTCACTGTAAATGTAAATTTTTGTATAAATTGAAAATCGAACTATTAGGGGCAGAGTATTACCCATAAATAAAATAGATGCATGGCCTAGTGACTGCTTCTTTTGACTGCTCTACTTGTCCTTAGTGTGAATACTCTATCTTTGTCATATTTATGAATTTTTGGTTTAACTTGATGGATATAATCTTAAAAGTAAATATATGATATAAAGATGAGACAAAAATAAATAATTTGAAACCTGTCACCGTAAAACAGTTCAATCTCTATAAATAAACAATTTATAAAATTTATACTTAATTTAAATGACATTTAAAGAATTCTTTTAATTTAAAGGAACAATCTCCTATGATCACATATTCAATTGATTGTTTGTCGAATGTTTGAAGTAAAAGGAAAACTGAGAATATGATTTATTTCTAGAAAGTTACAGATAACAAATTATGTCTGTATATGAAGTCATCGGTGTGAAAATCAGATTCTTTTGTATAACATGGTTTAAAATTGTTTCCTCTGAACATTGAAAAAGAAAAAAATGGGTGTTTTAGGTCACACAGTAGAAATTAACATTTTGACAATCGATATAATTGTGCTGTGCATGTGGAAAATTTTGAATATGAAAATTAAAAAAACAAAAATAATCAACATTAATAGTGGTGGTGAACTACCTATACATTAACGGAGACAAGTAAACAGACAAAAACACTGTAGTGCACATTCAACTGATCATATTTTATCCACTTTGATATATTAATGCATACAAATACGCTCAATTTATAAAATTTGCAAATAATACAAAATAGCTCATAGTAAATATATTGTTCTAAGGATATACTTCTTCATAATAAACATGGATTTTATATAATGATTATAACCTTAGCGCGAGAGAGAGGAAGTTTATTTGAATTCTATTAATAAATTATATATTTTTAAAAAGAAATTTGAGCAGTGGGGTTCGAACAGACAGTCGACAGCAGTGGGATTCGAACAATTTTATCTTTGTATTAAACCATATCTAGATATGTATCCATTTAAAGCATGCAACTATAGACTTAAAATAAAACACAAGCTTTGAGATTCAAACTTGACATTTTGTCGCATTCCGGACATAATCCAGTGTTTTACCGCTACGCGAATGGCTCACTGGGAAAAGTGACTAAATATAAATATATATGACATTAATCTCATTCGGCAGTTCTTGGATTACTACAGAGTATACCAGGAGTGCGTCACGCCTGTGGCGTGATGTGAAATCGCAAATCCTTTCCCATCAAACAATTTTGGACAAGGTGAGCCAAAAGAAGTTTTCAAAAAATTATGAGCGTAATATTTCCCTAGTTACAGAGTGGAATCTCTTAGCTTGTATAACAGGAAATTAGTTAGGTAAGAGAGTGGAGTATAACTACATATGCGCAGGAGATATAGGAAGTTTTTTGTAAATGTTCAAATCTTCTTAGTGGCTTTGTGATTTTGAATGGATATTTACACTAGACGGTACCGGTATGGACACATATGAAAACATATGAACGCCTTTTTACATTAAAATGTGTCAATTTTGTGGTGCTGTGCTAGTGCTGGGCAACCAGAGGCTTGCTGCTCTTGTCACGGCTAAAATGACCATGTGTCACATAATTGCATAAACTGTAGTAGGGTACATGAGTGTTTCGGAGACGCAGTTTTAAATGACAATTCAGATAATTACTGTCACGTTTTTCATCTTACAATATAACTTGAGAAAGTAAAGGCTAGACCCTGTGTATAGAATAAAACAGAAGATAATAAGTGAATTATTTCCTGCTGTGTGTTGGTGAGAAGCATTTGAATTTGTTAAGTATTATTTCCAAGAAATGTAAAACGGAAAGAGAATTAAAAGTTTGTCTAATGACTATATTTAATACCATTTTATGTTTTTTAATTATTTAAATATAAATTCTATTAACTTCTCTTTTTAAAAATTGGTTTTGTGTAGGAGTTTACGCAGGCCAATGACAAACGCCCACAGATCTAAATAACTGATGAATGTGGAACAGTAGACTAGTAGAATTTTTCACAAGAGAAATTTGCAGCGTAAATAGCACTGTAAATATATGGTTACTACTAATTCCGTTAAAAAAATTCTATTTGTTCTTTTGCTTTTTCTTTTCTATGCATATATGACGGAAAAGTTTTTATGAATGAATTTGTTTATAAAATCAATATTGATTTAATCATTCGAATAAGGATGAAATGAATAGTCTTTAAAAAGGGGTAGTTTATTTAAGAATATAGAGGTATGCTCGTAATATGAAACTATGTAAAAAGGAAAGAATATGAAGTCATATTTTTCGAGACTTATTTCTTATGTCGTACAAACCAATTTATTTCGATCCGAAATGTGATTATTCGAGATTAAAAGTCTAGTCTTACAGTTGGTTTCACAAGGTCGCGACAGCACATATCTACAGAACTGAGTGAAGGAAATACGAGTAACTTTAAACTTGTGTACCTTCTCTAGAAGTGTTGTTTACAAATCTTTTATGTACACCTCTTTTCATTACTCATTGGTTTTTATTTACCTAAGATGACTAATCCATTTTAACACCTGTTTAAAAATATTATGGTACATTTATAGAGTCTGTGTAAATTGCCTTTATATACAGACGAGGCATACTTTGCTATAAATGATTGGTTTCCCACCTATTTACTGAATATGTACATATCTTTATGTAAAAATTAAATATTGTCTGTATTGCGTAAATTCGATTTTGTTGGACCATTTTTTATTAATATCCAACCATCTTAATTTTCTTCTTTTTAGGTTCGAATCATGGGAGGAATTTGAGGCTGATCACGAAAATGCTGCACAAAAAGGTTATGATAAGTTACATAGACAATTAGAGCCTTTCATATTGAGAAGACAGAAGAAAGATGTGGAAAAGTCGTTACCAGCCAAAGTGGAGCAAATACTTAGGGTAGAAATGACTTCAATTCAAAAGCAATATTACAAGTGGATATTAACTAAAAACTATAGCGCTCTCAGAAAAGGTGTGAAGGGTTCGCTGAATACTTTTATAAACATAGTGGTAGAATTGAAAAAGTGTTGCAATCATGCTTTATTGACTAGACCTGTAGAATACGAAGCCCGTACATCACACGAAGATGCAGTACAGGTCTGTAATAGAAAGTATTTTTTGTTGTAGAGAACCTTGTGTTAAAATGTCATTTGATTAATAAGCTAAGATGGTATTCAGATTTAATAATTTTTAATTGTTTTATTTTACCTTTAGCAACTGTTAAGAGGTTCTGGTAAACTTCTCCTATTGGATAAACTACTCTGTCGTCTGAAAGAAACGGGGCACAGAGTTCTGATATTCTCGCAGATGGTGAGGATGCTCGATATATTAGCTGAGTATTTGCAGAAAAGACATTTCTCATTCCAACGCCTCGACGGTAGTATTAAAGGGGAGATAAGGAAGCAAGCTTTGGACCATTTTAATGCTGAAGGATCTCAGGTAAATATTTTACAGTTTGGTTTAATTTTTTTTAATGAAACTGTAGGTTTGGTTATGAATTCTGTGATTGATGTCACATGGAAAGAAATAGAGCAACATCTGAACGTTATTGCAAAAACCAAGAATATCAATAACATGTGTCATGTAATTGTTAATAATTCACAATAAGTAATGATAAATAGATATACAAATTTAATAAACGTTTTTTTTTAGTAACGTATACATCAAGTTTAGTGTTGAACGATATTAAATTTAATTTTTGTTTAAAGGATTTCTGTTTTCTTTTGTCTACGAGGGCTGGTGGATTGGGTATAAATCTAGCGACAGCCGATACTGTCATCATATTTGATTCTGATTGGAATCCACAAAACGATTTGCAAGCCCAAGCTCGAGCGCATAGAATTGGACAGAAGAATCAGGTAAATGTGATTTAAATATGATGGACTAATTCTTTTAAATAATTGTTCAATTGTCAAAAGGGTTGAAACACTGGTTGAAAGTTTTAAATTGAAAACTTATTGGTGTATTGATATTTTTAAGATACCAAAAATTGTTACTGGCAGCGTTTTTAGTTTCCTTTAAATTTGGTTAATTTTTTCCCTTAAAATAGCTAAAAACAGTTTTATATATAATTATGCATAGCAAATTTTATTGCAGAATTAATACCAAATATAATAGAAGTAAAAGACAAGTAGAACAATTTAATAAGTATCTGAAATGTTCGGTGACATAATTATACATTACTTATATTAATATGAGGTCTTTGTTAATTACCATGTTCGAGTTAGCACCAGCACCACTGCAGGAATCTTCCAAGGAACTGGTTGTTTTTGAGTTGTTTACATTTTGTTTAGTTTCGGAAGGTATTGTTATATGATCTCAACATGTTTATGTTCAATTTACATGAAACTCTGGAATTATTCACAGAAATATTTAAATTATTGAAGCAGGCTTACAAAAGTGGTGCTTTTTCTCATTTGCAGTTTCACAAATTGTATATTTAATTCATTCAAATGCAGATGATACTCAACTAAGAATTGATCACTGGTGTTTAAGGATATTTAAAGCACTCCCCTTGAAATAAAGTATGTTAATGAAAAAAAAAGTTTTTATACTGATCTCATATGTCATAACTTCTCAAACATTGCAGTCCATGAGAATGTTTTCAATAAAGCTAGATAATGTAGTTATATGAAATTGTATTATGTTAATTTGCCAAATTAACAAAATTAGCATTAATAAATAATAAAGTGCAAAACAATTTTAAGAGTGCCCCCCAAATAAGTTTTTTTGCGTCTTTGTCTGTTAACCCTTTTAGCAAACATTTTCTAGACAAAATATAACATATCAATTATATATAGTGGTGAAAATGTTCAGCTTAACATTGCTTTTTTTTGTTCAGCCGCTACTGTAAATGTTAATTGTAAAAGTCATCAAGGAATGGCAATATATGACAACCGCAATTAAGTCCGTCAAGAATTCTAATTCGCAAAGTTTTTTAAATTATGTTTTTGTTACAAAAGCTGTTTTTTTAAGTTTGTAATTAGTGTTAGCTTACTAGAAATTGTTTCTTGGATCACCTGAATAAATATTGGGATTTTGGTGGGAACACATTTATGCCTTTTTGAAATGTTTTTGTTATTATATTTGAAGGTTATATAACTGAAAATATTTTAATTTAATAAATTTAAACACTCATACAATGAGGTACTGTTATGAAAAAAGAAATTAATTTTATACATTTTTTTGGAAATCTGTAACGCAACGTGTTTAATAAGAGTTCATTTTTAAAAAAATAATTTTACTTCATTTAAAAATAACTTGAATGTTAGAAAGAGAAATTAAGGTCTTTCATACATAGTGGCTGTAGTGACAAATATCCAATGGATGTCTTGAACACTGTTAGCAACTTTTTGAAGTCATATTTCATACGAAAAATTCAGCTTCTTGACCTTGAAACTGTTTTTTTAAAGGACGTATTTACAAAATCCCACTGTTCAAGAATGAATATTTTCTCTAGCCGTGAAGTCACTGACACATGCGTAGTGACGCCGCTTGTGTGCAACAAATTTATAGTATATTTGTATTATCTTGATCGTGGTTAAAATGAAAATATGTGTTCAGTATTTGTTTGATAACCAGTTTTACTTTTGTTGTATTATTCAAATTGTATCGATAAAACAATAGCATATATTAGTATTATTACCATATTAATTAATTTTTCAGCCATTGACCAGACTACCTAACTAGGATGGCTGTGATAAAATATGATAAAATCATTGCATTTTATTTTCTATACGTGGCTTTATCGAGGTAGCAATAACTCGTCACTACTAATTAGTGTCTACTATTCTCTTGCCATGTGATACGTGCTTTGATTGGTCTATCTTGTTTCTGTTTGTAAATTAAAAACATGGCTTAGAAATATAAACACTAAATGTGATATTTTACTTGAATAAGAATTTAAGTACTTTTTGACGCGCTTGGTTCCTCCATCCTTTCCAAAATACCCGTAATCTCAGTAAACAGCTTAAGATTTATTTAATACAAATAATTGAATAGAGTACCAATGATAAATATGACAATTAAGGGTTCCGTTATTTTAGGGTCAGCCTGTTGTAAACTAACACGCCTTAGAACACGATAATGTTCGTTTAATGAGTCTTGACAATCTATCTGAAACAGACATTGTTGGGGCGATAAATACGACATTTGTGGCTTTCACTTGAGATTACTACCTTAAAGCCACTTCTCGACTATCTTTAAAGTAATACGGCATCACATATTGAATGTTAGAAAGTAAAATTATACTTTAGTAATGAGCCTTAAAACCTACAATAAAATATAATTATCACATGCTTTTGAATATCTCCTTTTCCTTGTTCATACGTGCAGTTGAGAGTTACGAATTTTTAACTTAATGATCTGCAAATAAAACAATGAGATAAATGTAATATAATGAGATAAGCTTCTTTTTGTGCCAGGACACCTCATTCCAACAGCTATTACAGGGTGTCCAGTGGCAGATTTCAATGTTTGAAAAATTGTAAAAAAAAAACTACACCTCTAATACAAAGTAGGTTTATTTTAACTTTATAACAACAAATGTAGATTTCATTTTTTAAAAACCACGTTTTCCAAATGGCGGCCATTGAGTCTGACAAACTCTTCGAGTCTGGCACGCATGTTTTCAAAAACGCGTTTTCAGAGCGACTGGGGTATCCTACTGACTTAGGCTCTAATATTTTCTTTAAGTTGTGTCACAGTGCTCGGGTTTGTTTTTTAAACAACGGATTTTAAGTATCCCCATAAGAAAAAGTCACATGGGCTTAAATCGGGTGACGGATCTGGAAATAACTACCGCACTGCATTCATGGACATATTAGCAGTATGAGCTGTGGCCCCATCCTGCTGGAACCATGTGTTTTGGTTGAAGGATGGACTATTCTGTAGTTCTACTCTGAAAAAGTCATTTAACATCTGGGCATATCTCTCCAAATTCACAGTTACAGTTTGGCCACGTTGATTTTCAAAGAAATAAGGCCCTATGATTGCAGATGCAGACATGGCACACCAGACTGTTACTTTAGGCTTATGTAAAGGCTCTTGATGCATTTGTCTTGGGTTGTGGACATCCCAGTAACAAAAGTTCTGCTTATTCACATATCCTCCAATGTGAAAGTGAGCTTCGTCACTAAAGAATATGTTGCCCATCCGGGTAGCAGTACGAAATCTCAACATCACCTCTGCGTAAGTTTTTCTTAATTCAAAGTCAGAATCGTGTAAATCTTGAACAATTTGAATTTTATATGGATGGAACTTGAGCTTTTTTCGCATTATTACCTGTAAAGTTGATTTCGGATTTCCCAATATCGATGAACGTGTACGCAGTGATAAACGGGGATTTTCAACGACAGAAACCATAACAAGCTCGACATTTTCATCCGTGGCTACCAATGGTGTAGGTCCTGGCCTGGGCCTATTTAATGTTGATCCTGTAGCTCTGAACCTTGCTACCCATGACTGAATGAGGTTGATTGATGGTCTATCACGTAATCAACAAATACTGTAACAATCCACTCGAAATGTTTGCCTCGACGGCAAAAGCGCGGTGCTTTCCACTCCATTGTTCCATGGCTACTAAAACATCCGCACCGCTCGCGCTTCTAACGACGCCCCCCTGCACCCCTCTTATGTGTTGCGTTCAGAAACTATGTTTGTTCAAACTTTGAAATCTGCCACTGGACATCTGTATAATTTTAACTTATAAATTCGAAAGTTTGTTTACTTGTTTTCCTTTCATGTCGCAATGGGGCTATGGATCGACGTGATTCCTTGCATAGAAATAGTTAGCAAGCCGGGGAATGATATAGGCTACATTCAATTTAGGAAATCTTATTCTTATCAACATTATAAACCTAATTAATATTATAAATGCAAAATTGAGTTTCTTTGTCCTTGTTTCATGTCGCAACAGAGCATTTTGCAAAGAGATGGTTGGCGGGCCGGGATATGATATATCTACTTTTATTACGGGAAATTTCATTACTTTGGGAAAATTCTTATTTAAAACAAAAATATTACGGGAAATTTCATTACTTTGGGAAAATTCTTATTTAAAACAAAAAGTACACAATGGGCATAGCAAAGCAATGTCGCAACAGAGTCATGAATAGACGTGATTTTTGAAACGATACGTGTGCAATATAAGGTAGCAACAGAATCTCTCCCTTTAATCTCTAATTTGGAGAGAAGTATTATAAAATCACGAACAAAAGGCTTAGCATTTAATTTCCTTTAATCTTCTAAATGGTGCTGAATATTTTAATTTCACCCTATAAGTTTTTAACTGTAACCATGAGAGTAAAGCTGCAGGTAAAAGTTAGTATTCATAGATAAAACGGGTATTTCTTTTAGACGTTTTTTATATAAACTTTGAATAAATATGTGTTATTCTAGAATGTTAGTTTGAAATTTTTATAAAAAAAGTGGAACTCGTGGCGATTCGTTCGGTTTCACATATTCGAAATTCGAATCAAAGCTAACAAACGTACAGACGAAATAATTCAAATACTTAAAAGTACTAGTTTAATTTACTAGAACGAATAAGTGAAAGCATTAACATTTAAGGGTACATAATTTTTCTATTTGCCAATATTAATTTTTCAAAGTAATTACACAAATAAGGGCCAAATTTTCACATATTTTTGGGATATCTTTTTCTAATTGCCATTTTAAAGTATTTGTATGCCTGATAAGAAAATTATACCCATATGATAAATAACATTTAAAAAATTATTTGAAAATTATTAAAGTAGTAAAAAATATATGGGCTAATAAGATGCAATTGCTATGCCAATTTAAAGCTTCTATGTCGCATAGTTTCTGAGATAATCAGTTGAAACTGGAGAAAAACTTAAATATATTCCTACTACAGGTTTGTTCATAGGTGTAAAAACACGGTGTTTATTTAGAAAATTATGACATCTAGTTTATTTAGAAAATTATATTATCACATACACATACACACACACATATATATATATATATATATAAAAAATTAAATTGTATTGGTTTGACGATATGATAATGGAAATGCTAGATTCCCTTAAAATAATTTTAATGGTAATATACGAAATAGTGAATAAATTAGATTACTTCAAAATTCTTTTACAAAATATGATTCAAATGTATTGATCCATATTTACAAAAAAAGTTACATTCTTGAGTTCTATACACAGCTTTCTAGTTATAAATACAAGGTAAAAAACGAATTTCTGTAATAATTAGAATGTTAATGGACAAGTACCAAGGTTTTCTAGAGTAAAATGAAGGTGCACCATTGTAATTATTGTTTATTCATGTAAAGTGTGTTTGTTGAAATTTACATTACTTCAATAATTGTTTGTCACTTAAATTATTAATGCATTGGAAGTGAATGGCGAGCTCTACTAAAGAAACACTGAAATATTATTTGAGACATATTTTGCTCGGAAAATTTAAGTTTTAAAAATCATAGAATTCTCTTTAATTGATGAGAATGGTGTTAATTATTCAGGTCTTTACAGTAGGTTACGTATGAGAGGCATTCCCTTTCAAGAGATCTAATGTGATATTTACTTACAAATCTGTATTTTTACAGGTGAATATCTACAGATTAGTAACTGCGAGGTCTGTTGAGGAAGAGATAGTGGAACGTGCAAAACGAAAGATGGTGTTGGACCACTTGGTGATTCAGAGAATGGACACTACAGGGAGAACAGTTCTAGATAAGAAAGGGTCTTCAGGCGGCAATTCAAATTCCAATCCCTTCAATAAAGAAGACCTCAATGCTATTTTAAAATTTGGTGCTGAAGAATTGTTTAAAGACGAAGAGGATGGTGATGAAGAACCTGTCGTGAGTATCTTCCTTAATACATTTTTTTTATTTCAGTATAAATAATGAAAACTATTACTTAACATAAAATTACCGTTTCAAAATAGTGTGACATCGATGAGATTTTGCAAAGAGCTGAAACTCGCGATGAAGGGCCAACAATGGTCGGAGACGAATTACTATCTGCATTCAAGGTTGCAAGTTTTGCATTTGATGAAGATCAGGCTGGCATGGACAAGAAATTAGGTGATATGGAGGAGGAAAGCAAAGATTGGGTAAATATTAGCTTAAATTAAAAAAAAAGTTAGCATGCTTCATCTAGCAATAAAGGAAATATGATAATTTACTTAAATTTGTAGGATGACATTATACCAGATGATTTTCGAAAAACAATTGAAGAAGAAGAGAAAAATAAGGAAATGGAAGATTTATATTTGCCACCACGATCAAGAAAAACCCTTCAACAAATTCAGCAGAATCATTCTGACGAAAGTAAGATATTTTGTGATCATTTGAGAAAAATATGAATACATAGTTAATTGTGTCCCAAATAGTCAAAATAATATTTATTCACAATTCAAGGGTTTATTTTAAAACATAGATTAATTTTGATCAATTATGAACGATTTTAAATTGTTTAGCTATTTTTCGTTATCACTTCGATTAAGTATGCGTGCTGCTTATAAGCAACGTATCCTCATGCCGTTGAAACATATATACTTTGTTTGAGATGAGATAAACATATAGACAATTATCTATCGTAGAAAGAGAATGAAATAACGAATTGAATGGTGCTACATTCGAGTATAGCGTATGGTTTTTTTATGCCACTATGGTTTTTGTTCTGTGCAAGATGTTTGTTTGGTTAGCCAAAAACTTAACGATAATTTAAAATAATAAATTTTGATGAGCATTTGTGATTTTTTATTTGTTTGTTTAATAACAAAAATTACTTTTTTTTCGCCTTTCTTATTTTTTATGCACAACTATAACATATGTAATTACAATTCTTATCTACGTAAAAAAAATAATTACAATAAAATTAATACTTTTGGAGCTACACAATATTTTATTGTCATACCTCGTGTAATGAGTTTATGTAAAAGTGGCCTTCGTGCTTGTGGAGTTAACAGATATGGATTTGAAAGGGTTCTTACAGTCGGGAATTCAATCAATTTAATTAGGAAATGTCGTAGATGAGGAATTTTTACAAACCTTTTACTTAAATCTGTAAATATTTTATTAATTTTGATTCTCTAAAATAGATGTCTCGAAGAAGCGCAAACCACCACGAGATAGAGGAGGCGGTGATGATACTGATGGTTCCGAGTTTGGAGACGACAGCGCCGGGGCTCACAGTGACGATGAAAGACCTAAAAAGAGGGGTCGTCCACCTGGCACTAATAGAGAAAAAATCAAAGGTTTTACCGATCAGGAGGTACAAATATTGTTTTATAATATTGATTACAATATTATTTGTATGATGAGGCTGTCTTACTATATGACGGTCCAAGTGCATTTTTCCTCATCAATCTCTGCTGATATTAAAAATTAATCCAATGTCTATTCTGGGAATTTAGTATATTAGTAATCAGTTTTTACTATATTATTGAAAGAAAGTAATGGTTTTAATTTACTAAATAATAAAGGTTGTGAAAATGGCCAATATTTAGGATTCAATTAGTTTTTCATGAGAAATTAAGCTATAATAAATGTACACATATGTTGATTCATAGTTCGACTATACTATAGATTCATAGATTCAACCAATATATGGAGACAAAATTGTGTTGGTGAAATAGCAGCCTTTTGGTAACAATCTTGATTTATTTACTTTAATTTCTTCGTGCAAATAATTTAAAAATAAAGATTGCAATACACCTATATATCGGTGATCCACCATAATTAATGAGCTTAGAATCTCAAAAAGCTAACGCAATCATTTAGTATACTGGTAAAATTGTCCTTTTGAATGGAAGACCCTGGTCTTTTCCATTGTTTTGTTGGTTGTTTGGTTTTGTGTATATTATGGCAAACCCTTTTTTCTGTCCTCCCTATTATTGTTGTAATTTTTTATGCTGAAATCAGATTTCATATATTTAAGAGAAAACACCCTATATTTATAGTCTTTTATTATTATTATTTAATCCTAAGAGAAGCAGCTGCAAACATTTTTTTATTAAGAAGTTTAATTAATTGTAAATTTCAATATCATTTCAGATTCGAAGATTTGTTAAGAGCTACAAAAAGTTCAGCGCCCCTTTGAAGAGATTGGAAGACATTGCTTGCGACGCTGAATTACAAGAGAAGCCATTGGCAGATTTGAAGAAATTAGGAGAGATACTGCAAGATAGATGTCGTGCTATATTGGCTAAAAGTGACACCAACGATGGTGAAATTGGTAAATATATTTGTTACTTATTCTCAGGACAAGTCCTCTTATGTTACTTGATATCTATTACGCTAATAATGGAATTAAAATTATAGGAAATGACCAGAATGATGGACCTGGAAGGCGTAAAAATGTGAGAAAATCATTTAAACTAGGTGGCGTTCCTGTAAATGCTAAGACTTTGGCGGCTTGTGAAGCTGAAATGGCACCGTTAGATGAATATTTACCTGCATCAAAAGAGGAACGTTTAAAATGGCAGTTAGATTTCAGGTTTGTATTTCATTAAATCTTGTTTTTCTATAATTTAAAAGTTTGTCACCATATGATAGATGTTGAATCTTAATTTGGAATTTGGTGATTTTGGTGCTTGATGAATCGCTCAATATCTTGCACTGCTTTTGATGAAAAATTATGTTTTAATCTTTTTGTCTGGTTTTCCCTTTCAATCAAATCAACGGTTTGCAATTCAATTTATTTTGATAATTGTCCTTATAGAAATTGTTTCTTGTGGTCTGTTTTCCACAGTTCTGACAGAGATTATTAAGATGATAAAAATGATAGAGTATAAAAAATAAAATGATAGTATAATCCATGAATTTGGTTTTAACAGATAGTCTTTTGAATAAATAATCCTATTAAGCAATAGGCACAAGCTTAATTAAATTTTAAATAAAAAAAAATATTTTACAGGACAAGACCCTCAAACTTTGACGTTGACTGGACTGTAGCGGAAGATTCAAAATTATTAGCTGGCATTTATCAGTACGGCATGGGATCATGGGAGGCTATCAAAATGGATTCTTCCTTAGGTATAGGAGACAAAATTCTTGCTAATGAGGACAAGAAACCACAAGCAAAACATTTACAGTCCCGAGCAGAGTATCTGTTGAAGTTAATTAAAAAGCTGTTGGACCAGAAGAACGGGAAGCAGCGACAGCGAAAGCCGAGGGCAAAGAAAGGTGGCAAGGAGCCCGTAACAAAAGACATTATTGAGAATGATGATAATAGTTCCGCTGATGAAACTAAGAAGAGCGTTAAGATAGATAAAAAAGAAGATAAAAAGGTGAACCCTGCTGTCATTATTCTGTCCCACTTCATTAAAAGCCCAATTTTATGAATAAGTCAAGTAGAAATATTTATATTTTCCTGTTATTAGATCTGAAATATTTATTGTGTTAATTCAGAATAGTAATGAGCAGATTAAACAGACAAAATGTTTAGTATTAAATAATTAATATTCCAAGGTTGTTACATTTACTTATATTTAAATATTTCTTTACAGCCACCGAAAGTTAAAGAAGAATCGTTAATATTACATGACGAGACTTCTAATGATAAGAAAGAGCGAAAGAAGGCAAAGAAGGAGAAGAAAGATGCAAAATTAAAAGGTAGTAAGAAGAAGCCTGCAGGTCCGATGCACTACACAGCCAATAACGAGCCTCTCGCTTTAGAGGTCTTGGGAGACTTGGATCCTTCTGTGTTTGAAGAGGTAATTTTAATTAAGAATTTTTTTATTAATTAATTAATAATTAATAAAAAATTAATTAATAAGAATTTTTTTATTAATTAATTAATATTTTTTTTTTATTAATTAATTAAAAAATAATTAAGTTTGTTTCGTATTCAGTGTTAATAAAAAATTATTTCTAAAGAATGACCATTGGGCTAAAAATTAATGAGTTAGAATATAAAAATTTAGCTTTTTCAAATTTTTTCTATGGCGGTCAAAAACATGCTGTTAAGAGTTATAGTAAATTTTCCATAAAGTACTATCAATAAGCTTATTTGCGCTTGATACGAAAAATTAGAAAGACACTACAGGACAGAGCATGAAACGTATGTCTAAATCCATTGCCTGCACTATAATGTCAGATGCTAGTTTACTCATGGTTTTGTTGCAGGGACGGTTTCTAAAAAACGGTTTTATTTAGCTTCACATTCCTAATACTGTTAATTTAAGTTTGCAATCTATTTTTCAGATGCTTCTTAATTGAATGTCATAAAACTTCTTCACTATTATAAATTCAACCTTTGATACTCAAATCCTGGTAGATAACCTGTCTAAATTGTGAGACTTGATGATTAACTGGTTTTAAATTAGTGTTGTTGATCTCAAGTAGAGACTTGGTCATTGAACTCCAGGTTCTAATTCCTCCTAATACTCTAGTGGTACGGCCTGTGTAAATCACAAGGCTTGATCTAGTGGTTCAAATTGACAAATAAAACAAGCTAATCAGTTAAAATTACCCTGAAGCTGCAAGATATTACTTGCCTAAACTGTTTAAATTGTGAGACTCGACGATTATCTGGTTTTAAATTAGTGTTGTTGATCTCAAGTAGAGACTTGGCCATTGAACTCCAGGTTCTAATACCTCCTAATACTCCAGTGGTACGGTCTGCGTAAATCACAAGACTTGAGGATCTGGTGGTTCAAATCAACAAATAAAACATACTAAAAAGTTAAAAATTATCCCGGAACTGCAAGATACTACTTGTCTAAACTGTGAGATTAGACAATTTCTTGATTTAAAATTAGTATTGTGGGTCTCAAGCAGAGACTTTGAAATTGAACACCAGGTTGCAACTCCGTGTGATATCGTAGTGATTCGGCCCGTCTAAATCATAAAAGTTGACGATCATTTGTTGGTTTCAAATTGACAAAAAAAGCAGGTAAAATAAATTTAAAATAATGTATTTATTGTACAAGCCATGATATAATAAAAGCTAGAAAATAATTATGGGACAGTAGTCTGGATTTCAGATCATAGGAAAATATACTCACGGGAGTCATTTACTAACTAAATTTGCCATGAGCACGATGGCGCTTGTGAAATCAGTTGCTGTTTAGCACGCGCTAGGGAAGGTCGTTCGCATGCATCACTAATTTTTATCTTTCTACGTGTTATATAAAGTTCAAATTATAATATTCTCAATATATATTTCCATAATTTTTTTGTATTTTATTATCCTTGTACAAGTTTTTATTAAGAAAACACCGAAAAAATTATTAAAATTGGATAATTTTTGGAAGAGATACAGTTTTTTTTCGAGACAAGGGTAAATGACATCAAAAATAAGATTTCTTTGGCATTTTTAAGTATATATGAGTAAAAAAAACCATGGCACTAAAACGGTTAAACCCAGGAATAATTTCATGTCTGCATATGTACTATACATAAAAGATTATAAATAAACAAAATGAATAAATACTTTCTAAGCTCCAACAATAAGTTTTCTACAAAATGCGCCCCACGATTTTTACTTTTCCATTATCCATAATTATTTTCTAGCTTTTAGCATATCGTCACTTATAGAATAAAAGTGTTTACTTCAAAAAGTTTTTTTCTTTATTTTATTGCTTGTTGGATGCAGAATTCTCTGCTGCTTTTTCATTTTCTTTGCGCTGTCATCATTGAACTTCTTTTGAAAGATATATTTTCCACATTCAGACCTCAACCTGGTCGCCAATGGGCTTAAAATATGGTCTACTAGTCAAAATGTACATGCTTGTAGACACACGTGATGGTTTTACTATCATTCGAAAATGATCGAATATATAGATCCATCAGGTCTTAAAATTTATTGCTCGATGTGATTGTCTGTTGATCTTGTTCAGAGGAACGTGAAACTATCGAGCATGTATAAGATTTGCCATTTCATTATAGGACACTAAACTTCAGAATAACATTGACGAGTTATTCAAATTTAAAAGTTTGAATAACAGCAAACTTTTGGGACTAATAGTTAGGTAGAAAGACTGTACTTTGGGAAGGTACACTGTAGTATGTAGTGGTCCCTTGAATGAAATAATTTTCTATCATTGATCACTTGGAAATGAACAATTTTTGTTCTTACATTTCCATTATAACTCCTGTCACACTTTGAAGCATTTTTGAAGCATTTAACTGTTTGCTTTTATTCTTTCATTCGCTATGTGAGTTTATTATTTTTCAGTGTAAAGAGAAAATGCGACCAGTGAAAAAAGCATTGCGTGCACTCGATAATCCTGATCAAAGCCTCTCTGAAGCAGAGCAAGTGAATAAAACGAGAGCATGCCTCCGACAGATTGGTAATCAGATTGACACATGCTTGGAAGCATATCCTAACCAAGAGAAGAAGGTGGAATGGAGAAGTAATCTCTGGAACTTTGTTTCAAAATTTACTGTTTTTGATGCCAAACAGCTATATAGGTTGTATAAACATGGATTGAAGCAAAGCAAAGAGAATTCTTCCAAAGATGGTAATAATAAGGAAGGGAAAGTAGAAAAAACACAGGTAAGCCCATATTTATATTATATTTTTTATAAAATGTTTGTGACATGTTTTGTAAGTTTACAATAAGAAATATTTTTTGTATTAAATATTTTTTCTATATTATATTTTAAATATACTATACATTTTTTAAATTTCAAATGTATTTAGAATTAATTTTGTTTAAATCTTTTTATTAACTTTGTTTAAACTGAGTTTTGCAAGTACTGCTTAGGTTTGTTATTGAGGTATTTTAGAACTAATAAAGTATTAATATTTTGTTACATATTTAATGTTTACCTTCTTCTATAGTGAATGTTTAAAATTTTTAAACTCAAATAAAATATCTATTCATATATTGAATGACAAATAAAATTAAAGTTTCTTTATTTTAGTCAAACAGTAAAATTCCTCCAACTAAACCCCAGAATATTAGTAATAATCATAAATCGAACCATAAGACAGAAAAGCCAGAAAAAAATGACAAGAAAGCAAAACTAAATAGTGAAAAGAGTCACAAAGAAAAGAACAATAGTGAGCGACCTGTCGTCAGCTCAGGCGTTAAAAGAAAATTGGAGGAAGGAGAATGTGAACCAGATCCGAAAGATAATAAAAGATACGGAAGGTTAGTTTAAAAAGTATTTTCATTCTTTAGAATTTACAAATAAAGTAAAGTCATTAGCAGAGGTGGCTCATGGAAGATCTCATTGGGAGTTCACTGAGAAAAATAACGAAAAAATAATATTTTGCACACCATTTATTTGTAAATTAAATCCATTCGGCGATCCTTCTGGTGCAAAAAAAGATGTATGTATTACTCTCGTGTAGACTTATTAATTTCTACAAACTTTTATCAAAAAAATTTTAGCGGAACAACTTATTATCATTAAGTGAAATTCAGTGCAAATGTGTGGGAAGGAATCATCATCATCATCATATCATCATCATCATCATCATCATATCATCATCATCATCATCATATATATTAATACGCTAAGGTTAAGATGTTACACTCCCTTTTTAGAAAAAACCTCACAACTAATCCACATTAATTATATATCATTTTATAGATAATTGCTTGCTCTACCGGCATCCACAACTAAAAAAATTATTATTGCTATTGTTTTTGCAAATTAATTAATTATTAAAATTATATACACAAAACAGCAATACTGCCATCTAACGGCTCAACGTCAATATGATTGACGGTCGGTAACATTTTTGTTTAATTTCAAATCCACTCACGTATAAATAAAGTGGCGCTTTAGCTCAATGCTTTTGATACTTGCGCCTCTATATGTCAATTTTAGTAAAATATTTGTTTGATCTGTCATCTGAGCTTCATAATGGAATAAATAATGCGAAGACTTCGCACGGGTCACGCTAGTACTTGATAATGTAACTATAATATCAAACTCGTGAAATAAAATGTGACAATTTGTAATTACGAGCGAAATGGACTACTTTGACCAGTTATTAAAATATCTTTAATGAATAAATAAAAATGTGTAAATAGAAGTTGTCAAATATGGAAACCTCGATTATTGTAAAAAGTTGATTCCAATTTTTTAAATAAATACATATTATTGGCGTATTAGACAGTATGGGTGTACCCAAAGAAAAACATGAAAAATTTGGTGTTAACAAGGATTAAAATGTGTGAATAGAAGTCAATTACGTACATAACTTTTCAATTATTGTAAAAAATGTTTTACAATAATTGAAAACTTATTTCCAATTTTTTAAATACGCCTAAAGAAATTACCAATTTCAATAAGAAATTAAGAATATAGTTATTATATACGGATTTACATATGAAGTATGAAGGAAAATTTAGAATCTTAATTCACAAAGTAAAAATAGAGAATTTTATTAATATATTGAAGCTTGCGTAAAATAAAGATCTCTTTGAAATGTAATTAATAAAACATTTAAAAATGTTTAAGTGTCATAAATTTTCGTTGCTCGAGAACTTGCGTGTAACTCAAATTTTAGTTACACGCCCGCAGGCAGAATCTATTAATATTCATGCATTTGACCGTTGAATGGGCAGGGATGCACGGGTGTTAACAGATCCTCGGAAACGATCTGGGCTGAACCGATCATTCCATGTTTTTTAAAAATTAAATGGCTGCTTCTAATATCTTTTATTTCTGACCTGTGGAAATAAAAGAAATTAGTTTTGTTTTATATTTTTAAATTTGAGCTCTAAAACATTCTTTTCAATTTTGGTCACTGATTGAGAAATATTTCTGTATAATAATGGATCAAATATAAAATTAATTTTTTGAAATTACTGTTTCAGTTAAAAATATTTTGAATACTAGATTTTTTTATCCACAAAGTGTCTGTATCCCTTTCGATATTGTGCTGAAATCCTTTCATGCACTGTAAGGATATATAGGTTTCTGCTAAAAAATTTCATAAACTAAGTCACCTGATAACACTCCCTTAGGATGATACTTCTACCTTTAGAGAAATGATTGATTGAACACTCCTTAATGATACCCCTACCTTCAGAGAAATGATTGAGCACTTTCTTATGATACATTTTCCTTTAGAGAGAGGTCATTGATCGAGCACTCCCTTATGATATCCATACCTCTACATTAATTTTCTCTTTAAAAGGATGGTAACCTTCAGTTAGTTAATGGCTTGGATTTAAAGGTCATTTCATATGTTTGAAAATCGTTTACAAGAAATTAATTATTTAGCTTGAATCCTAATCATTCATATAACTTAAACTTAATTTAAACTTATATGCAGAGTTAAGGAAAAAGAAGATAAACCCGAACGTATTTCCAAGAAAGACAGTGATCGTGATAGAGGTCGGGACAGAGATAGGAGTGACAGAGATCGCAGTGAGCGTTCCGACCGTGAGAGGGATCGCAGTCGAGACAACGAGAGAAGTCGTGATAATGAAAGGAGCCGTGACAATCGGGATTCGGAGCGTGGTAGGGACTCGGAGCGGACACGGCGTGACAGCGGTGGCACGTCACGTAACTCTCGGAGTTCCTATCTGCCACACCATCCATCACCAATCCTGGATCATCCTCATCATCCTGCCTGGTCTGGTATGTCACCTTACTCTGCACCCGGATCCAGGAATTATAGACAAGATCGTAATCCCCGAGCTCATGATAAGAGAAGGTATTCGTCAGTTACAAATAATTGCTAGATAGATAATTATTAATATATTATTATATATATATAATTATTAACTGTCACCGTATAAATTTTTGTTAAATACGACAGTATAAATATATGTTATTAGTTATAATTCATTTTTACAATTCGATTTCTGCATAAATATATATAAAAATATACATGTGTTTTGGTTATGGAAATTTGAAAGCAAAGTTTGGGTGTTAGGATCTTTTAAAAAGTGTCCTATGTTTAGTGGGTGTAGTTATGAAATTACATCATGTTAAAGATTTTATTTTAGTTTTGACAAATGACAGTGGAAAGTTACATGGACCCACACGTAAAAATTGTTAGGTATATTAACGAAAGCAAGTGTTCATAGTGTGTATGATCATTCCACCGAAAGAAAAACAGGCACAATTGTTGCATTTGAAGTAACAAATGCACAATGAAGTTCGAGAATGTCCACTTTATTCTAAAAAGTTACCGTTTTGTGTGGTTTTTTGCAACGGCGAAACCATCAGTGTTTACTTTTTGCATGATAAATGAGGAGAGGTGTGATTTAACTATGTTAATTAAATATCTGATTTATGTGAATATACCACAAACAGTTGATCACTTAAAAAATTACATGAGTCATTCGTGATATTCAGCCAACTTTATGTGAAACTGTCATTGAAAATTTGACTTCACCAAATGAAGCCGCGGCTATCATGTGCCTCATATTTATTTTTCACCAAATAATGCCATCAAATGTGTTAAAATTAAATGTACCACTGTCACAACTAGTTTTATTCAAATTATAAGATGGGACACCCCATTATAATTATAAGATTGGAAGCCCCTTTCAACTTGTATTATAGGTTAGTTATTTAGGGGTACGGAAACAAATGTTACTATCTCATGAGTGTAAATTTGTCCTGAATTACATATTCAGCGAATTAAAAAAAAATTATTTTTTTAGTATTTATATTTTATCTTTTGCTGTTTTTTACAATTAAAAAAACTTCTATATATTTATATGTATATCTATATCCTATTCATCTACTCAAGTCTTCGATGTAATTTTTCTATACCACTAGATAAAAACTTAGGTTTTCGGCTAAACGAAATGAATCCAACTTTGTTCAATATAATTTTTCAAATTGAAAATTTGTCCATTTTGCTGTAAGTGTTGTTCTAATGAAAAATTACACTCTTGTGTCTTTCTTGTGCTATACAAGACTGCAACAAATGATATTGCCTTTTGCTGATTGAACATTATATTCCAGGTACCATCCAGGGTATGGCGGTGGCTCAGGTGGTCATTATGGATCGAGTTACTATAGCAGTAGTGGTGATGTTCCTTCTGGTGGAGCTATGTTCCCCCCGGGTCGCTATTCCTCCGACTGGAGAGAGTATCCCCCCGATTACCATCACTCGGGAGAGTTCCGTACGCCTGAGTATGTAGACAGAGACTATGGTGAGCGCGAGATATACAGGCGGGACTACGATCGGAGAGCACCCCCCTCATAGTGTACATTGAATAGTGATTAGTGTAAATAGTTAATTTTAAACGTGTCTGTATATTGCACTATAATATACGTGAATATAATGTGTAAGAAATTGTGCATTAATATATTTATTTTATCGGTAATACAGTATACTGGTCTGAGAGTGCATCGTTAGCAACTTTTCGTGCAGCATTGCTATTTCCCAATTTAGGTTTTAGACAATTCTGAGTGATACGCTTGATATTAGTGACACAAACTGGACACATTTATGGAATAATTAGCTTAATGATTATTGTGTTTAACACGCTACTCTTACGTGCTTGTGCCCGATGAAGAGCCCCTTATTCTGAGTGATCACTGTGGCACGTACATTGCTAGTGAATGTATATTTAATCATTTTCAATACGAATAGCAGTGTTCGTGTCTTAATAGTTGGGTTTATTAAGTAGAAATATAAATTATATTCACTCGACTGATAGGAAAAAACTATATGAATTGTGTTGTAAATGAATAGGTTTTATTGCGAACAGTTTGTATTATAACTTGCCCATACTGTTAAATAATATATATAGTAATACAGTGTTAGAAGTCATTAAAGTATTTTGTCTTTCATCGATTAAGGGTAAAATGAAATCTTTATGGTTCCCTTTAAGTCTAATAGAAGTAGCGAGGAGGGAAAGGGTCGGATCTTGTGAAGTTGCGTGACACCCATCATAAAAGCTACCTGTTTACTTTGGTACTTATACTGTGTAAAGTTTGAATTGTTAAAATATTAGATTGTTAATTTTGTACAAACTAATCAAATCAAAAGTCGTGGAATGTGATATGTATTTTAATGGTTTGAGATCAATTTGATTATATTTTTATGATGATTAAATTAATAGCGATTACCCATTATGGTGGACGCACTTGAAGGTGCTTGTGTAAGTTCAACGCGTCTAGGTATAAATAGCATTTTTCTGTATGTAATATAAATAATATTATACTTTATTCATATTTCTCAATAAATTAATGAATTTTCCTACCTATGTGGATGAAAATCAACGATTATTATTAGCAATGTTATTAAAGAAGACCGCCATTGTAAAGCGTGATCAATACTTGCACGATCATTGCATTTAAATGTGAGCGGGCGTATATTTGTCATATAGAAATTGATCTGATGGCACAACTAAGCTAACATAGAAGGGTACACCAAAGAGCACCTTATTCCATTGGTGTAGTAAATTTTAATACAAGTTTGGTAGAGGTTTATGTTCAGTTGAAGTTGCGCTGTGCTAAATTGATTAGTTATTGTATAGCTCTGTATATTTATATAAGTTAAAACACATTGTAAAATATTTTTTATTTTGCAGAACCTGTATGCCCAAAATACAGTCAAATATATTTAAATGTATAAAAATCTTGTTTCATTACCTTCTTCCCTTACTGTTTCCACGTTTTCTGACATATTTAAACTGTTTTTAAGTTGTTTGCACTTCTACTAAAATGATGGAATGTAGTTTATAGTTAGTATCCAGAAGTGGGTAAATGTAAATAAGGGAAGGAGGTGTTTCCAAAGGAAATGTTGGTAGTAAGCACAAATCACATTGTTGTCAGTTGTGTGTGTTTGTGTACACATCTATATATGTGCATTTTTCATTGAAGGTGCATATACAAAGTCTGATGGTAGCGTCCAATGGACTATGGGCTTTTTTATTTGTTGGTGCTCAGCAGAACGAATGAAATCTGTTCTGTCATGAGTTATGCTACCGAAAAATTTAAACTAATGTCATAAAAAAACTGAAAAAAACCAATTGGATTGAAAGTGGATAAATCATAAGCTGTTATTTACATTGGATCATATATGGTACGTTTTGTTCTTAGTTATAATTTGAAAAGTATTTCTGGAGCTAATTATTGCTGGATGTTATAACAATTGTGAGGAGTTTGAATCGGCTGTTGTCAAAAGAAAAAATTAGCCTTTTTTTTATTGGACTGAATTTACGTTAAATTTTGATTTAAAATATTGCTAAGTGCCATTATGATGTAAATTCTATCTACCTGTACTCCGACTATATATTTATATATAGTCGAATCATATATGTATACAGGCATTTCAATCGAAATAATTAATGACATGATTTTAATAGTCGATTGTGACAATTCATAATTGATAATACGAGGTCTACAATATAATTTAAATATGATTAACATCGAAACACCGATGGGAGGTCAAATTAAAGAAACTTTAATGAATGTCCTTCCACTACGGCATGGTGTAATGGAAAGCAACATATGTCAATAGCTTGTCTTTTGGATCTGCGTTTTAAGAAGCTTGGGTTTGGCATAGATTCCATTGCCACAAATTCCCAGCAACGTCTAAAAGAACTGACATGTATTAGACGTGGTACTTTAATGACGAGTCAACCTAAAGAAACAGGCACCTGAAGAATAAGAAACTACAAAACCGTTATCAATTTGGGATCACTTCGAGAAAAAGGAATCTCATTATGTTGTACCAACAGTGAATATAATATCATTACGACAGTATTTAGAGCTTCGTTTACTTGAAAGAAAAAGCAATCCTTTCATTTATTGGAGGAGCTTGAAAACTAATAACCCAGATTTATATAAATTAAATTTAAAATATATAATATCAAATATTATATTCCGGTCACCACAGTTTCTTCAGAGAGAATATTGTCAAAAGCTGGTCAAATAACTAATTAGAGAAAGAACCGGCTATTCCCAAAGCATATTGTTTATATTTTTAAATGCGAACTGGATACTGCTGGAAAATTAAGTATTGTAAATGAACAAATTTTTTGATGAGACTCAATATTTTTCTCATCAATTTTAAATAACTTTCCTTTTAATAAGAAAGCACAAGGTTGTTAACCTAATTAATCAATCTGAAAAAGTGTAATAGTTTCGTGTTTTATTACATTTTTTCCTTTCAGTACAAGCTGTACTTTCATATGGTAATTATATTTTGCCTTCGTTACTTTAATATCAATAAGCGTTTTTTACCGATTATTGATCGTTTACGATTATTACATTTATAATAAACAAGTAGTTTTTACAATAATGGAATCGGCATATCATTACATTGTAGAATGCATCCCATACTGGTCACGCACCTCAAGTTACTCAACATATACGTCGCTGCACAGAATAGATACGATATAGAACGGACACGATCCATACTAGCCCATATAAAAAAGAGTACCATTTTTTCATACATGGCGAAACGCTGTTAAAATAACTCCCTTTTCCCCCCGCCTCGCTTCTCCTGACCAAAGACTTGTGTAATTATTATTAATGCTCATAGATGGTGTGATTTCTTACTCTCTATTGATCACAGATGGCGTTATCAAAGAAAAAAGTAGTTTTAATTCATAAATTTATTAAAATTATAAAAATATTTCACAAAAGACAAATATCAAAATAACATTACTATACAATTTAATATATTTTAAATTTCATTACTATGAGAATACAATGCAAGAAACTTTAAATAAAATAGAAAATACAATTGTAAATAGTATCAGGCGTCTCCAGGTAGCACTCTGGAATCAACTAGGTGGTAATTGCATAAATGAAAGTGGACAACTCCTCAACAACTGAAAACAAACAAAAACATACACAAAGCAGACAAGATTATAGCGATATCTATTAGTGGTTGGAGTATATTTTCAAACTTTTGTCAAAACCCCACGCTTGGCTAATAAATAATTATAAATAAAAAAATAATTTTTCAATTCATGTTCAAGTAAAATATATGATTCTTTTGATAAAATGAATTAGTTTTAACATTTGTTTTATTTTATTAATTTGTGTACTTTCCATATTACTACGCCGCATAAGTTTCCGCAATCTTCTTAACTTCCGTCTGAGCTGCTGAATCGTCTTATTCTGTTGACGAATCTTTCTTACAAGTCTGGACCTCTTCAGCTTTCCGCCTTTTTCGCTCTTCAACGATCCAGACCCCAAAGACGCTGCTTCTAAGTGTACGTTTTCCTTTAATTATAATAAAAGTTGTATTCATGACATGTGTTATTTCAAAACTATACATGATGTTTATATGACATATTCAATTGTGCAAGCAAAAAAATGAGTGCATAAGGATAGTATGGTATTATCACTTAAATAACGTTAGACATTCTCCAATAGAAGCCGCTAAGGTCTTGCTATAGTTTCCTGTCGCAACTGTGCGGTTTCTGTCTGTGTTTTCTAGAGTGTTCGTAGCATCTCTTACATGGTGACACATAGCCGTCGCTAGAGGTCACTGTACATAGTTAAATTTACCGCCAATTTCCTTAAGAGATGCTGTCACCAAATCGAGTACCTTCTTGACAACACCCTGCATCGCTGATTTAATGGGTTTTATTCAAAACCACGTGTCATTATTTTTTGACATTCTGGTATTATTAATAGAAAATATTTAAAATAATGACCAACATTCATAAAGAAACGTCAACTTTAAATCATCCATTGAATACGGAGATCATGCAACTAGTAATTTCATAATTATTGGAATATTAAGCGAAATTAAATGCAAACACTATGTTCTCTGCCACCATTGGAAATGAAACAATCAAATCACAGATCATATACTAAAGAAAACAGAATAGATACGGTACAGAGCGGACACGATTCATACTAGCCCACAGAATAGAGTATAGAACGGACACTCCCATCCCATACCATATCCATACGAATATACCAAAAAAGCGGTCTACTTTTATATGGATAATTGGAAGCCGACTCACCAGGTGGCGCTTCGATTATTACCAAGACCAAAAGATGGCGCTGTCTAGGTAGAATTATTAGCCATAGATGGCATTGTGATACAACATGGAATTGGAATTTATTAAACAATATATTAAAAACATTTTTATTTTTATAAATTTTTTTTAAAACTTTAGAGTAACTAAAATTTTACAAAACAAAGATATATATATATATCAGAGATTTTACAATTATAGTATTCTAATAGGTAATTATTTCAAAAATATATTTGGATTCTCAAGTGATTTCAAAAAGCATGCTTCAAGGTTTCTCTGACTTTCACGCTATTCAGGTAGATTATAATCTGAGAAGCTTGCAGCGCTGTGTCCATAATAGTTTATGGATGTCCTCTACTGCAGAGCTGAAAGTAGAAAAATACATACGGACAATACATACATATATGGATGTTAATGCGTATTCTAGTGTTTATTTCTTAACGTGTCTCAATGGAAGAAATTAATTTCCAAATTTTGTTAAAGCTTCAAATTCAAGTTGGTATTCTTACAATATTACAGTATATATTTTATTAAAAGTATTTCCTCCAGG
Organism: Druceiella hillmani; assembly: GCA_039881145.1. NCBI lineage: Eukaryota > Metazoa > Arthropoda > Insecta > Lepidoptera > Hepialidae > Druceiella > Druceiella hillmani. The sequence continues at coordinate 109,006,062 of JAYKKI010000001.1, read as the reverse complement.
GTTCGTCAAAATTTTTACATTAGAATGTTTGTCGTGAAAGGGTTATTCTTTTAATAAGTTCAAAATTCTTGGTTCAATCAAAATGTTTTGTATTGAAATTGACATTCATAACTAACCTAATTACTATATTGAAAATTTGAGCTATTACTAATCTCTGTTATTATTTTTTGTACAGATTGCCTATTGTATGAATTATAATTATTAATGTTAAGTTTATGGTAAAATCAGTAGGTTGTTCTATAACAAACTTAAAAACAATTTGACAGAACTTGAATAGTTAAAATTGTATCCCACTCTTCGCCAATAACACATATGTAATTACATTATTGCTTAAATGTATCAAATTTGTGATATTGCTCGATGGAAACCACGGGAAGGTGGTGGGAATATTTTCCATCGGGAATAGGAAAGGAAAAGGAAGTGGATAGGTTAAGAGTTGGAAAAATATTTAGTGAATCTATGATCTAGTGTAGAAATAAATAAATAAATATTGGCATATATACAAACCTAACATTTAGCATACCCGTAAATTAGATCAAAGAAAAGTAAACACAGCAAATGTTAAATTTCATCACAAGGATTATTTTGGTTAATCTGAATAAGGTAATGATCAATTAGAGGCAAAAAATATTGCTAGCAATATTTTTTTGACTTGAAAAGCGGTAGAAATTAATATCAAAATAATTTATGAAAGCAATATTATTAGTTTATCAGTAAAAATAAAATTATGACAAGTAAACTTACGATGATACTGAACGAATAGATAATACCGATCATGCATAGGTGGCTGGGCGGCAGGGGCTTTGTGTTATCACTCCACTAAAACATTCGAATACGGCTTACAATATTTTATTCAATTCATATAATGGATGCTGGTGTATCTGAAAAATGAAAGTTTACACTTTAAAATATTGCAATTAATAGCTTGGAAGATTAATAGGTTAGCACAAGTACAGATCTAAAAACATAATATCAAAGTTTACTTCTGATGTAAGTAAAAGTTTAAAATAATTATAAATTGCACAGGTTTCGTAATTGTTGATTTTCTTTTCCAACTGATTTATTTTCTTTAATTCCATTTAAGTTTCTAAGTCACCGGTTTATTTTCATCTTAATATAATGTTTCATAAATAAATTGGAAAAATCATCTGTACAACATACCTGACAATCAGCAGTAACTCGTTTTAAATATCGAAATAGACTCTCTTTTAAATTATCAATAAATAGTATTTCATTAAAAATTGACTGAAATGCGGCTTCCCATGATTTTATAATACAAAATATGCGATCTTTAACAAAAATTAACCTTGTTCATCAGATAAGTTGTCATACATTTTAAAAGATGTAAATAATTTATAATCAGTATCTTGACTTCTTGATTGATCAATAATCAAATTCTTACAGCTATCACAATTGTGAATTCTATTGAAGAAAGTCATCGTCTCATAACCTGCAATATAATAAACAGCATTATCTTCTATTACGGTATGTTTGGTAAAATCTTCACAATTAAAATCAATATGGGTATATCTGTACAATGGCTGGACTTCATGATTTATTAAAGACTGTCACAGTTACTTTTTTTTACATATTTTTGAAATATTACTGATAAGTGTTTGTCGGAGAGAATATTGGAATTGTGTGACTGTTGGATTTCGGCACCAATCATTTTGTTGCCGGACAATTGAAAAAACGTTTTGTAAAGGATCCTGATTTAATCTACGAGTTGGTAATTTTGGTATATGATACTGAGTTGGAAGGTCATTGAATAGGCCAATCAAAGATTTTAGAGATATAATCCAGCCATTGACACATGCAGGTCTTTTTGCATTAATGAATCTACATTCGTTAAAATTTTTTGTCATGTCTCCTTTTTATCATGATCATCCTTACCTAACTTACTGCTATTAAAAGTATCAAAAAATTTATTAACGTCTGAAATAAAATTGGCTGTGTGTACAGCTTGTGGCTCAATTTTCTGAAGAGCAATAAAAACACTCATTGCTGTACATAGTGAATTACTGAAAATTTGTGCTGCATACTTTACCTTCATAGGTAAAGCATTTTTTGGAAATAATTTTAACTTTAGGGGATCATCAATATCTAGTGCCACCTCTTTAATATACGACTATTTTACAAGATTACCTTTATACATTAAATTATATTTATTTAAGTTATTTCTAAGAGATTTTAATAAATAGGGCGAATCATAAAAAAAGAAAATCTTAATATTATTATATAAAAAATATGACTTATTCACATCAATGTTTAATTTTTTTGCTAAACCCTGATTTTTGGTCCCTGATCACAAATTATTGCTTTAACTATTAATCCAGCATCTAAAATTTTACCGATACTTTCTGCAACTACCTTACACATATCTAAGTTATTATCTGCACTAGCCGTTAACCAATAATCCACAACCTGTTTAAATTTAACATTTAACCCTGTTATCATGCATACTAATATCGATGTGGAAGCTACATTTGTTCTTATATAAACATTATCTACAAATCCTAATATCTTGTCATCTTTTAAATCATACTGAAAACTTTCTTTAATACTAATTTCGTCAAATAGCTAACTAATCAACTTACTATCATCTGATTTATTACAAAACTGTTTGCTTAAGGTGTCTAATATAAAATCATTTATCCCTACTTTAAATTATAACCCCAACGACGTATACTTCTAACTGACGGTAACTGTAAAATGTGAGCCAAATGTTTATAACTTTTTGGTGAATTATAAGTTCATGTAAATATCTTTCATTTTTTAATCATATACCGCTGCATTTTTTCTTCTAAAATAATTTGTTAATTGATGATCAAATAAAGTGTAAGAATCTTTTGGTAAAATATGTTTTAACATTCGTTTTATTTTAAAAAATTTTATACTTTCCAATTTATCATTCTTCTTAGGTTTCCGCAATCTTCTTAATTTGTGCCTTAATAGTTCGATGGTCTACTTCAGTGGATGTATCTTTCTAACAAGTCTGGAACTCCTCAGTTTTTGTTGGCTGCCTCTCTTTGAAACGCTGACTCTTGTTGAAGCTGCTTCCGGAAGTATGTCCTCCTATAATCATAAACAATTCACAAACATATATAATATTTGGATATATATTGGTAAGTGATGATTATATCTGGCATGCAGTAAAAACCCATGTTACTGTTTTCAAATAACCAGTCAACTCCAGACATTGGATGATTAATACAAAATATACATAATTTATCTCACATTAGTCGTATCATTGAAATTGAAAATATATACTACAAGATACACTATGTATAATTAGTGAAGTGGTTAGCGTTTACCTGTATCCCAGTGTTGAAAACTTGCATCAAAATGAATTAAATAAAGTAAAGATATTTTGTAAAAAAAGTAAAGATATTTTGTGTTGAAAGATTATTTGTCTATAAGCCTGATATCAAGTATTCAATCAAATCGCAATCAGTTGTATCACTAGTTTATATATACTTAATGTTAAAGATGCTACTTGGTCAGTACAATTCCTTGTGCATAAATTCAAATCTTAACTAGACTATGTATAATTTTACTGATAAATTACCTAAGATATTCCTTTGTAGGAATAGCTTGATTCTGCCGCCTCTAAACTGGTACTCGGCTGGTCTCTCAGTCGTTCCAACATGTCTGGTTCAACGCTCTCATTTTAACATCTTCGGTCGACTTTGGCAAATTTAGACTCGGCTTTGCATTCACCTGTAATAATTTCCTAGGTGAAATAGTCTTAAAATCATGAATTATAAAATGATTCTCGCAAAATCTGTAACAGTGGTTTTGAAATTCGGCTGCCAACTCATCTCGGCGACATAGTCTCAACCACTCCTTCTCCCTGCGAACAAAACAAAAATTTCGTATTAATTTATGATTATAAACATAGTTATTCAGGTGTAAATGTTCACGTTGACGGAATTTAAAAATACTTTCTTATATTATTTTATAATAATAAACAAACAAAAATTACGACATAATTTGTGGTTATAAATATAGTTATTCAGGTGTAAATGTTCACGTTGATGGAATTTAAAAACACTTTCTTATATTATTTGATAACAATAAACAAACAAATTACGACATAATTTGTGGTTATAAACATAGTTATTCAGGTGTAAATGTTCACGTTGACGGAATTTAAAAATACTTTCTTATATTATTTGATAATAATAAACAAACAAAAATTACGACATAATTTGTGGCTTTAAACATAGTTATTCAGGTGAAAATGTTCACGTTGACGGAATTTAAAAATACTTTCTTATATTATTTGATAATAATAAACAAACAAAAATTACGACATAATTTGTGGTTATAAAAATAATAATACACGTGTAACCACGTTCACGGAATTTAAAAAATACTTTCTTATCTTATTTGGTAAGACAAAATTAAACTACGAACGATACTTACAGAGTTTCACATTTTGGAAGCTTGAAAAATGAGAGTTCTTTGGCAGTTTTTTGAGTGTTATGACAGCCGGTTTCAATACACGCCATTACTATGAACTATAATACAATAAAAATATCTTATTGGTACGTAAATGATTAGTATTGTACTTTTTCAACACGAAGTAATACCATGCGTGTGTTATACGCTAGACAGCAAGAAAAAGTATGGCGCCCAGCCGGAAACCCGCAAGTTGAATACGTCTAAACGCACTCTGCTGAGGAATCCGACATTAGTGTTTCAAATTTTCACTTCCGGTGATCCCTCTTATTGTTACTCTGTGTACTAGCCCATATAAAAAAGAGTAGCACTTTTTCATACCCAAACGTTGTCAAAGTAACTCCCTTTTCTCCTCGCCTCACTTCCTGACCAAAGATTTGTGTAATTATTATTAATGTCAATAGATGGCGTAATATCTTACTCTCTATTGCTCACAGATGGCGTTATCAAAGAAAAAAACAATTTTAATTCATAAATTTAATAAAATTATAAAAATATTTCACAAAAGACCAATATGAAAATAACATTACTATACAATTTATTATATTTTAAATAACATTACTATGAAAATACAATTAACGAAAATTCAAATAAATTCGAAAATACCATTGCAAATAGCATCAGGTGTCTCCAGGTAGCACTCTGGAATCAGCTAGGTGGTAATTGCATAAATGAAAGTGGCCAACTCATCAACATCTGAAAAAACATAGAGAACAACAAGCAAAAACACAAAGCAGACATGATTATAGCGATAACTATTAGTGGTTGTAGTATATTTTCGTACATTTGTCAAAACCACACGCTTGACCAATAATATGTGATATTCTGAGACTTGATATATTTCATAATGCTACATATCAGTGTTATTTCTCAATGGAAATCACAGGAAGATGGTGGGTATCTTCCATTGGGATTGGAAAAGAAGAGGAAGTGGTTAGGTTAAAGAATTGAATTTAAAATTAGTGAAGCACAATACAATCACATTACATATAGACATTGGCATAGCTAGCATTTTTTGTGGGGAGGAAAAATGTGATTTTGTTCACAATCATCTAATTTTTAAATTTACCTAGTATTAAAAAATCATTCAACATAGAATATTTTCTTTAATCATGGGTCAATATTAATATGTATTAATAGCGATATTCAACAATTTTTCTATCAATATAACTTGAATTATTTTGGATAGTTTTTTTCTGGAGGCTTTGCCACACTACAAAATACTGGCTATACCCATATATATAAAATAAAAATACTACATGTAAATTGAAAATTATCTGATTTGACCACTTGACAGTTTCAAGTATAACGGATACTGGAAATATTTTATTCTAGTCTCAATTTTATCACACAAGCTTTATAGATTATAGTATAAATATATATTAGATATATAACATATTATATAAATATATATTAGATTGTAGTTATAATTAAGTATCCTGATTTCCAGAAAATAGCTTTTAATTGCATTTCCGTCTTCTTTTTTGATTGAGCGTGTGCTCAATGCCCTAGGATTTGATTTTCTAAGAAAAGGGACCAATTTAATATTACTGAGTATGATGATTTACGTCTGTTTTAAAAACAATTGAACCTGATGTGGACAAAATTACAATAATACACCAGTCTAAACTTTCATACAATTTTTTGTTTTCATTGTGAAAATTTGTAAGTAAACAAACACAGCTTTAATAATATATTTGATGGTCCACAATTAAATGAAACTACGTGATGTAGTATTATTTCTACTTTCTTTAAGTTCTTTACCACGACCTAGGTTTCGTTGTATTACATCTTCAGGTGGGCTAAATCTTTGCTAATGGCCCACCTAAAGATATTATAATACAACGAAACCTAGGTCGTGGTAAAGAACTTAAAGAAAGTATAAATAATACTACATCACGTAGTTTCATTTAATTGTGAATAATGAATTTCTACAAAATTAACGCCAAATATATTCAATATTTGATGGTGTTTTAATTATTGTAATAAGGCCCTTACAAATTTAATACAATCTTTTGCTATGCATTCCTAATTTCTATATTTTCACATTATTTATATCGCATCACGGATTTTAAAGAAGCGATCGTATAGACGATCATATTCTGACCCGTACTTTTCATATTGATTATGTTTTATCAAAATCGATGTATCAATAGCAGTTTTTTAGATATAGCACGTAGTAATCACTAAATAATTTTAGGAATAAGCATAATGATATAATTTTATGGCATATTACTAAATGTTACGTGGAAAATACAATACAGCGTAAAGAGGAAAAGTAGTTTGTGATTAGGTTGTGTACGAGTATGAAATGGTTTGCTAATTGGGCGTTGGATCCCAAGTCTTCGGATCCACCGCCCAATTAGCAAAACACATTTGCGTGGCCTCAACACTGATTTCCGGACAAGCGTTTGTTGGCTTTTGGAGCATTGCTTACATTACATAATATTGGAAATTATCCAACTCAAGATGGGGCGGGGCTCAACAGTCACGATTGACGCTCTGGAAGATTTTTAGGGTCCGTAGATTTTGTCTTGCGTGTATGCAGGAACAGTATAGCTCTAAGGGGAGTAGCCTGGGCTTGGAGACACTCCTCGTTCTGGAGCAGGGGCTGGAAATGGGTGCCGAAATCCCGGAGAATTTCATCCCTTCGAATCGTTTCTTGCTGTGCGACCTACCCGATACAACTGCAAATATTTCGGGGCCTATGGAGGAAAGTAACATAGACACTAGTCTCATCTTAAGCGGACTTGCGGGGGTGTATGCAGTTGGAGATTCGAACCGGACGTCTGCTTAGGCATGCCCAGCCCGGAAACGTGGAGTGCAAACCAGTGCCTTATTCAGAACAAGGTGCCAAGGCTGGGATCGATTTTTCAGTTCTTTACCGAGAGCTCGACAGGTACAGTAGGTCAGGCTAGGCCAGGCCAGGGTAGGCCAAGCCAGACCAGGCCAGGCTAGATAAGGCCAGGTCGGGCCAGGCTAGGCCAGGCTAGGCTAGACTAGTCTAGGACTTTTTGCTTACTTACTCGAAACATTAATAACAATATTTTTTTAAAAATACATTTTGTATGGAAATTACTTTAGTTAAATATATTATTTGTAATATATTTCTTGTTACATAATACACAGAATATAATGAATTAAAATTATAAAAATTAATTACAGTAATTATGTTTCTTGAAATTTTACGGTAAAAGCAAAAGGTGAAGGTTATAAATTTCGAAAAAAGAAAAAGGGATCAGAAAGGTAAACATTTGATGATAGAGAAACATATTAAGTTGGTATGACTGATAAATATTTTATTTGATGCTAATGAAATCGTTAGACATTTTTTTTTAATTTAAAAATATAAAAATTTTAATGTTCACTTTCAAATTTATTTCATTTCTTTAACTTGCCTTTATTTCTTCTGCGTGTTTAGTGTGTAATGTCCAACGAAAAGTTCATTGTGATTTTAATGAAAATTAGACTAGGAATATACAAATTTGAATATATTTATTGTAAGTATTTTTTTCAAATTAATTTTTTTATAACAAAAAATCGCTAGCTGCATTTTTTTAATTATGTGGTTTTTTGTATATTCTTTACAAAAAACTTTTAATGTGTATTTTTTCATATCATATCAAAAAATTGTCTAAATATCATTGGTACTAAATTACATTTGTTTCCTAAAATCTTATATCTCGCTATTTAGATATTTCAAATCCAGCATATATCGACAGAAATATTGCAATTGCTTGTTTCGGTCCAGATGCATAAATATTTTTATTTTAAGGGGGCATTCATGGACAAATGGGTGTTTCGGCGGCATAGTGTAAGGTTAAAGATAATATAACGGATGAATCTTAACTCGTCTTATGAGAAAATCACTGTACGTTCTCATTCATGTTGCTGTTGACAGGTTGAATTGTGTTAATTGCATGGTACTTGTCCAACATACATACCTATTTGTTAAGATCTATCTGCTACGCGGATGTATAAATTAATTATAATGCAGAATTCTATAGATTTTCCGATTGGACAATTTTAACAAATTTTAAATTTTTATATTTTTTAATATCTGCAAATAATTTATTTTATATGTGGCTATTTTTTCCCAATTTCCTCAATGCTCCACAATCGCCTTTTAGACAGATACCTCTTCCAAGATAGGTATAACCAAAGATGTTGGAATGTGCGCGGCCTGCTCTCTACTGGATATGCCATGTCTATTCAAACATCGTGTCACGGAACTGTACAAATGCACACTTCAAGCAAGAAAGTGTGAGTGCACATGAATTTGGTTTTTACGCACACGACCATGCGACAGGCCTTTGGGTGAATAGGTTAAAAGTAGGTGGATTGTTTATATTTCTTAGTGTGCGTGCACCCAAATGACATGCAGGGTTTCGTACATATGGCATATCTAGTGAGAGTGGGCCGCGCGTGTCTTCCAGCATCTTTGGGTACAACCCTATTAAAGTTAAACTTAAAAAATTTAACTGCAAACTATACAAATTTAAAATACTGTTATAAAAAGAATGAAATTTCTGGCGAAAGTGTTCATTCATCAACAATAATTCGTCATTAAATGACTATCTGCGCATATATGTATAATGAAGACAACTGGTTTAGAGAAATAGCTCTCCCAAAAAGTTCGTGATTTAGTAGATGTTTTTAATAAACAAGTGATGTTGGAGTAAAATGAAGTTGTTCACCAAGGAAAGCTTATAAATTGTAAAGTCTGCAAATACAATTATTCCCTAATATCTGCAAGTACACAAGCAATCTACAATTTCAAATGGAGAGAAAAGCAACTATTTTCAGTAACAAAACATTTTCTTTCCTATTTAGTGAAAGATGATTAATACTTATTTGCATCTACAGGCTTTCATTTGGAGGATATTTAAAAGAATTGGTATCCTTTGTTGAACCATGAGCCTTAGATGAGCCAACAAATAAAAACTTCTATCATAAACCATTATGACAGAACCATTCTGTCCTAATGGTTTATGATAGAAGTTTTTATTTGTTGTCCAAAATTGGTCAAAAGCGTATCAGAAGAAGTATGAAGTAAGGTTTTATTGCTATTTACATCTCTTGAATTTGTTGATTCGAGTTATCTGAAATAATTTTAATTGTTAATTCTAATAAAACGCTGATTTCGAATTTTTTCACATTCTATAAATGCATAGAAAAATTAGTGGGGGCGGGGACATATTGCACGTTACTTCGAAGTTGAATGTTTTGAAAAAGGATGGAATGCAGGAAAACTATTTTTCCTGTATTAATATACAATTTTTTTAAATATGTCCAAATTAATATGTAGCAAACATTTAGATTTTCGATTTCGAAATATCGTATACTGAACCAAAAACGGGCCTCATTTGTATTCAGAGTGAATTCACAAATGCAACACACGCCCGTGATATGCATCAACTGGCGGTATTTCCTCTTTAAAATATTCACAAACGCGTTCCACCTGTATATTCCGCTCAGCCGCCCGCGCATAAATTTTACATTCGCCAACTTAAAGAGGAGGTCCCAACAAACAACGGCCGGAAGCGCACAATTTCGCCTCATTTTTCGGTAAAATAAAATTTTTCTGTGGCGGAAATTGAATTTAAAAACGTTTGCCAAAAAAAAGTCGATGGAGAAAATGCGAGCCATGCGGCGTTTCGTCATCCCTTGTCTCTGGTTTAGCGTGATATTAATAAAAGCAGGAAATTTGTTCACGATGAAATAAGTATAAAAATATATTTTATAAATCTAATATTCTTTAAATAATATACGATAATGTGCAAATTGAACTTGCTTTACGATAATGGACTAATACAAATATCAAGTAATCGGACAATTGGAACCACCACTCTTCATTACCAATCTGCAAAGAGGAAGTAATAGTGAGAAGACAATTCGATCGGAGTCCGTTTCTGTTTCGTCAAAGGCGGGTGGCGTTACGAATTGCGTATTATTGTTAAAAGACGTGTGCACAAATTTTTCGTCAGCCACAAAGGGCAGAATATGATAAAGAAGGCGGCGAGGGCGGCACCGGAAGTTTGGCGCGTTAAAATAAGTTTTCTTTTTTTATAAATTTGTCGACGTTTGTTACATTGATTTTGTCGTGCATAGAATATGTCTCGGACACTGAGCTCGTTCCGAGACGATGGTGGTATTTCAATATTTGCGCTCCTCTTTATATGCCAGATTAGATCATTATGAAAATAGTTTTTTATTTAAATATGTGTAATTTAAATATGTATAAACTTATAAAAATTGTATAACCGTACTCAATACAGAATGAAACCATAGTGATATTACTCCTTACGTAATATTTTAGCGCATTAATGTTCGGTGATTCAAAATATAGCCATTAATAAATTTATTTGCATGATCCACAAACTTAAAGTTTTTCACGTAGTAAAAGAAAATAATTTCTATTTAATGGTTTCAATTCCATTGATTATTATAAAAATTGTAACCATTTTATATATATATATATATATATATGTGTATATATATATATATATATATATATATATATATAGATATTATCTTTGCTAATATCCTACCTGAAGATGTTGTAATACAACGAAACCTAGGTCGTGGTAAAGAAATTAAAGAAAGTAGAAATAATACTATATCACTTAGTTTCATTTCATTGTGGCTATTAAGAAATATTAATTTTTCACAGCGATTATACGTTGAATACTGTACCTTTCACAGGCTTGAAAACAAACTAAATATAAAAATATATAATTCTATATACAATTATAAATTATTAATTTTTGTATTTTTCACTTACTCTTGCTATAAGACCTCACATTATCCTGACTTTCAAGATTGTAGGTCAGCCTGAAGTACCCTATAAATTTGATGATCAGTAAATAAAACTAATATGTTAATAAAAAGGATACGCGTTTTGTTTCGTGAACCAAAAAACTTGAAATGTTTACAGCACTACAAGGTCACGGTATAGGATATTAATTTGAACTTGATATCCCGAATCGTTTATGAGAAAACAGGCTTTGACAGACGGACAGACGGACGGACAATTGAGTGATCCTATAAGGGTTCCGATTTTTTGTATTGAGGGACGGAATCCTAAAAATCACATTATTTAGAAATTAAGACAATTTTTATGCATGTACAGGAAAATTTTTCGTTTTTCTTTTATTTTTCCATTGACATCACAAACCGTTTTGGAAATCTGTGGTATTAATTGATTTTAATTTCTCTTTGGGGTTATAACTTTACCTCTTTAGGATAGTAAAACACTTTTATGATTTTGTTAGGTCGGTTCGTTTGTCCGCTATACATCTACAGTTTCTACCGTTTCACACTCAGGAACATCAAATTTGTAAGTCGATGCTTCATGTGGAGGCCTCAATTAACAAGTCGATGCTTCATGTGGAGGCCTTTCGCAAGTCGATGTTTCACGTGGAGGCCTCAATTAACTTGTAAAAAAATAAAGGAATTTTTTTTTGAAAATTTGCCTCTCGATACGAATGACATTATACCCAATTAACATGTTATATCCATATAAGACATAGAGGAAGGCCTAAATTGCGTCACGCACAACTTTCGATGAGAGATATAGACAACGAAAGCAGTACATAAAAGAGATAGTGGTATTGAAAATGAAACACTTATATCAACTTGTGAAGGCCACCTGTAAAGCGTTAACGATACGTTTATATAATACAAACCTACGTCATTTCCCTGTAAATATAAAACGGGGGTAACAATTTTCTGCCCACAACGTGGTATTAATTATTTTTTGCAGGTTACAATTTATATAAAACTTAAAACGCATTACGCAGATAAAGTTATTGGGAGAATTTAATAAATGAAAAAAAGAAAACTATGGCAGGTAATTTCCTGTTTTCGAAGATACTATATTATAACAGTGACGTATTGATTTCGAAGATTGATTTTGATGATGGTTCGAAGTTATTTTCTCCTCGAGATATTTTCGGTTATTTACAACCTTTTCTCATATTAATAATTTACAAAAATCAGTTTTTTTATTATAATTTACTCTATATTTTTATAATTTAATACATAGATGAAACTACCTGGGGAAATTTTCAAAAAGTCGTCAAATTGATAAATAACGTCTTGTTTTCACTATAAGATGGCTGTCGTGGGTTTTGTCGCTGTCTTCATCTCTAGTTGTATATATATATATATATATATATATATATATATATATATATATATATGCATATATAATATATGTGTGTATATTTATAACATTATTATTAAAAAGTGGAATCCTTACTGTACGATACCACGTACTTCATAATATATAATCAAAATAATGCCATCAAGAATGTCATCAAAAATCCTTACAAAAATAAAAGGTTAGTATTGAGTGAAGAGTGTGTTATATATTATGGTTTATTTAACTACAAATAAAATATGATTATGTTACTACTGAATGTTTTTGTTTTAATCTCTCATGTTAGCATTTCCCACATCGGCCTTATAATAATCCTTTGACAACGAGTTATTCCGAATTGAGTAAACGGATCGGGATATTGCAAGTTTGATATTTTGAGAATATTTATAGTTATTAGGTAGGGAGTTCGACGTGTTTCATTACCATGTAAGTTAGAGTTTCTAAGGTTTTTAAAAATATCAATCAATAATGGAAGAATTAGTGACCAATCGTCAATTACATTGCTTAACTTGAATTGTCAATATTTAATAATCCTCAAGAATGAGAGTGAAAATATTTTTTATTACTTCATTTTGTTGATTGCGTAGAAGCAATTAAAGTATATTATATTTCCATAATGACACAAGTAATTTTGCGTATCAAATATATAGGATTCCATAGCGCCGTGTTAAGTGCACACCGTATTTGCAATTTGCGTTGAATCGTGATACTTAACTATGATTTTTTAGGTTTGGCTGTACATTCAAAATTCTTACGTATGACAGGAAATTTCCACGTATCACTACAATATACTCAATTTTATTCTCCATGATAAATGATAATTTAAAATAAGAATTGATAAATGAAGGTTTCAAATATATCTACGCCTTTATCAATACTAAACTTTATAAAAACCCATTGGAAGTTAAAACCGTTTGTATTTAGCGATACAAAAAATCGCGTAATATTTCCGGAGTTGAATATATGTAACATAATAGATATCACATTGTGTTATTTTTTAAACTTTCTTTAGATTATAAGATACATTCAATAAATATTTATTATTAATATTTTTATTTTTTGTGCTTAAAAATAAATAGTAGATTTCAATATAAAGCTTTTGCAGTAATATTCGAAGTGAATCCCTTTGAAGTACTTTTTTAACAGCATATCTTCTACAATAATCCAATTACCTTGTTTATGGATAATCGCCACTCGGAGAAAGGAAACAATACGGGTTCAAGGTGAAAGTAAAAGTTGATGTTGTTTATGTCGAAATGGGAAAGGGAAAATTATAAAAGAAGTACTTTTTTCAATTATTCGCGAAAGCCTCGTTTTATACGTTTTCTCAAATCATCTCTGAGTTTCCTCCATTCATATTGTGAAAGTTAAGAAGTTTCAAAGTCATATTTGCAAAACATTAGCTTACGATTTATAAAATTACGAAACGTTAAATTCTTTTAACTTCAATTTCATTCTTGCGAAATGAAGAAATTTTAATCTAGGCATCTGAACTTTGTAAAATGAGACTTACGTAATAAACATTTTTATTCATATTGTATTCTACAATTATTTCTACTGACTTCAAACATTTCAATTTATTTATATCGTTAATATTTTCACGCAGTTTCTATTTCCGCTTTTGAAACTGAATTTTTTAGACTGTCGACTTTTGAATGAAATTATTTTATCACTTATATAATTTAATAAAATTTAGCTCTAAGTGACGTTGTCACGGGATGAGCAATATGCCAATTTTTCAGTGTGATGTGATGTTATTTTGTTATATAAGTTAGTGGTAGCTACACTCTCTGCCGCTGTTGGTGGTTTAATCAACTTTATTGCAAGAAATCAATTTTGTCGTCGAAAACAATTTTGCTTACACAGTTTATTCTTCATTATTTTAATGAGTTAGCGCAGGGTCAAAGCAAGTTAAACTGTGAAAAATTTATAGCTCGATTTGCAAAGCGAATGGTTTTCGGAAATACGTCTACTAATTATGACAGTCTGAATGATCTAGTTGATTTGAATGGAACTAAGTTCTTTCTTCTTTTAACTATGTAGCAGGAGTATTAAAGTTTTCCTCTTCAGTTTAGCGTCACCTTTAGGTAGGGAAATATTAAAAATGATTAGACTATTCTTTTAGTATTCTTTCTTTTCATGGAGAATCTCTTTGTTTGTTACAAAAAGATTGTCCAAGAAAAGTTAAAGTTCGTTTCAGAAAATAAAAAAAACTGCATTATAGAGGTATAAGTTATTTATTAGTAGGAAAGGCCCACTTTAAAATATTTTACTTGTTAATTTCGCCTCGTATTTCATATTTTCGCGAGGAATCCGAAAAAAGATCTTTATAGTATAAAGTAATCAACAACCCATGTATATATGTATATGTATATATATATATATATATGTATATATGTATATATAAATATATATATATTATGTTGCATCTTAGTTAAAGAGCGCTATACGCGTGCACATGTTAACTTTACAGCTCCGAAATTAATTAATCACAATCAATATTAGTTTTAACATTTGGGTTTACGTTCTAAGTCTGTCTGTCGTAATATTATTTACCCGGATTAAGCCTGAGTGTGGGTTAGCGAAGTTTAGAAATGTTGGTTTATGCGATATTAATGTACTTCTATATAAATCTTAACACGCCTTTTCGATAGACCACGTCTGATGTATTCTATTGTGGCAATACCAAGAATGTAAGAGTTTGTTTTTCAGTGTGACAAAAAAAGTGTGTGTATGTAGAAGCTGAGATGTCAACTCGGAATAGACAGTGGACGCAAATAAAATACTTTTCATATTTTAACCTACGAATTTGTAGTTATTTATTGGAGTCAATATCATCAATCTTCATTTGGACGTCGAACTATCAACTAATACACAACAAATGTTGACTCCGACATGATTTCCATGTGTGGAATTCTGATTTCGGTTAATCTTGCGTGGGCCATTCCTTCATCGAAGCAAATCATCATTTTCACTTAGTGAATATTATCGAAAGTAGTGGATTATCTTCAATCAAAAGGATATCATGTACACAACGATTGCTTTTTTTTCAAGATAACAAGTATGTAAAATAAGTGTGCTAGTAAAGAAAAGAAAATATAAGCGTCATTTTAAAATAAGTATCATTGATTGGAAAATAAGTGTC
The DNA here is from genome assembly GCA_039881145.1 of Druceiella hillmani. Taxonomy (NCBI): domain Eukaryota; kingdom Metazoa; phylum Arthropoda; class Insecta; order Lepidoptera; family Hepialidae; genus Druceiella; species Druceiella hillmani. Next base: position 108,990,289 of record JAYKKI010000001.1, on the reverse strand, counting down.
ATTTACAAAGCATTCGAGACCGAAAATCAAATGTTTGGTTTTTGATCGATACCGGGTCAGACGTGTCCTTGATCCTTGCAAATGAATTTCAAAAAAGAAATACTCCTCAAATTACTCTTTTTCTGGTAATTCCGGCACTATTCATGTTATGGGCAGAAAACACTTTCTTTAGATCTTAACGTCAGGCGACAATTCAATTGGAAATGTTTACTTGCAAGTATTAAAACAGCCATTCTTCGAGCAGATTTCCTCCATTATTCTGAATTTATACCAGATCTTCGCCACAAATGTTCAAGAGATTTGAACACCAATTTTCAAACAGCAGGGCATTTAAAACAAGCTTCCCTCCATTCGGTAAAAAACATTTTGAGTCAAGAAACACCTTATCTGATACTGTTACAAAAATACCCCGCCATCTGTAAGCTGCCCGACCCCAACAGTTCTGTTAAGCACAACACTCTGCACTTTATTGAAACGAATGTTCCTTCAGTAGTGGCGAAACCCCGAAGATTAGCACTGGATTGACTCAAAATCTCAAAGGCAGAGTTTCAAAACATGTTAAACTTGGGCCATATGCAACCATCTAAGAGCAACTATGTATCCCCACTTCGTATGGTCCCCAAGAAGGGATCAGTGGAGTCCAGTCGGAGATTTCCGTGCGTTAAGTGCACAAGTAGTTAAGAACAAATATCCAATCCCATGCATCACAGACTTCACAGCAGAGCTGAATGGCACTAAATTATTCACCGAAGTCGACTTCATAAAGGCCTACCAGGCCTACCTACCATGTCCACAAGACAGCTATCTGCACTCCGGTTGGTCGGTCTATACGAAATATAAGGATGCAGTTTGGTCTGTGTAATGCTTCTGAAACCTTTCAGCGCTTCTTAGATGAAGTCACCAGGAACCTTCCAGAAGCTTATGTCTTCGTTGACGACATCTTGGTGGCTTCAGAAAACAAAGCAGAGTATCGAGGAATTTTTGATTATGGGTTATGCATCAATGTGGACAAATGCACATTTGCTTCCACGACCTTAGATTTTCTTGGTTTCCAGTTTTCAGAACATGGCATCGAATCCCCGAAGGACAGGGCATAATGTGTCATAGACAATAAATAGGGGCAAAGCAAAGCCTCCGGGTTGACGCTTCAAGCGTGTCAATCGATCAATCTGATGCAGCAATAAGATCAATATTGGGAAGCAATTGCCTATTTCTCAATGAAATTGAACAGCAGTCAGCGTAAGTGGTCTATTTACGATAGAGAACTATTCTCCATTTATTCCTGCATACTAGAAGGCTGAGTTTTCAGTCTTCATAGATCAGAAACCATTGATTTTTGCCTTTCAACAAAATCCTGAGAAATGTTTTCCCAGGCAGCAAAGGCACCTGAACTTCACCCCCCAATATACAACCGACCTACAACATGTCCAGGGATCTAAAATAGGTTGCCAACTTAGCTGACTGTAGAAGCACAAGGGTGGATTTACATTGTCAACTCGAAGAAACATGTAATCTGTTGTGCCATGTTTGGTGGTTGCAATTGGGTTCAATTTCTCATCCTATCCTTGAGATCTTTAGTGAATTGATGGTCCCATGATGGAGAAGTCGATGTCTTAAGCATATCTCCAGGAAGTTTGATGGTTGTCCCATAGACAAGCTCGGCACAAGTAGCTTGGACATTTTCTTTGAAGGCTGTCCTCATGCCCAGAAGAATAACTGATCATCTTGGGTTTTCGTGTGATTTTATGTTATTCTTATTATGCTAATTTGTTTTATTATAATCATGTTACATTAATATCAGAGCATTGAATATAAATTCTTACATTTGGGTACAATCACCATAAGTAATCGCACCCATGCATTTTCGGTTTTAAAAACTAGCACCAATGGATAGTTTTTGTGATCATATATTACATGTAATTATTCATAATCATGCTGGATAAATTTAACTGTTATTTTCTATTGATCATACATTTTGTCATGCATGTAAATAAGATGTATTGTATCGCTTCTTCTCAGTGATCAGTCACTGGAGGGATATTCTGTGGCAACACCAAGAACGTCAGAGTTTGTTTTTTCAGTGTGGCCACAAAAGTGTGTATGTAGAACTTGAGATGTAAACTCGGAATAATATTCGACGCAAATAAAATACTTTTGATACTTTAACCTACGAATTTGTAATTATTTATTGTAGTCAATATCATCAATCTTCATTTGGACGTCAAGCTAACAAGCAATACATAACACTATTGTCGACCAGCATATAAAGAAAATGCACTCCGACTAAACGATTTTTTGGTTACATTTTGCCAGGAATTTATACGAAATGTATGTCATTAATAAGAACAACAGCGGACAATTTACATAACAGGATAATCTATTAACGAGATTTTCTGAAAAACTGTACTGATTCGTATGATCACCATAATTGAATAATCACTTACAAATTACTTGATTTTGAAGATTCTTCTTCCAAAACCCACTGGTTCTGAAAGCAAACATGACAATATATATTTATATATATATATATATATATATATATATATATATATATAAGTAAATTATATTACCTATGTTAATATTTAACAAGCGCCCTTAGATATTTCCATTTCTGTTACAGCGAAGGCTGTTGTCGATTTCGTTACTCCACTCTGTAGTCTGCACTTTAAAATTATAATTTTAATAATTCCAATTTTGCCAGGAAAACCTTTATGTCAATTCGGAATCTTCACCAAATCGCTTACGAAAGTATTAAGCTATTTTCTTTGCTCAGGCAGCACATCTTTTGCAAAATAATTATATTATATAAATAAGTGTAATTAATCAACATATTATTTACTATTTACTTATCACTTTAATTCAGACTTAGTCCATGCGATTGTTAATACAAAACTGAAGCTATGTTAGTAATGCAAATATATAATTTAATAAATTACATTATATTCATACATTATATTAATATGCATTATTATTGTTTATTATATTTCACAGTCTATTCTTACAGTTACTAAAGTAACAGCGTTCAATCTATATATATTTTTTTGGACAGAGATGGTAAGGAAAATCTTGAAAAAAAATTAAATATTTTATTTTAATAGAAAAATTATAATATTTACACCTTTTCCACATTCGACTACGCTTCTTATTTAACATCCCATTTGTAATATTCGTTTAACTCATAAGTGTATATACAAGTATGTCTCCCCACCTTAGAAAAAAATTAAATATTTTATTTTAATAGAAAAATTATAACATTTACACCTTTTTCACATTCGACTACGCTTCTTATTTAACATCCCATTTGTAATATTCGTTTAAGTCGTAAGTGTATATACAAGTATGTCTCTCCACCTTAGAAAAAAATTAAATATTTTATTTTAATAGAAAAATTATAATATTTACACCTTTTCCACATTCGACTACGCTTCTTATTTAACATCCCATTTGTAATATTCGTTTAACTCATAAGTGTATATACAAGTATGTCTCCCCACCTTAGAAAAAAATTAAATATTTTATTTTAATAGAAAAATTATAACATTTACACCTTTTCCACATTCGACTACGCTTCTTATTTAACATCCCATTTGTAATATTCGTTTAAGTCGTAAGTGTATATACAAGTATGTCTCTCCACCTTAGAAAAAAATTAAATATTTTATTTTAATAGAAAAATTATAATATTTACACCTTTTCCACATTCGACTACGCTTCTTATTTAACATCCCATTTGTAATATTCGTTTAACTCGTAAGTGTATATACAAGTATGTCTCTCCACCTTAGAAAAAAATTAAATATTTTATTTTAATAGAAAAATTATAATATTTACACCTTTTCCACATTCGACTACGCTTCTTATTTAACATCCCATTTGTAATATTCGTTTAACTCGTAAGTGTATATACAAGTATGTCTCTCCACCTTAGAAAAAAATTAAATATTTTATTTTAATAGAAAAATTATAATATTTACACCTTTTCCACATTCGACTACGCTTCTTATTTAACATCCCATTTGTAATATTCGTTTAACTCATAAGTGTATATACAAGTATGTCTCTCCACCTTAGAAAAAAATTAAATATTTTATTTTAATAGAAAAATTATAATATTTACACCTTTTCCACATTCGACTACGCTTCTTATTTAACATCCCATTTGTAATATTCGTTTAACTCATAAGTGTATATACAAGTATGTCTCTCCACCTTAGAAAAAAATTAAATATTTTATTTTAATAGAAAAATTATAATATTTACACCTTTTCCACATTCGACTACGCTTCTTATTTAACATCCCATTTGTAATATTCGTTTAACTCATAAGTGTATATACAAGTATGTCTCTCCACCTTAGAAAAAAATTAAATATTTCTCAACTGCTTCACCACTTTTAAAGTCATGTCGTCCACCCTATTTTTGATTCTCTGTTGCACCATTAGCCTTAGATGCGAAAAAGAAAAAAATTTGCTAATGATACAGTCATTCTAACAATATTCTAACTTTAGTATTAAAACTGGTCAAAGTAGGGTTTCGATATGGTTTACATCTCTTGAAAGTTGTTTCAAGTTATCTGAAATAATTTTGATTGAAAGTTCTAACAGAATACTGATCTAGATTTATTCAGATTTTTCAAATCCATAGAAAACTTCGAGAGACGAGGACCCATTGTATGTTATTTAGGAGCTAAATATCTTGCAAATGGGGTTTAAAAATGGAAAATGGTAAATGAAACTTAATTTCATTTTATAAAACCTCTCCACAATGGAAGGGAAATATATTTTTCGTCACCAATGTACAGATTTTTTAAGTATATCCTATTTAACATGCAGCACACATACCAATTTTCATTATCAAATTGTTGTATTCTGAGCCAAAAACAGCACACATTTTCATTTTAAACGAATACACGAATACAACACATGCCTACGGTATATATTTGCAAATGCGTGCGGCCACCTGCAGGCTTCCGCTCACCCGCCTGCGCATAAAATTTACATTCGCCAACTTGTAGAGGAAGCCCCGACAAACAACGACCGGACGCGCAGAATTTCTCCTCATTTTTCTGTAAAATACAATTTTTCTGCGGCGGAAATTGAATTTCAACATAAAAAAAAGTCTGTGAAAAAAGTTGACGGGGAAAACGCGAGGCTCGCGGCGGTTCGTCATCCCCGTAGCTCTGGTTTAGCGTGATATTAATAATTACAGGAAATTTTTTTACTGCGAAATAAATATTAAAACATATTTTATATGCTTAATGTCTTTTAAATAATATAGAATAATGTGCAAGTTGAATTTGCGTTGCAATAATGGAATAATGCAAACATTAATTAATCGACAACTGTAATCCCCCCTACCGGTCTACAAAGAAGAAGTATAGCGAGAAGGTAGTTCGATCGGAGTTCGTTTCCAATTCGTCGAAGTCGGCGGCGTTCCGTTACAAATTACGTACGAGCACATCAACTTTTCGTTAGCCACAAAGGGCAGAATATAATAAAGAAGACGACAAGGGAAGTTTGGCGCGGTGGGTTGCTGAAATTTTAACGAGTTTGCGGAAAAAAGTTTTCCCTTGCTCATAAATTTATAGATGTTGGTTACATTGATTTCGTCCCGGATGGGACATGTCTCCCGGGTATTGCGCCCGCTCCAAGACGGCGGAGGTATTTCAATATTTGCGCTCCAATCTTTCAATATTTTATATTTAACTATAACTTTTTCGGTTTTGATAAACAATCAAATTTGTAGATATAAGAGCTGATCATACTCACTAATCCATATCTATATATATTATGTAAAATTGGTCGTGTGCCAAAACTGCATATCGCAGACGAATTGCATTTATGCGTGGTAGTAGCCTCAACACGCGCAACCCCCATAGTGCACTTTGGGAGGTGCACTATGGGGGTTGCGCGTCGATAACTATAAGGGCGTGGAAGATGTGCGGGTTGAAAGCAGTCGACCTCGAAAATTTGTGTATACTTAGTTTGTAAGATATTTATGTACAAAATATAAAAAAGTAATGAAGAAGAGAATTTTTTTAACACATGTTTTTATACAATAAAAATGTACGAGACATAAATAAATGTAAGACCAAAAAAAACCGGCGAAGCGGTTATTTGCTGCTAGTAAGGGTGTGGAAGATATGCGCGTTGAAAGTAGTCGACCTCCAAAATGTGTGTATACTTGGTTTGTATGATATTTATGTACGAAATATAAAAAAGTAATAACGAAGAGAAATTTTTTAACACATATTTTTATAGAAAAAAAAATGTGTGAGATTTGAATAAATGTAAGAACAAAAAAATCCGACGAAGAGGTTATTTGTTGAAAAAGAACTTCGAAAAAAACTTTATTTACGGTATTGTCAAAATTTAGATGCAGAAATGAACAAAATAAAAATAAAACTTCAAATTAAAAAAAAAATTCAGTTACCAGCGCTTAGAACGTCAGCGCATTGGCGTGTGCATTCATTCTCCTTTGGCGAGTGTTATACTGTAATTCGTGTTTCTATTTTTGACTTTTATTTTCCCCGATAACCTGTTTAAAATAAAAAAAATTATAAATAAAGCTTTTAAATGTATTAACGTTTTTATCAACATTAATCTTTTTAAAAATCTATTATCGTTAAAATAGTTGATATTTAGCGCCATAAAAAAATCGTTAAACGCGCAATATATGTTGAGTTAAATATTTATAATACAATAAACAAGATATCACAGAGCGACATCTTTGAGACTTTCTTTTGGTTCTGGGACGTATTCAATAATATTCATTATTAATACATTTACTGCAAAACGGGAAGCTCCTTAGAACAAATTTGTTGTTCTCAAAAATAAAATTTTAATATGAACCTTTTTCAATAATATTTGAAGTGGATTTTCCAAATGAATCTCTTTGAAGCATTTCTTCAACAACTGTAATAATGCAAACACTTTATTTATGAAATTTGAGAGTTAATCCCCGCCTATTGTTTCAAACGCGTAACGGGATAGTCGCAACTCGGAGAGCGGAAACAATATGGAAAATTTATATTGTTAATGTCGACGTGGGAAACGGAAAATTATAAAAGCAGAAATTTATCAATGATCCGCGAAGGCCTCGTTTTATGCGTTTATGAAACTCCATCTGAGTTTCCCCTGTGTAAATTGTGAAAGTTGAGACGCTTCAATATCACATTTGTGAAACATTAGCTTACGATTTACGAAATTACAAAATATTGCATTCCTTTAACTTTCATTTTCATTCTGGCAGAATTTATTTAGACGTCTGATCTTGATCTAAAGTGAGATTAATTTAATAACCGATCTCATTCATATCATGGTTTACTTATTATTTCTACTGGTTTGAAAAGATTTTAATTTATTCAAATTATTAATATTTCCACGCAGTTTCCTTTTTCCCCTTTTCAAATTGAATTGCTTGAATTGCTTATAAATGAAATTACTTTAACAGTTCTTTAATTTAATAAAATTTAATCCTCTATGGCATTGTCAGCCAGTCCATTATTCAATGTAATTTGATTAAATGTGTTTTTTTAAATAAGTCAGTGCTTATTACCTACCTCGCTTAGTTATCTCTCTCCTTCATTTTATGGCTTCATACAGAATTATTTTCTTACCATGATGAAGATATGCCGTCATATAATGTTGTCATGTAACGAAAGCTAGGTCGTCGTCAAGAATTTAAATAAGGTAGATATAATACTACATCACGTAGTTTCATTTAGTTGTGAATAAAAATTAAATGATAATGAATTTCTACAAAACTAAGGCCAAATATATTCAACATATACTTTTTTTTGTTTAAATCCAATTTATACTGGGTATTGAATTTAGGCTAATAGAAAAACCATTTGAAGATTTTCTCACCTGCCTTGTTACTTCCGTTACATAATTTTGTAACATTGCTTGAATCAATTTAAAGCTTAGTGTGATAAAGAATTTCACTTTAATTAAAACAGACCTTGAATCGAGAATCTTCGTTTCAGTATACCTTTAATTTAATTACAGCTAACAAAATGTTTTTCTAAATTCAGAGTAAAAATGTTTGTCTGAGAATAACAAAGAAATAATGTAAATGAATTTTAAAATTATTTATTTGTTACTACGAAACTTACATGTTATCCTAAGGTCTATATAGAAAAGATCGCTATTTACTTGATAAATTATTATAATACCCAATAAATGTAATTTCCAGTAAATATAGACATGATTCATGAGAGTATGGTGATTAAATCATATAAAAGATATCTCATTTATCATGTTATAAAATATAAGCCGTTGCTTGAAAAGTTGCTGCTTAATTTAACTACCAGCGTTAGACAAGTTGCCGCCTAGTTGAATTATTAGCATTAGACAAGTTGCCTTTTAGTTGAACAGCCTGAACGCGCGCCTAGACATGACGTGTTAACTTTACAGCTCCCAAATTAATTAATCACTATCAATATCAGTTATAACACGAGAGCTAACTTTACTAACTCTCTTTGCAGTGGTTTTATTTATCCAGATTAAGTGTGCGGGTGGGTTAGTGACGTTTGGAAACGTGGGTCTCGTTTAAGCGGGCGTATTCCTGTTACATGGTTTCGTCGGTATTGAAGGAGTTTATGCGATTTTAATGAATTTTTATGTAAATATAGATATATATTTTTATTTAGATTTACATAAAAATTCATTATGATGATGAATCTGTAAACTTTATTAAATTCCCTTATTTAATTCTTTGTAAATTGTGCACTCCAGTAGCTAGTCTGATGTGTTCTATGGTATGGTGCGTGGTATAGGTGATCTACTAATGAGATGTTCTGATGATCGATAGTGATATTAGTGATCGAATGATTCCCATAATCTAATTATAATTTACAAATTATTTGATTTTGAAGATTCTCGTTTGCATATTTATTGTGTTCTCGTTTCCAATTCGTAGGGACAAATACTGTTCTCTGACTCTGAACTCTGAACTATTGAAATTTTGTGGTTTTATAATGATTACGAAACTTTATAGTTACTGTTCTAGAATATTTTAAAAACGATTTATGGCTTTTCCCGTATGGTTGGAAATATGTTAATGCTGTGAGTAGCATCACAATAGATCTCTCTCATAGATCAAATTAGGTACGCGCGGGCAACAGTTATTAATTTTCAGCAAGTAATTAAAAAAGTTAAAGTTAATTTCCTTTCAATTCTCTAGTAAACTTTAAGACATGTTATTTCTCCATTTCTCACCACTGTTTTTGGGAAACGAGTAATTTCAGCCATATTTGTAAGATGACTCTTCAAACGATATTTCTGCTGAGTTTAGTTAATCATTTCTTTCATGTTTTTTATTATTAATACTTTTTTACAATTACTTTCCATAGTCTAAGAAATATAGGGCTTGCCATATTTTCTCGTATAGTTTCTAATTGATTTTATAAAACTTCTTTATTTCAAAATATTCCATTCGTTTTACTGCTAGAATAAGAAAACGAATTTAATTAAAAACAAAGTAAAATAGTACAATTACACATAAATCCAAAACTGCAGTTACAAATCCAGGCACAAAAATGAGAAAGCTCGATGAGTAGTGTCCTAGGCAGAATAGTCTTAAATGCAAAAAACCTTGTAGGGTGAACTACATTTCAGTCTTGGTTGAGATTATTTTCCACTTTGAAGATCACGGAAATCTTATTTTGTACGAAGTTGTCCTCTAAGATAGGCGTATCTGAGATAGTCAGAATATAATACCCCAGAACATTTAATACTTGTGGGAATTCCGATTTCAAGCGAGAATTTTGTTTGAAGCTTGATATTGTGTTTTGATTAGAGTGCCTTGAATGTGAATGTAGGTTTTTGAAAGCAGACTCTAATAAGTGGATATGGCGACTAAAATTAGATAGTTTACGAAATTCCAACCATAGAGTTAATGAAAGTGTAGAAGAACGAAAGACACGATTATTTCAAGAGCGTTAGTTATATACTCTCACAGTGGGAAATTCGCACAAGAAACGTCAGATAACCTCATTTCAGATAGAGAGTAAGTCACTGAAATTCTAAAATTGTAGCAAAGTTGGGGGTATAATTCTATTTACACGGATTGGTACCTCGATTTATGCTGTCGTTACATTTTACGTACTAACGTAAAGTAGAAAATAAAAACCAAACCGAAAATCCGACCAAGTATATGTTGGAACAAAGCAATAAACACTCATTAGCGGTCTACAACTTTTAAAATATTTGTTGCGTCACCTGAAATATTTTCAACTGAAAATCCTAATCAAATACCGGTATAACTATGAAAGTTATGAATGAATCTGGAAGATATTTGATGTATTTTTTGACACAAGCATATTTTTTTATTTTTTAGGGTTCCGCCCTTCAAAAGGAAAAATGCAGCCTTTATAAGATCATTTATGTATTCGTATGTCCGCTTGTCACAGTCGTTTCTTTTCAGAAACTGCTTGACGTAAAAACTTGAAATTTGATATAATCATAAAGCATATTAATTCGCGTATATCTTTAGCGAGAGCAAATTAAGTAGTGACTTCATTTCTAAGCCGTGTCATTGTATTATTCTCTCGGAATGATCGCTGACGCTGACAGTCTAATTATTTTTATTGAAACAGGATTTGCTGGAAGAAATAGTGATAGCGGTATATACTGTGCTTCAGCAATGAAATATTTTATTGAAAGAGCCAATTTGACATTGCACCGCCATCATGATTGCCGAATGACGCAACGGTTGGGAATTTCCTTTTTATTTTGTAGGGGATGAAGAATTCGTTTTGTAGCATTGTTTGTTAAGCTTTTAGCCACGACGAGTTCTCGATAATATGAAAAGAATATTGAATTATAGACTGAACAAGGGTAGAAAAACTGTCGAATGTGCTTTTGGCAGGACGGCTGAGAAATTTCTTAAAATTCTCATCGTTAATTAAAATAAGGCATTTGACATTATTATTATTTATTATAATTTAGAGTTCATTTTTACAGTCATAAAATTGTAAACAAAATCACATTATAATATATATATATATATATATATATATATATATATATATATATATATATATTTAAATAACACAGCAAAAAAATAACTGAATAATTAAATACGTTATCTTAATAGAGACAATATAATAACACAAATTCCTGTTAAATTAACGGTTTTCCCCCATTCGACCACTCTTTTTATGTAACACCTTTTTAGAACATCCTCTTAGCATATAATTGCACAAACCAGTATCTTTGTCCACTTCAGAAACAAATTGAATATTTCTTAGCTACCCCGCCATCTTTAAAGTCTTAGCGAGATGATCGCCACGCGTGTTTGAGTACGAAGCTCCATACAAATGAACTGCTAGAGTAGCTAAGTTACTTCAGTCGTTGAGTATCGTGTACTTGCCTACCCTTACGTACGGTGGGCCTAATATAATAGATGATCTCAAATGGTACTGTCAGAAGTTACTGCAAGTACCATGTGTGTGTTGCTATATGCTAAATTGCGTGAATTGCATTATAGTTATCCGACATATATACCTACTTGTTGAGATCGGTCTGTTATTCGGATATACTAAAGTGAATTATAATGCTGCATATTAATGATTTTTTGGATGAAAAATTATAGCAATTATTAATTTTAAATTATTTTCCAATAATTTATACTATTGTCTCAGTGCTCACCAACCGCTTATGAGATCGCTACCACTATCTAGATGATTGAAAAGTAATGCTTAGAATATACATTTTAACTGATCCGACAAACAGACTTATAATGCTGACAGTGAATCTAATAAGGATCAAGTTTCTGGTGAAAGTGCTTATTCGCCAACTATAATTCATAATAACTATAATTCATAGTATCATAATAACTATTTGCCAACTATAATTCATAATAATCAACTATAGACATAATATGTCACTTTATCGGCGTAAGTTAATGAACATAGTTACGTTAATGAAGATTTAGGAAAAACGTTTATCAAAAAGTTCGTGATATATTAGATGTTATTAGAGAACAAACATTCGGAGCAAAGAGCACTTGTTCACTAAGAAACGTCTGCAAGTAATAAAGTCTGCAAGTACATAGGCAATCTGCGTCTTCACTTGAGAGAAAAGTGCCTATTTTCAGTACCAAAACATTCTTTCTTTTGTTGAATATATTTGGCGTTCATTTTGTAGAAATTCATTATTCACAATTAAATGAAACTACATGATGTAGTATTATTTCTACTTTCTTTAATTTCTTTACCACGATCTAGGTTTCGTTGTATTACAACATCTTCAGGTGGGCTATTACAACATCTTCAGGTGGGCAAAGATCTTTGCTAATATCCCACCTGAAGATGTTGTAATACAACGAAACCTAGGTCGTGGTAAATAAATTAAAGAAAGTAGAAATAATACTACATCACGTTGTTTCATTTAGTTGTGAATAAAAATTAAGTAATAATGAATTTCTACAAAATTAACGCCAAATTATTCAATAATTGTTGATTAAAGTTAACTGAAATAATTTTCTTTGATTGAACTTTCAAAGAAATTAGAATGAATTTAGAACTTTATTCAGATTTTTCAAATCCATAGAAAACAGCGAGGAGACATTTCATGATTTAAGTTTAATATTTTGCAAGTGGGGTTCAAAAATGAAAAATGTTAAATGAACATTCAATTTCGTTTTAAAAGATCTCTCCCCTCGAGTTCTAACCATGGAATGCGTAGTACATTTTTTAATAATTTATAATTTGTTTAACATATTTATTATTTATCTTTAATATATCCCCAATAATATATAAAACATATCGATTTTTGTTTTCGAACTGTTGTATGCTGAGCCAAAACCGTTTGTATTCCGAGCGTATTTAGAAATGCAGCATATGTCCACGATATGTATCGACTGGCGGCTTTTTCATCTCTCTTTAAAATATTCACAAACGCGTGTGGCTACCTGCAGGCTTCCGCTCAGCCGCCCGTGCATAAATTTTACATTCGCCAACTAGTAGACGAAGCTCCCGCTAAATAATGGCCGGACGCACAGAATTTCACCTCATTTTTGTGTAAAATAAAATTTTTCTGCGGCGGAAATTGGATTTCAAAATGAAAAATGTATGTTAAAAAAGTTGACGGGGAAAATGCGAGGGACGCAGTGGTTCACCCATAGCCTTGGTTTATCATGATATTAATAACCGTAGGAAATTTGTTTACTAGGACATAAATATAAAAATATCTTTCATATGTATAATATATTTTAAATAATATACGATTATACGCAAATTGAGTTTGCATTAAGATAACGGAATAATGTAATCATTAATTAATCGGGCTGCTGGAACTGCCTCCTTCGTTACCAGTCAGCAAAGAGGAAGTAATAGTAAAAAGGTAGTTCGATAGGAGTTTGCTTTCGACACGTCGAAGATGGGCGACGTCCCATTATAAATTACGCATCCTCTATTGTTAAAAAACAAGCGCACAATTTTTCGTTAGCTACAAAGGGTAGAATATAATAAAAAATATTGCAAGGGTGGCAGGGGAAGTTTGCGCGGCGGGTTGTTGAAATTTTTGAGTTTCCTGAAATAAATTTTCCTTTGCTCATAAATTTCGACGTTCGTTACATGGATTTCGAATGCGATTTTTACCCCGAGCATTGCGCCCGCTTCGAGACGGCGGAGAATTTCAGAATTTCAATATTTGCGCTCCCCTTTGCATGCCAGATAAAATCGTTATAAAAATAGTTGTTTAAATATTTTGTAAACGTATAAAAATAGTATAAACCTATTCATCTTAGAATAAAGCTGTAGGTAGCTATTACTCCTTATGTAATAATTTAGTACACTAATGTTCGTTGTTTCTAAATTCAATCCTTAATTGTTTTCGAAAATTTGTTTGTATGATTCGCAAGCTTTAGGTTTTTCACGTAGGAAACAAATATAATTTATTGTATAAAAAGAAAATAATTATTATATAATGGTTTCGAATCCTTTAATTATTATTAAAATTGTAACTATTCTGTTCCTGAAAATAATTTATTTATTGATTATTAATTTTCAATAATTAACTATCGAATAAATGCCATTGTACGATATAACAGCGTAAAATAATACAATCAATTTATGAAAATTAAATTTAATATTTTATTTATAATCTTGTATTATTTATTTTGTTTATGGGCCGTACATGTTTGGACACTTATAAACATTTAAGGGGACGTAGAAATTTTAATTAAACTATTTACAAATATTAATTTTCACAACGTAAATATAATGCCTACTAAATTTTTCACAGGCGTAAAAACAAACTGTAAAAATATATAATTCCACACATAATTAATTTTCCGATTTTCCTCTTGTGAAAAATTTCCTTCCCACTATGCCAACTTTCTTTCCCGTTGCGCTGACTTTCCTTCCCATTATGCTGATTTTCAAGATTGTAGGTTGGCTTGAAATACCCACTAGGTTTTGATGGTTAGTGAGTTAGACTATTGTGTGAATAGAAAATACACGCTTTAAAAGGCCATTGTTTTCTTTTGCGTGAACCAACAAATATGAAACGTTTATAGCAATGTAATGTAGCCATGGTATAATTAATTTTAACATGATATCTGAAGCCGTTTCTGAGGAAGTGGACTTTAACCGACCGGCGAACAGGACGGGCAGACGGACAACTAAGTGACGTATAATCTTATTTTGATTTCTTTTAGAGGGACGGAACCGTAAAAATCACATGATATACAACTTAATATGATTTTTGTGTATGTTAAAAAAATAAATTTTCTATAGATATAATAACTCGTTTTGAAGTTTTTCATAGGATCTGCGCTATCATCAATTTTAATTCTTTTGGGTTATAACTTGCCCCATAGGACAGTGAAACACTACAATTTTGCTGCATCTGTTTGTCCGTCTGTCAGTTCGTCCATCTGTGACTATATTTTCTATCGTTTCACACTTACGTACATTAAGTTTCACAAGTCGATGCTTCGTGTGGAGATCTCAATTATAACAATATATTAATAAAGGAATTAATTTATCTCCCCACATAAATAACCTTATACTCAATATATACTTTATGTCTATATAAAACTAATAACAAATATGGCGCTAATTAGCGTCATGTTAGCCTTTGATGAAATAGTGTGGAAAAAAGCAGTACATAAAAGAGATAGTCTTATTGAAGATGAAACAATTGTTTCAACTTGTGAGGGCCACTTGTAGAACTCTAATAATACGTTGTATATTAGCGTTAAATAATATATACGTAATTTTCCTGTACATAAAAATCGAGGGTAATATTCATCTGAGTAAGACGTGATGTTGGTTATTTACAACTGGTATTATTTCTGTAAGGCACCAGGGCTGGACTCCATGACAACAGAACTTCTTAAGGAGTGTGGACCCGATCTCGAAGGCTAAATGTACCTGTTTATCAATAAAATTGGCAAAGATGAGCGAATGCTCGAATACTGGAACTCTGCCATCATCGTGCCAATATCCAAGAAATGAAAGAAATTCGTGTGCAGTAACTACGGAGGCATTTCTGTACTTTCAACGGGCTACAAGGTTTCCTTTGGAGTCATATACAGGAGATCAAGTGAGTATACTGAGCAAATTCTGGGGGAGTACCAGTGCGGTTTTCGAACTGATCACTCTACCATAGATTCACCGATTGCTCCAAACGCTAGAAAACACTTACGAGTACAAACCCTGATCACTACCACATATTCGCGGACTTCAAGCAGGCCTTTGATAGTGTTAACCGTGCACAGATCCCCTTCAGTATGATGGTGCTCGGCGTACCCAGCAAGTTAGTGCGCCTTGCTGAGGAGATACTGAAATACTCCAAGTTCGTCGTAACAGAACGAATTATCAGATCCCTTTGAAATCCATTTCGGAGTCACACAAGGCGACGGACTATGCAAATCAATTAATCTTCTTATGGAGGCCATCACATCGCCTCAACGGGATCAACTAAAACCCCTTTCAAATTGCGGGCTAAGCTGATGACATAGGAGAGAAAGAATTTCGGAGAATGCTAAAGCTCACCAACTGGCGAACAGACGCATGTAATCGAGTCAGGAGGAGAGTAAGAGTGGAAGAGTACAAGACCCACAAAGGTTTGTAGTTACCACCTCCATTTAATAAATGGTAGAAATATTTTTTTAAATTTTATGTAAATGTTATCCCACAATATGTAGATTAAACTTGCGGAGAGAATTTAACAAAAGAAAAAAGTGTGGTAGTCAATGTCCTGTTTTCGAAGATTCCATTGTGTAACGATGACGTAGAATGATTTCGAAGTTGGATTCTCTTCAAGTTATATTCGGTTATTTATAATTTTTTCCCATCTTAATAACTGATAAAAATCACGTTTTTTATTTTTTATAATTTACTCCATATTATGTTTATTATGGAACTCCATATTATGGAAAATTTCAAAAAATTCGTTCGACCTTCCTTCATCGTAAACTGATAAATAATGTCGAGCGTTCACCATAAGATAGCTATCGAGTGTGTTGTGATTATAGTTCTTGTAATTTAGTTGATTTAGAATTGCATTTCAAATTAGTTTAAAAAATATTTTTAACATTGTTATTAAAAAGTGTAGTCGTTTTAAAATTGTTATTGATAACGTAATGTAGAATAAGTTGGCGTGTTTTTTATAGCATAGAATTCAAATAATGCAGCCAAGAATGTTATAAAAAAATCCATCCGAAAATAAAATGTCAGTACTAAGTGTTAGTTAGTTTGAGTTATAAATAAAATAGGATTATGGCCAATATTAAATGTATTTATTTTAATTTCTCATGCTGGTATTTCTCATATCAGACATATAAAACTTTTTTACTAGGGCTTATCCCGAATTGAGTAGACATATCTGAGTAGTGTAAGTTGTTTGATAGCTTGAAAACCTTACTAATTTTATGCAGATAGTTTAACTTGCTCCATTATGTTGATAGTTAAAGTTTCTAAAGTTTATAAAAATATATATCAATAATGACAAAATAGTGATCAAGCGCCAATTACACTGCATAAATTGCCAGTATTGTGTCAATACTCAAGGATTACACTGGCAAGTTTTCTTTTTTCTTAATGTATTGACTAAATAGAAATATTTAAAGTAAGTTTCATTATAACGTAACTACTTTTGACAATTATAACGTAACTACTTTTGACAATTCTAACGTAACTACTTTAGAAAAACTCATACTACCATGCTAAACTCAAATACCGTATCTGCAATTTGCATGAAACCGAGATATTTAAATTTAGGTGTTTATGTTTGGTATAAGCAGCTAAAAATGTAGATAGATAACAAATAATAACTGATTATAATCACTCATTATACTGGAACGCTCGGTGTGTTGAAATGAGCCATTTAAGATCACAACTTTAAAATCGAAAAAGTGCCAGTTACTGCATCTGCGCTTAGCACGGAATTATAATGGTGGACATTCGCCTTTGGCTAGTGTTACACTGTAATTTTCGTTTATACGTTTGGCCACAAATATCGAAGTGATCACGAATTTTATGTTCCATGATAACCTAGTTAATATCATATAAAAATTATGAGCCAGAATTTTTAAATATGGGTATATTTATCAATATTAAAATGTAATACTATATTGGTTGTTAAAATTACTTGTATTTGTTTTTAAAATTATTATGATAAATCGTCAAGGAGCACAATGTTTTTTGGGTTTTATCTTAAATTATACAATAATTAAGATATTACATTTTAATATCTTTTAGATTGTTTTTAGTTTCTTCTTTTCTTTTTATGGGCTTCTTCAAAAAATATGGTTCATCAGATTATTAATATATATTTATTGAAAATTCGGAAATTTTTCACACTAAAGTTGTCATTCTCAAAAAGAAATAAAACATTTTAACTTAAAGCTTTATTCAGTACTATTACGAAATGGATATTAGAAATAAATTTCTCTGAAGTATGTTTTCAATAGCGTATCCTCTACGAATTTCCGAATACCTTGTTTATGGAATTTAACAGTTAATCCCAACCTACTGTTGGAAACTTTAAATAGGATAGTCGTAACTCGGAAAGCGGAAACAATATGGGCTGAAGATAAAAGTAAAATTAACGTTTCTATGTCGTAGTGAGAAAAGAAAAATGTTAAAAGCAGCACTTTATCAATTATCCGTGAAAGCCTCGTTTTATGCATTTTCTAAAAACTCCCTCTAAGTTTCCTCCGTACAAATTTTGAAAGATAAGATGCTTCAAAATCTTATTTGCAAATTATTAGCTAACGACTTACGAAATTACGAAATGTTGAATTCTTTTAACTTTCATTTTTAATTTGGCGGAATGAAAACTTTCATTACACGTTTGGTCTTTTTGACTTACAATGTAGTATTATGTAATAACCGTTTTAATCCATATCGTGTTCTACAATTATTTTTACTGATTTGAAATGATTTTAATTCATTCAAATTAATGATATTTTAAAGTAGTTTTGTTTTTCCGCTTTTAAAATTAAACTGTTTATAAATTAGAATCTTTTCAGAATTACTTAATATTTAGTCTTCAATGGTATTGTGACGGGATCAGCTAGCCCATCACTCAATGTAATTTGATATTGATTGCTCTTAGAAAAGTCCGGGGTGACTGACTCCACCTCCTGAATTTATTCACTTCCTTATTTTATAATTTTATGAAAAAAATAATTTCCCTGCCGTGATGCAACCCTGTCGTTTTTGATAGTTTAATCATCTTTATTGCAAGTAATCAATTTTGTCGACTAAAATAATGTTGTTTACATAATTAATTCTTCATTATTTTTAATGAGTCTGCTCGGGTTCAAAGCAAGTTTTGCTGTGAAAATTTCCAGCCTCGATTTGCAAAACGGGTGGTTTTTGTAAACAAGACTACTAATGATAACAGTCTGAATGAAACTACTAAATTTTTTCATTAAGTTGTGAAAAAGTTGATTTAAATGAAACTAATTTAATTCATCATTTAATTATGTAGCAGGATTTCGAAATGTTTTCTCTCTAGTTAAACTTTGTCAGTCATACCGTATTTACAGGGATGTCCCGTATTTTTACGTTAAATTAGGAGCAGTTATAGTTTCATCACGATTATCTGTCTGTTAGAGCCGTTTTAATCACTGTAAAGCTGAAAAGCTAATGCTGTAAAGCTGAAGTTTGTCATGGTTATACATAGTTATAAGCCTGCAAAGTTTTGTTTTAAAATGTTTCAATAAAATTATTTGGGGCTTTTTACGCGGGTGAAGCTTTTTTATTCGAATGTCCCATTGGGTGTGAATAAAGTGTGAATAAGTCTTTCGAAAGTATTAGGGCTATGTTGTGAAAATTTTTTCGATTCACGGATCTGTTTATTTTAATGATGTTGTTAAGCTTTAAAGTTAAGCTTTTTTTTTTTTTTTCCTTTTTGTTACAGTTACGTGTCCTCGCCACTAATCAGCTAGTCCATTATTTTTGGGTATTTGAAAAGTATTCACCTTACCTTACACCGAAGTCTCATCATAAAGTCGCTTTTATATTTACGTATGGAAATGTAAAAATTTATTACACTATTCTTTTAGTAAGAATTTGTCTTTTTTTCAAGGAGATTCTATTTAAATATAAGTATCATCCAGAAAATGTTTACTATAAGAAAATATTTTATTTATTTTTAAATTATTTTTTCCTCATAAATGCTCAATCCAAGAAATGTTTTATATTATTATCGTCTCATATTTTCGAAAGGAATCCGAAAATAATGTTTGTTATATCAATTAATCAATAACTTATATATATCAACTGATAATTGGGAGTTGGTTAATTATTTAGTACGTATTTCATCGTCTCTATTAGGCAAACATCCAAGTAGTTCACGTTAAGGAACTAAAAAGTAGCATAAAACATATCGTGTTACCACAGTTTTACTATGTAACACAGTTTAAAATTACACAGGTGTACTTTGTACTACAAAATGTGTAAATTAGACTTACGCCAATAGAGAGGCCAATTGAATAATATCACGCCTGCTATACGGAAACGGAAGTATGTTCCACAATCTGACAATGATTGAATCAGTTTAAACTTTATCCTGATAAGCGATTTCCATTTAATAGGTATGTTTCATTTACTGTTTATTCAATTCCAGGTTAGAATAACTAGATGAATTTTCTTTTATAAATGTGTAGAATATTTTTCCCAGGTTCAGAATAAAATGAGTGAGTCTAAGAATAAAAACCTGTGAGAAAAACAAATTGCAAAATTATTTATTGCAACGAAAATAACATGTTATTTTAAGTTGTGTGTTATTTTAAGCTGTGGTCTGTTTAATTCATAAATTATTATATAATAAAATTGGTGCTTAGTTTCAGTTTCCAGCTAAAAAACGGATTAAATTAGGAACAAAAAACTCGTCCAGTACGAATAGAACTCGCACAACAAGGATCTGTACATATTTAGGCAAGTATTAAGTATTTAAGGATACGTAGTATTTCTATTAATCTGTTTACAAATATTAATTTTCTCTAACTAAATATAAAGAATATTAATTTCTACTATATCCTTGACAGCATTTTTAAATAATATTATTTTTCACCTTGCGAAAATGTAATAAACATATTGCCCAGTATACCTTTTACAGAGATAATGAATATACCTTCTAAAAACCGAGTTAATTTAATAGTTAATCAACTGCTAAGTCACTTACTTGTATAGAGTTATTATGAGCTTTTTGCGGACCAAGCTACGTATCATAAGTTTGTCGACTATTACTTGTGGACTGGTAGAGCCTTATAAGCAATGTTAACTTTTGTTCTGTAGTGAAAAAGTACTCATGATAAAATAAAAAATCAGTATCTATAGGGGTGGGGGGGCTTTGTATGTAGCGGTTGTATCCTAAAAAATAAAAAAAAATTGTATTTCATATTTTTCTAGGCGTCATAAATATATATATATATATATATATATATATATATATATATATATATATATATATACACATATATATATACATATATATATATATATATATATGTATATATATATATATATATATATATATATATATATGGATGCAAATTTCAGCTACACAATACTAATAGTACGCGAGTAAAAGGGCTGTGACATACAGACGGATAAACAGACAGACGGACGTGGCGAAATTATAAATGTTCCTAGTTTGGATACGGAAGACTAAAAAATAATATAAGTATATGTTATGATAGAAAGCCATAGTTACAAAGCCAGCCACAAAAATAAAAAAAGCCCAGTAAATAGTGTCTTAATCAGAATTATGTAAAATGCGAACACCCTTGTAAGAGTGAACTACATCTCAATCTTGATTGAGATTATTTTCCTCTTTGAAGATATTTTTCTCTCATTTTGCGCGAAGCCGCTTTTTGAGCTAGACATATCTGAGATTGTCAGAATACCATAAGGGAGAACATTTAATATATTTGGGAATCCTGATTCCGGCCGAGAACTTCGTTTGAAGTTAGATATTGTACTTTGATTAGATTGCTTTGAAAGTGAATGTAAGTCTTTGAAAGCAGACTCTAATAAGGTGGCATTGCGACTAAAATGAAATAGTTTACGAAATTCTATAGAGCCAAAGAAGGTGAAGCAGAGTGAAAGGCACGCTTATTTACAGAGCGTCAATAATGTCTCTAATAGTCGGAAACTCACGACATAAATATACACACCAAGAGTAAGCCATAGAAATTATAAAAATAAAATTTAAAATTTTGGATCGATTTTATTAAAAAAATATTCATTATTTAGAGCAGTTTTAAGAAAAGAAATAACTCTATTCATATAGAAACCGATTGGCGGAAAAATTGTTTGTTAGAAATCGATTGGCGGAAAAATTTGAAATTTGGCAAAGTAATAGAGCATATTGATTCGTATATATCTCCATAAATAACACATATTGACTCGCTTATATCTCAAATAATAAAAGAATATGCAAATTTCAGAAGTGGGAAGAAAATTGTGGGAAGAAAGGGAAGAAAATTCAGAAACGAAATATGGATATTTCAGTTGTGGGGGGAAGGAGAGCAAATTACGTGGTATCTTCATTTATAAACCGTACTTTTCTATAATCCTCTTGGCATTTAGTGATTTTGACGGCCTTATTATTTTCATTAAAACAGGATTTGCTGGCAGAAATAGTGATTGCGGTATATTCCGTGCTTCAGCAATCAAACATTTTATTGAACAGGCAACCTTGATTTTGTAACGCCATCACGACTGCCGAATGACGACAAAGATTGTGAACATCCATTTTATTTTGTATGGAATGAATCATCCTCCTTGTCGCATTATTTGTTAAAACTTTATCTACAAGAGGGGGATAACACGAAAAGAATATTTAATTATGGGCTCAGCAGAGAGAGGAAAACTGTCGAATGTGCTTTTGGTATTATTGAGAAATTTCCATTAGATATCACAACAGTGAAAAAATTAATAATATTGTAAAATCAGTGCGCATAATACATGAAATATTCGAAAAAGAGAAGACGTATATATGAAAAAATTCACTAGTAGAAGTGACGTCATCACATAACCTCTGGAAAATCTTTATTAGTTCGCAATCTTCACCAAATCCGTTTAGAGAATATCTATCAAATTACTTTTTGAAATGTCAGGCAGTATTTCCATGGCAAAATAATTATATTATGTAAACGAGTGTGTCATATCTACATATTACTGTTTATATACTTATCATTTTAATTCAAACATAGTACATAGAACTGCTATCACAAAATATACGCTATGTTAGTGCATTACTAGATAATTTAATAAATTACATTATGCATCTACGGTACTTCGTAACAACGAGGTAGTATTTAATTACATAGTTATTTGTTTAATGTTTTATTCCAAAAAAAACATTGAATGTTTAGATCAAAAGCTGTAAATTTTGTGACTATAAAAATAGGTTGTAAATTATAATAAATAATAAATCATTTTTATCAAGAATTCTTGTAGAATGCTCATCTAGAATATTTTCAGATTTTCTATTGGTCATCGAATGTACAATTTCTAATTCGCCTCATTTTTTTGTGAAATTAAATTTGTCTTAAAATAATTCGAACTTCAACATAAAAAAAAATCTGGGAAAAAAGCAAAGTGAAGCGCGCGGCGTTCGTCATCTTTGTGACGTCATGTTGGTTTAGGGCGATATTAATAATCGTGGAAATTTGTTCATGGCGAAATAAATATAAAAATATGTCTTATTTGTGTAATATCTTTTGAAATTATGTGTATTAGTGCAAATTGAATTTGCTTTACGAAAATGGAATAACGCAAAATATTAAGTAATCGAGCACCTGGAACCGCCACCCTTCGTTATCACTGAGTAGATAGGAAGTCATAGTACGAAGGTAGTTCGATTGGAGTCCGCTTCCGATTCGTCGAAGGCGGGCGGCGCCCCGTTACAAATTACACATCATCTATTGTTAAAAAACGAGCGCACCAACTTTTCGTCAGTCACAAAGGACAGAATATATTAAAGAAGACCGCGAGGATGACAAGGGAAGTTTGCGCGGCGGGCTGTTGAAATTTTAACGAGTTTCCGGAAATAAGTTTTACTTTGCTTATAAATTTGTCCAAGTTGGTTACATTGACTTCGTATTAAATGAGACATGCGTCCCGGGCATTGCCCCCGCTCCGAGACGGTGGAAGTATTTCAATATTTGCGTCCCCTTTGTGTGCCGTATCAGATTGTTGTAAAAACAGATGTTTAAATATTTTGTGAATCTATAAAAATTATATAACTGTACTCACCACAGAATAAAGCTGTAAATACTATTATTCTATATCTAATATTTTGGTACATTCGCATTCGGTGATTCGAAATTCAATCTGTAAGTGTTTTCCAAAATTTATTTCCGTGATTCGCAAACTTTATAATTTATCGTATAAACAGAAAATAATTATGTCATAATATTAAAATATTTAATATAATTATAAAATATTTAATATAATTATAATTGAAATATATTGATGCGGCCTACTCATTAGATTGTGTGATGCAATTGAATAAAATAATAAAATAAATTTACGAAAATGAAACTCAATATTTTACTTAGAATCGAATTCGTCTTTATATTGTTTATAACGACTATTGTTTACACTTTTTTTATATCGCTTCTGCTAAAAAATTGCATTATTTTAAAATTAATGCGATTTTTATGTTTAAAAGAATAACCCTTCCATTGATACAGGAATCGTTTTATTTTATTTTTGTTGAAACTTACCTGTTTAGCGTGGTGAAACATTTTTATAATTCATTAGGTTTGTCCGCCCGTGCTTTATACATATATACATTTCTGGCGTTTATACTCATGAACGTGAAGTTCCACAAGCCGATTTTTCATGTGAAAATATTAATTAATTTGTAACAAAATATTAATAAGGGAGTCAGTTTAACTACCAATTGGAAAGACCTTATACTTAATTGACACGTTATATTCACATAAAACGTACAAATAATATGCCCCCAATTAGTGTGACAAGTAACCTTTGATGAAAGAGATAGAATCAAAGAAAGCAGTATATAAAAGAGTTAGACTTATTAGTAGCGCGCAGTGCATGATAAGCAATCACGCACAGTGCATTATAGCTTGCTCTGAACATTAATATAAATATATATATACTAGCGTGACCCGTGCGAAGTCTTCGCATTATAAATTATTCAACTCAATTTAATAAATCAAAATTGATTGCAGGTATTCAATTCATTTCTAATTTTGCACACTACTTATTACGTTTTTATTCCATTATGAAGCTCAGATGACAGATCAAACAAATATTTTACTAAAATTGACATACAGACGCGCAAGTATCAAAAGCATTGAGCTAAAGCGCCACTTTATTTATACGTGAGTGGATTTGAAATTAAACAAAAATTTTACCCACCGTCAATCATATTGACGTTGAGCCGTTAGATGGCAGCATTGCTGTTTTGTGTATATAATTTTAATAATTAATTAATTTGCAAAAACAATAGCAATAATAAATTTTTTAGTTGTGGATGCCGGTAGAGCAAGCAATTATCTATAAAATGATATATAATTTATGTGGATTAGTTGTGAGGTTTTTTCTAAAAAGGGAGAGTAACATCTTAACCTTAGCGTATTAATATATATGATGATGATATATATATATATATATATATATATATATATATATATATATATATATATATCATATATTATCACATATTTATGAAAATATAAACATATTTAATTGTGGTATTAAAGCGAAATCACACTGCAATTTCATTAAAAAAGGTAAAAACTTCATCCTTATCAAATTACAAAAACTCCTCGACTAGGAATTGGTCCATAAATTAAAATTGACTACCTCATTCCAGACAGTCAGTTCATATTCCTAAGTTAATCTGGAACTTTTGCAATTATTTCGTCTATATTCAGACTGGAACAATCTTGTGTTTATTATGTGCACAAGCAAAGAATCATTGTGATGTTGTAACGCTGTCAGTTTTTGCTGCCATTCTCTCGAGTATCTCGTTCGTAAGATATAAAATTTTATAAATTATTTTAATAGTTTTCCGGTTTCTAAATACACGTATTACATTTTGTCAGTGAAATAATTTCTGTGTTTTCTTTATGCATTAAAAGTAATATTTATTAGTATATTTTTTCGAAGGTGCATTTTCGTCGTGAAAATAAACAAACAATGGCGATTATCGAATGTTGCTCTGTTTATTATGTGATTAAGGTAGGATATTTCAATTTATTTTTTAAAGAAAATTTAAGGTTGAAAAAAATAGTTTAATTGAGAATGGCAGATCGAACCCAATTTTGAAACTATATGTTCGTAATAAATCTAGTCTACGGCATTTTCACAGTAATTTTTACAATTAGTATTGATGGATAATCAGAAGTTGCATTTTGAATAAAATGTTTTGCTGGCCTTGTTTAATATTCGGAACTGAATATAGGAAATGGAATATAGGTGTTCTTGATAATCTAGGTAATTTTACAAATTCTGGTAAAAAATATGCTAATTCTGAAAAACATTTGTCATGCACAGTAAAATTACAAAATATTAGCTCTTTGTGTACAGAAATTTGTATCGAAGGTCGACTAGCTATTACGAATCGGGAACATAATGATAGAAATATAAATAATTGAAAAAGTTTAATGGTCATTACTGTATTTTTAGGAAGCAAGGAATAGCTTTTCACGGTCACGATTAAATTCATAGTTCAATAAGTCGGAGTAATTATGTCCAAAATTGATTGTTTTTCAGTGTACGATCTATTATTCATTTATTGAGACACATTTTCAATCTATTACATCTTCAATGCCATTTTTAGGGCAATCAAGGGCGGTCGTAGATGCTTGCACGATTGTGTGTATCTATATAATTTTTATATGCCCCTCCCTTCGCAATTTGCTCTTCCCAAAAAGCACTTCATGCCACTGAAGGTTCCTTGTAGAGTGCTAATGATACGTTTATATAACATAAACGTCATTGTTCTGTACATTTAAAACAAGGATAAAATTGTTCTGTGCAAAACGTGGCATCGTTTATCAAAATCTAGTGTTACTTACATTTAATAAATATAGAATATATTTGGCGTTAATTTCGTAGAAATTCGTTATAATTTAATTTCTCAAAACTAAATAAAACTATGTGATGTAGTACTATTTCTACTTTATTTAAATTTTTTACCACGACCTAGATTTCGTGGTATGACAACAACTTCAGGTGATGTTCAGGTGTAATGGTAAAAATCATATTTTCATTTTAACTTTAATTAAAACTTATTGGGGGAATATAAAAAAAGTATGGTGGACAATTTTCTGTTTTCGAAGATTCCATTTCGTAACAATGACGTAGAATGATTTCCAAGCTAGTTAGTTACTCTTGAAGTTATTCTCATTCTTTTTCTCATTTTAATAACTGATAAAAATTTTAATAACTGATTTTGTGTTTATTATAATTTACCCTAAATTACATTGTTGAAACTTCATGGGAAAATGTTCAATAATCGCCACACTTTTTTGGTGAGAGTTATAATGTAATTTTTGTTAACGTGTTTGACTACAGTGATCTCCAAGACACTGTATTCCTTATTTAATGCCATAATACTAATGATCACGGTATATTCCCTATTGAATATGAAAAATGATCAATGAAGCTTTTCAAATATATCCATGTCTTTATCAACCTTAAACTTTGTAAAAATCCATTGATAGTTAAAACCTCCGAGAAATCCTTTGAAGCACAATATTTATTGAGTTGAAGCTATTTAATACAATAATTAAGATATCGTCTCGTGGTATCTCTTCTTCTCCGTCATTTTGATCTTGACAGAGTGGTCGTGGTCAGCATGTAGTATTGTTATGGGTGGCTATCAATCTCTCTATGGTATCTCTCTCTATTTGTCGTCGCCTGTTGCACATATACAGGAAACAGCCTACAGCAGACCTAAACTGGTCTGTCTACCACATAGACGACCTCCCTCATGGTCTAGTGCCTTCTACTCTTCCCTTCATAACAATGCGTTCTAGGGAACTATTATCTTCATGTATAACGTGATCAAAAAACTTACGAATTCAAGTCTGAAAAAATATTGATAGACGTTGCTTGATCGGTGTCAGGAATTCTTTGAAGCAATTTTTTCAACACAAACACTGTGCAATGATCGATCTTATTTACGGAATTTAAAAATGAATCCCCGTCTATTTTTAAAACGTTTAACGAGATAATCGCAATTTGAAAAGTGGAAACAATATGCGTTTAAAACGGAGGTAAAGTTCGAGTTTTGGAATCTTGTTTGTAAAACAATGGCTTATGATTTACGACATTAGGAAACGTTGAAATCTCTGACCTTTAATTTTCATTCTGGCGAAATGAAAACTTTCATTAGACTTCTGATCTTTTGAAAGTGAGATTAATGTGATAATATTTTTTATTCATATCGTATTGTATAATCATTTCTACTGACTTGAAACGATTTTAACTTATTTAAATTATTAATATTTACACGCAGTTTTTTTCAATGTTTTTAAAATTCAATGGTTCATTTATTTTGATCAATATAAGTTCTGTCGACTTGTAAATGAAATTATTTTAACAGTTATTTAATTTGATAAAATGTATCCTTCAATATCGACGTCACGGAACGAGCCAGCCTATCGTTCAATGTAAATTGATAATATAATGCTCTTGGATGAGAGAGTGTTGTGTTACACCACTCAGTCTACCTTTCCGCTTCTTCATTTTATGGCTTTTTACAAAATAATTTCCCGGCCACAATGAAGAACGTTGCTTAGCAACACCCCCACTCGCTATTGATGGTTCCATCACCTTTAGAGAAAGAAATTGATATTGCTGACATAAACATGTTGCTTACGTAATTTATTCGTCATTATCTGTAATGAGTCGGGTTCAAAGCAAGTTTAGCTGTGAAAATTTCTTGCGCCGATTTTCAAAGGGGTGGTTTTCGTTAATGCGTCTGCCAATGATGACAGTCTGAACGAAAATACTAAAATCTACGTTAATTTGTGAAGAAGTTAATTAAAATGAAATCGATTTTTCGCAGCTAAACTTGGAACACTTATAGTTTCGTCATATCCGTCTGTCTGTCCGTTCTGTATGTCATAGCCGTTTTACTCGCAGATTATTAATGCTAGGAAGCTGTAATTTGGTATAGCTATACATATTTCCAATGAATACAAAGTTATGAAATAATACCCTTGAAACAATTAGTATACAGTACTGCGCCTACATAAAAATTGAAGGTGATTTTTTTATTTGCGTGCTCCTTCGTGGAGGATATCATTGAATAGGTCGTTTTGTTTATTATGTATACGTCATGAACATTTTTTGAGCTAGGGATCCGTTTACGTAATATGAAGGTCGTAATAGTAAGACACGGAAATCAAACCAAAATTAACATTTGAAATGTTAATTTTTGTTTGATTTCCGTGTCTGCATGACCTACGACTAAAAATATTCATAATATATAACAAAATTAAAAGAAAATTACCACAGCAAAATTTCCTGCCAATAGTCGACCAGCTAAGGACATTTAGTTGGGTCTGTAAAAATTTCTTGAAGCTCCCTACGCGTAAATGTATACGGGAACCTGGTAGTGCGAGTTATACTTGGACCAGACAAGTTTTTTAGCTATATTTTAAGATTCCCGCCAGGATAACAGCTGTCCCCTATTTCTTGAACTCGTTTACTCACAAAACGAGTTCAAAGCGTTTATCTGTCAATGATGATTGGACGATAGCGCAACGCATTGCGGCTTGTGATATTCAGTTCTCCGCCGCGTAATTTACGTTTTCTAACACAACAAATTGCTGTTTCAATTTTGACTAAATAGTAGAACCCTATCGCAGTGCGTTTCTGCATATTACTAGAGATAAGATGTAATATAGAGTATACCTTTTAAATATTGTTTTTGTGTGGACATTGTAAAGGATTTAAAGATTTAACATAATTGACTTTAATTTGAGAAAAAGCGTCAGAATTAAGAAAAATGTGTATTTTATCGATATAGTAATCTATATTATAGAAATGTGGTTGGATGTGTTCGATATCGAGGTATGTTATCACATTATAATTATCGTTAGTGAAATTAACATCCATTAGTGGATCAAAATAGAGACCCGAACTTCCTATTATACCTATAACCGCAAGTTTGACGAAACAATTGGGGCACAGCGCAGGGGGATATCTATGAACGAATGAATACGACATCTTTAGGATTGAGTCGCGGGTTTGGTTTCATTCTAATGATGACGCAAATGTTTTCTTTTTACGAGTATTGTCAAAACATGATTACCGTTCAGGCTAATGCTTGTGTATGGGCCTTTCTAAATTGGAGAGAGTACTTTATTTTGTTTGTGATTGCAACGTATGTGAACAGAGAAACCAACGTTATATGTTATGGATTTAGTATGAGTATCATAATTTTGTTTGGGACATTCTTTGGAAATCGCAATATTTTTACACCTTTTTTCTGTTATAATATATGAGTATCATTCAGTTTGTGAGTATAATCCGTAAAAGTAGTTTTTTCTAGCGTATCTATGGATTTAAGGTTGTATGATTTGAAACCAAACACGAATTCAAGTAGACCATAACCCGTTATTGAATGGACGTTTGAAATAAATAACATAGCGGTATTTAGATACAGGTCCCGAGTTAGTTGTTTTTTTTACATGTGACTTTAGGTATTTAGAGTTGCGTGGATTCTTTCCAGAGTTCCATAAGTTTGTGGATGGTAGGAATTTGTAAATATATGTTTAATACCGAATTGCCTATCTAACTATTTTAATACGTTGGGAGGGCTGGTTCTTTGGGCGGTAACGATCATTGCAGGGTTTCTGATATGGAATGTAAAATGAACGAGACGTTGAGCTGCTTCTTCAGCAGAGTATGTGAACATAGGATAAAATCGGGAATAC
The DNA here is from genome assembly GCA_039881145.1 of Druceiella hillmani. Lineage (NCBI taxonomy): Eukaryota > Metazoa > Arthropoda > Insecta > Lepidoptera > Hepialidae > Druceiella > Druceiella hillmani. The sequence goes on along the minus strand of JAYKKI010000001.1, from coordinate 108,959,887 downwards.
TTTGTTAAGCCATCTTGAAGAGTTATAATGAATTTGTACTTATTATGATGAGTTTCAAAGAGTGGACCGGCAAAATCTAGAAATAATTTTACATTAGAACTAGAAGCAGAGGATGCGTAATTAAAGGAGTTCGGTTTGTTGGACGAAGCGGATTTATTGATTTGGTAGGATTTTAATTTTTTTATACAGAATTCCATTGGCGCATGTTTTTACACCTATACATAGATTTATAAATGTTGATAGGATAGATATGCCTGGATGACCAGCACTTTGTGAGTCATGATTTATTTAAGCATTCTTTTGATTTCGTCGGGGCTGGGATAGGAAATAGAATTATGAGAAATATTTATTTTAATACTTGAATTTTGAAATAGCAAACTTAACATATTGTATATTTCCGTTAATGAAATTTTATTTTGTGGATCAGTGAAATCGGAAACAGCAAATGTTTCTTCTTTAATATACCAAAATTGAATTACTATATTTTTAATATATAAAATGAAATATTTAAATACGCAAATTTTCATATTGTATTATAAAACAGATTAAGGCAAAATGTGACATATATTTCTCAAAGTTTTGAAGTGTAAATAAAGTGCTTTATTGATCTTTCCTTTTTAGTTAATGTGATTCTATTATATTGACTCGCTTGATATATAACTAAATATTAGAGTTATGATCAGGGAGTACTTTTAACTCCCCAACAGAGTTGGAAAACACGGAAAATAAAAAAAAGTAATACACAATATTAAAAGAGGTACACAAAGGCTAGTATTAGAGGATACAAATAGGCTAGTATTAGTATTTATCTATATTTCTATAACCTTCTCTTTAACATTCTTTTTGAAATTGGTATTAAAACTATATTACTTGAACTAGGTCTGAATTGTTTTTTGAACTAGGTTGAATACTTACGTATGAATAAGTAAATAATATTACCTTCTTATGGGTTTATTATAGTTGACGTTTCATGCCAACCTCCTAAAAATACGCCTTATCATTTGAAAAAAGAATTTTGAAAATCGGTCATGAGCGAACGTACATAAATGAAAATTAGATATTTGGGTTCAATAAAGAACCATCCCTTCTTTTGAAGTCGAATAAATGATGACGAATGTTAAAACTAAAAACAATATGAAGTTTATATCTTAATCTGAGCTGAATGAGTCTTGGAATAAAATACTGAACTGTACCATTAAATAAAAAGGCTAATGTGTCGGTGAGTGGAAGCCATATAGACGTATAGCTTCTTCTCTCTCTGTGTCTCCTCTCTCATTCTCTTTTTCCTGTTTTCTCTCTCTCTCTTTCCGTCTCTCTCTGCCCCTTTCTTCCCCTCTTTTTGTCGCCCTCTGTCTCTTCCTCTCTCGCTATCTCTCTTTCTCTATCTGCCTCTCCCTATTAAGAACCGGAAGCTTCTTAACGTCCTTCTCACTTTCTCTTTATCTCCAATTCGTACGCCGGATAATTCTTAAACCGGAAGCTTCTTAAAGAAGTTTCGCTTCCATTTCAACGCCGCGTTCCCCGTTAGTTACGGTTAATTACATAACCGCTACGGTTACAAACGTTTCAATAATCAAGATAAATCAAATGGGAATGTCTCTATTTGATTTTCCGATTTTAAATAATTTTTCGATTTTTATATTCGATTACTAAAACGAATTTAATTAAGAAAAATATTGACTGTCTGTAATAAGAAAAGATTAATCTTATTAACTTGAATTTCAGACAGGTTACAAATAGTAATTCTGGCACCTTCTTAGTTTGTTTCATCGTGATATCACAAACTGTTCCGAAGTTATGATGACGTTGGTGCTAGATTCAGTGAAGAACGTCTACACACTCTTACTTTTTAAGACTGTCGTACGTACAGGTACGCATTACTCAGCTCATACTGTAAACATATTGTAGGTCAATTATGCATTCCAATTCAGTGAAATCTAGAAATCTAACTTCAAGAAAACGTATAATTATTTTACTCTTTTATGGGTGAAAATTAAATGAAACTACGTGATGTAGTATTATTTCTACTTTCTTTAAGTTCTTTACTACGACCTAGGTTTCGTTGTATAACAACATCTTCAAGTGGGCTATTAGCAAAGATTAACTGTTAGGAATATCTAACAGCATTTATATATTACACAAAACAATAGCGGAAGCCGGGTTTCTGCGGGTTTTCTTACTGCTTCGTTAGCGAGTTTATTGTAGTGGACCGGTATAGTTTTTATTATATTTTCGAAAGTTATACAATATACAAGTATTTTAGTGAGGTTAATAAATTAAATGATTTTATTCTATGAGGTTAACATTTGTATTGTATATGCAAATGTTCCGGTGTATGTAATTAGAAATACAAATATTTTGTTATTGTTTTGAAGTTTAAATGAATGGATATTGATCTCAGTGATATATTTATACAATAGCAAGTGTATCTTATGGTTCGAACCAGGTTATACCACTAATTATACATATCATATTTTATGAGTGCTTAACATATATTTTTTCACATCATTTCTAAATTTTCGGTCATGTTCCATGTCGTGTAGTAGCGGAACTCTTGTTGCAGTAACAGAAGGCTTGGTTATCGAGAGCTATTTTAGTATTTCTAAACGTTTTATGTACAGCGTATTCCTATTAAATTATATTAATAGAAATAATGTATATATCAAACATATATATCTATAAATATATCTGTCTATATCTATAAATTATACTTACACTATATCTTTCGCAGGCGGATGTGTGAATACAGGCCGATACAGTGCAATGACCCTGAATACGTTAACGCTGAATGTTATAACGTTAATATGAATACTTTCAAAAATGCATAAGTTAAACTATGTAATAAATATTTAATAAACGATAAAACATTACGTGACGTAAATTTATGTTTACACTGGTCTGTCCGTAGGCGGACAGACCACAGTGTTTACCCTTCTTATTTCTTGACGGACAGACCACAGTATTTGCAATTCAACTACTTAGTTAAATTGCAATCACAAATTATCGCTAATTGTGATAGCAAACTCATAATAAAATTTTTCTACATCTACAAACAAATTTAATGCCAATTATTTTACAAATATTACAACCCTACTTTTTTACGCAACCTTTTTCGTAACTGACAGATTTTTCGACTTAGGCTCTTCATAATAATCTGCAAAGATAAGAATGTATTGGTCATAAATATTGGAAGTATATCGAAAATGATTGAATGGTTTCGAGTATAAATTATCTTATTTCGAATTAAATTTTTTGATAAATTTTATGTATTTCCTTAATTGCTGTGAATAATCAATACACTTGGTTGATTTGTGGGATCTGACGTGAATTTTTTTGAACTATTTTTGTATGAATTTAAAATATAAATGTATGTAAAGAGAAAAAATCTGGGCGCTCATATCTCGTTTACAAATTGCTGTTTACCAACCATGAGTATATAAATTTCACCGAAAAAGCATTCGTTGACTGTTGTGAACTTCTGGTAAAAATTCGTTTCATACTAACCGTCAGAATAATTAATGTTCATATCAATTCTCGTTATTTCAGTAATGTTTCTAAGATTTCTTTCGGTTTTAGTAATGGACTTAAACATGTACGTATGTTACGAAAATGAATAGCCACTAAAGTTTGAAACCTAATTGTTATTTTACAAATACTCTAGACCAGGACTTCCCAACTAGTGGGGCGCGCCTCCCTAAAGGGCTTTAAAGAGATCGTAAGGGCCCCCTCTTGACAAGGGAGAAGTTTTGAACAAATGTTTCTCCTTAATCCAAAAATTGCCTCTTGAGCTTTACGAATAATTGTATTTTCCCCTCTTTATTTAATAAAACTAAGTAGTAAAATCGTCTTGCCGTCGATAGTGATTGGACGATAGCTCGGATAAAAAATGAACCTGATATCGACAAACTGGTAACGCAAACAATACAATTTTATTAAATTATACTTATATTTAGGAGTGAACATTAAAGATTTAATTTATTTCGTCATTGCTTGTAATCGAGAAGTAATTTTTTTAAAAATGAGGAGTTCTTTTTATATCAAATAAAAAATATTAAAAGGAGGCATGAATAGGCTTAACGCAAAAAAGGTTGGGAATCGCTACTTTAGACCACCGTATAAGCGCTATATCTATATGAATATCAGATTCATTCCATAATAAAGCATGAAACAGATTTGTAATGAATATCTCATGATTATTAAGGTGAGATATTTCAAATACTATATTCTTTATTTCAAAAAGTCACTTTTGTGCAAACTAGGTCTAAAATTTATTTACATTACCTATACAGTTTTTTTCCGTGCTTTCATTTCCCTTATTAATACCACCAAGTTTTAATCCACCTATTTGATATCATATTTTTTTCTTTATTTGTTTGTTCGCGCTAATTTCTGAAACCAAACGTCCGACTTCAAAATTTATTTTTGTGTCAAAAATTCCACACGCTCATTAAGATTATTTAATATATATCATTAGGTTACAACTCTAAGGTTCAATAAAAGATAAAACAGAAAGTTTTGTTTGTTTGCACGTATGTTGGAGAATATTGTAGGCCAACTTTTATTATTCTACGATTGACAGTAACAGAGCAGCGGTAACAAATTTAATTGAAATTGGGAAACACTTCTCAAACGGTGCAAGGTAGAGAGACTAGCTTACGTATATATTGAGTGTCCATAGAATTCCAGCCGTATGGTAGCTGGAATTCGGCATATTATATTAATTTACGCTCTCAAACCTGTTGATCGATGTCGTTTGTCAAAGGAGAAAATATTTGGTGACCACGGGGACCAGCATAATTAAAATAATTCTACGCTTGTGAAACCGCGCAACATAGATGTTTTTTAAATTTCAAAAAGAAAGGCTACCTGTGAAACTATATAAAACTCCTTACAAAATTATTGTATGTAAATTGGTATTAAGGTCTCGAATCAAAATCTACATCAACATACTTGGCATGTTTAATATTGGATATTAATCCGGGACCCGTCGAGTCGAGTGCATTAGAGGCAAGCCGCGCGTTCACTCCGGGAACGCAATTAGCGATACATCAGTGAACGCGCTCAAATCAATCGGAAAAAAATTTCAGACAGTTAACAAAGTTCGTTTAATAATATCAGCATCGATGATTTTAAACTCATGAAGTGATGTGCGTGAAACGATTTAAACCGTAAAATTGATGTAAGGAGGTTGATTTTAGAGAAAAGTGTGATTTTAGAAAAGTTAATCCACGATCCCTTCCAGTTCACCACGAATTGTTTCTATTCATTTATTTTTACAACCATTGAAATGACACCGTTTTTATACTATTCATATTGACGTGTTTATATACAAACTTCAAATAATGTGACTTTTAATTAGTTCAGCTCGTCATAATATCCCATTTTAGTAAAAAATTCAAAAATATAAAAGTATCTTGCACTTCTTATATCATTATCTGGAACGACCTAGGCTATCCATAAAGTAACCATGTTATTAAGTATACAATGCGTCTAACACGCATGTGAATACGTTTCATTTCAATACCATTAAGTATTTTCATTTTAATACAGTTTTATTTTAATACCATTAAGTAGCAGCAATTTAAATGTAGGAGACGATAAAAGTGAAATTCTTTTAAAGGTTATGACAGAGAAGTGGAAAATGTATTTAATGTAAGTTTCTTTCAAAATAAAAAGTAACAATGTTAATTGGCACAGTTTGCCTGCTATTTATGATGTCAAAATACGAAAAATAAACGACTTAGTTTCATTTAAATATGCTGTAGTACTGGCTAATATTAAACATATTAATTATGGCCTGGTTTTAAATTCCATCGATCATCATATTTAATCTAGTCCATCAAGAGAGGAATATTTCTTTTATACCAATATTACTCATATCGATTCTAAATAAGTATACCACGCAAACTCCATACAAAAATAACTACATATAATCTATTTCAGAAAAGAATATCTATAAACAAATTGAACAAAAATAATTTAACTGGTTTCTAATAACTGCTTAATATAAAACATACTGAAAAATATAAAATTATAAAAATACCATTACATAGTTGAAACGCTTGCAATATGATATTATTCCGGAATATAAATATATTTGAGAAACACCGCCGCCGTTAGAGATATTAGGAATCGACTCTCTCTCACACATACACACCCACATACAAAGGTGTAACTGCAACATTTAACTTGATATCAACTCCAAAATCCCTAAAACAATCTCTATCATTTCCCTCCTTCAGCCTAACTTGTAGTCAGTGCTTGACGAATTCACAATATACCTGGACATACATACACATACATATATATACTACCTACTAAATATCCTAATTGCTTCATGCCTTTTCATATCTGCTCTTTTTGTCTACTAATATCTTAGTTCCATTATTAATAATAATATTTTTGTCTCATAATGTCTTAGCTTTTTCATCCTACCTACTTTATGTTTTATTTTCTTGCACCATAATAAGTCAAACAAGCCCAAGGTCAATAAGCCCTTGTTCACCACTGAGGAGTTCTACGCGTCTCTCAATTGCGGTTCGATATACATTAAAAAAAAATGCACGTCGAATTGAGAACCACTTCCTTTCCTTAAGTCCGCTAAAACGAGTCCTTTTATTGTGAGTTTTAGCAGAATGCTGGAAGATACCGCTATCTGAGAAAAGCCGCCAATGAAGTATTATAATATGTTATTTGACAAGTTCATTGTTAACAATAGGGCATAATTTTATTGTAAGAAAACTTTTTTAATTTAAAAAAAATTATTTGTGAAATATTAATAATAATAAAATAATTAAATTTTAATAATAATGAAAAAAATATTTCATTAAGTAGCTGGTTCGTACAAAATTGTGGGATGGATTTTTTTCGATTTATTTTTATTTATCGATATATTTGTATGTTTTGCGAAAGAAAATGAATTAAGGAATACGGTATGGCACATCCTGCGAATGTATGCTTTATTATCCATTAGCATTTCCTAGAAATTTGATGATAAAAGTAATTAAAAATCGGGTAATTTTATAAGTCAATTTGTTATATAGATTTTTGGAAAGGGTTGATCTCCTTTAAAAAAATTATAAGTATTTATTTTTTTTATAAAAAACCGCTACAGGTCGTAATCCTTGACCGATTTTGGTAATTCTTTTTTCTGTCGATTGGTTATCTATCAAAATAATAACCTACCGATTTTTTAATTTATTTGTGAAATATTTTAATTATTATTTTAGTATATACTTTTGTTGTACGAAAAAATATGTTAATTTTTTTAACCCATATCCCGTTTATGAGTGAACAGTTCAAATGTTGTTAATCGTAATATAAAGTATCTATCTTTATATCTGAGTAATTACTTATTAAATATTAGTTTTACTATTTTTCACATAAATGATCATTTCTCTTTGTACAAAATTATTTCTCTACTTCAGCTCTTTAGGAACTTAATTTTGAAAAATAGATCCTACTAGATAATATAAGTATTGTATGAAGAAAAACTTTTCTAAATTTCCTCTTTCCAGAGCCAATAGTTGAGACAGTGAGTTTTTGAGTGTCAATCAATGAATTTTTCCTTTCATGTGTATAAATTAAGTAAGAAATATCCCAAATATCACATTCAAAATATTAGTGCGATATATTAATATTACTAATATTTAAAGATAGGATGTCCAACTTTATCAAGTTAACTATCTAAAATCAAACGAAACCAATGACCGGAATAACTAGCGTTCTCAATTGCTTTCGCCATGATCACTGATTTGTCGCTAATTGTGCTCTCGGGTAGTATGAGCGACTCCTCCTTCTTCAATGATTCGATCGAGCAGATTGCCGACTAATATTCAATATTAGACACACCGATCTGAATTATGTGGAGAGTTCAATTCAATTCACGCGTAAAACATTTTAGCAGTAAATTCGATAAGAATCTACAGCGTAATCAGGATATTACAATTAAATTATTTAGATGAGCATAACGAAAATAACAGTACAAAAAAAATTAATTTTGTAATTTTTGTCTCTTTTTTGTGAGTTTATTAATTTGTTCGCGCATCACGTAATAATAGCTGTAGGAATTTTGATGAAAGTATCACTGATAGATCGTGTTTGTTCTGAGGTAAAATAGGCTATGTTTCATCGGAAACGACCAACCAAAAAGAAAACATGATAATTTGGTATTTCAATACAAAGCGCATTAACTTAGAAAAACTTTTAAAATTATTCTAATAGAGGGCGTTACATATATTATTCTTACAATTAAAAATATTCTCTAAAAACCCACGCGAATGAAATCGTTGGCAGAGCTAGCGTTACATAAAGCCAATAATAAACGTTTTACTGTTTAAAACTATATATATTTTCAAACTGCCTTAATCCTTATCAAATAAAATTGTATAATAATCTCCCTTAAATTATGTAGATAAAATTTCTCTTATTACCGTAATTTCCTGATGTACTAAATCGTAGTTTTCTAAGGAATAGTATAATATTTTGTTAACGTAGTGTAAACAGGAGTAGTAACTTAGAACAGATCTAAACTTACACGCGGTAAGCTGAACAGGCCGCAAGTACTTAATGGGTTAAAAGTATTAACTGTTATATATATTTACTTTGGTTCATGGACTAACATGGATCAGTGCTGTCTACTGGATTCCTAACGAGTTAACAGTAAAATAAATGCTTACTGATCGTTTCCTGGGATCTGTATAGAGCCACCGCCAGACGGACTGTCAACCTAAAAAAACGGTGGTACATTAGAGGATGCGAAAGATGACCTTAACTCCGCGTTCACTGACCCTGGTTTCTCGGTCAAGGTCTGAAGCTTCTTTTCTATGTCAATATAGTACCATAAAATGATGTAAAAATTTCTCCGTTATTAGTTGACTACGAAGGACAAAGGTGTATAAATTTCGTTTCAAGCATTTATGTATGAACCACATATTTCCACATAATAACATTGCCCATGTTATAATAGTCAAGAAAATAATTAGTTTGAGGTGAAAGTAACAATATATATACATATATATATATATATATATATATATATATATATATATATATATATATATATATGTATATCACACTTTGTATAATATTAATTTTCACAACTTGTTCTTTGTGCAGAATTGGTATAGAAATAAATAAATCTAATTGCCATCTGAAAGGTTTGAACAAGCATAATCGAAAGTATATTTAAAAATATAAGAACACTGAGTACATAAATATTTACTTTCCAAACTTGAAAAATTGTCTCTACATTACAATTTCGATGATTGAATACTTAATAAGCGGAAAATTCAAAGAAAATTGGGGAGTTCGTTATTGAATTGAATACAAAATATTAAGACTGCTTTTGTGTGTATAAGCCAGAAATACGACAAATAAAAGTGACTGGCATCTGACATATCAATGTTAACATCAAATAAAAACTACCGTGATGATTAATTTTAAAATACCTTTTTAATTTTAAAAAACTTTTTTACAATATTCATGGAAAAATAAGACATCCTATAACACGTGATCTATCTAATTTTTTTTTAGAAAAAACCTGTTGACACACATCTACCCAAAATGGGTAATGTGTGTCAACAGGACATATACCCAAAATGGGTAAAAAAATTGAAAATGGAAAAAATTAATAGAACCTAAAAAAGGTTTCCTGATCACATTGTCGTACAAATTTTAACTAAGGTGTCTAATAGTGACGGCCCCAGATCTTTCAGCTTGTATTAAGTGAACATGAAATTACATCGCGTGCTAGATCAATACATAGGAGAGCAATATTACTCGGATCTAATAATAAATATACTATAGTTATTTTTTGTTAGATATAAAGTTCTCCGGAAGCAACATGTACGATATAAGATTCATAACATGTAACGGATTGCAAATTTAAAAAAAAAATTGTTGTCATCTAAAATAGATGATTTTATACAATAAATTTGATTAATCAGTTTTTCAATTATTTGTATAATTGAAAAACTGACTGTCGAAAAAATATTGACTCGTCACAAACAATATTGACTTAAACTAGTTATAACAAATATTCTACTTTATATACTAGTCTATATCATAAACAAATAATTAATAATTAATTGTTTATATACTAGTTTATGTCATAAATTCTTTATTTAAAAAATCTGACCAAGTGCACGCATCAAATAAGATCCCGTAGCTGCCTATATCTCTTAAAATTTAGATGAAATTAAATCTGCATCCCTGCCCCCTCCCCACACGCACACACACACACATGGCGCATCATTTGAAATGTATCATTTAACAAACAGGATGTGGCAAAAACTTATATCAGACAATATATAATGGTGAACGGAACTAGGTTTTCAATTTAAAAGGGCTACCTAACGATACTCTATTCACTAAAATGCGTGCAAAGAACTGTTTGCGCCCTTGATTGTTTGAAGTACATTAATAAAAATGTTTTAAACATATTAACTGAAATTTCTGCACAAGGCGTTTAGTTGTAAAATTTGGTACACGGCCATAGAAAATGTGAGCTTGTGGCAGACAGACGGACCGTTGGACGAAGGGACATAACAAAATTACAGAAGTAACTGACTCCTATTACTACGGGAATTTAAAAATTGTATTCTTTAAATGCTATGAACAATTAGTTCTGAATGCTTCTGTTTATTTACGTTTCTTAAATACTATTAAATAATAAACTATAATTACCTTTTTTGTTAAATTACTGTCGATTTCTAAATTATCTGTTTCAAAATTTGCATCACAAGTATATTATTCCAAAATATTGAAAACAAAATGGCTTAATTGTATAATTTGTAATAAACACAAACACCGCTGTACCGAAACCAATAAATTTTCTCAATGACCGCTTGACATATTAATCTTAAATACAACCCAAATTAATCTTTTTGACAGTAAAATGTGGAAGAACTCAATAAAGCATTTCAATCTTAACTTTGCTACGTGCCATTATCGTAAAGCTTATTTCCATTTCCAAATAAATTAAGACATTTAAGTATCTGTAAAATTGTGTTGTAATTAATTTATAATGCGCGTAAGTCTTTTTCTTGTTCGCTTTATGAGTGAAATGTCTGCTCCGACTGTTACTCGATCAATATTCGGATTTGAACTCTAATAACGGTGTTGGCCTAAGATAGGAAATTGCTCCACAATGTACCGGCTTAAATTGCGCTTTAAATATAGAAGATCCTGCGAATGTTTTGTACATCGCATTTTATGCCGCGATTTTTAAACGCGTTTTTATATCTGTTCTGTTATGAAAATTTAACTTACTTTAAAAGAAAATTTGAAATTTAGCATACGCTTTTCTTCATTTTGTAATGCACAATATTTTCAAGGAAGTGATAATAAAATTGCTAATTCCATTTAAGATCATGGATAGAACTAGATATATATATATATATATATATATATATATATATATATATATATATATATATATATATAAATATATAAGTAATACGTTTCGTCTGCATATTGGATTTAGATTTTATAAATAAAATCTATCAATCTTATTCTAAGGTCCTCTTTATGGAGCCCAGTGGACTGCCATAGATAATATAATCAGGCCCACCCCTAAATATCTATGTACAACAACAAAGAAGGGTACTCTATTTTATACTACGTCTCTCAATATTTATTAGACAAATAATATTGATATTTCGAAATAGAATAATTGATTTTCATATTTGAAAATTAATTAAGACTAAACGTGATTTGCTCTATGGCAACCCTCAGATAATGTTTTAATAATTTAAAAATCATTTATTGTATGAAATGTAACTTTCTAAAGAAATTATTTTCAGAATTCCATGGGTTTCAGACATGTCATAAACATGTTTAATATGATCAAAAACTGAACATTTTTCTGGTATAAAAATCAATTATATCCATTCTGGTGTAAAATTTTATTATGCCAACGTTTTTTATTTCAATAGGTATGTGAAATATGATTATAGTGGTAAAAAGAGTGGTATTTAACTATCTAGCCAAAAGTGTCTGTGCAAATATTTTAGGATATTAGCAATTAAGATATGTGTGAGTTAACATTTTTTATTTCTACCATATTTCAAATTTCTATGTCAAGCCGTTATTGAGAAAACGGTTAGAAAAATTGGGTGTGATGAAAGAATACTCCGACACGTTTAAAAATCCTTAAATACTACATAAAAAAACAAAACAACTCAATACTCGTTCTTCCTGTGATATGAATTGACATTAGCATTTTTATTACCAATTCCTTGAAAAAGTTATGTATTTTTAAGCGGACTAAGCGTTGAATTTTGAGGATCAAAGTATTTTAATTTTTCTCTTGATTACAGATCGTTTGGAACTGTTTGCCAATTATTGCATTTTATTATAATAACAGCAACTTTTTTCCTCACTGATAGTTTTAAATAAAGAATCAGAAAAATACTGAAAACTCTACTAGTCTAAAAATTGCACTCTAAAGTGGAATGGACGAAACATTCGCAGAATCCTATACACGGTGTCCAGGAATAGATGTCGGACAAAGAAAGACGCTGTTAGTTGATTGTAAGGGAATAAATTGTCGTTGAAATAAAATGTAAAACACGCCCTTTTTCTAATTGAGTGCAAAAAAAATATTACACATAACTCTTTTTAACACGCCCAATACTTGTCTGGAGTGCGGTGTTCGCGGATTATTCCCCCGAGCGGCGCTGAACAATATGTGCAAGTATCATGAAAATTTTTTTTAACAGTGTATATCAAACCAAGAATGTAATTTTAAATTTCCGTAGGAAAGCACGGAAACCTTGTCCATTCGTCCGACTGCCGTCGGTCTGTTATGGGCTCAAGCTTTCTACAGGTATATACTTATATGCATAACATAATGCAAAATAATTTTTTTAATTTTTAATTTTCTCATAAGATTTATTGAATCTTCAAAATTTTATAAAGCTGCTCGAAACTACATGAAATGAAATTGAGTTGAAACACTTGTGCCTCCATTCATTTGGGTACTTCCATTTTATTGTCATAAAACGGGAAACATATAGTTCACTGACAACTCTCTCGAGCAAACTTTCGATAACTGTCACTGAAGGGACCTGTAAGTTTATGAGAGAGAGCAACTTAATTGCACATAATTATAAACAGTCCCTCGCGGACTATAATTACGGTCAAGTGGCGCGGCGCACGACCTGTCTGCGAGATGCTGTGATGCTTTATTTCTTGCATTTCTGGTCTTAACGTTGCTGCTTCGATTTTCGTCTTTCTGCTTCTGCTTTTATCGCTTAATCTGGAGCAATACTGACGAAACATTATAATTTGCTAAAAGTTTTGTAAATCAAAAATTATTATTGGAAAAGTTGCAAATGAAATGACTATTTACAAGCTTTGCTAAAACCTACGATTTTATGGTTGTTCGAGTTTTAAAACGACGTGTTTGAGTCTGTGCCTGTGAATAAGTCGAGGTATTTCACTTAATAGAGCAGAGGAATGACGTTAATAATTTTTCAGGACCGGCTATGTATGCTGCTTTATAGCTTTTGATAAAATATGAAGACAGTAAGATAAGATTGTTTTAAAAAAACAGTTGCCGTATTTCAACACGATGCTGTGGACCAATTTGAATTTAATTTTAAAAAGAAACAGAAGAAGTATCGGTTAAGAGAGAAAAAAATAAGGTGTTTATTTTCCATTCCATCCATTTAACAAAAAAAAAATAGAGAATTGACTTATATTAGGTTGATTTTGGTAAATTAAAACTATCAACCTGAAAAGAAAATTTTATGAGACTTATGTATGTTTTTCAGGGCCCATATAAAGACCTGAGACCATTTTTATAACTTAAAAAATTACTAATAAGCTCAGAGTAACTCAGAGAACCATCCATGTTCAGCATTAGTTTGAGGTATAAAGTGTGAAATGAAGAAGTTATAGCAGAAATAAAAGTAATTAATTTTACTGAAACTGCCATATCACTGAAGTAGTTTTAAGCTTGGCATATTACCAGTAATTCAGATGAAAAATAGAAAAGGCGATTTTCGAGTTGATCCTCAAGATCCATGATCTGTAGAACAAAACATCTGCCAATTGTGGGCTGAAGAAGAAGGAGGGAACGAATGTGGGCTGAAGAAGAAGATACATCTACAACCTATTTACTGGACTTACTATGGTGTTAGGATATGGACTGTTCATCATTACCTGTAGTCAGCCATGGTTGACGAAAAGATATGCATATATAAATCTTGCATAAAACGTTATGTTCATAATCATCTCCTGAAGAAAAAAAATATTACCGAATATTATTTTATCAAGATAAAACGAATAATAAACTAAAGAATTAAAATTAGGAATAATATTTTTATCATTATGCTATTAGTATTGCTACTTTATTCCTTAGTATATATATGTCAGACTTGGAAATACACTAAAGGAGGAAAAAACAAAATAACTATGTGCTAGAGAGCGGATGCGAGGACTGTTCTCAGTGATGGATAAGATTAGATATATGAAAATAAGAGAGAAGACAAAAGTAATAGATGCAATAGAATATAGCATGAAACAGAAGTAGCAATGAACAGGTCACGTTGCCAGGATGCACGAATCTAAATGGATAAAAATAACGACGCGACGGAAGGGACCGATAGGGCAAGAGAAGACAATACAGACCATATATATATATATTGATATGATATATATATATATATATATATATATATATATATATACACAGATTGAAAACAAAGAATAGGACGACTCTCATAACAGGCCGTGAGTGCTGGAAGAAGCTGGTGGAGGCTTTACCTGAACGGGATTTTTACTACATACAAAAATTTCAATTTTTTTCTCAACGTTGTTGAAATTTATTTGTAGTTACGCAAAAATAAGCTTTTTTATTTTTTATTTCATTTTAAATCTCATATAATACTGAAAACCATCCATTAGTTCTTAAGCTTTTTACGATAATTAATTCCATCATACATTTTCATCGATAGATGGATTTCTTAAATTTCTTATATTTTGCATACGTAGTATAGTAAACGCTTTTCAATAACTTTTAACATCATTATATCCATGTAATGGCTTTTCCGCCTTAGAACGCCTTTTCCGCCACGAAAAAAGTTTAATTTTTTAAGTAAATCTTCCATTGCAGCCTTCTAACGTAACAATTTACATAAAATTAGCTCAAATTCTTTTAATAAGGAGCTATTCAAATGTACAACATATAAATTTATTTTAATAAGGAGATACTCGACCGTTACGCGAGTAAGCGTTTTTTATTTATGAAAACGTTCATCAAAAGTATTTAATTTGGTCGTGTAATATTTCATAACGAACTCAAATGTATTTTACTGTTTGCACTGATGGTGAAATGGCCTCATTAGGGACAATTTGTGCACTCTGTAACGGTTGTGCTGGGAGCGAATTAAAAGTTTCCGATTCGTGATGCGATACAAAGGTTTGCCCAGTCCACATTAAGATTTGTCTCGACACTGGTACAACTGTGTACTTTCTCTTAAGAATTAGGGAATCTTTTTCATATTCTAACTTTTGAGTACTTGCAAGTTATTAAGTTTAAGTTACTAGTTTCATCAAATTTTCTGACCTGTAATCAATACCTCGTCCATGTTATTTATGTGTTTCTGGGCTGAAATGTTATTTTCTTAACCTGTTTACTTAAAAAAAAATCTAAAAAACGAAGAAATGAAATGTACAAGCTTTTAGCCGAAAAATGCGTCAATCTAAATAGGGGCTAGTTACTCGTTCTGGGTACAAATAATTGTGAAGGATATTCCGTCTTCTTAAGCTCAATGCGATTTTGTCAATTCAGTACTGTGGAGTCTGAATTATCAGAATCTTACTTACCACTTAACCGGCATTGGTATTTTCGGTATTTCTGAATTCTTTGAACGCAAGCGATATGGGAATTTAATATAGTAATATGTTTAAATAGCTGTACCTTGCTATGTTCGCCAAATGATATCAGTCGTCGAGATCGGGGTAGGTCGACGGGAATACTTATAATGAACAGTCAATAAACAAATCTCTAACTTGCAGTGTTTAAGTGATGTTTCCCAATTTTGTTAAATATGGGTTTTCTTAAAGAAGAGAATTGTTTTGAAATTAGATGTGATTATTTCGAATTAAGATAATAATCTATTTCGTTTTTTTAATATTGTTGATAATTATTTTAAGTTACTGCTCGTTAAGATTTTGGCTTGGATGAAGGATAAAACAAAAGAAATAAAATTCCAATTTAAAAAAATGTTTGTGTATGTACATACATACATATGTACGTATATATATATATATATATATATATATATATATATATATATATATATGTATATATATGTATATATATATATATATATATATATATATATATATATATATAATATATATATATATATATATATATATATATATATATATACACACACACGTAGTGCCTGCGTGCGTGCGTGCGTGCGTGAGTGCGTGCGGGCGTGCCTGCGTGCTTCCGTCCGTGCGTGCGAGCGTGCGGGCGTGCGTGTGTGCGTGTATGCCTACGTGCGTGTGTGCGTGCTCGCGCGTGTGTGTGTGTATAAAAACCATAGCGAGTAAATCAGAACTTTACTGACTATCGACCTGATGACTTTAATCTTTTGAGAACATGATTATGGAGTGTTCTACTCCATAATCACGTTCTTAGAGCATTCTTGAGAAGCGATTAATTAAGTGATAATACCACATACGTCTTTCATTAGTACGCAAAAAATGGTGAGGATTGCATAATATTCTTAGCACTTTAAGGGCAGTTAAACTCTGTCTTCATTTACATGAAACAATTTAAAAGATTAAGGGGACCACGATGATTATGATGATTACAAATAAATAAAAATAATCTTGGAGTTAATTAGTATTCTACTATGCTCATTAGAAATTCTGAAGGTTGGAACAAATTATGATAGTTATTTCACCAAATAAATTGCTTCATGTAGCGGTCAGTATGCTGCATTTGACAAAAATACTACGAACTATAAAGGTAGACAAAGTCATAGCACAGTTAATGCCGAGATATTGTGAGAATATTGCATGACAAATGAGGAAAACAGTTTATATTGTACTACTGTATCTATAATCAAAGATTATGTACTTCTATCCACCCCGTTCCGAGTAAGTGTTATAAAGGGAACAGTACAATATATTAAGATGTACCTCATTGCTCAAATTCCATTGCAATACCGACCCAATATTAAATTGAGACTGGTCAGTATGTCAGAGGTTATCCAAAGCCAAGAAGAATTTCAAATCGTTGATAAACAGAAGGCAATGAGCAGTACTGAGGATAAAAAACCAGTTATATTTTTAAACATAATAAAAAACAAAGCACGACTTGCGTTATTATCATGACTTTGAGTATTACAAGACTCGGATTAGACACTTTTATATTAAACATATTATTTTGGAGCCGGAAAGTAAGTGGCGAAATATATAATTAAACCAAAGACAAATCATCCTTCAAAAATATTTACCTAAAGAAATATTAGTTTAGATTCAATTTTCGATTTAGATTTTAAAATATCATTTTATAACCAAAATCTCCCCCAAACTGCCGTTCTTGGTCCTAGTAAAAAACAACAAAATTAGTAATAATAGAATGCTCCGAACTGGAAGTGTGCCGGGAGACCGTCAGTTGGGACTGAACTTGCCAATAAATACGGCGATATATAACGGTATTGAAAAATTTAGCATATTTAGAAAATATTATCCATATTTGTTGAAATGCTGCAGATACAAGACGTGAAAATTAATTTTGAAGTCAATCGGGAAATCTTTCACGTAGAAAGATCAGTTTCAAAATATACAAAAAATATATAGAAAAGTTTCATAAATATAAAGATTTATTATAAATATAAGTTGTTAAAAGGCACCGGTTACGTAAAGAGCCACTTCGACTCTGATTGACTTCGACACAGTTTATGTTACTTAATCACAACAGAGGTACCCAATCTTTATCAGTGGCCTGTGCCGCTGTTGCAAGCTTTAGTGTGGATTCATTACACAGGAAATCTGATCTATTGCATACAGTAAAAGCACTTGTGGTACTTTCGCCAGGAATCCCGGTTCCACATTATCTTAAAAACTGTTTATCTGAGCATTTGCATCTTATAAAGACTAAAATATTTTCAAGCTATATTTAATGAGAGTTAATAGTTGTCGTATTTTTGAGACGACTTCTTTTCAATTTTCGAAATGAACGCATTATCCATGCTTCTTATGGCATGATTATATTCTTAAGAAAAAAGCCAAAGGTTTCAACGAATATTAAATATTGAAATCTGGGTTAGAAGAAAGTTCGATGAAAAAAATTAAGAATGCAAAAATATCCAATTTAAACTGTCAAAAGAAGGACATTAATAAAGAACCGTTGGAAATCCGTGGAGACTTTGGGCATCAGTAAATATTGATTCAATATCACTTTATCGATTATAATATTTCAAGATTTTTTGAATAACTTCACTAGTTGTTTCGGAAATTTGCTTCTTATTACCATATTACCACTTATTACCACTTTTATAGAAATATTTAGTTTCATAAATGTTTAAATATTTTTTTCTTTGATTTCGTTTATCCTGACCAAAATACTTCATTTTAATTGTTGTTAACA
Organism: Druceiella hillmani; assembly: GCA_039881145.1. Classification (NCBI taxonomy): domain Eukaryota; kingdom Metazoa; phylum Arthropoda; class Insecta; order Lepidoptera; family Hepialidae; genus Druceiella; species Druceiella hillmani. The sequence continues at coordinate 108,941,265 of JAYKKI010000001.1, read as the reverse complement.
TTGTTTTTGTTTATTTTTATCTCACATTTTGAAATAGTCACAAACAAATTAAATTAACTCTGTGTAAAGAACTTAAATAAAGTAGAAATAATACATCACGTAGTTTCATTTAATTGTGAATCAATTGTAATGACAAAATTGATCAGAAATATCCTTGTAATTTCGTTCCTTCACTTTTCCACGAGTGTTCATGATTTGGTTAGTCTATATTCATTTATAATGTAAGTATTTTCTTTTCAGTTATTTATTTTCATCAGAAGGAAGTTGAAAAATTATATAAGAAAAATTATACATGTATGTAAGTTACCCTGTAAATGCACAATTCATACTCCTTGCTTTAGTAGTTTATATAGTCTATACACCCGATTTGTTTCACCTTTTTATTTCATGATTTGATACGCAATCCTTTAACGGCTTTTGAAAATATGTAAAAATAGCACAAAGAAACTGTATTCCTTGGATAAATACATGACCTAAAAACTATTTCATTCTCAGGATTACTCCGGAAACAACAAATTACTTAATGTTTTGATGTGATGTAAGAAGAATATTGATTAGCAGTATATCATGACTTAGGTAATATTGATTAATTTATATCCTCGTCTTTTATAATACATGAGTGTCTTCTATAATACATGAGAGATGTTGAGTCCTCCACAAAATGAAATATGTAATTACATAAATATCAGGGTGTAACCCCATAAAAACAAGCTCTATGTAAATTTTTAGGATATGAAATACTTTATTCCAGGGATGTGTATCATTTTCTAGCTTCATATTTCACCCTTTTGTCATACAGTAAAAACGACATATTTATTTGGTGCCCTTATGAGTGTTACATTGAGGTAAAGAAAATGTGTGCATAATCCTTATATATATATTTCAGATCCTTATGGCCACACATCTTATTAACGAATATTTTGATAATATAAGATTGGCAACTAACAAACCAGCTATCTCAACTGAAGGAGTCTTAACTCATGTGGTAGTCAAACAGAATTTGTTTATTTTTTTCTCCCAGAGAAATTGTTTTTATATCATCGTATAGGAGCAAGAAAGAAGCTCTATCAGATAACGCAAAGTTAATTTGAAACCTGCTTCAATAGTGCAGTATTTTTAAATTTTCTAAATTTAAATTTAAAATAATTTTAATTTTTCTAAATTTAATATTGGAAATGACCCTAGATGAACATTTTTGAAACCAATGCTTGGCTGTGTCATAAGTGTGTCAAAAGTAATAAGCAAGGCTGTCAAAGTTAACTTGTCTTGCTTGCTTTTCAATAGAATGCCTTAAGAAATACCCCTAGACGATATCTTCATGAAATTCCCATATTTTGTTTTTTACTCACCGGAACTTAATCGCATTGATGATAAGATCGAAAAACGCGCTCTTTATATAACCAGTCAGATATGAACAAGAAGTTTATATAATATTCCATAAATAGCTGGAAAAAAGTAACGAATTTATTAGTTGTCAACCCAGTAAAATAACGTACCTTTATTGACTTTAAGAATGTTTTATGAGATAATTTTAAAATATTATAAAACATATTCTAGATTTGAAACCGTTAAACAGTGAACTTAAAGTCCATATAAGAATTAGCGACAAAGTTATTAATTAAATTGATATTAATATTAGAGTTAAGCAAGGATAGGTCGCTGTTCGTCGTATAGAACGATTGTTAACCTATTTTCGGGATTTTTTTTGCAGAAGACTGCACAAAATTTTGAAGTTTAATATTTCGTAAACGAGACAAAAAAAATAAAAGTGTTAGACTTAAGCAATTACAACATTCTATAAAATTGAATTAAACAAACGTTTCTAAGGATATCTCTTACAAAGAGGTATTCAAAAGGGATTTTTTATCTCCATTTCTTAATAACATTTGCTACCTACTAATTCATATTTTTATCTGAAGCACATGAGTGCAAAATTTCACGTAAGAAAGTTTAAATCTGGGGAAAGGACGAGGGTGTGTCAGACGGACGGATGCGAACTTGGCGAAATTAAAAACGTTACATGTTTGAGAGTGGAATCTTAAAAAAATCGACGCTATCAAAACAAAAATCCAATGAAGGTCGATTTTACACATACAAAAATATGGGTTTATATTTATAATGGGTAAAATTTGTAAAAAAAACATGTAATGTACATGTTTTTTATGTAGACTGATAATAGTCTGTCGTCATGGCAAATGTTGAAATCTTTTTTGTTCTCCATTAAAGGTTTATAAGTATTAGCACAATTTTGTTTGTAATATTTTATTATAATCGTTCGTTTGTAAGTTATTTTTATTAATCGTATTGGTTTTTCATCGATAATTACACATTTATGTTTTTTGTGATTTACCTTGTTAGTACACAATCGTTTGAAAATTATTTCGTTAAAATTTGTTCTCTGCAATTTTGACTATCCATTATGTTGTCTAATGATGCATTCAATTCTGAGTTTCCAATTTTTACTATTTTAATTTTTAATTATTTATTGATTTATCTAATAATGTAATGCTTGCGATAGGCAAGACAAAATTATCTAAGTAAAACACAACACAACAGTGGATGTTACACCACGGGTAAAATACATGAATTATTTGAAATAAAAAATTACTCGACTGTGAATAACTTCTGACTTTTTTGAATTTATATATCAAAAGGTTTATTCACATTTTTATATAATCGATACTTTTGAAGATAAGTGGTAAATATTATTCGAGTTTCCATTCTCATGACAGTTGTTAACACAAAATACACGAATTTTTTGAAATAAAAAATTATTCGACTGTGAATAACTCATGACAAAATTCCACTCCCCTTGAATTTATGTATCAAAAGGTTTATTTATATTTTTATAAAATTTATATTTTTGAAGATAATTGGTAAATATTATTCAAGTTTCCTTTTACATGATTATTCAACCTTCATGATAATTCAATCATTTGATAAAACAGTTGAAATTGCATATTCATTGATGATTATACAATTTCAATTGTTTTATCAAATGATTAACAAATTACACACAGGTGGACAGACGACCGCTTTTCATAGCGTGATAAAACCATAAATGAATTGTTTCCTTTGAAAACTGCTTATAGTTTTAATCTTATATGTAAGAGTACCATACGAAATACTACCATAGTGTAGAGATAGAGTCTGGCACTTCTTTCGGCGGAGGTACTCTCAAGCGGGTCGTGCCTCGCATCACTTGACCGTAATTGCAGTCCGCATGGAAATATTCATAAACATAGTCGCTCTCTTTACACAAATTTATAAGCCCCATGAGTCAAATGTTTTGAAGGCAGCGGCAACCAGTGCACTTTAAACGACGGCTGCTGTGGGGAGTTTATGCATACAATTTGTAGTAATAAAATAGATTAAGCGAAATGAACGGCTTCACCGGCCTTGTATATTGTTAACTTAAAATGTCGTTAACTTAAAATGTCGTTAACTTAAAATGGTCTAGACATTTTAAATCGAAGTAATAATGAACATGCGACGATGTAAGACTTTTAATTTATTATAATTAACTTTATAAGTTAATATTTCAAATTAAATTCGCTTTCCATTAAGGTGAAACGATAATTAGTTATTTCCTCTTTGCCTTGTCTAAATATAAAAAGATCATTTGATGAATTTGTGATGTAAAAATATAAAGTATCATTAGGGTTTATAATTTGTCTGTACAAATTGATAAGACAAATATTGATATTTCAGATGAGTGATATTATATGTGAATATAAAATATCGAGAACGATGTTGAGCTGCGCCATGTTAACTGGAATTATTATGAGATGAAGAAGTTTCCATTTGGGCGGAACTACTTTATTTCTTTCCAAAGGCCACTTATTTTGGCACAATCCGTTTTTTTATTTAGTCTCTACATTGCGCTTTTTTACACAATCAATGTCTTGCAAGTGTAATTTGGGTTCTTGCTATAAATTATGGCTTGCATATAAAATCATAACGAAACTTTATGGATGGGACTCACTATTTTGGACACTATTTGATTTGATTTGCTTAATTTAATGTTATTACATAAATTTATTTATACTCTTAATTTAATATCACTTATATACCTATATTTTAGTTTCATATTAGTTTGCTTTATTTAATTATGTTTCATTTATTAATTTTGTTCCATTTTATTTAACTTTGTATTGGCTATGATTTTATAAATAGTCATATTTCACCCACTAATGATTGGTTATACCATAAGGAACGCTATGTTAAGATATTCTGCTTTTATTTACTTTTAATTATGGTAGTATTCAATTACAAAATAGTATATTTATAAAATTTGAAAGCTATCAGTGGTTCGATTAAAAGAAAACTAATTAATATTTTCAGATATGACGTCAGTAATACTGTTAATTCCTTGATAATGTTTTTTATTTAGACGCTGTCGTCTATAATTAAAGAAATTGTATTTATAAATAAGTTTAAGATAGATTAGTACTTAAAAATATATGACTCTCAATGATTACTACTTGGACAATAAAATTATTGCGCATTAAGTTGATATTCATATTGAAGTTGTCCTTCAAAATAAATAAAAAACAAGAATACTTTAGATAACATTGTGCAGTTAGGACAAAATGATTGGTTTTTATATATAAATACAGTTTTTCTAGCAAATTAGTTAAATGATAAGCAAATTTTATCTAAATATATATTTACAATTCAAAATATGAAAAAATAAAGTCACATGACATTGAATACACATACCAATGATATGTAACAGTCATTGTAGTGTTACATATCATTGGTATGTATATTCAATGTCATGTGACTTTAAGACTAAGAAAGAAAGACTAGGAAAGAAATATATATCCAATTGGCCAATTAAACTGCCATTAATTTAAAGGTCCCATTCAAAGAAAAAAAAATCATACAAATTAATTTTTTTTAAAATGAATTAGTTTTTACCATGAAATAAAAGTCAAAATGCCCAGTAATATTGATAAAATAGTTATAACACAAATAAAAAACTTATTTAAAATGTAGAAGTTTCACTTCCGACATAAAAATGATCTAAAATTCCGTATAAAAATAATCTAATCCTATCACATTAAAATTACATCAAATTGTGTGATCAGTTAAAGTAGGACAAAAAAGAAACAGGTGGTACTAAATCATTTTTTTTATTTCAGTAGCAAAATATTGACATGAAAATTGTAAATTTTATTACAAATTACCCTTTAATCACAATTGACTGTTTTTGAATATATAACAATTTTATCCATATTTCAAAATAATAACATACACCTAGAATGTATTAGAAATTACCGGCAGGTACAATGCCAAAATGTACATTATCCGCCCGCAAGTATTGGAAAAGTGTTATTATTCTAGTTTTTATATTATTTAACAATTTCATTTCAGAGTTTTGTGAAATTTTGGCGGAGCCTTTTTTTGGTACATATTTCTTTATATTTCTCTTATTTAAAAAAAAAGTAATTGTTATTTACATTATGTGATATAAATGTTTTAATATCACATTTCTGGTTCATACTTTGAACTACACTCTATTATTTTTATATGTAGTTTCCATTCAATGCCTTAGTGACGCTCATATATTTCATTTTCATATAAGTATACTGAGTCATTGATACAAAAATAAACAAATACGAATATAAATGTGACAGCATTACGCTGGTGTAGAAAAAAATATTCAATGATTATTAAAGCGAATAACGCTACAGTACCCACCCGTTATGTTGTTCATCGTCCAAGCTACTTATAAAGTAGAAGGCGGAAATTACGAGGCGTTATCGGATTTCACCGGAAGTAGCCGGAAGCGATTGCAGTTTGCGGTGTCATTTCCGGTACTGCTGTAGTCGATGGCAGTTCGTCCTCGTCCGTTAATCCGATAATTTTTTTTTCGTTCAGTGAAAATCGTTCAGGAAAGAGTAAAAAATAAAATACAATTTGTAAATATGATACACGTATCATATATTTTATTATTGACAAAATTCTATAATTTATAACTCTGCATAGAATATATTTTTAATATATTAAGAATTGTCAATAAGAAATAAAAATCACAATAAAAATCTAATGTAGTACATGAACATTTTTTAAAAAAAGTCCTATTAATTATTTTTAATGTGTTGCCATTTCCGAAATTAATTAAAAAGTAAACTGTTAATTAACTTTGATGTTCGTTCTGTGTTATCAAAATAAATTTTGTCGAGCTCACGAGTTTCATGAATTAGTACGTTAACACCAAATGTGAAGGATACAATGGAATATGACCTGTATGTATTTCACATTGCAGGTTTAAAGAGATTTTTAGAAAGGGCATTTATAAACCATTATGAAACACAATCTGTCTTTTCATAAAAAATAATAGATTTTTCCTATTTATATAATTGATGATTTAAATAAACATTTTAAGAGCTTATTTTTTTCATTTTCTTTATATGAAAGAATAATTAAGTCATAATAAGAATAAGTATGACATATTCTTGTAACAACTGGACCCAATATCATATGGAGTTTTGCCAGATAATGTAAAATGTTGAGAAATTAATGAAAAAAATAAATAACTATTTAATTAAAAAGGACAGTATTCAGTTATTTTACCACAATAAATGTTTACATTTATTGTGAGAAAAATAAGAAATGAAGAAAAAGATAATCTAAACACGTAAAATTAACGTACTGTTATATGCATCGTTGATTGAGGTGAACTCAAATAAACAAATGAATGTATTGAGGAATGAATAAGGGAAAATTCAGTTTTTAAATTAGAGTGTAGCTTGCCATCAATACTAGTTATATTATCTAAGTGCACTGTAAATAAAAAGGATTTGAAGGAACTTTCAAATGTCTTAATTAGTTGATTCTTGAATTTGCTTTAATTGTATCTAATTTGCCATTATAAATAGGTACTTGCAACCTTCGACGTTGACAAGTGGCACAAAAGACATGTTCGTAGTGAATATGAACTGAATAATTAAATAAGGAGTCACTTAAAATGATAAAAAGTTAAAGATAACTAAAATAAATGTTAATTCTAATTTGACAGGCAGAACTTATAATTTTACGTAAATTGAAGTAAAACTTCTTTGAAAATTCATATTAGTTAATAATGCATAATACATTTTTGCTTGAAACAATTGTACAAAGGATAATATAATTTCGATTTTTGCTGATTCATCTTAAGTGTTTGAATACACTTTTTGATATTCTCAACCGCCATATGGTTAGCACTCGACTTGTTTTTCGAGCGCTACACAATTTTAACGTGACAGAGCGTTTTAAATGTCGGTAAAGAAGTATTATATTAAAAATTGACCAAATAGTAATTCGGCTTCCTAAAAATTATATAACAAATACTCGTAACATCGTTTTTAATGCGGGAGCATCATCAATAGAAAATACTCATCCGGATAATAAAATTATCAGTTTCTTAAATCATCTGATACTTTATGAAGTTTGAACTAAGTAAGAAATTAAACATTTGTTTTTCACATAAGTTAATATTTTAAGCTTACAAGGCCACAAGCTTTTAATATATAGGCTTATAACAAACTAATTTAGGCATATAAAATGTTCAATGTTCAATTAAATCGAGTACTTAGTCTCTTAAGTACGTACAATATAAATACAATATATAGTAAGGTTTCATGCAAAAGTGCCGTCTGTTATTTTACATAAATAATATAATTCCATCTCCATAAATGTAAACAAGACTGACTCTGAAACGGGTCGCTTAACTAGACTGTACATAATTACAGTTCTCTGGAGGACTCTTCTTAAACAAGTGGACTATAGTCGCGCTCCTTTTTTAAATTAAAGACCCCTTTTGTGAAGTGTTATGCAGTGGCTGAAAATCCACTTTGAATGTCGACCAACAGGGGATAATTAAGCTCCGGTTTAATAACCGTAATATAATGCGTCTATTAAAACAATTTAAATCAACAGTTTAACTACCTTCTTTATTAACAAGTAGATATAATAATAGAAATTATAAACCTCTATGAGTATCTGATTTCACAAGGAATCGTAAGTTTATAGAAATACCAAATTGCGATTTATATTAATCTACGTTTATTAATATTTGAATTTAATTTTGATTAAATTCTTAAGTTAGTGAAATGTAGCGTTGGAGACTCAGATATCTTGAGACTTTAGATTAGACACAATTAAGTGAAATTACGTGATGTAGTATTATTTCTACTTTTTTTAAGTTCTTTACCACGACGTAGGTTTCGTTATATTAAAACATCTTCAGGTGGGCTATTAGCAAAGATGAACTCTTAGGAAATTCCAACAGCATTTATATATTACACAAAACAATAGCGGAAGTCGGGTTTCTGCGGGTTTTCCCACTGCTTACGTATGTGAGTTTATTCTAGAGGAGCGGTGTAGTTTTTATTATACTCTCGACAGTTATACATTATACAAGTATTTTATTGAGGGTAATAAAAAATTAGTTATTGGATATAGTGATATATTAGAATAATTTTATTTCCATTTCATACTCAATGTTATAGATAATAATAAATAATTATGTTCTTATTTATTTAACATTACTTTGGCTTACAAAACTGATTCAGATGAATGTTTCTTGTATTTAAAGTAATACGATAAATAAATGGTATAAGTGAAAAATAAAATTGACTTCAGTAATATGATATTTATTTTAAAGCCAAATAATATTTAAATGTAAGTTTAGTCAAAGAGAAATACATTCTTAAACATAACATAAGCCAAGGTTCCATATAATCATTCATTTTTAACATAGACAATTGTAGCGTACTTAACACTAGGTATCCTGTATGTGAGACAACAATAATATCTATAACAATAATATTTGCAATACGAAACAAATTTATCGATTTGACCCAATTGCAGAATCGGCTCTATTCATCCATAGGGAAGGCCTTTTTACATAGACATTTTAAAAAAAATTTAGTGTAGTACGCTTTTAATTTTGAATAGAAAAGTACATAAAATTGTAATGAAATATAGTGTGACTACTTATTAAAGAAATTACACATATTAAATAAACATCAACCATATTTTTACTTCATAACATAAAATATTCTTTACTATTTTCCTGAAACAAAGAACATATAATAAAATTTCTGAGAGAAAGCTAAAATTGGAATTCAAAAGGAAACTTTTTTAAAAAAATTGTTATAATAATGCATGGGTATAAACTGGCAATTGTACAACGGTAGTCACATTTTGAAATAACATAAGTACACATTTTTTTGTTTTAGTGAAATTGTAGTCAGGTTTTAAAATAACAGGTTTACATTTTTTTGTTGTGTTTTCTGTCCTGATAAGATATTCAGGTGTGATCCCCATCATGAAGATTTTATTATAAAACAAATACTAAGAACCAAAAAAAGCGGGATGCCTAATATCTGCCACCATAAAATCCAAACATATTAACCAGTTCAGTTACAGTTTTTGTTTCAAATTATACTGGTCACGAATAAAAGATATATATTGGCGCACAATTTATTCCGCGGATGGCCAGTATTTGCTTTAAATATTTCAACATTTTCGTCGATGACCTATTTGTTTCCTTTATTTTCATCTCTGTTACAGAATATAAACAAATTAATTAAAAACTCAAATTAAATATATAATTTTAAGTACTAATAATTAATACTTGCATACGGCAGTATCAGGGCAGTATTGCTATCAGTTGTTCGATTCTTTGGTCGCTTTCATAAAATATAATTAATAATTAGACATCCAATATGATTACATTGTTTAATAGAAACAATTAAAATGTCAGAAGACTTATTAAAAAATAATTGGCTTTATCTGATTATGATGGTTTAATCATAATAAATAGGTTACATAGGTGATGTCAAAATTAGGTAAATTATCAAAATTGTGATTTCGTTTCATATATTTATTTATGATTGATTTATTATTAATTTTATGCACACTTCATCAATTACAAGACTAACGACGTATGTATTTAATTCATTTATAAATACGTAATGAATCCGCAAATAAATCTATAAATATAATTCACAATAGATTATTATTTTATATTATTTTACATAGCGGTTATTATTTTTTTAATTGTAACTGTCGTCGCCGTGGTGTGTTGGGTTGATCACAAGGCATACGGCCTTTGACGATGCGACGTACCGCGGCGACCCGGGTTCGATTCCCGGCCGTTCGTCGAACGGAGCTGGACTGGTGTTGTGGTTGGCTGTAAGAGATTGCTCTTGTAGCAATAAGTCCGCCATATGTATCAATTAGATACATTAAAGTAGATAAATAAATAAAATAAATAAATGTAAATTTATGTTAGATACTTATAATAAAGATTATATTATTTTAATTTTCTGTGACATTTTACTTATTTTTATGAATGTATAGTATTAAAATCTTCTCATACGAATTTAGTGCAAACTGTGGACTTACACGTAATATATTTTTTATTATTTAACTGAATATATTTATCCGTCTTTAAGATTCTTTTTTTCGAGCAAATTTTGGGCAGTAGGAAGTTCATATTTTTCCAAATTATGGGAAAATAATATACGGAAGGTAAAAAAAACTCATTTTTATTGTAATTAACATGAAATATTTATATAAATATACACATGTGTGACTATAAATGGAAAGAAGCAAATGTGGTAGCTATAAAATATATGGAAATGAAGCAAATATGGTAGCTATTAAATCACCAATGATTGGAGAATTTACCCTTAAATAATCACCATAAAGTTTTTATAGTGACAAGAGCATAATTCCGAAACTATTTGCCGCTAATTATGAGCATTGGCAGATGACATTTGAAAAAAAAATTAGCTAAGATGAGCTTTGGACGAAATATATATATACGAAAGAATAATTCTAGAGTAAAATGTTAAAATAATTTAAAACAGAAAATTTATAAAATTAAAGTTAATATTGCACAAGCAATGCAAAATAATTTAAACAGTTTTTTTATTTAACGTAAATTTAATTTATTCGAACTTGTGTATTAGAGTTTAATAAATAATATTTTAAATGTAAATATCCTCAAATTAGAAAGACTTAATTAATTACTTTATGTATTGTAGCTGGTTTATTAAAAATATATAATTAGGAGTTATATTATAATCGTTTTTAAAAATATTTAGTTCATCATGAAATAAATAAATTTTTTATAATTATTTACTTTAATGGTAACCTAATTGAAAATAAATTACGAATACCTTACGGGATAAAGTTTAGAAAGAATTTAAATTATTATTATATAAATATCATTGTAAATAATGTTACGTAACAATTGTATAGAAATATGGAGATATGAAGCTGAAGACTAAAATTATAAACATTAGTACACTCCATATTATTCCACGGTTTCAACACCTGAACCATAAAAACTGATACAAAATTATGTAATTATTTAAAGTTAACAATTTAAAAAAAATCTTAAAGTTAATTCTATTAAATTTAACTTCAATTAAGTTGTTACCTTCATATTATATTTTCATGATTATCCCATAAAATATTTGGACGTACGGTTAAGGTATATTATTTTGACTTTATTGATATTTTAAAAACATGCTATTAAAAAAATTGGGGGCGGAAACGTGAGGAAATAATGCATCTCACTAAAAATATTACATTAAATTTTTAATTGCATTTAAGATAATTAAAAATATTCACGGGTACCTCGTTCGATGGAGAAGTTGAAATAAAATCTATTTTTAGTTTCCATGAATTAACTAAACGCATAAACTTGCAAAATATGTATAGTCGCACAATATTTTGAAAATGACAACAATTGCGTTGTGATATATGTAGAGAAGACAGGACAGACTTTATGGATCTATATGGTTCGTACTTTATGATGGTACTCTAAAAAGAGCAATGCTTTTATTTATATACGTATATAATTCCAGTCAATAATAATAAGTTCAATTAATTTGATGGACGACATTATCGACAAGAGGATTTAACACTAGCATAAACAACTTTAGAAAAAGTTCGATAAATAGTATGTGTAATTAGGCATATTATTCTATAAATTGTCATATATGTAATAGTAATTTCTGTGCCATTTTTTAAAAATAAGTACAAAAAGTACTTTGAAATGTGCATTTATCTAGATTATTTCGACGTGTGGTACTACATTCAAGAACAGAATACGTTAACATTATTCTAAACTTATTTTAACAATATTTTAACGAATCAATTTACGATCGTCAAAAAACAGCGAAATACATTTTCCGTCTTATTATATATTTATATCATCACGCTCTCTCTCACCTTTGTTCGTCTATTTAGTATAATAAGTCTATGGCTTATTCCGTAATTTATTTCATACAATATTCACAGAAGTGGACGTGTGTTGATGTGTTACATTGCTAAATTATTAATAAAATATTTCTACACGAACAAATATTAATAACTGCGGTATTATTTATGATTTTAATATCGGTACAAAAATCTCGTTCCGAACCTGAATCGCTATTAAGCAATATTGGGATGTAAGATAACTTAACACTTCGATTTAATTAAAAACTTCACCAACGACACCGATGTGGTACAGCAATATAATTCAATACATTACCTATCAATGCAAGATTGAATAAATTACGTTCTTCTTAAACGAGTTATCCTTTTCTATTAAAGTTATCGGATACCAATAGATGATCCGTGATTTATGGAGGGTCTCAATGCTGCTACGTTATCATTGAATGAGTAAAAAAGGGACAGAGGAGATGCCTGATAATAAAGCCGCTTTCGTCGAAGTGAATAGTACCAGGAAGGAAATAAGCAGGTCCGCAAATAAAGGGATACGTAGTTCTATTTGGGCAACTCAGTTTGCGGTAATTTTAATATAATTTGGTAACTTTTACTATAGTAATAACCAGCTGAAGTATAATTTAATAAGATCGAAATGTAAACATGAATGCCATAATAACCTCTATTTCATACATTTAATAATTAGTAAAAAATATGTCACCTGTGCTTTACTATTTTTTGACATATATTTTATTAATATACGTTATGTTTCATTAATATACATCTATTAAACTTAACTTTCTGTACGTATTTCAAAAATGATGACTAGTACGCGTCATTTCGAAAACACCTTAAGCTTATTTGTATATTGATTAATTCAATTGTGCAAAAAGATACCACAATTTTTTTGTCGTTACACCCTACTTGTTCAAAAAAATACCGCCAAGTGCAAGTTCGATTTACGCATCCAGAGTTACGTACATCATTTGAAGTGAAATTACTACTTGATATTCCTAGCGTAAATATCTAATAATGTAATTAAGTAGGGCGACACTAAGTACGTGGATAATAGGGGGGAAGGAACATATTTGTTTGCATATTTTTCTGTCTAAAACTATAAAAAAATTAAAACAATTTTAACCTTACCCTTTCAAACTATAGCTATGGAATTTGAAAAAAATATTTCGAATATTTAATACGCCCTTCCTCCTAAAATTTTCCATATAAATATTTTTAAGGGCCATACATATGGTATTAATACCCATGTTATATAATATGTACGAAATGATATACTTTATTATTAATATATGATAACATATTATCGACTGTTTCTTAATTACATGTAATCAAATAAACTTGATTCTAACTGCTACCGACACAGAGCTAATATGTATACGTATGGATCGAGGTTTTATTAATGAATGTGTTAGCTTGTATGTTCAGCGTAAAAGGAATTATTTCTGTATTTCAGAAAATACTATATTTTACCTCCTAGCAAGGTGGCACTGTCTGCAGGCAAAAGTGACTTTCCAGCGGGTCACGCGTCGCTGTTCTTTTTGTACTTTAATTACAGTCCGCGGGAGGGCTGTTTATAAACATGCGCTTGTAGGCGATCTAATTTTGAAGTTTACTTCCGTTTTATAACAATGTATCTAGTCTCAGCAACTATCATTCTCACGATAGTTGCAGACATTGTCAGTGGCTGAAAATGAAACAAATCATTTCGAATTATAAAATATATATTGTGTTGTCAGTGTCAAATCGTTGGATAAAAAAAATAACTTATTCAATTACGTTGGTTTTAGTAACTATATCCCGAAAATTTTACAATATATTTACGTACAATATAGTCTAAAGAAATCTAGGAACTATGCATTATGATACTGCAAAAGTTTTATGACGATAGAATGAATAGTTTTTGTTCAAACCACTAAAAAACCAAGAAAATAATAAAAATTTTGTGTTTGGTTATTAATATCGTTTTTACTACAATAAAATTATTTTAATTAATAAACTTAGTTGTACCGCAATCACATTCATATAAACATTATACCTCTATTCGCTTCACGAACCACTAATTTTCTTGCACTCAATGTTTACGTTTAATGTAATAAAATGAAACTTAATCTCTTCCAGAAATGTTATATATACCAAAGAGTCCACGGAGCAATCACCGCTAATTTAATTTGATCCTAGTTTGGACAGAAGTTTTATTTTACTTATCTGGTCTGAAAGTTTTTGTACTTAAACGTAATTTTACTTTCAAAAGGAAGAAAATAAAATATTAAGAATAATTTTGTCAATTTAGTAAACATTAATGTGGCATTAATAATGGTGGATGAAATTAATCAAATATTAAGTCCTTTGGCTAGGTCCGTTGATTTTGATAAATTTGATTGAAGATATTCTTAAGTTAAAAAATAATTAATATAGATTTCTTAAGTTAAAAAATAATTAAACAACATTTACTTCTATATCACAATTGTCTCATTATTGGCACATTTTTCTTCTATTTCTTTAACTTTTTTATAAAATTTGCTTGCACGACGTTTGTGTACAATCAAGTCCGCAGCTGCTGTTCTTTTAGCGCCATCATTTAAATGAGAATCTTTTATTTTAACATTTAGTTCTTCACAATTACTGCAAACGTCGATTTGCGGTCTACCAAACGATAAGTCAAAATACTGCCGAAAAAACTGATAGTTGATTTTGCCTGTCATTTCTGGTTTGCGGCTCAAAAACATTTCGTGTAATTTTTTTATATTTAGTGATGATGACAGGTATTGTTTTTTAATTTCGTTCGAATAATGAATTCCTTTATTGTCAAGAGAATCTATAAAGTTATGAATTTCAATGCATAGTTCGCCAGGAATAACATTACTTCTTGAA
Source organism: Druceiella hillmani (assembly GCA_039881145.1). Lineage (NCBI taxonomy): Eukaryota > Metazoa > Arthropoda > Insecta > Lepidoptera > Hepialidae > Druceiella > Druceiella hillmani. The sequence continues at coordinate 108,926,157 of JAYKKI010000001.1, read as the reverse complement.
CCTGCTGCTTTGCCTCTGAGATCTTGTGGTATTTTATTCTGTTTTTTTTAGTTCTGTCAACAGTCTGCATCTCTTAAGGGTTATTCCATGTAAACTTACGAAAGCAGATTTACATACCTATTTTGTCAGTACCAATTTCAACAAGGTATTGGCAGGAAACCGTTTTAGGTTTTGTCTTTGCAAAATCGTCGGTCCGTTTTGAGGTGTCTTTAGGTACAAATAATTCGATCATACTTTGAAGATAAATATCTTGTTCGTTTTTAGTTTCATAGGAGTTGATTCGTTCAATCAAGCCATCCATGTTGTCTTCAGAGAAACTCTCAAAACATTTTTGATGGCACTTAGAAAAAAATCGATAAAAGAAAGGATAACTTTAGTTACTATTACAAGAACAAAACGCCTACAAAACAGACATGTAAACTATTAAAAATAGAACAAGAATAAAAGAACCTAACTTACCGACAAGTCGTTCCTGTTCGTCGCCTCGGTACTTGTTTCCTTTTGTGGTTTAAATGAGGTAAACCTTTTATTTTAGCAGTTTTAATGACAACATGTCTATATTTCTCGATATTTCTTACTCCTCTTTTTTTTCGGAATTTCATTATCAGAATCAGTAGAACTCATTGTGAAAGCGAAACAGTACGTGTTTATAAGCCACCCGCAACTCAATGACTGATGCAATATTCTTATTGTTACAAATATTTATACGAAGAAAAGAGACCGAAATTTATGGCAAGAAATTCGAAAAAGGCACATCTCTGGGAGTTGTGACCTTTTCGAAATTATTTTTGTACACATCATGACGTCAACAGTAGAATGAATACCAGAGTTGTGCTTTCTTCGAACATAATGGGTGTAGATAAGCATCAGAATCAAATTAATATGAAAAAAGATATTTTACAAAATATGCGACTTGTGCCCTTTTCGAAATTGAATATTCAATTAGATTAACCATCACCAACAAAAATAAGCATCCACTTTTGTCGTTTTTCGTTCGGTACATGCACCATCGCTTTGCATCCAAATATTCTCATTTGACTTAAATCTGGCTTATATCCCGTCCATACTTCTTCAGGGCTGATATAGGAGAGTACTTGAGTGGGTGAGCGGTTTGAAAATATAAACATCTGTTGGCACCGCCTCTGCCCAGAAATTTATCTGTAAATCAGCATTAAAAACATATATTTGGCACGTTTAAATTGATTGATGATTCATTCTCTCACTTAAGCCATTATGTTTTTGAGTATATGGATTCGATGTTTAATGTAATATCCCATATTTCTTTAAACAAACCTAAAAATTTTTATTTGTGGATTCTGTACCGTTAACACTTCGCAACACGATTTTCTTATTTAACTCGTTTTCTACACGATTTTTAAACTCAATAAATTTATCAAATACCTCTTACTCTTAATAAAATACACAAATACCTTATGTGAACGGACATCAGTAAAAGTTGTGAAATACTTTGCACCTCCAATTGATGTAGTTTGCATCGGACCACACACATTCATGTGGATTAGCTCCATCAATTCCGTTGCTCGGGAGCCGCTACTTCGAAAAGGTTGCCTGGTTTGCATGCCTTCTAGACATGAAATTCAGACACAACTCTCATTCCGTACTGACAATTTCATGCCAGTTGTACAATTTGTTATTTTATTGACATCGTTAAAATTTAGGTGCCCCATGCGCTGATGCCGAAGGTATCTGTCTCTGCTGTCGCCGTCATTGTTTGAATTTGACTATTACTGACATTTAGTTGATAAGCATTATTAACAAGTTTTGCTATAGCCACCTTCTTGCCTACTTAGTTATGTATTGAACATCCATTTACATTAAATTCAACCTTACAGCCAGCTTTTATTATTTTGCTTACAGACAATAAATTGATAGATAAATCTGGTATAAACAATACATAGCTCACTTGTATTGCTTTGCTGCTGCAATTATCCATAGGTGTCTTGAACTGTCACATTACCACAGCTTTCAACATGTAATATTTTGCTATCAGCAATCCGCATTCTGTGAGCAGTCTCATTTTCTAATCATTCCCTGTGCATGGTCGTGTGTGTTGATGTACCTAAATCCACGTTCCATTTTATCGAATCATTTACTTGCATAGCTGAAAAGGATGCTGCAAAACCATTATTCTTATCTTTATTTTTCTTGTGCTAACAATTCTTGCTATAGTGCTCATATTTGTTATAACGGAAACATCGGGGGCATCTAGACTTTGACTGGGACTTAATGTCTTTCTTGTAGGTATTTTTAGAATTTGTGTAAAATTCGGTAGAACCTGAAGTGTTAACTTCATTTAATAGTTTTGTCTTAATCATATCGGCAGTAATTCTTACACCTGAACTCTCAATACCCATTATCATGGGCTTCCGGAAGCCCGCTAACATCGATTTCCCAAGCCATTCATCATCCACTTGAAATGAAATATTTCAGGCCGATGACATGATTTTGTTAACATAGTCTTCCACACTTGTATTATTTTTCAATATCGTATTAATAAGATCCTTTAATAAACCGAACTTACGGAGTAGACCAGATTCTTGAAATGCTTGTGACAAATTTTCCCATACCTCTTTTGCTATTTCGACGTCTTGAATGTGAATATATAAAATGAGATCCACTAATAATATAAGTTTCGATTTCGCCTTTAAGTCTTTTTTTGTATCACTGACGCTGGCGTCATTTTCTACTGAAACTTCAAGTCGCCCAATTGTCATGGCCTGTGAGCTTTTCAATTGACGTTTAAGAACTATTTGTACTTACCTTGTTCATTGTACGACCGCGAAATTTTAATTGAAAATTAAATGAATAATTACGTCCAGGTCGGCCCGGGCCCATAACTTGAAGAAAATAAACATTTTGGCATTGAACTGTAATCCATGATTAATTAAATTAAAGTAAATTAATAACAACAATGTTAGAACTGTGACGTTGCGTAGTAGAGACAGGATCATCGCCAATAAAAACAAAAATCTACCATATAGATAAATGATATATTGCCAGTAAGTTTTACTGGGTGCTTGTTTGTGTTCTATTTATTTTCTATCAATAATCCTTTTTACTTACTCTGTTTCAGATGTTTTGGGTCAATTTTTTTTAATTAACCATTTGTTTTTTATTTATAAACTTTTTTACGCGTTCCTTTATGCTTTTTCAATTTACGAATATTTTGGCTGTTTTTTTTATCAATTCGTGATTGTGTTTATATTTATTTTTACATAATTCTTTCTGCTTACTAAGTTTTGGATGTTTTAGGTTTTTTCTAATTATCAATTTGCGTTTGTATTTAGAAACTTTATTTCGCGATCTTTTTGCTTATTAAATCTTTAGATATTTTGTGTTTTTAATATCAATTCGCGTTTGTATTTATATTTGTTTACGTAATACTTTTTGCTTACTAAATTTTGGTTGTGTTGAGTTTATTTTTTTTATTATCCCTTCGTGTTTTTATTTATAAATTTTCTTTACGCTTTCCTTTTTGCTTATTCAATTTTTATATATTTTAGCTTCTTTTTTAATTCATGTTTGCATTTATATTTTTTAGTTAATCATTTTGCTTCCTAAATCTTGAAGGTTTTGGGTTTGTCTTTTTTTAATTAACCATTCGGGTTTGTATCTATAAACTTTTTTATGTGACTCTTACTTCTAATTAATTTTTTATACATTTTGTTTTTTTTTGTGTTTGTGTTTACAAACTTTACACAGTGGTAGTTGGGGCACTGGGAAAAGACCTAGGCTAACTTTCGTCCCGAGAATATTATAATCCTATCTAATATCATGAAGGCAAAAATGTGTTTACGTGTACTTCGTTTAAGACATAATACACAGAGATAGTTGGCGGGAAATAACGTAGGCTTGTTGTAAACATGGGAAATATCATCATACCTAACATGACAATCCCAACTGATGTTTAAAATTCAAATGTGAATTTTTGACCTTCTTTCACATCGTAATGGAACTAAGATCGACGTGTCTTTCTGCACAGAGATAATTGGCGGGCCTGGAAATTATATTCTTGGCTATTTCCCTACCCGGAAATTTTATTTTTACCAAACAAAAATATTAACTAATATTAAATATTCGAAAGTTTGTTTGTTTATCTTTCTTTCGTGATGTAATGGAGCAAAAGATCAACGTTACTTTCTGTAAAGAAATAGTAATCCTAACTAATATTACAATCCAATCCTGTGTTAAAAATTTGCAAGTGTGTTTGTGTGTCCTGCAATGCTATGGAGTAATAGATCAACGTAATTTTCTGCACATACATGGTTGGCGGGATACTCTCCAATCTCAGAAATCTTTTCCTAACTAAAACGAAAATCCCAACTTATATTAAAAATTCGAAAGCGTTTTTACTTTCTTTCACGTCGCAATGGGGCAACAGATCGACCTAATTTACTGCACAGAGATAGTTGAGGGAACGGAAAATGACATAGGTAAAATAACAACCCGGAAAATCTTATCCTTACTAACATGACAATGACAAATGATATTGAAAATTCCAAAGTCTGTATGTCCTTCTTTCACGTCGTTATGTAGAATCATATTGACGTAGTTTTTGCACAGAGATAGGGTACTGGTGAGCCAGGAAATAATATAGGATACTTTTTAACGTAGACAATTTTATTCTGACTAATATAGCAATTCCAACATTTACAAATTAGAAAGTGTATTTGTTTGTCCTTATTTCACGCCACAACGAATCATGATTTCCTGCATAAAAATTGCTAGCGGACCAAAAAATGACATAGGCTACTTGCCAATCCGGGAAATATCATCCTATCTAATTTGACAATCCCAAATAACATTCAAAATTTGAAAACATGTTTGTTTGTTCTTTTTTTACGTCGCAATGGAGCCACAAATCTACATGAATTTCTGCACAGAAATAGTTAGTGGAGCAGGAAATGACATAGACTAATTATTAACTCGAGAAATCTTTTAATAACTAATATTATAACTATAACCAATGTTAAGAATTCAAAAGTGTGTTTGTTTGTCCTTTCACGTCGCAAAAGAGCAACATATCGAAGTAACTTTCTGCACAGAGATGGTTGGGGGCCCAAGAAATAACATAGGCTGCTATCCAATCTGGGAAATATTATCCTAACTAAAACAAAATTCCGAACGAATATTAAAAATTAAAAAGTATTTGTTCTTCTTTCACATCGCAATGGAGCAACAACATATAATATAGCTTATTTTCTAATCTAGAACATCTCATCCTAACTAATTTAGCGATACCAATATTTTAAAATTAGGAAGTATATTTGTTTGTTCTTCTTTAATATCGCAATAGAGCAACAAGTCGACATAATTTTCTGCACAGCGATAGCTAATTGCTCAGGAAATGACATAGGCTACTTTCCAACCCATGAAATCTTTACCTAACTATACAAACAATCCCAAGAAGAATTAAAAATTAAAAAGTGTATTGGTTTGTTCTTCTTTCACATCCTAATGAAATAATAGTTCAACCTGATTTTTTGCGTAGAGACAGCTGATGGACCAGGAAATGATACAGATTATTTTTGAATCCGGTAAATATCATCTAACTAGTATAATCCTAATTAATATTATAAATGTGAAAGTGTGTTTGTTTATTCTTCTTTCACGTACAGAGTGGAGTAGCCAACCGCTATGATTTTTACGCATATATAGTTGGCTGACCGAGAAATGGCATAGGCATAGATATTTTCTTTCGGAAAACTCATTCCTTCCTGGGAAAATTCTTATTTGAAACAGAAAGTACACAATGGGAATAAGGTAGCAAAGTCGCAACGGAGTCACGGATAGACGAGAGCTTTTGAAATGCAATATAAGTTAGCAACAAAATAGCTCCCTTTGATGCCTAATTTAGAGCAAATATATTTGTTGTCATTGTAATTTGTGTTATTAAGTTACAAAAATAAAGGTGTAGCATTTAATTTCATTTTATCGTTTCAATTTATTATTGATGGAGCCGCATGTTTTATTTTCTTCCTACAAGTTTTTAACTACAATGATGTGGGCGAAGACAAAGGTAGAAGTATTTAAATATAAACGGATTCTCCTTTTGTGACTTTGAATAAATTAGTGCAGTTCTAATATATTATCTTGGTTTGAAATTTTTAAAAAGAAAACAGGACTCTTCTAGCGTAATGGATGAAATATAATAATATATATATATATATATATATATATATATATATATATATATATATATGAAATGCAAAATTTCAATTGTATAAATATATAAAAACAATAAAAAGTATTTTGCTCGAATAATAACTGCAGATTTGGTCTGGTTTTTCATATTAAAATAATTACACTACGTATTTCGAGAGTTTTATCATAAACTTCGTAAAATTTGGGTTTTTCATAAAATATAGAAATCCGCCTTTAAGTAACGTTCAAAATCATATTAATATTTCAAAGAGCATAGGTTGCAAATGATTATCGAAGGGGGTAAAGAGTTTTTGACGTGGTCAATTTAATTCGCAAACACGCCGAGCCTCTGGCTTAGCGTTAGTTTATCGGAAAGAATAAGGAGCGGAGCCTGAATATCAGATCGTTCAAGGTTATTTGGTGCGCTCATCGCCTTAATATCACAGTTTTGTTCTTGTAAACAAAAGCAATTCAAACCGTTTCTAATTCTCTTACTTCAAAGATACACTGCATTGAGCTGTGTGAAGCGAATGTATTTTGGATCGAAGCAGTTTATTTGGGCCATATTACTTCCTCCCAGACACCGTCCATACCGACGTAATTGTTTTTTTTTTATATAGTCTCCTTTCACCTATCACCTTTTTTTGGACATTCAATAATTTCAAAGCAGAATCTGACATCTCATACACTACTTTAAAGCATAAAAAAGAACATTTATGAAAAATAAAATCAGTAAAAGCTTAGATTCAATGTTACCAAACAATTTCTATTCAACATGAGAGAATAATTATTTTGAGTGTTTTCTAAGTTATATTGTGTCTAAATATTAGATTAGCATTCCATAATCAAACGTACTATCGAACATCAGACCCTTTACCAGAAGCGCTTCCTAGCTATTTAGAAACTTCTTTGATCGGCTAGAGCGAGTGCTGGAAGTTTGGAAGGGAAGTGTGTCGCTTTGTTATATGAAAGGATCTATAAATTCATTAGAATTTTTTCTTCGTATAATTCTATTCGCTAAAGCTATTATATCTGAAAATTATTTACTGATATCATATTCATTAAATCTAGGCATAAAGCTCTAACTCAATAGGCTATACTTCTCTGGATAAAATCTGCAAAAAACTTCTATCTCACCGTCTTTACGGCTTCCTTTTTAAAGAACAACTGGGGTTGTGATGAAAATAAACGGCGAAATACTTTAAATAATTTTTTGTTATTTTTATTATTATTTATACATAAATACTCATACGTATACTACCTACTGGTTGGTTAATAATATTATTATTTATTTTTTGCATACAGTTACATAATTAATGGGTTTCTGTAACGATAATAAGACAAATTTTATTTAATCTATACCGATTGTGTAAATTTGTCAGTAAATTGTATTTTATTTCAAGGTCAAAACAATAACTATAGGACCAAGTATCCTCTAAACAAAAAAGTATTGTGGTAAATAAATAAATTATAATAGTAATTGTAATTAAGTGTAATATTGGTGCGTCCGGTATTGTATTTGTCATTAAGTGTAATTGTAATTAAGTGTAATATTGTAGCTGCAGTTTGGGGGCAAAGACGCGTCGACTGCTTATGATATAGCGGCAGGTAGGAAAATATAATCCTAAGAACAACCCGAACTTGGCAGACACATGAGGGTAGACGTTGTTGCATGCTATCGTGGGTAAAGAAAATTTTTGGATTATTTTTAACGTTTAAATGGGATTCGATTTTGAATAATTTTTTCAATTATTGCAATCTTATAAATTAATAGGTATTCTCACGATTTTAAATATCCTCCTTACTTATGGTAATTATTTTAATTTATAGTGCAATATATAAAATTAATGTAATAAATTAGAAGAATTTCGTACTGGATTGTGAAATATATAAGTCCGTTGACTTATTATAATTACGACAAGTTATGGGAAGAAACATACGATACCGAATAATATGCACTTAATTAATTAATTAAATAGTAGTTATGCTAGATATATGAAGTCAACCAAGCGAAAAGTTAACCATGTTAGATATACATTGTTCTAGGATATTAGGGATTTAAATACGAAGAATTCCAATAAATATTAAAAAATGTGTAGTTAGCATAAAGTACTCATCGTAACGTGAAAAATCATTTGCTTAACTAAATTCTTTACAATGCATTACATCTCCTTACACAGTAGCTGACTGTATTATATCTACTTACTCAGTAACTGAATGAATTACATCTACTTATTCAGTGGCTTCTTGAAATTATTGAGTCGACGGTAATAGACGCTGTGACCATCGATATATAAATTTTCTGAAAAAAACTGTTCAAGTGTGACTGAAACTTTTTTTTCATTCATCAGTAACAGTTTTGCTAATATTTCTAAAGGAATGATAAACTCATTGTAATTCTATTTGCATTTGGTCGGTTTTATCTTCTGTAAAATTGTGTGCGCTCCATAAAATATTAATTGACAAATTATCTATATTTTATTTTTATAAATTTTTCTGAATCAATATCAACATATCCTTATTTCTCATCTCAGTATAGTTTTAAACAAATATTCATCCAACTCGCCTATATTGATTGTTAATATTATATCATGGTATTAACAATTGCTGTAAACTGTGGTGTACGATACGACGAATTAAAATAATTTTACTAAAACGTTTTGGCGTTGTTTATATTAAATCTACATCTTGAACTATTTACTAAAAATATATATTGTTAAATTTTTACACGTTTACAAAGAAATATACACCGAAACTCATTTTATGATTTTCGAAAACACATTTTTGGTTTTGGATCAACAACGAATCTGGTACTTCATGAGTACTATATTACGAACTTAACAAGTACCTGTATTATAAATTTACCTGAAAATTATAAACTACCGTAATACAATTATTACCAAAGAGAAAAGTATAAATATTTGCTTGTATAAATGGAAAAAGTATCTAAAATATCTAAAAAAAGAGTCTAAAAATCATGTCAGTCACCGATGCCAATCTGACTTTAATAGTAAATACTTTAGAAACATGGGTAGATAAATAGTGGTCTATGTTACGTAAACCAAAGTTTTTATTATAATTTTCTATCATCAATATGTACTTAGTAATCAACATCATTTGCCTCATTATCGGAAAGTATGTAGTATATTTAATTACGAAAAGCATAACGTACACATACAGACGCCATATTCATGCGAGTTACTTATTCTGTCTAATGCTGAACATAAGATATTAAGTATAATTATATCAAAAGTGTGGTATATTTCGCAATATCTGGCAATCTATGTAACTAAATGCCAGAGGCGGTACTATCTGTGTACAAGAGTGACTCTCGAGCAGATCGCGCGTTGCATTGCTTGACCGTAATAATATATACTTTCCACGTAGGTATTATTTAGAAACAGGCGAGCCCTTCACCCAATTTTTTGCAAAATTTTACACCCCTTATAGTGAAATATTACTAAAGGGGTATTGATTAGTTTTCAACAAAGAATGGCTATTACCGGATATATTCTATTATGCTTAAGTGAAACTCCTTTATATTGATAGATGAAAAGCCAAGATGTAATTTCGTTGCATTTCACGATGTAACACTATCTTAGCGCCACCTATCTGTTAGCTTATATAAATATTTGTATGATGTTTAGAGGTCCATTGAATTAAATGTTGAAATTTACATCACAGATTAAGGCTGGCGCCGTTAATTATTTTTACGACTTAATTCAAATAATTTTTTCAACCTTATAACTTGAAACAATTCATATTTTTAATAGATTTTTAAAAAGGCGGGATACATTTTTTCCCTATACAACCATGCGTCCTTAGATAATAAATGGTGGCCACGATCTGACAACGGAACTAGAAGTTGGTGACAGGAACTAAACCTCAATGGTGAGATTTTTCGTTTTTGGACTCATTTAACTTTTCTCAAAAATCCCTTGATCACAAGCGATGGCCATGATCTGATGAATGTTAGCAGGTAGAATGTAGGTAGGTAGTGAAAAAGTAACGAGAGAGCCAAGAATTAGTCACAGGAATCCCTCAGTGTAATTTCGTAGAAAAAAATTTGTATATTTTTAATTTTCTTTTTATTCCGTTACAATAAACAAAGTCGGATTTGATAAAAACGGTTAACAAATAATCCTAAGGATATTTATGAACTAAACTATTTGAAATCCTCTTCATAACTCTTACGAGATACCACTTGAATTTAATTTTGAATTCACAGAATCCACATACTGCGCCGTTCCGTGGAATGAATCATCTACTTGATGAAAGAAACTTGGTGTATATTGTAAGTGGAGTTCGTATTTGAGTTTGTTTTATCAAATTCCTCTAGCCGTACCAACTACTGAATAATACAAACTGAACGGTTTTAACGATTGAGCGAGCGGCCCTCCTGAAACTGTCAAATTTCCGTAGCGAATTAGAAATTTTGCTGTCCGTTATTTTTATTATATTTAAATAATTAAATATAATTATTTAGAATCAATAATAATAATTTTGCTTGTAGTCAAAGTCCAATTCTGTTCGAATGGAAATAATTGTTTTTTCGAATGATTCTCTTGTTTGCGAATGACGGAAGGACAAAATATTTATTAGTAATTATATCGAATTTTCGATGTAAAACTTTAACTGGTTGTTTTTCAAAGCTTTAAATCCATAACTCAGAGAATTTTACAAGTAATCACAGTTTAAAAAAGAAGAGATTTTCGTCTAAGAATAATACCCTTCTTTACTTTTTTTATCTTTAATTTTTAAAAATTTATGTTATGATCTAAATTTGTATTTGAAAAATTACATGCGTCTCCATTGATATATAAGTATGAGGACATACTACAGGTCACATTTGTTGACGGCTGATCTTATTTCCATCGATTTATTGACTGCGAGAATTGCAGCTTACTAATTTTTACAAGCAAATTTTGGAACAGTTTAATTTTTATAAAAAAATTTATAAAAAAGTCCTTTTTTCGTGCTCGGCGGGTATGTACTTTTCGTTTTACTAACGGTTTAGTAGTTTGAACCTTATTTCGAAGTGGTACTAAATTTATTGTCTATTATCACTAATGTCCCGTTAAATTATTATGTAAAGTAAAAGCTGTCAAATATCGTGAGCGCAGGTATTCAGAAGGAACAAATGGTGGAATCGTTTTACGAAAACTTTGAGAGAATGTAACTGAGTAAGCAAGCGCGGAGAAAAATTTTGAATAGATTGAAATTGAGGAAATATAGTCACGTAAAAACTTTCGATTATTATGACTTTCGATATTATTTGCCTTCATCACACAACGAGTGATCTAGACTAGGAATTACATTCAGTGCAATAACTGATTAATTAAGATAAATTTTAATTAAAATTTATATTTGATTTCTAGAAAATTGGGTACTTGTCGATTGATGTCCACGACTTTTCTTCTAAATTTCTAAGGTATTTCCCAATAAACTTCGAAGGAAAAATTGAATTTATCGTTTTTAATATTCTGTTGTATTATTAAACTTTAAGAAGCCGCTCTTTCAAATTTTTTCACCTTTCTCAGATGTGGATTATTTCTAAATTTCTACCTAAATTTTGTCGATTAAGTTTCCATTGAGTTGAAAATATTTAAAGATATTAAATAACATTTGCTTTTATATATCAATAAACAAGTCATTTATGTAGATTATTTATAGCGCCAAACAAAGTATCTATCAATACCTTGTCGTAAGTAACGGCGTGCAATGCTACGTCTAAAACAAAATTGGTCCATTTCATTGTGAAGCAGACGCTAGGCATTGCAAATTGCTAAATGCTTGATTTAGTTCGAAAACAGCACCCACCACCAATTACATCAACATCCGTTTTGTTATTTTCCACTGAGCTCCATCGTTTTGCTTTATTTTATCAACAATATCATAGTTGATCTACATTATACTAACGCTATTGTCTAACCAGCAAGCAAACAAACCGGTAGTCAAAGTGAGAATGATTCTTTTTCTTCATCTTCTTGACTGACATTAGATGGAATTAGCTAGTTCTTATCGCGCGGATAGTTCTAGTGGCACGGCGGCCATATCCCTGTAAATCCTGCAACAGGGCAATGCTCATAAAAATTATCAAAGAATACAATGTGGTCTTTAGGATCTGTGTCGAACTTTCCCAGCAGGAATTTTTAACAACCCTTGTATCCAATAGCTGACTGCTAATACTGTTCGTTTTTTACGCTTTACCACAGTAAATATAAAAAATGTAGCAATAGTCATCAGCATTAGTTATGATTAAATTTTTCTACCCAAAGCGCACCGATTTACCGCGAATAAATTGTTTCGATTGATGACGACCACAATACTTCACCATCGATTCGTCTATTGACAAAAACGTATGAAAGAGTCCTCAATGTAAAAACTTCCTTACGAGAATATCCGCAAGGAGTCGTATCTTAAACATTTTATCTGTGGTTGCAAGAGCAGCATTATCTCAGAAATGTAAATAATTCTGGTCATCGATTTCGTAGTAATAGGCACGGCGCACTCTTCAGCTAAAGACCAGTAAAGGCATTCTCCAGGCCATGGTGTGATAACCAGATAAAATGAGGATATCCAAGAACGATTTTAGCTTTCCAAAGGATATGCTAAATCATTATTATTTTTTATGCTGCGTACATTTTAGAATAATCAACTATCCAGTACTTCTTGATCAATCAATGTTTGGAAAATTTTAACAGCCTTTTTATCTTTGAGATTTTTCTAAGGGCGACTCTGCAAAAAAATATACATTACTTACTATTTATGTGTCCATTGTCCCTGATTGGGGACGTCAACATAAATAATTTTTTCACATCGCGCGTGACCCTATATTTTATTCTACATTGTATTCAGTACAAAATAAACAATGTGATTATAAAATTTATTTTATAATACAAAACCTTCGAAGTGAATATATTTCAAAAAAGAGCTTTTCGTAGCTACAACAACTCACAATTTACTAAACATAAGCCATAAAAACTATAAGAGTGAGCCATAATTTACAATTTACCTGCAATAACAACACAGATGCACTATTAAACTTTATGATTTAGTATTCAAAATAGGTTAATCATAATAAATAAAAATGTTGAGGGTAAATTTGAAAAAGTTCTCGTTTGGGCACTGCGGATGCATATGCGTTAAGCGCATTAAGAAACTAACGCTTACTATCCTTGGCAATAATTGACTGAAATAAATTACTCTAGCCGCAATAAATCTATAATGTTAGTAACTAGACTGGCACAAATAATGAAAAGTAGTATTCGTTTAATTTCCAAGGTAAGGGTTTTATGTCACAGAACGAAAAAAAATTGCCACAAAGGCATCAATAAGATCACTAGTTTGTTCCTAACAGTTTATATAATTATACCTGTTGTTTTGGTCTATTAAACGTATCCATTTTTATCAACAACCGTCTGATGTAGAAACTTAAAATTGACATAGTTGCAAAGCAGGCAACACTCAAAATTGTTTACACGGTTAACGTCCGAGGTACGTTCCCCGTGTCCGACATACGACGTATACACACGTCGTATGTCGGTATATACAGGTGTCCAGTAGGGTGTGGATCAATTAAATTTCGGTAATAGAGGGGTTATTAGACATAGGTAACAATACATTTTATTATCCTAGGCCTAATAGTTTTAGAGATGTGATTTTTAAAATTTTTCAAAAAGTTTTGTTACTGCGCATGAAAAAAAAATTTTTTTTCTTAGTATTATTACTCTTTCTGATTTTTTATTGTCCATGATCTTTAAAAGAACATTCGTCTTTCTAATTAAAATGTTAATCATTCGTTATTGGCAACATAAAAATTAAACGCTGAAAGATATTCATTTTTACAATTACCAAATAAGAAAAGTGATTTTTGAACAATGTTGGTGTAAAAAAATGTATGGCAACTTTGTGGAACTTTTGTTTTGTTTTTATTATTCTTAGCCGTCAAGCGACCCCGTCTACTCCCTCCCTCAATAACTTTTCTTATTTAGTAACTTGCTTATCGCTCGGAGCTAGCAACGTGTTTTTGCTGTTTTTTCCTTATCACCGTTTTTATTTGTTCACCTACGCTTGATTTGTTCACCTACGCTCTTAATACTGGTGTACGGCAGATTTCTCTACGTACTAGTGTCGCAAGAAGTATGGTAAACTGCATTTTAAGAGGAAATAATTTGTACCCGTACCATGTGCAACGAGTGTAAGCACTGCTACCTGCTGACTACCAAAGACGAATAGATTTCGGTCGGGAGATGTTGCGTCGATGCAGGTGCACAATTTACACCAGTAAGGCAAGACAGTAAGTATCCCCCATAGTAAGGCAAGACATATTTCAACATCAATTTGGTGTCAATTTGTGGACTGGAATCCTGGATGGCAAAATTATTGGTCCATTTGAACTTCCACCGAGGCTTAATGAAGTTCGTTATCTATAGTTGTTAAGAGATGAACTTAGAAATATGTTGAATGTAATACCACAAGATGTATGTGATAGGATGTGGCTACAGCACGATGGTGTACTGGGCCACTTTACGCTACAAGTAACTGAATACTTAAATGCAACTTATTCAATTCGATGGATAGAACGTGGCGGTACAATTGCATGACCACTACGTCGGGCCAGACCTCAATCCCTTGGACTATTTTCTATGGGGATATTTAAAAAAGGCGGTCTATGAGTCTACTAACGATAATGAAGAACAATTGAAACAAAAATTACGCCATGTATCTGAAGTGGTAAAAACAATGAAAGGGTCTTACGAAGTTTAAGAGGAAATTTTACGAGAAGATGTTGGTTATGAGCCTTCCCATATTAAAAAAATGCACATGTTTCAGCGTTTAATATTTATGCTTCCCATAATAACGAATGCATAACATTTTAGACAAATGTTCTCTTAAAGATTTTGGACAATAAAAAGGCCGAAATAGGGATAAGTCCTCCCAAATATGGTCAGAATCCTGTGGGGTACCACGGGGATATCCTAAAGGACTCTCGGTGGATGAGAAAAAAAGGTGACTTTTGAACAATTCGATAGTGAGTTTAAAATCATTTGACATATCTTTACAAGTAGTTTAGTCACAGACGGTGGCAAGGTTCTAATGATGCTGAAAGGCGATGGGAGAATGCCTCAATTATGAAAAGTAGATTAATCGAGTTTAATCTCCCTTTTTTGTCTAGACAAGTCCTTTAGTCTTAAATGACCTTGATCTAATGGTGAAGACTCAAGGTGGTAACGAAAACTTCTTAATGATGACGAGAAGTTTCATAATGTTTGTTATGGTTTGATTTTTCATAATGAATCTTTTGGTAAAAACGGTGACCAGATTTTAATGATTGAGCCGGAAGTTGGGAACAGGAAATAGGCGACAGCAACTTAGAAATCAGGAGATAGATTCGCCGACTTTAGGATCGTGTGATTTGTCTTGACGGATCAGATGTAATAACCGAGCTGAACGTGGCGCCTATATGTGTGTTTTCGAATGTGAACATTCATGAGAGATAGTGGCGTCGACTAGACATCTGTTTCTAAAATTTTTCAAATTTATTTACGTTTTTTAAGTAATATTGTGTTACAAAACTCTCAGTATTTTTATTATTTTATATTTTAAGTGATCCTTGTTTTCATTTATCCGCTGCGTAACCTTTAAACTTCTAATGGAATATCTGTTGTTTCCTAGATTTCTTTTTCATTGCGGTAGTAATTTTTTAAAATCGACATTAGTACTATGTCGTCCAAATCGGAACAAAATTATTATTATAGAAAAATATTTCACCCCCTTTTCAAAAGCCATTTCATTTCCAACAAAAAACATTCACCATATTATTTTCGAGTCTGTCTCTTGCTACAGAAGACCGTGGCTGCGTTTTGTTTGTACTTTTTTTATGATGTTCTGCCACATTTTCTTGTCCTCATTATTGTATAGGGCATTCTGTAACGATGTGCCAAGCGTTTACCAAATCTGGTCCGCTCAGCGTCTGAGGAAGCGCAACCGCGATCTCCGTACTTCAACCTTTCCGATGGTAATGAATATCTTAATGCAGTTGTTAAGTTTTCGCGCATTGTGGCTAAGGTACCGGAGACAGATTGTAGAACGTCAGTTTAACGCTTTAAGAATCGAAACATTGATTCTGTGTTCGAGCCTGATATGTTGAGGGTCTGCCTCCAGTAAAATATTTTAAAGCCGTCGACTCCGTTAAAATAGGCCATGGGTTAGCGATATGCAGAATAAAAACGATCAAGATTTGCATAAGTTACATGTCAATATATCTAGAAATATTTCTGTATCTTCATAGTTTATTTAAGCGTATCAATGCGTCAATTGTACGTGTAATTTTCACTATGATTATTCGACGTCGTATTTTCTCCACTCATCCACCTTGGGGATACTGGAACCCAGGTAGGCGAGGATTTGAAAAATTTTAAGTTTTGTATATAACGCAGACTCTAGTTTTGTGGATCCTTCTACTACCATAAGTTTGGTTTTATTAATAGCGGGCCCCAACTCAGCATTAATCGCTTCTGTTATTTACAGAACCGACTCGTTCTTTGCTAGTTGTCTCATCCGCATATTTTATGTTGCTTAGCTATACGCCACCAACAGTGGCATCCTCCATTCCAACCCGTATCCAAATCTGCCATTGCCGATACTCGCATGCATTTTTATCGGATTGTTTAACCTATATTATAGTACTATGTCCAGTTTTAATGGTAATTACAGTCCATAATATTACATTCATTAATTATATCAAATAAGGGGTTTTCCAACCCTAGAGTAAATTTTAATTTTTAACAAACTTCAAAACAAAAATACTTTTGATTTGTTGTGTATTTATTTATGTAATCATATAAACGCGTATATGGCAAATACTTTAGTACTGATTTTGTTAATAACTTTTTATAATTTATAGAAGACTGTTGCTGTAACCACAAAATGTTATCATTTTGATACACATATTAAGATACAAACAGCATAGACATTATAATTCAAAATAATTTTTAAACGGCATTTTAAAGGCCCGTTACATTAATTTCTGATACATTTGAATTACGATAGAAAAGATAACTTAAATATGTTACAAATAATTGTAACGATTCCGAAAAAATGTTTGTTATTTATCAAATTCTATGGTTTGTAATTCCATAAACATTCTACACACGACCTCGATATAATTATGAATGATGTTCTCTCATTTTTCCCATACGCAAATGTATTTTAACTATATTTCAAAAGCGACAACATTAACAATAAAATAAAGTTATACCTTAGCAAACAGGTACTTTAAGCTATTGCGATCGTCCGCTTTCCGCGTAAACTTTTCAAGTGGTCCTGTAAATTCGAACAGTGTTCTAACTGTGGGAGAACATTCCCGTTCTTTTGTTTGTGAATTAACTTGCCCTCGCTTTAACTGCCCACGGTTACAATAGAAACAGTTTCCTACACTGAATCTTAACAAATGTTTACGGATTAACTTTCTACCTTATCTGTTGTTGGTGTACAGAGTTAGTTAATTATGCCATCCATTGTTATGTCAGCTTTAGATATATTGTTAGATGGTGTTACCTGCGATTAGCTGGAGGTTACTTCGAGAGTACAATGCACAGAAATATATCATTATATGGTATTTGACAGTTTTGGGAAACTATTTTAAATTATAAATTGGATACAAACATTTAGACAAAAATATAAATATTTATAAAAAAATAGCGTTTACCTGCATCAGATATGACGTCATTTTTAAATAAACTAAGATATGTATTTAATGCAATAATCTTGAAATTAAGAAAATGAAACACAGCGACTGTGATAGAGACGAATACGTTTATGTAATTTTGGAGTATATTGTATTAATTCGCATACAGTAGGCAATTTCTGTTTGTTAGAATAAAATTATCATTCTCTCTAAATTCTCTAAACAAGTGATAGAATCGTTTGAACGTTTTTTCGACGTAAAATGTTGCTATTAAAGTATTTGATTCAATCTAGTTTATGGAAAGTCTTATTTTAAATGTTCAATGGCTGACGTAAGGCACTATCTATAGAGTGTAGGTAGATACCATTGTATTATATAACTTATGGAATCAAGTCAAATATATACGCAAGTTATTTTGCAACAGATTTTAAAAAATCAAGCATTAGAATAGATACGGGATTGTGTAAATCATCGCAAGGGGTTAAGTATTGAAACGTAATTTTGAGTTTAGTATCATTCTCTTGCTTAGTTCAAAATAAACGAGCGATGTCTTTTTTTCTAATTATAAACAGTGTGAAGTGTCATCCGTATATCATATTTTAGTAGTATTGTTAATATTTTGATACTATTAGTAGCATTTAATTATAATACAAAAGTTTTTACAGTATTATATAAAGGACAAAATTTTAAGAGATTTTCAATATGGTACCCGTTGTAAAATACTCATCTCAGCAAAAGTATAGATTATGATTGATAAGGTATCTATCCCAAGGTATCGATATTAGGAAAGATGTACCCCATACCAGAAAGGATACGATTAAAATATTGATAAATTCACTGATTTTACTTTTATGGAGATCACTTTCATGTAAGCATTAATTTAATCTATTATATTATTTAAAATTATTATGTACTAAGTACTTAGAAAAAAATGTACCTATTGTTGAAGAATACATTTTGAGATTAAAACGTTCGGGTTGTTTTTGTTTATTTTTGTTTTATTGACTTGCAAAACTATATGTAGTATCAAATAATAAGTACATAATAACCCAAATCAGATCGCAGATCGAATGAAGTTTTTTTTCTCTTTGAATGGTTTGAAATGTCAAGACAATCAAAGAAATTGATGTCGTATACTGTCTTCATGCAATAAGAAGATAAGCCCCTTTTCTTGTTATTTATACTGAGATCAAAACTTATAGCGTAATTCTGGTCGACCTACAATCTTATAGTCAGCACATTTCAAGATTTTATAGCATAAGTAAAATGAAAGTTTAAAAAAAACCAGTCATTTATAATTCTATGTAGAATTATACATTTTTTAGAAATATGCGCCTGTGAGGCAATATGTCTACATTCTAAAAAACTAAAATCATCTAAATAGTTTAAAAATTATTTTGAACTGGTTACAGCAGTATGCAAATGAAATTTTGTACTAAGATTACTGATAGCCAAAGAAGGATCCTTCTCTGTTCAGATTATAATATAAGTTTCTTTTTAGAGCAGTTCTATTAGTCACGAAACGTAGAATTATTTGCATGCAATTAAGCTGTGATATAAATATTCTATTCCTAATTAATATTTGCAATATTACTTCTAAATGGCGTATTGCAAAATAAAAGTGGACTAACTTCCTATGAATGAAATCACAGCAAAAGCTCTCACACATACAACAGCATCTTTTTATTTTTCTAATTGGAACTGATATCCCATATCTACGAGCGTGCAACGTAGCGTAAATTTTCCAAAGCGAAGATAAAATTGGTTTTGATAAAATATAAATGTGATTTGAATAAATATTAAACGCAACGTATATAATTCTCAAACTTGATAAACAAATTTGTGTAATCGTGCAATTGATATTAACTTCCAGAGAGATTCTACGCTGAGTTATTCTTCTGATGAGTCATTCTTGGATTTTATAAGAAGTAAAATGAAATAAGTACATGATCACTGAATAACGCAGTGAAGGTACTACTCATATTAAAATATTTTACTTATGCTAAAATTGGAGTTCCTGCACGACTACATTCAATTTATTTCTAATAACCAGAGAGACTACGGCACACAACATGTTTCATAGATTTAGTACTTAACCCAATAATGATATTAATATGATCCAATTGAATTATTCGCCACAGGCTCTCTGTTGGAAATTTTGCGATTAATGTGAAATTGGGAATATAAATTAGTAAATTGGTAAGAAGAGGAACAACATTTTCTCGACTGATGACTCACTATTAAATCATTTTTATGCTATTCATAGTGATATTCTAAATTCAGTAAATGCTGAAGAACCAAAGTAACACAATAAAGTTGAACAAAAAAGACTGCGACCTGACTTTTAAAATCATTTAATGGTCGATGTGGATAAGTTTAAGATTCTATATACCTTCTATAATATTTTTGATAATATAGACTTTTATAAATTTTGCACTAGACGTAATTGTGGTTAACATCGTACATTAACTTACTTTGCTAACACAAAGTTTTAAACGGTCTATTAGAAATTATAATCCATACGGGATATATTTACAAATAGGTATCATTGAGTATTTGTAAAATAGATTCTTCCTTTAAATTTAAGGTTGTTAGACTCGAAGTCCAATTCCATGCAAAGTATTGTTTTAAAATATGAATTAAAAAATATTCTCTCATCCACGATGTATTGTAAATATAACATTTTATAGAAGTTTGTTTGTAAAGATTTTAGTTTCCTTATCCAAACAGAGAGTTAGATCTTTCTTATTTTGGATGTGGGCACTATAAATTATAGCTTTACAGATAAAAGAGAAAGTTTACCAGCAGCCACAGTGCAGAGAGTGCATAGTTTTGCCTTAACCTCTTTGAGTTTTAATAAGTTTCAATGCTTATAATAAATACAATTTATCTGGACCATTAATGAAATTGTACCTACGGTACTGGGTTATTGTGAAAAATTCTCAAATTCTAGTAAAATCTTGGACTGTACATTAGTTTAACGTTTAAATGTATATAAAGCTGCAGAAACTTAAAGTGCAATGGAAGAGAATAGTAATATTTGCGTTATATTAATCTACAACCTATTTTAAATATTTGAGTATAAAATTTAAATATATTTTAAATATAAATTCCAAAAGTAGATTTTCTTATAAAGTGATTTATAATTAATGTAACGACAAAAAATTTAGAAGATATTTACGCAGTTTACCACAATGCAAAATACGAGACAAAACAAAAGTTGAGCGGTTAAGGTTTTAAGCCGTCGCGTGAAAACCTCTCTAGCACTCCACTACGAATTCAAACAGCTCTCAGGAGTTGACGAAAGAACTTTCGCATTAGGACATGCGTCACTGTAGCAGTTACAGTGAAAATAACACAAGGGTTGTTTTGAGACTTAACAAATGTTTACACTTATCTGCTTTCTTTATTTCCGATTGACTTCCCGCCGTATTTATGTTACCATGTAAACTAGCCTCATTTGATTATGCCATCTTTAGACCTCTAAGAGGTAAATTATTATGGCGTGAAATCTATTTTCATATTATGATATAATAGCGTTTGACAGTCACTTTGTGATTATCTTGTACATAGAAAAAAACGTTCTCCTCCATCAGTATAAAAAACTACTTTAATTGAATATAGTTTTGTTTCTTTACCTGGTTTATCTATTGTTCTGTACGTTGACACAGGTGATGAATGAAGTACAAAGTTTGCTTTTCCTCGGTGAAAAAAATACTAGTTGATAATATTTACATAGTGTTCAAAATGAATAATTATAAATAATTAAGTAGAAATGTAACGTAGCTTTAAATATTTGTACGGTTGTCTTCTAGACAAGTTCTACTCTTGCTTAAGATTGTTATGTAAAATAAAAATAATCTTCAGTTAAAATTCTGACAAGCCATGCCATATCACTGCCATGTCAGTTGACCCTGCACGCATTGTTATAAATGATTTAAGTTGAGCATGTCTGTTAAATTCGTTTTACTCAACTCAAATTAAATCTACCGTTTAATATAATCACTCTTTGCAAAAGGTAAAGTGAGTCCTGCATACTTCATTCAATAACCTTCTTAAAATAACATACTGAACTTACATTATTGAACTTTACTTTTCATTTTGCTGAAAATTTATTTTTTCCAACAATAATTTCTCACATATTAGCCAGCCGGTAATAGAAATTAATTAAATAAATGAATACAAAAACACTTAATGACACGATTATAGGAAAAATCTCGGATGTTTTCATTCATCATGCAACATAATGACAACCGAACCACTGAACCGAATCAGTGAACTATCTAAACTCTTCATCTAATAAATAAATCATAAATACAAAAGTGAAACAGATCGAATGTTAATATTTTAATAATCCTGAAGCAACCACATCAGGGTTCTAATAAAACAAGTTACATAGATTTATGTGTTATGAACTGGAACCCATAACACACGTATTGTGTTATGTAACCTTGCATAACACTCAGGCCCCTACAACAACGTTACAATATATGAGGATACTGGATGTGATGAACATTAAATATGACACGTAGCTCGTTAATATCGCACTGACTCATTCAGGCAAAGGAGCTAAACTTGACAGGATGCCTGCAAGTTGATTAACAGCAACTTCCTACTGCTGACTTCGGTTTTCCACCTAATTTATCACATACGAAATTAATTATAACTATACAGTTAGTTTACCAACATTATCTGACATCGTACGATTTCCGCATTGAATGTAAGATTGTATTTTATTCACATAAGTGATTAAGTCTATTTGTATTTGTAGAGATGTGTATTTACAGGTAGGTCTAGATTATATTATAATAGAATAGAATTTACACTACTTTTCCAAAATTTTTTTGTGTAATTAACACCGCCATGTAAGATTGTTAGAATTCTATAGTTAAACTACGAACCCTTATGATTTCTCCGTCTACATAAATCCGTCCCTCTAGACAGCTGTACAGCTCCTACAATTTCAGACTTATCCGCAGAAAAATTTACATTTATTTACTCCAGATAGGCATCTCAGTGAATGTATAAAATTAGTTTGTGCCCGCGAAATTTTTCACGTGCACTACAGTAATGTAGCTAGCTTAGTATATTTATGTTTTACTATCCGCTCGTAACAGATATTTCGTCAATATTGCAACAGCTCATGAACACAAATAAATAATCTGTGATTTTAGAACTTTTAGCTTTTAAATTCTTTTCCTTTCACACCTCTATATCTGTCTGCACAAAGAGTTTTAACTCAAAAACTACTGAAACTATTAATATGAAATTTATTCATTATAGATAGTAATCCAGGAATCAACTTAGTCTAACCAAGTGAACTACATTAATATAGCCAACTTAATATACTTATGTTTTACTAGCAAGTAAAGCAAGTCTACACTTATTATAATGTTATTTTTGAAGTGTTGGCACCTACACCTATGGTTAATATAGTTCACACTGTACACGTAATGAAGGTCAAATATGCATTCAAATACACTGACATCTTTCTGTATGGAATCATAAAATTGTTTTACCCTTTTTTCAGTATGTACTCGTAATACATATTTTTAGACGATGTCTATTTTTTTATTATATACTATAGGGCGCCATCTATGGTGTATTTGTAGAATCCTTGATTGTCAAAACTTTTTCGATTAAATTGTATAAGACGCAATCTATGGTAAAGTAGATAAATTTTATTGATTAAAGTGTTTATATTATATTTAAATTTATTTTCAAACTAATCTGTCTGAAGAAACCGAAAAGTGAATGTGAAGGAAATCGTGGGCATAGCTAATTCAGTACAAATCCAACGACTTGTAAATTCACTCCCCAACTGCTGAATAACGCCCGCGGTGTATTCGACACACAGCGTAACTTTACTACGCGACGGCCCGTTTAATTAATCACTATCGAAATTAATTACAATGCGTGTTGAGTTAACGTTGCCAACTTTAACTTACATTGTACGATTTCCCGTACTGAGTTGGGTTGAAGACTGTGACGGTACAAGTTTCGTGTTTACATGCTTGTTTCCGTATGTTGAAAAGCAGCGGCTTTGCGAACTTAGGGTTTTAAATTTCCTCATTATTATTAGAGTTAATGTACTCCAATGTGCATTTTATTTATTTTCTTATATTTAAGATTTTTAAATTTTATTAGTATTTTAAGAGAACCTTAGTGAAGCAAGCAAGTTTTCTAATTTCGTCATGTATATCACAGATAAGATTGCTAATAGCCCACGCATCTTTGCTAATAGTCCACCTGAAGATGTTGTAATACAACTTAATGAAAGTAGAAATAATACTACATCACCTAGTTTCATTTAATTGTGAATAATGAATTTCTGCAAAATTAACGCCAAATATATTCAATAGTAGAAAAGAAACACTTTAAAAAAATCGCATGCAACTCAGGAAACACGACAAAAGTCAAATTTCTTTGGTGATATAAACATCGATCTATAAGTATAATATATTATAAGAGTTAATACGGCGAACGCGGCTAAATGCGACTGAAGAAAGTTGCTTTGTATTGCTCCTATTGTAAATTATAGTTACGACAATAATATGTGTATATAATATGTGGTTCAATGCTAATTTATGAATAAATTAGGAAAGCGTTTTATTAATCTTATCATGTATGGAGTACACGCAAAATTAATAATATAAATCAATCATAAATTGATAAATGGACAACATTTTGACAGTTTACTTTTGACACACATAACGTACAAAACAGCTGATAGCAGTAGAGAGCATCATTTTTGTTTCTCCTTATCGAGGAGAAGTATTGCTCCCGGTGCAGCTACACGTAATGAATATGATAGTTCCTCTTGATAGTTTCGACGGTACGGATTGAATTATATAAAACCGTTTTATACTTAAATAAAACCGCTTTATTTTTAATATGATTAGATAACAATAAGCTAATCTGATTAGATAACAATAAGCTATTGTTTATAGAAGTTTGCGTTTAATAAGAAAAACAAATAACATATCCATTATACCTTTATGTTATTAAATTCCAAGTCCCCAATGCGCTACATGATAATAATTGTTTATTAAAACAAATAATCGTTATAAGCCAAAAATGCTGGTACTCATTTTATAAATATTGTTTATTATAATATTAACTTATATTTTATCCACAATTAAAACTTGTCCACTACAGCTGCAAGTTTTTACTATACCGTTTCATTTATTATTCAAGTGGTCAGTGCGAATGAAGATACGGAGGTGTGTGCCAGTATTTATTGTGCGTCTCCTAAGTTACAAAGTAATTTTAACTAGTTATTAATTTCGTGAAATATACACGTAAATGTAAAGTACATTTTAGCGTACTCTACATAACACAATTAATATTACTCATAACTAAAAATCTATGGAATATTGAATATTGCATTCCATTACTTTTTATTTAATATATGGGCATATTCCCGTTACTTTTATCACGTTCTTTATATATGATTTTCAAAATGTGCTAACTAACATTATTGTAAATTTAATACTGCATGCACGTGCACCACAAATATTAAATTTTGAAATGAAAAATTTTCGACTGTTTAAGTGAGCATAAATTTAGTTTTGAGTAAAATAATTTATATTACACTCAACCATCATTTTTTTGCTATTTTAAGTGCAAATTGAAACGTAATTTATTCTGAATCTACAAGTGTTGTTACATTGATATAACAACCCGGCTTCCCTAGGTTTCTGAGTTTCAGATGCAATAGTTCAATGTCACTACAGGGGTTTAACATACAGCAATACATGCAACATTTTATGCATGCAGCCTGCATGCATAAAATGCAGTGCAAGCATTTTTTCCATTCAATACAGGAAATTGTCCGTAAAAAATATTTCTTAAACGAGTAATATTTCAACTGTGTTTCAACGGTGATTTGATGATCGATACAGTTAAAACTGAAAGTAGATGTTATTTCAAATTTTGACAAAACAAACATGCCGTGCAAAAATATAAACATTTTAGTGCATTTTCCGAAAATTTTACATAAGGAATTTAAATGAAAACATAAAAAGATATTTTTATAATATTATTGTGAACAAATATCTAATTATCTCGAGGCTACCACAGAATTTAATTAATCTTATGTCTTTTCCAATTTTTTTTCATTCCTTTATTAGTACACATCATAAAATTGTCGTTGACATCTTTTTCTAATGAGCTGAGCTTGCTATGCACACGGTTTTCAGTAAGCAGATATTAGATTGTGCTTACACAATCTAATATTAACCAAGCTTATTGCCGTCCCGGTATAAGTACCGGGACGGCAATAAGCTTGGTTACTTACTGATACTCGAGCCCCGCAGCTGACGCAATCCTCTCACTCACCTCAGTTTACGACTTTTTACAAAATGTTTTAATTTTTTTAATCTCTGCATCTATGGAACAACCCCTTGCAGTCTTCATTACCCTCTGACCGTTAAATATTTGCACAAGAGAAAATTTTTCAAGATAATCGGTTGGCTGCAAATAGATTATTTGTTGGATATGCGTTCACACATATATTGAAATATAATTTAATATAAAAAATTACTGCACTAAAAAGAAGAATTAAAAATGTTTTAAAACATCATTTCCATAACAAACTGATTGAACAATTATCGGAGAGAAGTGTATAGCGATAGATGACGGAATAGGTTAGTTTTTAAATTTCTTATTTACTTAATTGATTGAATCGCATTTCTCATCAGCCGTTCATATTCGTTTTTTTAGTTTAAATATATGGCCGGTCAATTGTAAAACGATGTGACTATTACCGTCGAAAATTTGAGACTCGCAATTAATCCGGTGCGAAAAATAAAATTTTAAATATTATGGTTTCAATTTTCAAAGATATCTTCCAAAACAAACGACTATATATATTTTCCAAGAAAAGTCTTATTCTATCCAAGGTACAAAACTTTGGAATCAATTCGATTCTAAGACCCGAAATTCACTTGTAAATTATGACAAGTGTCTTAAAAAGATCTTATCACCACGTAACCTAGCTTCCACCCTATAGCTCCTTAATCTTTTACGTTCCAAATACAAGCTAGGATCAACATGGAGAATAACATCGTGGTGGTCATGGAGCACAAAGGGTTAATTTATGTTATTCCTTTTATTATTCATTCCATATCAAAATTTCAAAGTTTTTTTTTACATCTCCATTATAAACAAATTTTTTGTTTTCTCGATGACATGCAATTTTGTTTTGTAAAAATTTAGACAATGTTTCCTCTCTTTGAAATCTTTTGTTCTTCCACAAAACGAATTGGTATTTATCCCTCAGATCAATGAAAATGGATAATTTTTCGTCTACCCAATTAAATTCAATACTCAGTAAACAAATTTAACTACAATTTATACTATTATATTTCAATTTTGCTCCATTTGCTTTACTGCTGATTATAATTCTAACTTTACCACTTGCGTTGATACGTAATTACTTGTATTCGCCGTAGGTACAGTTTGATATAATTAAATATTTTACTGTATTACGGCAGCCGGCTCTGCTACATTGTAATACCTCAGCGCGTTTCGCTTTACGACTTTGTGTAACGTTTTTATTTTAATAATTTCTGCACCCCGGATGCGGTAAAGTGATGTTCTAAGCCAGCATTGTTATCGTGAAAGCTAACGCCTTTAACTTAATTAATTATTCCCAAAAATAAAGAACTCCCTGCATAAGTTATCTTGAATGCTATATTGTGATTAACTTACTACGGCTCAGTTGAGTATGGCTGAAATGAGACAAATTGAGTTCTAAGCATGCATAATTTAGGTAAATAATTAAATGTTATTGGTAAAATGTTTGAAAGTGGAACTCATTACCGTAAATATCACGAAACAAATTCATTAAAATATTTTAATAATAATTTGTTTATATGCTACTAACATTAACTTTTGCTAATTATATTACAACTATTTATAGAAATGGAATAAAAAAAAATTTCTTCCTCATAATTTGCCCATTTTAAAATTTCCATGAATTCGAAATTTCCAAGAATATTTTTGGACATAAAGTATTAAAATATATGTTGGTTCGCATGCGGTCATTTGCATATTTAAGTTTCAAGTTACACGTCAAACTTCAAGTTGTTTCGTAGTCAGATTTCAAGTTTCTATGTTAATTTCAAGTTTTTACGTCATATTTCCATATCTGTTATAGTCAAGTTTTAATTTACTACGTTAATTGCCATTAAAAACGCGAGAAGATTAATTTGAGAAATATCGAAAAAAGTGTAATCTAAATTTCTAATGACGTAGAAGAAGTGTTTGAAAATAAAGGCAACGAAAAGAAATGCTGTTAAGCATGGCATATCATTCCTGACAATTCATTCGGATTAACAGGAATTTAATTCCACACAAGAAATATATTTTACTATTCAAACAAAAAGCTATTTCCGCTGCCATATTAAAATTTTTGTTAAAAGTGTTTAAATTTTTGTTACAAGGGTTTAATTTTTGTTAAAAGCATCACTCGTCAGCTCCTCAATACGCATCATTTTTACACCTAATCGAATATGTAATATCATGAATTGGGTCTTTGACTATCCAAAACCACTCAAAGTAATGCCACCTCTGAAGAAAAGAAGTTAGCCGTATTACCAGTCCTGAATAAGGTTCATATATTGTAATTGTATATCGCATGAACACTACTGAATCATATGTGCTGCCATGTTTTATACTTCCTAGAAAAAATTGGAAAAATTACTAGTATATTGTTGAGCAATATACTTGTCGCGTTGGGTACGTAAAGTTAACACGTCATGCCAAGAACTGGATTGAGAGCGGACAACGATACTACCTAAACGGAAACTTGTTAAATAGCAGTTCCAATTATTCTATGAACTTTGTATTTGACATTAACAAGCCATCTGTCAAATATGAAACTCTAATAATTTTAATGAGAAATGTTACAAAAAAAATTGTGACTTTCGTTCATATTTTATTTGGTCCATAAAACTAATATTATAATAGTTTCACTGCTGAGGCTATGGAAAATGAAGCTGAACATATTTCCTTCCACGAAACGACGATTTTATGGCTGAATTTAATTACATTCCTATAAGTTTTTATTTACGGTTTATCAATACTTGGTAATATTTTATAATTGAAAAAAACCACACGAGCCTACATTGTTTTTCTTCGAAAATGTACGAGTACACCATACCGAGCTAATTTTTTTTAACCTGAGTTGAGGAATTAAATTAACATATATTTTGGTATAAACATCTTGAGAATGAATAACTAAAATGCAAGAATTTGGAAATTGATTTTCTTCCCTTCTATGAAGATACATTATTTAACTGTCACTAAGATATAAAAGTAAGCTATGACTTAATGCCTGCGAGTGAAACTAAATTGTAATTAAAATCTATGTGATGTTTTTCTATAGTATATGTAAATTAGTTTTAATTAATGTAAGAAATCCGTTTTGATTTATAAAAATTATCTTATTTTTTATTAAACCTCTCTTTATAAGACGTCACATTTTAAATAACTCTGTTATTCGACGCAATAATTACTAATGTAGATTTGATGAAAGTTTTTACCTCAATAGGCATAAAAAAATAAAAAAAATATTCCGAGAAGTTTACATTCGAGAATTTCTAATCATTTATAATTATAAATAACTATATTTATTATAACAGAAAAAAAAGTTTTGTTGCCTACAAAATAACTTGCTACATGAGCTTTGTATCAAACGAGCTTTAAATGAATTTCGCTTCCCAACATTTGAGTAAAACTAGTACTGGACGAGAAACTTGGAGGAGATGTGACATTTATTCAGACGGTTACTAAAATAATTCAAGTGGTTATTTTCAGAAATGAGTCATTATTTTAAATAAACGTGAGGTATTACAATAAGAATGTAAGAGGATTGTGGCCACAACGAAATTTATTAATTAATTATTTAGTCGCGATTTCGTTGTGACTCAACGACGTTGTGACGTTGGGTCGCAACGAAATCGCGACTCAATAACAAAAATATATATAACGATTAATATAATTTTTTTATATTCTCAAAATAATATTGAAGGGTGCATTTACATTCTTTCTTATATTTTACTGCTTTTTATTTTGTGTATTGTAAAATGATACTGAAGCATACTTAATGATAAAAACTATATTTTAAAAAGCATAGTTTAAGACATCTATAGGATATTTAACTCCCTCCCTCCCTCTCTTCTTCGGGTGAGGACGATCAAACTATAACTCATTGACTAATTATTGCATTTTACTTGCTACGAAAGTTCGTGATAGTGAAAGTACAAATGACAGTTTAAAGTAAAAAGTATCTGTTTGTCACGTCGGTCGCATCCTCACTAAAGGCAACTTATAATAACGGTCAAGTCCAGATGAATCCAGTCGTTACTAAGTTTATGTCACTTGTCATGAATCATAAAATGCACACGTCTGCACTTACATACGAGTATTAAATACGCGAGTCGAATACTGCCGCAATTCGAAGGGTTGGTGAATTTTGTAACGTGAGTTAAAGTAAATTTACGATAATACCCATAGCCCAGAGAGTTAGAGTAGTATGCATTTTTATGTACTTTGTGAACGATACCAATTATGATTTCTCGTTTGCATATATTATATTATCGAAATACCATAGGAACTACTAAAATATTTTTAAGTGCAGTGTAAATATTAATATGTAAAACTTTTAATAAACTTACATACAAATTGAAAAAGATGTATTTATTGCCATGACCATCATTTGCAATTACTGGTTTACTCTTAAATAAAGGGATCTATTATTTTTTAATAAAGTAAACCTGCCTTGTCACATTGAGTAAAAAAAATTAATACTTGTGTTAATGAATATTATTATAGTACTACTTGCAATAGACAGAATCATTTGTGCGAACCTTCAAACTGAAAACATAGAAAGAACGAAAATAAAATTAAAAAAAAAATAAAAAATATTCTTTACATATTGAAACAAGTCAAAGGAGCTAAAACTCGGTAGGTTTACTGTTAACTAACTAATGGGTTTACTGTTAACTGTAAATTTAATTTGATCTGTTATGTTTAATTTAGTTGATTTTATTTAGGTTGGCCTAATGCGGTATGTGGCAATCTTTCTCACACTCGCACCAACCCATAACGCTTTTACTCGCATACTTGTAATTTTTTTAGGGTTGCCAATTATTTAAAACCATCATTTCTGATTGCCTTTTTACAAGTTGTTGTAAAAATAAATAAGGAAAATTTTTGCCTGCCCAAAATATGTTTTTGGATTGCAATTGTGGTCGTCTGTCCATACTTTTATATCACCCAAAACGTCTATCATTCCCATGTTTTATGATGCGTTTAATTTACGACAATCTAAAATTTTACAGTGCGTAAAATGTTTTTGCGATTGATTGTTTTCCAAATTTGCATAATGCGCAGTAACAAATTTACCGGAAATACCAGGCAGACTCTGGATTCTCTATTTAACTAGTATCGAAATACTAATGTTCAAAATTTCAGAGTCTGTAATATCTACTCAAAATTCGTCAAAATCTCTTGGGGTATTAGAACGCGCTGATATGAAAAAAAGGAAAAATAAATCCGAAATGAACAGTAGAAGACCTTAGCAAACAAGAAAAAAAAAAGACGAACAATGACATATTTGAAAAAATTCAGTTATGTAACAAAAAAATCGTTATTAAAACCAAAAGTGCAAAACATGCGTTTTATTTTAGTTTTTATTTTTTTATAATCAACAGTAAAAAAAGTTGAAAATAATAACAATTTAAAAATATCAGGGAACAGAGAGAAGAAGCAAGAAGATCCGCAAAAAGCGAAGACCGAGGACTCTGAGTGAACACAAAAAAAGGAAGTTTTTCATATACATTGTTTAGTAATAGTACTACATCATGTAGTTTCATTTAATTGTGAACTATGAATTTCTACAAAATTAACGCCAAATATATTCAATATATGATTTTGATAGTTAACTATTCGACAGAAAAAATAATTTCGTCTAGAATTGCGTCTACAAAGTGTCCTTATATGTTCTCATATGTACGTGAAGACTAAAAGAAGAACGGATACGCACGCTAATTTGTTCTTTGGTAGAAAAATCTACTCTTTTCAGAAAGCTACACATAAACAGTTGATTATATCTATTAAATTAACCGAATTATAATAAGATACATCGTTGAAATTTGAGCTTAACAAATTAAAACATTAAGATTTTTGTTCATTACGAATTTGCCTATTATCTTACAGGCTTAATTGTGACCAGGCCGTGACCGTAACGTGTATTTTGCTACAATATCTCGCTACTTATGCTATTTTGTTATAGCAAAATAGTGACTAGATTGTATACGTTGGCAAATTGTAAAATTTGCAAAAACTATGATATTTGATAGAATTTCATACATTCTAATGTTATGAAATTATTTTCAAAAATGATTTTTAAACTTTCATGATATTTCCCATATACATATGAACATACGATAGCTTCCAATAGCGCCATCTTTTGGGAGCACCAATTTCATGCAATTTCCCAAAGATAGACAAACTTTCACTATTACCGACGTGTAAATATTTAAACATGCCAATCTTTTGATTTTGAGTTATGTTTTGGTATTATTTAAAAATTCATGCGAAATAAGGTGATTCTTGCAAAACGCATAAACAAATTAATATAATATCAGAAAATTGAATTAACCTAGCATTATTATGAAGAGGAAACTAAAATAAAAAAAAATTAATTAAATATAATACTAAATGTTTTAAATCTTAATAACTTACTTCAGTTATATATTTAGAGATAGCTGGTAAAAACTCATGAAATCGTCTGAGTTTAGGAGTGATGTAAAAAGATGGGAGAAAAAATTAAATAAATTTGATGCCTGTAAAAGAAAATCGCGACTAAAACGAATAAAACACTTAAGTGATTACTTGTTAAAATTGAAGAGGTACTTTAGTTAAATATAATTCAAGCGTCATTTGCCATACATTTATTAAATTTATTCTACCTTCAAAGTTCGCAAAGTGAGCTTTTATTTGCTCATTGTAGATGTTTTGGTCGAATAATACGAATGAATAAATATTTAAAACTGTTTTTCTCTGTTACCTCCAAAACCCCACCTAATTAGCCCTTATTTGAAAGTGTTTCAAAGACCAAAAAGGACTAAAGAATTTATACTTTGGTTGAGGAGGTTTCGTGAATCGCGACTCTAAGTAGTACTAAAATAAAAGTAACATTCATTTGCTGTTCATGCTATCAAGTTATTGACCAAACTATTTCCAAGAATTTCGTGGTCTATTTACATATTCAAAGGTCATCTGAAAAACTGTTATAGCTCCCTTAACTTCAATTTTCATTTATTGAATATATTTGGCGTTAATTTTGTAGAAATTCATCATTCAGCAAAGATTTGCTTATATCCCCCCTGAAGATGTTGTAATACAACGAAACCTAGGTCGTGGTAAAGAAATTAAAGATAGTAGAAATAATACTACATCACGTAGTTTCATTTAATTGTCAATTTTCATTCTTTTCATATTTCTCTCCCTTAATCTAACTCTGTTTCAAAGCTTCGTTTTGTTATCAACCTATCCTATAACTTTATAAATGCACTGCATTTTGGCTATTGTAATAAATTCTGCAGATGTACGTAAAAGCAAATAAATAAATAAATAAAACAAAACTTTCATAAAGTGCTTTCATTAATCTTTATGATATAAATAAATAAATAAAGAAATAAATAAAAAAAAATAGTGAAAGAAACAGAGAAAACGACGAAAATTAAAAAATACTCGATGTGATCTTTTAGATGTAGACTTCAGGGACAGTCATTTTATTTGAAAAATATTTTCAATACACAGACTTTTTTTTGGTTTACTTTATTTCCATGGATTTCAGCGTGTTCGTATAGAAAATTGTTTCTAATAAACGAAAAAAGTATTTTATTGTTTCCATTCTAACAGAACAGGTTTGAATTTAAATAAAATTTACTTTAATCCAATTGAAATTTTGATCACTTTATCTACAAAGCTAGTAGCGTTACAAGGGGTTTAATTCACATTTCTTATTATTTAGTACATATTTAATTGGTACACATTAAGGTGGCTTTTCCTAGAAAAGGTTTTCCCAGGTTTTGGGTGTAGTATAATCAGTGATATATAAAACTTATTCATAGGAAAAATAGTAATAAAGAACTTGGGCTTAAACCATTCGATGAACAATTTTTTTTAACATGTTTCGCAATTTTCCTCTTGCTCCATTTTACAACTTTGCATCACATTTTTGCATGGTGAATCGCCACTCTCCGTAACGTAGCTCTCTACAGCTATTATTGGCCTAATGACGCTCATTATTTTATCCTAAAGGGTTGTTCCTAAATGTAGTAGTACTCCACTGACAGGGAAAATGCCCTAGCAACTGCTTTGTTACTGTTTTACATTGATATGGAAATTATCCCAAAAATTGCCTTGTTAGGGTGTTCAGTTATTGCCTTTTTCTGCAATTGGATAGCAATGAATGAAATTATATTGCTTAAGATGCGTAAGAAAATATTCCTCAAGTTATATATCAAATAAAATTAGCTTGAATAATTAATATGTGAATATTAATTCTTTAATATGCCCAAGATATAACTTAAATGAAAAACGAACAAGTGACAATTATAAACATTAACATAGGTCGTCATAATGATATAATGACATGAGCTTGTTTGCTTGTCCACTTCAGCAAAAGTAAATTTTAACTATATTTCTTTTTTATAAGAAGAATTCATATAAAGAACAATATGTTTAACAGTAATTTAATAAACAAAAAACTATTTTAAAAGTGCTTTTCCTTTTAAATAAACAGCTAAGTTGCTAAATGTCAAATTTGAAATGTTTTTTACGTATTTTTATTATTTAAATTTTTTTTTCTTATTCAGTATTTGCCAATCTGTGTTCATATTTTATATTAAGTATTACAAAATACGAATTAAGCCGAAGCCGAATATCAGTTACAAAGTAAACACTGAGAGATTCTGGTATTTTTACCAAAGCAAGGTTAATTATATGGAAAAAAATTTGAACTCAATGTTTTTTATTTATATCGAGAGTGTCAAAACAATTTTGCTTCCAAAGCTCGTTTAATTCGTTAGGAACCCACTTATCCAGCTTCTTAACCTTAGCGATCTGTTTCAAACAATTCAATATTATCAGCGGGGCTTGAGATGGGTGACGTGGTTCACGCGTGGTTTGAAATGTATCCACTTCCATTATTAATCAGCTATTACATCTATTACTAGCCACATCTGTGCTAGTGAATACGCTGATTAGTTTACGCTGTTAAACACTTCATTAGTATTTTGACCTATCAGCGTGACATTATTTCAACGACACAACACATATTATACAAAATAACGCGAATTTTTAACTTGTACATCGATTAGGAAATTTTATTTGCAAAACATATTTAGGTACATTACCTCAAACAAAACATGCACCTGAAAGACTTAGTTCAAGAACGAAAGAAAAGGAACAAAATGTACCAAAGTAACATTTTAGGAATATTGACAATCAAACTTAATATTTGAAATTTTCAGACCTTTACATCTAAATGAACCAGTATATATTTTGTATACAAAATACATTTAAAAACATTGCTTGAAAGCGCAGTTTCTTTTGATTTCTCTAAAATGCTTAATTTGCATTTCTATAATTTTCCTCTGGAAAAAACAAATGGGACAAAATTAAGATTCATCTCACTTCTTCAAAACAAACGAAATTGTAAGTCCATATTAAAAATTAAATTTAATATTGAACTCCATTATTTATGAACTATTAAGCAATTACGTGAAAATAAGTTTTGATGTAATTTTTTCTATTCGAAACATTATGTCAAAACCTATTTTTGTAGTAATATTATAATAAATTAATTTTTAATATAACTCGTCTTATTACTTGCCGTTTGTATAGTGAGATAACATCTTAATGCTAGCCTACTAAACCAACGACTCGGTTGCGGACACGACGATGAACTTTTGTTTTTTAGAAACAACCCGTTTCGGTGTGAGCGCAAATGTCATTAGGAAAATAATGACAGCGGAGAACAATGCTACGGGAAAGGAAGATTAAAAAAACAAAAACATTATGCGAGGTTATAACGTAAAGCGAAAGTTATAACGGAAGCGACAGCGGCAACTATAAAACAAGGACTCACTACGTTCATTCATTCGGTAATAAAACACATTAAGCTGGTTGTTGTCCAATTTCTCTTTTCCATAAATTTATATTTTCAGTTTATTAATATTTGATTACGACTATAAATATAGCAGAATTTAAAGATTAATTTATTTTAAAATTGAAGAACTCTTAAATTAAATTTACCTATATACCTAACATAATAAATGCAAGTTTACATGCATAAATCATGAAATTCTTTTGGTATTTTTTGATCTTAAATTAGATTAAAACATTTTGAACACCAAATCACGTTGAAGAAGTAGAACACAACATTATCTTACCAATTCATTTACAGATTGTTTGTCTTCTATTGTTAAGACAAATAGGTCACTTTTATTTAAAACTAGTTGGTAGTTGTTTGGTTATTATTAAATTTAAATGAATATATAATGTCTTATACATTATATGTTCGATTAATTTTTTTTAAAGGAATCTTGCCCAAACCTTTAAGGCATTTAGGATAAAAATGGATTGTATTCGAATAAATCAGAGTCACTTTTCGAAGTCGATAAGCTTTTAGTTTACCAAGTTATTATGTTAAAAAGAGAAAAAAGTTATATCTAATACAATAAGAAACTTTATTACTAGGAACATAAGCCATTAAATAGAATAATCAGTCGACTTCGTAGTTTACCCGCGCGTCTTTACTACAAATTTTGCTCTTCATTGAAAAGTAGTAAATAATTTACTGTTTATTAAAACTAGAATAAATCCAGACATGTTAACAAATGTATACATTACATTTACACATTAGTTGCGGGGAGTATTGTAAAAAAGGAACACTCGGTCGAGGCGAATTACAGATACGTAAGAATTGAACTTGATCTTTCGGATTGTTGTCAGTCGTCCAAGGCAATATCCTACGTCACTGAAGGATAATTAAATAATACATTTTCAATTTAATCTAAAATTGCACAACGTCTAGGTTTCGCATTTTAACAAAATGCCCTCTCTGTTTGGTCATAATTTCGTAATTATCACATCGTAATTGTGAAATTTGTCTATTATAATTAAGAGCGTGAAGAGCGAAAAACTAAAATTTCAACATTTCTGAGAGGTAAAAATTATTATATATTAATATCATGTCTAGTTTCATTCCTTGCATATATAAGTTAGTATTCAATTTATTAGTATGATAAATTTCGTGGGATAAACAAATTTTCATAATAGCGTTTCCTCGGTTAAAGGATAATATTTTCTAGTGAATAATAAGGCAACGCTTCAGGACAATTACTCTCAGATTATTAACCACTGAACGGAAAACAAAGCTATATGTAGTTAACAAAACTTTCCTAAATTTTAATCAATATTGTCCTACCTGCTGGAGGGACTGATGAGAACTTAAAACATTAATGTGTTTGGTTAAATTTAAAAGTTAAGCTAGAAGGTTAAATATGAATTATAATTGCGATTAAAATTATAAAATACTTTTAAAATAACTGCTTATCGCATATTATATGAATTGATGACCTTACTTAAGGTAAGTCGAAAAATATATTTAAGATAAAGTACTATTAAAGGTTTATTATATAATCTTTTTTATCATTATCATTGTATTAAACATTTTCAATATTAGAATTTCGAAACAATGACTAAGCTAAATGCATTTCTTATCAATATGACAAATATTTTATTTAACATAATTCTCAACAGATAATATCAAACTCTCGGGGAATGATGTTCTATAGAACAGTAAGCTCGTAGCTAACATCAAACTCGTATATAACCAGCAAATTATATAACGTAGGATAAAGTTAGCAATATTAACCTCTAAGTTGTGACCAATTTTGATAGAGACTAATTAAATGAGAGGCAGGCAAATTTATACGTCACGTCTAGGGCGGGATCGAGATGGGGTTAATGTATTTAGAGTATGCACGTATAAGGGGCATGATAAGTCAGTTTAAACCAAAAGAATTTAGTTTCTGATTAAATATATATTTATTATCCAACATAGACTATGTTGGATAATAAATATACCTTGTCATATTTTATTCAAAAACATTCAAAATTTAAGCCTTGAATATATTTGGCGTTAATTTTGTAGAAATTCATTCAAAGATCTTTGCTAATCGCCCACCTGAAGACGTAATACAAGGAAACCTAGGTCGTGGCAAAGAACTTAAAGAAGGTAGAAATAATACTACATCACGTAGTTTCATTTAATTGTGAAATTTAAGCAACAATGAAATTTTGATAAATTGTATGATATGATATGAATAAATATGCATTAAAAACGATACGTTTAAAACATTGCGGCTGGCGATTATTTATTATAGAATATTAGATTTGAAAAAAATACAAGAAATGTCATCAAATTTATTTGTTCATAGCTGTTTTTCCTTAAATTTACAATGAATCCATCGTTAGATATTACATACTTAACAAACACAAAAATAACGTAAATTAATGAAACTAAATAGTTAAAAATAAACATTTAAATTGCGTTAAAAATGTTATTCCTAACGATTTCAATAACGTCAAGTAAAAAAATTATCGATCAAAACAACTTAATATGTTTCACTATTTTTAAGTCTTTATGGTAGAGTAGACTGGGTACGGTTGAAACAATTTTACTTTTATCGTCTATAGTTTTGTTTTTTATAAACCTGGCGATGAATGTCAAATAAAAGATCATGTTTCTATCTACCAATGGGTAATGTGATTTTAGTTCCAGGTGTGTTATTTTTAACAGTAGATCAAATTTAAAAAAAAATCCGTTTCGTTTCAAGCGTCCCCATACCAGGGGCAGTTGAAACAGTGATTGGGGTCAGTTGAAACACATGCGAATAATACAAAATATAATATTATAATATGTTTGATTAATTGTTTATTTTAACTCTAAGAATAACTAAGGACATATTTGACAATAATAATTAGTCTTCAATATTTTAAAAACTAATAAAAATATTCTTAATCAGCCTTTAACATTTTTAGATTACGCTAGTTAAAATCTATGTATATTATCAGGCATCTGTAACTATAGATTACTTAACATTTATATACAATTTACGTAAATTAACAAACAACAAAACACAAATCAACGGTTTGTTATTTAAATATAACAAAGTAAACAAAAATAATTTGAAAATAAACGAAATGAAAACTCTCTTTAAATTTCATTAGCAAATCAGTCATTAGTCAAATATAAAGGTCAATCTGAATCGCAATTATGGCGAATATAGCTTAGACTACTTTCTGTGTATTATTCGTGAGTCCAGTATTATTCGTGAGTTTACAAGTGGTGCATTGCATCCACTTTTATTCAAATCTGCTCTCTTAATATGATGACATACAAACGAGACAGAAGCACTTTTTTCTTCTAATGGTACTTCCTGTTGTACATATGGTATTTTTTAATGGTATTTTTCTTACTTTTTCCTCCACCCAATTGCTTCTTAATTTTCTTAGTACTTGTTCATTTCAATCTTGTTTCTTGCTCCTTTCTCATCTCTTCCTTCTCTGGTGTATCAGTATAAATTTTAGGCTTCCTGATTTTCCGCCCTCTATTATTATTTTTCCTCGCAGGAGCTTTCGGAAATGATCGTATTGTTTCCGGTAAACATATAGCTGGGATACTATAAGAAATTGTTTAGCACTTGTACTGGGTTTTGGTGAAGTTTCTTGAATACTAATGCTACTTTGATATACGGGTGGTGTAATTAGAAGTTTCCGGAAGTTCAATTGTGTATTCAGTTGAGTTCTTCGGACTGGTGAACTATTGAGAGCCTTTTGTTAAACGATCATCTCTACCGATGGTCCATGATTTAAGACAGAAGGCGATAGTGGCGACGTTTCGTCTTCAGGCGGGCTAGTATATGGTATAGGAACAATTGCTGCCTCTGCTGTATTTTTGGAATTTGGTCTATCTGTAATAAATGCAGGAGCAAAATCAAGCTCAGTAAACAAAGTCCTTCCTGGATGGTTTCGCATCCAATCATCGCAGGCAAAATTTAGAGCGTTCTTCAAAGGGCCATGTGCAGTTCAATCAAGCCGCTAGAGTCTGCGATTGCAGTGGGGTGGGAACGATAGTAAGATAATGCCATTATTCTTTCAAAAGTCATTAATATAGACGTGTAAAGAGTGATTATCGAGCAGAAGTGACACGTTATGTGACGGAGACACATTTGTAAGTTTTTTAAAGTATTCCAGGAAATACATAAATGTTTCATCCTGGATCCGGTCAGAGAGTTTGGCAGCTCTAGCGGAGCCTATGGTCCATCGCTAATAAAATGATCTTAGTAACGCACTGACAGGAAGACAAATAATGGCGGAATTACATTTCCGATGGTATTTCCTGCAAAGATAACTGTGACTAATGTACCCCTTTCCGCTGAAGTTACTGAACCTACTTGTTGAGCAGCACGCCTAACCGCCTCTCTGTCGGATTTTTAAACAGCAGTTATTCCTATTCCGTTAGTGTTATAAATGTCTTGAGGCTCAAACTCATGACGGCCAACTCAGAAGGAATGTACGTTAGTTTTGTTAAAACTGGTCGTCCTGGAGAGGCTTGTCGCAACGTAAGCGACAAGCTCGCGAACGGTTCGGAGTTTCTTCTCATAAACATGCGAAACCATTACTCACCTGCTAGCTCGTTGTCTGGTTAAATAATATTTAACTGCAAATTCGTAGGCCAATTTTCTTACCTCCTTCTTAGGTAGGCAAAAATATATATCTCCACCTCGAAACAAATCCTTTGAAAGCTCTCGCTCTTGTTCCTCGTTAAAAACTCGCTTGTGTGCTTTATATCCCATGTCTTGATTTCCTTTCTCGCCAGATCCATCTCGCTTTTGAATATATTTTAGGAGCGTATAGTGGTTTACTCCGTGGTTCCCTGTCGCTTTTCGCAATTAATCTCCCGTATTCACCATAGAAGTATCTTTGCTTATTCTCCTCATAAGCATCTTTGTACTTCGACAAGTCTATTTTCCTCTTGAACTCTTTCTTACGCGTGCTTTCGGGGTCAGAAAAACAACAAAAAAATAAATAAATACAATGTTTCAACCGTACCCAAGAAAAATGTTTCAACCGTCCCCAACTCCTACTTTAGGTAAAAAGCTTTTATAGTAATTATAACAACAATGATACATACAAACTAGTCACTGTGCCATATTCTGCAAGCTTCATTCTTTCCTTGGACTCCTCACCATCGCCACGATTTGCGATATATTCGTATCGTTTTAACCGTCTTTTGTTTCAACCGTACCCAGTCTAATCTACTTTTTTGAAAATTTATGCTCATGCGCATACGCGCACACGGACCCACGCGTACACGCGCGCATGCGCATACGCACACATGCATATACACACACGCACAGATACATAACAAACCTAAATTATGTTTAATATCCCATTTAAAATATAACTAAAATACTTCAAAATTATATAAAAGCCGTAAAATATACAAAAAAGTAATCATCATATTGAATGGAAATTTTACATTTATTAGGATTTTTATCACATGTCTGTTGTTTATACAATAAATAAATTACTTTATTGTAAAGTGTGTCCAATATTGGTGACCTACACGGAAGTTGCCAATATCAAGGAAGAACTAAGTATATCCAATTACATAGCTTATTATTGGAATTAATTTTGTAGAGAAGTTGAGATTCATTTTTATATAAACAAGGAAAACTTATTGGTAAGAAAAAATTAAAAAACTTATATATAGAAATGAAGTTTAATACATATTATTTAATTTTTTTTAGGTTGTCATGGAAAAATCGTCGAAATAGAGGAATCAAAGGTTGACTGAAGGAAATATTATTGCGGCAATTGCGTGGAGGGTTAATGGGTATTCTGTGGAATAGAGAGGGAAAGCGGCGATTTTTTTCTTTATTCTTTAGAGCAAAGCGACTCTGTAACTCACATACTACTAATACAAACATGGTTTCTCTCTGGAACCATAATAGTATCAGACCGTCAGGTTTTATTTAAAAAACCAGGTTGAGTTTATGAAAGCTATCGGATAACTTTATTACAGCTATAATTTTATGTCAGCATTGTAGGCAACAAATTATATATATATATATATATATATATATATATATATATATATATGTTTATGTATATGTACGTATATATATATATATATATACGTGTGCATGTGTGTGTATGTATGTGTGTGTATATATATGTACAAAATTCCAGATTAAAATATTCTTGTAGATTTCTCTCTTTTAAAATCTCTTATTTTAGAAAAATAATTTGAAGTATTAATTATATACTGATTATTATAATAGGAACTCGCGGCATTTCAACCACAATAAACAAAAAATCGACCCGATACAGAACCTTGAGGCACCCTTGAAAAGTATATAATAGGAACTCGTTGCGTTTGAAGCAACTACTGATACAAATTAGAAACATAATAAACAAAAAACGATCCAATATGAACATTTGAGGTACCCCTGAACAGTATATAATTGGAACTTGTTGCATTTGAAATAACTACGGATGTCATTTAGAAATATGATATACAAAAAAACGACCCGTTATAGAAACTTGAGATACCCTTACCAAAAAAAGGCCCAATATAGAATCTTGCGGCACTCCTGAAGTCGCAAGAATACACGGCGGTTTAAAACCGTTAATTTTTACTGTTACGAACGAAGTAAGTTACCCTTTATACCATTGAACGAGAGTTTTTAAAAAGCAAGGTAAAGTGATCAATCTTGTGAAAAGCTCTTTTAAAATCTTTGTTAAGTACATGGAGTCACTCTGTATTCTACAATCCGTGGATTTAAATAGGTATTGCGTATACAATAACGATTGGTTAGTGTTGATCGGTTCCATACAAATTTACCCTTAGTGTTCAATAATATATCGTTGCAATTTGGGATACATCTTACCGTGTATGTTTTTTTAGATTTAGGCTATTAGATAGGCCTAATACTGAAAAATTCATCCGATATTCCATGCTTTCACATAAGTAAGTCATAGAATCCATAAATTTGACAGAAAGAGGTTTGCAAAATAATTCCTTTTCGTTATTTTTTAAAGATTTTTGTGATAGGGATATTTGTTGACATGAACGTCAGTTCATTTTTATGATAGAACGTGAAACGAGCCTGAAAGTGTAAAGGTCCTGTTCAATGCTCTTATTAAGGCAAAGTTATATGAACTTTTATGAGTTTAGTTATATTTTCAAAAACAGTAGTAGTATTTTATGAGTTTACTTATATTTTCAAAAACTTTTGTAAATTTTGAAGATATATCTAATCAATTTTACACTAGTTTCATCTTAAATTCCATCTATAATAATTACTTAAGTACTAAGTAATAGCTACTCTTGTAAATTGTATAATTAATTAATGATTACATCGACAACACTTTGGAGTTGAGATTGGTTTATTTTGATATCTATTCAGTCAGGAATATTTTACTATTTTTTGTTCCTCAGTCAGAAAGCAGTTATCTACTACTTTCTGCTGACTTATTTACCTGGATTCCTGGATTTTTACATTTTATTTTGCTCGACTTGGGAAATCGTTTGGGCAATTTTTATAATCCATAATCCACCGCTTCTTTTAATTTAATAATAACTGTGACTAAATGTACCTGTGGCTCTCTAAGCGTAGATCAAAGAAAAACCAACTGATATAGTTTTTAAGTACATTTCCACACATCAGCTATGGTCATGCCCGTTTTGCCAATGTATGCCCGGGTGGAAAACTTTATAGCGGAATTTAAAATACATTTAGTGCTAAATATTGTATATAAATACATTGTACATTTGTGAAACTACCACGCTTCGACTAGCTAAGCAATTCTTTGTGAGGCACTTTTTGCTATTGTTTAAATGGATATTTTTAAATATCAAATTCACATAAACTTAAATTCACATATTTTGTTTTAGTAACCGAATACTAGGACGCAAAAACTAAATGGTAATTCAAATTGACGTATTATACTAAAAAATCACCGAAGGTGGGTAAGTAGTTTTTATATGATGAGTGGACTAAATACACAGGCAAACATACGAAAATTCCAAAAATAATAATAAACTCTTCTCTTATTTATATTCCATCCTTCCAACAACTTTTGCAAATATTTATAACATGCAGTCACGCAAAATAAACAATTTTACTAGGTGTGCAGGTTACGACTAACTTATTGCAATTTCATCAAGACTCTTCATAAATATTATATATTTATTTCCTCAAAATAAAAAAAAAAAAATGCTTTTTTAAATGTCGATTATCTTTTTAAAGATGGAAGAAATAGCTAATACAGAGTGAATAAAATTTTACATTTCATTTTGCCTAGAGTGATTGAAACGGAGTGAAATAAATTCAATCTGCTATTCCGTAAAAATTCATTCAAACTAAACGCATTCCT
This sequence comes from Druceiella hillmani, assembly GCA_039881145.1. NCBI lineage: Eukaryota > Metazoa > Arthropoda > Insecta > Lepidoptera > Hepialidae > Druceiella > Druceiella hillmani. Next base: position 108,881,765 of record JAYKKI010000001.1, on the reverse strand, counting down.
GTAATTAATTTCGAAGAATGATTATAAAAGTTTTACATGCAGTTCAGTTCGTTACACATTTCAGGCGTCATTTTTCTCTTTGGACGTGGAAATAAAACTTATCAATGTGATATCAAACCCCCTTATTATTGTAAGTAATTTGCAATTATTATAAGTTAATTGTTGCCAGTAGTTTTGCTTGTAACAATTTCTGCTGCGTAAGACGAATTATATATTTCGGCTTATAATTTATTTCGCTTGTAGAATAAAAAAATCTTACGACTCGCGGGCTAAAATAATTCTTGATTTTAACTGTCTAATTATTTATTTATTCCGACATATTACTAAATTACATGAATCCATAAAGGGAGTACGATGTAACATTTTTGAATATTTATGTATTTAATAACTACTCGTGCGCATAACAACTCTACCAGCAATACGAACCTATGTCATATCATATTTTTAAGACTTCATATACAAATGATTACGGAATAATCTTGGTGGATTATTAATCTGTTCATTTATTCATTATTCAAATGACCTAGCCTGTGAACAAATTAATACTCGCGTTTTGCATATTAATCTCATACAAAATAAAAACATCATTAAAATTTCATCAAAAAATTATTATTGTAATTTGTGAATATATGTATATGCGTACATTTTTTCTTCTTTATGACATATTTATTATTATTTTTTCTCATTCATTAACTTAAATTAAAAACTTACTTTTTGCTGTAATAACTATTTTTGTTTGCTGTTGATTTTGATTTGTATTCACAATCTGTTGCAGTCTTCTGCAACACATAATACATTTTACTATTTGGAAATTTTGTTGACTGGAAGAGATTGCTCCTATAGCAGTACGTTAACCTTATGTATTAATGTATTAATGTCAGTAAGTAAGTTAATATGCAGAAGCTCCCCAAATATGTATAAAAAACGAAGATATTTTATATTTTATTACCCGACCGTGGTAAGTGCTTTAGATTCATTATATAAAATTCCCAGGATATCAAAAAAGGTTAATTCCTTTATTTAATTTAATTACACGTTGGAATGTGAAATTTATAAATGTAATACCGTTAAAATCGAACCAGACTCGGATGTCTAAAGTTCCGTGATCATATCCGTCCACATAAAATACGTATTACGTCATTTATTTTTAATGTTAGCTGGGATATTTTTCAATATTCCGAAATAAAATAAGGAAAGAAAAACGACTGTTTAAATAATCAAAAACAAAATTAAATAAATATCGATTTCGTAAAAACTATATAAATTACGAGGCAAAAACGAGATGGCTTAAAAGAGCAATAATCGGATGATTTCGTTATTAAACGTTTTATAAATTTTGTTATAATTTGATTATTAATGACTTATTAAATATTTATTTTTTATTAAAAAAATATTTTAAATCCTTTTAACACAAATACGGTAGTACATTTCAGCGTTTCTATTCTTTCATAGTTGGAGGAGCTATAAAATCTTTAAATATGTTACGTCTTATGGCTACCATATTGATCGTTTTTATATTTTACCGTATGTAATATTATGAAGTAGCAGACTCCTCATTTATTAAAATCGGCCAAGCTGTTTGGCTGCTAGAAGGTAACTAACTTATACACGTACGTACGTACGTACGTAATCATTAACTTCCTTTTTTACTTTGTCATAATCGTCACAAATTCGTCATAAATTTTCCGTGCTATTTCAATATATAAAATAAACTTAGAATAACTTATTAAAAATTCTCCAATTTAATTGTAATAAATTTCCACCTGCTCTCATAAGCTCTTTCTGCAGTTGTACTTGGCTTTTTTGTTTTATATCACATTACAATAAAAACAATTATTCTCTTTACATAAATAGCAAACGTAAAAATGAAAGCACCTAGAACCACTGGTGAAGGAGGAGGGGAAGGGAATAGGGAAAGGGAAGGGGGGGGGGGAGGGGGAGAGGGAGGGGAAGTGGAAGGGAAAATGGAGGGGAAAGAGAATGGGGAAGGGGCGGTAAAAGGAAGGTGAAGGGGAAGGAAAGGGGATTTTGAAGGGAAGGGAACGGGGAAGGGGAAGTGTAAGGGAGAGTGGACGTGAAAGATGTAGAGGAAGGGGAAGGGGAGGAGAAAAGGGGGGGAGAGTGAGGGAAGGGGTATGTGAAGATGGAGGGGGAGGGAGGGGGTGAAAGTGAGGGGTGGAGAAGAGGAATGGGTAGGTGTAGTGGAAGACGAAGGGAAAGTAGGTGGGCGAACGCGAACGCCAAGGCGAAGGCGGACACGAAGGCCAACGTGAACGCGAAGGCGAAAGCGAAGGCGAACGCGAAGATGAACGCAAAGGCGAAAATGCGAAGGTGAACCCCAAGGTGAGAGCGAAGGCAAGACCGAAGGCGAAAGCAAAACAAATCTGGCAAAATCAAACTCAAACAAATCTATATATATATATATATATATATATATATATATATTTACATATATGAGTACAGAAAAATAACGCTCTTACTCTTTTTAACACAAATATTATGCAAATATAAGTATATTAAAAACAATTTTGGAAACTTGGCTACAAAAAAGGGAGTTGAAAAACGAGTCAGACTATTATAAGATTGCGTAATATGATGGAGCCATAATTTGTTTTGTACGGGGATGAGGCAAAAACTAACTGAACCAATTTTAATTGATTTTTCGATATTGCATGACTTAAGGTCTCAAAAGTAAAATGATACTATAATTTCAGAAGAAACCAAACAAATTGGTTTGTCTATGCTTTAATTTGTTTGAACGTTTAGTTGTGCTTACATTATGTAGAAACCAATTCAATGGATTTAACGAAACGTTAGATTTTTATATTTTAGTTTTTCTGTATATTTATTAGTAAGCGTATTATGAAAAAAAACTAAATCAATGGATTTTAATAGGATTTTCAATATTACACAGTTTCTCTCAGGAGGAATGTACTGAAATCTCTAAAGTACCCAAAAATGTTCAGGACCACATCAAAACGTTAAGAAACATAAAAAAACTTGTTAGTCTACATGTAAAATTACATTTTTTCAAACTACTAAACTACTAAAAAAAATGTATCTGTTTTGATGTGGACTGGTTAAATTACATAATTCACAATTAAATGAAACTACGTGATGTGGTATTATTTCTACTTTCTTTAAGTTCTTTACCACGACCTAGGTTTCGTTGTATTAATGAATTTCTATAAAATTAACGCCAAAAAAATTCAAAATTACATAATGTTAAAATAATATTAGTGTAATAATGTCTTAATACCGTTATCGGTTAACTTCAGCTGATTGTGGTAGACGTAAGTTAACTCACGCTATCCAAATCATTTCGTATATTAAGCTAAGTTATCACGCTTATCGTTGAATTGAAAATTTACATTAACAACGTATCAGGGAACATTTTGATGGACGGAAAAAGCGCTACTATACTAATTGAATGGGTAAAATTGGAAAGCGACAGGCGTGGGAGCATTTGTCGACACGTGAGTCTAGCAGAGGTCGACGATGTTGAACTGTTTTAATACACTGTACTGTACTTCAATGACATAAACCGCAAAGTTCAACACAGGGTACGCTTAAGAACTTTGAGTGACATGACCGCAGAATGTGACGCTTTACGCGGCGGGGGTAGTTTCCTACGCTTTCAAAAAGATAATGAATTATTAATTCGTTGAGCGTTTTAAACTACGTTACTTGTTTGCTTTTACGTTATATTATTCTCTAGTCTCTCTAAATTTAAATAATATATTCAACGTCGTTTCTTATTATTAACATTTCATTTGTTCATGTTTATTTAATTTATTGCTCATAATCGATTTTTTGGAGTTGTAAACATTGTAACGGAGTTATAAACATAAAAAAAGTTTACGTGTACAATTAACTACTTATTTGAACGAAGTAAAATATTTTACATTAGTGTGGGCTATGAGAAAGAATAAATCCAATAATGTTCAACTAATTCAGAAGTTAAATCTTCAAATTACAACCAACTTAAGAGCATGAAATGAACAATAATTAAGCGCCAACAGTAGATTGTGGAAACCTATAATCAAGCAATGTTTTGCAAGCTTATTAATAACTCAGTCCTAATATAATCATTAGAGAATACACAAATTTGCTAGTGAACTCATCGTATTCTTTGACATTTTACATGAGCTTACATGAATTACATTTATTTTAAAATATTTTTAAACCCTGACTGTAAAAGGACAGATGAGAATGTATATGGATAAGACTTTCACATTACGTCAATAAACAAAGAAAGACGGTCAAGCTTCATTAAACTGAGAGTTCCATACCGTTATATCAAATTATCATAAAATTTACTAAGTAAGTAGGACCTTGTATATTAAATAAAGTGAATAGATATCACTAAAATTTGAGTATACAACATAACAATGGGGGATTAAAATATTAAAAAGTAATAATTATTCCAAGACCGCTTAGGCAAAGTTTGCTTTACTATTTGTAGGTATAAGTCAGATACGTACACATAGGAGGGCAAACGTAGATGATGGAATTAGAAGTTAAAATGACGAAGTAGAAGTAACTATGAATTAAGTAAATGAATATAATATTTCACACTTCTGAAAGAGTTTGTTCATTTTTTTCACAGTTTTAATTTAATAGAATATTTAGTTATCTTTCTCGTAGGAATTTTTATATAAATTTAATATTTAATTTCTTAATAAAGTTTTTCTAACAAACTAAATATTTTGTTGTGACAATTTTAAAGAAAGCATAGAATCAAAAGTTATTTTTTTTGCCCAATTCCTTTCATTTAGTTTAATGCAATCAAAATATCTTAAAAGTTTTGAATTTATGTCAATATGACTGTCAAATCCAAAATAGACTTATTTAGTCAAAAAGAGCAGAAAATTATAATTCAAAGGAAACGTCAAAATTTTCTCTATAGAAATAATATTTGTTAATTTCTAATATAACCACCTAAATTTCTAAAATTAAACTAACAAAATTAATTATATTTGATTCAAAATAAATGTTCATTACCAATTCCAAAATCTGTGTACTTTTTTGTATTGTCATGAAAAAGAAAACAATAGATAAAGAATAAATAACTTGTCCCTATTTTAATTTTTTGCAACTTGCATTGTGCGCAAGTAAAACTAAAACTTTATTGGTGATAATTGCATATGACAAGATCCTGTAAAATTGATTTCAATTATGTATTGGAAAACAACTCGGAAGTTACTATAACAGTGGCTTATAAATATCATTTCAAGCATATTTTCGTCTTCATCATTTAATTAATCTATCTATGATGCAAGTACTCGTAGCGATATACAAATGGAACAATATCTATAAGTAGTTGTAATTTTAAATTTGGAATTTCCTGTACGGCAAATATGCAAGGTGTAGACGGGATCTGAATCATGTTTTTTAATTAATTGTAAACTTATTTAAACCGTCGGCATCCATCGCAATCTCAAATAATAGGGAAAACTGATCTTGTTCTTAGCGCAGTTATCATATTCCTTACCTTTACGATTCAATCCGTTATTAGTATATTAATTCTAAAACCATTGCAACTAAAACACAATAAGCCTGATATATATGTAACTAGCAGTTCCTCGCGGTTTTGCAATTAATTTGTTATGGAGTTTTATGGGTATCACAAGACATGATATTTATTTAATTTTGGCTCATTTTCTTGAAGGAGGTAAAAAATTATTTGTGGAATCATATAAAGGTTAATCTTTGACAGTGTAATTATTTAGACAGATTTAAATTTAAAACGTTTAATTTTTTTCATTTCATTCTCTATGCTGTGTTTAGTCCAGTAAGTATTTTATATAATCTCTTCCCATACAAGCTCTAGCGTCCTTGTCACGACTTTAGTAAATAGACTTTAAAAAATCATTTCATGTTCAGTATCTACAGAAATATTTAAGTACACTAAAAAACAGTGTTGATGACAAGCGTTAACCGAAAATGTCCGTATTGCTCATACTGTTAAGTTAAAAAGAAATAACAATATAAAAGAAGTAATGATAAAAATGATAGATCATCGCTGAAATATTTCTACGTGATTCTTGTGATAAATAAAAATACATAAATTTGCTGTAAAGACATTCCGAGAAAATATTACGACGGTGAAGAATAGTTAGATAAATTAGTTTTAAAATAAAGTGCAATCTGTGTTGTGACGATGAATATTTTTAAATTTATTCGACGAAGATCAATAAATCCATCACGAATTCCAATCGTTTTCTTCATTAGTTGTACTTATAAGTACAACTAATAAAGTAATAAATATCAATGTTTAAAAAAATTGTTAAACATTATTAATTTCTCTCCCGACTAAATATTATTCCCCACCTGTATGAATCAATCTATATTCAATGACCTGAAAACACGAAACGGATCTTGCGAATTTCTGAGGCTCATCCAGATGGTGACAAGAAAGCTCCGGCGTGTGCGGGATTTTGGTAAAGTAGTAAGATACCTTATAAACAAGACGCTCAGTACGACAAAGAGTCCTCGCAAGCAGGATCAATCCAGGTCCATTTGTTTTATTCTCAATTAATTTTTAACTTATAAGTACAACTAATTTCGACGTCACAACACAGATTGCACTGTATTTTAAAACTAATTTATAACTATTCTTCACCATACACATACACTATTGTAAATTATTGAATAAGTCTTTCAGAAATATTGGAGTTCTTGCGAACTTGCGATATGAAGTTGGTTCTGAAAAAGGTTCATACAACCTCATACGATTTACTAAAATCACGTGTAAAAATAATTTTGTGTTTTAAAATGTTACATATATTTTCTGTCTCTGAAAGATTTATACGATAATATATTTATATACATACGTGCTGAGAAATAATATTATTTAAATATGCACCATGTTTTTACGCCTGTGAAAGTCACAGTAGTAATATATTTACATTGTGAAAAGTGTTTATTTGTAAACGGTTTAATAGGAATACTATGTACCTTAAATTTACTTAGAAGTATCTTAATGTGTACGAAATTCGCGCAGTGGGAGTTTTACTCATACTTGACATGTTGTTGCCTATGTTGCAAGAAGTCTAAGAATCGACACAAGATAAATAGCAGCAAGAGATCAAGGGATGTGAACCTAACAAATGTGAATCTAAAAAAAATAAACATTTGAAATAAGGCAGTCGAAACGCGAGTCTCCGCTATTTCTGGTAAATATTTCATAGCTATTTTATAATACATTTTTTTCAATTCTGCTTTTAAATGAAAATCTTTCATGATTTATCTCAAAAGGAGAAACGGGACCATTATAAAATTACTCAGATGTCGGTCTGTTCCTCGGCCACAGATGTTTTTCTCAGAACCCACTTGAAGAACATTAATCTATGTATATTGTCTATTAATATAATGCTCAACAATATTTACATGGAAATTTTAGGGGTGCAAATCACATACTAGAATTTTTTTTCATTTTCACGTATCACTTTGTGGTATCATTCGAAAAGACTAGTTACAAAAGAATGGTTATTATTACAAAAGTCGAATCATATCACTTGGTAGAGAAGGTTGAAATGAACGAAATATTTTGTGAAATTCAGCTTAGTGGGTGAAAGAAAAGTTACGTCGTGTAACTTTACATATTTGTGTCCAAAATCATTTTTCATACAAACCATTCAATTTTAAATGAGATTTTAAAACAAAGAGCAGGAAATTGCAGGCAAAATAAAATAAAGACATTATTTTATTTAACAAATACTGACACTAGATTTACAACATACCTCAGAAGCCAAAGTGCTTAATGATGCAAGATAAATATGTTCATTTTCACATAGTAGAGTTAAATCTGTATTTTAATTTAAATTCCGACTTAAAAGTGAAGTTTTAAAATTTAATAATTATAAAAACTCAATAATGATCAATTTAGTTCAGTAAATGATGCCTTATTACCCGACAGATATGTCAGTCAACCCTAACTAGACTCAAACTTTTTCCCAAATGACATAATTTCTTAAATACAATTAAGCATTGAGACTTAGATCAGCTGCTAAAATAGTAAAAAAAAATTAGTATCTGTGAGTGGAGTGTACTTTAACAACTGAACGTGTATGAACAGATCAATTTAAAGGATTAATTTAATAAAAAAAATAAATTCTGTAAATTAATTTAAATAAAATTTTTGATTAAGTAAAGCTTCCCATCTGATGATTTATTAATAACTAGGTAGATGGTTGGATAAGTGTGGACACGTTATTTTTGCTGAAATTATGAACCAGCAATGGCAAAAGTATCGTTTGGTGGGAGCGAAGAAACAACTTAAAAAATTATTTGAAACTATCTGAACCTTGAGAACCTTTGGAATTGTAAAGCTCCGCTTTAAAACCACAACTTGCTTGTAATAATTTTTAAAATGCTATGAATTAACGAAGACTTATGAACATTAGTTTAAATTAATGAAAATCGTAAAGTTATTCTTTATATTTTTCATAAAGCATGATACAACTATTAATGTCTTCTAACTTATTCATTAATGAATATTTGTTAGGTCTAAGTACTTATAAGATTTAAGAAAAATGACATGCAGAAAATCTTGGTCGGGATTTGTAGAGATTTTATGCATTTGGTATATAAAACTAAACAAGTCTCGACTCTTTAATTTACACGAAACTTTCACAGTGAGATTCTATTCGTAAATAACAGGTTTATTTACACACATATCTGGTACAAAAATGGCTTATCCAGTGGTTACAAAATTTCTACCACGGATGGTTTATTAAAACTAAATATACATAGGATACATGTTTTTTTTAGAACATATGAACAATTGTTAATGAGCTGCATATGATTTTAAGAATATAAGGGAATAAGCTATGCACTCTATGTATTACTATATTAAAGTTTTAAACAATTATTTTTACTTTACCTAACGTATGAAGATGCAATAATGTATGTTGCTTATTATTAGGCATTGGTTACATAAACATTTCTATATTATAAGAGTGAAACCTACCCTTCTTTTTTCAACTAATACATGGAATAAAAAAAAGGGTGCGTGTAAGCGCGTGAGAAGTTATACTTCTTTGGCATCATTAAAAATAGTTTTTTTTTAATTGTATGCAAATAATAAATTACAATAAAATAATAAAAGGACTGGAAAAGGATAGTCAACACCGTCAATAAAGTTCAGTTTAAATTTGAAAAATTGAATAAATAATTATTTTCTTACATTAAGGGTAACATACATTTTCTTATTATCCGAATGTTATTTTTAAATTATGTCCACTGCCATAGCATCTTCCGGTAATGACTGAATCGGAACTTCAGTTATCAGTGGCTTATGATAACTAAAATATGATACAAAAAGTCTTGTATTAACAGCGTTGAGATATCGTACAAATACACCATTTATGGTAGTGCCATGTCGTGTTGTCGAAACCAAAGGATTATTATTCATGGCTAGATTCAAGTCATTTTGGAGGAAATCAATAAGTGGACGAGCATCTTCACGGGAAAAATTGACGTTGAAGTCCCCACTTAAAATTACTTGTCTTCTCCTCTACCAAGATATTCTCCTCCAGCTTTTATATATGGCCATAATAATCTTTTCAAGAAATGAATGATGTTGTCCATTTTTTGATTTGGAGTAATGTAAATTACCATCAAAACAATTTTGTTGCCATATTCCATTTTGCATTCAGCTGCACAAAACTCACCAACTGATGTCACTGTTGAACTTGCCAATTCCGCCTGTCTTACAGTCATATCAATGTTTGGAGTAATGATATTGATAGTGTCGTGCATATTCTGATAAATGGCAACTCCTCCAGCTCGAACGTTTGATCGTTTATATTGTATTATACAATTGAAATTTGGTATACTAATCGACTCATCATTGGCTAACCAGGTTTCATTTATTTATTATAGAAATAATTATAATTTTCTAAATTTAATATTTAATAATTCATAATAAATTTAAAAAATTGTAAATTAATAATTTAATTACATATATACATATATATATATATATATATATATATATACAATTATTAAAAATAAAATTTAGAGAATAATAAATATGTAGGACATAATTTGTACTAAATTATTAAAAGATTCTTAATTTTAAATGTTTATTATTGATTATTTAATATTTTAAAAGTAAATGAATAAATTTAATAATTTCAAAAATTGAATTTAAGTTAATTCATTTTCTATATATAAATATATTTAATATTTTCAAAATAAAGAAATAAATTTTATAAAACATTTAACAAAAAATTTGTGATAAAAATTAAAATTAAACATCAAATTAAAATATTAATTTTCAATATTTATTATTAAATTGAATAAATGAAAATAATAAATATTTATAAAAATAAATGAACAAATTTAATGAAAATTTTTTGATAAAAATGAAAAGTGAATATTAAAGTAAGAAAATGATAACTATATTTAAAAAATAAATAAATTTAAATTCAATGAATTCAAATTGAATTTATTATTAAATTGATTTATTTACTTTTAAAATATTGAATTACCAATAATAAATATTTAACATTAATAATTTAATAATATTTAGTATTAATTATGTTAAATAATAATATTTTAATTTATATCAATAAATAATACATACGGATAGATAACCTCAATTATATTGGAGCACTTGAAAAAGTCTATAAACACAATTTTTTCACTAATATTTACGAATAGTAAATATATTAATCAAAATATTGAATTTAAATCACTACTTAATATAATTTATCAGCACATATATAAATCGCACTTGTATGAAACTTAAAAACACGTGTGTGAATGTAGACACTAGAAACATGTGGAAAATAAATACTATGAATATGAAAACAGTGAACAGAGGCGAAGATGGTGCCAACTTGCGCGACTAATAGAGGTTCTATTTCTATTTTGTTGGTAGCTTTTGTTTCGAAACCGCAACCGCTGCAACTTCATACTGTAACTTTTGTGTGACGAATCTTAAAATTTCACTCTCATCATTTTTTCATAACGCGCCTAAAGAAGTATAACTTCAAAAAAATAAACCATTGAATATTTACTAAGTCAAATAAGCAAATTAAACAAAATGTTATCAGCATGGGCAAATAATATTACGTATTACGATAATGAAAGTTTAATGTGCTTTTAAAATCTTTTTGATCCTCGTATTCGAGCCTTTAGGAAATACAATAAATAATAATTGCGTGTAAACACCGTAAAATTGTGATCTAAGTCAGGGAATATACGAAATGAATTTAAAAAAAACAGGTAAAAAATTCGTCGGTTTTGCACATTGGACCATTATGCTCTGGAAAATATCAGATAAAGCAAAACGCAAATAAAATGTGAGGGGAGATTGGTATTAACAGACGTCTGAACGAAACCATAAATGTATATTTAACAATTCTCCTGCCATCCTGATAAACGGTAACTTCAAAATAAAGTTCACAAAATCAGTAAAAGGGTACTAAAATGTGACACGTGTAAAGTTGGTGTAACTTAGTTATGAATTGGTTTCGCGTTCACAGGGGAGAAACATTTGAAATGATTGAAACACGTTCGTGAAGTGCACAAAGCTCATGGGGTTAGCCCTCAGCTATATTATGGCTGAAGTACTATTATGGAGTGTACAACGCGTGTAAGTTAAGGACAAGGTTGTTATACTTATCAAAACTTTATCTTTAAATTTATTTAGGAAATATATTGTGATTGCGAATTCTCAATCTATATTCAAGTAACAGAAACTAGAATATAATGTATATGTGCATGCGTGCGTGTGTGCGTGAGTGCATGTGTGTGCATATAATTTTTTTTACATGCTGTCTGCGGTCAGGTCAGAGAGCAATATAATGTGACACGTGTATAACGACTGACTTACGAAATGCTTTTGAAATGGTTCAAAGTACATGTAAAATTATTCATACGTTTGTAAATGCTATGACCTGTGTGGGGTTAGCGATCCATTAATATACGGTTAAGGTACATTTATGAAATGAATAAAATTTGTGAGGTGTAAAGGTAACGTGACTTAAACATATTTAGAGCCCAGGAGTTCCTTGACTTTTTGCGGCAATCAAATTAGAGAAATAAATTTATAACCTACAAGCACAAAGGTGTGTTTTATCGTAGTTTTTCTTACGTATTAACATTTGGTAGATTTGGAGTATTACGTTTATACACAGAAAATAAGTATTACTAAATTTCACTTATATGTACTAATAATTACATATTGCCTCTTTTAACTTTTCTGGCTACCGTATTGTGATTTAAATTTTACACTTGGTCTAGCGTTTATATTAGACTTCGTATGCGTGTATATATACGTATGCGTATGCGTGTATATATATATATATATATATATATATATATATATATATATATTAAATGCAGTACAAACACTTTTCGAAGACCAGGTTTTATTTAACAAGAGAATTTAAGAGCGAGAGCTTAAATGCTTGCACTTGGAGTAAGACGTTTTACAAGTGCCCGATAACATTGGTGAAATAATTGCATCCAGTCGTTCATCTTTTTGATTCGAACTCTGTTGGCTGAGAAAGCTTCTCTCTCTGTATCGTATTCTTCGAGTAAACCAATTTCACATCGGTAAGGCTAATATTCAACCAGTAAGCTATAATAAAAGATTTCTGGGTCTGTGCCAGCGAGGAAGTAGGGCGCTCTAATACATGCTGGATTCTTTCAGACTTATATTAGTATATTATCCAGTAAATCAGGTTTCTTCTTCCTTGTTCTTTTTTCTTCGTCATAGGCATCTTAATCAATATTTTTCTAACGCATAACAGTTTTGTTTCTAGTATGAATCAAACTGTGTAACAAATTCTGTTAAGGCCTTATTAGAAAAATACATAGTTAGGTTAAGTAAATGGACGTTTGTCATAACAATTTAAGATATTTGCATAATAGCCAGGACCATAATTTTTTTTCGGGTGTAGGAAGAAGTCATCATGGATACCATCGCGCCCGTAAGCAGTGCTGAAAGGTCTGTGAAGGTGTCAATTGGCCTATGGTCTAAAACCTCCTTCTTTCTTCAGCTTTCCTTCCCGGAACCACTAAGCATTACTTTAAAATAATTACTTTAAAAGAATGGTTGTTTATATTTGGGAACACTGAGCATTGCTTTAAAAGAATAGTTATTTATATTTGGGAAGCCCTCTCCATTTTTCTTTCTTCTGCCTCTCTTTTGCGCATTATGTTTTTATCGTGTTAGCGCGACATTCCACTTGCTTTTTGACTCTAATATTTTAGATATGACATTAAATGGCATGAGTAAAAATGACATACTAAACTCATGAGTTTAGTATGTCATTTTCATTGACATACTAAACTCATGGCTGCACAAATCCATAGTGGAAATAAAATATAGCACTTTATTTTCACTATGGATTTGTCGTCTCGTCCAAGCTGCTTCACCTTCTTTTATCCATTTTTCTTGTCATCCTGTTAGAGCATGTTTCGCTCTCATTGAACTTCTTTATTGTCCTCTTTTCTATACATTCGTCTTCGTTACTTGGCTTGTCCCTCCATAGATATCAATCCTGCAATCATTAGCACTGCATGAGATAGATTGTTCGATACCACATATCTTGATAGCCGTGCTTTTCGTGCCTTGCTTAATATTTGTTTAATTTTATTGACTCCTAGTGTTCTTTGCCCTACAGATGTAGCGCCCACTCATTTTGCTAATATTTGGGATTTCCGGTCAGGGTACGAGTCTACCTTGAACTGCAACTTACCTTATGATTTTTCTAGTCACTTCTTCTCTCTATTTTGCCGAAATTTCGTATACATATTTTTTATCAAAGGTAAATTATCTTTATTTATTTAATATAAGCGATTTTTCTGAAGTGTATGTAATGAATTATTTATTTAGTACTGTGTTAAGGTAGCGCGGCACCTGTCCAACAGATTGAGGAGAGATGTCATACACATTAGTTATAAATTAAATTTAAATTGTTGATAATAAACTTGTTGTTTTTAGATGTCACGCAAATATAAGCAAAAAACTGTCGTTAATAGAGCTGAATAGACTGAGCAAAACCTGAAAATTGCAATAGAAAAGTTTAAAAAATGTTTAATATTAAAACGAACAGCTCAAAAGCTATAAGGAATGTTACCTCGCACGTTTACAAGGAGAATGTTTTTTGGAAAGTTGATTAAAGGTAATCTGGATCCTGAAGGTAGCTACTATTTTAGTCATAGAAGTATGATTTTGCTCTCTTTTTTGATATTGTTTGACAAAATTTATTTATTAATTTATTTATTCAGCCAGTCTTCGAACAGAGAACGAAAAACAGTTTACGTAAACAAATTGGGAAACTTCCGGTTTACGCCTACGTTCGAAGACTAGCTTTTGATTTTAAATCAGAAAAATCAAGAATATTGCTGGTAACATCGATATTGGCAAACATTCTTAGCATTGCCTGAACTTAGATACAGCATTGCCTAAACTTATTATAAAAATTTAATTACCTAAATAAAAATTGATGCCCAATTAATATAGACAGAAAAAAAAGTCAACAGAATTTATCGATATTAAAATATTGAAAAAAATTCGTTCCGTTTTTTGTCAGTAAGTCAGAAATTAAAATTTTATAATAAAACTCCATTCTTCCTTGTTAACGGTATTTTTTTTGGTAATTAAGGAATACACTTTTATCAAATCAGGGTTTTTCTAGTCAATTCTTTTTGAATTACTAGACCGACAGGATATATGCTTTCATCCATAAAGTCATAGCCATAAACTTCGCGCATGTTTGGACTGTTATCTTTATTAAACTCATAAAGTAAACGTTGCCATGATTCTTTTTGCCTAACATAGTTTATAAGAATATTACAGACGTAAGTATTGTATGGGCTTTACATTTGACTTTTCAGGATAATGATTGTCAATAACGATTTTTCTTTTAGAACTATATAGTATAGAAATAAAAATTTTGATTATGTGTATGTAATGGAAAAATGTTTAACTTGTTTTATAATAAACATTGCTTTAGAAACGTACACAAATAGTATGATTGTCATGTTATTGGATTGACAAATTTTTTCTTCGTTCTTCAGATTCTGATCACTTATTTATTCTACAGCGCCTTCAGTACTAATTGTCATATAATTTCAACACTTCCGTACTATTAAAATTATTCACAATTCTACTATACAATTTTTATTTCTATGGAATTAGGAAATGATTAAATTATAAGGTTCTAGATGAATTATAGTTTTATACTGCTTTACAGAAGATAATATATGCCACAAAATTATTCAAATTGAGGACTTTTAAATAATAAACCTTAAAATGAAGTTAAAAATTAGACATATTGCTTAAACTTTTTTATCAAGTCTGATAATTATTTAAGATATTAGTTTGAAAATAAAAATAAATTAGTTATATGTTTAAAACGTGCTTGTACGTTTAGAAGAGAGATTAAAATGACTGAAATTTACTGTTTGAAAAAAAATGTATAAACATTCCTTGACCTTTTTGTATACTAATAACACAAATCGATTGGAAATTACTCGGTTAATTTCAATAACAAATATATAACTTAAAGTATATTCGATGTATATTTATAGGGCCCAGAATTTCAAAAAGAAAAATAAAACCCTTATGAGGTCACTGACGTGTCCGCGTGGTCATCTCTCATAGTCGTTTTTCTCAGTAACCGCTTGAGATTTGACATCTCAATAGCTAACAATTAAAGAGGTTTGTTTTACAATTATATGAGAGTAAAGGGAGGCCGTATATTTAAGATACTCCCAAAGTTTATTTAAAATGTCATATATAGTTTGAGGTATTCATTCGAAATGATTAATTATTTTAGGTAGTAAATTTTCAGAGATACACTAAATAATAGTTGATAAATATATCTATTTATTATTCAGAATTATGAAAAGGGGAAAGTTTTTAGAAATGTGTGTAAAGGATGCAGCAAAACTATACTCCTGATGCTATAAAATTAGAGATTAACTGGATATTATGCGTGTACCCTCTTCGTAATGAAATAAATATTTATTGCCCTGAAAAAAAATTTAGTGACGAGTTATGATAAATAAAATCCCTCCGAACGAAGGCGGGTTGTTTTGTTACAAACTCCTAGTTATTAATGACAGGCAATCGATTAATTATTTTACAAAATGTGTAATAATCTAATATTTCCTAAAACGTTAGTGGTGTTTTTTCCTAACACCTTAGTGATGTTGTACTTTGTAATATTCATCTTTGAAAAGGACTTAAAAATATTTACAGAGGGGTTGGATTTGCATGAAATTGGCACTAAAAAATAAAAGTGAAACTTATTTCTTTATTCGATTCATTTGTGTTTCTTCCACGCTTAAACGTTTTAGCTGGTTTTAATAAAATATTATACATAGATAGTACTTATCTCAAGTTGAAACATAGACTTAATTAGCATTTAGAGGAACAGATCAAGTAACATACGTCTAATGAATATAATGCTGCACATGAAAAAACTGAATGCCCTGCCAAAACTATCTAAAACGTTCACGACATCAACAGGTAACACTAAATAAGCACATAAATAAAAGTATTATAATATCATAATCATGAATATTTGTTGTCACTTTAAAACTTAGCAGCTATAAATAGATAAATGTCAGTGCTGGCAAGCTTATGTAGTTAGGTACAAATATTCCATTGACTTTATATATTTATCCTTTATAATATAATGGTTACAAATCCATACTTGTAATTTAAATATTCTTTTACGCGGTACCTACGTATTCAACAGGGCGAAGAATTCTGGCAGATGGAGCATTTGCGCATATGCATGAGGCGGAGAAAAAGGGAAGATTCGTTCAAATACCAAGTGACACAAAACTGCTGACAAAAGCTAATTTCAAATAAATTAACGAAAGAAACTTTATGTCTAACGAATTTCTATTAACCTGTGAGCAACATGTTATCACAGGATGTTATTTCCTTTTAAAGATAATATGTAATTTATTTTGAATTCACTTTAAAATCGAAATGAACTACAAATTAGTGAAACCACTATGCCACAAAGAGAATGTGGTGAATAATGGACATGTGTAATTTCAGGAGTTTGGGATCATATTAAAAAAAATTCTTCTTACTCCCAAATGCAGGATATCTAAATTTACAAGAACATTTATTGCATAATTACCAAGTCTTCAGACATATACTGAAACATATGCGAAAAAAATACGTTCTTCCCCTCATTTTTGAAATTACAGAACCGAAATTTCTGAAAAATAGGAGAAATAGCCTGGGCAAAAGTTATAGAAAAATAATACCAATTATCATATATCTTATAATTTTCTAAATATGCAACTTGTTTTCACGTCTGTGAAATATATGAAAAACCAATATGTAAGTTGCTTATTAGAAATATTTTGTATCCTTAAATGTTATGTACGTAAATATGTAGGTAACCCTGCGTGATTTCGACAGTTTTTTTTGTGCTTACTACTTATTCTGCTTTAAATTTCTTCTTGCGTTTTTCCAATATTTAAAAGGAATCATACCCAATCACTTCGCGACCTGGTCAACATTTGTCCGATTTTGCAATACATAACAATAAGCGGGATAAGGTTTGTGTATCAACAGTATTAAGGTATTCAATGCCTGCACTTTAAGGCTGGTACCCATAATATAAAGCTACAACACCTCTGATGCAGAATCCAATTTTGACCTGTATTCTGTAAAGGTATATATGATTAAAAATGAAATATATATTTTTTGGTGATTTACTCACTCATTATGTGCTCATTACAATGCAAAGGCACATCAAATAAGATTTGAACTTATGAAGTCAATGGGCTAAATTACTGTTTACGTTTCGGTTACAGCGATTTAAGTTTGTATTTAGAAAAGCATCAATATATCCATTAGACACAATTTTAAATATTTGTTCAACACAAATGTCAGAATGGTTGGCAAACCTGAGTAAATACAAAACATGAAAAGCTAAAATAACTTATGTTTTTCTGCCCTTTTTCTCTTTTTTAGTTCGTATCGAAATTTACGGAAAAATATATGGACTCATGAAAACATAACGGAATACATAAAAAAGAATGAATGATGAGCAATGAGGATGAATCTTTGTCATCATTGCTAGCTCTATTAGTATTTCTTTTTAAGATAAAACTACAGATTAAGTAAAAATGTTCAATACTTTTAATAAATCACTGAAAATAATTACGGTAAATTGACATAAACTCAATAATTATGGAATTTTCAATAAGGGGATATGAAATTAGTACTCATGTGAGTTTGTGAAAAATTTAATATAACATAATGAAATAAAAACGTTAGTAAGTGAAAAAATGTATACATTTTTTCACTTACTAACGCTTTTATTTCATTATGTTATATTAAATTTTCATTATCATGTCGTGATATATGGGCGGGGAAGCGCATAGGGAGGGTGGATATCCATAGTCCTCAAATATCAATTGTTGGAATCTCAATACCGTCGCTTGACGTTCTCGGTCCGTTGAGCTGATATTTGTATCACTTCATCTTCTAATGTTTATATTACATTATTTTAAATGGAGAATATATATAGATAGAGATAACGCCTTTTTGTCCCGAAGAATAATTGGTGGAAGTCCTGCAGATGTGGCCTTTAATAATTTCAGTTTCTTTTAGATGATCTTTTTGACAAAAAGTAAAGAGCCTCTGTTGATTTATTTATTATTAGAGTTAAAATCTGTACATATTACAATAATTTCGAGAATGTAATGAAAATTTTCTTTGCATTTAACCTACAACAATCCGTATTTCGTTGCAACGTTGCGTTTTCAATCTTAATTGGACATTATATTTCCAATGGGGTATTTATTTTCTTTTTCATAAGATATTTTCTTTCATATTTTCATTTACTTTCGATCGTTATAGATCAAAAAAATTTCGCTCAATACATACTAAAGGAGCAATCTTTTTATTCATACCCTAGGCTCAGACTGATTTACGCTTAGTGCCAAAACCCCTTCAAGGCTATGTACGATTTTAAAATTGTTGACATGAGTGTCATTTCAATTATTTTAAAATCATATTTTTAATAACTTTCAAATTACCAATTTTTCAATATTGGCGGAACATATGGAAAAGAATAAATGATATGAACAATTGACGAGAAATAGAGAAGGGATGAATGGAAATTTATTTTCTTCCTTGATTCTAAACCTACGAAATACAAAAGTATTTCTGTATTATTAGCGACAATTTCTATTTCAGATTATTTCTAGCATGTACCAGAGAGCATTTGTTTCGTTCGTGATCATTTGCAACATGATCATGCGAATCAAAGCAACGTCTGTCATTATCCTTTTATTGCACGACGTTGCATCAATTTCAGTCTTTACTCTTTACATGGCGTGCTTAATGAACGTATTTTTACTTAATCCTGTAATAGCAGAAATCCTTTCAGGACAGTTCGAATCATGGCACAAATATTAAATATTTCTAAAATTAGATTATGTATATGTTACATCAAATATACATTATTATTGTGCAAAATATCTGACTGAAACGAAAGCTCTTTCAAAATTAAAAATGAAATGAAATCTCTTTCAAAATCAAATTAATTGAAAAAGCCAATCATATTTTCTTAACAAAATATTGTTAATAACTTTAATTTAAAATTAAAGTTATTAGCAATATTTTGTTAAGAAAATATGATTGGCCATTGCATTTAATTTGACTGATTATGAGTTGAGAAACTTTTCAGGGTATTCAGAGAAATGACTGCTTGGGTTTACTGAAACGTTGCATAGTTTTCTACTTTTTTAGACTCCATTAATACTTACGCCAAATAAACATTACGCCTAAATTTAAAACGAAAGGTGTACGAATATTAAATGTAGAACTTTGTCCAATTTATAATATTGGGATATGAAACATTTCGAACTGGCAGAAAGAAATTCTAATTTTTCAACAGTTATATCTTTTGACAGCATCATTGTTTAATGTAATGTACAAAGCCAGCGTCCGGATAATTGCTTTTTCATGAGAACAAAAACGAATTTGGAAGTTTCGATGCAATTTAACAATTTTTTGTGATGCCAGGCGGAAGTGATTCGGAGGAGATTTTAAATAAATAACGATTTAAATTGTACATGGGCATTATTGTGTCCAGAATTTCATTATCAGTTTGGGGATTGCTGAATCGAACGAATTAAAATCATTTTGAAGGCATTTCACTGTATTGCTAAATAAGTCGTCTTTGCATTAAATTATAAAGATTAATTGCATTAAATATACCAGCCTCGGTAAGGCTTCATTATTTTACTCAGAAATTTTCTCAGCACTACACATATATGTGTACTACCAAAATATAAGTGCAAAGAAACACACGTGTATTGGTATATTAACATGTAATATTATGAATGTATTTCCGATGCAATGAAATAGAACAAATTTATAAACATCGAACCTTCATTACTAGGTATAGCTAATTATTACGTGGTGTCAATTTATTACTTTAGAAGATGAAGTGACACAAATATTATTAAAATTCAGCTCAACATCATCGATCGAGAACATCAAGCGACGATGTTGTGGTTCCAACAATTGGTATTAGAGAACATAGATATCCATGGTCCCTGTGCCCTTCCCCGCCTATATCACCACTTGTTACACATTTTGTTTCGCTTAGCAACGCTTTCATTTCATTATGTTATATTCAAAGTTTACCCAAACTCACATGAATATTAAGTTCATACCCATTATTAGAAATACCTTTATTTTTGAGTTTATGTGAATTTGCCGTTATTTTTTCAGTTGTTTATTAAAAGTATTGAACGTGTTTAGTAAATCTGTGGTGTTATCCTACAAGGAGATATTGACAGAGGTAGCGACGATGATAAAGATTCATCTCGATTACTCTTCATTCACTCATTTATACATTCCGTTAGATTTTTATGATTTCCAATATATTTTTCGTGTCTTCGATATGGTCTGATCATGTTTTTGTTAGCTTTTCAAATTTGTTTCGTACTCAATTTTTCCAACCATTTTCTCATTCCATTCATTAAATATTTAAAATTGTACATAATGAAGATATTGATCTTTTTCCAATTACAAGCCTAAGTCGCCGTAACAGAAAGAAAAATAATAAATTAGGCCCTTGGCTTCATAACTTTACACCATACAGGATTCGTTAATTATATAATTAACGTTCTTGTAAATTTTGGTACTAATCCGTCGCATTTGCGAAGTAAGGAGAATATTTTAAACTTGTCTTTGTATCATATTCTATGTGTAGCCTCGTAGCCTTATTGCTATTGCATATATATTTTAAAGTGAATTCAAAATAAAGTACATATTATCTTTAAAAGGTAAAATAAACCTGCGACATCATTTTACTCTCTTATTGGTGAAAAATTGTGTTAAAATTCAAAATCAATAATAGTAATGTATCATTATATAGATACTCACATAATGGCTATTTAGTATATACATTTGCATGCAACATTTTTTCGTTGCCCTATTTCTTGATTCTTTGGTTTACTATACAATTTAGTTGAAAAGTGTTTGCTAGTGATTTTGCCAGCTTGGTGTTTGAGCAGATCACCTTCTCTTCGATTTCCATACGCGGAAACATTCGAGAGTATATATGTATATACATGTGTGTGTGTGTGTGTGTCTTTGTCTGTGTGTGTGTGTCTGTGTGTCTGTGGGTGTGTGTGTATCTGTGGGTGTGTGTCTGTGTGTGTGTGTCTGTGTGTGTGTATTTGGCTGTATGTGTGTGTGTGTGCTTGTTTGAGTGTGTGTGTGTGAGCGCGTGCGTACGTGCGTGAGAGCGCGTGCGCGTACATGTGCGTATGTGTGTGTGCATGCGTGTGTGTGTGTTTGTGTGTTTGTTAGGTCTGCAACTTATTAAACCACCATCTCTGCATACAAACTTTTGAACACTGTATATGTAGTCAATAAAATTAATCGTTTATTATATAAGCTTCGTCAGTATCTACAACTTGTCGGCTAACCTGTAGATAGACGTAAAGTTCCATCCTTCTAGAAATCTTCGGGCCTTCGACTGAAAAACAAGTACAGTTTGATTTTGAAATGACTTTCGTCTTTAAATTTTCTATCACGCAAATTATTAGAGAGAGAGCTAAATATACGGTGATTAGATGGTAATAGATCTGGAGGGTAGCAAACAGGTGAAAAAGAGGTGGGTGAAGTAGCATACTCCATCCAAGTGAAAGTAGATGCTGCAGGAAAACTATGCTCCTGGTGTCATACATTTTGAGATATTCACGATATTATGTGCGTATGCTCTACATACTCGTAGTTATGTACATTTTTATTGCACTAAAAAGAACATATTAGTGATGAGTTCTGATAAATAAAATCACTTCAAACGAGGCCAGGTTTTTTTCTTGCAAACACCTAATTATTAATGAAATGTAAACTGTTTATTTATTTCACAAAAAGTGTATTAATCCTATCTTCCTTAACACCGATAATACCTTGCGTCCTTTATTTTTAAAAAATGATATAAAAATATTTACAGAAAGGTTTGATTTACATAACATTCTTAATAAAATAATATAAGTGAAACGTTATTTCTTTATTTGCTTATTTGTCTTTCTTTCACTCTTAAAAGTATTAGCTGATTTTAATAAAAGTTTATAGGTAGATTATATATATTCTAGGTTCAAAGGTGGATTTAAATCCACGACGTTAACAGATAACGCTAATTAAACACATAAATAAAAGTGTTATAATATCATATTTATGGATGTTTGTTGTTACCGTCAAGATATTTATCATTTATAATTTTGTGGTTATAAAAACTTATGCTTAAAAAATAATTGATGTTATCTGATCTTGATCTTGTTTGATCTAACACACACACACACACACACATACATATATAAATATATAAATATATATATATATATATATATATATATATATATATATATATATATATCTTACATTAACACATAACATTACATTAACATATAATCTTTACGGGAATGGATACATTTTAGTATATCTCTGAAGGTACTTAAATTAATTCACCATTTTGAATGAGTATTCATTCTCGAGCTATATATAAAATTCTGTAAAATTTTAAGAGAATCTAAAATATCCCCCACCCACTACTCTCATATAATTTTACAATAAGTACTTTCAATTGTCAGCCATCGATATATTATATAATTATAAAACAAGGACTTTCAATTATGTGCGATCGTGCCATGTACACTTTATTAATATGATCTTATACGTACATTTTTAAGGTACATTATATTTTGTGGATAATGAAATTTGAAATTTAATTACTTTATAAATCCTTAGAAATAAAGGCGGTATGACAATAATCATGTGGTATAAATAATAAAACGGAGCATGACTGAATGAAATATTAGGAGAATTTATACTCACTAAATCCGATACCAAACCGGACATAATCAATCAACATAGAAATATTATTTATGGCAAACCTGCTAAGCTGTAGGAAAAGAAAATGGTTGCTGTTACTGAACGTGCTTAACAATGATTGAATATTTTTCATACAGCCGGCAACGAATTATATTCATTATCATATTTTGATGTGCAAAAATATTTAGTAATATTTTAACATATTTCTCTAATATTTACATAATATAAGATCTGTATAAAAAAAACTTAAAATCTTAAACTCTAAATTTTTGTCTGAAATAATCAATGTTATAAAGGAATTGGCATATAGTTTAGTTTTATCATAGGAAGGCTTTACAACTGACAAGGCGAAAGGAGTGTACGTAAAAGACGATTCCCTTCTGGAAACTAAATTTGCGTAAGTTAACAACCTATTATTTTATTTCATTCATTCATTCTTTTAGTTTTGATCGTTCAATGCACGGTTATCAATTTCGAGCTTGTCTCTTACTTACGCAGTATCACTCATATTATATACATGTATTGGTGCACTTCTCTTACATTTTGCTCATCATATAAATTGAATGAGAAATGTTGCTGATTAATATATTTGTTACACGTTTCCTTCTTGAAGGAGAAAATAAGAATACGTTCTTCTGAATCACTAATAGTCATAAACCTTATACAATTTTTCGACTAGTTTCATGAATAATGTATACAAATACTTCAACAGGACGAGGCGATGATCTCGTTACGAATTGCTTTCTGTAATTTTTTAAATTATTCGAAGTTTTATAGTAAAAAGCTTTATTCATTTTGTCAGTATTATGAAATATATCAACTTCAAAAGTCAGTATTTTTTCCAAGTTTCAATTGGCGTAGTAATATTAAAAGCAAATGATTGAGTTTTAGGGTTTCAATATACATTTTATTTCTGATATCGTATCCTATGGAAAGTTAAAATTCTCTAGGGTTACTTTGAATCGAAATAAATGTCATATATTTTGAGCGAAATTCATTTAAAGCGTGTGTACATATTTATTTGCTGTATTAAACATTGAGGCATGAGTCTTCGAAACTAATTTTAAGTTAGTAACAAAAAACATTTAAAGCAATCTGCAAACATAAAAAAAATTAATTTACATTAAATTTAAATCAGTAATACAACTTTATTAAATTTAGAGCATAATATCAAATCAATATAAAAATATTACAAAATAACATTGCAAAAGTTAACACAATATTAAGAAAAAATTACATAAATCTTTAGCTCAAGGACAGGCGCGAGTAGGCGGGTCGGCAATCAATCAGTATAGAAAGTGCGTCTTTACCGAATTCCAAACTTTTATAACTTACGAACATCACTGAACGATTTTAGCTGCGTGAGAAATATAAAAATTTAAGGGAAAATAACTAGCGATTTGCGACCAACTTCAAGTGATAATTCAATTATCTTTTTACGTATTAAACCTTGGATTTTGAAGACGCAAATTCACCTAAAAATGAAGTTGATGATTTAGCCAATAGCGAGATTAGCTATGATTTTATTTTTCTTTCAACAAACTTACTATGTGGTCAATATAAACAATGTTTGTATTATTAAATCGGAATGTCTTATTATTTTTTGTCAAAGATTGTGGTTCGAAATAGCATTGCTAAAATTCTCTTGTTTTGTTGTGTAATATCGCTTTAAATTAGCTTCCGTTAATAATTATAAACAATACGGTGCTCATAGTTAATAGAGTATTAATTGTCTCTTTGTGAACACCAAATTTATCAATTAGAATTGAATTTGGGTAATCAAATACATTTTAATATAACGGTACTGAAAATATTTGTGCATAATTCTCCATTAAATTTGCATATATGCTTTTCCTTTTATATCCACACGACATTTATTTGCATCATGTCTTACGGAGAAAAAGCATTATACACGAAAAGCTCTAAAATTTTATTTTCTCTTTTTTCCATGATACGAGAAAAATTGTGTAATTTTTATTATTGAAAATGAAATAAGAAAATGAAATTTTTAAACTATTCATCAAGCTTGAGTTTAGGGAAGGAAGAGTTTATGAGCTACTGCAGTACGCTATTTTTATATAATCAAGTATATAGTAGCTTATGATCTAATGCTACAGTATATGCGCAGTGGCACACAAGTATATGCACAGTGGTAAATTAGATTCTACGTGCCCCTATCATATATGAATATACTACACGAAAGTTGATTTTGTGAAGTGATCGAATCCACAATCAGATTCCATTTTTGCCTAATTTTACCTACTAGTTTTGTAGACAGTTTTATTTGGAGGATAAAGATAAAGACTTTAATGAATGCCTCCGATTAATTTGCAGTATACTTCGTCGGTGTCAAGAAGATTAGATAGAATAATTCTTGTTGATAATACGTATTACATTGTTATATCTTACAATATGTATGTCTTACTTTGTTACTGAATTTGTAAACAATATATTTTATTACATTTGCATTTGCATTTTACTTATTTCTATTCGATTTGATTGAAAATTAAGCACATACTCTTAATGAATATTTGTAACATTTATAAAATTAAACAAATTTTGAATGTACACATTTTTATAGCTATGTATTGTCCAAACTTATGTTGTAAATTTACCTAATTAATAGTAAATTTTCAATTACTTATAATGTTAAGGAAGTGTACGAAATATTATGACAATTAGTGCTGAAGGTGTTGCAGACTAAGAAGTGACCAAAATCTAAAGTACGAAGAAAAACATCTCTTTCCAATAATTATAACAATCATACAAGTCGTATATCTTTCTAAATCAATATTGATTACAAAACAAGTAAAACATTTTTCCATCATGTATTCTTAATCAAAAAAAAAAAAGAAATGTATATATATATATATATATATATATATATATATATATATATATATATATGTAGTTCTAAAACCATTACCCTACTCAATGACATATAAAATCCATGTAATCTTTGGGTCTGCAACGATCATGGCAACGTTAACTTTGTGGGTTTAATAAAGATAACAGTGCATATGAAGCTTGTCCAAACATGTTCGAGGTTTATGGCTTTATAGACGAAAGCATATGTCGTGTCGGTTCTAATAATTCAAAGGAGTATTGAGTTGAGAGGCCCTGATTTAATAAAAGTCCATATTACTAAAAAAATTCTATATCACTAAAAAAATTACAACTAAGAAAGGAGTAAAAAAATTTAATTTCTTACCTACCGAGAAAAACAGACAAAGGTTTTTTTCAATGTTTTAACATTTATAATTTATATTAACCTTTCTTTCCTGTCTTTAATAAATTAGCTGTCATGTTTATAACAAAAAGAAAACTATGTCAGGTTATGCATTGCTAATAATTTTGGGCAATATTGACTTTTATATTATATTTTTAGACTAGCATTATAACAACATTTCATTTGGTATCCGCTAATACTGTAACCTAAATCAAAATTAAACTTTTTTCGCTTTCCACAATAATACTAATTCATTCCTTTACTGACCAAATAATCTCTGAGATAATAATGTGATAGAAAATATATGTGATAGACCGACCGATATTGAGATAAATATGATTATTTGAAATTCGTAACAAACAGGTAACGTTTTACTTTTATTATATTTGTAGGGATTCAACCATAAGATTTTTAGTTTTTAAATATTATGAACAACTTTGTCATTATTTATGCGCGTATTAATCTAATCCTTTTGCAAATACTTCCGTATTTTTAGTTCCGTTTTTTTTCTTTATATTCGACGCACAATATTAGTAGTATTGATGTTGTTCATGCTATAAATTGATCCAGGTGATTACGATATTTATACACATACACACACATTTATCTATATATTATAGGTAAATTATTCATAACGATAAGGAATTAATGATCCAACAAAATTAATAGTTTTAAATTTAACATGAACACAAAGTACATAAGAACAATAAAAGATAGCGACGACGCATTCCGTCAAATTAATTTTACTCATCATAAACAAATTACAAACTGTTACGACCATGATAAGGTGATTGAATATCATGGGAAACTAGAAAGTTCCTATATAATTCGCTTCTAAGGGGTATTATAGCAAAAAGTGATGACGGCTTGAGTGCAGAGAATCGTCAGGTACTTAGAATGAAAATTTACTCAATAATACAGGCCATAAGATTTTTTATTTTAATAGCTGTAAGATAATTTCATAAGCGCAACGTCTCTCCTGAGTTACAAGGAATGGAAACGTAGCATACTCAAGGGGAAATTAGTAGGATATAAAAAGAGCAAGTAGCCATATTGTCTCATGTATCCGAGGAACGTCTTTTGCACACGTTCATCATCAGCTTTACTTAGATTCGTATGAGCTCCAAATAACAAAGCAAGATTCTAATCGATCGCGCACAGCACGCGAATTTATGCACAGAAGGAAAATGCGACACGAATTCAAGTTTTCGAAACGATTTTTTGCTACATCCGCGACATGTCCACAAAACGTCAATCGCGAATAAAATCTAACTCCCAAATTAACGTCCTCATTAAGACGATTCAGTGGGATTCCGCTGACCGAATATTCGTATTTAATAGAAGGATATGCTGGGCTATATTAGTTTGCGTTAAACCGTAATCTGCTTGTTGTGCTCCACTCAACGAGGGTGCCCATGTTACGCTGCAACCGTTCGCTATCTGCTGCATTCTTGACGACTGTTAAAAGTTTCATGTCGTCCGCGAATAATACTATGCCCTGTCTTCATCGCGCAACGAATATCGTAACGACAATAATAATAAGTAGAGGTCTAAAACTCGAATACTAGCTCACTCCCGACAGTGTGAAGTAAGTTTCGGATATGAAGATACCCACTTGTACATATGGTTTTCTATCCGCAAGATACGAAGAGAAATATCGTAAAAGTGGAACGGAGAACCCTGAACTCGTCAAGGCAATTTAGTAAGATATCGACGATTTGATTGAAACACATATGAAAGCTATACAGTCTTATGCCCTTCAGCGACATGCCTGAGACTGAGACCAGTTGAAAGGAATAATAAAACCCTAGGAATCACCACCGTCAAGTATATACGACTCTCATTCAAAAAGATATGACTAATAACAAGAATGTTTTTGATAACTCTTTATAAAATTTGTCACTTTAACAGAAAAAGAAGTGTTTAAATTAATTCTTTATTTATTTCAGGAAATAGTATTTTTTAATTTATTTTAATTTATTCTATTTTTTCATATATATGCCATTGTCAGATTAAAAATATAAAACCGACTTTAACGAGTAAGTATTGGCGGTAACTTGGTCGCATTATTTTATTTGACAACTTCGTTGTTAATAGTTACTAATCACAAGAGCAGTTTTTGAAGATATCTATCACTTTACAAAATAGCTGTCACTTTTTGACGTCCATAAAGCACGAGTATTAAAAAATATACAGTTTAACATAGACTCCGAACGATAGTACAAAAGGTAATTTGGTGATGGACAAATCTAAACTCCTCTTTTAAAAAAAATTAAGTGCTATTTTTGTCACGTGTTAAATTAACAAAATCGCTCTGCAGTTTAGTTTTTCCTTAGCAATACAAAACAAAGTCGCAAAAACGTAATGAAATTATTTTCAAATATATTCTCTTACCTGTTTCTCATAATTTCGTCTGGCTAGAAATGTAATTATGACCGAAATTGAAATTCTGTAGGGAGTATTTTATAATCAATATAATCTTGAGATGAAAATACAAAGATTATAAACTATAACCACGATATTCCGAATTGGAAATTAGGCCCGTGGTTATTCGTAGGCGTAAACATCGTAATCGCAACTTACTATGTGCAAACGCAGGCGATATCAGCGGGTGTATTTCACTGCTCTACGCTCATATTATCTGCATGTATTAGATCAACTATGCCGTTTTTCTTATAAATACAGCGCCAATTTTAACCTTCCAAAGTTCTGATTTACAATGAAAGGTCTGTTATATAAATTGAACAACATTATTTCGGTTCGTCACAGTTTCAGATATAGGCTTGCTGTTTTATAAAAATATTTATTGCTTTATATTTAATATTAAAAAAATTTAAAAAATAAACGGTTATTGTAACATTACACTGTTATATTACCATCTTAAATTTCTTAGTCGAAATGATGTTCACTTTCATACGCACTACTGCACATACTCGTACAGTGTTTGTACTACTCGAAGAGTTTCTTATCACAAAAAAACATGAACTTCCCTGCACTTTTATTAAAATATTCGATTTTCCTTAAATCCATATATAGTGCGACAATACAAGGGATAGTTATAAAGTTCTCAAAAATATTTTTTCTTATAACTTTTGGTATTAAATTTTTAGATATAATCATATATAAACCTTTGCCCACAAAAAGTTGTAATACATACTACGGATATCTACAAATGATGGATTTTGATTGAAAAATAAAGGTATTCTGCACTAAAAAAATATATTTATTTAACTCAACTTTATATTGCACACTGACGTTAGAACGCTTGAACATATTGAAAACCAGTGCTGTCATACAAAAATATATTACGTTGACATTTAGCTATCAATGGGGCGTGTTGAAAAGTGTAATAGTGTATATATAAAAAACGAATAGTAAGTTTATTTTCCATACAGACCACACTTATTTATGAATCTCAATAGTAAATTTTTATTCAATGCCTTAGTAAACTGTTTTTAAATATTTCACGTTAAATTTACCATCCATTATTAAATCTCTAATAAAATGATATCTAATATCGATATGTTCCAAACGCCTAACACAATTAGTATTCACAATTAAATGAAACTACGTGATGTAGTATTATTTCTACTTTCTTTAATTTCTTTACCACGACCTAGGTTTTGTTGTATTACAACAACGTTGTATTTCAGGTGGGCTAATAGCCCACCATGGGTTAAGATGGGTCATTAGCCCACCTGAAATACATCGTTGTTGGGCAAGAATAACTATACGTACCAAGCCATGGGTACGTATAGTTATTCCTATTTAAGCAATTTTTTTTCAACTTTCCGAACAATATCAAATATTGCCAAATAATATAACATGAACAAATATAAAGGACAAAAAAAAAAAAACAAAGATGCTTAGATTATAATTTTAAAAAAAGATTATTTTTTGAGAAACGCGTAAGTTGAAAATATGAAAATTTGACTTTCAGGTATTAACATATGTAAAAGAAAGCCTGTTAGAAATTTAAATACTTAAACTTGTACTTGAGTTTCTTATGAATTGCTCAAGTTATTTTGTTTATTAAACTGTTTAGTAATTTCATAAAGTTGAGCATTAACGGAAGTAATTACTTGTCAATTAGTGCTCAGTTGTAAACGGAATTAAGCAGTGCCATTCATTTATTCAGAACTTTAAAGTTACATAGTCACTAAATACTCTTTACGACTAGGAAAATTCCAAAAAAGAGTCAAAACCATTTCTTGAAACAGAACGTATATTCTCCAGGTCGCTATATAAATATACAATTTTTATATTATATACAAATTATTCTGTTCTTCTTTTGACTAAGATTGTTTAATTAGACATAAATAATAAAGACTGGGTGAAAGTATGCCTATAAGACTGGATGAAATTGCGCCATAAGGCTCTGGCATATATGGAAGTCTTCACTAAAATTTAACATCTAATTAATATTTTAAAAAGTAGTCACGATCCTATTCTCGGTTTTTTAAGAAATAGATAAAAATTGAAGTTAAATTTTCATTCCAATTCCAATGAATCAATTTAATATAAAATTTCAGCCATTGACAAAAAATTTGGTAATAAATCAATTGACAAAAATAGTAACTAAACTAGTTAAAAGTGCAAATAATTATG
Source organism: Druceiella hillmani (assembly GCA_039881145.1). NCBI lineage: Eukaryota > Metazoa > Arthropoda > Insecta > Lepidoptera > Hepialidae > Druceiella > Druceiella hillmani. The sequence goes on along the minus strand of JAYKKI010000001.1, from coordinate 108,850,566 downwards.
TCAGTTAACTAATAATACACTTTGCTAACATAAAGAAATAAGTGTTCAATAATAATATTACCCAACTTAAATCTAAGAAAAAGGAATGCCACGTAGACCTTCGGCTTAAGAGGGTGCTAGAAGGTCGGGTCGGCAATCAATCAATATAGAAAACTCGTTCCAAGCAAATCCAAACTTTTATAACTTGCGAGTATCACTGAACGGTTTTAGCTACTCAAATTTAAGAAGGTGTAACGACCTGTAATCGAATTCGTATAACTATTTTTATTTGTGGCTAAGACAGGAATGGATACCCGTGGAAAAATAAGTTTATGGTTCGTGTAACTGTGATGTAATTTTTTTTAGAATATTTTTACTTAGATATAATAGAATATTATAATATATATAATATAATATTATTATAATAGAATATTATAGATGAAATATCTTTATCTGACAATAGTTATTAATTTAGTTGGAATTTCTATTACCCTGCTTAAAATTTCATTGTTTTTTTTTTAATATAACATGTATTCATTTAAGGTGATGAAATGAATTAGTAGATGATTTTAAATTTAAATAATTTTTCCTTCATTCATACTGTAGAATGGAGAGAATGAAAAATATATCATTATCACACCGTGATGATGAGAAATATGGTACAGATTGACGATAAAATATAGAGTTAAAATGTTTTATGTTATATGACACGTAAAAGATATGCCGACTCACTCTTCGCAAATTAACGGATTATTCGCAAATAAATTTTATTTGAAATGGGTTATTTTAGAAAGATCAATGTATTGTAGTAATGTGCCGTGTGCTTAATTACCTTAACTACATTAAATATATAAATTAAATTTCTGTCGGTACTATGACAGATGACATAATATTGGTCAGTTCTTCTAAAGTATGTGGGTTGAAAAGACACCAAACCGTGTACGTACATGATTTTGTCCTTCTGAAAAAGAAATTATTTAGAAATAATTCACTACTTTACTTCTAAATACAACTTCACTTTTAACCTTTAAGAATTCTTAAACGCAATGAAGTTGCCATACAAAGTGGATAATATTATTTGGTTTGGTCACAACATTAATAATTAATTTATATAATTAATTTATATAATGACATTAAAGTTTCACACGTATGTCTGCTAATTTATAAAAATGCTCTCTATTGTATATTTAAGACCCAAATAACGCAACAATTTTACTTATGTTGCACCGTTATTGATTTCTAATTTCACAGTAAACATAATATTCACTTCTCATACGCAATACTCTGCAGAGGAATTTTAGTATTTGAATTTTAATTTTTCATTATAGACACACTGACTTTTGCCTGCAGCTCGGATAGTCTGGAAATTATAATGTGGTACTATAGTGACAGAATGACTTCCCATCTCGCGATCCAGCGCCGCCGCTGTCTTCGCCATACGTTACGATTCCTGCTTGCCCGCACTGTAGGATGTAAATATTAACATACCATAGGACATAATATAACATAAATATTAACATACCCCGCGTCGTAAATATTAACTAACTTCATCACCCATACTAATGTTTTAAACAGAATAATCTTCCGGAATAAACTACCTGTACGATGGCGAGGTGTGCATCAAAATGAATCCATTAACAACAAGAGTTCACGTATTTATGCGAAACAATGAATTCTACGTGTTCCACGAATTCATACTGGGATATGTATCTTTTTATTCGTGTCATAATCTTAGACTAATTAAAAATTAGTGACAAGGGCAAATTAAAACTATCTATGATCATGAAGTAATTGGATTCACACTAAAGGTCCGGTAAAACAGAAAGCGGACTTAACGTTCGTCCAGACCGCGTCATAGCACTGCACTGTGTTGCAATATTCATGTTTATATCTATCCAATAGAACGCGCGCGCTAGTAATATGTGATGCTCTTTCGCAGCGTCAAGACGACGTGTTAAATTTTATTACCAAAATTTTGTGACTACGACTTAAAAGTTAATAGGAATAGTTCGGAAACATTCTTTTTTGTATGACGGAATATTAGAAAACATCTTTGTTAGCGTGACAACTCATTTCGTAAAAACATTTTTTTGTATGACAAGGCATTTTTTGAAAAAAAAAAGCAGTGCGCATAAAAACGTTTTTCTAAAAGCAAGACTGTGTTAGAACCGTTTGTACAAATCTGCTGTATATTGGTAGAGCTTGTTCCGTGGACGCTAGGCGTCCTGAACTTCAAACATATGTGACATCCACAGTCGTGACGCCGTCATTGACGCTTTAATGCGAGCTAGGTACGCTTCCTATTTGAACAGGTCTAAATTATTAATACAATTTTTATTCGAAAGTATCGGAATCCATGGATAGGATAAGTTACCTAAACCCACGAGAGTAGGGAAAATTTTACTACTGATTTCTAAACCTACGATTTATAAAAACTATTTTTGTATCATTAGCGTCACTTTCAATTTCATATTATTTCTAACACTATACATAAAACAGAGACTATAATAACATAAAACTTTGCAATATGGTCATTCAAACGCATTGTTATACAACTACATTCGAATTAAAATATTTTTGACACATTTATTTTAATCAATAGGGCATTGTGAGGGGCACCAAATCTTGATATTTTTTCTGCTCCATTGACCGCTTTAGGAATGCGATAAGGAAGTTACTTGGTAGTTCACGTATGAGAATTAGTTAGTTTTATGTTTAATTTGAATTAATGTATTTTTTCCATTTTATTAGTTACAAGTAAGTTCGCCTAGATGACGAAATTCAACCGTAATTAATTAAATTTTTAGTTTAGTTTAGTTTGAACGTTATTCATTTACACGAAACTCACTCAGCCTGACATTTTAAAATTCTTTGTCAACAATCTCTACTCTGTGCGACTATTTGACCATAGACCATTATGTGTTTGACATTGACAGTATGAACATAAAAAATGAATCTTTTATTTTTGAATGTAAAAAAGTAAAATAAAATTTAATGTCTTTAATATATAATTTAATGCATTTTTAATACATAGAAATAGTTGCACTTTAAGTGGTAACGGGTATGTTGGACATGGGGGTTTTATGATACGTAAATTAACATCACGTTATTATACCATTATAATATATTATACCTATATATTTCGATGTTGGAAGAATATCATTATAATATATTATACCTATATATACGTCATTATACCATTATAATATATTATACCTATATATTCCGATGTTGGAAGAATTTAACTCATTATTCTTGTGTATATGATAGCACGTAGTGATTTTGGTGATAATGATTTATCGAATCATGTAACAGTAGACATAACTTTGAGACAATCCAGGACCATGGTGCAGATTATCATAGTTTATAAAATTGTTTACATATATTTTGTACCAAGTTGAGATTTGGATAGGTGGAAACAACTTCTAAAAAAGATATGTAACTGTGAAGAATATTTGTTAGGTAACCATTAAACGATATTTATATTTATTTTAAATGACGACGCCTCTAAACGATATACGTAATATAATACGGGTGATAAATTTATAATTTTTTTATAATGATAATATTGCGGAATGATATATAATATTCCGCTGATGTAAAAACTGTTTTTCCATGAGAATTGACAAAAAGCAAATTTTAATGTTTCAATGCAATTTAACAAACAATCGTGATCTGAAGTGGAAGTGATCCAGAATAGATTTATAAAATACATTCAGGCTTGTAAAACCGAACTAGTCAAAATGACTGCGAATTTATTGTGTTTTTGAGTACGTCGTGTTTGTATTATATTGTATTGATTTATGTCAGTGTCTGTGACGCTCTATAATTCTGTCCAGAATTTTTCTTAACCCGACATACGTATTTGCATTACGAAAATTAAGGAGTAAAATGTTAATTTCAAAACAATGCTTATTATAACATCGATATATAATATTATGAATGTGTGACATATGCGAAGAAATGGAACAAAATTATATTAACATCAAAGAATTATTGTAAGTTATAGAAAATTATTACTTGGCACCAATTAATAACTTATAATTAAAAATAATCTAATTAATGATTTCCTCACCATATCGATTTCAACATTTTATTAATTTATACGAACAAAGTAATGTGGTGTAGTTATTTAAAAAAACGAAACCTCTGCTTTATACTTACATAATAATTTATTAATTTTTTTTTGTAATGAACTAGTTATGAGTAAAAATTGAAGTTGAAACCATATTTGAAATACATTGTTCAATTGCCATGTTGCTTATTTTATGATTAAAAATATGTAGCCGGACATTCCAATATAACGCGGATTTCTTTAAACTTGACGCGAAGAGAATTTTCCTTACAGTCACTATATATTACAGTTATTACATTAATTATATTCATAAAATCTCTTTTGAATATTCGTCCCAAAACCAATATTAAACTTATTATCCCGAAAAATCTTTTGAATATAAAAAAAAAGAAAGGTGCGTGTACTTATGTACGCGCGTGAGAAGTTATACTTCTTTGGCATCATTAAATAATACATACGGATAGATAACCTCAATTATATTGGAGCACTTGAAAAAGTCTATAAACACAATTTTTTCACTAATATTTACGAATAGTAAATATATTAATCAAAATATTGAATTTAAATCACTATTGAATATAATTTATCAGCACATGTATAAATCGCACTTATATTTTTTTATCCAATAAATTAAAATGAAAAAACGGCTCACTGCGTCAATATTATGTACTTGAAGTATTTTTGTTACGTGAAATTAATAATCATATCTATCAAAAGGTGGCGCTGCGCTGATGTAAGGAAGTTATAAACTAATTGATATTTTAATTCTGTATGAAAATTGAATACAAAATAAAGATAAAAACAATATTACCATAAAGCTAAATGCCTTATGGTAATATTGTTTTTATCTATTATCTGCATAAATTAAAATCATCATCAAGTAAATCTGCATCAAATGGTAATATTGTTTTTAAATATCATCTGCCTCTCTGTATAAGTATTTATTTGTGAAACTTGGATATTAGATTTATTAGTAATATAAATAAAGAATCACAATTAATGACATCAAACATTTTTAAATTATTAGAAAGACAAATAAAATGCAGAATCTAAAAATAAAAAACTTGTCTTGGAGGCGCCGGGTATCGATCTCGGTACCTCTCACATGCTAAGCGAGCGCTCTACCATCTGAGCTACGCCCCCAACCTAAGTTTCGTACAAAATATAGGTATTAATATATAGTCTCAATAACTGCAACTTCATACTGTAACTTTTGTGTGATGAATCTTAAAATTTCACTCTCATCATTTTTTCATAACGCGCCTAAAGAAGTGTAACTTCAATAATCGAAACAACCCATAAAAAGTAAAAATTGTTTTAACGAAGCCGTAAACCTATACAACGTTAAACTATTGAAATTCTGGAATAAAACTTGCATGCAATCATGTTTATTATTTTCTTTTTTAAAATTCCCATCTCCCGACATTATGTGTTCCAGAATTTCTATGTGGAAACTATACAATATAATGTGCCTAAAGTGCAGTGTCTTTATTTACATTATTATTACATAAATTAAATATTATTATACAGACATGAAATATATAGAAATTTTAATTCTAATAATAAAACATCCAAAGAGACTTTTTACTTTCTGTTGGAAAGGTTGCTTTCAATGGAAATTGAAGTTATCAAAAGCAACATCTTCAAGATCACCGCCGAATATTCTTCGGGGACAAAAAAGGCGCTACGTTCAGACTAGTAAAAAGGTCATTCCTTCTACTTTTACAGTGATAAAACCTTTGTAATGCTGTGTAATATAAACATTAGAAAATAAACGCACAAATATTATTGAAAATCAGCCCAACATACCAAGTATATAAAGCCAAATATACTTAAAATTATATTAAATATATAAGCAATTATTATACAGATAGGTTAAAGAATGTATAATTATTTTAAAATGTTCAATAATTATAAGGGGTGAAAAAATTGCATAAGTAATATATCTGATTTTTTAATTTCATTAAAAAATGTTGTAAAATAGTTAAGTTAGATTATTATTTATAAATATGAACTTCTGGAAAATATTCCATTTCACAAAAGTATAAAATTTTAGTTAACTAGAAACTTTAGGTCTGTTATATAATTTGAATTACTCCATGAAATCCAAAGGAAAAAATTATTCATAATTAAATGAAACTACGTGCTGTAGTATTATTTCTACTTAAATAATACTACATAATAGTTTCATTTAATTGTGAATAACGAATTTCTACAAAATTAACGCCAAATATATTCAATATTAAAAAAAAAATTATTTCAAAATAATCTCTATAATGAAAAATAAAATCAAATAAATATTACTAAATGAAATGAGAAACGAAATTATTCTGACTAAATCCCAGACTTAATTGGGAACACGAGTACCGTGAACCATAATTAATCAACATATAAATATTACCTGTGGCAAACCTACCAAGATAAGTTATGAAAAACAAAACGTTTCTTAACATGCGTGGGAAGCGATGATTGAAGATTTTTTGTAGCTTGTGAAGTGAATTACCTTTAAATTTATACTTTCCTTAGACATTTCTTATTTTTCGATAGGTAGGCCTATCAAAATCTAATTTTTTTCTTTTCAATTTTAACTGAAAATCTTTTTAAACGACTGGTCAATTGTGTGAATACACACGCACAAAATAAAATTCTGAAGTTGCCGGAATCGAGCGAAATACTTTTTTTTTAATTATCATAATGTAATGTTTGAAAAAAAAACAATTGTAATAATTTCATATTTAAAACTGCATCTGTGGAGCTTAAAAATGTACCTCACTAGCTCTTTGGTTCCTGCATCGTTCGCTGCGGGATGTGTTGCTACCATTGGCTTAGGTTAGTTAAATACCATAGCAATATCAGTTTATTAATAATGTTAAATTAATAATATATACAATTTTTGCCATTTATTGATATTAATTATAGGTAGAAATTTTGGTATTTCTTTGGGTTAGATACAAAGTTCATTATCTTAATCGAAAATCCTCACGAAAAACTGGTACATGTACATTTTTATTCTACATCATCTTTAAATGTAAGGTCTAAAGTATTTGTCCTGTTAATAAAATATTTTATAAGGTGACTTTTCCAAAAATTCTAGCACGATAAATGAAAATAAAATATTTTTCTTCCCAAACTGTACATGAATTTGAAAGTCTCATAAGAACAAATGGCTACCAAATGTCATAAACACATTACCAAGAAAGTCAAATAGACTTAGCAATTCAAATAAACATGGCTCTAAGTAGTGGTTAGTTTTAAACCGTCAAGCAACTACATTCTTGAAGTTATTATTCAATAGGCACATAATATGGGGTGACTATGAACGAAAACTATCATCTTAAAAACTAAATTTGTTTGTACATATTTAAAAAAACAGTGTAATTTCACGTAGGACTAGAAATCATCGATATTTTCCTTTACTTGTGCTTCAAGACCTCCCACTATGACGACTTTCATGATTGTGTGTCGACCTGAACCCCTACAGGTTTTGATGATGATATACGGAAAAAGTAAGAAAAATACGCTTGAAAGGGCCATATCTTATGGTTTCGTGATAATGCTATGTGATACGATACCAGCCAATGCCGTCGCAATTTGTCAATCAACAGTAATCTGTAAATTCGACTTTCAATGCTCGGTAAAAATTTTCAATGCACAAGACGCGGCCATTTTATCGGGTTATTTTCGGAGATTTCCTTGTTTTTATTGTTAAAAACACGCATGGTTTACACGTTATATAAAGAACTATATTAACTTTGTCAGTGTATCCATTTTGTTGGTTTGCTGGTTATATTAAACACCAAATAACTGTTTTCATGATTTATTACTATTAACTTGCTTACGTACTCATACTTTGATTTACTTTTTTTTCTGGTATTGTATTGAATATTGTAAATTTTCTAAATCTTCTTTGATTCTGAGTAAATCTATACGTATAAAAAAATTGTAACCGAGCGAATTCTGTACATGGAAAATATTTTAAAAGATTGATTTAACTTATGGAGTGTCTGTGCGTTAACTTGTTATTCGATCACATAAAATCTACTGCGCGAATTTTAATTAAACTTGGTATGGTAGCAGTTTATATGCTTAACATATAGGCACTTTTTATCTAGATATTACAGACATTTTTTTGTACCAAATTCCACACGAAGCAAGCCGCGTCGCCTTATCTAGTGTGTTATATTTTGAGCGAACATATTTTTATATTTGCTCGATTGCTCAAACACAAATCTTCTCAAGGAATTTTAAATTAGTAAAAGAATAAGGTTTTGTTTTTGCGGTCTAAAAATTTGAAAAAATTGGATTGATATTAAGTTTAAATTACTTGCAAACTTTACAAACTTGTTCACTTTACAGCATAATACTAAATTGGTATAAAAAATGTTACAAAATTACAATGCAATAGTTAAGACATAATAAAAGGCAGCAGCCATATATCTTGGATTAAGAGCAGGCGCGATCGGGACAGGGCTGCAATCAATCAATACAGAAAGCGCGTCTTTAACAATTCCCAAAACTTTTATAACTTACATGCATTCCTGAACCATTTTAGTTGCGTAAGAAAAAAAGGAAAAATAACTGGTCACTTATAACTAACTTAAAGCGATCATCAAATCAACTTTTTACGATTTTATTCTATTTTATCTTAGATCTTGAACTTGTACATTCACCTAAAAATAAAGTTAAAATTTATCCAATGGCAAGCTTATTTTATAAGGTTTTGTCGTCAATAATATACTGTACAGTATATTTACACTATGTACAAATAAAATTGTTACAATTTTCTTTTGTTTTTACAGGTTATGGTATTTTATTACCATCTATTAGTTTTTATAAGCAGTCAAATGCTTATAGCTAAATGAGTATTCACTTTGTCTTTAAATTGAATGGTTCTATATGTCATCTATAATTACGGACAAGTAAATATATATGCCTAAATATTACGACATAGCGAAGTATATTTCCAAAATTCTCATTTCCACTTCCTTTTTAGTATCCTTTTGTTTTTCCTTATGTAGACTTTTTTTTTCTCATTGCATGGAAATTTTTTCAATAATATGACACGTAACGAAATAATAGGTATCAATAAAAAACTTTGCAACTGAATTTTAACTTTTACTGAACCAGAGTGTGAACTCAGACGTTGGATAATTATTATTTTCCACGAAATGAGAAAATCTGGGTGATTTTTATTATTCATAGGCAAAATTCTGAAGGCAAAGATCTGGCAATTATAAAGTAATTGTGATAGAACAACTTTGGTTAAAAAAAATCTTTAAAATTCTATGCAAATGATAATTTTAGGCATTTAAGTATCAAAAAACAAAAACTAACCTATTTACTATTATCTGTACTTATTATTTGACGTCAGCGTGTGTACCGTAGACATAAGACAGTAGGTATATGAAATAATGTTATGCAATTTGTAATGTAATGTTAAAATAATAAAACTACGTGTGAAAGAAAACGGAAAAATTTATTTGAAAATAAGAAAAATTAAAAGAAATTAAATGAACCTATAAACGTTTGTCATCAAAATTATTTTAAAAATTTATTTATTTTAATTTTAATTTAAATATATGTATGTAGGGAAATCAGTATTTAATTGACTTTGAGTAGCTACTAACGACGAGCTACTGAAACAAGATTTAATATGTCTTTCAACTTGCCATTCTTTGATAAGCGGTTTTTTCAAGTTACAAAAATTGTTAGGAAACTTGTATAATTGTAAGTGTAGGCTACATGTATAATTGTAAGTGTAGGCTACATGTATAATTGTAAGTGTAGGCTACATGTATAATTGTAAGGGTAATCGTAAAGTTATTTCTTTAAATTGGCTTTATATATATAAGGTCAATTTTATGTCGGAAGTATTTTTGGTCAAAAAATATGAAAGACCATTTAAAAATATTACGTTATAAACATAATACAATGACCAACATTGTGAGCTCTTAGTAAAAACAGATTAGAGCATCTGGAACGAACGTCCTTCTACGCAAGTCACACGGTTACCATTCATTTTCCCGAATGACTTTTCTTAATCTATCTGACAATGATTACGGTCACATTTCAAAAAAAATATTAGATATGTATATATATATATACACACACACACACACATATATATATATATATATATATATATATATATATATATATACATATTTCTATTTAAACAAAAATAATAAATACATTTTAGCTCTAATAATACATAAATCAACGGAGGCTTTTATTTTTTGTTGAAAAGATCATCCAATAGAAAAAAAACAACATTTGCAAGACCTTTAGCGGATATCCTTCACGAACAAAAAACAAAATTTCGATTACAAAAAGCTCAAGACCCTTTTGCCTTTACATTGATGTAATATTATATAATGCTGTGTAATGCAAGCATTAGAAGATGTTCCTACACAAATATTGAAATTTAGCCCAACGGACCGAATATATAAAGCGACGGTCTCGAGGCCTAACAATTGATATTCGAAGTCCGTAGTTATCCGCCCGCCCTGCGCCCACCGCCGCCCATGTAGTGGTTCGCATACCGACGCTCTTATTTCGTTATGTTATATTACAAGTTAACACAAACTAACACGATTACTAAGTTCTTATCCATTATTGGAAACACAATAAATATTCAATTCCTTGGATAAGAAAATGTCGTTGGCATCTTTATTGTATTCATCTGAATATGTTGTTATTTCGTCAGTTAATTATAAAAACGTTGTATTTATTTATAAATTTGTTGGTTAGTTTTCCATGTAGATCTATGCTGAATAAACACACATTTAAATTTTGTATAGTGGAGATATTAACGTTTTTCTAATTACAAAAGGAACTTTGCCATAATAAGAAGGAAAATAATAATTTAGACCGCTAAATTTAATATTATAGCAATTGATAGCCATATTTTTAACGTTCTTGTAAATTCAGCTATCTCGAAACAAACGCGCTTGCATCGTTCTAAATTGTCTCCCTTATTATATTTTTCCACTTTTTTACTTACAGTCTTGCTAACTTGTACTTTTACGTGTATTTTCGTAATGATTCGTATGAAATATATGTTATTTTCAAAAACAAATATCTCCATATTACTATTGGAAAGGCGAAAATTCCATTAAAATTCAAAATCAGCCATATTTATTTTTACTTCACTCGCAATTTTATTTTAGTCTCAGTATTTTTGATCTACATAGAATTTACTTCAAATTTATTGCAATAAGATTTGTATAATTTTCATAAACGAGTATTTTATTTAAATTTGACCTTATTTTATATTTGTAGCTTTTCTATAAACATTTTTAATTTTTTTCTTCTGTATTTTTTTTTTATAGATGTATGACGATTTGAATCGACAGAATAGCATTTTATTAATAATTAGCCGTTCCCTGGGTTTTCCGCCTTGAATTATTTTAATTATAATGCGCTTTCCTCACGGTCACTAAACGTCTGTACTTGGTTCTCCAAATGACCTGGACCATCGGGGCCGGAAGTATATCACCTGAATTACTCGGGCTAGTTAGTCAATAAATAAGGCGGTCTCTTTTATTTCACACCCTTTGAGCAGTGTTTACCTATTTCTGTTACGTTTTTTTATTCCTGCTAAGCCCCTATGAATTAGGGCGTAATAATTTGTAGCCCATACTCTTTGAAATTAAACATGTGGGGCCTGAGATTAATGCAATACAACACAGGTAAGCCATCGAACGAATTTAACCTTTTTATATATTAGTATAGGTTTTCCATTGGTGACACAAAAATTCACGTTGAATATATTTTAAATCATATGTTTAACATTAAAATTAAACTTATCACTTATTAAAAAAATTGAAAGCTTGGTAGATAGAAATGTTAAACGTCAGTAAATTTTAATAATTTTAAACCCTATTCCAAATCTGCAAATCGTTTTTTTTAAATAAATAATTTATTTTCATTTTAATTTTTAATCAATGTAGTGTTTAATAATTATCACGGATGAAAAAATTCTCCAAGTTAAATTAAAAAAATAAATTAAATCCATTGAAATTCCTCAATTTCAATTCAATAAAGTAACAGATAGGATTTGGTGACGAATTTTCTATTTCGATAAATAATATAAAACTATTATCCTAAATTAATCATGTTAATAATATAAATTATGAAATAGAGACCAAATAAAATGAGAAAAGAAATTACATTGACTAAATCTGAAACTTGAGTGTGAACACCAAATCTGTTGGCCATAACCATTCAACATAGAAATATTGTCTGTGGCAATCGTACTAAGCGAAGTTGTGATGAAATGAAACGGCTATTACTTTGCGTGGGAACCATTTGATTGAAGATTTTTTTTATAAACTGCATTGGATTAGATTTAACTTTATATTTTTCATCAGACACAGTATATTTTAAAATGCATAACAACGTTGTATATTTTTATATTTTTTTGTATATTTTTTATTGTTGCTGGTACTTAACTAGAATAATGGTGCATCAAAGATTACAACCAATTTTTAAATATAATTTTAAAGAACGCAGATTTTAGAAGGTAAGCAAAATGTTAGTCTAGTAATGACAAGATTCAAATTCTACCTTAAAAATTGAATGGAAGAATTTTTTTTCAATGGGGTCGTGGGAAAGTTTAAATTTAGCTAACAAGGTAAATTAAAAACTTTTAATAACCTGACATTAAAATATTTATATATTCGAAATATTTATCATGAAATTAAATTAAATATTGCTTCATGATTCTTGAAAAACGGGCTTTTAATTATGTAAACGTGCTGACATTAATATTTAGACATTTTTATGAAAAATTTTTTCACGTCAAGCGTATGGCAATTTACGATTTATAAACATGTCGCAGATATATACATTTATTTATAAAATATGTGATGATATGTTTTTAGTAGGGGTTTTGCTTTCTTTTTTATATTCTCACTTATTTCAAAAATGCGAGCTCAAGCATTTTTTAAATAAGTAAGAATATTTTTGGTTATTCATAAAAAAAATTAAATAAATATTTTTTCTAAATATAACATAGTAATTTAAATTTAAAAATGACTCCATTAACTTACATTTTAAGTCTAATTCCTCCATTAACTTACTTTATCCGATAAAATCTTCCGAGAAATACATTGCAAAATAATTACTAATTAGATTATTATTAAGGGTGGGTAGCGATTTGGCGAAAAAATAAATTCCCATCTATAATCGTTACGTAATATTGCAAGTTTATATATTTTTTTTTATTTCGTCGTATTGGTGACGCGTTCAGAATATTCTATATTAATATCCAATATACATTATCCTGGAGTTGACCTTTTACATTTACCTTTCATAGTTTGAAATTGTTAATGGTGCGTTGAAAGTCGAATTTTCAAAATAACGTGGATTCCCAAAAATATTGTTTTGATTTATTAATATATTTAAAAACATTTTTAAAAATCAACACTAATTTCTTCAAAATTTAATTTTATTTATTTAATTACTTTCTTCATGAAGCCCCAGGCCAAAATTACAAATTCCCCAAAGTGTTAGATATGTGGAAGCAGAATAAGAATAAAATATTATAAACGATAATATAGTATATAGATATAATATGAAACAGAAAGCCCTCGGTAATAAAAAAAAACATCGCTGTAAGCAATGATCAATCGTAAACCATTAAGCGAGACCATAACCTCATTCCTGAAGCAGTAATTCAGTATGCATATAATATGAAGGAAAGCTAAAATCTTAAACACTAAATGTGTTTCTGAAAATACAGGTAAAAAAGGAAATGGCATAAATTAACATTCATCAGGACAGCACCAGGTGATATAATACCGGCCACTCTCACTGCAGCAGGTCAACTGAATGATGTAAAAAGATGTGTGAAATTGTTGAAAGAAAGTCATGAATTTTTCTAAAAAAACAATATTTTTGGGAATCCACGGTAATCTACAAATTCGACTTTCAACGCTTCTTTAATAATTTGAAACTAGCCCATACATTATATGCAGAATTTCACACACATCGTCATCACCTTTTCATCTTGTAAAATCAATGGACAATGTTGCTGATTAATATATCTGTTTTACGTTCTCTTCCTGAATGAAAGAAAAAGATTATGGTCTTTGAGTCGTCAATAGCCGTCAATTTTTAATTATATGTCGATTATTTCTTCAAATATTGCCTACAGATAAATCTATGAACTTGAGAGGAAGACTCGATAATTTTTCTATGAGTTACATTCCTTAATTTTTTTCTCTTTGTCGATAAAAAGAACAAGAAATATTCTTATTAAATAAAGAACTACAGTTCAAATGAGTTTTTTTTCAATTTGCATCTGATGGAGTAGGTAATATAAAATACCAACTAACTGATTTTCATGATTTCTTATCATTGCCTCGCTTCCATATGATTTACTTTTTATTTCTGGTATTGTATTATGTCAAAGTTGGAATATCTCTAAATTTAATTTAATAGCTCCTTTTTATATATAAGTATGAATTTTCTGGACTAATTTCAAGTTCCTAAAAAAAAATACTTAGAGCTATTTACAAACTTAAAAAAAATTAATTGACATTAAATTAATATTACTAAACTAAGCTTATTTAATTTAGAGCATAATATTAAATTAGTATAAAAATATTACAAAATGATATTGTAAAGTTAATACACCGCGAAGAAAAGACGACATAAATCCTTGGCTTAAAAGCAAGTTCGAGTAGGGCGGGTCGACAATCAATCAATACAAAAAGTGCGTCCTTACCAAATCCCAAACTTTTCGAACTTACGACAATCCGTAAGCGAATTTAGTTGCGTGAGAAAAAAGAAGAAAAATTTAGGGGAAAATAACTAGCGACTTGTGACAAACTTAAAGCGATATTCTTACCAACTTTTTACTTATTGGTTCTTGGATTCGGAAGTCGTAAATTCAGCTCAAATTAGTTTATCCAATAGTAATAATGTATACCTTTGTTTTTTTGTTTCTTCCCCAATAGTGAATAACTATAGATGTAAGAGAGAATGGCTATAAACAACATATACATAATAAAATTAGGAAGTCTGATTTTGTTTGTAAAGATAAAAAAGAAAAAAAAAATCATTTTGTAATACATTCTGCATTATTTCTGTTCTTAACTTTGAATTGAATACAGGTAATGTGTTCAAATATTTCGACATTGAAAATTTTCAGAATTTTTTCCATTCTATTTGCATATAGGCACTTTGTTTTTCTATTTTTAGGAATTTTTTTTTCATAATATGTAAGGAAGATAAAATTTTACATATTGATAGATAATTTTATAACGGTATTTTGAGTATTTTTCACGGTACGGGAGCAATACGGTATCCACGATACGGGAAAATCTACATTATTTTACTATTCATAAAGAAAATACAATTGTCAAACTGTGCATCACTATCAACCTTAGAGACGAGAGAGTTTATGAGCTGCTGCGGCAAGCTGCTCTCATAAATGGAGCAGAGTGAATGGCTCATACCCTTATAAAATTATATATTCTATGGTAAATTTTAGCCGACTAAATAAGTAAAATAGTGCTCCTGTAGTATACACGTATACTGCAAACGTTCTCTTCATTGGGTTAATGAAGCGACCAGTTTAAAATTCAGATTCTCTTTTCACTTAATTTTTGTAATTGTTTTGCTAGATTGTTTCTTTGACGATATAGATAAAGTTTTTTAATTCATGCATCCGGTTAAGATCAATAGTATCAGGAAGATCTTAAGTTAAATGTAACAATTTTCAAAAAGGAAGAAGAGAACCAAAATGAGAGGAGGATGGTAGTAAATAGAATGTGATTAATAATCCAGCATTAAAAACTCTCTTAAACATTTCTTTCAAAACAACTCTTAAACATTTCTTTGAAAAAAATAAGCAACCTAGGTGAGATGTTTATGTATAAAATGTTCCTTGAAAATTTTCCCAAACGCAGGATTGCGAGCGTCCAATCAGTCAGCACGTAGCTATTGCAGTGACTAATTGATGATGGAAGGATTTTAGGAACTGGAATAAAATTATAGTCCACGGAGACATAACATGTGGATAGATGGAAGACATGTAGGTATATGTGACTCTTAGCATTGTAAATGCTATTAATAACCGTTGACGTGTCAAGCTCAGGTTCCGTGTTCCTGTTACAATTTTTTGCGAAAATATATTTCCAACATATTTCAAATACATTAATGTGATTGCATTCCTCCAAATACAGAATTTAATTATTTAAAAGGTATTATTTTATAATATTACCATGTAACAATCTAAATTTATTTCTAAGGACTATATACGCTTCTCATATCAATGGGTTAAGAAAAATATTATCTTTTTCTTCTGTCGAGTTTTGATCAATTCGTTACCGGTATGCGGCTGGATGGGTATCCTAACCAGGAGCCTATCAACATATGTTATTTTTGTTTCAAATATCTTCAGGCCACTATTAATGATAACGAAAGAAGATAACCAATCCACAGAAATAAAACTGATTCGTTTACTTTACCGAAACTGCAGTGAAATAATATCTCGAAATTATATTTAAAATTAGGGTGTTTGAAAAATAAATACGTAGGTATATTATAGCAAAAGTTAACTCTAGTAATTATACTGAAGAATATTATTTGAAATATATTATAGGTAATATATAAATGAAATAAGGTGGGGTTAAAAATTAATAACATCGAAAACATTTTCGATCCTAATAATCTTATTATGAACATGGGGCTAAAATCATCAATAGCAATAGAATGTGAATAAAAGACAAGTTGCAATGTAGATTATCAGGTGTAAAAATGAATTAATATCGTAACGAGAATATTAATCTCAGAAATGCCTCATTTCTTTAAGTTGTTTTTAAACCGTCCTTTTAGTCAAAACAAATGAAATGTAAATGAATACCAAGAACCAATTATTTTCTTATACGGCACTTAGTATATTCCAAGATATTAACTACATACACATGAAATTATGCTACATACACATGAATACTAAAACTTTCACGACCGTGAAAATTTCACGTAAGTCGGCTAAGTCATTATGCAAAACCATAAAAAACAAAAAAAATCAAGCTTTCCTTTTCATATCAATAAAAAAAATATTACGTCACGATACAGTGGGAATAATGCAAATTTACAATCGTGTTAATAGATATGATACATTCGCGTAATTAAATTGTAGTTAATTAATGTTTATTAGTTGAAATCCATCGGAAATTTAAGATAATATCTGTTAATTATTATTTAAATTACCGACGACAAAGTAATGAAAACGCTTCACTGAAATCCATTGAATACTGTATTGATTTTGGAATGAAGAAAAATAAAATATGCCGGTTAAATTCTTACAATTATTACAACGGGTGTAATCGTAACACTCAATTAAATCATAAAAGCAAAACAACAAAAATATTGTTTTAATATAAATAAGTGTTAAATAATTATATTGTCTAACTTAAATTGAAGAGAAAGAAAAACGTATTAATTCTTGACTTAGAAGAGGGTGCATGTTGGGCGGATCGGCAATCAATCAAATTGAAAACGCTTTCTAAGCAAATCTCAAACTTTTATAACTTATGAGCGTTACTGATCGACGTTAGTTTTACGAAAGAAAAAAAAGAGGAAATTTGAAACGATCAAGAGCGGATTTAAGTAAATTTTCTTTAAGCCCCTTTTTTGTAAAATCGAACCTATATTTAGGAATAATAAACTTAAAAGAATAACATTTAAGGTTAAATTCTTTAAAAAAAAAAATTCTTTTTATTTTACCTTTTTGATACTTTACACGACCCATTTAAGTCGATATCAATAGAGTAGTTGACTAGCTTTTTATAACATACATAAAGTTTTCAAGGTGAGAGGTTATTGAAACTAATTTATTTTTAGAGGTTTAATATTAACCTTTGGACAAGGATCTAATATTAACTTTGGATCATCATACTATTTTACAAGAGTGTACGATGTGGAAATATATTTCCACTCCATTTCTTCATTCCCTTGCCAAATTTCAAGTGCGGCATGTATTTGGCAATTGTTTTTTTCAAGTTTAGAAACATTTGTGTATATACATTATCATTTATCTACGTAGAGTATTACAAGATATAAATATATTTGTATACGCAAATATGGAAAGTCGCAGTTACAAATTATCAATTACAACTCGGATAATTTATACTTGAAATGGCAAATTATTCACGCGCCGCAACAATGTGGCAAGTGAATAAATTTCCTCTCAACGCAGATACACCGAAACTCATATCCAAGATGAAAAATAAATATAAAAAGTAATAACGAAATCGATTGATATTTATGACCACAAAATAGTAAGTTTTATTAACAAAAAAATAACAGAATAAGAGAAGACGTGAATAAATATATATAGTTGAAAGTGACCTTCATAGAAAAGTATATATATTTTTTAACGTACTCCTTATTCTATAGTAGCATATTTCCACATTCAGTAATTTAATTATTTCTCTATCATTACATGTTGGTGATACATAACATTTCATTAATAAATAAATAAAATATATTAAAATGCATAAAAGAACAATTATATGGCATTTTTAAAAAAATAATTTAGCTTCTCCTGATATTAATACAAGTCTAGGAAAGCGATGATGATAATTAATTATTTTAATATATTTCTTTGTCTGTCTATTATGTTACGCCATATCGGAAATTATTTTTAATTCCAATAATTTCATAAATCTTATTATGCAAACCCAAATGATTATTTCAGTTTTAGTAAATGAATTACTTTGATTAATTCATTGCCTCCTTTAAAATATAAATTTCAATGTTTTTAAGTGTTAATTACTGAAATGTACATGTCAAATGGTTAATGAAATAGGCAGATGGATAAGCAGACGAACGGATAAGTAAGAGATCTTACGAGATTTTTGTTTTATTTTCCTTTCGATGTATTTAATCCTAATATATCGATACAAATGTTGATCCTCTATACATCCCTATAGTAAACGTCATTCTTATAAAATATTCACATGAACTAAATATATTGCAGTGTTAACTACTACACATTCAATCAAATTCGAGAAATTACTTGTTTTCAACTATAATATAGGTAGCCTTATCAGAGGATACATAATATTTGTAGCACCTGATATTGTGAGTGACAAACGCTTTATCAAAATATTAATGCTCTATTATAATATTTATTTGACAATAAAATATGAATATTTGGTAATGCATCCATCAATATTAGTATGCACAAGGGTTCTGAGCCCACCCGCCACGAGCCGCAGATATTTGGTTGCGAAACCTCCATCATCCTCGTACAGTCCTATATATATATATATATATACACACATATATATATATATATATATATATATATATATATATATATATACACACACATATATATATATATATATATATATATATATATATATATATATATATATGTATAATTTTGTTTCTTTTTTTTCATATATTGTTCCTGGTTAAATATTATTACCACATCAAATTTCATCAAGATATCTACAGTAGATTTTGAGTGATACTAGCTCAAATTAACATACAGACTGACAAAATTTCTAAAAAAAGTTTTTCTGACTTCTGTTGCCAAAAATAATCAATGGTTATATGTGGAATAATAAATGATTTAGTTATCAAATTTGAAAGAGGTAAACCATTGTAGACCTGGACATGCCAGCGTGCATATTTATGTGCGTGCATGCATAAATATGGGCCTGCTTTTTAGTGTCTAGATTTAACGATTTTCAATTTAAATTCACATAATTTGTTTAAGCCTCTACTTTCGATGAAAAGGATTCTCCAATTTATTTGGCTTACCGTCCTTTTTGAAAAAAAAATATTTTTACCGCTTTTGAAGCTGGTGTTCATACAGCTCAACTTTTTTGAAAAATAATTTTAAAACGCTGCATCGAAAGTAACTATTTTGCAGTGATTACTTTTAACCGTTAAATGTGAGTGTAGTACCCAATAGTCAACTATACGCAGATTAATCGAGTTATGATTATTGATTTTGCTTTTATCGGAAAATCATACAAATTGGTTTAGATTTTATCGGAAAAAATAAAGATTGAATATTTAGTTATTTAATTAATGATTTTATTTTATAAGTAATTGATTAACATTTTTAAAAAAAATTAAAAGTTCAAAAAACTCGCATTCTTGTCTTAAAGGCTCAATGCTTTTTAAATCTAATTATAAAGATCGATTTAAACTTTATAATATTGTAAAGAAAATCGAAAAACTTTACATGGCTTTTTCGACTTTAAGATAGATATGTCAACAAATGTATGGTTTCTATAAACATAATATGACTTGTGTGTACAATTTGCTATTGCCCACATTGCATGGATAAAGAGACATACTTGCTTTGAAATTACATCCGTATTTAAAAAAATAATAAATGACAATGATCTTATTTGTGTTTAGGTCTAAACATATTTAACATCTTATATATGAAAGTGATGGCAAGCCACCCACTAAAATTAATAATTTAACTCTATTTTTTCCACGATAAAAATTGTTTCGCTACGTTCATAAATTTTAATAGTTTGCGACTTTTATGTTGATTGATTGACTACTCGCTCTATTCGTCTCGACTATTGTTCTCGTGTAATATCATTATACAATATTATTTAAAGTTAGGATAATTTTTTTTTCACTTGCTAGGTATATTGAGTAATTAAAGTTAAAAATATATTTCATCGAAATTTAGAAAACTGCGTTATTTCTATACATTTTTTGCCACTTTTACAGAAACCGCTTCTGTATTTTTTTATAAAAATTTTAATTTGTTGCATATTTAATACAAGTTGAATTTCCTAACTTTATTATTTCATATGTAACTATTTATTTTTTTGGCATAAGCATCTTTGTGGTCGTTTGCTTGGCACAAGCTATACATATAATAAAACTGAAAATACTTAAAAAAAAAGTGATTGATTTAGTGTATAGAATGGACAACAGAAGTCAGAAAAACTTTTTCTAGAAGCTTTGTCTGTCTGTCTGTATGTTAATTTGAGCGGGTGTCACTCAAAATCTACTGTACATATCTTGATGAAATTTGGTATGGTAATAATATATACCTAGGAACAATATATGAAAAAAAGAAACAAAATTGTTCTTCCCTAATTACATTCGAAAGAAGTCGTAGGCACAGTTAGTATGTATACACACACATAGAGCGTTTGTTACTCACAATATCAGGTGCTCCAAATATAATGTATCCTCTGATAAGGCTACCTATATTATCGTTGAAAACAAGTTATTTATCGAATTTTATTGAATGCGTAGTAGTTAAAACTGTAATATATTTAGTTCATGTGAATATTTTATAAGAATGACTTTTACTATAGGGATGGATAGAGGAAACATATTTATAACATTTTTATCGACATGGATTTTACCCTATTTAGGATTAAGGATAAAGAAAGAAAAATAAAACAGAAATCTCGTAAGATTCTTACATATCCGTTTACTGAGAGTGAAATAATCATTTGAGTTTGCATAATAAGATTTATGAAATTATTGAAATTAAAAATAATTTTCGATATGGCGTAACATAACAGGCGGACAAAGAAATATTTTAAAATAATTAATTATCAACACCGCTTTCCTAGAATGGTATTATTATCGGGAGACACTAGATTATTTTTTTAAAAATGCCTTATAATTTTTCTTTTATGCATTTTATTTATTTATTAATGAAATGTTTCATACTATCAATATATAATGATAGAGAAATACTCAAATTACTGAATGTGGAAATATCCTATTATAAGAAATACGTTAAAAAATATATCTCCTTTTCAATGAATGTCACTTTCAACTATATGTATTTATTCACATTTGTATGAAAGTTACTGGAGAATCCTGTTATTTTTTTGTTAATAAAACATACTATTTTGTGGTCAGAAATATCTATCGATTTAGTTTTTACTTTTTGTATATATTTTTCATCTTAGATATGGGTGTGGGTGTGTCTGCGATGAGAGGAAATTTATTCACTTGCCACATTGTTGTGGCACGTGAATAATTTGTGATTTCAAATATAAACTATCCGTTGTAATTCAAAATTTGTAACTGTGACTTTCCATAGTTACATACACAAATATATTTATTTCCTGTAATACTGTCTCGTAAAAATGTCTGGGTGGCCACTTATTCTTCGTCCAATGACGACATTGAACGAAGAAAAAGTGGCCACTGAAAACTGAAGTAGTTCCTGGAATCAAAAATGTTGTGAGGGAAAATTTAGTCCTCATGGAAAAAGTTTTGCTATCCCTTTACACATAAAACTGGGAAATGTGAAACAATTTTAAGGCGCTGAATAAACAAGGAGAAGGTTTTTAAAATTAACACCAAATTTTTCCATCTCTATCATAAGTTAAAGCCAAAGAAGATATTTTCATTGGCCCGGAAATAAGAAAATTGATGAAAGACACAATACTTGATTTGCGGTATTTATGAAGAATTAAAGTATATTTTATATCTAATCTAATGTAATTTTAATGAATTTAATGCAACAAATTACTCAATAGCATTTCAGTAATGAAATATGAGATATTTAGAAATATAGGTGTGAACCCCACCACTGTTTTTGCATATCTATATGTAACATGTAAAGTATCCGTTCATCTGCCTGTCTATAAGAGCCGTTTTACAGGCTCGTTTATCTCATTAATCGTTGACATAAACATTTTAAATTTCAAATAGTTTAAAATGGATATTATCTCACATATATTTTTTATCTGACATTTCAGTAACTAACACACAAAATAGTGATATACGTTTTAGAGGGGGCAAATGAGGTAATCGTGCAATTAATAGGTCGTCACCGTGGTGTGTTGGGTTAACCACAAGGTTCTTTGACGGCTCGGCGCATTGTGGGAACCCGGGGTAGATTCTCGGCCGCTCATCAACGGGTGCTGGACTAGTGTTATGGTTCGATAAAATAATTTTATAATATTTATTTATACATCAAAGTACGTAAATAACTATTATAAATATTAAAATAAATACTTCACCAAAAAAATTAAAGCTAGAATTATGTTATAAACACGAAATCTCTAAAACATATACCCTTTACTTCGAAAAAACGGAAAAAGCACGTAAATCCTTGGTTTGGGAAGGAGCTCAAGCAGATCAATTCGGCAACCGGTCAATGTAGAAAATGTGATCTTAGTAAATCTCAAACTTTAAAAATTTACGAAAATTATTGAACAATTTAAGGTAATGGAGAAAAAAATTCAGCAAAATCTATATATATAAAACTATCTTTTAAGTAATCTTTATGAACTCAGTATGTAATAAGTTTTATTTTGAATCGACAAATTTGGAAATGAACATTTTAAATTTTTCAAATTTTTTTTTATTAATGGGTTCCATTATACGGTTTCATTAGTGTTGGCAATTGCGAATAAGTTTTTCCAGCGTTTTCAACTCGAAGATTAGGAACCTTATGCAATTTTTATAACGCAGTATTTTGTATGCGTTTGATGAATGATTTTGCGTGCATCATAATTTTGAGCTGAAAAATGTTGACTCCTGATCGTAGGTATGTATCTGGCATAAATTCCTAAAAAATCGATTCCGTGCCGTCTGTACCCAACATATCATTGAAATCTTTACCAGGTCCTCTATATCTAGCTTAGGGCCGTCTCAATCTGACGCATCCGGTACAGAGTCGCCATTAGGGGAGCTTTTTCGTTATTGTCACTTTAGGTAAAAGTTAATTTAAAATCTAATTTTAAAGCAATATAAATTACAATAATTTATGAAAATAAGCATCGCATTACGTAGACAATTGAAATCAAGAATTTAACCGACAACATTACTATAACAGGCCCATAAATTTAATTTCTATTTTTGCATTAT
Source organism: Druceiella hillmani (assembly GCA_039881145.1). NCBI lineage: Eukaryota > Metazoa > Arthropoda > Insecta > Lepidoptera > Hepialidae > Druceiella > Druceiella hillmani. The sequence goes on along the minus strand of JAYKKI010000001.1, from coordinate 108,826,667 downwards.
ATTATTTTAATATTTTCATGCAAATTTAAATAAAATTTTTTATTTATTTATATTTATCGTCTAAATAAACAATTTCACGAAAGTGGTTTTAATTGGGTACAGACATAAAACAAATCTCTTAAATACGGGTATGACCCGCATAACGTAGCTTACGTGTATATTTAGACATTTAGTTGTACGGAATATTTCCTCTAAAGTATTTTTAAAAGTTAATTTTATTTTTGACCTTATCAATATTGCCCAGTATACATTTATCATGCTTAAAAATGTCGTGTCTTTCTCAGAAACCGTGATATTTAGAATCCTCCCCGTGGTTTCCGGTTAAACTTTGGGTAAATATCTAATAATAATATTTATCTTATAATTTCTACTTTACCAGTTTTGGAAGTAGTGAGCGGATGTTTTTTGTTTATATTTTTAGAAATATAGCTTTTGAATCCTGTTTTCCATTTGAGAAAATAAACATGATACCTGAAATTGAAACCAATTTTCCCAAACATTTTATTGAAATTTCTGAATAAAAATGTTAAATTTAACATTTCTCCCGTAAATAAATTCCGAGAAAAATGGACTGATTGACTTAAAAGTTCTATTGTTTTTATTTCTTTAAAGTACGGAACCCCAAAAATTATCGGAGAAGGAAATATTTTTATTTACAAAATTCATGTCTTTAATTTATCTTCCGATATAATTCTTATTCCAGTTCTTACTTTTAATTAGATTGTCAAAAAAATTATTGTAATTAATGTTTAGTATTAAATAAATAAGCAACAAAAATACAGAAACCTGGTAAGGATAAAAATTAAAAACCCATCCGTTTTTAAAACCCATATTTTCTGAAGTGGTAATTTGTCACAACGGAATATGGGTCATTCAGACTTGGAAACTTTCATACTCTTGAAAAGTTAAACTTTTCGTGGTCTTAAAGTTAAACTACTACTTTTAGTGTCATAAAATAATTTTGGCGCACATTAAAAATCATGTTAAAATTGCTGGCAAGATATTGCAAATTTATGTTCAGCAGTTTCTGATTATTATTTATTTCTTTCATTATTCCATCTATTAAATTAATGTCTTAATAATAGAAATTTGATTTCTTTAAAACCTTAAACACTTTAAAAAATCCTCCGGACGGTTCTTTTAAAAAAAGGGGAGGGTCGGAGAAAAGAACGACGTATTTTGTATATAATTTACATTTGCGTTTCCGTTTTCGAAATAATTCCCTTCAAAATTCGAAGTTCTTTTGTCCCAAAATCTTTCCAATACATTTGTTAAATCAAATCCTACTAATTCCAGCAAAATAAAATTTTAGAATCTATCATCAAAAGTATTTTTCAAAATTCTGTCACTAATAAGATCAGATGACGATTCAAAGTGTTGACGTGATTTTTTTCCTCAGTTTTTAATATAGGTGATACTAAATAGAAAAAATGGGTGTATTAAATTTTTATTTAATTATTTATTTTTCTTTTTATTCTTCAGATTAATATGCTGAATCGCCCCTCTGATGATATACATTCGCATAAGAAACCGGGTACAACAGCTTTAAAGTTATTTTATTTAAAAAATAAAATAAAAATAACCTATGATTGTTGCTCTGTTAACATTTTTTAAACATTGGGATAACTATTTTTGATATATTGTATGTTGTAATCATATATTTTGCAACAAATATTATATTTTTTCAATACATTCTAAAACTAACTTGCGACTATCATCTTAGGGTTATTTACCCTAAGATGATATATACCATATTTGAGACGTTAAGTTTTGTTTAAACTTTATTATCCTGATTTCTGGATAATAAAGTTTAAACAAAACTTAACGTCTCAAATATGGTATAAATTTCATAAAAGAAATAGGTTTCAAAACATAAAATGTAATTTTTAAAAATTAATTTAAACTATCGTGCTGCTTTTTTGTAATTGTAGTATTTTTTTCTGCTTGCTATTTCGATCCGTTTAAACTGGATTTCTGGATGATAAAGTTATAGAAAACTAAACACCTGGAATTTGATATAAATTTCATAAATCTAATACGTTTCTAAACATAAAATGCAATTCCAAAAGTAAATATAAACCAATGCTACTTTTCTGTTTCTAGTATTTCATGTTGGGTTTGTTATTTTATTCTGTCTCCTTTGTGAATTTTGTGGCAGAAGCGCGGTTGTGACTGCACTATACGTCTTTTGAAAGATATTATCATTACAAATTCACATTATATTCACCCTACTGAATGCAGCTACGCTTTTAATCTTTCGCAGGTCTCCAAGAAAGCTGCGACAGAAATTGCGCCGTCCCACTTGCAAGTTTCGTGGAAATATGAAGTGAGCTTTTCTTACGAATGACCTACATGTGTTAGTATTCACAGAATGAAATTGTATATTTGTGTATATATGTCTGTTTATGTGGCAAGGTGAATATGAAGCAGATCCAGATGTTGTGAAATATTTTGAATTTTTGTAAATTATATTGTTAAATGAATTCATATGTTTAAAATACACTTTAAACTGTCAACATTCGATTTGTTTATTACATGCAGTAATTTTCAATGGATATCTTTGGTTTATATTTACAAACAAGATAACTTAAATCACTTTATGTATGTGGTATTTACTTCTATCAGTTTGTAAGTAATTAATTAATTTTTGCTGAAATATTATTGTATAATTTTTTATTGCATGAAATATAAAATTATATTTTTTTTATTTTAACATAATTGTGTTAAATACATATTTATCCAGTTTTTTTCTAAATATCCCAATCTTGTCTTCACGATAATTTTCTCGCAATATTTCAGCAAATGTAGATGTTACCTTTTATATATTTCGTGGTTTTATTTTTTATTTGATTTCCTTCTTTCCCAAATTTCTTTCAACACAGATATTTAAAAAATATAATGGCATTTAAATACGTGTATACTACTGAAAAATATAAGGATACCTTTTTTTATAAGTCTAATGCCACACTTCACCTCTGGCCACTTCCATTTTCTCAATGTCCGGGTGGAATATTTCATTGCGCGATTTGTAGTACAGTTAGTGCCATCTGTTGAGGTAAAGAGGTATACTATATATTTGTGTAATTACTACGGGACAAGTAGCTAGGTATATCTTCGGTGTAATACTAATATAATGTAAATTAATTTTTGATAATGTTTAATCCGCATATGTTCCGTTTTAGTGAACTGTTTGCGATAAAATAATGGTCACTGGTAATTCAAGTTGACCCCTATATTTTACTCAAAAATTATTCGAGTTTCTATAGTTTATAATTCATCCCCTCGGTTTAGCAAATATTTTCAATGTGCAGATACGTAAAGTTTACAGTTTTATGATTGGGTTTGGTTTTGGCATCAAATGATTTGGTTTTGGCATGTTCTATAATTGTAAAGAGCTCATGTTCGAATATTTGTTTTATATTTATTACATGACCTCGTTATTACTACAGCTATGGAATCTATATTATTACATAGGTTTTGGATTTACCAAAAAAAGATAGTGTGGGTAATATTTATACTTATTAAAACCTTAACAAGATAAATAAATAAATAAAGTTGTTACTAAAAAAAGTTTCGTAAATTTCTTATAGTGATATAAAATGTATTTACTGTCGATTTTCTGTAATAAATAATAAGTGTATTTACGTAAATTAAGGTTTGCGATAAAAAAAATTTAAAGTTAATTAAATTTTTAATTATTTAATAAATATTTTTCAAAATAAATACTTTATCCGCTTAGAACTTTTAATGTACTTATTATCGCACAGACTTTTACATTCTTTACGTTTGTTACTTTTAATTCTTTTTAAGATGATCAAGAATTTATTTTTAAATTCATAATTTAATGATTGGCTAATGTTTATCTAGATCATTGCTAATATTGACTAGTCAATAATTTCAACTCAGATCTTAGTATCTGACATCTACATCATAATGAAGAATGCTTAGAATTATAATATTTTTTAATAAATCATAACATTATCTTTATATTATTACTTTCAATATATTTTTTAGATTTGATTTTTGCTTGTACTTTTTTAATGGATTAATTTATAGTCTCAAATAGATTTCGGAGGTTTATTATATATATATATATATATATATATATATATATATATATATACGTATGTATACATCGATGCAAGTCCTTTGACGAATATTATTCTAACCGACTGAAGAAGCCAAAAATGAAATGTATATGTAAATATTTCGATAGCGATTTTCAGCTCTCAAATCGAATCAACATTTTCCTCACTATTAAATAAATACTTATCAAAGTTAACAGAGTTATAAAAATATTTGTTTCATTTTCTTGAAAACCGGCCAAGCGCAATTTTGGCTGGCAATTCGAGGGTTGCCTTACCTCGTTTGAAATAAATTACTTTGTACCACATTAAATACTTAATAATTCCTAATATAATCAAGTAGGAGGTGCATACATATTATAGTGAACATCTGCAAAAAAAAATATGTAATCGTCACTTAAGCTTCTATAAACCCTGTTTTTATCAAAATTTTAAGTTCGACACTTTCGAAAATTAGGGTGGATATATTTTTTGCATATTCTTTAGTATATCTCTGCAAATATACTATCTAAAATTCTGCAAAGGTGATATTTTTGAAACCTTCGTCATTAGCTATTTCAAAATACAACTCACATATATTAAAAAAAACCCAATTAAAAAAAATTCATATATTTAAAAAAAATAATTTAAAAAAATTCAAATATTTAATAGAATTTCCGTATGAATATTTTTTAATTTTAGCTATGAAGACATGTGCTAGTTAATATGCTTTATTACTGATATAGGTGGACACGTTTTTCCTTTTGAGATCGTGAAAATAGAGGAAATTAATTTAAGTGAATTTGATGAAAGTGAGATATTTTGAGGTTTAATATCCACATAAAAGTTCTTTATTTATTTACTTTCTTAAATATGTACTGTTGATACATATGGCGGACTTATTGCTACGAGAGCAATCTTACAGTGAATCTTACAGCCAACCAGAGCACCAGTCCTGCCCCGCTCGACGACAGGCCGAGAATTGAACCCGGATCTCCGCGGTGCGTCGCTCCATCAAAGGCCGTTTGACTTGTGATCAACCCAACACAACCAATGCAACCAAACACACGGCGACCACGAATTAGGAGGTTAGATTTACATAAAAATAAAGAAAATATAAGTTTCATAGTTTTAATAATTTTTAATAACATTGACAAAATTGTTTCTTTATGTTAACATAAGAATGTTTATATAACAATTAAATTCTCTTTAAGTGAGGAAGCAGCGTGTAATCGAATAAAAAAATACCGTTCTTACTTTAGTTCGTATCGCATGATAAATCATAATTACTGAGATACGATTCAGGTTTAATTTGTACTTCTGGCTGTAATTACTTAACTAAAATCCTCGATACGTTCTAGTATATTTTTAATATCAATTCAAAGAAGATTTAGTTATGCTGAAGGCGATGGAAATAGGAAGATTCACTTTAGGTTCAACAAAAAATTTACAGATCGATTGAACTACGGTATTTATATACTAGAGCTTGAATATTGAATATGTTTGGCGTTAATTTTGTAGAAATTAATTATTCACAATTAAATTAAACTACGTGATGTAGTATTATTTCTACTTTCTTTAATTTCTTTACCACGACCTAGGTTTCGTTGTATTACAAAATCTTCAGGTGGGATATTAGCAAAGATCTTCTTTGCTCTTACATCATGTAGTTTCATTTAATTGTGGATACTAGAGCTTGTAAGAAATTTCGATGTCTGTTATTTGCGAGCTCTTTAGAAAAACAAAATTTTATTTGAATTTTTTAATTTTTTAGTCTAAAACAATGAGAATTATTGATGAAGATGAGAATTTTAATGTCTACATTTTACCCTCAATGTGTAGATTGACTTGATGATTGCTGGTTACATAGTCTATCTCCTCTTTAATTCTTTTAATAATCATTATTTCCCACTTTTAGCGAATAGATTTAAATAAACATGCTCAATTTTGTTGATAATCAACGAAGTTCTTTTCGTGAACTTAGTAATTTATATATTCTTTTATTTTGTAGTAAGAAAAAATGTCTGAAAAAATTTTGACAGCAAGCGAGGGGCATTTTTTCCATGAAAGGCATCCCGTTCATATAAGAATTGCACCCTTTCTTGTTACATTTTTCTTTTTTTCGTAAAATATTTTTCAACCCATTTTTCTCATTCAACAAATAAAAAAAAATTTAGTGGAAATAATATATGCAATAAAGAAATACGTTTATAAGTGACAGAAAGGTTTACGTCTAGTTATTCCTAAAAAAAAAACGTCTAGTTATTCCTAAAAAAAGCGTAATTTTGTTTTGGAATAAAAAAATAAATAAAGCCACGTTCAAAATTAGGTGAAAGAAAATTAAAAACTACATAACATTTTCGCTGACGTGTATAAGGCGGGTTGGCAATTAATGAATATAGAAAACGCGTTCTAAATAAATTCAAAACCTCTATCACTTACAAATATCATAGAAAGACTTTAGTTTTGTCAGAGGCATACATTTCAAATTTAAGGAGGAATGTTTAGAGTGTTTTACGACAATCGCCGTTAGAACAAACTTTACAACCATCTTTATATTTTTTTAGGTCCGAGAAGTATAGATGTCATAGATTGTATTTATAGTGTAATTATTGGAATCTTTTTCGTTATCTTATATTATCAATTTGTTTTTCCGTTATCAAACGATAATCTCAAATAAATAATACAAAATTGAATCTGTTTATTTTACTCGCTTTCATAAAGACTCAATTTCATAATACCTTCAATGCTAAATTAAGGGACCAAACTAGCGATAGTAACGTTTGTAAACGAATATAAACTACAAATTTAATTGTTGAAATTAATTGTTAGCCTAATAACTTTCTTTATTAATGCAGATTTATACAGATTTTTTCCAAAATTAATTCAAAGATATTACTGTCGCAATTCTAAATTATTTTATCGTACGTAATTCAAAAATGATGAAATTATGAACCATCGCTATAATTCTATGGGAAATTTTAGATAAACTTTTAGCAATGCTGTTTTTTTTTAATATTGACTATATATATTTCGGGAATAACGTTGACAAGATTTGGGAATAAAAGAATATATTTGTTTGTGGAAACTTTCAACGAGATATGTAGAACTACAAAAACATACAGCTCTGAAAAGTATTTTGAGATTTATTATAACTTGCTCTTAAATTATATTTCGAAGAAAATATGAAATAGAGCGCTTTGCTTGTCCCCTTCCCAACTCTAAAATTTCCATATAATTTTTTTTATTCCGTCACCTACTGAGATATATGTGAGTTACCATATTCTACAACTAGACCAAATTTTAAGTTTCTGTGTCAAAGGGTTGTTTCTGACAAAAAATTTTTTGGTCGTTTTCAGCAATATATTTAGAACTATCTTATATGCAATTCTATAATAATTGGCTTCAGAAAATTTATAAGTTGGTCTTTTAATTGGTTATCCCCCAGCATACAATAAATTTACAAAAAAAATGAGTACATTATTTGACAGTTCCAAAGTTCCAATATTTTTGAATATTCGCTATACGTGCTTTGAATATTAGATATACATGCCGGTTACTATGCTTAATTACAATGTAAAATTTCAAATTTCTACCTCAAATGGTTTCTGCGAAAAACTTCTGTAGTAAATAGACAGATAGACACGAACATACACATTAGCGATCTCATCAGAGTTCTGTTTCTCTCGTTTTGATATACGGAATTCTAAAATTCAATGTTTTCGGCATATGTGCATTAACAAAGTTGTAAACGTTCATAATAATCGAATAATAATATTTTGAAAAAGAAATAATAGAAAGGCATTTTACCCTAAGTTTTAATTATACTAATAAAGTGTAATATGTGGTTAGTTTCACAATGAAGAGAAAGTATAGCAGTATGCAAAACTCGCAAAATTTAAAGGTAATAAATATTTAACAAGTGTAAAAAACATAATACCCTTACCAGTCTTGATAAATCAGAAGTACGTGTATTTTAATAATAATAAACCAAATAAATAGTTAAAAAATAATACAAGGGTAGTAGGAGCCGCAAATTAAGTAAATATAATCTGAAATAGAGATTGAATCTACAAAGCACTGTATAGCTTATTTAAATCCTTTGTTCGTTTTAAGAGAAAAACAAATATGAAACATATAATGTGTATATCTAAAATTAGTCAAAAGAATACCTTTATTAACCTGCAGAATGGCATTTTAACAAAAACCTGAATTATGTGCACGTAATTAAAGTGAAAAGAATGAGACTTAAGCCAATCCTGGCAACAAAATATTTGCTCACAATTAAACAAAACGACAAGAGGTGACCCGCTAAGTAGAAGTGCAGTTTCTTACTTTTTGTCCTGTTTGCTGTTGGATTAAAAAAAGTACTTCATTCACACAGCTAGAAAATTGTGCATCTGATAAAATATATCTATATAAAGCATATTAAAATTATTGTATCCAAAATTATGTTCATGCACAAGTTTATATCAACTTTACAAATAAGTCAATTGTGACCCAAAATAATTTTGAATAACACCAAAATACACACAAAATATTTCCACAATAGGGACGGTATAGGGATATGTCACAAATAGCGCAAGTTAATCGGAAATTTCGTGACCCGGATCTCAATGCGAACATGAGATAACTCAATATTTGATTTAATTTGGTCCCAGACCTCTTGGGAATGTCTGTTTGTTAAATATAATCCCATCGGAGGACTATTTATTTTAACTTATTCATCTTACTTAATACCAAGTTTATCTTTTGAGCTGAAAGTTTATTCTTAATTCGAATTTATTTAGTTTAAATTTATTTTGTTCGCTCAAACAATGTTTATTTTTGAAGTAAAACTTCTTTACGCACGGTTGACTTGGGGAGTAAGCTGGTAAATGCGTGACGAGAGCGTTACGAAAAGTGTGATCGGGCGAGGCGAACGGAAGGTGAGAGGGAGATATAAGTTAGTGAAGACAGAAAGAGAGAGAGTTACGTTTCGTATATTACTGTAGGGACAAGAGAAAGAAGTGCGAGCACACATTTTCTTTCTTTCTCTCATAACCAGTTATGTTTCGTATTTCTAAGTATATATGCGAGTTTGCTAGCGTTACGCGAACGCTGATTTTTTGATTATTTTGTAGTTTCATTTCGTTCTTGAACAATGTTATAAATTATTATTTTGTTCAATACATTAAATATTCTACGTTTAAAGTGAATAAAATTGTAAATTAATTTTAAAGTTCATATTTTGTGAATTTGAAGTTTTACTTCAGTTGTGTGGTCTAAAGCACACTCGTTTTTTTCTTCAAAGGGACGGAGAACACTTCAGTTATGATAAGGAGTTATTCTTAATCTAGTGACAATTTTAATTATAGTCCATAATAGAACTTGTACTTTTACCGCTGGTTTATACGCACTGAGTTATACTGTGTATATGTATACATCTATCTCATGACATGAAGTATGCTAACCCCGCCCCTTTCAAATTTTCAGATTTTCCAAATATTAACATGTGATATATATGAAATAATTGGAATAATTGTCCAGGACTTTTAATTAAAATTATTACGATTAACAGTTTCAAGACACAAAGGCAATTGTGGAATTCTACTTTGTTAAAAATGTATGGCAGTGTGTACGTATTTTGCACCACCAAAGCGTTGTTGCAAAGTATGTACAGTGGGTATTTATTACCTTTTTCCGTGAATAAAATGAAATACAGATATACAATAAAGTAATACAACTTTGATTATTATGTAATAAAAGTAAAATCCCAGAGAACTTTTTTTTTTCATTAACTACAAAGCCTTTTATTACTCCGATTTTCCATGTCTAACGTTAGAAAAATTATAAAATTTCTAAATGACTCGAACGGTAAAAAATTCTAACGATCTGAATTTGGTCCATAAGCATCATTTTTACTTTGAGTAACTTTAATCAAGGGTTGAAAAGTTATCGCACGAAAGGGTGACTATAGGTATAGTTAAAAATTAGTCGTTATACTGAGATAATAGCTCTCAGTACACCTCAAAATTAAGTCCTATTACTTAGTATTAAAAACCTGCAAATTCACATATCCTCGCACGGAAGTAGGTGCACGCATTCACGCATGGAAAAAGGCAGGCATGTTTAGCTTCCCTTCTCACCTGCCCGTCCGCATGAACGCACGCACGCACTCTTGCTTTCACACCCGCAGGTATACTCGCATACACTTTCGCACGCATGCACGCATACACACATGCAGGCATTTAAATACGCACGCGCACGTTCACAAATGCTAATAGGTAATAGTTTATTGTTTTAAATTTTTTTGCATTAGATATTGGTATCATGAACTGATACAAATTTCTAAAGAACTTGTAAGACTATATAATTTTATGAATAAATAATTTTCGTAACCATATATTACGTGACGTAATCTATGACAGTACTTTGTCCTGGTTGCCTACGCTCTCTTCGTGTTGAACAGTGTGAATACATGTGAATCTTTTGACAATTTTGGGTCTACGCCTGCAATTTAGGGTTTCTTGAGTTATTACGCAGCTATATCAGAAATGCCTTTATCAAAGTGTCGATTTTGCGTTTTCTTTAAAGATTTGTGGGTTTTATAGATAACAGAAAATTTATGGCCTAACCGAACCCTTTATAACATCTACTATACGTTGTCTGCCTACAAAACCAGTCATTTGTTATTATTTTGCGCTATTGGACAAATTACGTCGACGTTTATAATGGAAAGGTTTCTAGAATAGATTAGACGAAGTACCAGAATTGGTATTGGTACAGAGACTTTATGTTTCTCGCTTAAATTAGTAATATGCGTTTAGGATTTTTAGATTTGCGACATTCAGATGGGAGATAATAGAGCTTTAATTAAATTGTAAGAGGATAACTAGAACGAGTGTTGTAATAAAATGAAATTAGGTTGACATGAGGCCGTTAGTTTATTATACGTTTAAGCGATTTAGCTTTGGAGTATTTACGTTAGGCTTTCGTTAGGAAGCTCATCAATGATATAGCTTTTTGTTAATGTTAAATACGTGTATAATTTTATTATTAGTTACGTTTATTTATTTAGACGTACCACCATATATATTAAAAATAAGTTTAACTAAAAATTTATCCATACCGTTAAAATATGTAACGTATTGAAATATTTTATTCGCATTATCATATTTTTTTTCCTTTAGTGGAATTGGACAAGTTGTTGGAATACGATAGAGTAACTTGACGATCAATATAAGAAACTAACTCTTCTTTGGTACCATATTTTAATACAACCAACTAATATAATTATTCTTTCAGTTTAGAAAATATATTTAGTTTATTTTAAATAATCTGTTTAAATGTTTATGTTATACTCTATATATTAGATATAATTTCTCGGAGCTAATTTAAGAATTTAAAGATCAAATTAAGTTCAATTTTAAGAAATAGTAACACAAATAAAGATATTACGTTTGTATAATATGAAAATAATTTTCATAAGTACCTGAATATTAAAATATATTTGCCGCTGCTTTAGAAAATAGATCAAGTGCCAATCAAATTCAGCATATTGAGTGTTTGGAACCAAAATATGTAATCATAGATTAAATGTATTTTATTTAACTTCCGTGAGCAAAGCTGCATGCAGAATTAATTATGTGCCAATTCAATGTGATGGGCGTGCAAGCTTTAGGTACAAAGCATTAAAAATCTCGTTATATTCACCTAACATTTTTTTATGTATTTTAATACGAGGAATTTACTTATATATATATATATATGTATGTAGTAAGCTTCCACAAATTCATTTTTACTTGTATGTTCGAAAAATCTGAACAAATTCTAAATAGTACATAAATAAATAGTATATATTCTAATAGTAGCCTTTGATTAAAACTTTTGAAGAAAATAATTTTAATAATTTTGATTGACATCGCAATTTCAAAAGGTGTAGACAACTGTGAACAGTCAAGAGCGCGTCCTGGTTGGTTTTTTTACATTCAAATGAAAAATAATAGTGTCATAGTACTCATATTGACTTCATTTGATAAGTTATGTGACAAGAATAAAATGAAAGTAATTTAATTACCTATCCGTTTAAACACATTCAGCGACAAAATATTACAATTTATTATCCCTAAATAGTTTTGATTCAGAATATTTTGTAATTTTAATATATTGCAACTTTCTATTTTACACGATGTATTACCATCGGCATGGAAGTTTAAATACATACGATTCGTAGCTTTACATAGGTTTGTAGAGAATATTAATACCTCCGGGAAGGAATTTGATTACTTTCGGTACCTGTACAGGCATACATTTGATAGGCAATATTACATACATTGAGTACGAAATTTGTCATCGTGCGGCAATTTACTCACCTTCAGTATGAAGTTTTAGGTTTTGCATAACTTTCGTTTGAAATATTAGATAAACCAGGATTTTATAAATGTTTACTATGGAATATTATATACTTTATTATGGTTTTTATATACCTTCAGTACGAACTATTACATACGTTCGATACGGAAATTTATATAACTTTGGTACGAAACTTTGCATACTTTCGATACGGAATTCCACATATCTTTGATACGAATATTACGTACCTTTCGTACGAAATTTTACACATTTTCGATACGGAATATTACAAAGAATTAGTTGTAAAAGTTGGGTTATAAATAAAATGTATACACGTTTACTTAAATTTTCCACTAGCAATGCGTGAAAAAGTGCACACTTACCTTTGTGTGTCTTAAAAATAAACTGAAATTCATTAATATTTCTGTTTATTGATGATGTTTTAAGTGTCAGGTATTATTTATGAATAGGTCATGGTAAATCAGTACTCCTCTTTAGGATTATTAATTTGTTGTGTAAATTTGATAGTTATTAATGCACGCTTAATGTAAGTTACTAGTTTATTATAGACACGATGAAATCTTATCAAACTTTACCTTTTCTTACTATAATTTCAATTTATTAGTTGACCTAACCGGTCAATGGATCATAAATGACAAAAATTACTAAAATCATTTTATTTTTGGTAAGTTCGATAAACGTTAAAATAATTTTATCATCAGAGTAACATTTTGTATGGGTAATTGAAATCTCATCTTTTTTATTCCCATCTCATTTTTGTGATCATTTTGTTTCACGCATTGTGCGAGAAAATTTCATTATAAAATTTTATTTCTATAGCCATTTAACATTCGGTTATTTGAAATAATTCGATATATTAGTGAGAGTCAAACCAATATTAAGTCACATTGGAAAATAAAATCTCAACCCTGGCTGTCTTCCTATCCGTCTCAAGGGGTTTTCTCGTAGGTAATTTAAGAATTTGAAGATCAAATTTAGTGCAATTTTAAGAAGTAGTAACACAAATAAAGATGAAAGTACGTGATGTAGTATTATTTCTACTTTCTTTAAGTTCTTTACCATGAGCAAAGAATATTCTTTGCTAATATCCCACCTGGAGATGTTGTAATACAACGAAACTTAGGTCGTGGTAAAGAACTTAAAGAAAGTAGAAATAATACTACATCATGTAGTTTCATTTAATTGTGAATAATGAATTTCTACAAAATTAACGCCAAATATATTCAACAAATAAAGATATTATATTCAAAAGGTTACATTTTTATTTTGGGTGACAGTTCTTAGAGGTGAGAGAGGAGGAAGGAATTTATTACGTGGCCATAGTGTGGGGTGTTACGTAAAAGCTCATTAAAATGCGATTTCTGACATGTAATTTTATTGTAAATGTAATTTTTTTAAGAAAATCTCCAATAATATTTGAATGATTGCTATCCCTTCTAAGGATTTTGAAAATTTTCGGTCACAAAAATCTAAAAATATGATAAAAATTAATGATTAAATTCTATGTCAACTTGCTGTGATCATCGGAAACATTGACGAAGAAGTTATATCGATTAAATGTGATCATCAAGAACATTGGTGAAGAGGTCTATATTGATTAAATGTAACTATCGGGAACATTGATGAAGAAGTCTATATTGACCTAAAGTGATCACAGAAAACAACGATGTGACAAATCGGAAACATTGACGAGGAAGTCTAAATCGACTAGATATGATCGATGAAAACTTTCATGAGGAAATATATATTATCTAAATATGATCTAGTGTGACATTGATGAAGTCTATATAGACAAAAGATGATATGCACGTAAAATTAATGCCTTCAAAACATTTAAAAACAACAATACACCTACTTAGATTTTTATTTTACGTCTTATTTAGGTCAATATTTTGTACGTTAATAGAAAAAAAACATGTAATATTGATGTTGTAATGACTATGTAAAAGTTTCGCTAAATCTGTATTTCAATATGTTGTAAGTATATTCAAGCTGTGCCCCGAGGTTCCGACCGGGTAGAATTATCTTAATTACGGCATTAACGCAGTCATCTCAGCAGACAGTCTCGCAAACAGTCATCTACGGGAGTACTCGAGATAATCGGTCAAAGAATAAACTAGATTCTTTCTACCTTTCACCATTTAAGCAAAATCTCCGTATTATGTTGCAATTCTGTCACTGGTGCATTACTGCATAATTTTGCGCTTATGAATACGTCTATGTAAAAAATATATTTATCTTCCTCTTATTGTTAATTAATTCATTTTATTCCAAAATTCATGTATAAATAGAGAGGGACATAAAAAAAAGACTAACAGTTTATACAACTTTTAGAAAAATGGTGAATTATAACCGTTTCTCAAGCTTTTAGATAATGGTTTAGTTGTGTAGCACGTTAGGGAAAGAAAAAAGGGTACATAACGTGCATAAAAGTAAAAACTCGTTTACATATTTTTATTTTAATGAAAGGTAGAACAATATTAATAGTGTCACATAAATAAGAAAGCTTTCTAAATGGATAATATATGTTATTGTTTAACTCACTAACGAACACTTTTACGTCTACTATCTCAGTACTGTTAATACATGAAGATGAATATATAGTTTATTATGACTGACTACAAAAAGAAAATTGAACAAGCTGACGTTACTTCACTGGTGGTCTTTTCTTCGCTGACAAGTGTCACTTTTCTTTGAGATCTGTGTTCTCGGCATACGATATTACAGTATAATGACAAAAAAGTTTCATTTTCAGAATCCATAATTCCTTACTGCTAAAAAGCTTAGAAGAATTTAAATAAAGACAATATACGGAAGACAACATCAGTACAATTACATTTTATGTTTATAACATATTTCAGTTTTGCAGATACACTTAATTGATATTTTTGTCTTAATACATTTTATTGTCTTAATACATTTTATTGTATCAACCAACATTGTATATTTAGAAGCAATATACGAATTAATAATTACAAAAACCTTTTGTCTTATATTTGAGTTATTTTCTCTTATCGGTGAAAAATTATTTATGAATTTACGCATAGTATGGACAAGGGAAAAGTAGTAATTAGGGAAAACTTAACACGGGAAAGTCTCTAATTTTAAATTAAAAAAATTGTTAAGTACGAGTATAACTCGCGCCTAAAAGGGTTCCGTATACACTTAAGGCAAATAAATATTTAAACCTACACGTCTTACGTTCATCGTATCCCTACTAAATAACATACAAATAGTAATATAATTTCCCACCACGTAAATAAATAAAGATGTTTCCTTATATATTTTTCACATCCGTAATGAAAACACATTTTAAAATACGATTTTTTTGTAGTTGATTTAAATTATTTGTATGGAGTCTTTATTAAGTTTTTATAGACACCACTATAAATCAAAAGTTCATCGATAATTACTCGTAAACTAGTAGAGATTACTTAATTATGATAATTTTTCTTTTAATTTCGTTAATCATACTACTATTGTTAATACTTTTCAATTAATCCAAAATAACGGTTTAGCTACACTAGATTTACTTTAAAAGAAAATGATTATATTGTAGCTTAATATTTCATAAACAAATTTCTCTATCGAAAAAGTGTTCATGAAAACCTGCAATGTTTTTGAAATATTTAATATTTTCAACGATACCCTACACAACCGGGCAGGCGAATAAAAAAATTCACCAACATGCAGGGAATGTACCACAAAAATTTTCTTTTAACAATTATATATAATAACTGTATAAACGTTAAATCAGTTCCAAATTTAAGCTTTACAACACCAATAGTCTGCGAGTAACACGGTTTCGACATACAGATGGATATGACGAAACTATAAGGGTTCCTATATTAGTGTGGTTACGGAGTTTTAAAAATATCACTCTTAATACACTAATAGAGAACTACAAGACCAATAGTGTTCTCTGTTGCTGGTCTAGTGAAAATTAATAACAATGTAACGAGAAAACTACAAATCATCTTGAAAGTCAAACATTCATGCTGCGAAAATTATATAGAATTAGACGTTTTAAAATTTCGTAGGTATGTTTACATAAATTGATTTCCTGATTTAATATTTTCTTCCTGATACATTCAGTACATATTCTGGGATATCTAAAATAAAAGAATGTCCTCGGATAAAAAAACATACGCAAAACGGAAAAAAATATATTAAAGACGATCTTTGATACATTGGTGATTGGATGAATATTATTCTGGTAATATTGTATTGTATTAATAATTTACTTGTTAAATGTTTTAAAACCATTCTATAACCGGATGTAATTGTAAATGATTTGTAAATCATAGGAAGAAAACTATAATTAATAATTAGGCAAAAAAATCTTTTGACTGAGCTTAATCAGAGTCACAGATACCTACTTTTCCAATATTAAAAAAATAAATTCATTAGTTTTAATCTGTTTCCTCTTTTATTTATCAATTGAAAGATAAATTTTTTGCAACATCTAACAAAATTGACGGTTTGCATCTTGAAACAAATTCTAAAAGATTTGTAACAACTTCACAACATTATGTTTTTCATATTACATTAGAGAGAAGTTTCAATAAACAATAAAGTTTCAATAAAAAATAAAAGGTTCAAAAATACAAACAATAGAGAGAAGGTTCAAAGTATATTTACTTTAGATTAAAATTATCAAAGTTTATCTCAATATGTATTAACCCAAAAAAAATAGTTTAACTTACAGATAAATGTAATTTCGATCGATCCTCCGAAAGACGGTTCGATCGAGTGTAGGCTAGTAGTAACGAACGAAACTCGAAAAATAGTCCAGTTCCCACGGGATCGTTATTTTGTTATTTGAATTCAGGACTCGATATTGAAACGAGTTTGTACCAACCCTGAACTTTTAATATAAAATATAGAAGAAGGGAGAGGGTAGGGTAGTGCAAATGTGCTACATGTCGTTTTAGGGCCCGTTGTTTGATCTGTAGTAAATAAGTTACTTTTGTTAGAGTGACAATTTTAAAAGTAACAATAGTTACAGCTTTAACCAATAGTTATTTCATACATAGGTTGTTTAATTCAGATTTTGACTATTGTCAAACATAACAATAGTTAAAATTATTGCCATAGACATGAACGAGAAAATATTTATTTTGTAGCGGGGAATAATTTTTACGGCTGACAACATTGTGTTAGAAATGAAATTTGACATGTGGTTCAATTATCCTCGTTCACGTTCGTATCACGAGATTTTTGCGTGTTAACTTGTCATTTTATTTTTCAATTCTCTGTTTTTATTTAATCGAATATGGCTGAACATAATACGCGTTTCAATAAGTATAATTACAGGAATATTATTGCTTAATGTTTGTTCTTACTTAAATTACACTATTCAAAATCCAAACAATGCACGTGTGACTTTCTGTGTTCGTTTCTGCAACTTTTGTTTATAGTTTATTATGTTTATTTTCAGGGATCGATCCAGTAATTTTAAAGAAGTTGAAAGAGACCGGCTAATCGATTTGAGATATAAATGCACTATACAACCAGGAACATTTCGACATTTTTTTTGAAATCATATGAAAGTATATATATAATGTAATGTATTTTAAACTATTTAATTTCATTATTTTCTAATTACTTTATGTTTGTCAAATGTGTAGTGTCTAATGGTAAATTTATTGTGAATATAGTGAGAAATAAACCATGCAATGTACAAATTTCGACATATTTCTGGTGAGTATTTTTTTTTTAAAATGATTTTTTTTATAATAAATAAGTATTCGCTGCAGACTTTCTTTCCTGATATATGGTTTTTAATGTATATACTTTCATCTGATTACAAAAAAAATGTCGACATGTTCCTGGTTGTATAGTGCATATGTTCCAAAAGAGGTTATTTGGAAAGCACTTCTTTAAACATATTTGTACATATCTCTAACATATTTGTTTCGAATAATTAATTAGAAAAACTTGAATTATCATAAATGTCAAATTACCACATAAATATATCAAAGTGTTTTATTTTAAAACGCGGCTTAATGAAAAAGTGCCTGTCAACACACAGTTCTGAACGATCGTGTGGTTTGTATGTGACTACATCGCTTAAAATGCCGACTTGTACTATATCCACCTGCAAAAATAGCACCGGACTGCAAAACAAAAGAAATAGGGATTATTTTTCAAACGTAAATTACATTTTGAATAAATTTGGCGTTAATTTTGTAGAAATTCATTATTCACAATTAAATGAAACTACATGATGTAGTATTATTTCTACTTTCTTTAAGTTCTTTACCACGACCTAGATTTCGTTGTATTACAACATCTTCAGGTAGGATATTAGTAAAGATTTTTGCTAATAGCCCACCTGAAGATGTAATAAAACGAAACTTATGTCGTGGTAAAGAACTTAAAGAAAGTAGAAATAATAGTACATCACGTAGTTTCATTTAATTGTGTAAATTATATTACTAAACTTATTTTTCAATTAATTTTGCATTTTTATAATATCGAAGTAAATTGTTATTGAGAGAAGCGCGCCATTTTAGTTGGTCTTGTACCCTATTAAACATTTTTTTACCCAAATTGAAACGTCTTAATGGTCTGATACTAAAAAAATCAAGATTTGATTTGTTAAAAACTTAGGATTTCGGTGGGGTTGCTGGAGAATTTGGTGTAACATTGGAAATATCGTTTATACTTATCAATACCCATAGCGTTTATACTCAGTGTATGTGGGATTACGAAGAAGCGCGAAGCAAACCAACGTTACATTTATTCATTTTCGTCGAATGTGAACCGATGTTGTTTAAAATAAGTAGAAATTTTATCAAGACATTGAATGCTAATTTTTATATCTAATTTTTTTCCCATTTTGAATTTCTTTAGTATGAGACCTATTATTATCAAATCTTTATTAAGGGTTTTTATAACCCCTCTATACTTTAAGTCGCTAAGCTAATTATTTTCAATTTATATTCACATAAAAAACATACATAAATAAATATTCTATGAATTTAACATGGTGGCCATTATAATACTTTACATAAATAAGCAAAGCTATGCGCCACATAAATCTATGCAAATACGTATCGTACTGCTGGAAGCAGATCTACTTATGTGCGTCGATTTCTCGGAGTTGATGGATAAATTTTGTTCTGCTGGTAACATCCTACGCGTAAGGCGGGGCTCTAGTAGAAGGAGCGCGGTGGAGGAAAAGAAGGTTTCTGGCTTCAGGCGGTCGCGAAGATATTTGTGCGTATGCGCTTCCTGGATCACTCTGTATTCTAAGGTTAAATTGTTACCCACTTAATTTTATTTTAAGTAATTTTTGTCTATGTGTTGTTTTATTTTTAATTTTGAATATTTATTTTACAATTTACGGACTAAAATGATTTTAATTACTAAATTATTTTTGCAATGTATTTTATAAGCTGATTACTGCATTGATTGATTATCCGTTTAATTTTACGGGAGAATTGCAATGCCATATTATTATTTAATAAAATGGAAACTTCTCGAATATAGGAAACTGGCCAGATCAATATAAATGTACTGAAGAATACAGTTTACGGAATAATCGCGAAGAAGTGCGCCCTTTGAACGCGGTGGAATGCTCCTCTATAATGCTCTCATCCCCTGCAGGCTTGTCTGTCGATTGAAGGTACGAAGATACTCATCAGTAAAGCTTGGGTTTTAATTTGCACGGAATAGCTCGCGCATCGTCGTCAGATGAGTCGAATAGCCTTTTTGAGATGAAATTTGCAATTTTCCGTTTTGATCCCACATTTGACATTGTTTGTTCAGCATTCCATCCTTGATGTTTGTGGCCTAGCTTTTTAATTTTTTTTTAATCCCATGCATGCCTGCTGTGATAATTTATTTACTCTTCAACAGCTTACCGTTACAGCTTACGTTCGAAACTTTTTGCTTATGTTTGGTCCAAAGTATGTTAGATATTTCGAATATATTCAAGTGCTTAGGTTGTAAAATTATAATATATTAGATATGGAAATAAACCAATTCAGCAATGACATTTAAATGAATAGTGACTAGAGATTTAGGTTTCGTTACATTAAACGCTTAAGCTTGTTCTTACTCAATTTTTTTTTAAAAGATTAATTGAACTATCAATAATTTAACGACACGAGCACTTGAATTTTTCACTTATATGTATATATATATATATATATATATATATATATATATATATATATATATATCGTGTTAGTTACACCGTTTATAACTCAAGAACGGCTGGACTAATTTTTTTGATTCTTGTGTTTTTGGGTTTGTCTTCGTCGGGAATAAGATAATAAGAATTAAAACATTGGAAAAATAACGAAAAAAAAATTTATGGAGAAAATTAATTTTCCCATACATTTTGTATGGAACGGCTTTGTTGATTATATATCGAGTACGGATTCACTGATTTTTTTTTCATTGAAAATTTATATGATTATTATATATTTATTGAATATTTTTTTTATTTCGGCTTCGAGAAGTTTCCTCGCGCATTGGAAAAGTAAAAAAATAACAAATAATTTAATTGTGTATAAAACGTAGTATGTGATAAATGACAGAAAAAAAAGAAAAAAGTATGTCATAAATGACAGACCCGAACGAAAATTATAATTGGTTTTAATAAATCTTATTCAGTTTTCGACCGTTATTTCATTTGAAATTGATTAAATTAATTCTCATTAAACGATTTTTTCTGAAATTCATTAGCGAAGAGTGATTTCAAGTAGTTCACTTTGTGGAGTTATGATATTTGTGATTGTGCGGGCATCGATAATTGCTTCATTATGTAATTTACGTGATTAATTTTTGTGTGATTAATTTCAAAGCGTTATTTATAATGCTGAGAGTCTAATCTTTCACAGCGAAACCGTAATGCAATTCGACTTAGGAATATTGCGAATCAATCCACTGCAGATGAACAAGAAATTGCACGGGAAGAGCGCCGCGTAAGTACGGTCCGACTCAAAAACAAGACAAACAGCTCAGTTCACAACGAAACATCATCGAGCATATCGCACAGATCAACAACGTAATACTCTTCGACGAGCAAGAAGAACTGCTTCAAGCGTTGATTTGAATCGAGTAGCATTTCAATACGATTACATAATTGACTACAGCTAGCATCCTTTCGTTCGTTTGGCCCAATGAATATTGTGTGCGACCATTGCGTTGCATTGAATTAGTTCACTGGAGAAACGCCTGGATTGTGCTCTCTCAGTGGCAAGATGAAATCGCCATTCTTGTTTCTGCCACCAGAATCATTGCATTCCTTACTTCATACCGAAACACTAGAATCACGGCATTTTCTATCGAATGCTCAAAGATATAAGGGATGTTTCCAAATGATTTCATTTGGAGCAGACATTATCGAAGAACGCGGATTCTATCTGACATTCAAGGTAATTTCTGCTAGAGAGAATAAAAGTTTATTTTCTTTTGATGATCATAATTTAATAAATCTAACTTCGCCTTCGACTTTGTAGATCCAACTTTATAGACCAGGGTCCAATTCACAATCGAATTGGATTATTGCAATCGCTTGAAGATGTACAGCATAAATTCATCTAAATTTACTTCATGGGCAGCATGGAGGAACAACTTGATCGGTGTCAAAAGATCGAATCGGCAATAAAAAGAGAAGTTCTTCAAGATTTGTAGCAACTATTTCATGAATATCATACATTGGTTCGGTTGTTCATAACTGCTTTGGATTGCGTGCCAAGTGATGATTAGAAAGTCGTGATTTTAATGTTATTTTAATTTAATTAAAATAGTTTTCTTTTTGATTTGTATATTTATAGTACTTAATTCATTTTGAATATTAATTTTAACATAATAAAAAAATGAATTTAATTCAGCTAATAAGTTAAAACGTTTATTGACTCTGAGGCGGTACGAAGTTCACCGGTTTAGCTAGTGTATATTTATTTTAACTAAAGAGAAATAAATCTTCAGAGAAAAGTTCCACTAATTACTTATTAATTTAGTAACACACATCATTTAAATCTGCTTTTACGATTTGTGTAAATATTTAAAATTAAATTTTTTTTTCCGTAAATAAATCGGAGATATATTGAAATTGAAGCCGATAATTTTTGAACAGTTTACGTTGAGAAATGGGTTTGTTGTATCAAAGTTTATTTGTCATTTAATTGAAATTTTATTAAACGCGTATCGATTAGTTCATATCCCACAGTTTCTATGACGTTCGCTTGCTCATCACTTGACCTATATCTATATTCATCGAACCTTTTCTTTGAGATTTCGTGTCAAGGTTGTGTTGAATATTGGACTTTATGAATTTTGTAATCATGTTTTTAATACCAATCTCCTCTATGGTGTTTTACTTTTTAAAATTAATTGAAAAAAAAAGCGTTTAAAACCGATTGAATACGTTCTAGAAATAATGAACTTCGTTATGCTTACTTATAACGGGCTTCCTATGATTGGACAAAATACCGATGGCTTGAATATTGTTAATCTGTTCAGCAATAATGCTATTCTTTATCTAATAAATGCCAAAAAGTTATTGGGGAATTTCCAAATTCATTGATTTATATGTGAATGACCGAAAGTATCATACTAATATAATGAAGAAGAAAGTTTTTTCCTATATTGTTTTTGAGGGAGCAATGCAAAAACTACTACCATGGTTGACATGACACTTGCAATATGATGGTATATATTGTATAATTTTCAAGATATAGTTAATAATGTCAACGTATTTCAATAAAAAGTCGATGGTCTGGGCGTTTTCATGACGAACGCTGATAAATAAGTTAAGAATATAACAATACTACACATATGTATGCAAAAATGTTACGTCTTAAATAAGTCTAAACTTATTTAAGACATACCATACGCAGTAAAGATATTTTTTGACATGTTTGAGTACACTTCTATATACTAATGCCGTATGACTATAATTGCAAAAAATTGTTTAAGCGATCAGTGTTTTCTGGGAAATAAATCCTATAGGTATAAATTTCAATTCTAAATAAATATTTAAATTGTGCATATCACTTGAAACGCTTTTTAAAACATACAAAGAAAAACCTAATGCAACAGCATTTATTTATATATTTTATAGATAAGCCGTGGATATTTCAAAGTTAAAAAATGTGCGTGGGATAAACGTGGTAGTTTAAGTAAATTCATTATTTTCCGTTAAAATAAGAAGCAGAGTAATTTTAAGTGTTTCCGACAGATAAATATTGAACCCTCACGCCTTCTCATTGTTATTAGCAATTTTAGGGAAATTAAGATTTTTTAAAAGTTAACCGAAGTAGAAATATATTGAATTCGTATATGGATATGGAGAACGGAAAGGTGAAAGAGGATACATTTGACACGGCAATATCATAAGTGCATCATCACTTGTGATATATTTGCCGCGGTACTTTATGATATGTTTGTTAAAGTAAAATAAAGCGCAGGACTACGTCAATGAAAAGGAAAATGCTTGGAAAAAATCCTTGGTAAAATAATTTATTTACACCCGTACGTCTCAAGACAGAAGTCGGGGCGGGTTGCTAGTTTATAGTTAAAAATACAAATTTCATAACAATATAGTAAATAGATTTTAAAAACCGAATAAAAAGTATAGGGCATTTTTTACGATTGAAATTTTGTCTAAATCCGGAGACGACTCAAAATATTTCTGGCGGATAATGAAGAGATATGATCAAAAAATACTTACAAATTTTAGTTGTTTATTTCTTTGTCGCTATAAGCAAATTATATTTTAATTAATGGTATTTTTATTTTTATATTTCAAATGTTATCCTTATATTCGTGTGCATGAAAAAGATGATTTGCTTCTGTTCCAATAAATTATATTGAATTAATAAAAATAATGAGCAATTAAAATTATGAGTCTATAGATAGTGCACTATACTTACAATAAAACAAAACGTCTATTATCTAAATGTTACAAACATTTGGATAAACTTTAAACACCATCTAGTGGATTGCTTCCATAATATTTTAAACGTTACTGGTAATTTCAGATTACATGTTTATCAGCAATGTTATTTTCTTGATAATAATTGTGTTCTCTTTTCACACGAAAAAAATGTTTAAAATTTACCATTTCTAGATTTAAGATATCAAGTACTGCTTGAAAATAAAAGGTTGTTATTTGAGGCTATGGGAGAATGCAGTGTGCAATTTAAATTAGATATTACGAATACTGCATCTGAATAGACCACACACAGCCCCACGTACACAAATATGTTAAACCACATGAGGCTCTAAAAGCGTTTTTGCCTTTACAATCTGAAATGCGTCAACTTACCAAGGTCATGAGAAACCTTTGTTGCGAGTTTAATCTAAATCATTTCGGTCCTTGAGAAGAGGATAACAAACACATAACGCAGAAATAGAATATCAGAGAATGGATTTATATATAGGTAGATTGACTTATTTATATATTAATTGAAACTAAATAGTGAACTAATAGTGATAGAAACTAATAGGCCACCTGAAGATGTTGTAATAAAATTAATAGTAATAGTGATAAAAATTAATAGCCCACCTGAAGATGTTGTAATAAAACTAATTGTAATAGTAATAGAAACTAATAACCCACGTGAAGATGTTGTAATAAAACTAATAGTAATAGTGATAGAAACTAACAGCCCACCTGAAGATGTCGTAATAAAACTAATAGTGATAGAAACTAATAGCCCAGCCGAAGATGTTGTAATACAACGAAACCTAGGTCGTGGTAATCGACTTAAAGAAAGTGGAAATAATACTACATCACGTAGTTTCATTTAATTGTGAAACTAAATATTATTTCTTTGAAATGTGTGTTAAACTCCAAAAAATGATATACATATAAATATAAATAGAAGAAATTGAAGACATATTTTCAAAATTATTAGAAAAGATGGCCAAAAGTAGAATTATTACTAAGAAGGCTTCGTAAATATTTAGATACTCACAAATATTTAAGCGTACTTAGTACTTCCAAAATTAAACTAAAAATGCTGATTTTTCAAATTGTAGCCATTGTCAACATATCTTTTACATGCGTAAAAAAATGGATGGACATTTATTTTTAGGATTTTCTTTTTACTTGTGCTATAAGGTCTCACATTATTCCAACGACCAAGATTGTAGATCAACTGGAAGTAAGGTTTTGATGTTCAGTAAGTAAGAATATAAGATGAATAAAAAAATGCGCTTTAAATGATGATGTCAATGTAAGGCTACAGCTCTCAGTACATGATATTAATTTGAACTTATTATCTCAAGCCATTTCTGAGAAACTTTATGAAGTCTTTAACAGGCAGATATACGTATAGGCAGATGGACAACCAAGTGAGGGTTCCGATATTTCATTTTAGAGAAGGAATCTTATCAACCATTTTCGTTAAATTTGGAATATCCATAACCATAACCATAACAGCCGTATCCTCAATTAGATTATTCAATAATTCTATTTTGATTTAAAATTAGCTAAACTCGACCACAATTCACTGTGGCTCAGTCTGAGATGTAATGAATGGGAAAATAAATAAAATATTCTAGCCAAAATTGTTTACACTACGAAATCACATCACTCAATTCAATACCCATTTCTTGAATAAACGTAAAAATCAGAAGGTTTACCGAATCTTGAGCATGCGATGTATAATTGACTGTGAGAGAAGAAATCGTTTTCCAAGTTCAAACAAATCATTTTCTAAGTTCAAACTTTGGCAAGTGTGGCAAAGGTTGCGAACGCAGTGTATTAGAAATTAAAGTAGTTTGAACTCGAATGTAATGTCGATCGGAATGAGTGTTATTAGTGGAAGTAGTACGTCTTAACCTATTTGATGTCTAATTAGAATTGTTGCTTCAATTAGATTGTTCATCAATTTAACTCGATTATTCATCAGTTCAACTACTAATCGTGTGCAATTACATAACTTTGGCTGATTGATATTTCGTAGTAATATAATTGGCACTCCTATTTTAAAATTCAGTTGTGTGATGGTAATTCGAGAAAGTCGAGAAGATTAGGATATTCCGTTGAAAAATTCATAATTTAACTTTAGTTCATCACAGTCAATGGACTTGTATGTCACTATTTCATCTACGGTTATGTTTAGGATGATGTTCATATCGTGTACGTCGACATTTTAGCCGGTTTAATGGCTCTTCCGCACAATCATGTGTGATTTCGATAATTTGATGCTCTGGAATATCTTTTCTATAAATGTTTCTTTTAAAATCGCCATGTTGCTGGCATTAGATGGGCAGGTGATTTAAAAAAAATTAAGAAAAAACATTTTTTAGACGAAACACGCGCGTATTCAAATGCAATCTTGTGTCATAATTTCGAGTTAATCGACTAACTACTTTTTGAGTTTTGCAAACACAACATACACTGGCTGTATTTTAATAAATAAAGATTACATATAAATTCTACTATGTATACTTGTTTAAATTACAAGGTGGAAGTTTTGACAAAGTACTTGTGTCACCCCCTCATGAAAATTTAGATATATCTTTGTAAACCACCGTATATTATCTGATGCGACGAGTTATAAAAACAGTTAACAGCCAAAAAAATAATTGCAAACATTTAGCCAAGCCCCAAAACGGTTTAAACACGTATTTGAAATTATCAACTCTACTTTCAAATGAATCGATTACGATGCACTCCATTGACTTTAAACTATTTGTAGTTTAATTTAATTTTCCGCTTTCCGGGTTCAAAGCACGAAAGGTGGATAGTGTGTACATATATATATATATATATATATATATATATATATATATATATAGCACGGTCTGAGAATACGAGTGGCGGCAACCGTAAAGGTAAAATAAGTTTCCCCAGCTCGTTTATTGGTCAACCGCGCGAAGTTTCCAAGTCCTGAGCGCTAGTCCGGGCGAGCGGCTTGTTGGCTGCAAGTGCGTGATTTAGGTGCACTAACGCTCTGAGTAAGTTTTGATTTATATAGTGAGGGTGTTTTTAGAGCCGAGCAGCAAAAAAGCTCGAACTAATGCAAAGCTCCGAGCGGCGAGTGTCGGAAAGCATTTTGAATGAATTAGAAATGCGGCGCAGTGTGTGGTTGATAATATATGGAGTATATAACAGGTAAAAATGTTGTTTGTTTATGCGAGGGTAAAACGAGAGCAAATCAAAATTTAGAAAACAAAAAGAAAAACGATATGATGTTTGCAGATGATTATATATATTTGGTTGGACAATTTATTTTCAAAGTATTTTAGTCAATAGGGCTTAGGAAATAAATGTCTTAATTTTTTCTATATCACAAATGAAATACTTCGAATTTATAAATAAAACACTGAGGGTTAATTGTGCACGTTCAATGGTAACTGACGCTGTTCCAACATCATTTTCGACCAATTTATAATAATTGAATCCCAAGCTCAGATGCAAAAAGAGGTTGACTGAGGGGCAAGTTAATTTGTCAGAGTCGAATAACCAAAAGTTTAACGAAGAACAAGTATCGGTTAAATAATTTGACCAACTAAGGGGTGCAGTACTTATTGATAAGGACAAGAGAAACCAAACAAGTATCGTATTAAATAAAAAGTTTCTTTTTATTTATTCTAACACAGATTATAACAACAATTACAGATGCAGTTCATTATATAATCCGAACAGCAATAAAATGGTGTAAAATATGTGATAAAATGTTTCAAAAATTTTCCGACTAACCTTTTGGTTAACATACTCTCACAGAAAAACAAACTATCAACAAACACTCTATTTAAAGGAAATATCTCATCCGTGCGTGACACCTCCGTGGATCACTACACGAAGGACTTGGAACTAACTATACTATTATAACATAATTTAAAATCACCGCCAGATATCCGACCATATTCCTTTGCAGAATCCTTTGATAGTTGGAATAAATTATAACAAGAGAGAAATGTCGATTTCGTACAGAAGTTTCAGTTCTATATGTTAGTTCCAATAAGTTCACTTCGAGTACAAGGTTAGTGTCTACCATGTTATCCACATTACCGAGAATAGAGCAAGATGGTGGAATATAGTGGAGAAGAGATACCCTACCGATATCACTGAGGATAACGGCACGAAGAAGAGGATAATTAGAGTACAAAAGAAGATGTTTCAATTAATGATGAGAACCACGAATTTCTCTTTACAAAAGTTTTAAAGTAAAAATATTTAAAAGAAGCCAGAAGGAAGGTGATGATGGAAGGTATTGATAGATGATTGAAGATAAAGGGCTCATTTACGCCCAAAATCTATATTCTATCTACCCATGCTCTTGTTTTACTAGGGATACAAATTTAAATCGTTTAACCGATGGCGTTTCAGTTTTTCATATTAGTAACATATCAACAGAAAGGAATTATTTCCACGAACTATCTACCGACAGCAGGGCGGATCTCTCAAGGGCTATGGATAAAATTGACAGATGTTGCTTCCCAATAACTTTTTGACACTGATCTTCGCCTGGTTATGTTATCAACAGTAAGCGACTTTTCTGCCTGTCATTTTTTAGTGACAACGGTCGATCATATTTAAAAAAATTTGAAAATTTTATGGCGGGAATGTCGTTCTCTAGCTTTACAAATTTAAAATTTTTTCCATCGCTATAATAAAAGTAACGTGGCCCGGTGCAGCTATAAATACTGAGTAAATTATATGTGTAAATGAGTAGTAAGACAAAAATTTGAGAGAACAGGAGGGTAAAGAAATAGATCAGGGGCGTGATAATGAAAGTCTGAACGTGTATTGAATTTGACACACGAATCTATGATTTCCACACAGCAACACAATTGTTCTAATATTTCCTTTATTGTACAAAAAGGAAAAATCTATTTTACCTCCATCAAAGTATAACATTTCAATGTGATATACTTTAGTGATATTTGAATAATGAAATTATTAAGAAAATTACGTATGGAGTATTTATAATAAGCTCAATAGAATTTAATTAATTACTAGCGGGACCCGTGCGAAGTCTTATTATTTATTCCATTATGAAGCTCAGATGACAGATCAAACAAATATTTTACTAAAATTGACATATAGAGGCGCAAGTATCAAAAGCATTGAGCTAAAGCGCCACTTTATTTATACGTGAGTGGATTTGAAATTAAACAAAAATTTTACCGACCGACAATCATATTGACGTTGAGCCGTTAGATGGCAGCATTGCTGTTTTGTGTATATAATTTTAATAATTAATTAATTTGCAAAAACAATAGCAATAATATTTTTTTTAGTTGTGGATGCCGGTAGAGCAAGCAATTATCTATAAAATGATATATAATTTATGTGGATTAGTTGTGAGGTTTTTTCTAAAAAGGGAGAGTAACATCTTAAAACCTTAGCGTATTAATATATATGATGATGATGATACATATTGCGTAATTATAATGTGGAACTGTAGGGTATTGTAGTGAACAAAATAACTAAAAAGTACAAAAAAGTGATTTCTAGTCAGTAATCAGGTCGCGTATATCGCTAAGCTACAAAAGTAATCAACATTTAACTGTGCTATTCCATTTACCAAACCAAAACCTGTCTATACTAATTTTGAATCGATTGGAATTACTTTTTCTATTCAAATATTTTGTACAACACGATGTGTGAAATGCAGTTTTTTTTATTTTTTCAGAAAAAGTGTTTTTTATAACATCCATAGTTTTCGTTTAAATCGTGTCATATTAATATTATAATAACTTGGTAAATAATGAAATATCCGAAAAAAATATTAAAAAATGTTTAATTATTTCAATAAAATAAATTAACTTCAACCTTATATAAAAAAAATATTAATAAAATATTTCTTTTTGTCATTGTAATTTTGACTATATTATTTGCAGCAAAAGACTACACCCGGTAATGCAATACTGTCCGTCTATAGACGGTATAGATCTTATCCACGCACGTGCGCACGCCCGCACGAACGCACGTACGTACTCACGCATACACGTACGCACGTCCGCACGCATGCACGCCCACTCGCACGCACGCACGCACGCACATACACACATATATTATATATATATATATATATATATATATATATATATATATATATATATATATATATATATATATATATATTATTATTAACCTTTCATTTTATATTCAAAATGCGAAGATAAAAATTTTGTCTTTGGCATTTCTTTCTTCTTTTCAGCCATTGAAATGAAAAGTTTACAAAGCGTTTGTAATTCGACTAGGATTTCCTATCCTACAACTGTGCCAAATTGAAAACTTTCACGTTAAATGATCATCAAGAAAAACTTTTTCGATAACGAGTTTTTTATACAAATGTTCCGCTTTTATAATATTCACATGAAACACCAACAGTTTAAACTGGTTACAACAACCGTTTGTAAGAAGATAGGTTTTAAAATCATCGCATATAAATGCTTGTCTGCGATAATTTTTGGAAATGTTAACTTGATCTCTCTTTCCGTATAAATTCAACTAAAGTAAGAACAAGAAAACAAGTATAGAAATATTAATAAAAATTACAGTAAAATAATTTTATTTGACGACACGTGGTTCTTTTTGCATCACACTCTGTTTTAATTTACTACTTCTTGGTAAAGTTCAAACTTTCACCTAAAACAATAGATATAATTTTGTACAACTTATTTCATTTTGTTACCTCTCTCTTAAATATGACATTATATATTTATTTATTTAAAAAACGGTAATAAACACAATTTATATAACGGTTTTTGTAATATATTTCATTATTATAACTAGAGCTATTTTGCTATTCGTCTGCATTGTATTCCGAAACAGAATTTCACTTCAGTCATTCTATTACTATATAAACTAATTTAAACAAAACAAGAGCCGGGTGAAATTTAAAAGAAAGTCCTTAATTATTCATATATAGGAAAAGTACAAATCTTTTTAGGTCTTATAAAACTTGATAGATTCCCCTCTATTGCTTTAATGTTATTAAACTGAATATTTTTTATAACAGATACTTTGAAAATTATTGTATTTAAAATTGTTAAAAAACATAAAAAAATTTATTTTAAAATTACTTTGAATGAAAAAAAGATTTATTGAAAATAACATACCATGCAATAGATTTTATCACATTAGTCACGCTATAAAAGAGGAAATATATTCTCTGTAAGAATAAAACTGTAAATCAACATTATCTTCTCAGATACGATAGACTGAGATTTGAGGATACAAAACAAGTTATTTTCATATCCAAACGTAATCGTTGTATCGTAATATTATATATTAATTTAATTTTTCAGAATTTAAATATCATAATAAAAACCTGCAACAATAATGCATGGTGGCCATGCAGTTAATTGTGACAGTTGCACACTTTTGTCTCGTTTTTTCCCCAGTAGCTTTATCTCCAAAAAAATCTAGAGATTTGCTCTTCACCATTTTGCAATTTAAGCAAACAATCTATGAATTTTCTAGCACTTATGTCAATGAAGTAGGAAAAGATTGCCAAAATATAGACATCAGAGAGAGACAGTTTATAATTTATTTACTTTTTTAGGTCTATAAAGACATATAGATATTTGTTAAGTATAAAGAAAAACAAAAATAACCTCCCAAGTTAATGTGAAAAGGTATAATTGGTAATTAAAAACGCGGTATTAGTGAAGTATAACGAGTTAAGGTATCGAGGAAACCATTTTTTAGATTTGAGAGCTAAATGAAAAGCTGCAGGCATATGAAACTTGCCTCTATTTAAAATTTTGGAATACTTTCAAACGTAGTTATTATTAATTTTTAGACGACCACCTATCCACAAGTTTTATAAAAAGTACTATCTTTGCAGCATTTTTTCTATATTGTCATTAACATAGAATCCTGATTAATTCTTTTGTCATTATAAAAAAAACTCTAATTAATTCTTTTAAATTCAACATATTTCGAAAGACTAAGATCCTTATATAATTTAAAAATTGAAACTTTTCCGCCATTGTTTATTTTTCCTAAGCCAACGAGATTGACCCTCAAAATTTTTATTTCAAATATTACAATTCAATTTTCAAAATTTTAAAAACATAATATTTACATCAAAAAGCAAGGCGCAGAACTTGATATCAAAGTTTAAAAAGTTGAATGTTTATGACAAGGATAAATTAACTTCACCAATTAAACGGGTTTCAAATATGGTCTCTTAAAGACCTTATCCGCAGCAGATTAACTTGTAATAAAATCAGTATTTAATAACTTATCCATATAAATTTTGTTTCAATGTGGTGCTGTTGGTAACACACGTGTCATTTTAAAATATATACTCACCTAAGTAAATATTAATTTACGTAGATCTTTATCACATGAATCCTCTTTCTCGTTTAAGGCGGTTATCTACGAAACATTTTACATGGATTGAAATAAAAGTTAATTGCATATAAATAACAATATTAGGTGAGGTACCTAATATTGTAATTTATATGCTATTCAGTTTTTTAAAACAGAAATATTTAATTGCTGAAATTTGCAAATGAGTCTTTTTCAAATTTATTTTTAACCCATAATCCGCAGTTACGGGATAATATTACGCAGGTTCGAAATGGTTCAAAAATTTTATTTAATAACCTCTCAGCTTTGAAATAACTTGAAATTTTTAACATCTTTTTCAAAGGGTATAATCTTAAAAACCATGAAACTTAAATTAATAAAAATATGTGGAATAATCTGTAAAAAATGACAAAGATTATAAAAATTATATATTAAATGCTCATTTCCAAAGTATCTAAATTTTTTAGCGATTTGTTCAAAGAAGCTCTTCGTAGTGTGAAATGTAAATTAGCAGAAATATATAAAATCTGAATAAATTGAAACAGGTTTGAAACAGTTCAAAAAATTTTTATATAATAACTGCTTAATTATAAAATAATTTCTCCACAAAAATTAACGCAAGTTCTTTTCTAATTATATTTACAATAACCTACAATTGAATATCACAGTCATCCACGAAAAATAAAACCAACAATACACAGAGTAATAAACTGAAAAGTAACAAAAATGTCATCCATTTATTGTAATTTAAAAACGGTGCATGAAATGCGTAAAAATATAAAACATAACTTTATTTTCTCCAACATTATTTTCTTTAACTAACGAGAGAAAGTTTTTCCTAATCACGTCACGCGTTATACTTTGGTGGGTTAATTCATGGCAAATAATATTTTCTAATCGTGCTTTAAGTACGTACATCTGTGCCTTGATTCGCTTCTCAATAAACTCCAATCATGCATCTAAATGACTATCAAACTATCAGTACAACAATTATAACTGCCAAGTCACTTTTATCACTTTTTGTATGAAGTAGTACTTTAATTAATAGATTTTATTTTTTAAATATTTTTAGCAGTTGAACAACATTTAATGTTGGTAATTTATTAACAGAATCGAACATTTACGTGTATTTTATTAAGATAATGCAGAAAAAGTTATATTATCTGATTCTATATTTATTAAATATGCAAAATGTTAAATTAGATTTTCATTAAGTATTAAAAAAGTATTTTTATTGTTTTTCTTACAGCACCATCTTAAATTTATCTGTTTATTTTAATGCTATACTATATACAATGTACACTATTTTATTTAAGGTTCACATATTACTAATTCTCCCTCACTACGAAGTAATTAGCAATTATTTTTGAACTAAGCTTATCACAGTCATCGTAAATTCCAAGGTTGATTGAATGCTTTGGACTAACGTCGGACTAACGACTAATTCACAACACAAGGAACTATTGGCCTACGAAAGCAGGATGGCATTACTGGTCCAGTGTTTGTAAGTAAAATTGTTTAAGTTATCTATAGAAAGGCGTAAAGGTTTCTAAGAACATTTGCATTAGTGTTCTTGGTTTAATGCCCTTCATACCTAAACCGAAAGGTGCGGAAGAAAGCGTGCGCAGGTAATAGATACCGCGCGAAGCGGGAGATGACCCATAGCCGAGCACACTGACGTTTTTGGAGTTACATCGATCCGCTTGAAAATCACTCCAACTATCGCAACGCACACCAATCAAGTTCTTCTCTAGTCGAGCGCTTTCCTCGTAAAGTATAGTGGCACGGTGGTGACTACATACTGGATCCATACATCCTGGTTGAATTGGACCACCACCGTTTACGTAGAAGTCTGCATGCCCAACTGGTTCTAGTACTCCTTGTACGCCACGGTTTACGTGCACCACATCTACGTATTGTGCATCAGAGCGATCGAGGCGCACGGAAAGTGGTGCGTATGTGAAGCAAGGACCAGCCGGATCCAATCCCGTAATATGCCCCAGTAAGCGACCCTTGTACTTCTTATAATATTTCCCTGCCCACCCGGCTATATGAGCACCCAAACTAATACCAATGAGATGTACGTCTCCGGCCTCCAAGCCGAAGCTTTCCAAATCTGTCAAAAAGTTGGCGAGTCGCTTCCCAATAAATTGAGTCATGTGTGCCGACCGTATGTACCACTTGCGAATTATCCGGCTACAGTCTAGCAGGAGCACATTGAACTTATCCTTTTGATTATAAGTGGTAGCGATGGCGTAAGGTAATGTCGATTGAGCGTCGTCATTGAATCCGTGTATAATAATCTTAGTCTGTTTGCTTATATTGAAGTTCCCCGGCCGCGTGAGCGCAACAAGCGCTTCCTCTATGGCAATAGTTCTCACGTAGTGGGATTGAAGGTGAACGAAAAATAGTTTCCTCATTTCTTGAGATTTGTTACTGGATTTGTGCTGGTAGTCCATCATGCTGCGACCTGTGAAGCGAAACGATTTATGTTATTATTGCACAATTGGAAACTTCAAATATACAGAAAAGAGCCGCCGTCGTTACCGCAAGACCGTTTAAACCTCAAGAACATTGAAATGTTGACTCGTGAAAATAATTGTTATTGTACAAGCATCACAAAATAGAACTCGGTAAAAGTTAAATTGCGTAAGGATGTAATTAAATTGGTGCCTTTAGGAATAAAGTTATAACATATATTTAATTACTTATAATAACTGATAAGTACGTAAAGAGCTATAAAAGTTATATATGAAAGTCGTGATAACGGTATTTAAAGCAAAAGTGTTTTAGAATAATATTACATGTTTTGAAACTAAATGTGGAATATAAAGGTAGTGGAATATTTAAAAGCTAAATGTCCAATAGGTTATAACTACTATTAAATATTCAGTGCTATTTAGGCTACAGAGTCGTATGATCAACTGTATTCATTTTGAAAGAAGTTATTTGTTTACTTTGATAAATATAACGAACTTATTGCTACAGGAATAATTTCTTGCAGTAAACCAAAAGTTTAGTGCATTTAAAAATTAAGTAAGAAAACAAAATAAGTTAAATATGTTGAAAGTACACTTAATATTTTTCAAATGTACAAAACCATTTTACATGTAAACTTTTTGCATACGAGATGAGAGAGAATATGGTTTTGGCATATAAAATATGATAATTACGCTTTTACCACTAATATTTTATGCGATTAAAAAACCTGCCACTTATCGTATCTTTCTAAATATCTAGTCGTTTTTTTAGCAAAAGTGTTCCTATATTGTTTGACGAGTAGCTGATGGATAGGAGTATTATCGATTATCATGCTTAGGTGAATATCATTCAATAAAAGTATATTTTTTCTAGAGAATAGGTTTCTTGGTTTATGTCATACCGCAGTTTGTTGATTACTCGTGATGCATACAATTTTCAAATAAACAGTTTTGAAACTTTACGCATAAAAAAACGCCAATTAATTAATTAGTAATAAATTGTGTTTTAATTTATGTCTCAAAGTGAAGAACTATGGCTCAGTTCTGTTGTGAGTAACTTAACTTCATTGACAATTTATAGTAAATCAAAGTTTACAAATAAAATTAAATGTAATAGATTTAGAGTTCAGATTACAAGAATTATTGAGATGAACGGTCGATACTTGTGATTGAATTATATTTCTTTTTTGTTTTTAGCCGACTTTAAAAAAAAGATGTCATCACATTTCTCCGGTATTTCTCAGGAAATTTGGATGAGTCTTTTTTTATTTGGAAAGGTATACTCGCAGTATGATCCCATGAAAATTTGATAAGAATGTAAATAAGTCAATTGAAGATATAACATAGAATTCCTCAAAACTGAACAGCACATGTGCCGTGATCGAGTTTGGATGATATATTTTCAACCTGGATGATTTTTTATTATATCGAAGGGTCTACTCCCAGTATGGATCTATGAAAAATGAATATTATGCAACCATTAGTCCTTTGAAACATTGACACTACATTTTCTTTTTATTCAAATCGATGTGATGTTTCTTTTTATTTTAATCGATATTATTATAAATGGGATGGTTATTACTATTAATTCTATAACTGGTAACTATTACGGTGAACTTTAAATAAAAGGCTGATTTCAATAAATAATTTTAATATTTATTGCTTGTTTGTTAACAATATTACTTTATTTAAAATTTAATTTAATATTTTATAAAATTTCTGATTATTTAATGTATTATAGAAAATTTACATAAGACTGTGAATATATGTACGTAGAATATTATTTTCATGTGGGAATGTTAGGATACAAGTTAACTTTGCTGTTAAAAAACTCTTATTTTGTATATGCCTTTGACTTGTATCTGTTTTTTCTCCATGGGTGATAAATAAATGAATAAATAAACCCATCGAGTTTCGATTTGTTTGACTTATATATATTTACGTAATGTGAAAGTAATATGGTAAATGTGTAAGTTAGTTTTACACACAATATAATTTCAATCTTCGATCTGTAAATCCTGATGCTGCAAATGTACTACCCTGCCTAAATATGAGACTTGAAGATCTGCTGTTTTCAAATTAGTAATGTGAGTCCAGGTAAAGATTCTGTCATTGAACTCTGGGTTCCAACACCTCAGTCCTAATGCTACAGTTACTGCCCGCTTAAGCTGTGAGACTTGAGGTTCTGTGGTTTTCCAATTAGTATTGTCGCTTTCAAGCAGGGACTCTGCCACAAAACTGCATATTTTATTTCCTTAGTTTGATGCTGTGATCACTACCCTTTGCTTAGATGATTAAGATTTGAAGATCTGTTGTTACCAAAAAAGTATTATGAATCTCAAGTAGATACTCTGTGAGTTCCGAATTCCAACGCCTCTATTCTGATATTGCAGGAGTATCGCCTGCCTAAATATTAAATTTGAGGATTTAATATTCTTCAATTAGTATTGTGGGTATGAAGCAGAAACTTTAACCCTTAACTTTGTGTTCTAACTCCTTAACCTTGATGCTATGGTGGCACTGCCTACTTAAATCGTGAGACTGGGGGATGTGCTTTTATTAAATTAGTAGAGTCGGTTTCAAAACGACTCTGCCGTTAAATTTCGTATTCCATCTCCTCAGTTTTAGAGTCTTCCGGTTTCCTGCCTGTCAAATCTCTAGCAGTAGCAGTACTTTACAAATTTATTTAAATTGCCAACTGAGTACTCGTTATTTTATTATTTTATGCTTTTAATTGCTCTTCTCTTTCGGTGTTTATTTGAAATCGGTTCGATCTCTCAGTAAAAATGTCTTATTTTTTTAATATATATATATATATATATATATATATATATATATATATACACATATATTAACGGAAATTGTACTTCTTTTATATTAAAATACTTCCGGAAACTTCTTCTATCTATCTCACACAAATATAGGGTACACACATAGTTTGTGGATCAGTGAAAAAACTAGAATATTTACGTTGCTATATGATAACAATTTTTTGAATATTAATTTACTGTCAACTATACAAATTCATTGTAAACTTGACCACGAAATTGCTTTGCCAAAATTTGTAAAGATTTTCCAAACCGATTCAAATTAAATCACCTCATAGGTTTCTGAAGAAAATTTTATTGTTGTTTTATTTTTTTATCTCTATTAATATCTTTAATGACATACTACAAAGTTTAAATTTTATGCGTAAACATAACAATTTATTCAACATTTTAACGTTCTACAATGGTATTTACTTCCAATTAAAGTTGAATGAAATTGCTGTAAAAATATTTTAGGTTATATAAATAGGTTTTTAATATTATAAAGCAGATACTCATACGATCATGTTAAAAATAAGTAATTTTATATAAAGTGCTATACAATGAGTTAAGAATTATTGTGTACCCATGCAAAATATCGATGTAGCAGACGAATACTAAGCAAATACTCTTTATATTTTAACAAGCCTTTTGTTTGCGGTAATGAATACAATTGAGTACCCACCTTGTAAGTAAATAATCAAGAGTCCGTAACTAACTAATCAATCATGAATCGATATAAAAACAAAGTTAATAATGTTACATATAAAATTAAATATAACATTGTTGTGCACATGTTAACGTTTTACAGAAGGAAATGTGGTATGTGTAAAGGGTTAACTGTACATGTTTTATTTTAAGCATTTTATTAAATATATTTCGTTTCAGTTTAAGTCTTCATTTTGAAAAATCGAACATACCAGAATTAGTATCGCAAATATTTTTCAATATAGTGGATGGAAAATATTTGTTTTTAAATACAGCTGTCAAACGCGCTGTTCAGGTATACCAAATACAGCTGCATAATGTGTTATTTAGGTATTTAAATACAGTTTAGAAGCAAGCATTTAGTTATCGATTTATTCTTACATCAATTGGATGGAAATAAGTTTTTCACGATAGTATGTCAATTATATATTTAGGTGCACTAAAATAATTTATTTAAAATCACAGCAAAGCACTAGAACTGTCTTATATAGCTGATATAATTGAAGAATTACAAGTATTTTGATTAAAGATTACAAGATTAAAAAAGATTAGTATTTAATTTATGTAAATAAAGACAAAAATTGACTCACCAGATGCTTTATCAGATAAATTAATAAAGTACAATTGATTCACATACCGGATGTTTCTAATGACAATATTAGAGAGTTTGTGGTCGACTGAAATTAAAATTGTGTTTCCAATGTTAGATTTATACACGTAAAAAAACTTACTACAGTATTGTGTATTTGCTCTACTTTTCAGCACTATATCAATTGTGGTTTACTTCCTGAAGTCACAACTTCCTGCTGTTACTTGTCAACTTGACGTTTCGATTCATTAAATGTTACAATATTTACAGTAATTTGTTTATTGAATTCAATATAGTAAATATATTACAAGGTAATATATTTACTATATAGTAAATATATACAATAGGTCGTGGTAAAAAACTTAAAGAAGGTTGAAATAATACTACATCACGTAGTTTCATTTAATTGTGAATGAAATGTGTGTTAAATTCTACATGCATTATAATGGAAATCCACGATATTTGCACGTAGAAAATTTAAAAAAAAAGTTGACCACTGAACTCCTTATGTCAGTTTATTATGATGTTAACGTTTTTGATATAGTTATGGTCAATGACATGTCTTGCCGCCAGACAATTCATTATGGTCAATGACATACCTTGTCTGGCGACAATAATAAATTCGTTAACCCTCGCCACCTATAGTAAAGCCTTTAAACATTGTTAAATAAAAATAAAATTATCACTTTCACCAATGGCACAGATATTTTAATTGAGTAGTCGAAAAGGTACGTGCAAACTCTACCGCATAAAAGGGGTATTCACACCAACTCACAGGTATTGGACAACTGGACGTAAATGTTCTCCGTGAAGGAGAGGCCGTCGGAACTGGACGCTGAGCGCTGTACGACCACGATCATAGCGAGCGCGAGTGCGCGCAGGCAGCCACGCGTCATGGCGCGAACGGTTGACGGCGAGACTGGCCCGCACCGGAGTGGGGACGGTTGTGGTTCAGTTGAGCGCGAGCCATGTCTGTCTGTAGGTTTCGTGACCCTGAATTTGTGTCAATACTTTTGCGAGTCACGGGCCGTTATGTAACTGTGACGAAATGCGAGGCTGAGAAAGTAAGCGGTTAGTTGGCACAATGACGTAAATGAACTGTTTAATCTGCACACCGTGCGCTAATGTGTTCGCAATAGTGTTATATAAATATCAATTCATGAGCTGTCGTTGTTAGTATTGCGGCCTTTTAATTTATAACCTGCTATGACAGTATGGTTGCTAAAAATCTTCGAGTATGTTCATATTTATACATGTATTAAATTAAAAAAAAACAGCCAAGTGCGAGTTCCGCTCTTGAATCGAGAGTTTCGTATCTTGTTTGAACAAGATTATTTAATTTATCATGTCATTTTTAACATAGACTTCTTAGCCATGTAAATATTTATTAATATCTGGTATAATTAAGTATGCAAGTCATACATGTTTTTGAGATTTTCTCAAAAACTATTAATTGCACACAAAATTATCGTTGTAGTTTTCCTACAACCTTCTCGAGGGTTTCTAAAACCCCTGTTTTTTTCTTATTTTTGGTTTAACTACTTTGGGAAATAGGGTGGGGGAGGGAGTCAACCTATTGTTTCATTTAGATATACTGCACAAGTTATGGAAAAAATGTATTGACCATTATAACTAGTTTTCATAACGACACCCCTTACAGTTAATAAATAATTTTAACTTTCTTTCGAATAATTAATTTACGACCCACAAAGTATCCCTGTAAGTATTTTTGAGTGTTTGCTAGTGAGGGATGTACGGATCGATATATCTACTTATTACTATGCAAAATTTTAAGTTTCTCTGTTAGACGTTTTCTGGAAATTGGCTGTGACAGACTGATAGATAGTGAAGTTAGTGATCTCATAATGGTTTCGTTTTTCAGTTTGAGGCATGGAAACCTGACAAAATCAATTACAAGTTGAAGCGCACGCTGTGACTGTTTCTTGGTAAAGCATGTGATTATTCATTTTCAGCATTGCTGTGGTATTTAAGTTTTACATTTATGCAGTATGCAGGTGGAGTCCGCACCAGAATACAAACCGTGTAAGACTGATTTTGTAAAAGATTGAAAAATAAAGGAAATATCAAAAAGGTTTATAAATGTTTTATGCATTTTGTTAGGAAATTTAATTACTTATCATTTAAACATAGCCATCACCAGAATATTGTAATTATTTTCACAAAATATAATTTTAAATTACCAAATTTTGAAATGATTTGCTCGCATAGAGGACAACGTAAAAAACTTTTTTTTTTTAAAATAGGTATATAATTAGACCAGTTATTTAATTACGAAATAAGTATTGTTTTTGAAGAGTTTCCAGACCTTATTTTAACATTTTTGTAGTGCGGCGCAGTGCGCTGTTCGAATTATCCGATGGTAGCCTGGATGTACAAAAATTAACCCGTGA
This sequence comes from Druceiella hillmani, assembly GCA_039881145.1. Classification (NCBI taxonomy): domain Eukaryota; kingdom Metazoa; phylum Arthropoda; class Insecta; order Lepidoptera; family Hepialidae; genus Druceiella; species Druceiella hillmani. The sequence continues at coordinate 108,785,005 of JAYKKI010000001.1, read as the reverse complement.
ATTCGGTATGTTAAATAAAACACAATGTAGGATTTAAAAAAAATTAAATTAATAGCGGAGCACTCAGTTTTTGATGCGTGGACATAATTTTACTAGCGATTATATTCACTGCTATATTCTGTACTGTAATTATATAAACTAGTATGAATGATAGTATAATTTTACATAGCCTCACTTTTTAAGTTAGGTTTTTTGAGTCTTATGGAGGTTAAACAAGCAAATAAACAATGTTTTGCTGTTATTAGGGATAATTATATATATATATATATATATATATATATATATATATATGTATATATATATATATATATATATATATATATATATATATATATATATATATATATATATATTTATATATAGCGTATCATTGAATAGAAGATTTATGTTATTTGTAAAAAATTGTATAGAAATCCGTTGAGGCATTTTTGAAAGAACGACAAACTAACAAACAAACCTATTACGTTTTACTATTATTCTATTAGTAGAGATTTAATTATAATTCTTACCTGGATATAGTTTACTTGGACGGGCTGATGCAGAGGTAAATCATAAGCGTTTTATTTTCGCATTCGGTACGGAACATTGTAGAGAAAACTGCAACATCAGTTTTTATAATTTTTTACTTTTAAATAAACTGAAAAATAGTAAACATTTATTATACTTTATAAACGGTATGCGATTAATTGATCTGATAGTTTTTGTTTATAAAAGAAAAAAGCAAAGCAACATTTTTTTTAAAAAGCGTAAACGATAGCGGATTTATTTCATGACTATGAATTTGTTATGCACGTATATTTAAAAGTTCATTTCAATTAATTCCTTAACCAACTTTTTTTATGTAAAATGCAAATTATTATTAAGTAAAATAACATTCTGCCATTACACCAGGTTTACATATACTTTATGTTAATTTAAATGTGTGCATCTTTTCCAACTTGAAGTTGCAAGCAGGTTGATTTAGTGGGAAGAGAGGGGAGAGGTAAAATGAGCCGTAATAGGCCAGTAAAAATAAAGTTGAAAAAACTTTTGTTTATTATATGTAATTAATGTTAAATTTGGAACAGTAAATAAACATGTGATTATTAAATGGTTACGTTTATTTTTTTATTTAAATGATGACTGGAGAAACTGTGAAACTGTTAAAAACCTGACAATGGAAACATGCGGAAGTAAATAGTTAAGGTACCAAGAAATTTTTTTTTCGGTTTCACAAATAGTGCGGGATACAAATTAGTCAATACTGGTTTTTAAACTGAACGGATGTATTTTAATTTGTGGTTGAATTGTCTAACTTTGAGTATCAAGTTATTATTCTCGTTTCTAAAAAAAAATATTGCCCATGTTTATGACAATAAACAAGGTGTGCGCACATGTCAACATTGACTGTAAATTGGTTCATAATATGTCAGAAAATAAGAAACGATTTCCGGTTTATAAACTATGGAAGTCTATGATCTAGAAATCGATACAGAACTTCAAGCGGATTTCAAGCGTAATCCAGAATTAACAATTTAATAATTTTTTAAGAGTCTTTAGTTCCCACAGTCAACTAACTGTACAAGAACGTTGGAAACAATAATTGTCATCAAATCAGGAAAATCAACCAACTAACAGTTTGATCATTCGGAAGGTATAGCTTTGTGTTTTGTGAGAATATGAGAAATAATAAATTATTTAAAATGATATACGCAATAAAGTGTTAACCGTGATCTATGCTGTTAAAGCTAGTGGCTTGAATCAGAATTTAATGAGAAGAAGGTAAGAAATTGTGAACACAGAAGACTCCTTCTGTGTTCACAATTTCTTCGGTGTTCTATTCTTCAGCATGACAACACTTTCGCGAACTGACACACTGTCTGTGAATTGTTACTTCTCAAGAAGTTGTCGTTATTATGTGGAAAATATTCCAATTACTGAATTTTTTTTCATTTACATACATATTTAAACTATCCAACATACGACACCCAACATAAATGGTGCCGGACATTTTTTTGGAATATTTTACGTAAAGTACACTTAAGACATTAAAACTGTTCACTTTCAGGCTTTCAAAAATATATTAGAAAACACAAGCAGTTAGATAATATAATATTTTTATATAGTTTAAAAAAATGTTTATTTAAATACTATATGTAGCTATACATCTATGAAATATTATCGATTTAATTTTTCCACAAACTACTTTTCTATCATTATTTGTCCTTTTATTCACTTAACATTGTATTAAATTGAAAAATATTGATATTGATAGAAATTGTCACGTGAATTCTATAAGCATTAATAAAATGTTTAAATATTGTCAATTTCCACTCTCACTTTGGTTTACTACGAAAATACTGTTGCATTAATACAGTATCATATGTATTCTATTGAGTTCATACAGTATATGAGGGTCAAAACCAAAAATATACAACAGGAATTTTTTTTATGACAACATTCTCACTCAGTGAATTTGGACCGTTGGATGTATCAGATTTTCCAACTCCAGTGTGGAGGTTTCTGAATAAAGGGTTTTATTGTTTTTACAAGAGTAACGTTACCATACTATTTCTTCGGTTGTTAAATTTCGACATTTTAATTTAGTTAGTTTAACCACCATTCAAGGCCTTGAGTTTGCCAAGCTATAGTAAATAATAAAGCTACAGTATATAATAAAGTAAGGAATATTTTCCACATAATGACGACAACTTCTTGAGAAGTAACAATTCACAGACAGTGTGTCAGTTCGCGAAAGTGTTGTCATGCTGAAGAATAGAACACCGAAGAAATTGTGAACACAGAAGGAGTCTTCTGTGTTCACAATTTCTTACCTTCTTCTCATTAAATTCTGATTCAAGCCACTAGCTTTAACAGCATAGATCACGGTTAACACTTTATTGCGTATATCATTTTAAATAATTTATTATTTCTCATATTCTCACAAAACACAAAGCTATACCTTCCGAATGATTAAACTGTTAGTTGGTTGATTTTCCTGATTTGATGACAATTATTGTTTCCAACGTTCTTGTACAGTTAGTTGACTGTGGGAACTAAAGACTGTAAAAAAATTCTTAAACTGTTAATTCTGGATTACGCTTGAAATCCGCTTGAAGTTCTGTATCGATTTCTAGATCATAGACTTCGATAGTTTATAAACCGGAAATCGATCCTTATTTTCTGACATATTATGAACCAATTTACAGTCAATGTTGACATGTGCGCACACCTTGTTTATTGTCATAAACATGGGCAATATCTTTTTTTAGAAACGAGAATAATAACTTGATACTCAAGGTTAGACAATTCAACCACAAACTAAAATACATCCGTTCAGTTCAAAAACCAGTATTGACTAATTTGTATCCCACTATTTGTGAAATCGAAAAAAAAATTTCTTGGTACCTTAACTATTTACTTCCGCAAGTTTCCATTGTCAGGTTTTTAACAGTTTCACAGCTTCTCCAGTCATCATTTAAATAAAAAAATAAATGTAACCATTTAATAATCACATGTTTATTTACTGTTCCAAATGTAACATTAATTACATTTAATAAACAAAAGTTTTTTCAACTTTATTGTTACTGGCCTATTACGGCTCATTTTACCTCTCCCCTCTCTTCCCACTAAATAAACCTGCTTGCAACTTTAGGTTGAAAAAGATGCAAAAATTTAGCTTAACATAAAGTATATGTAAACCTAGGGTAATGACAGAATGCCATTTTACTTAATAATAATTTGCATTATATATAAAAAAAATGGTAAATAAATTAATTGTAAAAGAAATCTCTTCCCACTAAATAAACCTTCTTGCAACTTCAGGTTGGAAAAGATGCAAAAATTTAACTTAACGTAAACTATATGTAAACCTGGTGTAATGGCAGAATGTTATTTTACTTAATAATAATTTGCATTATATATAAAAAAAGGTGGTTAAGAAATTAATTGCATTAAAATACTTTTTTTTTCTATTAAAATAGTTTCAAAGTTATTTTAACTTATATATAAGTGTTTCAATTATCAGGAAACTTTACGGGATCATCTTAAAATACAATAGTTAAAAAGTAAAAAGCTAGAATAAATAAATTTTTTATCTACATCACTTTAAAAAAAATGTGTCGCGAATTCAATATATATATATATATATATATATATATATATATATATATATATATATATATATATATATATATACATATATATACATATTAAATTTTGAAAAATGGGGTAGATACTGAAATATTCTTGTCGATTAGGTAAATATCATTGGATACATATTTAGACGTGAAAAGGCAGTCTTATCACTAAATTCACAATAACTAAAATAATTTAAATATTTTATGACGATTGAAGCGATTCATTTAAACTAGTCAAAGGTGGTGAAATTTGGATCGTAGTTGTAAAGGAGTGAGTAGGTTATTTAGTATAATATGTGGAAGTCGCAACGGCTGCAACCTAGATAAAATATCTAGGTGTCAGACGTTGCGTATCTCTAAGTGTTTATAAACTGAGGACTAATAGAAATAGTAGCTCAGAAATAGATAGGAAATCTTTGAGTGATTAAAAGAGTTTCGGCAAAGATAATACTTCGCAATACTCCCGTTATTCTCTCATGTAATGAACGATCGGTTAATTTAATCCAATTGCTTTCATTTGCAATTTGTCAACCTTCGAGTCAGTGATACAGGTACCGACTCTGACCTCGATTATTAATGTTATAAACTAGTAATTATTGGTTTATAACATTTCTAAATCGAATCCGGTTATCAGTACGACATATCATATCAACTACAGTGTTACTATATAATAGCGTATAAATATGTACGCATATTTGTATAAGTTTGTTTATCAAATTAAATATTATTTATGGCACAATGTAGGAAAGCATTTTAGTTTTTGTTTTCTAGGAGCTTTCATCTGAACGTTAAAAAAGGGTGTGGCAGCCACGCAGATTAGAAGTAAAATTTCATTATATATCATTATTTTGAAGGGAAAAAGAGGGAAATTAAGGCAAACATATAATAAAAATATAAAAATTTTATTAACATAATGTCTACACTAACATATAAACAGAAAAAGTTCGTTTGTTTATTTGTTTGTTCGCGCTAATCTCTCGAACCACATGTCCGATTTAAAAAAAAATCGTATGTTAAGAACCTCTCTTAAAAAGATTTTAATTTTTAAATTATGGTTCATAGGGCAAAAACGTAATAGAATTTGGGGAAGACTTCTTAAACAGTGTAAGATAGAAAAACAGACTTATTTATTCACTGATAATAACGAGTATTTCCGCCAATATACCTCCGACTCCAACGATCAACGTCATTTGGCAAACGTAGTGGAGTCGTTTAGTGGCTTTGTATAAGAATAGCATAACTAAAATAATATGTAATTAATTTGTTACATAGGTGAAACCGGTGGAAATAGCCAGTTTATTATATTCCATTAAAAAAATCAGGGCAAGTTCTCTTTGAGAATTAATACATAGTCGAGACTAAAATACCATCAAATTAGTTTTCGTGACAATAATCATATTTCAATGTAGTTTAATGCATAGTTTGAACGTTCGCCTGAATATTGTTGTTATTTTAAATTATTTACGTAACGCACTGATACTAACAAAAACGTTTACGTTAATTGATAAATATTATTAGAAAGTAGAGATGATATACACTCTCTTATGAGTGAGTTCACTATTCAGTTTAATTAAATTTTAGTTACCATATAGTTTTTTGGTGTAGGAACTGAGACTACCGTCACTTAAGAACTTTCAGTTGAAAATCAGAATATTAATTTTGTACTGCACTATTTATTGATTTTGGGTTAGCCGTTGAAGTAAAGAATAGAACAAGGCTTAAAATTTTCTCCTTAAATCAAGTCTCAAAAACTCTCTTAGTAAATATTTAAAGAGCAATAAACTTCTTAAAAGACTAAATTCATCTTGATGCCATTAATGGTACATATAAAAAAAATTTTAGGTCCATTCCTGTTCAGCTTCACTTAAAGTCACACAGATTTGAGTAGTTGTATGTCACGGATTAATTATGTTTTAAGCCAGTAATTGGTATTAGAGTTGGTTGAATTTCATGTTATATGGGTAAATAAAGAAAAAGGAATCTCAACAAAGATATATACGGAATTAATCTTGCGTTTTGTGTCACAGAGCGATCAACGTAAATATTGCTGATATGGAAATGAGATGATTGATAAAAATGTATTTTCTTATAAACAGAGAAAATGTAATTAATTTCTTTTATTCTTCAAGAAATTTTACCCATATTTTGAATAAAACTAAATCCTCTTAATGAAAATTCTTTAATTTTTACAATCAAATTTATGCCTTCATCTTTTTTATAAAAATATGGGATTAAATTCCCATACCAGAAAAATGTGAATTTTGATAATTTCATTCATTGATAGCATATGTTTCTATATTTTTCTTGTCACTGTTTGCTGAAATGAGCAATTCGCATTTTTTATTTGAGCATCTCTTGCAATTTCTAGTATATTTTATATACAGTCAAGTTTTCTTTTAGTACAATTATTTTCTATTACTAGTCTGAAAATAAAAACTGACATGATGTGAATAAAGTTATGACAAATTGAATTGTAAGTTATAGATATTTAAATTTAAAGTTAAGATAAGAATTATAATAATAAATTGTGACGTCATTTTTATTAACGCTTATTATATTTTACGGCAGTGACTGAGACAGGGAGATACAGGGAGATACCTGCTTTATTTAAACCATTAAATTTAGAAGCTTATATTTCACCTACTTTTAAATGAGTTTTGAGTTTTTTTTATATTACTTTGTAATTAACCTTCTATTTTTATGATATGTTACGAAAGCACTAAATTTAGGAGTAGTCCGCTACCTAATTGCTGTGTTTGGCTTATAATTATGGAAAAACCGTAATAAACTTTTTATGGTTTTTAACAAATACATAATTTTTCAACCAAACTTTCAGGAGCTTATCCTGTGACAGATTTCTGTATTTTACAGCAACTTTCTAAAGAGATATTTAAAAGCTTTGACTACTTTGAAGTACGTAACCCGCGGTACGTATACACATTGATCAATACACCTGTGTAACTGCCACACAACACAACCATGCGTAGTCGGGGTTCACTATAATTAATGTGAAAAAACCTTCATCCAGCCATACGAAGCTGTGCCGGGTTTTTATAAATAAAAGCTTAGTTACCATAATTATTGATTCATACATTTTCACTATCGCTGTCTCTATCTATTTTATTCTCTCCCATAGAATGACGACAAAAATAAAATTAAACGAAATGTATTTAAACAAAATAAATAAAACAATGATAAAGTAAACGGATGACATTAATGATCGCAAACATTTTCTCAATGTTAATAAGCGATATTATCATAAATAGCAACTTGCAGTGATGTAACAATTTAATGGCGCCTAGCATTGTTGGGCGGATGCGAGCGCGTCTCAGTGCAGCGCCCTACAGCTAAAAAGGAGATAATTACCGACAAAGAAGCGAGGAGATAATTAACCGCGAGCAGCCGAATTAGAATAATTGTAGTTGGCCGTAATTAGGGCAAATACGCAGACGCGCCTTTTGTGAGCTGATTAATCAGCGTCTTTCACAATATTCCTTATATAACGCAAATTAAATCAGGCGTGTTGAGACTGGAGAATAAAGGCACATACCCTCTAACACTATGACAGTATTAATGATGATGTTTGAATACCTTAAACAATACTAGCGATCCGCCCCGGGTTCGCGCGGTTAGGCAAAGATCTGTTTCGACGCACCCGGCGTCATTGCATGAAAGCCCGTACATATAATTTTGTTTGCTTAAGACATAGTTAAAACTTTCGTTTTTCATTAGAAATCTATTATACGAAAAGAAAATTTTATCCATGTAAATTAAGAAAGATCACTTTAAAATTTTCTTTGGATTAAAAGAGTTTTCACGATAAGCTTTTGAGATTAGTTGAAAAAATTCTTGATTTTTTAAATAAAACGTCTATAATAAATTTTATTTATTATACACATATGTACTGTCTTAGATGTTATTATATATTTTATGAAAAGAAAAAATTTGACATGCATTGCTACTACGTATTTCTGAAAATTTAAGCAACGTACACCAAGGCGAAGCGCCAAAGCCTTTTCAATTTCACCGACACAAGTTGAATTGTTTTTAAAACATATTCATAAATTGTACATTTAAGCCTTTCTATTGGATTAATATGGCCATTAATAAAAAGTGGAAAAAAAATTAATCCTCATTTACTGATTAAATCCCATACGTACAGACAGACAGACCCGGCAGAAAATTTGTTTTATAATACGTATTGATATGCTCTCGATATAATCTTAAAAACGTTGAGTATGAATAGTCATATGTAAAAATACTTAAATATGAAAGAATTCAAATATACTATTGAAAGAATTCAATATAAAGCATTCAATATAAAAATATGAAAGAATTCAATATAAAGCTGAATGAAGTAAATGCCATTGTTAAGAGAAAACTAATAAAAAATAAGCGCCTAGATATAAAAAAACATAAAAGAATAAGTTTGAAAATATTATATGTAAGAGAAAACTAATAAAAAATAAGCGTCTAGATATAAAAAACATAAAAGAATAAGTTAGAAAATATTATATGTAAGAGAAAACTAATAAAAAATAAGCGTCTAGATATAAAAAACATAAAAGAATAAGTTAGAAAATATGATATATTTGTCGTGTGACAGTAAGATCCAAAATTGATTATTAAATGTTTTAAAGAAAGTTATTTTTTTTTAATTGCTAATGTCAAATTATTTTGATAGGTAGAAAAAAAAATGTTTGCGTTTTTTAAATATAATGAAGTGAAATAATTAGTACATCTGTAAACATGTGCGCACTTAGTGACGATAACACCCGTATCGAGAGCCTAATGTGTTTGATCAGGTGTTCTTATCATTTGTGGGAGTAGACACAATGTTTTACTTTTTACATCGACTTTCAATTTTAATATTTTTTAAGAGACTCTATTTCAAAATTTACAAAGTTTATACATGTTAAACTTCAATTAAAGACAAATATTGACTAGATATTTAATAAAAAAGCTAAACACAGCTACGGTAAGAACTATTATAGGTATTAACGCCATATTATAGGTTAAGAGGGTCACTACGACAGTAAATTTTTTTGCTCTCGAACATAATTTTTTCTGGAGCTTTATGAGTAAATGTGTGTATATGTATTTGTGTACATATATGTATATATATATATATATATATATATATATATATATATATATATACACACATAAACACACATATATATGTGTGTATGTGTGCGTGTACTTCGATAGGAACACAACATCACCCTAGAGATTCTACAAGTATATACCCAGGACGTCAAATGAAGTTAGTTGCGCGTTTGCAAGTCACGATTGTGTTTTTTTTAATAAAAATAATTTATTTCAAATACCTTCAATCTTTACATAATTTAACTTACTGTAAGTGTATGTAGAGTTCAACACGAGTCTGCGAAGCGACCTAATGCCATTCGTAACCACCGTATCAGGTCGGCACATGCAAATACGACCATTAATGCATTCTCTCCGCGACTGCCGAATATTGTTTTCAGCCTGCGCATGATTTTCGCATATTTCACGCTCAAAATTTGGTTTAAGTGGCCTTGCGAATGCAGAATTTTGCTGAATCGTTATGCGGAATCGTTACTCATTCTAGTGAGTCAAGATTAAAGGAGCTTAATGTTATTACTTTGAAGTTATGGTTTTTCTCTCAATTTTTATGTTTTATAACTACCGTTACAGTAAAATTTTTGTAATTCCTTCTAATGTTATTATAGGCCCCTTTATGTATAAAATTTTCTTAAAAGCTCTTATAACCCATGATTTTAACTTTTTATTCGCATCGGTTGATTATCACTTACTTTTGATTGACTCTATTTGTCTTACATAAGTTTACCTGCTTGAAAAACTTATTACACCTCCCAATTTAAAAAAAGGTGAATTCTGAGGTGATTCTGAATTCAACAATGTTTATTAGGTGATCTTACAAATTATTGAACATTATCAGTAATTTTGCTAAATATTACATATTAGAAAGAAGAGTACTTTATACTCACTCAACTTAAGTGACAACCAGGATGAATAAATACTTTGTATTTACAAAATAAACTTGGTTTTATCATTACAAACAGGAGTTAAAACAAAAGTTCACGTGAGGAGTAAGAACATATCAGCTCCTAATTAGTTCAAGATATCGCAGTCAGCGGGAAAGCTATGGCTATTACTTTGAGGGACACTAGAGACATATTCCTATATAGGTGCTAGCTAACCTAGGGGAGAACATGAAAAAATAGGAAAAAAAGAAAAAGTTGCTACTAGTGCACAACTGCGAGTACATGCCAAGAAAAGAAATGATCCTTTCTTCATAACCTAGAAATCTTTGGTAAAAAAGAATATCGCTATCACACTAACTTATTAATAATGATATCTGTGTGGGTATGTGTATCTTTTGCGTGTCGTTATATATATATATATATATATATATATATATATATATATACATATACATATATATATATATATATATATATATATATATATATATATATATATATATTGGTGTATTAATGTATTTGTAAAAATATAATATATCCTCTTTTATAATGAAGACAGCGATGATTAATCCAATTAGTTATAACAAATATGCTCACCCTACTCGTCTACTTTTAGTTCATTAATATGGCTTATGTTTTATTTCGTTTATGAAGGGTATCGCAACGCTCGCTAATACTCTTATCAATATTTACCTTGCAAAGCTGTTCGTGTACCGCGAAAACCCGTCTCGAAACTTTTCTTAAAATAAACGGGCGAGTTTGTGAGGTAATTATGAGTGAAACTTTTGTAAGGTGATTATTTTTATATCTGTATTGCGTGTTATAAGATTTATTTAATTGTTATTGTATTATCAATATTTCCATTTCCTAAAAAACATCATTTTAAAGACATCATTTTAAAGATTTCATTTCGCAAAACTTATTGGCTTCTATTCCAGTTTTTCAGTCTCGACTACCACTTTTAAGAAAGCATGACATGTGTTATAGGTTATACATATACGTAACTAGGCTGTATTTGCAAATGAAATAATATTTGAAATAAATTTGTAAATGTAATATATACAAAAACAAATTAAATATCTTAATGATCAATTATCCCGTAATACTCCATTGAACCAATTCAATTTTGTCAAAATGCAAGAAGTTTAATGCCGTTATTTGTGATCGAAAGATTTTACGTGCTCGTTTTTAATTACTCTTAATAAAATATAATTAAGGGAAATATTGCCATTATAAGTACAATTAAAAACCCATTCCACTTTGATCTACCGGTTTTGATTAGAAAACCTACGTGTCGAAAGCAACTGTGAAAACTAATTTGAGGTAAGAGTTCGTATAGAGATGATTTAGGGATTAAAGAGTTCTTTAAATGAGAGACGGTTTAAGTGACCTTGTCATAAAGGCCATAAATGCGCTAAGTACCAAACTTAACTTGTACCAAGTACTCAAGCAATTAAGTAGGTAATACCGTAAATAAATTGATTAGCTCAAAGGCAGTTTATAACAACTTTTTTACCTATGAATCAAATCCTATCATGGTTAGGTCGTTTTGATCTGCAAATTAAAAATAAAAAATAATTATCATTTATTTTTATTAGGAATGCAAGTACATACATTTGGTGTGTCTTTTCAACCAATACAAAATGCATACCTTAGACTTCATTGGTTTAATTGGAAACAGCGTGTCCTCTGAAATATATATTTCAACATCCAGTGGACTTTTAATAATATTTTGTTCAGCATGTCCAAATTTATTCGGTTATATTTTTATCAGAATACTGATTTAAATTATAATTTATATCATATATTTTCGTTATTCGCTAATTTAATTTTACCACATCAGGTGTATGGACAATGGTATGGTAGAAATTGAAGTGAAATATTATAAAGAAGTTTGGCTGTAGTTTTAAAAATATTAACGTTTTAAAAGGCGGCATCTTCGTAATAATGCTACAACGATAGGTAACATTGATTTGTTTTCATCTTTCAAAATTACTGACATCTTCGTTCGTCTTTGCAAAAAAAATTAAGAAAAATTTTAATTGTGCCGAAATAAAATTAAAAAAAAAACATATTTTTTAAATATTATTATTTAGAACGGAAAATATTAAGGTAAATACGTAAAAAAGTAGAAAATTTTACTGAAAAATATCCTATCGTATTTTTCACACATTTATCAATCTAAGAATTTATACTACCTTTTTCAGAATATATATATATATATATATATATATATATATATATATATATATATGTAAACGAAGTGAGTGACACTTCATTCAGCATGAAGTTTGCATATGATCTGTGCTAGCTGTCACTTGGACATGTCGCCACGCCACGATAGAAAAATAGGTTATGTTCTTAGAAACGATCAATGAATTATAATATGATACAGTATAATATTTTAATACTTAATTGATACGAACTAGTGAAGCAATAGCTTTAAATGTTGTTTCTCTTTTCAGGTGAGTTTGTGATTAATTAACGTTATAAATTGTTTTGTAAAAGTGTAAACATTTGTTTATGTAATAAATCTCTTTTCAGAGCAACTCAATGCTATAGTTTTACTGTTCACCATATTATCCAAGGATAAGAATTAGAAACACATTATAAAACAACATTTCTACAGCTAATTCCCAAGAATAATGGACAAATTACAGTTCGAATTCGTAGTCAAGGCCAGCGAAGATGTGAAGACAAATATTATTTGTATAACAACAATTACCGATTTAGACGGCAATACCTTTGTGTTCCCGGATAAATTACAACCTGTAAAACTACACGATGCAATAATAAAAACACAAATCTTTCAAAAAATCAAAGCTACTTTACAAAAACGGCATGACAAGCGACAGGTATGGATATCCATGAGCCCAGAAACAAAGGCGGTTTATTGTGATGAAGATGGAAATAAACAGTTCATGGGATACCTTTTAGAGGAAAAAGAAACACCGAAAACCTATCTAATAAAAATAATCATATCTAATAAAAATTATTATTTTTATTAGATAGGTTTTCTATCTAATACAAATATTACTATTTTTATTATATTAGGAATATCTAATAAAAATCATGGAAAGCTTCGCTGAAATGAAGAATGAATCATCAAAACCTTTTAATGTGGGAAAAATGGCAGAAAAATTTGTTATACAAAAATTTAGTAGTAAGATTACCAATGTGTCCCAGTGGATTACAATCTTTGAAGCGGAATGTGCACGTTTAGGCATAGAGGAGGATATCAAAAAAATTGAAATTTTTAGGTTATTTTTAGAAGATTCCTGTGAAGACTGGTATAGTTCTATGCTGATTAAATACACAATAAATTCAGAATGGGCTATGTGGAAACAAAACTTTAGTGAGACATATGCAGATAAGAGTTGGTCACCGATCAGGTATGCAATGCTATTTAAATATAGACAGGGCTCATTACTGGAGTATGCATTAAAAAAAGAGAAACTGCTATTAGAAATAAATACGTCCATAGATAAACATACTCTAATTGATCTAATCGCCACCGGATTACCGAATTTCATTGCGGATAAAATTGATAGAAATAGTTTAAAGGAAACTCAAGATTTATTTAATAATATAAGAAGTTTAGAGCACATGGTAAAAAAAAACATTTGATAAAAAGATAATAGCTTCCGAAAGTAAAATTAAAGATAAAAATGTAAGGCCGATAGTTAATCCGTGTAAAATTTGTGAAAAAGAAAATAAAGGTACACGTTACCATCCCGAATCACAATGTTGGTTTAAGATAAAAAATAATGATAGAACAAAAAACGCTCAGATAAGGAGTGTCAACAATTCAGAATTAGAGACTGAACTAAATGAAATTAACCAAAAAAACTGGCAGTGCCGCCATTAATTAAAATTAAATTACTAATAAATGACATTTTAGAAACATCAGGAATCTATGATTCAGGATCCAATGTGTCCTTAATAAATTCAAGGTTATTATCTTTTAAAAAATACCAACTCATTATAAAAAAGCAGGTTTGAAAACAATTAATGGCGTAAAAAAATCAATAGGAATGGTAACTTTAAAACTAAACATTTTTGAAATTGAAAAACATGTTGATATTTTTGTTATAGATGAAGAAAACTTCGACTATAATTTTCTAGTTGGATTAGATTGTATACAAAAATTTAAATTAACTCAAAATGAGAATTTAGAAATCATGCAAAATATCCACAACAATAACAATAAGACAAAATACATAAAAAACAAAGAAAAACAACCTATAATCACAAAACAAATTCCTGGCAGTACAGGTAGTGACATAGGGATAAAAAAAATGAAAAACAAGTTATTATTCACGAATATGAAATAAACTTTAATGAAAATATAAGGGTCAATGATTTTGATATTACGATAAATCATTTAGATCATAAAAAAAGATCTGATATTGATCAATTGATATGCAAATATAATTCAATTTTCGCTAAAGATAAATATGATATAGGTACAGTAAAAGGTTACGAAGCACATATTGATCTGTTGATAGATAAGTACTGCAGTAAGAGACCATATAGGTGCTCTATTGAGGACATGAAATAAATTGAACATCAAATATCAAAACTACTAGAAAATAATTTAATCGAGGAATCATATAGCCCTTTTGCGGCTCCGGTAACACTAGCATTTAAAAAAGAAGAAGGAAGAAGATCAAGGCTTTGCATAGATTTTCGAAAATTGAATAAGATTGTAGTTCCCTAATGGCAACCGTTTCCTCTAATCGAGGAGTTAATGATAAAAACGAGGAAATGTAAATTTTTTTCAATACTTGATGTAAACTCGGCGTTTTGGTCCATACCTCTTAAGATTGAAGATAAAAAAAAACTGCATTTGTTACCCAGAATGCACACTATCAGTGGACATGTTTACCTTTTGGCTTAAAAACTTCGCCCGCCATTTTTCAGAGAATCCTGAGTAGTATTATAAGAAAGCATAAATTGTCAGATTTTACTGTTAATTACATAGATGATATTTTAGTGTTTTCAGAAACGTTTGGGAAACATATAGAACACTTATGCTTCTTATTGGAAGCAATCTTAAAAGAAGGGTTTAAATTAAAATTCACGAAATGTAACTTTGCACAGGACTCGGTAAAATATCTAGGACATATAATAAAAAACAACACGGTAACTCCGCTAAAGGATAATTTAATTGCCATAAAAGAATTTCCGATTCCAAAAATACAAAAAAAACGTTCGTCAATTTTTGGGAAAAATAAATTTCTATGGAAAATATGTACCAAATATGTCAATAACGCTGGATCCATTACATAATTTATTAAGAAAAGGAGAAAAATTTGTCTGGTCCGATAAATGTCAAGAATCATTTGATACTATAAAAAAACTACTTTGCTCAAAACCAATCCTAGCAATCTTTGATACAGACTTACCCATCAATATTTATACAGATGCTAGCATACAAGGCATAGCTGCAATCTTAAAACAAATTCAACCCAATGGTGATGAAAAACCTTGCGCATATTTTTCCAAAAAATGAAACAATTCCCAAAAACAGAGAAAAGCTATATATCTTGAGTGTCTGGCTATAAAAGAGGCGGTTAAATACTGGCAACATTGGCTTATAGGAAAAACATTCACGGTTTTTTCAGATAACAAACCCTTAGAAAAAATTAATATAAAAGCCAGAACGGATGAAGAACTGGGAGATCTTACGTTTTATTTGTCGCAATTAAATTTTAAAATAATATATTCTCCGGGAAAATATAATATAGAGGCAGATACCTTAAGCAGAAACCCAGTGTTAGAACCAGATGAAAATGAAGAAAGTAGTTTAAAAGTAGTTAATTTTATCAAAATAGAAGATATACAACAAGATCAAAATAAAAACGAAGATATAAAAGAGAATATAAATAAACTTATTTATAAAAATAATATATATTATAAAAAGATTGGAAAACATGAAAAGATTATACTAACTGAAGACTTTAGTAAACATATTATAAAACAAGTTCATCACTACTATTGCCACATAGGAAAACAACAAGTAGAAAAAAAAATAAAACCCTTTTATCAAGCTAAACATTTATTAGACAACATAAAAAAAATATGCGAAAACTGTGACGTTTGTATAAAAAATAAATCAAGAGGAGCATACAACTTTGGACTAATGTCTCACTTAGGACCAGCCACACATCCGTTCGAAATAGTGTCTATAGATACCATAGGTGGATTTGGTGGTGCACGTTCAACAAAAACGAATTTACATTTTCTAGTAGATCACTTCACTCGTTACGCCTACATTTTGACATCCAAAACTCAGAATGCAAACGACTTTATAAAACTAGTCCAAAGAGTAACACAAGATTATAAAATAGACTTGATTCTGTCAGACCAATATCCGGGTATTTTTTAGAAAAGGAAGGTATACCTATAGTGTTCATTGCAGTAAATGCACCATTTTCTAATGGATTGAACGAAAGATTAAACCCAACATTGGTTAATAAAATTCGTTGTAAAATTAATGAAAAAAGAGATAAGATCGCTTGGACTACCATTGCTCACGAATGCACAAACAAATATAATGAAACCGAACATAATGTGACAGGGTTCTCCCCAAAATATTTACTGCAGGGAAAAAGTGTGGACATTCTACCAAACGAACTGAAACAAAATAAATTACAGAATCAACATTTAATACGAGACTGGAAGATTGCCTTAGAAAATAGTATAAAATCACATAATTATAATAAAAAAAGATTTGATAAAAACAGAAAAAATTATGAATTTGAAGTCGGAGATTTAGTATATGTTGAAAACGGAAATCGGTTAAACCGAAAAAAACTAGATGAATTGAAGATTGGTCCATATCAAATTATAGAGAAAATATCTAATTCAATTTACAAAGTAAACACGGGACACAAAAAGGTACAGTCAAACCTTTTCCACATAACAAAACTCGTTCCAGTGGTAGTAATACGTTAAAATTTTGATAATTACTTATGGAGGGGGGGGGGGGAGATGTAAACGAAGTGAGTGACACTTCATTCAGCATGAAGTTTGCATATGATCTGTGCTAGCTGTCACTTGGACATGTCGCCACGCCACGATAGAAAAATAGGTTATTTTCTTAGAAACGATCAATGAATTATAATATGATATAGTATAATATTTTAATACTTAATTGATACGAACTAGTGAAGCAATAGCTTTAAATGTTGTTTCTCTTTTCAGGTGAGTTTGTGATTAATTAACGTTATAAATTGTTTTGTAAAAGTGTAAACATTTGTTTATGTAATAAATCTCTTTTCAGAGCAACTCAATGCTATAGTTTTACTGTTCACCATATTATCCAAGGATAAGAATTAGAAACACATTATATATGTGTGTGTGTGTGTGTGTGTGTGTGTGTGTGTATGTGTGTGTGTGTACATACGATAGAATCAAGAATCAATGGAATCAAGCCATTAATATTAGGTAATAAAATGTTGAATGACCAGTCATAAAATAAAAAAATAAGAAATTATTCTGAAAGAAATAGCTTTTCATTTTAAGCAATGAACATAAAAATCGTGACGAATCGTTTACAGTTTTCTTTTCCCTTCAAGAATCACAAAGTATTTGAAACCAGAAGTGTTAATTATTCACAAAAAAAAATAAGGGGACTAACTAACGAGCAGATCATTCAACAATGTCATCGTGAAACATGCCGAGATGCGTGAAATATGCTAGTTTGGAGTACTTTGAGAGTAGAAAAATAGGGATCGTTAACTGAGAAATCGTCAATGATGATAATGAATTTAAATAAAGATATATCAAAGTAAACCAGACATCTCTATTTATATGTTTTAGTTTAAAAGAAAAAATTCCATTTTTAAACTAAAAAATGACTTAAATTAATATATCATTAAATGTTGATTTGACAGTCTTAGGATTACCAAGACGTCCTTAGCAAGATTAAAATTTCGAAGACTAGTTTAGGTCGTAATGTAACCTTGACATATTGCAGAATTGTTCGGCTTTTACGATATATATGTCAATAATATTGAAATAAAGTCTGACACTTAAACATAAATTTAACTTCTCAAAACGTTTGTTTTGATTTATATTAAATATGCCGTCTGCCCGATCAAACTAAATTAGAATGCCAATATTTTTTCTCTTTTAAACGTGGAAATGATTTATGTTCTAATTGCCAGTTTCGGTTAGTGAATCGGATTGGTACAACCTATAAATCTGAACTCATACTTTATAAAATGAAGGTCACACACGATTTGCAAGTTTTACAGTGGTTAATAATAAAGTCCCTCATTTTTGATCATTTAAATATCGCCGATTTAAATAGAATAAACGAAGTAATAAATAAAATTTGTGGCCCACATTTATGCTGGCAAACATTGTCTCCGGGTTAATAAGTGATATTATCATAAGTTACAAACTCGTGGTGACGTGACTGTTTAATGGCTCCGAGCATTGTTGGGCGGGCGGGGGCGCGAACAATGCGCCCCTGCGCTAAAAAAGAGATAATTATTGGCGAAATGGCAACGGCATTAATGGAGCAGAAGCAGTTGAATTAAAATAATTGTTGTTGGCCATAATTAGTGGTGCGAATATACAGACACGCCTTTGTGAGCTGAATTAATATAATTTCTTATATCGCTAAATTAAGTCAGTCGTCTTTGAACCGAAGCTTAATTTAATTTAAGACTGTTTATTTTTTAGACTAAAAATTTTGTTAATCTAGAGTTATGCATAGAAAAGAACATAACTCCAGTTATGAGTAACTGGAATTATGTTCTTTTGATATCATTTTGATAATGCGTGTGAGTAAATAATGTGAAATTCTACAATTAACCCGCACACCAATTCAGCTCCGCCCAAACTTTATTTTTTGTTTATAATTTAATTTTTCACATTCCACTAACTTAATTCAAGCAGTAATATGAACGACTTATTTCATCACAATCTATTTGTACTGTATGGTAATTTTCTTAAATTTTTAAAGAGATTTTGTGCTGTTGACTTTTATGTAATTTTCTAATTGTTACATATAGATTTACGTAACTATGCTTAAAAGGTTTAATGGATTTTGTTGTTTCCCAATTATGTTTTACGCCGTTTTTATCGTACTTAAATATGTAGACAGATGAAAATTTTGTCCCTAACGAAAACAGAATTTGATTTTTTACTCACGTAACTTCTCTTTTACACTTTCTGGAAATGGTATTCTTTTTGGCTATTTATTATACACAAAAAATGTTTCAAAATATATATAAACCAATAATTTTATTTTAAGTATATACATTGGTAACTCTGAAATTTTGCTATTTTTACTATTTTTTTACCCAAAAATGTGCCATATTTTATCAATTTCCATATCAAGATTACTAAACTAAAACTAAATAATTATTTATACAATTTTTTGAATTTATCATCTTTTCGAAACGGACTAAACATATATAATAATTTCTCACTTCCTCTTGACGGTTTATAACCCGATACAAGTTTATAAACACATACATATTGTTCTGCAAATTTGTGATTGTGATTAATATCTATGAAAATATTTGTAAGATCTAAAAGAAAAAAACGTGGGGCGCAAGTTCACATAGGGAACGAACAATTTACTTGCACCACAAATAATATGACCTGTTGTGTGAGTTTTCTCAATGACAGCTACCGTCTTCACTTCTTACTACTTGCCTGCGATCCACGTCTTTCGTTTCAAATCTTACGAGTATTTTCATAGCTATGTATTAAAAATTCATAATCACAAATATCTATTGCAATGTGCACGGGGTTATAAATCTGTATCGGGTTATATCTTTATAGGACTAGGAGAGATTATTTTAAGCTTTTATCCGTGTTAAAAACGTTGTTGCTTTAATTTTTCTTGTGTATATAATTATTATCTGCTTTTTACTGCTATGTGTGTGAAAATTAACTGACTTTAAATATCTTGATATTGATAATAATAATAACTTCTTTATTTCCAAAATAAAATTTTTTACGTTCAAACTATAAATGAAATATGCAGTCTTTCTCTTGCCGACTTATATATAAACTAGTAATTTGCGATAAGTTGAACGAATGCGGTCGCAGTATCTTCGGTGTTACTTTCTAGTTAACTTCTTCATTCTTATGTTCGCCTAGTAGTTAGGTATCTAGCTGAACGGGAAGTTCGTTTGAAACCGTTTGCAAAGACCGTAGAACTTACTTGAAATATATCATAAATCTTTAGCCATGATTCTAAATCTTATATTTTCTGATAAATTCCACACATTATTATAGATATGTCATTTGCGAAAAATAATATTTTTATATAGTACGAAAGAAATGATACATACCCATAAATTGTTATATCTATCTAGTATATGCAGATCCTAATATTGCCTTAAATCTAAATCTTATTCGTACTGTTAAGTAAGTTAGCTGATATTAAATTTGATAGAAAAACGTTTGAGTTTTATTCGCATAAGCTCACAAACGAGGTGAAACTTCATCGCACACATGCGCTGGAGTATATCACTATACCATCTATTGTCTTCTCATGTAGATGCCTGTACCTACAAACGTTACACAATATTAAAATGAGCAAATGACTAAGTCGTTGACACAAAATTTTCATTTGATATATGAAAGCTATATTTTCGCCATTTCTAACTTTTTTTAAAAAATATATTAGTACACCAATATATATATATATATATATATATATATATATATATATATATATATATATATATAGACACACAAACAGATACAAACACATACCCACACAGATGTCATTAATAATAAGTTAGTGTGATAGCGATATTGTTTTTTACCAAAGATTTCTAGGTTACGAAGAAAGGATCATTTCTTTTCTTGGTAGCTGCTCTCTAAGTGAGTGTATCGTAGGTCATACTTGTTGTCCCACACTCTATTAATTAATTTCTATCTTAAACCTGGCTTATTACATATTTATTTCAAACATATAAATGAGATAAAATGTGATGTGATTAATGCGGCGTTTTAAATAAAACGTAACATAACCATATCATTATTAAACTTTAGTTAGGGAAATTATAAAATAAATTTTAACTCGCATTAACACCGATATATTTTTCAGATATTTCGTTCAACGTATTTACAAAATGGAAAAAAAATCTCGTCCTAATTATATATTTGTAGAATCTCTAAGGTTATGTTATGTTCCTATCCAATACCCAAATACACACACATAAAGTTCCAGAAACGTGCGATAAAATTTTGTTCTAGAGCAAAAAATTTGACTGTCGTACATTTATACAAAAATTAAAACGGAATTTTTTTCTCTTTCAATTCTCACCAACTTATGTGAATTACGCCATTAATTTTTATCCAAATATTGAATATTATCAATATTGCATTTTGACGCGCTTAACTTTATTATGGCGCTAATACCTGTAACGGGTCTTGGCGTAGTTGAATCAGTTTAAATTTGTTTTTAGTTGAATCAGTTTAATTTTGTATTTTGAGGTTTTTAATTGAAATGTAACATAGTGCAAAGTATTGTAAGTTATCGGTTTAAAATGGACTCTCTTAAAAAACAATAGATTAATAATCGATGTAATAATAAAAGAAAAACACTGAATCTATTGCTACAAATGAAAGAACACCAGATCAAACACATTACGCTCTCGATACGGGTGTTATCGTTATTAAGTGCGCATATGAATTTGTTATTTCACTTCATTTTATTTAAAAAACGTAATAAGAAACGAAATAAAAAGTTTTTTTTCCCAAATTATTAAAATTATGTTAGATTAACTGTTTCGAAAAAAAATTATTTTCATAAAAAAATTTATAATTTTTGGATCTTACTGTCACACGACAACTACCTTAAATATAATATTTTGTGATTTATTCTTTTATGTTTTTAATATTTAGATTTACTTCGTGCGTTTACTTCGTTCGGCTTTATAATAAAATAATTGACTTCTTTCATTTTTAAGAGTTTACATGTAGAATTATTCATACGCAACGTGTTCAAGATTATATTGTGAGTATGTTTATACATATTATAAAATATATCCTCTGTCAGGTGTGTCTGTCAGTATGTACGCGATTCACTCAGTAAATAAGGAACAATTTTTTTCCACTTTTTATTACTGGACAGATTAATTCACTAGAAATGTTCAAATGTATAAAATATAAATGATTTTTAAAAACAATTTGACTTGTATTGATGTAATCGAAAAGGCTTACGTAGAAGAGGTGTCTTGGTGGATGCTACTTTTTTCTTTTCAAACAATTCTGTAATAATGCCTGCGATATTACGTGTATATAATATATAAAATCCATAATATGCGTTATATTTAAAAAAAAAAGAACAAAACATTTTTACCTCCACTCTAGAGCTTGTCTTTTGCGACGCAAATTAAATTTTATAGTTATGTTTCCTAAGTTACATAGATAAAATTTTTTTTTGGATGATAGGTTCCTAAGGAAGAGTTTAAAAGTTATAACGATGTTTCAGCGAGCAAAATTGTAGATACGGGCTGCCAGACATCGATGCGACGTGGGTCGAAAGATATTTTTGCCTATCCGTGCGAAGCCCGGGCGGATCGCTAATATTATTTAAGGCATTCAAGACCTTGATAGTGTTAAACGGAATTTGCCTTTATTCTCCGGTTCCAACACAACTGACTTAATTTGCGTAATATAAGGAATATTGTGAAAGACGCTGATTAATCAACTCACAAAAGGCGCGTCTGCGTATTCGCACCCCTAATTGCGGCCAACTACAATTATTCTAATTCAACTGCTTGCGGCCAATTATTTACTCGCCCCTTCCTCAGTAATTATCTCTTTTTTAGCTGCAGAGCGCCGCACTGAGACGCGTTCGCGCGCCGCCCAACAATACTCGGCGCCATTAAACTGTTACGTCACTGCGAGTTTGTAATTTATAATAATATCGCTTATAAACCGTGAGAAAATGTTTTCGATTATTCACGTCATCCATTTCTTTGTTTATTGCTTTATTAATTTTGTTTAAATACATTTCGTTTAACTTTATTTTCGTCGTCATTCTGTGGGATAGACTAAGGTCGAAAGTGACAGGCTAATAGAGCCAGTGTATAGAGCCAATATGTGAATTGAAAATTATGGCAAATAAGCTTTCGTTTATAAAATACTAGAGACCCTGTAGGGCTTCGTATGGGTGGGTGAAGATTTTTTCTAAACTACTACTTCGTTATAAACCATGTTTAATTAAATTGAGCCCCGGTTACGGATGGGTATTGTTCTTGTTATGCGGGTGTATTAGACAATGTGCGAAAGTCCACGTATATAATGTTACGTACTTAAAACATAGTTAAACCTTTTGAACATTTCTTTAGAAAGCTACAGTATAATACAGAACTGATATCCATATATGATATATGAATACAGAACTGATATCCATGATGATATCCAAGGATTAACACAATTTTACATAATAAAACTCAGGAAAATTAGTTTGGAAAAGTATGTATTTGCTTAATGCCATTACTTTTACCATGGATTTTACATACTACATGCCATTATACTGTTGCAGTCTTTATCATAGGACATTTTGAGAGAAATTTAAATAGCGCGTGCCATCATCACAGTTCGGATAATTTTCACAAAACATTTGTGAGTTTTACATTTCAACTTTCCTCTTATATATAATAATATCTTGAATTGAATGATCAAAGTCTGAATAAAAACCTTTTTATCGCGCACATGCAGGCTCTGAACTTTGTTTTGTTATATGTATGGATGGTAATTTAATAGCTTAGCAGCAAAAACTAATAGCTATGTATTACGGTACTTCCACGTACATTCGAGTAATTTGTCAATTATGTATCAATAATTTATTATATATAATATTGTAATTGGGAATTTTTTGGAATTGTATAAATGAGAATGAAAGTTAAATTTTCGTAGGATTTTACTTCTATTTCCATTGTTTCTTGCCTTTATTTCCTCTTTTGCCTTTTCACATATTTTTCTTTCGTCTTATTAATATATTAGTGATAATTAAAATCTGGTAAATTATTATGCAAACCTGGATAAACGTTCGGAACACCAAATAACTTATTATATCGTTTCTTTAGATTTTTATGTTGAGCCATGAAAATAGGTTATGTCAATATATGCACAAGTGATTCTCATATACGTGAATTCATCCAAATATTTGTAAAAATCAGCTAAGTACTACAGAAACTCCTAGTGAATTCCTTATTTTATGGTACGCAAATCTGCAAATATTTTTAATATATGATCAGTGTCCTTACAAATTTCATATAAATATGTCAAATATTTGATCGTTTGAAAAGAACACAACACCTTTAATACGAGTCATACGTTTTTAAAAAAGTTTACTTCGTCAGCAGTTTATCCATAAAATCTCTTAAATAACGAATTATTTGAAGAAAATTAAGTAATTCATCGAATTGTTATCAAATTCGATAAAAACGTTCATTGAAAATAACATTGAAAAAAATTGCGAATATGTATTATTATTACGAGGATTATTGCGAAAATAAGAAGCTCTTAGACGCACAAACGCACAAACATATAGACCTACACGCACGTATACGCAGCCACGCCTACGCTAACGTAGGTATCCGCACACTCATTCATGTACCACACACACTCATTTCTTTTGACGGACGGAAAAATATACATTACCTAGTTAATTTAATATTTGGCAAGGAAATAACTAAACCGTAATGTAATGATGCTTTCCGAATGTACATGTCCAATATATAATACAATATTTTGACAACACTCCGTTATACAGTTTTTGATAGCGAGTGGTGAAAAGAAATTTTATAATTTAATAAATACAGAATCTTTTCAACCTGGAAATGAAAACGCAGCAGTTTCCTCCGATTTATTTTATACGTATCATTAGAGACAGCGACTAATTGAAACTCCACGTCAAGGTCAATTACCACCGATGCGGATAAATTAAATTAATTGCCAACAAAAGTTTGTGCCATCGAAAAGCTCGTCTATTTCAAAATTGTGATAAATTATATTTTTCACGATTCGCAAGTCGGACATTATCTCTTTGAAAAGCCTTTACCAGATATTAATTATCAAAGTTTAGGTGATTTTCTCTTGCTTTTCTCTATTTTAAGATACATTTCTAGTCGTATTCCTGTACAGGCAGCACTCGCAACAGCTCGACTTCTAATCGAGGCTACTATAACATCAAAATATAACTTATGAAAGTATAATATATTTACTTATTTCACATTCACTCCGAGTAGTGTATTTCTTATTTTATAAAAAGGAAACTATGAATTGAATCCCTATCAATAACCAGTAAAGTTATCCTCTTTGGTAGATCTGACCATATCAGTTGCACTACATCGTTAAGAATAGTTCCATCTGTACAAGGTGGGAAACATTTAGTCGAAAAAGGTCACCTACAATCTACATTAATGGATCATACAATGAAGAAACATCTATTATAATCAACAGTGCAGGCAGGCAATAAAGAACCAAGAGTAGTAGTATACATACAGTGAAAAATCAACAGTAGTAAATTAACTTATCTCTTGAGATATATTGCTTTATGTGCTACTTCACCTTTATATCCTTTTTAATCTCTTCCGCTGGATTTTTCTTGAGTTATAAATATCAAACTTCAGCTTGATACGTTTACCTTTAAATTATATGATAAATCAAGATACTTTTCTGAATAGTTCACAATTACTTGATACCTCTGAAATAATAATATTTCCTGGAATTTATGAGTTTTAATTAAATTCGCTAATAGAAAATATTTCACAATTAAATGAAACTACGTGATGTAGTATTATTTCTACTTTCTTTAATTTCTTTACCACGACCTAGGTTTCATTGTATTACAACATCTTCAGGTGGGATATTAGCAAAGATGCTAATATCTTTATGAAATGCTAATATATAAGTTAATATAAAGCATATCTTTGCTAATATCCCACCTGAAGATGTTGTAATACAACGAAACCTTGGTCGTCGTAAAGAAAGTAGAAATAATACTACATCACGTAGTTTCATTTAATTGTGAATAATGAATTTCTACAAAATTAACGCCAAATATATTCAATATTAGAAAATATTTCCTTAAGTTTTTCTACTATACATATATTTGAAATGTTTGTCCCACTCTTCTCCACTTTCTTGATTTCAGTGACATTAAACAGATGGGCTTGAAATTTCAGTAATGGATAAGTTCTCTCAAGTTGTGGAAATATCAAAATTTAATAAAATGTTGTTATGACAGAATGAGTACTTTTTAATTTACATTTTTATAAGAAAAAGAAGAATATGATAACAGATTTTAATTAATCTAAATATTTTATGTAACATTAAAGATATCATGAAATATTTAGATGCTACTTATTGCAATTAGATAGTGGACTACTCCTAAATTTGGTGTTTTCGTAACATATCACAAAAATAGAATGTTAATTAAAAATTAATTCCAAAAAAAATAAACATCTATCAAGAGGTAATTGAAATATAAGCTTCTAAATTTAATAGTTGAGATAAAGCAGGCATACCTCTCTGTCTCAGTCGCTCTCATAAAATATAATAAGCATTAATAAAAGTGACGTCACAATTTAGTATTACCATCCGCATCTTAAATTTAAAATTTAAATATTTCTAACTTACTCAATTTGTAAGACTTGTCAAAACTTTATTCACACCAGCTTTTGTTTCAAGACTAGTGATTGAAGAAAATTGTATTGAAAAAACTTGACTTGGAGTGTATGTTTTCTGAAAAAAAATTAGGTTCGTTTGGCAACTTACATTTTATTGGACGGTATCAAGTGCTGTGTTGTTCGCGAGCGATGTGTGGAGTTCGATTCGGGCCGATTACGCATGCCGATTACGCTGCGTGAAATTTTTCATAAAATAAACGGTCGCGGATGCTGTGTAAATTTTCGAGTAATTAAGATTTCAAAATAATAACGATTATATTCGATTTGGAAACTGTTGTGATAAAATGTCATTCGTAAACTGGAGGGTGTCTTGATAGGAGTTTTATATAGTTAAATAGATCTGAAGAACACTTGCCTAATTTAAAAGGGAGTGCTTTACGTTGGGTATGTCGTCATTGAAAATTTTATTTCGAAGTCTTAGAATGTAATAAAATGATCTTTGTTCGCGGCTTGGTGATATTAGGAAATATAGACAACCATCTGGCGGAGGGCTTATAATAGATGCTCTCCCTTTCTTTTCACCTCGTGCACATGCACAAACGCTCCATCTGCCACAATTCTTCGCTCGGTTGAACTACTTGGATAATGTGTAAACATATGCAAGCCTATTTTCATAATTTTACCTGGTGAGTGTACTATCAAATGAAATTTTGTAGCTAAACATATTTACTTGTCAACAGCGAAATCTATTTACATAAACATACCTCATTTTTCACAATAAAGATCCTCGAATGTGATGTTCAGTGTGAATACTTTTATTTGTTATTAAAAAACTTAATGCGTGTTACCTATCGACTAATATCTAGAACTTGGTTGTTCTGTTAGCACATTTAGTGTTTTAGCATATACTTTTATTGTTTCGCTCCTTAAAATGGTAACGTGAATATTTGTAGCTTATAATTTAATCTATAGTATATATTGTCAAGATAAAAACAATTTCAAAATGCGTTATACTCTTTAAGTATTAAATAAAGACAAAAAAATAAATAAACCCACAACGTTTCGTATTTTTGTTATCAGTGGTGTCACACAAAAATTGTATGTAAAAATTAACGAATTAAATTATTTGTTTTTTAGGTAAATGTTCTCCGAGAACTTGAAATTTAGGATCAAAATTGATCATTTTTAAAAATTAAAAAGATTAGTCGCCAAATTGTATGTGAAATATTTTTTTATGAGAACACGAACATAATAAAATTGGTAAAAAAATACCAGAAGGCCATTTACTTAATCTACTACTACTACTAGTCATTATTATTTTTAACTTTCATGTATGTATTTATAATTGAATTCATCCCTAAATTATTGATGTATGTAAATAAATAAAATGCGTAGGGTTAATAATAATATTTTGTTATTTAATGATTTTAAAATATGATATTTGATGGCTCACGAGAATGATATTCTGATCCTATAACAAAGAAAAGTTAAGTGTACTTATGTAGCACGTCTTTTTGTTATGTGAATCCCTGTTAAATTTCAATCACAAGAGGGAAAATAATAAAATTGAAGCGTGATAATTTGGAAATGGTCTGGCAAATGACTGACTTATAACGGAAAGCCAGCAGAAAAATAAAAGGATGGTCGTCAATGACATGTCGCCATGTTAAATGCGAGGATTGAATTACAAACTAAATAAAATTTAATCAATAACGAAAATAAATTGATATGCTGAAAATTTATTTTAATTTATTAATTTCAAGTATTTAGTAATTTATAATGCAAATAAATACGTACCGAATTTGAAACGGTCTGGAAAATGATTGGCTTTCAATAGAAAGCCAGTAGAAAAATAAACTATGACTTATCTACATTCACTTTATTAACGAAATAGGCATATTTTCTCTTGCCAACTCATGATCACCTGGTTAATTCGAACAAATGCGTTCACAGTATAATTTTTGACTATCAAATAGTCACTTGAAGACACTATCATCAATCTAATTCTTTCATACTCATACGCACCTATTACTTCGGATAAGTAAATCAATAAAAATGAATATTTAGTAGCAACTTCATTGTGTCGTTTTTATATTGCATCGTTGCCAACTTCATCCTGTATTTTTAAAACTCCTTTTTTCATAACTCATTTTTTCTTTTCGCTCTCATTTTTTCATAACGCCCTTAAAGAAGTATAACTTCAAAATTAAACGGAACATATGGCTGAACGGTGGCCAACATTAATGCTCCCAAACTTTGTCTCCGAGTTAATAATTGATATTACGATAAATTAAAATCTCGCCGTGAGACGTGAAAATTGAATGGCTCTGAGCATTGTTTGGCGGGCGGAGTCGCATTTTGCTAACTAAAAATAAATAATTACCAGCAAGAAGAAACGAAAATAATCTACCGAGAGTTGTACTACAGTTATTCTAATTTAACTAGAATTAGAATAACTGTAGTTGGCCGTACTTAGCGTATGAATACACGATTAATCTGCACCGCAAATTAAATCCGTCGTTTTAAAAGTTAAAGATACAGGCCAATTCCATTCAACATTATAATTTATTTATAAATCGGCGAATTGACAATTGGCTATATAAATTTATATGACAGTTTTATATGATGTTTACGTCGATTTGTAAAATTTTTGTTTTGTTTAACGTTTAGTATTAAAATCTTATACGAATCTAGTACAATTTATGTACTTATATTTTATATATTCTCTCTCCCTTCCTCCCTCTCTCTCTCTGCCGTTTTACCCCATACTACGTTTACCCCATTCTAGGTTTAGTTCGCCAAAGAAGTTTCATTTCTGTCACGTGTAATGTGTTGCAAGTGGCTTGTTTTTGAATAATTTTCAGTATATATGTAAAGACGTATTACCTAAAATTCTGAATTTTTTTACACCCTTGTAACTAGTCCTTTCAAACGATTCCCACATTATGAGGTTTTGAAAATTTCCCGTATTTAATCTGCCCTCATTACGCCCCTCCGAATTTTCATATGAATATTTTTGATTGTTAGTTATTGTAAAATATGAGAGGATTAATATGATTTACTGCAGTACAAAATTTAAAGTTTTTAAGTAATAGAAACTCTGAGACAAACGGTTGTGAAGGACGGAGAGATGGACACATGGGTAATCATATAAGGGTTTCGTTTTTACTCCTGAAGCACTAAACACTGATAAAATAATAATTATGAAATAACTAATTATACATGAAACATTATACAAAAATACTGATACAAGAAATATACCGGGTCGTACCAAATAATAATAATATTTACTATAAATCTATCCCAAACATAGGTAATGTATCACTCAAATTAGGAAAACTCGAACTAATAATAAAAATATAAATAATACAGCATGTGCTTCTAGTACTTTAAATAACTTGGGTAAAACCCTTATTAATAATAAAGAAAAAATAGACAAACATAAAAAGTGTGGTATCTATAAACTTAAATGTAACGACTGTAATAGTATATACATAGGTCAACAGGAAGAGATTTTAATACAAGATATAAAGAACACATTGCCAGCTGGCGAAATAATAAACCAGACACATCTCACTTTGCTAAACGTCTCATTGAAAATAACCATCACCCCCATACTGATAATGCCCCCTATATATTACAAATAAATACAAAAAGTAATAAACTTAATATCCTAGAAATATTAGAAATAAACAGACATAAAAAAGATACCAAAGTTAATATATTAAATGAACAACTAAATATAATATCATCACCCATTCTTAATATCTTCTACATATAATATAAATATACAACATTGATACTACAGTACCCTGGAAATTGTTTCAGCACTAAAATATATATAACATATAAATATAAGTATATATAATAAAAACAAAAAAACTTAAAAGAAATAAATAAATAAATAGATGAATACAGAAAACCGGAGATATGTAGAATTAGTGTATTACCTTGTCTTTACTTTCAAATACCCTTGCTTTTGTATAAATATATTACCGACAATAACTTCCATTTAATTTTATTATATACACCGTAAAGTTTGCATTGTCCAACCTTACATAATAACAACAATTTAATTTATTACCCTCACTAAAATACTGGTATATTGTATAACTCTAGGTAATATAATGAAACCTACACTGCGCCCCTGCAATAAACTCACTAACATAGCAATGGAAAAATCCGCACAAACCAGGCTTCCGCTATTGTGTTTGAAACATATAAATGCTGTTGGTTGTTTCTAAGAGTTAATCTTTGCTAATATCCCACCTTACGATGTTGTAATACAACGAAACCTAGGTCGTGGTAAAGAAATTAAAGAAAGTAGAAATAATACTACATCACGTAGTTTCATTTAAGTGTGAATAATGAATTTCTACAAAATTAACGCCAAATATATTCAATATTCATTATTCATGTTAGTTCGATGGCTTCGCCATCACCATCTATGCTATTATTGTATTATTGATCTACCATTCGCCAACCATATTATTGTATTATCATGAGAACTGTATAATTTTACAAAGTTTCAAAGCGGTACAAAAATAGGAAATGGGTGAAAATCGACATTAAATATTGGTTTGCATAGTTAAATACACAAAAGTGAAGCTGATAAAACTGCGTTAAAAGGAAATATATAATATAATAGATAAAATTCTGGCAAGAGATATCTTGAGCTCCCTTTTATTTAAATTACTTTGCATATTTTCGGTAAATTTTGTATTAAAAATAAAAATTAAGTAAAAATTGCATAAAATTCAGAGCCATCTGTACCCCACTGTTGCCCTAGTGAAAATTTGAAGTATAATTTTTTTTGTCTCAGTCCAGATAACTATTTCATGAATAACAACACAAGTCCAGGCTATTTAATCCATAAATCAAAAACCAGATGACAAAATTCGTTGATTTTAGGAAAAAATTGGTTCATATTCATTATAACAAACCAAGTGAAAGACAGACTGCTATCAAAATTGCTGTCAAAGTGAATAAATAGTGATCGAAAACATTTCGTGTCACTTTTGCCAATATGATGTTTCAGGAAACTAAATTTCACTGCAGAGTACTTCTCTCGAAGAGGTTTTTCCGATTTCATTGACGTAGTTACGAAATGTATTAGAATAATATCGCCAGGAAATAATAAAAATATTGGAGCTTTTATGTTTAAAAGTAAGATCGATCATATTTACTAGAATAAAGTTTACTTATATCCATTTTTCACTTAATTTCTTCTTTTGTTCATCACGTATTTCCTATTTCCTACCACATAAACCAAAGAAGCCATTCCTTCTATCGGAAATGTAAAGTTTAACTTTTATTTAAAGCTAGCAGCGTTAAAAAATTGTGGATGGTGGTACAAATAAAATCATGAACTGGAGTAACCTCTAATTTTGCCTAATGAATTAGTTGGTTATCATCCACGTCTTGCTAATTTGACAATCGTTGCAGAACAAAAGAGAGACTCCACTTTTTATTGATATCCTAGCAATAGAGGTAATAAAATGAAACGAAAAATATTTAAACCGAATTGTTCAGGTAATAAACAAAGTTCGTGGCTGACATTAATATCCGTAAACATTATCTCCGAGTTAATAAATTATATTATTACAAATTACAAACTCGCGGTGACGTGATGGTTTAATGGCGAGGCATTGTCGGGCGATTGCGGGGCTCTCAGTGCGGTACTATACGGTTAAAGAAGTTACAGTAAACGCCAAAGTGGCAACATGGATAATTGACCAGGTCAGTCGAATTAGAATAATTGCTTTTGGACATAATTTATTGTGAAAACGTAGATATGTTTTCATGATATATTTTTCCTGTGTTACCTTATAAAACTATATAAAGTTTGCCGTCTTCGAATTGAAGCGTAAATTACTAAAATTTTTAACTTTAGAATATCAAATTTTCATTATTTTGAGTTGCTTTTTATACTTAAAATATACTTTTTTTCAAAATTGCCTTGCCTACTATATTTAAGATATAACCTTTATAATAATATTTGTTTTCGAAAACTGAGTGTGAGTATAAAATAATGAGCAAGCCAACATTTTTTAAAACTACGCTCTGTAAAAAGAATTAATGGCAACGGAAAAAGAATAGATGGTATTAATTATGTTTAAGTTATTATATACATTTTCATACTTCACACATAAAACTTGGCTTTAGTAGCGGTACGAACTATTAATGCTGTATGATAATTTTGTTATATCATTTAAAAAAATTGTGTACTGTTGATTATAATAGGTGTATCAGAGCTGTATTCAAACTTTAAACTCGAATATCTCGGCAAGCAATAGGACTAGAGGAAGGGGAGGGGCGCCATTCGATAGCTCATTACTGCATTCGTTGCAAACGAAATCACGGGCACAACAAGTCAAAAATAATTTTCTGAAACCTACTTCTTGTCAAAATAAGTTTCGCTGGTGGAGCTTTGATTTTATTTATTCACATTAGAAATATATTTATGCTGGTGAATGTTATTTTGTATTTACCTCAAATCTATTGTGAGGTATAATTTGAAATGTCTACGTAAAATTGCCTCAAAAATACCTCAGAGACATGCAAAGAATGTATTCTTCTCCTTGTTTCCGAAACTATTCAACTTAAATTTATGAAAAAAATAGCGTTTTCAGAAGCCCGTGCAAAGGTTGTAAGAAAAATATAAAGATGATTCTAGATGTCATAATTTTTATAAATGCGTAATTTTTTCATGCCTGTGAAAGATACAATAAACAATATGGTAATGTTGTGAAAAATTAATATTTATAAGAAAAGTTAATAGAAATACTTGGTATCATTAACTGTGCATAAGTGCTTACCTGTATACAGAACCATTGTAGGACGAGTTCTACTCGTGCTTGATAAGAGGTTTTTCTGAATGCTTATACTATTCCACGAGAACAAATGGGATACGAAATCTAATATTACTACCTTACCTTAAAGTTTTTAAACCAAATCACATTTATTTTCGAAAGTATTTTTAAAACGTTTTCAATGCTGCTTTTTATTGAACCAATATTTTTGTAATTATTTATGAAAAAAGAGCAAACATAAAAGCTGTGAACTATTCATTTTATGATGTTGAATTCACGCTAATGACACTTTACAGCGCATCTGTTAAATGAAAAATTCCATATGCTACATTTTCAATGGAACTAGGATATTTATCCTAGATTCAATTGAAAATATCCTAGATTCAAATCTTTAATTATGAGAAAATAGGTTAGAACTTTACGTAAATAAATATGCTCATATCTATGAATTTTATTAGCCTATAAGTTAACAATTCTCTACGACGAGTAACAACTCCGCTTCTATAAGTGGAAGGTTACTCTTGAGAAAAAAATGATACAGGTTTAACGACTACTAATAAAAATGAATACAAAGATATTTCAGTTAAATGAAATAATGAAGACAGTTTTCGTTAAACGTTAATACAACATTTGCGATTTAACTCTTCTTCATATTACATCAGAATTTGGTAGTGCACATTTTGGAAAGAGCGAATACTTCGAATTGATATGCAGATGCTGACATAATGCAAATGCACCTCTCTAGTTCGACATTGTTTTTACCTCGTGTGTCACTTTTACATATTTCATATTTATGAGTTAACTGAAACGGTGGTATAAAAGATGGAAGTTTCGTTATTTAAAACCTAATATTAGTTTAATCACATTTAGAATCTCAATCCCGTTAAAAACTTTTGAGTTCACGTCGTCAGTACGATATAATAATATATAATGTACCCACCATCAATCACCACTGTTAATAAATTACTACTCTTAAATAATATATAATATAATAGAACACTACATAAGTTGCTTTAATAATAATATACAGCCGAAATAACACTGGTGGCTATTGGGGTCGCAAAATAAATTGGAACGGATACCATAAACCGTTAAGTGAGCGCCGCCGCACAAAATCGTCCAATAACGCATACCAAGAGATTCGTACCGTCTAGAGCGACTACGCGCCCACTACCAATATATATGGAGACAGTGAAGAGTCAGCGGATCTCCGTTCAAATTTAATATACACAACATTATTAAATCCGCGCGCGATGTTCCACAAGGTTGAAAAAATACTTGATGAAATTTTATAACACTCAACGGTTTGATGTCTTAATATTATATCGTGGAGGATTTTTTCAACAAAACGTAATATTTTCTCATTTTTATAATTTCGTTTCTCATACCACCAGAATTTTAAGTCCGTTTGTTTCTTGTGCGTTATGTTCTGCTCTAAGGTAGTGACATTATTTTATGAGTTACTAGTGCGAATAATTCGTAAGTCACCGAATGGTAATATAACTTGAACATGTGAAAGTAAAATATACTTTATTTCATTAAAGAGGCTTGTGTATCGAGGTTCCCTATTTCAAGTAAAAATTGTTTTGTCACAAATAATTATAATGCAATAATAATACTTTCTAGTGCAATAAATATTTACTAAAATTTAAAATAATTTAGGGATGAAATAAATGTATAATCTTTAGTTAAATAGGTTGTCAATAGCTGACGCTGTTTACAATATTACCACCTTTGACAAATATTATACTGAGATATTGCACAGAAATCCGTCTACGACCTATTTCTTGCAGCCCTGGTCAGCACATTTTAACGAGTACATCTTAAATGGGAAAGTGTCTTGATTTATGAAAATTACACATCCCTATATATGTAGATATATAAGTTTAAACATTTAAGGATACATATATATTATTGAACTATTTATTAATGGTGATATTATTTTATTATTCTCACCACGTAAATATTTTCACTCTTATGTTTTTCATAGACGAAAGGTAAATGCTTGTTTCATTATACGCATATCTTAAATTGATTAATGTAAGCTTATTCAAATAATGTTAAATCCCGGCACTCACTAATTTTATCCTAAATCTGATTTTTTTAAGATCTTTGGCATGCGCTATTAATAATTTAATAATGTTTTAGCATTACTTAATCCTTTAAAGACGTGTCTTTAAATGATAAAGTAATGCTAAAACCTTCCAAAAAAATGTACAAAAAAGATGTACCCCGTGTTCTACAAATGGAAAAGAACTTAAAAAAATTAAATCTTTTTATTGATGTCCATTCAGGTACCTCAACTATGTCTCTTCATCCGACTTCACTGAAGCAAGAGAATGAGAGAATAGTGAATCGAGAGATTTGATTGATCTTTACAAATTAACCACCTGTAGATATCGTCATACAACGAAACCTAGGTCGTGGTTAAGAACTGAAATAAAGTAGAAATAATACTACCTCAAGTAATTTCATTTAGTTGGGAAAAAAATAAGTAAAATTTAAGTGTCTAAAAATTTATTTTAATCGCACGGATATTTTAGATGCACAGAAATTTTAAAATAAAACTTAGGTATTTAACATTTTCCTTAATGATACAGATATTTTAGTCTCTATGATATCACGAAACCAATATAGATAAGGAAATTTAAGAAAACTGAAAATTTTATTTTGAAATAAATATATGGTTTTTGATATTGAAAGAAAGGCCAAAAAACGAACATTTTGTAAAATTGACCAACCAAATATTTTAAACTATAATAGGCATCTTACAAAACAAACACTCGACTTTGCATAAAACCATACTCTGACTAAAATTCTACAAATAGTCATCTACGTATTGTAATTACAATTTGGTAAGTAACGTGAAGTTGCGATCAAAACGCTTGAATTTCATTATTTAGTGATTGAACTTAATAGTCATAGACGTTATGAATTTGGTTTTCACTTAATTCTTTTTGTTTGTTTCACATGTTAGTTTTAACAGAGATTTGAATGTAAATTTTCAGTCAGCGGAGGGTTTTATTTGTTGCCGGGTATTGGTTTCTTAAGCTATTCATTTTTTGTTATCATAAGTTTCAACATGCTCAACCATCCGTATATCCGTTGACGTATTATAAAGGTTCTTATATAGTTCTCCTGCTGCAGAAACCTAATTAAAATATAAATTTATTTTGTTTGAAGATATTTTTTTCACGCATATTTTCTGTATCTTACATGGGTTACTAGTTTATATAAAAAAAGGAAATGTTATTAAAACGTGAAATTAAAAGGTAACAGTGTCTTTAATGTGACTGTTGACGGGTTACTCCTACTTATTCATACAAATTGAATAATTATCATTAAACCTTTATATTTTAATATAGTATATTGTTCAAGCAGAGATAATTTAGGAATTCGTACAAGAGATTACGAAAAATTTAATTACAGTAAATAAGGAAAAAAATCTACGCTAACAAGGAGCTATTTGAAGATTCATCATCATCATTATCAAAAAAATGGAGAATTAATTTTTTATGGAATTTAAATAAAATAGGTTTTTTGTTGTATATTTCTATGTACCTATCCTCTTTAAAAAGCTTTTAAAGTAATTAATCTTTGTGTATTATTATTTTAAACTTTACAAGGTTATTGTTTATTAGTTATTGTGATTAGGGTATGTATTTCAGCGCTGTGGTGAAGAGTTTAAGTGAGATTTCGTCCCGTTCTCTTACACTCTGTTGCAGCTAGATTGGTTTCACACTCTGGTTCTGTAATCGTTGACATGGTGGTGTATATAAATGTATAAGCACTTTATCACTTGGGTTGACATGGTGGTGTATATAAATGTATAAGTACTTTATCACTTCATTATGTTGGTGGTCAATACTTTATTGCGGTAGAGACTGAGGGGGGGCCAAGGTACTACAATCAAAGGTTTTCTCATAGTCCACAAACAAAAGGCAATGCGACAAATTATAATCCTTGAACTTGTGTATGATCTGACGTAATCCATGAATATAGTTTATGATAACATAGCCCTTTCGGAAACCGACTTGTTTGGGAGGTTGGAAGTCGTCAAACTTGCGCGTGAGTTAGTTTGTGATAACTTAAAAGAACATTTTATAAATATGGGTCAAGAGAGTCTTCGGTCTGTAGTTTCTAGTGTGTAGGGTGTTATCACCTATTTTCAAAAACTGTATCCCCACAAGTCTGGTTCAGAATTATGGCGCATGCCTTCGAGTATGGAGGAATTGAACCCCTTCTGAAGGGCTTTTACTACAATATGACCCCTGAATTAAAGAGTTCAGAGGTAATTGTCGTCACCGTGGTGTATTGGGTTGATCACAAGGTATACGGCCTTTGATTGCGAGGCGCACCGCGAGGACCCGGGTTCGATTCCCGGCCGCTCGTCGAGCGGGGCTGGACTGGTGTTCTGGTTGGTTGTAAGATATTGCTCTCGTAGCAATAAGCCCGCCATATGCATCAATTAGATACATTAAAGTACGGAAATAAATAAATAAATAAATTCCATCATAACCCGGCGCCGTATTGCAAACCGATCTAATTGGTACTTATCCATGACAATTTTGTCCTAAGAATTGTTTCCGTATTTTTTTTTGGATATCTCCTCAATATTGATGCTCTCTTGGTATATTTTCTAAGCTTAAAAAATCCTGAAACAATTATTTTGTCTATTGTTATATTATATGCCAGCATGTTGTGTCATATTGTATCATATGAACAAATAAATATCATAAATGGAAATATCAGAAATTGATATTACTTTTTGTGACGATAAATAAATCTGTTCAAATCCTGTTCAAGATAAATAAATTAATCCATAATCTCGAATCTTCCAAAGTGAATCTACATTAGTGAATATAAGGAATAAAAATAGTTCACAGTGTAGATAGTGGCAGTTCAAGGTGCAAAGTAACAAAAAAAAGAGTATTAGATGTATTTTTATGAAATGGAGAATGTAGGCAATTGTATTAAAGAAACTACCATATTGAATATATTTGGCGTTAATTTTGTAGAAATTCATTATTCACAATTAAATGAAACTACGTGATGTAGCTTTATTTCTACTTTCTTTAATTTCTTTACCTCGAACTAGGTT
Organism: Druceiella hillmani; assembly: GCA_039881145.1. NCBI lineage: Eukaryota > Metazoa > Arthropoda > Insecta > Lepidoptera > Hepialidae > Druceiella > Druceiella hillmani. The sequence goes on along the minus strand of JAYKKI010000001.1, from coordinate 108,746,359 downwards.
TCGTTGTATTACATCTTCAGGTGGGCTATTAATAAATATTAACTCTTACCAACATCCAACAGCATTTATATGTTTAAAAAACAATGGCGGAAGCCGGGTTTTTGTGGGTTTTCCCACTGCTTATGTTAATTAGTTTATTGTAGGGGAGCGGTGTATGTTTTATTATGTTTCCGAGAGTTTCACAATATGTATATATAAAGTGTTTTAGAGAGAGTAATAAATTGAATTGAATTGTTATTTTCGATTTTTTATAAACACCTCATCAAAAATAAACAAATCCAGCAAGGATTTGAATAGCCCACCTGAAGATGTTGTAATACAACGAAATCTAGGTCGTGGTAAAGAAATTCAGAAAGTAGAAATAATACTACATCACGTAGTTTCATTTAATTGTGAAAAACTGCTACGAAAAAATGTAATGTACTATGTTGTTAGCCATTATAAAATTTAATCAAGTAGTTTCTTTATGCGAGCGGAATACCGTCCGCGGGTTTATTAAAGTCGCTCATATTAAATTTGTGCGTATCTCAGCTAACTGTTCATCGTATATTTTATGACTATTAAAAAAATATTAATCACAATATTTGTTTAATAGTCGGAAGATAAATTTCATAAGCGCGTGTCTCTTCTGAGTTGAAAAGAACGGAAAGCTAGCATTCTATAAAATGAAGGTGAAATAGCATGTTGAGGAAACCCAAAAGGAAAGAAACAATATTGTTTCAAGTACAGATAATGCAGGGGGCCTTTTGTCTACGTTCAATCATCAAACAATACTTAGGTTTGTGTAGGCTCCAAACATAAGTACATAAAAGTTTTATTTATGGTCTATTACCATAATTCTTTGATCTTTTAGACTTTCCTTTGGTTTATTTATTTCGTAATCTACGTTTTTTGTAAAATTGTGTTATTAATATGAATACGCATAAACACAATCGTTGGTATAATGATAAAGCACATTGAAAAATTGCAATTGTAATTTTGTAATTAAAATGTTTGTCTTTTATGTACTTGAATAAATAAACTAGATTTTAATGTAAGGTTTTACCACGACCAAACTTAAATTGAAAGAATTTTAACGCTGTGACATGCATACGGATAAATAGACTAAAAGACGAAATTATGAGGATCCGGTTTCTCACCATATAGCTCTAACTCATACAGCTCTAACTCTATCTCTAACGCTATCTAAAATATTGAACAGTATACATACACATATGTGTATATATACTGTTCAATATTTTGACCCAAGTTCATTTTTCTTATGACAAAATGGGAAAAATGAACAAGACAACGTCGAGAGCAAATAGGAAATTTAAATGAAAATCAACACCGGTTCAATAATTCAAAGCTATAATAATAATTCACTAAGAAGCCTTGTGGGCATCTTGTATGACTACGCCCATATCCAAGGGGCCCCTCGTAAATAATATATGACAACGATAAAGAGACAGAAAATCTCCACGCAAATTTGATATTAGTAACTCTATTAATCCCACCCGCCATGTTTTTGATAAATGGATATAAAAAGTATGTATATACGATCGAATTTCCTTACGTATATATTTATTTCGAGTTTTGGTACTAATTGGTACAAAAGAGAAAATTAAGCAACTGAACAGACTATACATATAACTGAATAAGCATAAGAGGAAAGAAAGAGTTTTAATTACATGCAGTAGCCAGTTGTTAACAATTTCAATGAAAAAAATGAGTTCCATTAATGACATTAGTAAGGAAGGATTTTAAAAAAACAGTAAAAGGACTGAATATTTGTAAAGTCGATTTTAGTGTAATTATTATAATAGTAATTATGGGTAATCCGTAGTGCTACAGTTGAAAATTTGTTTAGATAAAGATTACTAGTTTGTGGGTACTGTATTAAAAAGCTTATATTCACTACATTGCATTACCTTTGAATAAGAAATAAGGGATCAAAAGTATTCACGAATGACTTGGGTGTGTAGTGAGCTTTAGATAATGCTATATTATTGCTATAAAATTAAAAACAGAATTGATTTTTGAACACTATAAATTAAAACTTATTTTCATTGGACAAAGATTCCATAAGATTCCTCAAAAAATATTTTTGAAAAATGGTTTGTAAGACTAAAAGTGCTTGTTTGTTGAATTGTTTATTTAATAACCAGTTGTAAGAAAATTAAATAAAAAACATTTCTAAATAGCAGTCAGCAGAGAGAAGGAGCCAGAAAGAACAGAGACAGTTTCAAGTACACTCGTGGATAATAGAGACAGTCGCTGCGCAAGCAAAATCGGAGTTTTTGTGGAATAGTATTTATGAAAATTAAACTATTTGGCAAATGATTGTGAAAATCAAGAGGCTTCCATTGTCAAAGTTAACCAATCAATAAGTAAATATTTATTGTACTAAACGTACAAAAAATAGGCCATGGCAAATAACTACGTTGATCCAGGAGCCGTACCTGATCCATATTAAAGGTATGGAGACACATAACATTTTTGAAAGGTAAATTTATAGTACAATAAATATTCACATACCATATCAGACATCTTCTTCCCAAAAAGCTGTATTAAAAGTTGACTCCTTGTAGAATTAACCAAGTTATAATTACTTCTTTCATTCAAACTAAAGGCTGGCAGGCTAGTCGATAATAAAGTATAAACCCGTGGGGTGTGCAATTGAAACAACTCCTGAATTTTTGCTCCGTAGTTAAACTATAACAAAATAAAAAAATCATCTTCGAAAATAGTTTCGCTTTCGTATTTCCTTTATAGACCTTTAGATAGAAGACCGATATTATAATATTTTCTAATAATTTTTAATTCTCTTAGTTACATTGGAAAATGTAAAAATTTTATTTTCACTGGCTTTTATGCACAACTCAATTTTGGCGACGTACATTGCGATTATTAATGTTTCACTTCCCTTTTTTTTAATTTCAAACGACATATGGAAATAAGAAAAAGGTGAAAAGCTTTTATCTTCACACTTTTCCTAATCGGGTATTACCGTCTGAAGGTCGACACGTCGAACGTTCAGTTTAATATTTTACGTGTATACGAACGAAATAATAAATGAAAAAATGTGATTTCCTTTTTTATTCAAAGCGTTAATTATGCACCAAAGTTAAAGAAAATAAAACTGAGATGTTAGTTTCAGATGCAGTTATGATGTCTTTATGTTATCTTTATCGCGGTATTGTATTGTTTTATCATTAAATTTAATATCTGAAATAATTATACTGTAACGATAATTATAGGGATTAACGCGGATATAATATTTTATTCTTTTTTTTATTTTGTCATGTACAGAGTATTATGTTAATTAAATTTCATCATAATCAGATCTTTTTAACATAATTTTGCTTTTGTGGTGGAAATAACAATTACTGGGCCTCAAAATAATTATTGTAGCATTGCAGTTAAAACAAAGTTAAATAAATTTATAACATATTAGTAAATAAGACACAATTAAATAAACTAAAATTAATTTAAACTAAGACAAATTGAAATTAGGTGACTTTTAATCAAATTTAATACAATATCGTTAAAAATGTTGAGCAACAATCAGCTCAAAAACTGAAATGATTTAACGACGTAAATTAAAGAAACAGTAGCAATACAATCCAGAACGAAATAGTTCATGATTGAAGTAGACTTATTAGATTGAGAAGTCGAAAAATACTTAACAGGGGAGACATTCATTCATTAATAAAATAAATTAATTTTCAATGAGAGCCGAGAAAAACATGAAGTAAATTCATTGTACGAAAAGTCTATTCATAGGATTGATTAAGCCCGTGTTACAATGACATGAAATGATATAAGGAGATCAGAAAAGATGTTTTCGACAATTTTCCTGTGGAATTTTAGCTTTATATTTCTGTTGCTTAGTTACAGTGTTTTCTTTATGCGTGATAATTAATAATAACTTGGAAATTTTGACCATCGTTCATTGAAAATATTGTTTGCCAATGATTATATAATTTTTTTAATAGATGGTGTTAGGATAGCGCCATATGTAAGTTAAACGCTAAGGAATTATCCCTTATCGTTGAATCTATCAAGTGATGAGGGATAAAAGACGCCTATTACAAGAAATTTCTAATTTAAAAATGTGTATATGAGAACCGTTTGACGTACACATTCAGAGTACGGAATATAAATTATTAATTGGAGGCTTTTGAAATGGAAAAAAGTTTCAGGTTCAGGTAAAAGTAGAAATGTTAAAACTCGAATATTTTTCTACATTTTTATTATCGGTACATTTGCTACATGTAAAATTGAGCCAAATTTTAGTTGAAAAATATTGGAGTTGTACCTACTGGGCTAATTTGTGTACGTATAAAAAAAAGTAAAATGGGAAAAATCGTTTTCATCCCTGATACCTCTTAATCTAGAATTATACTCATAAGTGTATTTAACAGCAAGTATTGAATCTCTCTCAAAATTCTGTTCTTCAGACAATACCCAGAAACTCATTTAGAATTTAAATGTCTAATTCCACTATTTCCAAAGCGTATATTGATTCCAGTTCATATTATTTTGTAATTTGTTAAAAGACATTTTCATTTTCATTGAATAATTTGTCCTGCATATTTAATATATAAAATAAAATTTTAATTTTATGAGCCAGGTTTATTTACGGCCATTTAATTTTTTTTTGCATTCCCGGTCTCAAGAAAACATTATTATCGTATCGGTGTTTCTCTTGTTCAAAAAAAAAAAAAAAAAAATATATATATATATATATATATATACATATATTTATTTAAAAATTAACTCAACATTACAATGGTCTAATAAATAATTCTTGCAATTAATAAAATTGTAATGAACCAATCACTAATAGCTCTATAACAGCGGTTGACACAAAATAATCTCCCACTTGTAATTAATTGAAATCATAGCGTGTTTTCATTTCGATACATTGCTCTAGATAATGATTTAATATATGTAAGAATAGTTCTCATAGTTTTTAAGTAATTTTTGTATCTATTCGAAAAAATTATTTAAATTAAAAATTGTGCTATACGTATTTTTCCAAGAAGTCCCTCGTTAAATATTTAAATTTGGGACAATTTTTCACAAAGATTATAAACAATAAAAGTAATTGAGTCACGTTGGAACACCTATAAAGTATAGTTCTGTAGTTGTCAAAATTCTTGAAGAAAATTTACCGATATAATTTCAACCAAAATTTATAATGAAACGCTGCAACATAATTTTTTGTGGTTTTTTAACTCTGTAGTCGAAAAGTTAGAAGTAAAAACCTATTCGATTTCACTTGTTCGATGGGGTGTGTTAATAATATTTTTTCGCCCCGATTTCATAAAATTCGATAAAGATTCATTCTTTGTACTATTGTTGATAATTCGTACCAATAATTCAGTTCATTAAACTGTATAGATTCTAAAGCGTGTCAATTTAATAATAATGTTAACTTATTTTATTTTTTCGTTGCCATCTCAAATTTCATACTGATTTTTTTCAGAAGATTTTTTTGAGAATTACTTTTCCCCAACATTTTTTGTTCAGTTGGATGTACAAAATCACCCGTTTGAGTAAAAAGCACATTTTTGTTACAGCCATATATACGTATTCGGGTTGTAATAAAGAAAGTGTCTCATATTCATAATGGTGATTTTGTACATGAAACTGTGTAGATTTTGAAGTGTATTTTGTAATAACAAATTTAGTTTCCTTCAGAAAATTACTTTCATACTGTTCCCTAACTTTTTCTACTCAGTTTAATAAACAAAGACAGTAGTAAAGCTTTTTTGTTTCATTAAGTTACTTGGGAAAAAATATTTTTACTCATCAAAATGTATCTTCAATTGTTTTAACGCTGTTCTACTAGTTTTTTTTTATTTCAAATATAATTAAAAATATAGCATATGAATTTTACAGTTTTGTAAATAACTATTTATAAAATTCATACACGTAGCTATTCGTAGCGTATTCATACACATTCTAATATTTTTTCCACGAATGTGTTTTCCGTGTCATACAAGAGGGGAAAAAGACACAATAACATCGATAGCGAAAAGAAAATTGAACAATATCAGCACCGGTTTATTAACTCAGCACGGTGAAGATTCCTTTAATTACGTGTACCTCGTGAGTAATATATGGAGACGATGAAGAGTCAGCGAATCTCTACGCAAATTTAATATCAGGGCTTCATTAAACCAGCAAGCTATATTTTTGTAAAGGTTAAATGGAATTATGTCTTCTCGTATCCTTGAATTTGTAAGTGTTGACAATTTTGTTATTAAATATTGTGAATTAAATTCAATGATACCGTGGTCATATTTTATTTACTGTTGAAATAACTACTTACATATTATTTTCGGGCATTTTATAATGAAATTATTAAAATAAATATTTTCAAGATTGGTAATTTCTTTATGGCTCTTGAAATATTTAACAAACGAAAATTGGAAAAATTTTCTGTTGTATGTACAATTTTACGCGATACGAAAAAAATTGTATTTTTTATTTTTACAGACATCCTTCTTAAAAAGTAATAGACTGAAATTCTATTCTTTTGATAAAAATTTCCTTGCTAGAGGCGAGATTACGATGTAAAAGGATATTCATTATAAAAAGAGATGATTTGTTTCAAAACGTAATATTAAAGTTTCATATTGTTACAGTAATTTTTTTAACTTTAAGATGCTTGATAAAATGAAAATATAAGAGGTTAAGTAAAGAGTAAATAAAATATGGTGGAATACGGCTGAAATAAAAAAAAAATTATCACAAGTTACGTAGAAAATTTAAGTAGATGTAAATATAAAATACAGATAATTATATTTAGTATAATCTTACAAGTTAATATAAATATAAAAATAAATTTTAAAAAATATGGTGTTAAATAAAAACAAATTATTAGGAAATAAATTGAAGAGAGTTCAGTCTTTAACTTTGTTAAGGTTGCTGGAGATGATATAATTGTTGAGATATGAAACATCGGTAAAGTGCAGTATTGCCGTGACTTGTTTATATGATGAGATTTGCCTTCGAGTTCAATACTAAAGCAATATATTGGTTTACATTACCTTTATATGGTAACATAAACTTGAAGGCTTAAGGGACTCTCGTATGTAAGTGTATACGGAAAAACAAGAAAAGAATTGTACAAGCGTTTAAGAGGACGTACATGGAAACGTGTTTTAGCAACATGAGATTATGAATGTTCATCATCGCTATTTCGACGAAAAACATAATATGTATGTGAGAAAGGTGAAGTGAGAATTCTGAAAGATAAATCTCTCTGAGAATCGCTAGATTCTAAGACGTGACCATTTAACCAAGTAAAATATGGTAGTGATAATGTTTATCCTACGACAAGTATTCTGTATCTAACGTTATTCCTTAATGGAAGAATATGAAGAAATATCCATTGAAGGAAAAAGTCACTTATTCCCGTTGAAGAGTACTGAAGACTTGTTTTTTTTACTTTTTGATTCTATCTACGATATTTACTATGATAAATCGTTATAGGCTCGATATTCGACAAAAGAAACTTAAAACTTTTTACTTGTTATAGATAGCTAAAAGAAAATTGCTCTATTTGTCGTTTCATCATTAGCTTCCTTGTCTTTTTGAAGACCGTTTTTGTGTTTTGTTCGTTGACATAATCATTTTTAATTTCCGATAGCAAAATTTCCAAGCACAATTATTTCTTACAACACAAACATATTTTACATATGATCTATTATAGCTCTAGTAGGCAATATTAACCCGTTATATCGGACTCTAAGAAAAGTGATATTACGTTGAAGAAATTAAAACTATTTTATCCTATTTAACACAATCCCGTTATCTCAAATTGAGTCCATAAGGCGGAAAATTCATTAACGTTGAATTTGAGTGAAATTTGGCTGGTTAAGCTGAAACTGGAATAATTTTTATTTCTCGCTTTATTCGTCTACTAACTAAAGCCATTTTATATATTTTATTTCAGAGCAATAAAACGAATTATGGTAATTATATGTTTGTAGACATAATATATGTAAATGTCTTACTTGAAAATGAATAATTCTATAAATAATTTAAAATTCATTTAAGCTTTATTTTTATGCAAATTTTTATCTACATCTCTAGAACTGTCTTGCAAAAATAAATGTTGTTTAGATTTGTATAATTTTATTCTTTCAAATGATATTCCATACCATTTATGAAATTTAAAAAAAATCGATTACTTCATTTGTCGATCATCAAGTCTGCATAAACATTACAGTCTCGCAATATTTACTAAATTTAGAAAACAATTCTGTTACTTGATTTGACCCTAAAACATTTTTTAAATTATTTTGTGAGCTAATTATTGTAATATTTGAAGGCAAATATGCTATATAACTATGCCTATTTATAACGGTTTCAAGTTTATAACTAAGATGAATATACGTATTTAACCCCTTGATCGTTTATATTGCTTATAAGTAAACAATCACAAATATTAATATTATTCCAGTTTAATTCGGATTTTGTTCATTAATCAGGTAAAGAAATTACATAATCACTGTATAAAATTTCTAATTAAAATTAAATTTATCTACGCAAGCTTTATCTCCAAAAAAGTTTGTTTGATAAAATAAAAATTCACTTCAGTTAACTCAGCAATAAATATTTTTTTTTTGTGGATCAAAAGTAAATTCGAAGCAAAAATTACTTTAAACCTTGGAAGTTTGAGGGACCTGACATGACAAACTTTTATTCTGATAATATATTATGACACATACCTCATAAAACATTTCTTATATGCACAGTAATAATTATGACGTCTTTTATCCTTATTAAGCTGACAAGCATGTCCTTTCATAGTGTAGGTTGCGCCATATTATCGACACTAAACCTACGCGCACGACGCGCTACAGGCTATGTGTACGAATGTTCGAGAATTTCCCACTTCCACTCTTATCCACTATTGTTTAGAGTGGACTTGAGGAATTATTCTACCCTCATATCAGTCATATTATATATAAAATGCACATAAATTGTATGCATTTTTAACATGTTTTAAGTAACTATCAATTTCTTTTTATTTGTGCTGTTTTTCATTAATATTTCCAGTAGCATAATTCTCAAATCCATTGTATAGATATTTAAATAATAATTCCAGCGAGTACATACAGGTATGGGCCTCCGTGCCATAATTTCTGAAGACTATTTACAGGCATGTTCGCGTTGTAATTATAAAATTCATCGCACTCTTTAGCTTCTAAAATGAAAATAAAATTAAACAAACCAAACAAGCCTGATCCATTTAAAACACTGCCAAGTTCTATTGGCTCAAGTTACTTAGTAATTATGGACAATGACTAAATAAATATAATAGTAAACATTTTTAAATAACTAATTACCTTTTATATTTTGCAGCCGACTTACATAAACCTAGAAAAGGAAAAAAAAGCTCGCACAACTCCTGCCCCGTATCTCCCGCCCACTAGCAAATGAGCTTGCACAAGTCTACGTTAGTCAAGATAATTTGAATATTGAATATATTTGGTGTTAATTTTGTAGAAATATACCGCCTGAAGATATTGTAATACAACGAAACCTAGGTCGTGGAAAAGAAATTAAAGAAAGTAGAAATAATACTACATCACGTAGTTTCATTTAAGTGTCAAGATAATTTGTTAATATTACACCGTCCCGTGGATCCAAGTTACACTTTATACTCTTGCCACTAAAACTTCGTTCCTTTATACCATTTTTTTCACCTCAGCTAAGCCGGAACTTGAATACTTCGACCGAATTGTGTCAATTCAATTACTGCAGCGCGTTTGATATTTATTTATTTTTGTGCCTTGGAGGTATATTGATTTCTTCCGTCGATAAAATTAGTTTGGATGTTTTTTTTAAATGCAGAACTTTTTTTAATGCGGGACGATAAATAATCGTTACGACAATCTTTCATTTTTAATTTGACGTATGAGTAGTAGTAAAGTATATTAATCCGCAAATACCTCAACAGCTAACACTCATAAATATTCAAATGGATTTTTTGGATAAATTAAGTATTGGTAAAATACTTTCTAAAATTCTATGTATAGTATGGGATATAGTTTGCAAGTGTTATTTAGTATGTAAAAATATTTTTCCCTTATTCCTGAAACTATCGAATGTAAAATTATAAGAAAGAAAAGTTTTTAGAAACCTATACAAGTATTGCAGGAAAACAGTAACTTTTATTCCAAATTTCATAGTTTTTGAGATATTCATGATAATATATATATCCTTTCTACTTAATTATATAAGGTATTATTAAATATATATTTCAGCACCGAGTTCTCAATATGGACGATTGAGATCGGTAAAATAACTTCTCTTCAACGAGATAGAAAATCGTCGACACGCAAGCCAGACTTTTTCAAATATAAACCATGTACCAAAATATTCATTTTGACACATAGGTCATAATCAGGATGATTTCTGAGAAATAAAGTAATTTCTCTTGAACCATGTACTGAACCGTTTACATGCGTTCCAGAATTGTTTAAATATTATTTTGTCAACCACTTTTTCTTTTATAGTGATAGCATTATTGTTATAAGACTATATAGATACCATCTTAATAGATCATGTTTCAGGTTTGCTTTTACTTCTAATATTGAGTTACGACTTGTAATATATGGATTATTTATAACACAAATTTTCTAAGCTTATAGGCAGGCTTAGAAAATTCTCATGAAAATTCTAATGTTGGTATCGTGACAACTGTGTAATCAATCAATACTGATATATTAGTCATTTGAGGATGAAGGAAGAAGAGAACGGTGAGTTTGGACAGAAAAAATTTTTAGAATACTCTGTTACAAAGGCATGTTCGAAATCAAAATGGAAGCCTGAAAGTGAGAGGCTCTAAAATTTTGAATAAAATAACGTGTAGTGGAAAATCGGTTTGAAAGGACCAAAGTTATATAAGTTCAAACTTACCGTTTCGAAAATTAGAAATTGGCGATTATCCTACTTTTTTATGATATCGAACGTACGAATATGTTACTATCAGTTCGTTTGTTAGAAAGTTCAGATTTCATTTGCATAAATATTGAAAATCATTAACTAGGTAAATTGGGTTAGAACCATATTTGAATAAACATACATTTGTAAATCCAAATCATAAATTTATATATCAAAATCTATGTTTTGGCAATGAGATATCACGTATGTTTCACTAAATTAACAAGTAACAATTCTGCCGATATACTTTGAATATATATTACACACAATTAAATGAAACTACGTGATGTAGTATTATTTCTACTTTCTTTAATTTCTTTACCACCACCTAGGTTTCGTTGTATTGCAACATCTTCAGGTGGGATATTAGCAAAGAATGGTTGTGTTTTCCACTTCATTTACCCCTTGGAAACTCATTATGTAAGTAGTTAAACGAATAAAGTGTTACCGAATCCGAAATGTTCAATTCCCGTCATGGTTGAAGGAAATTATATCCGCTCATATCCATTATTGAACGTGAAGGAAACCATATATTGGTTTTACTGCTATTGTAACTGTATATTTTTTATTTAAAAAAATTGTTTATTTATTATAATATTTTCTCTGACACAGTCACATTATTTATTTTATGTGAAAACCACATGATCTCCGTCATTTCGAGAATACTATTGACTAAAGATTTAAATATACTCGCAATACAGTCTTTGTCATGGAAATTGTGGGAAAGTTGCAAGACAAACCTTAGAAACTTCTAAGCTTTCCATTATTTTTCGATGATATGATCGTGAAATCATATTATAGAAATATTACAGTCTTAAAGGCTGAGTTAAACGAGATTCCTGGGTGAAGTGGTGAGTGACACGTTGATTTGATCGAAATTCTAGGAATTATTGTTCAGGCTTCCATTTTGATTTCGAACATACCTTTGTAACAATGTTTTCTAAAAATGTTCAATATCCAAATTCACCGTTCACCTCTTCTTACTTCGTCCTCGTATAATTATCACGAAACCGACATTAATTTAATTCTAATTATGAGATAGTTAAAATTGTATAAATCAGCATATAAACTAACGAAATGTGTATTACACATAAAGGTTTAATGATAGAAGCAAAAACAAATTTGAAAGTGATCCTTTATGGTGATTTCAAATGTGTCTTGCATGATAATGCTATAACTATAAAAAAGTGGTCGACAAAAGAATATTTGAAAATATCTGGCCCGTGTATCGACGTTTGTGCATCTTTTTTCGAGACAAATGACTTTATATGTCATAAGTCATCCCTATTAAGAACTAGGTATCAAAATAAATATTTAAGAACGCCTTATTTAAAAAGTAATAACATATATATTAACTTGAACATCTCAAAAACTATGTAGATTTCTAGAAGCTTTGTTTTTTTATATTTTTCAGTTCGGTAATTTCGAAAATAAATGAGAAAATTGTTTCTTTGTGTACTAAATAGCACTTGTAAACCATATATATATAGAATACCTATATATATAGGATTTTAGAAATAGTTTTTTGAGTACTTAATTTACCCAACAATTTTCTATTTCAATATTTATGTGTATTAGCTGTTGAGATATGTACAGATTAATATAATTTTCAAATTTCAACGTCAAGGGGCATCTGAGTAAAATGGTTGTGACAGATAGATATAGGGACACGTGAGTGATCTGATTAGTATTCCATTTTTTTTCTTGAGCTATGGAACCCCAAAAATTACCTAATACCTGGAAATATGTAATCGAAAGATATGTAGAGCCTAATATAAAAGCCCTAACAATAACAAAAAATAAAAACTTATCTATGGATAAAAATCCATAGATAAGTTTTTACGCCACCTTAAAATGATTAGTTAAGCACATGAGAATATGTAATGTGAGCTGTTTTATTATATGATGTAAATTTGTCTATTATCAAATCGATCACGGGTCTGCAATTTTTAACTTTTATTTTCTCACTTGAATTTGATAGCTGATCTTAGGGTATTAAGGTGCGCTGATTATGAAAATATACTTAGATTATTCCCATCACCCTCAATTATTTTTGAAAATCCCTATGTATGGAATCTCACAAAAAACTAAATTTACTAAGTAAAAAATTTATATTAGAATAAAAAAAACAGTTACATGAGTTTAAAATATTATAATTACATTTAAATCACGTTAATAAATAAATCAGGGAGATTAAATAGTTTTGTGTCATCTTGTTTTTTTTTTCACCAAAGCTCCGATTGTAAGAAAAAAAACAAAAAAAAAGTCCGACTTGGATCATCTCGTTTTAGCAACCAAACAATAGTCTGCATTATCCTTTTATTCCAACTTTTCTAAGAGCGACGTTCTATCTCTTTCAAATCCTGATAAAATCTTTTACCTTGCTTTTCACTTAGAGTTTCCACATTAGTAGGAAAATAGTCCAAGTGTGAATTAAGGAAGTGCGGTTTAATGCTTATCAAACATCCCATTTTTCCGAAATTTTCAATTATTTTGTTCACAATATCTTCACCATTTGGACTTTTGTGGTTTCTTAAGAAATTGGTCACTACTTCCTTAAAAGATTTCTAGGTTTCTAATTCCATTTCACTTAATTTTTCATCGAAAGTTGTGTCTTTCATCAATTTTCTTAAGTCTGGGTTAACGAAAATATTTTCTTTCACTTTAGCTTCAGATTGAGATAAAAAAATGTTATGTAGATGTTTAAAATGTTCTTCTTCTTTATTTGGCGCCTTCTTATGGGTGCCGTCTTATTGATGCCTTATTATGGATAAAGGGGGTAACAAAACTTTTTCCCAGGGGACTAATTTTTCTCTCACAACATTTTTGGTTCCAGGAACAAGTCCAGTTCTCGATGACTACTCTTTCTTCATCCAATGTTGTCCTCGGTCTCGAGTATCCTACTTGCAGAGAAAGCATAGGTATTTTGTTTAGCCACCTTATTAACCGAGCAGAATACTAATAACTTTAAGATCTCCACAGATCATTCAACCGTACTGTACGTACTTTATTTTATCCAACACATTTTAAGAATTGTCGTAGTATTCTTTCAAATATAAAGAATGGGCGACTGCCAGTGAAGCGTACTTACTGCCATTATGCAAAAGTCTGTCTTCAAACTTCGCTTTAATGAGTCTATGAACAATCTCAATTCGTTCGCGTCATATTCGATGTTAAACATTTTCACTAACCCAGGAATCTCTTTGCAATACACTAAATCACGATCTTCAGAAAAAATGTGGTTCAAAGTCTTTTTCTGTTGCGATAACAAAAAATGAGGTGCCAAGAGCAAGCATGTTCTTTTCCGATAGTCTCGATCCGATGAGTTCGGTAGCCTTAGATATCTTGTATATGGAGGTGGAGGATATATAGAGGTGATGGCAGTACAACGTTCGGTTCGCGGTGCACCGCGCGCGTTATCGATTGCAAGGTTGGTTATACCAAGTCCTTTTTTGTTTTATAATTTTAGCTTGTAGTCTTGCAACAGCAAAAATAACAGTCTTAGGTGTGATTCCGAGATTCTCTCCGTAGCATAGGTAGGGATAGAACTGTATCTCAAAGGTATTGTTTTACCCTTTTTATCAATTTCAAAGTTCGCGATATCATGTGGCACAAACTTTATGTGGGACCCATTGTTTGTCTTGGTTAGCGACTGCTAGGCCGAAATACATGTTATAAACGTTACTTATGAATTCATTAATGTTATGCTGCTGTTTTGTCAGCATAAATTGCCCACAAATATAACAAAAATTGTCCGATGAATTTAAAAATGTTCGCAATGACATCTTTTACTAATTGCACCGAAGTACTAATTTTGTAAAAACAATGATTTGCTATTTATACAAAAATCTATAATCTACGCTCATTAACCCTCTTCTAACGATTTAAGTTGAAAATGAGGTCTTTAGCAATTACCCTAGAAATCCACCCCTTTTTTCCAATAATAAGGGTATGTCACTCAGTTAATTACTTTATGTTTAATTAATATTCATGAGAACACTCATTGTATTTTTTGTCCAATAAGAAGCAATTGAAATAATATATCCGTTCTTGACTAGGTAGGCTTACGTATATTTGGCAAAAAAAACTATACTAAATAATTAAAAATCCTGAGTGATGGAATTTTTTTAGTAATCAGTGCCCCAAAATCTATTCAAATCAGTCATGAAAACTGAAAGTGGAAAACAATTGTAGACATGTGATTTGTTGTTCTACATTAAAAAAAAAATAATATCGTACTACCAAAATAACTTCGCAGATATTGCGCTAGCGATGGATGAAATAAATACACCTCTATGGGACAAAAATTAATACACATGAAACTCGTTGCAGAAGTTTATTTAACATAAGTTGGCCGAAGTATCCAAGTGCTTAGCCGAGGTCAGCGATACGGAGTAAACTAATGAAGTTTTATTACAATCTGCCTATGAGTGCGGTGGGCAAGGTACAAAGTGTCACTTGGATCTACGCAGCGGTGTAATGTTGACGAATTGTCTTGGCTAACGTAGACTTGTGTAAGCTCATTTGCTCAAGGGCGGGGGATATGGGGCGAGAGTTCTGAGAGCTTTTTTGCTTTTTTAAGTTTATTTCAGGCGAGTATAAAATACCAAAGACAATTAATTTTGTGATTGTTAAAAAAATTTATTACTTTTAGATTCATTCAAAGTCCATAATTACTAGTTAATTCAGGCCAATAAAAATGAAAAACAATTCAATGAGACCAAAATTATTCATAATTGTTAACTATGTTTTATGGAGATCGAACTTGGTTCTTTTGTTTAAGCTTATTTTCATGTGGAAGCTAAAGAGTGAAATGATTGTGAGTGAATGAATGATTTTCTAATTACAGCGCGAACACGCCTATACAGCCTTTTGAAATCCTATCACGGAGATCCGTGTTCGGATGTGAACATTGGAGTATTTCGTTAAATATCTATACAACGGATTTGTGATTTATGCTATTGAAAATATTTATAAAAAATAACAGTATTTACAAAAGAATTCATAATTTCTTAGAATAAGTTAAAAATGTGACTGAAATGTATTTAAAATAGTATGACTAATCTGAGGGTGGAATAATTTCCTAAATCCATTATAAACAATTATAAACAAGAGTGGACTTGGGGAATTATCGAACGTGTGCAGATATAGCCAGTTTATCATTAGCGTGCCATGCGCGTTGGTTTAGTTTCGTTAAAATCTCACAACGTATTTTCACAGGCCATATTTATCAAAGGATAAAAAATACTTCATAGTTATTACTGCGACCGAAATAAAAACATAATTAGTTCAGTGTTAGAGGAATGGCTATGAATAAACTCACGAACAGGGCATGTAAAAATGTATTGAAAGAGTAACGGAAACAAAATAATGTGTAGTTAACATATTATTCAAATAAATGAAATGTATTATTATTATATGACTGAAACAAAATTAACTCAATACAGTTCTGTGATATTAACTCAACACAAATTATATTAGAAAGAATAGAAAGAGAAGTTTCATAGGATAAGGTGAAATTTGGGAAAATTTTAGAATTAAGATTCATTTTTGCCTTCTCTAAATAAATAAGTATTAAAATCAAACAACTATAAGCGATTAAGATATTAAGAAAATAGATTTTCTATGATTTCTTCTAATTTACCAAAATGAAGTGAAAGTAGGAAATATTCTTTTTAAGAGAGCGGATGAAAAAAAAGAACTTAAGTGGATAGATAATCAGACGGATGAACCATCGTCAATAGATTGTGCGATTATTTCTTATAACAAGTTGTCGAAAAAACTCTTGCTCTAAATTCATTTAAAATATGCTCACAGAAATATAGAGAAAATATTCTACAACTTAAAAGATTTTGATATAGTAGTTACGTAGCGGCAGAAACACTTCACCTACAATAAGTAACAAGTGTTCGGACTCCGCAATACCTAGTGTCGGTTGCGGAAATGAGAAAATAATTTCACTTCCACCTGCATCTTACTTAGAAGAGTCTCTTTACGATGTAGCGCAGGTAGTGAACCGGAAACTTGACTCATTTTCTTCCAGATTTATGTAGGTTGGGTCTTCCCTTGGTATTGTTACGAGCGCTCAGTCTATGAAAGACCATTTTCATTTAAAAAAAATTACGAGTAGAAAATGAAAGTATTTTTATTGTAACTTACACATTATCTATGTAAAGCTTGATAGTTTACAATTAATTTTGAAAATTTGTGCAGGACACTAAATTTCTTAAAAATACTTTAATTTTTCGCATATTGATTGAATTAAATATAGAAATAACATGTGCTTTTCCGCCCAGAATTGTTATTAATTTAAATTTTACTTTTTCACTATTTAAAAATTTTTGTAGTGGAACTGTAATTAATTTTGCTCTCTATTTTTCAAGTTAAAGTATTTTCTTTAATTCTATTTTTGAACTTACTATCATCAAAATCTATTTCATTGCTCTCTTATCAGATATATAGAATTTACTTAGAGGAGATATAACCAATGATTCCAGTTTACTCCCTAATTCGTAATATCCATTTAATAGAAAAATGAGATTTATTTTTGTTTGTTTTAGCCATCTAAATTTCCATAAATCGTCGACAAGTGAGAAATGCGTTCTAGACTAAAATAATGCAGAAAAACTCGTACTTTATCATAATACGATGCCGCGACGCTTTCGATATTGGAATGTTCGCCGGTGAATCGGCCAGCAATTTTCAGAATTTTTTTTGGATTTTAAATAAAGGAAATTTCACTGGGCTAATGACATTTTCCCGACTCGTATCAGACAAATGTAAAGAGTGTATTTCTGTACTCTTAAATAATTAAAACATTTGAAAAGTATATTTTTGAATTACACTCTCATTACTTAATGAAGTGTTTAAGATTCAATAGGGAGGGTGAAAGGTGCATCCCTGACCCTGTGTGTGTGTGTATGTATCAAAGCAAGAAGAAGAAAGCCTTCCAAGAAGAAGAAGCAAAGAAAAATTCCAATCTCAATTTACATCACCACGTCTGGGCGATTCGCCTACGAACATTTCAATATCGAAAGCGTCGCGAAGCCTCATCGTGAGAAGGCGCGAGTGTTATTCTGCATGATTTTAATCAAGGATACATTTCTCATCTGTCTCATCTGTATTTATGTCAATTTATATATATATATATATATATATATATATATAAATTGATATATATATATATATATATATATATATATATATATATATATATATATATATAAGCAAATTTATTTAATTTTCGTTTCATCTTTTGTTTCCCTTGTCTATTTCAAGACAAAATACGTATTTTGTTCAGAGACGTAATCAATTTTTTATTTCCGATTGCGTCATTTTTAAACCCGACCTGTCGTACTCTGAGTAAACTCTTTCATATACCTAATATGTGAGTAATGAAGTGAATTTTGATGATAGTACGCTCATAGACCAAATATACCTAAATCATCGTCCTTGATAATGAAATTATGGATCGCTTTGAACATAAGTTAATGCGCTGAATAAAATAAATATCACTTAACAAGTCAAACACCTACGTACGTAAGTTTAAATAGTTTCAGAATTCACTTATTTTTTTGTTGGACACAAAAAATATAATTTATATACAAACTAATATAAACTCTTATATATCATATGAAAACAACGAAAAATGCAATTTTGCATTATACGGCTTATAAGTATACCTAAATTAATTATCAAATATAAGTTTTTATTAGCAACAGTAATTTTTTCTTGGATCACAAATTATTCCGTAATAATAACAATAAAATCTAAAAGTTGCTCGAACTCTATTTACGAGTCAATAATAAAATCGCAGATACAAAATTAACTGCGCACATACGAATTTTAATTAATATGGAAGCTAAAAAAGTGATAAAGTGCTCAAACCACAAGTATGTAATACTGTTTCAAGAAGAAAATCAAATGAACTTTTCGAGCACTTTAAACAAATAGTAAACTAAAAAGTATGTATGCTTTACTTAAACTCTATTAAATTTCAATAAAAATGTTTTTCAGTATTAACTATTGAAATATTCTTATGTTTCGAAATATCAAATTTCTACGTCAAATTGTTCTCACAAAAACGGCGCAAATTTTTACAACCATATTCCTAGAATTATCTTATATTGAACTCTGCAAAATATAGTTTTCGTATCTTTAAATCTTGCTCTTTCAATTAGCTCATAAGATATATCATAAAATAAAATATCGATTACTTCATTCGTCTCTTCTATAATATTTTTATAAATAGTTTTAGGGGTAATTCTTCAAATACATGTGTGTTAATATGCCTATATAATAAACGATTGTTATGGACGAATTGCCGGAGGGACACATGAGTGGGTATCTTTTTGTCTTTTAAATAGAAACATATAAAGGAGAAGCAATATACCACAAATTAAGGTAAATTTGCAATGATTAAATTTTATTGGAGGGCCTTAGTTGATTTTTTATAGTACATCGTTTGTAATGATCGATATTTTGACTTGTTTATCCATATTATATGTTATAATAATCCATGTTATAATAATCCATATTATATGTTACAACAGTTTTTGTATCAGAAAACTACATTACCGAAAAGTTATCTATAGAAAAGAGACTGGACATTTTGTTGGCAAACCTTTACACTAAGGATAACAAATGTTTAATTTCATTGATTTTCTGAGGGAAACGAAAAGGAAAGTTTGACTTCGTATTTTTTATGTGTGATTCTTTTTCACATTCGATTTCTCAGTTTCTAAATAATGTCTGCTTATATGAGCTGCTTGTCTCTGTTTATTTTGTATTAGAAAAATTTTAACTGTTACTACCAGTCTGAAGTGCCACCCTAGCTATTACTATTTGCCTTGACTATCAAACTATTACCGTCTATTTTGCTACCTATCTTAAATATTCATCTTATTTGGACGTAGTATTGAAATTAGAGATTATTACGGTGTAGAACTTTTACATAAACAAAACATGTTCGAGTTTTAGAATATTAATTTTTTCTTAAAGCTCAAATTTTATTTTTGGGGTGAAATTTCTTTGAATTAATTGGTAAAACGTATAGGTCTAGGTTCAGGCCTAATTTATCGGCGTATCATGGTACTTAATGTAAAATTATCGGTTGTTTCATGTAAGTTATAGATAGCGCCCACGATTTCACTTGCGCAGAATCAGTTTCGTCCGACATAAAGAATATCCATGTAACATGCTACGCTTTTATTAGTTAGGTTTGACAAAAAAATTTACGCACACGCACATACGCACGTATATATGTATACATATATATCTATATATATATATATATATATATATATATATATATATATATATATACGAGTACTAACGTATGTATTGGAAATGCCGTACTGCAGCAAAGTATTTGCAAGTCATGTATAGTAATCAATTAAATAACTATCCGTAACTGATTAAATTATAATCTCCTATTGATACTGCATACAATATAGGTAGGTACTTTAATCAATAAGCTGGATTATACGGCTGCAATAATCATCAGAGAATGAACGTGACTGTTATGGGTCCATCTCCTATTTACTTTATTATACCTCGTATATTCAGTCACGATGAAATACGTAAAAAAAATGAATCATCATATAAAGTTATACTTCTCCTTCATGATATACGGAGCACATAATATTCATTTTAGTTTAAATATGATTACAAATTTTTAAACTCTGCTGAATAATTATTGCTATGGACAGGAAAAGAAATCACATTTTGTCATTCATTATTTAGTTTGTATACACGTAAAATGTTATAATGAGCAAGAATATTGGAAATTGTCTGTTGACCTTGAGGTCATACAGTGTAACGGTTAAATCCGATTAGAAGAAGCGCGATGCTGAATGTAGTTCGTTTTTTTCATTTCCTCATATTTTGTTCCACATTAATAAAAAAGGAAGCAAAACCTTAATATTCGCAAAGCGCGCCGTTGAAATTAAAACAAAATAAGCATTATCCATAAAAGCCAGTGAAATTAAAATATGTGAATTTTCCAATCTGATGCGGCCGAAAATTATCTTTTGAAATAATTTTTTGGAAGTGAAATTAAGAGATTCCGTTTCCGACGTTCGTTTCCGCTCCATTTTTTAATAATCAGCTCTATACGTACAATAGATAAGCGGTGGTGAATAACAGTATTGAATGTTGCTTTGACTGGAAGTTTTCTCGGATGACCCCGGTTTTTTTTCAAGTACCAAAATCATTGAAGTAACATATTATCGAGTTTCTATATAAATATCTTAGAAGGAAAAGTAACGCGAAGAAAAATTGTTTCCAATAAGGTTTATATTTTTTCCTTTTATTATGTTTTATCTATTGCTTACGTTTAAATTCATTTCCTAATGGAATTTTATTCAATTTTATAATTCAAAGCAATTATCCAAAGAGTTTCTATATATTTATGGAGGGGATGCCAGTAATAATATTAGCGTCTTGAAAGTACGTTTCACCTGCATAAACTACTTACGTGTTGGGTTGAACTGTACGCTGAATCGTTGTGATAATTTCAAACAGTCATGTTTGCCAGGTCTTAAGCAGGCAGATGGTGTTACTTTGGTAAAAGTTTATTTAAATCTATTCGTAGATTTGACGTAAAGTAGTAAACAAATTGGCACAAGCTGCGCAGGAATTATTTGATCGGGATAAAAATAACTTACTTTTAAGCAGTTTCAAAAGAGGTGAGAGTTCTCAATTCCATTGTTTTGTTTTGTATATGGGACTTCATATCTCTCAAAGTTATCAATTAATTTGGACGATTTTTTTTTATTTGGACAGTTACGCAACCAGTGTAGTCCCGTGAATTTACCCATAAAAACTGACTTTGGATATAACCATGGAAATTGATGGTACACGATAGAATTCCTCAACAATGAACAGTATAAGAGAAATAATAAAGCTTAAGTGATATAAGGCTAATTTTAATTTATTAACATTTTTTTTCTAAATTGCTTTAAAAATATCTAAAATTTCGAAACGACTAAAAGCGACATAAATCTGTTGTTTGGCATAATTATGGTATAATGATGGAGTCTGAAGGTAATGACAGGAAATGTTCAGTGTTGTAAACTCACCGAGTTTGAACTCAGTGGGCTTATCTTGCCGTAATAAAAAATTTAACAAAATATATAGGTAGGTAAGTATACACGGGCATATATTGCGGCATGAAGCAACTGAATTATTAGTGGATAGATACAATACTAAGTAATTAGTAGACGGGCATATAGATATAAACAAATGCATAAATTAACTGAAACATTAATAGGTAGATAGGTAGCTAACTAAGTACATAAAGTAAATAGAATATTAATTGGCAGATAAGAAAATACGCACAGATATGTACAAATGCTTCAAGTAACAAGAATATTGGTAGGCAAGTAGGTGTATGCACATATATCTACAGGCATGAAATAGAGACTACGTTGAAGCTAAAAGAGAAAATGTTATTTATGTGTCACTGTATGTATGATATATATATATACATATATGATGTATGTATATATGTGCTTTAGTTTATATGTATATATTTAGGTTCATTAAATGCCGCAAACGCCTATTCTGATTATAATAAATGAGGTATTATTGAATTAATTGTAAATAGGGGACATTGTGGGTAACATAGGATATCACAGGTACTAAAAATAGTAAAATAATATTTGTTTACAAAATATATAACCGACTTTAAATAACCATCGAATAAAAAGCGCATTGAAAAGTATTAAATAATGGAACATGAATACTTAGTAGCACTCGTCTGTGTGTTATACGAGTACTCGTACATGTTCTCGGGAGAGAAAGAGAAGCTTCGACTTGACACCGATTCCGATAAATCCACTTAATTCATTCTAACAAATTTTTGTGTAATGGTCTGATAAACAGATAAACGGTTAGATGTTTAATATTTTTGAAAATTTGTACTTGGTTGGAAATTTCTCCTGAATGATTGCACGTAATAAACATTGATTATATTCGTCGTTTCTGTAACGTATAACATATGACCGAAACGGCTTTACTAGCCTATCATAAGAAGATTTTTTATTTTCAGAAATATATTACCCCACATAAATATAATTTTCTTTTATTTGCATAATAATATTAGCTCTTCTAGATTATTGTCTAGCATTGAATATATTAGGAAAACTACAAATTGTAAAGTCACATCATGAAAGTCACGAACCAAAAAATTATTGAAATTTAACGGATCCTTAATATCAAATAGGGAAATCCATTTCACAGAAAAATTGAGAGCAAATTAGTAACGGTCCTACTGCTAAAATTTTTCCAACAGTTTTAAAAAAAAATTATTTTGAATTAATAGCGATTCTAGATGAAAAAAATACATCTTGATTCGGTATTTAATTTAACTTGATATCCGAAAATGTAAAATATATTTTAGGAATTTGGTACTAGGTGCTCGTAACTATACCTAGGAGGGACCCAACCTATATACATCTGTAAGACTACGGGTTCTCTACTTGGTAAGTTTCTAGTTCTCTACTTGCACGGCCTCGTAGTCTTTTCCAAGTAAGTTTCAAACGGAAGTGAAATTATTTTCTCATTTCCGCAATCGACACCAGTCACAGTGGAGGTTGATCATTTATTATTTATTGTAGGTGACCTGTTTTAGCTGGCGTAACTATCATATCATATTCTTTAAGTGAGAACATTTTCCCTATGTTTCTGTGGCTAAATTTTAAGTTAATTAAGAGCATGTACAGTTAGAAAATATTTTTTTACAATAAAACATTACGATTTCACTTAAGTTTTAAGTACCTTGATTTTATTTACGTCTCAACGTAAAATATGACTATCAATGTTTTTTGTATAGAACTAAATGATGACTAAATAATTATTGATGAAATTTATTTGTATCAAATTTGCATATTTCAGTCCTATTTTTATAAGTTAATCCATTTGTCAACCAGAACTTAAATATTTGCTATACATACGCCTAAAGCTGACCATTGCATTATGCTGATTTTATTCAGTCCAGCGGCAGTCCAAGAGGCAATGATAATATAGAGATGGATGGCGACGTGATAGCGCCCGACGAGTGTATATTCACCAAATATCATCATGTTGACATCATCGGGCATCGTACATGAATGAAGGAGGCTACGGTAGACTATGATGCTATTGAGGAAAGAAATTTTTATTAATCAATGGAGGAGGCTACGGTAGACTATGATGCTATTGAGGAAAGAATTTTTTATTAATCAATGGAGGAGGCTACGGTAGATTATGATGTTATTGAGGAAATACATTTTTATTAATCAATGAAGGAGGCTACGGTAGACTATGATGTTATTGAGGAAATACATTTTTATTAATCAATGAAAGAGGCTACGATAGACTATGATGATATTGAGGAAAGACACTTCTATTAATCAATGGAGGAGGCTACGGTAGACTATGATGCTATTGAGCACGAAACAGTACTTGTAATAAAGGCAGAATGTACTACATCTCTGTTAGACTCCCATTGAAAGACGCACTACAAACATATCTGTTGGAGGCGGCAAAGCCAAGTGTGAACGAACACAGTTTCCAGAGAGAATTAAATTACGTATACTTGTTATGATTTTGCCCCAACGTTTTCACCAAGTATAGGTTTAGCTTATTCTGATCACGATATATATGGCTCAATTCTGAAAGATAACGATACTATTGTAATTGTTTTTAAAACAGTCCAAATATATTAGAGTTTATACCAGATACGTCATTAAACACAAATTTCCTTTTATGTCGAATACACCTCTAACTAAAACTCATGGGTCAACGTTTGGTTATAATACTGACTCTATATCTAATAGATATAGAGTGAGTTATAACTAAATTAAAAACAAACATTTTTTCTTTAATTTTTTTTGACCATATTTTTCCATGGTTTAAATTTCAATAAAATATTGGATTGTTAACTTTGAAATCTGTTAAAAACTTTATTAACCTTTTTTAGTTTCATTAAAATTTAACAAAAAACAGTTTTTTTTCGAATATCAGTAATTTTTTTTGTATTTTTCAAATAAATAGAAAATAAATGTTTATGCATAAAGTAAAGTTTTCATAATTCAGCCCGAAAACTCATTTTCCCGGCCTTATTATTCTTTTTTAATTTTTAAATCGTGATTCGCATCAACAATTATTTTCACAATATTTCACGTAACAGATTTAATGTGAATTGTACACATTTCTGTAATTTTTTTAAATTTTATGCCGATACTATAAAAAAAACTGAGTATAAATAAAATAATAAATCGAAACATTAGGATGAAACCAAACTAAGTAAGGAGTCAAACTCCTCTGTTCTACATGTTAAAGGAGTCAAGTGTATCCGCAAGTAGCCAACGAATTACTTACGTCAATAAAATGTACGTATGCGTTAGATAAGAGAGGACCGTTCCCCAAATTACAGATTACCAAGTAAGTATAATCTTCTGAGAAATTTTTAATTCTTTTTATCTGTGCTATTATTTTTTATAAAATGCTTAATGGCGCAAATCAGTTGTACAGACGTTTAACAAAAAAATCCAGTATACACATTTCAATATGGGTCTGCATGTCATTACTTCTGGACGCCGTTAAAAGATATATTTGCGTTGTAATTAGAAAACTTATTTTACTCTTAAACTTTTCATTAAGAAAAAATAAAAAAAGTGCCAAGCCCGATCCATATAAAACATAGTTAAGAATTATGATTGATATGATTATGAATTTTGGTCGTATAGAAATGTATCTAATTTTTATTGGCTTATGTTAACCAGTAATTATGGATAATAACTAAACGAAACTAAAAGTAAGAAATAATTTTAACAGTCAGCCCATGATATTTTGCAACTGTCTATTTTTAATATATCTCAAACGTTATTCAAAGCGAGAAAAGGGAGAAAGCTCGCCGCTCGACTCCCACCTCGATTCCTCCATCCTCGGAAAAATGAGCTTACACAAGTCCACGTTAGTCTAGATAATTCGTCAACGTTACATCGCCCCGTGGATTCGAATGATACTTTGTAATCTCCCCCATCACACTCACAGGCAGATTATGATAAAACTTCGTTCCATTACTTTGTTACTTTCATCTGGGTGGAGCATTTGGATACTTCGACCAGTTTATATCAAATCAACTCCTGCGGCGGGTTTAATATTTTATTCTTTTCAAAGTATTTTTATTATTTATGAGATCGCTCACGCGTCACAACAATGTTTCAATATATCTCAATTGTTAACACTCATAAATATTCAAACAGGTTTTTTTGGGTAATAAAGTACTCAGAAAACACTTTCTAAATATCCATGTATAGTGTGAGATATCATTTGCAAGCGGTACCAAACCTAACATTATAAAAAAGGCACTGTTTGTAGAAACCCACGCAAAGGTTGTAGGAAATCAGTATTTATCACAGTTTTGAGATATCTGTCCTCATCTTTTTTTTATTTTGTAATCACTCCGTGCTTCTTATTCCTAGTATTGTTCTTCCCTTTATAAATAATATTTATTGTTTACGCTACTAAGCTAGGAAATTCTTGGATCCAGACATTAGGAAATTGTCGTCTGTATACTCTTTCAAATGTCATTTTCAAAGAAATTGTACGTTTATTGACTTGTAAGGTACCATTTTCCATAGAATTACCTTTTTTTCAAGCCACATCTTATTTTACTACCTGCAATATTTTAAACATTTTCTTGTTTCTTTCTTTTCTTCATATTCAAAAAAATTTAATTTTTTGTTAAAATTTCATTAGTATAATGTTTTGAAGTCCACTAGAACTAACAAACTACATTTCTTGGTTGCGATTATCTACAAGAGACTGCTTTTGCAAGAAGAAATGAGTCGTATTTACAAATATTACATTAAAGACTAGTAAATATTAATCACAATTTCAGGCCAAAAACAGGGAAGAGGTGAAAATATGTTGACAAAGTTTAAAAATTAAACGAGTTACAAAGGTTCAAACTTAGTATTTAAACAAGGACGGTCGTATTGAATTATGACGTCATTTTTGTATTTCTTATTATATCTACGAGAGCGAATGAGAGAGTAAAAGTTACAAGTCATCTATTTTGAACATATTTTTATCACTTATCCGATACTCGTTTTTAATCAACCAATATTTTTCTGTTTGCTGTTATTCATATGAAAAACAGCTACCTCAGGAGTTGTCAACTATATAATTTTTCCTCCTTTGTGATATTGAATATTTGCTAATACTAGTGCGTTTATTAGATGGTTCAGGTTTCATTCGCATAAATATACTACATTCTGTTGAAAATAATTACATAGAAAAAATTAGTTTTTAACCCTATTTAAATAAATACACGGAGAAACTTTATATGTAGATATGTTTTTAATTTTCTGTTAATTTGGTTTTATGTATAAGTAATATTCAGTAGCATTTATAATAAATTGATAAATCAAAATCTATGTCTTAAAAATGAAATATAACGCACGTTTCACTTAGTTAACAATTGTCCACGACAAACAACAACTCAACTTTTGAACATGTTACTCAATTGTCAGAGTAACCGGTAGGTTCTACTCGAAAAAAGAAATTGCTTACGTTTAATGATCACCAGAAAAAATTAAATCAAATAAAACTAAACACTCAATAAATATAATTGATATTATCATAAATTACAAAAATCCTGGTAATTAGATATGTTAATTGCAGTCGGTATTGTTAATCGGATGTGGCTAAATCTTATGAGGTATTCTTTGATAAAAGGAATAAATTATAACAGAGAACCGAAAGCAAGCTGTTACTTGCCGTAGGCAATTTCGTGTTACCGGAAGTGCTTATCAGCGATTTTGTGAAACACTAAATTCATGGTGAAATACCTATAATCATTTATTTATATAAATCACCTGCATACGACAGATGTTTGTGCTTCTGCGCTAAAGTGATTTTTGGTTCAAATTTAAATTTATTCACTTAAAAAGACCAAAAAGGTATTATTTTATCAATATTTAAAAATGGCGGTCTTATTTTAAAAACACCGCGTATTACAAGCGAGATAATTTTTTAAAGCCCATTAAAAATTTGGATAGTATATTATTTATGGCCACAGTTCAAAAAAGCTACAACTCTGACCAGCGCATGCAAATGCAGATAGATATTAATGCATTCGCCCTCTCTCTAGTAAAATAACGAACTTGTGTGTAATTTTCACATATTTAATGGTTATGAATTTCCTGAAACAGCAGCGTAAAAGTTGGTTTTTTGCTACTTGAGATCCAATAATAAATTAATCACGTGTGGAGTCTTCATGTCTTTTCTTCATGTGAGATTGGCGGACAAAAACAAATTTATAGTTTCATTGATATTACCATCAAGTACCATCAAGATGGTACTTGATGGTAATATATGACATTTTAAAGGCTAACAATTAGGAAATTTAAAAGCATCAGAAGTGCTAACTATATTCAGTAAATAAATCATGTGATCCCATCAATATATTGGTAAAATCTCGCGGAAAATTATGAAAAATTTGGAGAACAAAAATTATTTTTAAAACTTAACAGCTGCCGCGCAAATCTGGCTAGATTTTAATATGGATCTAAAATATAATACCAAAATGTATCGTTCAAATCGGTCCTATCGCTTTTGTATGCATTTCTATTAGACAGACATGATCCTAAAAAAATTGTTTTGGCTTTTACTCACTTCTGATACCAAATTTTGAAAAATATATCCCATGTCGAAACTCGCTCACTCACATGGTTTTATATTATGATTACTGGATGATGATGCTGTTCCTCCCTCCCCAACTCCTCTATTATAGTTCTGTTCTTACAAATTATAGCATGATAACATAAAAATTGTAATCTTTCTTAAAGTATGAGTTTGCTGACATAAAAAATTTTGAAATCGGACGTGTCATTTCAGAAATTAGCAAATATCAATCAAAGAAAAGACACAAATTTTTCTATTTTATCTCTGCTTTGCGTCTATGAATCACGGCATGATGACATATAGGCTATAACCTTCCTCAAAGTATGGGCATTTGTAACACAAATTTTTTTTTTTAAATCCGGAATCACGCATTCGGCGTGATTCCGGCATTAGTGCAAAAAAAATAAAGAAACTTATCTACTTTATGTTTTAGTATACGTTAATTATGTTTTTCTACGTCCAGAAATATTCCAAAAAATATTTGCAAATTTAGTTGTAACCATACACCGTGGTATTTCACTATAATACGGTGCCAGTATTATAGGATATAAATATTTTCTATGTATGAACAAGGCAGACCAAAATATGATACATTTTCGAAATTTAATCCTACTGTAGTAAATTTTACACTTATATTTACGAATTTCTTTCCGTGTCAAACAATTATTACAGTGTCAATGGTAATTGGAAAATAAATTGTAGAAACCCCTATAATTACTTAGAGGGGAACATTCTGTAAACGTTTATGTTTGTTGGATACTTGCATTTCATTTGCCTTGTGCTTATCTTGTGCGGATTTCGCCCATGCCGCGGGTATATGACCTAACACTTTTCTTAAAATAAACGGACATGGTTGCTATATAATCTGTAGGATAATTAAATCTCGGAATAATAAGAGTTGGAAAAGTCAGGGAATTTAAAATTTTTGGGTCAAAATATAAATTGTAATGAATGATCTCTCAATGATACGATTTTTGTGTAATCGTGATTGGAGGTAAAGCACTCTTGATTAAATAGGTGAAAAAAAAAAATCCTAATGCTAATGGTTGTGTCTGTTTTGTAATGCCTTCAGATACTTTAAATTATTTGAACATAATTTGTAAAAGATAGAGCAGAAAATTGTTTAGTTGCTACCTGGTCTTTATCATTTGAAATTATAAAGACCTTTTTCGAACTGTATACAACGTTTCGTTTGCTTCGCATATAAATTTTTTATAATGATGAAACAAAATTTTGGGATGCCAATTTCCATTTTAGCTATTGCTATTATTATTTTAGATTGAAATTTATACCCATACATAAATGTACATAATTATAGAAATACTTCTATATATATATATATATATATATATATATATATATATATATATATATATATATACACATTATCTAATAGACTCAAACCCATTTTTATATCAATAGACTCTAATACTCAACCGCTTGCAATAATAACGTCCCGGTTTAAATTATGACAAAGAAATTTAAGCGAAAAATGTTTGCAAATAAATAAAGTAATAAACAAACGGCGTGACAAATTGTGTGTAAACATCGTTTCCGGTTCAATAAGTGACATCATAAATTACAAATTCAGGGTGACATGACAGTTTAATGACCCCAAGCATCGTCGGGCACAGTTGCGGACAATGTGGCGCAACTGTGCCAATGGCCAAGGGTTGACAAAAATAATTGGTCAAGAATAGATGAATTGGAAAAATTTTACTTGATCATAATTTAAAATATGAATATAAAAACTCGTCTTTGTAATCTGATTTTCCAGCGGTTTTCATGTCACCGGTTGATCGCAAATGAAAATCGGCACTACTGAAATTGCAGGATAAAGATGCCAGTAAAATAAGTAAAGTCTAATAATATAAACACTATAAGAATTTTGTATTATTATAAACTTATACATGTGACAATAAAATGCTGTGGATTAGTTTCAGATATTTTATAAAAGACGCTAATATAAGACACATTAATAAATAAATCAGAGAAAATAAAAAATTGGTTAAAAATTACTTTGTGTAAGGTGGAAAATGTAAAATATTAGTTCATTTAACTAAGTTGAAATTATATTCACTTCAAGGACAAAATGTGTATTTTTAGATGTTACTACTTTTAACAATAATATGATTATCACCAGCTTGTTTTTATTTAATGGGATTTATATTAAATGGTTATCTATAAATCTAAATTTTCTTAATAGATCAGTCGAAAAATATTGATTACTTATTTCTCTATTAATGAAACTTTACCGCCAGATAAAACGAGTAAAGAATATTGATACAATGTTACACAGAAATCGACTCTTAAAGATTTAGTATTGAATATATTTGGCGTTAATTTTGTAGAAATGTATTATCACTTAATTTTTACTCACAACTTATTATGTTGAGAATAAAAATTAAAATATTTAGTAATAAATCTTAGGTAAAATCACTGCACAAGATCGGTTTTTCTTTCTACCTTTTTGTATAAAAAAGTATCATAAACGTTTATAAATATTTAAAGGTTCCCTGTGTCGTTGTTACAATGATAAGCACAGATTTCATAAAAATTCAATAAATTATTAATATTTGGCAAAATGTCACTTAAAATTTTATTCGAATTATTTGAATCAAAAAATTCCATTAACTCAAAATTCGGCACATTTTTGCTATTATACATGAAAAGCGACAGCGTATTTTTAATTAAAAAAAAAATAAGATACTTTTGTTATAGAAAATGAGGCGTTGAAATGCACGAATCATACTCTACACTGGGGAAGCGTGTCGAGATTTGGCATAATGTTTATTTATTTTCGTGCAGGGCTTTGATTACTCGAACTGTAATAAACAGGAACAAAGGCGTAGTCACAATTCTCTGAAATTAAATTTATATATATTCTTTCAAAATTGTTTGTTTTAAATCTATTACTACCGAAGGTTTTATTTCTAAAAAGAGAAATGTAATATAATTTTTACCCTATTACTTTTTAAGGAGATACCCCATCTTTTTTTCCAATGAAATATTGTGGAAACATTTTTACTAATAAATTATTTTAATTTTTTGTCTTTGAAGTTAATAAACATTTATTTCTTTTAAATGTGTTTATTTACTATATCATGGTACTCTCAATAAAACTAAGAGGATTATGTCAAGAGGTCATGTGAGAAGTAACTTGATTAAAAATATAATTTCGATGCTAGAAATTAACGTGAGTTAAATAGTAAAAAGCGGTATTAATAAAAAATATTAATAACAAGTAAATCCCTTTTACCGTATAGAAATTATTTCTGATAATTTTATATAATCCGTTTAATATTTTATTATATTAAACACCAGCCAATTAACAGTAGAAGTTGGCAGTTATAAAGTTATCTGAACTTGCAGCCGGCGCGTGTAAATATGATGTTTGCTGTGCCGAAGGTTATTTTCAGTTTTCTCTGTTCAGAGGCAAGCAATCATTTTCTTAAATAAAAAATGGAGGTTTTTCTAAGGTTTTTTCTAGAGAGACTACAGGAGATATAATAACATTAAATAACACCAAAAAATTACGCCAATAGGAAATTGCATGGAAAATAATTTTTGCATTTCATTAAATGGGAACTGTTTTTATTCCATTATTATTAATTTTTTTTTTAAATGGTTTATGTTTTTATCATCTGACAAGTTCCATAATATTTTTTTACTCCCTATAGGCTCCTTGAACCTTTTGAAAAAAGAAATCTGATAAAAGAATAAAATTCAGGAAATTAGCAACAAAAATATGAAAAAAATATATTCAATAACAACAAAAATATCATAAACTTAGCAGCAATATTTATCCGAACCAAATATAAGGAAATACAACAATATGAATTCGTATTAGCATATTTATGAGTGAAAAAAGTAAGCTATAATAGAAAATTGCCACTTGTCTCATTCATTTCTATACCTTCATTACATTAGAAAACAAAAACACATCAAATGACGCAACGCAGTATCCGCGCCATTTCCCTATGTCGCCTCATGTCGCTTTCGATATTAGAATATTCGTAGACGAGGCGGCCAGGCGTAACGACATAACCTACAGTTGGATTTTGCCTTCACGACTTATTCTCATATTTCGGTGCGAATGCTGCACGATATACTCGAACGTAACATGCGACTTGTTTTTTCGAAATAGTGCCAGATTTGAGTTTTGCGTACCAATTTACTTGTGGCAGTATTTTATAGGACAATTACCATTGTTTCACTTCGACTGGGATTCATTTTATGAATTATCGATATATAGTATTTTGATCATATATAGTATTTTTATATCTATATAAAATAATATTTCAATATAATTTAACTATAATCTTTGCTTAGAAATAATAATCCAGAAGAAATGTAATTTCAGTTTAAATTTTCTCAGAATCGGTCTGGACACATTTTCCACATTAATGCCTTTGAAGAGGTATGGATATCTATGATATTGTTTCGTATAAAATGAAGTAACTAAGAGTCGTTGAGAACTATTTTTCCTCATATCTTTTTAAAGGTAGGCGAAAAGAACTTCCATCTAGAAGGCCTTTTTTGAGAAAGGGACAATTAAAAAAGTCTTGTTTTTAGTTAGACGGCAGAAATTTAAATATGGCAAAGCTTTTTTATCAACCAGACACCTCAATTGCAAGAAGAATGTCTTTGTTCATTTGTCCTTGTCTTACTAATTTACCCATAATTTAGTGCTTTAGTATATACATATGTCACTACAATATATTTTTAAATTTTTATAATATTTTTAATAGTTGTGATAAAACTTAGTACGAACATTTAAAACAATAAATATCTGTAATGCTCGGGTACCTTTTAAATTATATTTTTAAATTATATTTTATAATTCATCTTTTAATTTTTGTAGAGAAAAAAAATGAAATAATGGGAAGGGGATAATACCTTATAAGGGCAAAATATTAACAATAATGAAGTTAAACTAAAAAGTTAATGATATTATGGTTATGGCACAACACTAGTACGTAATATATGCGTTAAAACTTCGTTTATACACAGCCGTCGGTCACAACCGATTTTTTAGGAACCAAGCTTAGTATCTAACATATTTTTAACTAGCTAGCTTTTTAAAACATTCATCTAAGATATAAATTGTTTGGAAAAAAATAAAACACTAAAAAACGGTTTTTTTTTCCAAATCAAGTATATATAAAAATATCTTTTCCACAATTTTTAATGGCATATTTAATAGAATATTCTAAAAAGTATGTGGGAATAGAATATTCTAAAAATTGTAAAACAAGAACAGGGTTGATAATATCTTACCAGAAGGAATCTTACTTTAAGTTCTGAAAAAAAATAATGTCTGTAAATAGTTTAATGGAAATGTTATTCACCGTCAAACGTTTATAAATTCCTAAATATGTACGGAACCGTCATACTGCGAGTTCTGGTCATGCTTGGTGGTTTGTATTGTATTATCTTTTTACTTGTAGGTTTTATGTATTTTTAAAGACAGAACTAGAACCATTTCTTCTAAAATATTCAGTTTTTTTTAAACCTTAATTAAATTTGATAAACACTCTTTTTGTTTATTCATTGTGTTTAGTTATGAATGCAATTGGAAAAAAATGATGAATCATAATTTTAAAATATAAGTTATTTCATGAGAGAATGATTGCTGAATATTCAAAAGCTACTAAGTAAATATCCTTACGGTAACCATTCAGTTTTACACGATCTTTTCCCGCCATTTAATATATAATGAATATTGAGCAAAAGATTGTCTATGTCAAGCTAGATGAAAAACATTGTTTTTCGTAATTTTATTAAAGGTGGTTTGTAGAATATTTATAAACATCTCTCTAACTGTTATTATATATTCCTTGCCAACCGTTATAAAGTAATGGTTTAAGTGACAAATAAACGCAGTAGGTTCGTAAAGGACTGTTATTTTAAAAGGTTCTTTTTATACTATTTATGGAAATACACACACAAATAAATATATATATATATATATATATATATATATATATATATATATAAACCTATAAATATTTATAAACCTTTCAAACAAGTTTTAGTTATATCAAGAGCATATTACAGTTATTTAGTAAAAATTCTCAAATTCAAAATAGAAAACGGATGAATGGCTATTTAATAAATCGAATATAAAAAGAAAAACAATTTATGAATTTTCAGGAATGAAATATGACTATAATATATAATGACTTACTTGCATATTCAGAAAATTAAATTTTAAATATTTATATGAAATCGAGATTTAGAGAAAGGTAGAAAAACTATTGATCAAACTGAAGAAGAAATGTGTTACTAAATAGACAAGAAAATCTTGAAAATGAAAAGAAACAATTGGAAAATAATTGAGTGTGAATAAAACAAAAAGTTTTCTCATAACTATTCATTCTGAGTTAATTCTAGTTAAAAAATCTTTTTGGTTTACAATGTTAATACAGCTTAATAGAATAATCAATAAATGACTACTGTTTAATAAACAATAATGTAATGGAATGCTACGAAATTAAATGTAATAATACCCAAACGAAACGACGCTTGTGGCCATCAGAGTCGCAAATGAAGTGGAAAGGGACGCCGTAATCCGTTTAGTGAACGCCACAGTACAGGGCATGCCGCGATACTCGTCTTGTCTAACGCGACTACGCGCGCGCTACCATGAGTGAGTCCTCTAGAGTGTAATATGCGGAGACAGTGAAGAGTCAGCGGATCCCTGCCTGAATTTCATATGAGCGACATTTCATATGTTCCGCTAGAGCGAAAAATACTTGACATTTTATAAAAATCAACACTATGATTGTCTTAATATTTTTTTTTTGGAACTTAACATTTTCTGTGAAATTAACTTTTTCACTGGAACTTAATATTTTCTTTGTTTTGTAATTTTGTTTCTCATACGGCCTGAATTTTGAGGTTCTCTATTCATTTCTTCTTATATTCTGGTAAGGTTTAATGAATTAATAATTGAGTTAAATTTATAAGATATTAGTTCACCGCCTATGTGCACATGCCGTTTTAAGCGTATCCCAAATTGTTTGTTTTTAAAAATATATATATCTCTAAATGAATATTTCAAGTCGATCAAAATAATTTTGAATTGCAGTACTTACATCGTTAAGAAAATAAGTGGGTTTAAGCAATGTACAACCCCATGGAGTCTAATATTTAGTAAAGGGGACAGCCTTATCAGAAAATAATATTAAGCATTTGTTATTGCTTTTCTTGATAGGGATGGCAACTGTTAGAAAAAAATACTTATCCTCAGGTTATTATCGTAAGATCGGAATGTATTTAAAATTTTAAGAAATATTTTTATTTTAATACACATTCATTCAGGTGTCAAACTATGTTTTTATCAGATTACGGCGAAATAAGAGGAAGGGCATTTGCTATTTATATATGTATGTATGTTTGTCCGTATTTATGGCTGTTCGATTTTCAAATCTGAACTACTGGAGTAAATTTAATAACTGAAGGTTTAAAGATTTGTTTTGACTATATCAGTACCTTAGGCTATATAACATCACGAAGAAAGCAATATGGCCGTCGTTAGGGTGGAAATTTATGACAACTCAAAAATGTAAATTGATATAAATGCATCGCATTTGGTATTAAATGAAAAGCGGTAAAATATACATTTAGAAAAATTTAATAACCAGAAATGTTTGAATAAAAGAAATATTTTAAAAAATTCAAACGAAACTATGCACAACAGCAGCCATGGACTGAAAATCTAGAGCAACCTTTTGTGTAAAGAATTTATATATATATATATATGTATATGTGTGTGTGTATATATATACATACATATATATATATATATATATATATATATATATATATATATTTATTTATTTATTTCTGTTTAGTTTAATTTTATTATTTAATGTCTGAAATTCATAGTTCAAAAATTTAGTTCATACTTAATTATATATATTTGTTTAACATGTTACTTACCAGATAGTAAATATAATCATGAAATGGAAGTTCGTATACAAATTTTTAGTTAGCGGGAGGTTTGATCTGTGGTCAGGCCATACTTTTTTGATATGTTTATTAGTACTATTATATGCTGACAAACAGCATATAATAGTACTATTTCTATTTCATTTAAGTTCTTTACCACGACCTAGGTTTCGTTGTATTACAACATCTTTAGGTGGGATATCAGAAACGTTATTCTTAGTGCTTATGTTCTGGTTATATTAATTTATATAATGCAGTCTTAGTAACTTAAAAAGTATACATAATATGAGTATATTAACAAATACGTATATTTATGGGAGATTATCACCAAATGTAAAATAAAGTCTATGTATTGAGCGACTGGGATTGGCTAAAAATAGTCAAAAAGAATAGATATAATATAAAATGGCAATTGGAAAGACAGGAATGGAAAAAGGAATCTATAATGACTGACATAAAACATGGATAACCTTAAATATAATTCCAACTTTTTAGTTTAAATATAAAATTATTATTCCAACCTTGAACAGATTGGAGTAACCGTTCAATGTTAAATAATTCGCATTTAACCCTTGTATTATTATAAATGAAGTTAATTATTCAAACATCGATTATTTATGGATTCGTGTAAGAAAAGATTGCAAGAAATTGAATGGCAGTAAATAAGGCAAAAACGACGTCAACGAGGAGCTATGTGATACCAATCTATAACAGAGACAACATTCATTAATATAAGTGTGTTTCACATTTCTATGTATGTATTCTGTATAAACAAGCTTTAACGGTTTGGTTCCCTATGTATAATTTATTATATTTTAAGTACACAAGTTAATTGTACACAAGTTATTGTGATTAGGCTATATAACTAAGGAAAACAATTGTTGATTCTGCCCTTTTTTACATTTTTATATATTTAAACAGGTTAGTTATTTTTATAATAGCCAGTTACATTTTTGATTTTCATAACCTTCCAGGAATATCGTGTAGGCTTAAAATACCTGGAATAGTTCTATTCTCTATTATTATCAATAATTAACATACCATTATTTTCAGCAATAAGCAAATTGTATTTCATATTAACAAATATTTGATATGAAATAACTAAAGGAAAAGTATAACTTCTACTAACTGTCAAGCACTAATAGACTTGCACTCCGTACACATTTCCGTACACTTCTGTACACATTTCCGTACACATTTGGCCTCGTGTAAACATTTATAGGTACATAGTGTTTGTATTAAATTATTTATAAATATATTTATACATTGTCTACTATATCTTTCGAAGGCGTGAAAACATGAAAACGTGATGCATACTCAGAAAATTATGAGATTCCGTATAATCACTACAGTTTTCCTACAAGCTTTGCATGAGCTTTTAAAATAATATTCTTTTATAATTGAATAATTAGTATTTTTGAAAATATAGGGGAAACATATTTTTCAGTATAGCTCTGAATTATAAAAAAATTAATTTTGCACATTTAAACTTATTATTATTCAAACGATACCCCAAATGAAATTACAAAAAAAAACAGAGTACTCAATTTGTAACAGCGCCTCTATAAATTTTATCTAAATATTTTCGAGTTTTAGCTATTGATGTATGTGCGAGTTAACATTTTTTTACTATGCTAAGGTTTAAATGTCTGCATCAAACAGTTTCGAAAAAACAACTATGACACACAGACTCGTAAGCGATTTTATAAGGATTCCATTTTTCTTTTTAAGGTACGGAACACAAAAATAAAAAATAGTAAATACTTTTCGTCAAAAAATAATAAATGAGAGTAGTTTACAGTGTGAATAGCAGTTGTACTTCATACAAAGTAATAAGTAACTTCAAGATCACAGGAATGTTAGAATTATGCTTATGAAATGGAAAAAATAGGCCATTTTATTAAAAAAAGATTGCCGTGAAATAATTATAATGCACCATGCTGTTCGCCATTATAAAATTTGAGCATGTAGTTTCTTTACGCATCGTGCGCGAGCTTAATACAGTTGCTCAACTTAAATTTGCACATATATCAGCTGACCGTATATCACATCTGGCGGGTGCGTTGTAGAAAGATAGAAACGTTTCAAATAGAAGATATGCTTTAATGGACAACTTGATACGCTAACACCAAGACGGTAAATAATATTTAGTCGCGTTGACAAATTGGTACTATAAACATACGCAGATTTCAAGACTTGATTGACATAGACGTTTCAAATATTTGAACTTTTATTTTTACAGTTGTTAGTGGTAAAACCACTAAACCACTAATTTTAGTAAATATATTTCTCATTTTTTCTTTAGTTAAACACGCTTAAAAGAGGCAAGATAAAAGAATCTACTTTCTACCACGTTGCCACATTTCAACTCATCCCAGAAAAAAGCGCGTGGACAGTCGGTGACCGATATTCAACTAACAAATATAGGATGCACTTTAGTTTAAAATGATTATGCACAGTGTATACTCGATCTCCCTATACTCCCTCATATCGCTCCTGATATTAGAATATTCGCAGAAGAGTCAACCGGGCATAGCAATGCAAAGCTACAGTTGGAATTAGCCTTCGCGACATGTTTGTAATTTTCGGAATGAAAGTATTTGGACGTAAAATTTTATTTATTTTTGACCCAGTGCCAGATGTGAATTCCAGGTATTGGCAGAGTATTTCCTAATGTAATAAGTATTCACAATTAAATAAAACTACGTGATGTAGTATTATTTCTATTATCTTTAATTTCTTTACCACGACCTAGGATTCGTTGTATTACAACATCTTCAGATGGGATATTAGCAAAGATCTTTCAGATCAAGAATCTTTCAAGAAATTATAATAGCTAATATCCCACCTGAAGATGTTGTAATACAACGAAACCTAGGTCGTGGTAAAGAAATTAAAGATAGTAGAAATAATACTACATCACGTAGTTTCATTTAATTGTGAATAATGAATTTCTACAAAATTAACGCCAAATATATTCAGTAATAAGTATTGTTACCCTCTAAGTATGACGCATTTACGGATTACTGAAGCCGGATAGATATACTTTGAATATGTATAGTTGTGGAAGTTCAATGAGGAACATATATATCCGTAAGAAATAATCAAAGTGAATCTAAAATAAGTACAAACTTAGTTTTAATTTCTTTAGTGGCCGAACTGATATATATTCCACATTCATTGGTTTGTTGGGATATAAGTATATATGATATTGTTTATCAAGAGATTCTATGACAGCTAGAATATTAATCCAGTGTCTAGTTGAAAAATTTAAATAGGTTTTTCTGTCACCCATTTCAAAGATATATAAAACGAGGTCTCATCAAAAATTGTCCTTTTGAAAAACGAAATTCTAAAACGTCTCGGTGGTTAATCTTTTACAAATTTATGTATAACAAGAATTTAAAAGTTTTATTTAGAACCGATAACCCTATTTGCAAGATGTGTGATATTTGTTCACAGTCGTACCTTTCTAACGAATCAGCGACACTATAAGCTCCTTCAGCTTATATTTCACATGTTTACATCGAATTATTGTTCAAGTATCTCCTTTTGAGAACGATATTAAATTTAGCCGGAAATCGAAAAGTGTCTCGAAATTATTATGGAACGTTCTCACGAA
The DNA here is from genome assembly GCA_039881145.1 of Druceiella hillmani. Taxonomy (NCBI): domain Eukaryota; kingdom Metazoa; phylum Arthropoda; class Insecta; order Lepidoptera; family Hepialidae; genus Druceiella; species Druceiella hillmani. The sequence continues at coordinate 108,706,155 of JAYKKI010000001.1, read as the reverse complement.
ACAATATTTCGTGGGTTGGAACCTCTGCTGTTACATATTTTTTCCGTGCAAACGTTCTTCGCTGTTCTATTTTATTTTACGTCTTAGGATTTCCATAAGATGTTTTTCAAGTTTTGTCTTTATCTTTGTGTACATAATGGTTATTAATCACTAAATTGGTAAAAGCTTCCACGGACAAATTTATTTATATACGGACAACCATCATATCGCCCCTACTTGTGCAGTGAGTCATACCTAAGGAAGGTGCAACAGAAAAGTGGAAATTATTTTCTCATTTGCGACGAAGCGACTCGCTCAAGGATCTCTAAGGGTTGGGCACTTGTTATGCCTTTGTTTTTAGGAAAGTTTCCCCTCACATCACAGCATATATCTACTCTATATCTAGTTAATATATAATTTATTGCCTATAAGCCAATAGGTGCATTTCGCAACCGAGGTAAATTGTTAATTTTTCAGCTATATATCAATCTATGGATACTAATTTATATACATTATTTATTATTTATTTATTATTTTATAAACCTATTTGTAACCATAAATAATTAAAATTTAAATTTCTTGATTACATTTGAACACCAAATTTTGATGAAAATAAAAGTACGTAATTTTCTAAGAAAACATATTTCAACCAATTTACTCTCATTCGTCGTAAAAAAATTACAATCGGTGCCATCACAATTAAATGGTTGAGCACTTGAATACCACAGTATACTGTAGAGTTTTGCTGTTATTCTGGTTTAGAGGGTGGTTCAGCAAAAAGTGATGATTGCATGAGAGCAGAAAATTATCGGGTCGGAAGAATCGAAGTTTGCTCAATAATTTGGAGCATAGAATTTTCCCTTATAAGAGTTGAAGGATAAATCTCTTCTGATTTACAAAGAAAGGAAATATGATGTACACAGGAGAAAACCGGTAGAAAATGGAAAAGAAAAATAACCTCACTGTTTCATGTACAGATATCGTAGAAACGTCCTTTGTAGACGTTCAATCATCAAACTGTAATTGACAGTATAAGCTCCAAATATAGTTTTATAAAAGTTATATGTATGTTCTATTATTATGATACCGTGGTCTTTTAGATTTTTTCATATTTTCTACAAGTATTATCATGAATCTTCTTTCCAAGTTTTCATACAAGAAAAGATAACAACGAAAACCTTATGTGTATCAGTATGTTTCTTCGTGAAGCTGTCTGTTCGTTTGTCAAAGTCATTCTTCTGAAAGATCGTTTGATGTAGAGTTTGGAGTTTAACATAATGATAAAAACATATAAAAATTATAGTCTCCTTTTAGGTATCAGGAAAAATGATTATGTGTACTGCGTATTTCTGGAATGTTTACTTACGATCAGAATTAATTGCAGAGTTTATTGAAAATATTGATTATTTCCAGAGTTTATTGAAAGCGTGACGAAGTTATGATGGTTTCTTTTTTCACCATTTACTTTAAAAAATCTTCAACATTTATACCTGTATAGAGTTAAAACATTTGACACGATCGCCTTTTCCTTATAATACGAGAAGGAGAAATGAATAAAATGACGTCGATAGCAAAAGAAAAATTAAATGAAAAGCGACACTGGCTTAGTAACTCGGTGTCGTGTCGGGGATATATTCAATAACGCTTGCCTTGTGAGCATCTCCGGCGACTATGCGTCTCCCTCCGAGCGTACACTCGTAGGTAATATATAAAGGTGATGAGGAGTCAGCGAAGCTTGACGTAAATTTAATACGAACATTTTTATTATGCTCGCCGGAATTATGTATGTATGACAGTATTTCCCTACGTTAATATATATATATATATATATATATATATATATATATATATATATATATATATATATATATATATCGACTTCTTGTACTCACAGAAATCTAATAGAATTGTGATAAATACAAACATAAATAAGTAAGCATAAGGTGCAAAAAATATATTTTATTATATGAGGTAATGCTGGCATTACCTCATATAATAAATCTCACATATAATTTACATATATATAATAAACCTCACATATAATTTATATATATATTACCTCATATATAATTTATATGTATAATTTAATTTCATGAAAAAAATGTGCTTCATTAATTATATTAGCAAGGAAGGAGTTGAAAGTGTATTAGCAAGGAACGAGTTGGGAGAGGCCTTATACATTTTATACATCCTAGGCACTAAACATAGGAACGTAGATGCATGTTATTTCTGAAAGGCAAATTTTGTCCATCATATATATTCGTATATCACGATGTTTTCTTTCTAAAAAGTAATAATAAACATTACTCAAATTGGAATTCATATTGTCAACTAAAACGGGATGCACTAGTCGGTAATAAATTACAAACCAGTGGGGTGTGCAATTGAAACACATTCAGTGATTTCTAGCTACATACCCTTAAATAAAATATGGCAAAATGAATAAAATGAAATTTTTTTGATAACATATTTGTTTTGGTTTACCTTGTTACACCTTTAAATGGAAGCTGGGTAATATATTATTTTACAAGCGCTTGGACTATTAAATCAAATCGAATTTCTAGTTAAAGCACCAGGATCAATTCACTTATTCTTCGTCGCCTATCTGTTGTACATATGCATGTAGCTGATTATTAAAAAATAGAGCGGAAATGAATGATACTGGAAACAGGGTATCTTAATTTAATTTCGAAAAAATAATTTCAGGGAGCTTTTTTCACTCGTATTATATTGGACAATTAACACGTTTTATTTTCACTGGCTTTTATGGATATTTCTTAAATTTCGTTTTAATTTCAGCAGTACGCATTGCTAATATTATAACGTTTTACTTCCTTTTGTATTCACACCAACGGAAATACGAGAAGACAGAAAAGACGAACAACTTTTATCTTCCCAATTTTTCTAATTGATCTGAAGGTGGACCTGGTCTGCCAATCTGGTCTGAAGGTGTACAATTACTCTTCAATATTATTTCATAAATCGATATTTTACGTGGATACAAACAAAATAATAAATGGTAAAACGTGAATTCCTTTCTTATCCAAAATTTTAATTATGCGTCATCATTAAAGATAATGTGGATCGTGAACTACACGGTGGAAATAAAACTACCGTATTAGTTTCGGATATGTGACCATGTCTTTATATTGTGTTTATTGTAGCATTGTTTTTACGTTCATTACTTTAATTAATTTTATTGCAATAACGACTACGCCAATACAAAAAAGTTTAATTCTGTAACGGTTGTTATTTGAAAATGTCTATATGACGGATGTTTGACATAAGTATTTGCATTAATACACTTTAATGTAATGTAATAGGAATATTTAAAATCGGAGAGCAAAGGGGGATTTCGATTTCAAGTAGGAGTAGGAGTAGAAATATTAAAATTTTTTTTAAATTTTGATTGTCTATCTATTAACAATAAAAGTATTGAACCAGCCTAATAATAAATATTTAAATTAGTACTTGTTATCAAGGGTCCACGTTATAAAGGCACAAAAAATATTGTATAAATTTATCAGTCAAAACACTCTTAGCGCTATGGAAAAAATATCGCTCCTTTTCAGTACAGAGTACATTTCATTCGATAAAAACATTTTTTAATTTGGTACTGCTTAATCATGCTTTTCTTCATACGATGCTTTTATTTATAGGCTGGTATTATATCAAATCTTTCTCAAAATTCTGTCTTTCATGCAACATTCCAAAAACTCCTTTTGAATTGCAACTAAGTGATGAAAGTACACTCTTACTAAAGCGTGTATTGACAACACTTCATCCTCTTTTATAATTTGAGAAAAGACGTCGTTCATTTCCTCCGTTCCAAGTAAGACAATCTTAACACTAAAACACGTTCATTACCTAAGTCTGAGAGAAACTACTGGACAAAATATTATTCTGACGTGATTGATTCTCCTGAGGAAGAAAGAAAGAAAGAAAAATTTTAGAATTTATTAACATTTAATCTCCTCTTTAATCATTTCGCCGATCTTCTCCTTGCTTTTTATTTTCCCACATTGATTTTATCATTCTCAGGAAATTCCCACACCGAACTAGATTTCCTTAATATACAACTAGCAAGACAAAATTTATTCGACTTTCTTTCTGTTAATTTATCCAATCCCTAAATGCACGCGTCCACAACTGATTTTCCGCATAAAAGTCTTATTTCTATCTATAACAATAAATTCATTTAAAGCTGTTTAGTTTTTACTTTACATAATTAACATTAAATTCTATTTACGTCTTTAACAGTAATTAACTTTATAAATTATTTATTTAATACAACTAAAGACATCAATTGTGATTATTAGAAAGTCTCTATTTTGTTGATAAGTGTTAGTTTCGGAACAAAATAACAAGTCGTGTGCATGAATCAGGTAAATAACGACTAAGTAAAATATTCGCTATTTTCTATTGTATAAATAAGTTTATTTAATCTTTTTTCTAACTGAAATTTTTACTTTATCGATAAAAACTTAACGAGAGTAGTTTGTGTATTCCGTTGTAAACCGCCTTTGAAAGGGTACGTTAAGAAGGAAGAATTCGAGTACCTGATTATATTGATTTCAACCAACCGAAAATATTGAAGTGAGAGAAAATTTTCAGAAATAGAAAGAAATATAAAAAAGCACAAAAATTACTTTCTGATTTACACAAAGTTCAAAATTGCGATCAAATTACTAATCTCAGCACGAGTCCTCATAATGTGATTTAAATAAAAGAAGTTCAACGATAAATTTACGAGAAGAATTCCACTTGGATTTAGACTCAACAATCAATCGACACTTTAAAAACCTCATAGTTATTTTTCAGAATACGTCGTAACCCACGAAATAATGCTTTAAACAGGATTAAATTCGACTAATAAATTACTTATACAAATAATAAAATTGTAACAGAGTGATTTTTGTACATTGAAAATAATTTAAAAAAGTGATTAATTTAATATATAGAATGATAATAGAAACTTTATGTTAATTTGGCACACGCACGCACACGCACGCACGCACGCTCGCACGCACGCACGCACGCACGCACGCACATATATATATATATATATATATATATATATATATATATATATATATATATATATATATAATTTAAACTAAAATTAAATACATATGAAGTGATTATTTATAAATTTTCAAAGCATATTTTCGACGTAATGCGTCATTATACATGGTCAAATAAAGTAGCTTAAATTTAAATTGTCAAAAGTTGAAATAGAAGATAATGCAGAGAAGAGGTGCATTGCTTAATTTTGAAACGTCTTCCTCTCTACCTAATATGTTAAGAAAAATCAAGACTGAAATATATATTCTAGGTTAAGACCGTAAAACATATAAAAACTTGGCATTCGAAAATAATCTCGTTTGTTCATATTTTAGAACTGAAGTCACGTAAGTTTCCTTCTATTTTTAAATAGGTAAAGGAGCGAAAACTGGCATATAAGTCTGTTAGTACATATGTCATCCATATTAGCACAAATCGTTAGGTTACGTTATATATTGAATAATGCATTCTCGATTAAAATGATGTAGAGAAGTATCCGCAATCCGAAGCATCTGATTCCGTATCTCTTCCAGTCCTAAAATGTTCGCGAGCAAATCGGCTATATTTCATTGAAACTTAGATTTTACTAAATGACGAGAGCACAGATTAGGAATATTTTTCTTAATTATATTAATTATATAGTTTTTCAGGGCAACAAAGTGTTAATTTGTTTTGAATCATAAGTGAAAAATTAAATGTATGTGTCATAGTAAAATTGTGGATTCAATTATTGTAGCTAATCACTCTTAAAATTAGTTGAAACTTGGAAACTTGGAATGCAGTCAGGATTGCTAACTTATATAGTATTTATTAAATTTAATGAAACTGGTCAAGTGCGTGTCAAATCCGGCACAATGTAAGACTTCCCAATGTATGTTGATATTTTTAATTCAAGTTAACTGAATTATTTTGATTAAAATTTAATCAAATGCCAGTATGAATAATGATTCAAACCCGTGGTTGAAAAATAATAGGGGGAAAGGAATACATAAAGCTTACGTCATTTAGAAGTTTCACATTTAGTCTTCAATTACCTTCTAAAATAAAACTCCTAAAAGACTTTTCCAATAAAACCCCTCAAATAGATTCGCAATTTTTTTTTGTCTCACTGTATGATCAAATCTGGTATCAGCATTGAGAACTGATACCGTAAACCTAAGTATGGTTTTGGATCTATGTATCACAAGGATCTAAAATTTTTAACTTTTATCTCTAGCTAGTAGTTGTTTTGCAAAGCTATCATAGTGTGATTTCAATATGTTTCCGTTGGTGTTTAATTTTATTTGTGTACACATCTTATTTTATTTCCTTGGTAGATTCTGATATGTTTCCTAATTTTCAAAATTATAACCAAGAGCGGGTTAAAATACATGTTTTCCTCTAGAATTATTTTCCACTGTAAGAATAAAACTAAAAAAGGAACTATTTACTATGTTTACTATATTACAATGTTCGGACTCGCTTCAGTTAAAGTACACATTTGCGATTGCGAAAATGGAAATATTCGTTTGCTTATTCGTAAAATAAACGTACTAGAAAATCATTCGTTGCATAAGGCGAATGAATAACTCCACAAAAAACAGTTATGATTTCTGAAAATAATCAAATAAAGCGTATACAGTAAGGGTTAACTGTAGGACAGAAACTCATTTAGATTAATTTACAAAAGTTCTTTCTAAAATTTGTAAATTCGGCGAATGAGAAATAAGAATTGTTGATAAAATCAGAAGTTTACAGTGCATTTCTAAGAGAAAGTCAAAAATAATAAAAGTTAAATCACAGCAGAAACGCAGAAAAACGAAGTTTTTGTAGAAAATTATTCATAAACATTAAATTGTTTGACAAATCATAACGAAAATCGATAGCCTTCTATAGTGATAGTTATTCAATCGATGGCAAAAAGAAATCATCAAAATCGGTCAAGAATTGCGATCTGTACCGTTCTCATACATACATACATATACACATATATACAAATAAATAGAAACGATATTCCCTTTCGGAAAGGTATATATATTGAAAGTTGATGTAAAATTAATCGAGTTATAATATTTCTATTGCCAAGATCCGAGGCTGGGACGCCAGTCGATAAATGAAGCACATACCCGCGAGTCTGCAAATTGAATAAAATCAACATGAATACATACGCTGAGAGTATATAAGGAAATTTTATTTATTATCTTATTGAAATATTTATGGGTAAAAATGTTGGTTATAACCATATAGTCTGCAATTGAGATTTGTCTTTACAACTTAAAGTAACATGTGACTTACTTTTTTAGATGTAGTGCCATGTATGAGTGTTGAGTGCCGATTTTCTTGCGCAAATATTGTTCAGTACAATACTATTAAGTAATGTTCCTCACCAAATTACCTAAGCAAGATAGAAAGTGTATGTTGATTTTAAAAAATGTTCCATCTTTTGGGTCTATTATTGAAGGGGTACGTACACAGGATTAAGTTTTATACCAATTAAAGCGTAATTTTAAAGTTACCTAGGGCTGTCTGTCCAGACATGAGAAGTTCACAGGTTACAATTAATTACAATAAAACCTGATAGCCACGGATAAATTTATTATTTAACTTTAATGAAAGGAAATTTAAAAATCATAGACTAATATCACGACATAATATTTTATTATTATTATTTTTCGTTGATTTAAATTAATACATTAGTTATAGCTAAATAAATACCTAATAAATAGCTAAGTAATGAATAATTAATTTACTTTTGTACAGATTTAACAATATATACCGTCCGTAAAGGAAAAAAAATATTTCTCATAAAATCATTAAATTTCAAAATATGGGCATTTATGCAGAAGTCCGTAAAAATCTGGATCAACTTCAGTTTTATCTTATGAAATTATGAATATAATATTTATTTTTATGAAATGTATTACGTTTTCAACTTGAATCTTTTACAGATGAGGGAATGTTGCTTTCAAATTCGGAAATTATTTTGAACGTTTACCTAATGTGTTTGGAACAATCATATTTCTGTATAAGCGGAAAAAATAAAAATTCTTTTCTGTCTATATTTTGTACTATTCTAGTTTACTCATAAACTAATCCATACAAGTTGTGCAATTTTCTTCACACTAGCTAATGCCCAATAACTTGAAATTTAAATAATATGGTTTAAAATGTTTCATCATGTCATTTTAAAAGTAAGGATAACTGAGATTCAGAATCTTGAGTTGTGTTTGCCCACTAAAATCAGATTTCATCATATTTTTAAAAAATAAGGCTTTTTCTTTACTATAAGTCAAAAGTTTGATTCCACTTAGTGTAAGATTTTTTATTTTAAAAGCCACCTTCATTGGCCTAAGAATTTCCCTCATTATGTTTTCTAATGAATGGTTCAAAGGGTTATTACGTCTTAAAAGTTATAATTAAAATGGTGGTAGACTTAGCATTTTATTCATAATAGTCAATCGCATTTCTCACTCTATTAAAATCTAATAATCCCAGTTCTCCAAAATTTGATTCCAATGGGTTTATTATTTTTTTTAAAAAATTATTTCTCTTTTATTTTTTCCCGTTGAGATTTGTAAGAAAAAATCAATTGTTTTAAATAACTCGTCGTCGTTCATTATTACATTCATATATTGAATAAATTTGGCTTTAATTTTGTAGCAATTCATTATTCACAATTAAATGAACTCCGTGATGTAGTATTGTTTCTACTTTCTTTAATTTCTTTACCACGACCTAGGTTTCGTTGTATTACAACATCTTCAGGTGGAATATTATCTTTGCTAATATCCGATTTATTACATTCATTTCAAATGCATTTAATTTCCCATTTTATTGATTAATAGAAAATATTACTATATACTCCTTTAATTTATCATTAATAGGTAAAATTAATTTTGAAAATGATTTTCATCACTGGCAACATCTAAATGATTGCTCACTTTTGTTGTCATATGGAAAATTGTATACTTAGTTTTGCTTAGTGGAATTGTTACAATTGTGGTATTGCTTCCTCTTTACTTAATGTAATAATCAAGAAATAATAAAAATTAAATAAATAAAATATATCTTTGGATGTTTCTAACAATTAAAATGAATTATGTCAAATTATTTCATTATTATCAGCAAGAGAAAACTAAACTTAAACATAACGAAGATCAAAAGTATTGCTATTTCATATTAGAAATGTGAAAGGTTGATATTTCATATTAGAAATGTGTATTTCAATCTTTGTCCTTAAGTACTTTTTAGAGTTAAGGTAAATAATATTTGTAGTAAAAATTACAATTTTTCCATCGTACTGTTTATATATTATTTCCACAATTTTTGAGAAATTTGTCAAAATTTCCAAGCAATAAAAGAATAATATTTACAAATGTAGATGTTACATAATATAAGAGTGCTCGTAAAATTATAAACGAATACAACTATTCCATTAATGGGAAAGCCTATACACGTAACGCACAGATACAATACTTTAAATAAACATCGGTTCATAGTATGTCAGTTCCAGTACGCTTTCCGTACAGTTCTACGTTCTCTTCCGTATATGAGGTATTGCCCAATTATTGGGTTTATTCACGTATATACCTAGTTACTGTTCTGTGAATAGTAACTAGATTTATAAATAATAATGAAAAGTTCAAAAGCTTTCAAAGTTCAAACTCTGTTTATATAATATAATCGGTACCTAGCCTAGGTATCATAAATCGGATGTACGTTTTATAAACAGACATTTTAATTTCTTCAGGTATACCATAGAGAAATTTGTTATAAAAAATATTGTCTTATATTAATTCATTATAACCATAGAGAATTTTGTTATACAAAATAGTGTCTTATGTTAAGTCCTTTTACCCGAAAGCTTAAAGCCTCCACAAAGCTACTTTACGGAACACGATTTTACTCCAGATTCAAAAATTTTTACCTGTCTACTCTTGTTTTTTTGGTATGTGATTAAAATCGGTTGTACTTTTTTGTATATAAACCTCGTTACCGATATGTTTTTATTTTTTCACGTGTGGATTTTAAGGAGTTATCTAATAAAAATTATTTATTTAAAATTCTTATGAAAACCTGTCGACCTGCCTAGGCATAATTGGGTAACTATTACCTAAATATAGTATCACGATATGTATATATATATATATATATATATATATACATATATATATATATATATATATATATGTATATATATATATATATACTTACTTTTCTGTGTATTTGACTACACAGAACATACGTACGCAAAATTTATTAGCGATTTATTGGTCGGTTTAAGAGTTATCAGATAAAAAACATTCAAACTTTTGCAATTACAATGTTAGTGAAATGCATCATCAAGACCATCAGGTTGTAAATTAGATCCGTTTGCTTACCACCTGTTGACCAAACAGGTCAAATCGTATTTGGTATCTATATATATATTTATTCTGTAAAATATATTTATATATAAGTTTATATAGGTCCCTTTATTTGTAATATATTTTGTTGAAACAAATTTTTTTTATTATTTTTTTGTTCAAAACTTTCAGTAAAGCTGTCCTTATGCTTTTTACTCCTTTTTTAAGAACATTCTAAAAAGATAACTCATCCATACATTCAATTAGCCTATACCCAATATCCATTGGAATCGTTTTTAAAGATTTTTTATTCGATTACTTTAATCACATTTTTCGTGTAATTTCTGCATTTTTGGTATTTTGCGCGTTGGAGAATTTATAAAAATTAAATGATGTTTTAAAATGTTGAGAGAAATACATTTGAGGAAAATATTTGTTATTCAAAATAATGTTTATAAATTTAGGATGAGTTTTCAGTTTTCAGTTTCCTTTTATGTTTATATACCACCACGCACCAGTAGTTTGAAATGTACGACCACCACATAAAATGTCTGCATATCTACAATTTATATATATATATATATATATATATATATATATATATATATATATATATATATATATACATTAATGGTAAATTCGATATTATACTGAACTATCACCATTCATCGAAAAAAAAACTTTTATTAACTAACCAGATTGCACATCATGTCTAAGGTCAATATTTGGCAAATTGGGATTAAAAGAGATGACATGTAAAAAAGAACCACAATTTCATTTCGAAAAACCTTTGTTTAAAAAGTAATAATGTAACAAATATTTGCATTTGCAAATATTTGCATGTTTTTCACTAGTACTTGAAAAAAACAATGCGAATTTTTTTCAAAGCGATTGCAATGAAATTTTCCTGCTGAGTTCATTAAAATAGAATATATTAAGAAATCACTACTTTATTACAAAAACCATATTTTTCAAAAAATATAACTAATTTCCTTTCTGAATTTGGAAAAAAACTGGTACAGATTTTTCAGTACCTATTGTAATAAATAAATAGTAATAATTATTTGTTTAAAAAACTTCTTAAAATAACAATGAACACTATTTCTAAGCACTAACGCAATTTAAATAACAACTCGTAAAGTACTATTAATATTACTAATTAAATATAAATATGTATATGCCGTCTGTTTCGCCGAGGTGTGTAACAAAGATCAGCTCCACTAAACAATCATATGACGGGAGTACTCGTGTTGTCATCATCAAATGGCATCTGATTTTAATAGGCGGTATTCGATCTCGTATTCGCATTCGTCAATACCGGTTCCATACATTTGTATTCATATTTGTGAATGTGGAAATATCTAATATTTTTTTTATTTCTTACATCACTTATCAGAAGTATTTATTTGCAAAACACATGAAGTCCGCAGTTCCAAAACAGTAGAAATTATAGGTTTGTGGCAGATGGATAGACAGACGGATGCACATGACGAAGATGTGAGATTCCTTTCTTTCATAACGGAGCTCAAAAAATTTAACCTCTTTGAGCAAAAACATTTTTACTGGTCGAAAAGAGTAGTATTTTTTTTAAATATTGTTCTACGCAATTTGTGTATTAAGTCATTATCTTTAAACAATGTATTTATATTTATGTGCGTTCGATATACCTACACGAATGCGTTTGCCGTGTAATATGAAAAGGAAAAACTAACAAAATGGCGTCGACAGAAAAAAGAAAATTGACATGAAAATCGACATCAGTCTAGAAAGTCAGCATGGTAAAGATTCATTAAGTAATACGTGCCTCGTGAGTGTCCCTGCAACCCCCATGCCCCCACCCCCACCCCCCGGCTTCCCCTCGTAGGTAATGTATGGAAACGACAAAGACTCATTGAATCTCTACGCAAATTTGTTTTAAGTCCTCGTTAAAACTTAAAAATTAAGATATATTTGAAAAAACATAAAAAGTATAACTGCTTCTTCGCCTTATAATTTTCGTACTGATATGAAAAGAAAAACTATGAGATGCTTGATGGATTGACGATGTAAAAAGTTTATTTAATATCTATATTAGTGATGTTAAAAAGTAGAATAAAATATTCAGAAAATTATATATATATGTATCTATACAAAATTAAAATTCGAGAATAAAGGTCTCAAAGATTTTGTAAATCACAACTTATCGAAACCCTCGAATGCATTCTAATATAATTGAAGAACAAACTATTATAGACTAATAACTAATATAGATATTAAATTTTAGTATATTTTTAAAATATGTGGTTTCAAATTAATTGATTGTTGATAATTGAAAGAACAATAAAAAGAACGTATATTATTAAGATTGTAGGAGATGAAGACATTATTGCTGCGTTAGATATGGGTAATTTACAGTACTAGAAGCAGTGAGCTGTTTACGATATGGTTAATTCCATGTGAGTACAATACTATACTAATAGAGTTTGGCCTTTATATTACCTTTGTATAAGGAAGAGAATTTAAAAATTCCGAGTGTAGTGAATTATGTTCATATGGAACTTATTATTTTAAAATTTACCTAAATTTGGCTTCGATGAGTATACACATTAACTCTTCAAATATATATCACATAAAATTTAAACTAATTTCTTATATTCAGAATTCCTTTCAGGGGGTTGTACTTAAAATCAAAATTAATTTATTACCGCAACCTTCCAGATGGATACTAAAAATGGAAAATCGGGTATATATCTTTGTAATGAACTTCCATAAAAAAGTTTTTTAAAAAAATTATGAAAAATATTTATCTGTTATTTTTACCTACGAAATATTAATGATAACAGCTAGTGAAAAAAGTGAATATATGATTGCTATTAGCCAGAAATATGATTAATATGCATATTTTATACAGGTTTTACGTTTCCAAAAATATTTCTTTAAATTTTTTTATATGATCATTTAAACATTTTACTTTATCTATTCCACCTTGTTAGCCATACCGGTTCAGCATAAATTTCAAGATTCAGAAATTTATTGTCGTTGTAAACAAAAAAAAAATCAAGTTAATGAAGTTCAAATTGCATTTTTTTAATTACACTTTCATCATTTAATAAAGTGTCTGTTTCTACACACACACACATATACATATATATATATATATATATATATATATATATATATATATGTGTGTGTGTGTGTGTGTGTGTGTATACTATTGCAGTATTCCTTGCAAAGAGACGAGACACGTCGTCAAGAAAAATTCCAACCGCATATTACCTCGCCACGCCTGGCCGATTCGCCCGCGATCATTTCAATATCGAAGCGTGAAGCCGCATTGCGAGAAAAGGGGGATGCGATTCTGCATCACTTTAATCTAGGATGCATTTTTCACCTGCCGACTATTTATGTCAATAGAGGTAGCCTAAAGAAAATTACTTTGTTTTTCATTTTATCTTTTACTTCTTTGTGTAATCGAGGGGAGAATATAGGTTATTTTTTAATAGACGTAAATATTTTTTTATATCAAATTGGGGGCATTTCAAAGGAACATGTCTTATTATCTCAAAAATATTATATATTTATCAATTTTTTGTTTATATGTCTATGTGTATGTGTGTTTAATATCGAAATATACTCGAAGAGATGTTAGTATAAATGAGTTAAGACTCTTTTAAGATATCTCACACAATCATGTTACCTTCGAATTGAGATTGTACTCTGACGATACGACTAATTCTCATTTTTACTCTTCCTTGGGGATCACGAATCCGGTACAACACTAGAAATATTCGTATTTTCCACTTTATTTCTTCTCTAATTAACACACAATTGAAAGCCTACAATTATATTATATAACAAAAAGTAAAGACCCTTCCAACCTCAATCCACACTTCGTTTCTGACCATGCTCATTTCGTTAAAATATGTACGGGTGGAACATTTCATCGTGCGATTTAATTTATGTGTAGCGCCAGCTATTGGTGTACATAAATACATTATACATTTGTGTAATTACGTCCTCAAATAAAGTAAAATAGAATAGCTAGACACTTCTTTGTAATTATTGTACGAATGTAAAGTAATTTTTGAAAATATTAACTTTGCAAATCTGCTTATTGAGTGTTCATTCAAATTCGATTCCATTAAAATAAAAACTAAAGGTCAAGATAAATGTTATTTTTAAAGAAAATTACTACTAAAAATTACTAATCAGTAATTTTGACTTGTTCAAACACAAAACAGTATATATATATATATATATATATATATATATATATATATAAGTGTGTGTGTGTGTTTATACATATGTGTCATGTGTGTATATATATATATATATATATATATATATATATATATACACACATGTGTGTGTGTGTGTGTGTGTGTGTGTGTGTGTGTGTGTGTGTGTGTGTGTGTGTGTATGTGTCATGTATTTAATTACAATGAATTAAGTAAAAATAAATAAATAATATCATATACCACTTATTCCATATGATCCACGGAACACATACCATTAATTTTAATTTAAAACAATCACAGATTTTTCCACTCTGATGAATAATAATTGGTTGGGACAAGAAAAGAATTAATATTTCGTCATTTATTATTACGTTTACATTCACGTAAAATATTATAATGGGCAATGATATTTAAAACGTCTGTCAACCTTCAGTTTATACCGTGTGATTTTAAAATCCAATTAGAAGAAGGGCGAAGCTGAATGTCGTTCGCTTTTTCGTGTCCCATGCGCCACAGAAATAAATAAACGAAATTTAAGAATAATCCTTAAAAGCCAGCAAAAATAAAATGTTCATGTTTCCCAATCTAACGCGCACGGAAAACGCCTCTTGAAATTATTTTCCCGAAAGTCGAATTAAGAGATTTTGTTTCCGACAGCGTTCATTTCCGCTACATTTTTAATACATTTACAATAGATAGACGTCGGCGATATCTGTATTGACTCGGGTACTTCAACTTAAGGCCTGGAATCTTTATTGTACCAGTAGCTGTAAAGCAGCGGATATTATAATGCTTTCGATTGGAGATCTTAGAAGAAAAAAGTAAAACTATTTCCCATAATATTTTTTTCTTTTATTATCTTATCTAAGCGTAAGAAGGCTGATAACCTAATATGCTCATCTATCCTTGTATCTGTATTGTACTTCCTAATATAATTCTTCTCCCTTTTAAATTTCAAAGCAATAATTAAATTCACGAAAAGTATTTTTATAAAAAGGGATGGGATGCCGTCTGAATTTGTTATTAATATGACAGGACTTTTTCCACTGATGATATTGGCGTCTCAAAACTAAAATTTATCGAGATTAAAGTATATTATATTTAGCTTGAAATTTATGCTAAATTGTTGTGATAGGTTTTACAATTTCTATATATTCGTTTTTAAGCAGAGAGAGACAGTGTTATTTTACTGTAAGTTTTACTTAAATCTGTTTAGTAGATTTGGTCTAAAGTATAAATAAAGAAACAAACTTTCACAAAGTTTGTCAGGTAATATTTTACCCGGATAAAAATTGCCCAATTTGTAACGAAACCTTGAGTATTTTCCCAAAAATTAACTGAATTCGACTTCATTAAAAGAACATACCAAAAAATTAACTGAAATACCAGAAACAAATAATCTAACAGCAATTAAAAGCAACATTAGCATCTAATCTAATAATCGTAACAGAGCAAATGGAATAATTTTACTGCTTTATACTCATCCGATTACAACGTAACTTTATTTTTCAAGTTATGAACGGAAGAAAGGAATCGAAATATAGCACAGTACCTAATAACAAATAAGGCAATTCCTTGGAAATTTCAAGAGAAAAAAACATTTTCAAAACTGAAACGTTTTTTTATTAAACAGGGAAAAAATATGGTTAACTCAGGGACTCATTTTTTTAAACAGTATTTAATAAATCAGTTTTCAATTATAACCAATTTTCTGTGAAAAAGTTACAGGGCGTTATAGCATTTAATTTAATAGTATAACCGAACTTTAAATCACGTATTTAAGGAAACTTGTATCCAGCACAATATTTTTAAAATTAGTTTTAAAACATCAAGCTTTACATTGATATATGTGAAAGTTGCCATAAAGTTACCTTCACTTGCTACTAGTAATTTGTTTTTGTAACAGAAATCGTATTTTACGGACTAGGCGCTCGTAAATTCCAGCGCGGTGGAACCTGACCTATATAAATCTGCAAGACAACACGTCAAGTTTCCGGTTCTCTACCTGCGCCGTATCGTAAAGAGTCTCTTCTAATTAAGATGCAGGTAAAAGGGAAATTATTTTCACATTTCCGCAACCGACGCCAGGGACTGCAGAAATTGAACACTTCTTATTTATTGTAGGTGACATGCTTCTGCCGACGTAACTGCTGCATCAGAATGTACTTAGGTTGATTTACTGTGTGTATATATAAATTTCACATAAATTTAGAGCACATATCGTAAGACCACACATTTTAAATACAAAAATGTGTGCACTAAGTTATAAGTATTTGATTTTAATTACATATCTTAATTTAAAACGTAATTATCAATGTTTTTCGTGTAGCAATAAACAATAAAAAAAATACTCATGATGTCGATTTCCTCGCGTTTATCCTCTACTTTTTCAAGTATTGGCGACAATTAATTTCATTCTCAATGCGTATATCACCTTATGTACTGAGCTCTTATTACTTAAAATACATATTTTCAAAGCTTTCAAGAAAGTCAGAAAATGTTTCGTGCAGAAAACATATCATTAAGCTTTATTATCTACACATAGCTGTTTTATTTATAAATTTTGGCCAAGACTATCCAGAAAAAGGCCACCATTTTCTCTCTATACATTTCAAGCATATTAAAATTGTACTGATTCATTTAATTTCTAATGATATTGTATAAAATTATAGTGACTCTCAAGTTAGTTTTATAATTATTATTTTATAGATGGACTACAAGCTACCACATGAATTTAGGCCTTAAATATTCACCCAATCAGTAGTTATATAATATTATAAAGATTTCAAGTAACGCCACTATTGTAAACACTTATATTATAAATCTAAAATGTCTGATGTCACAAATTATTAAAATAAGTATCAAGAAATATTCAAACCAGAGGCTTGATAAAAATATTGAACACTGATGGTAACACACTAAGATACAATAACTAAATTATACAAATACTTAAAGTATTAATTACTACCATGAATATTGTCATCTTTTTACAATCTAATATATTTTGTAGCAATGAAGAGAGAAGGTTAATTAAAAAGGCACTTGGTAAGTTCTATATACTGATTCAATGACTATTTCAAAAGTAAAAATGTATATTTATTCTCTCAATAATACGTATTTCATTTAAATATATATGTAATAAAATGCAGTTTTGACAAAAATTAAGACTTGTGAAATAGATAGTGAATTTTTACGTGGTAAGAAAACATACACATATTTATAAATAAATATATGGATACTTTGCTGTCGTCAAACTTCCATTAATGTATAAATACCGAGAATATAATCCGGCATTTCGTAGGCAAGTTCTCATAAAAAGAACTTTACGCGTACATACTATGCAATATTTGCTAAAACTATTTTGATCCAATAATTTCTCCCTCTATCTCAATGCCTACTTGATGAATAAAGTTTAATTTATAACCAACTGGTCATAACACAAGACCCCAAATTGCATAAACTTCGCTTTATTTGATTATACAGCTAGAATACACATATGGTATGTGTGTGTGTGTGCGTGTACGCGCGTGTGTTTGTATATGTATATATATAATCGCATTTCTATATCTGTATATATATATATATATATATATATATATCTATATCTGTATATATATATATATGTATATATATATATATATATATATATATATATGTGTGTGTTTACATATATTTACTAAATAGTGTATTGTGGATCAAAATATCAATGTCAAACACCTCCTGTGGATCACCTCTTTTGATCCACCTAATGTGGATCAAAAGTCAAACACCTTAAAAATCCCATAGATAAAATTAGGTAAATAATTAGGTGATTAGCATTCGTAATCAATTATAGGTGAAATAGAATATTCAAAGAGAGCTTTCTTAATTTTTCACATAAACGTCTTTAGCAGTGTTATTTGTAAAATATTTAATGGTATTTCTTAATTTCAATTTGCAATATTTAACGAAAATTTTTATTTCAATATATTAATTCACTTCAAATACGCATACTATCGAGACAAAATATACTATCAAATAAACATGTCGCAATGGATAAATATTTGACTGTGTTATATTTGATGATGGCATATTTATACTCACAATTAAGGTATCAAATGTCACTGAGCTTGAAATCGACTATCACATAGGCATTTTTGATATATCTATATGGAAATGATTTCTTTACTTGTAAATTAATCACTATAAGCCTTGATTTTTACGTGAGCACAAATATTATTTTTTAAAAACAAGTCAAAAATAACACAAAGTCTTATTAAGGCAGACACACACAGTTGAACTAGGATACGCTAGTGTTTTAAGAAAATACGAGGAAAGGGCAGGCGCACTGTATCCGGTAAGCAGTGAACCAATTCCTCCATCTATTGCTTCATATGTACGAGCGAGCTCGACTAGAATTGATTCATTTCACGCTCACAGATAAAACATGGTTCCACTTTTTTCTTCATGTGTTCGCTTCGCCTAAGCGCTGGAATCCTCCGACCGACTTACGAATAAACTCTTGCAGCGAGTTTGATATTTGTTTTTTGTCGCTTTTAGGCGAATAGTTTTCCCTCCATATTCGATAGTGGAGATTCCTACGTTGCAAGTTAAAATAGTTCGGAAGCGAACCTTTTTTGCTTTCTTGGGAATATGTGGTCTGTCTCTATATTTGTGATTTGTATGAGAAGGTATGGCGAGACATGATGGTGGTAACATGTGATGACGGTACAGCATTTTGTAACCTTTTAACGTTTTATCCTGTTAGATTCAGGTATTTGAAAATGTAAAAATAGTGTTCATCAAGAAGGAAATCTCGGCCTTGATTGAAGTTCTGTATTATAGCACTTACAAGCGTAATTCATTTGTTGAGTCGGAGTGCTATTTTTGACTCAATAGAGCAGTGATTGTTGATATTTCGCAAATATGAGATCTTGTTCGACATGTATCAAATTTTATCTCATATTGAGGTAGAAAAGAGTCTACTGGATACGAAATTATATGTGAGTGAAAATTCCTTGATTTTTCTAAAATTGTTCACCTTCGATTGCACAATAGGTTAATCAATGAATATTTCAGTTCTACGCAGTAAATACTGGTGCAAAAAATAATTACATAGACATTTGTTGGTTGGAAGAAATTTTTTTCCGTTGTATAAAATATAATTTCGTTTCTTTAATTTTTTCCCTAGCTCCTACGTCGATCATCAAAGGTATGATAATTAAAAGATCAACTATAATTCAAAAGTGGCAAAGCTCGTAGTGTTGTTCAGAGAGGATGATATTTGCTTATAATTGTATCAAAAGTTTATTGTTTATAAATTATCCTATTATTTTGCATATTTACGAAGTGACATTAACCGATTGAGTAACAAACATTTATTACAAAAACAAGCTGTAATAATACGAGTATATGTCACCGGGTAAGCAAAATGTTTTGCGTCTTATAAACAAACTTTCAAATAATAATGGAACTCTCACTAAGCGGATATTGAACATGGTTGGGCGTATGTAAAAACATAAATGTACTTAGTATTTCTATCGAATTATTAAGAAACATTGCTATTATCATTAGCCGTGTAATTATATTGTATATTATCTTTCAAAGGGGTGAAAAAATTGTGATATTATAAAAAAATATAGCGTTTAGAATCATCGGTATAATTTTACATAAATTTCATTGGTAAACTAGAGATAAATTCCTAGTAATTGTTACTATTGTTCACAATTTAATGAAACTACGTGAGTACACATATTAAATTCCTAGTAATTGTTTCTATTGTTCACAATTTAATGAAACTACGTGAGCACACATATTAAATTCCTAGTAATTGTTTCTATTGTTCACAATTTAATGAAACTACGTGAGTACTATTTTAACATATTAAAATAGTGATGGAGCTGGCTGTAAAAGCGAAAATAATAGGGAAATACATGTTAAATATTGACATTAAATTAATTTTAATTTTTATGGGGTTGTCTTGCTATAAATATAAAGCGAAAAGAAA
The DNA here is from genome assembly GCA_039881145.1 of Druceiella hillmani. Lineage (NCBI taxonomy): Eukaryota > Metazoa > Arthropoda > Insecta > Lepidoptera > Hepialidae > Druceiella > Druceiella hillmani. Next base: position 108,685,585 of record JAYKKI010000001.1, on the reverse strand, counting down.
ATTACAACATTTTTATGCCAAAAGCCATATTTAATTGATTTTTTGTACACATATTTCCATAACCAAGGAAATTCTGAGGTTTTATCTAGAATCATACCAAACTGATTATGTAGTTGTTAAACAAATCTTTGGCCAGAATTTGTTTAAATTAATAATACTTATTATTTTGTAAATGAATAAATATTTGCCAAAAATCTTACAAGTGTATCTAGTACAAGAAATTATTTTATTCCTTAATAATTTTACTTCTCAATCATCGTAGTTTTTCTTTCTTAATGTTTTGCCTCCACAATTTTTAATATATGATAACCTCTACTGGTCGTAATAGTTACATACCTTAAATAGTAGTTCGGAATCGTAACAATGAAAAATCACAAGAAAAACGTTTAACTTGACTGAAATAATTTTACTTCCATGAAATTATTTACCAATACTTTTCTGAAAAACGCATATTTTCTAAGCTAAGAGTCAAACCAAAAAAAAAAATTTTTACAAGTTCTCAGTGTAGTGTCTGTGGAGCATTCGGAGCGCCAATAACGCCATTCGACCAATTACTCCATAAGTTGGAAACTAATTAATTTAATGTCTCTACTAACTAGAGCGGAGTTATCGGGGCGGGCGGCTCTCGCACCATCCAAACTAACGGCTAGGGCGTTACCTGATATTACTAAATTAACTCGCACCACACATTCTTGATTTGATAAGTATCTTCTTCAATTTAGGCATCGAATTAACGATTTCTGTATGAATTTCAGATGACTATTTTTCGCTTCACTTTTAAGTTTACAGAAAGTTATTAGTTAGTTATTAGTTAAGAATCTACTTGGAACTTGGTAATTAACTTGATTTTAATTAATTTTAGCTACTATCTAAAGAGAATAATTTTTTACATCCATATAGATTGAATTTTACAAAATTTTGCTAACGATTTATAAATATATTTTGGTTAGATACAGTTTTAATTATATCCTTCATATTTTTTTACAGAAAACACATTAATTTTTAAGATTTGAAGTACTCTATAGAAGTTGCTCTCTTACACCAAATTTATTAAAAAGAATTTTAAAAAGTTCGTGAGTAAAATATTTTCTTGTACTAAGCCCGTGGCTCATATTATAAATTTATTGTTGGAAACCAAATCGAATGAAAAAAATTACATAGGAACGAAAGGGGCGATTTTGTTGTCAAACTGATTTGCCTCTCCTATATCTTAATTATGAAAAAGTTAACTAAAAATTAAATACATTGTGAAATGTTAAATTTATTGTTTACAAAGTAAGTTGAAGGCACATCAAATTTTATTGTGTAGAAAATCTTATAAATCCAAAACACTATCTACTTTTTTATTAATGAAGCTATATTTATCGTAAAATTACGAATTTACAATACATATGAGAAAAATTAACGGTTTTTCAACAAAGAGTATCCCGGAAATTTACCCTTGTGGGAGACCATTTCTTAATAAATTGTTGTGTGAATGTTATATAACGATGAGACATTATTGTCAAACTCAAAAAATCTAAATAAACATGGAACTGATACGAAGTATGTGACGATAGTCGAGAATATAATTCATGTACATAAATGGCTTGTGGATAACTAAAGATTTATATACAACGGATTCTGATATATTCAATCTCTATTTCAAAGTTACTTTTATTATCTCAAGTTTTGAAAATTTTACAATATTTTTCAAGTTAAATGGCATCCCAACTAATTCAAAGTTATTTCCATCTACAAGAGAACAATATGTGTGTTTAATTTACTCCGAGCAATTGTATTTTTCCGCATATAAGTCATCACATATTACAGGATAAAATTTATGTACTAAAGAGGCTGCAATTTGTAAATCAAGCACAGGATGAATGGAGCACTGTAAAAGTACTTATTTATTTATTTATATATTATAGTGTATCGAATTAAATTTGATTTATATCTAATTAGTATCGGTAACGGAATAATTTTAAATCACAATTAAATCTTCCGTTTACGACCTCGATTACCCATCTGATAGGCTTATTTTTATCAAGAGAGTTCTGCGATCATTTTTGTCTTTATCTCTAGTTTTTGATAATTTGTTGATATTCATCATGATGAGCATGATATATTGGTATTTGTACTTATACTTGAATATTTGAAAAAAAATACATATTTTTAACAACAAATTACTACACAGTTTGGAGTGTTTGACATTATGATGAAAAGGAACTAGTAATATTCCTAGGGGCAAAGAAAATAAAAATAAATGGCCTATAAATTACGAACAGAACTCTCGCTTGGTACATCCTTAGGTACATATAAACATTTTAGGATATATAATATTTTTATAAACTTATTTACAGTCATTCTTATTATATCATAACAATGAACCTGAATTATAATTACTTAATAACTCAGGTTTGATTTTCATGTTTTGCTAGACGTACTTATACAATTACCTGTTAAATGTCAGTCTTTGTTTCGTCAAAACCATTAATGGTAGCAAGTTGGTTTAATTCCTTTTTATTCTCTCATTGTTTTAAAATTCCCAGAAAAACTTACTTGCAATTTTGCATTATTGTACTCAGTAGAGTTTAGTACAAAAATACACCTGTAATTAAACTAAGAAAGTCAAAAATTTAAAAAGAAATTGTCAGCCAACTTACGATTTTACAGTCACTAAATATTATCCAAATGAATTAAGTAATTTATGAAAATAAAGTCCTGAAACAAAAATGGTCAAAATAAGTATTCATGTACATATGTAAATGACTAACAGTCGTAGTCAAATATTAAATCATTTTATGCGTTTTTTTTAACTATCCGCTCAACAAGTCGGGTGTCACCGTTCCCACTCCGCATTTGCCAGCGAAAGCCACGAGGAACAATACAATGCTTTTAGAGCGTTTTATTGATGGCATATTTGGACCTACTATGCGTCCAATGGTTTCAATCGGATTTTAGTGTCCAGTCCAGAACAATAAATACATGTACATAATGTTTTCCTAAATACTCCTTTCAAACATTTATTACAGCAATTGACAAGTAACGCCACAACAAAGACGTAGACGTAATATAAGTATTTATGATAAACTTCGTATTTTCCTTGGTTTATTGAAAAATCGAAACAAATAAACCCGTCAAATTATGGGTGTGAATAATATGTAAGCACACTGTGATATTCAACAAAAGGATATATTTTTAATTATACGTCTCAGCCATTTCAAAAATTAAAAAGGGCATATATTGTTAATGAAATGAAATAAATACATAATATTTGGTGTGCTTTTCTTGGTCCGAGTTTTGCAAAGTACTTGTAGTAAATTCTAACCGGAATCATATAATTATATTGAACTCTTCATAAAATATTTCCGACTATATGTGTATTATACATGGTGTTGTGGGCGACGCTGACACTTCATTGGATGTATTTTATGTTTTCTTCCTTTACAACGTTTTCATCAATTATACTTCCGAATATTCACTAGCTCGTCACCAACTGTATTTAGTAAACAACCGTAATGTCAAAAAAATTCAAACGTACACCGACGAAATTTTCATGGTTATTAAGTTGCCATACGCTTAATTGTGATCGAACAGTGAATATAATTATTCTACCAACAATACATCAATGGCCCTATTCGTGTTACACATTTCGGAATGCACCCTTTAACTGAGGTTATCTTCCGTGTTGAGTGGAGCTGTCTGCCAAACAGAACCTCTCTAGCTCTCTCGTTTATGCCATTGGCGACTTGAAATATCCTAAACTAGTTACTAGATTATATACAGTTTGTATTATATTTTCCGATTGTAATAGAATCCTGTGATTGATTTTATTTCACTAAGATTTTTGCACATAGTCAATGTGTGAATTGTGCCGTCAAGTTTTAATGCAATGTACGAAAACTATTGCTCTCTGATATGTTTACAGATATACGTCAACTTATGAGCAATTCGACTTCTCAAGAGATATCTATGTGAAAAAAAGTAGTAATTATTTGAACTAAAAACAAACACCGAGTTTTAAAGTTTATAAAAGTATCTAAAATTATTAAAATCATTATAATTATTACGCTACAATGGCTATCAATTATGTTCGTTGCTCATATTCTGCCACCTAGTCTGACCTCTATAATTTTGGAATTTATTTGGAGATAACGTTTCATTACGATCATATTTCAGAAAGAGTGACGTATTTATTCTTGAGTGAGGCTTTAAGTATGCGGTTCTATTAATGCAGCAATATGGTTACAAGGTGGATATCTTAACTCATATTATGAAAACTTACGAAGAAAGTTTATTTTAATTATTTCGATGTCATGGCTTCGAATATTGCCTGGACGTGAATTCAAATCTCGTGGGAGATTAAAATTCGCTAGATGATGATATGTATTTGAAATATTATATAATATAAAATTGTTTCATGGAATGTAAATGATATTCAATAAAAAAACTTTTATTTTTATGTACGTGGCATTACGGTTATTACTTTTTCCCCCAAAGTGTATTTATCAAGGTTTATTGAACAATAGGTAAAGTTGACTCACGATAATATTGCGAATCTGTTACGTTATTACTAGGAAGATCCTGAGACAATGGATCTGGATACTCAATACAATTTTTCTTTGAGACAATTTAATAACGCTTTAGGTTAAATCAGTGGTTTATGGGCCCAATAATACAAATATTTTATGGGTCCAACCATGGTCTTCAAAATGCTATTTTAATAAGACATCCCATAAATGGGTGGGCTTGAGTCTCATAAGAAAGAAAGTACGTCGTCTCTGTACTATTTATTTTCTTTTATTATAAGTAGTTTGCCTTTAACTAGTAACCTAGTTATCAGTACTGATTTACAATTTACCACGACACTCACCGTTACAATTTTTGTCGTACGATTGACTGTAAAATATGAATCTAAAAACATGTTGCGTAAGATCTAATTCAGTGAGCGGAATTATTTGGATTTTGACAGCGATTTTTAAGTAAACTTTTGGGCAATTGATATATTTATTATTTTTAAAATACATAATAAATCGTAATTCTTAACATTTAAAACAATATATAATAACATTTAAAAAATTGTGCAAAATTTTGGTTTCCTTAATTTAGTGTCATTTCAGTATATATTATTAGTATAATTTTTCAAAATGAACATTTATTAATAAATTGTTAATTTCAAAGTGGACCTGTATTTTAATCCAAACATAATATTTGTACTAAAAACCTGTAAGCATGTTTTAATTTGTATTTATATACCAAACAAAAAATTAAAGTGACGGGACATAATGTAACAACGCCAATATTTTTAATTCATTTCGTTATTGCCTCGATGAGAATGACAAATTCTGGAGCTTTTATTGAAACGCCTATGAGGGCGATGAATAACGATATTAACAAAGTGGTACCGGAGTGCGAGCGATGTTATTGCTCGCCTACCTCAACATTGAATCCAGTGTTGTTTTTATTTAATGAAAATATTAATCTAAGTAGTTTGTAATACGATGGCGAATTGATTAAAATGTACTCTGCGCTTGTCGTTTCAAGTTGATATGTAAACAAAATAATTTAGTTGTGGACTGCTTCCTTCTTAAATTTATGTTTACTTATAACTGCTTATTGCGCGTTTCATAATCATGGGGAAATGCAATTTACTATAAAATTATATTTTGAATTAGGTTGGTATTTTTTAATGGAAAAAGCTCTATTTAGATAGAGTTATTTTCTAAAAGTATAAACTATATAACATGCTTACAGTAATGCGTAAGTAGAATAATATTTTATGTTAAATATTCCCCTTAGTGTGTAAATTATATATTTAAAATCTCACTTAATTTCACATTATTTATTTAATATTTCATAACTTAATGTACGGCGGGCTTATTATCGTTGGATTATTACCGCAGAAGTAATCTCTGGCAGACTACCTTAACTATAGGTTTTTAAAAATTGGTTGTTTGGTAGTCAGCGAGAGATATTACAATATATAAGGTATATATAAATAATGGTAACTGTAGACTGAAGGAAAGAGAAAAGTATGAAGGTAATTAACTGTGGCATCTCGGACAGTCAACTGGATACTATATTGTATAAATGCTGATATTAAGAAAGGGCAGAGAGGTCATTTGTGGTTGAGGTTTACCCGATTGCTCTCCTCTTCATATGTTTAGCGGCAAGTTAATTTCCATATAAAATGCATTCGCCATCCTCGCTAGAAAAATTAGAATATAAATATTAACATGGGTCACGGTGGAAGAAAAGAAAGGCTTTCTAAATCGATCCTTGAAATCATTTATCAAAGATATTTTCCTGGTGTCATTAACCATGTATATATATATATATATATATATATATATATATATATATATAAACACATACATATTCATGTCAACATTTCATTTTTGATGTTCAACCGTGAACCCTGACATCTTAAAGTGGAGAGACAATTTTGATAGGATGATAAATCGTTGAATCAGAGTTAAACAGTACTATTAAAGAGTTAAAAACATGAAATCAATTCAGGGACACCTTGTTTGCCAATCTATTATTCTATTGTTTTATAAATCTATGTAGATACAGAGATAACAACATGGCAAAAATACCAATTCGGACTTATCAGAAAAGAAAATATTGCTACTTACTTATCTGGCCTAAACACTTTTGCAAAGGACAAAGTCAAAGTGCTTTGAAATATTTATTTCATATAATATTATGGATGATATTGTGAATTGCATTAATCTCACGACGATTAGACTTGAATAATCCAAACGTGCAACAAATATATATATGTATATATATATATATATATATATAGTATATATGTATATATACATGTATGTATATATATATATATATATATATATATATATAAATATATATATATATATAAGCAGCAAATTGAAATGTTAATAGATAGGTCATATTTGCAACCGGTGGAGAAGACTAGTTCTCGAGTGGAGACTTCGATCCTCAAAGCTCATGGTCGGAGGTGCCCTAGCCAGGTAGACTGACGACCCAATAAGTGGGTGTCATTATTATTAACTAGCGTGACCCGTGCGAAGTCTTCGCATTATAAATTATTCAACTCAATTTAATAAATCAAAATTGATTGCAGGTATTCAATTCATTTCTAATTTTGCACACTGGTTATTACGTTTTTATTCCATTATGAAGCTCAGATGACAGATCAAACAAATATTTTACTAAAATTGACATATAGAGGCGCAAGTATCAAAAGCATTGAAGCAAAGCGCCACTTTATTTATACGTGAGTGGATTTGAAATTAAACAAAAACCGACCGAATTTACCGACCGTCAATCATATTGACGTTGAGCCGTTAGATGGCAGCATTGCTGTTTTGTGTATATAATTTTAATAATTAATTAATTTGCAAAAACAATAGCAATAATAAATTTTTTAGTTGTGGTTGCCGGTAGAGCAAGCAATTATCTATAAAATGATGTATAATTTATGTGGATTAGTTGTGAGGTTTTTTCTAAAAAGGGAGAGTAACATCTTAACCTTAGCGTATTAATATATATGATATGATGATGATGATTAACGCAAATTTATTACAAGGTACAGATGGAACATAATATATTATTTTCCTAATATATGCTAAATATAATAAATTATTTTTCTTTCAAATTCGGACAAAAATACTATACGTTATTTATTAATAAGATATACCTAGCTTAAGTTACGATATAAATAAAAGATTGTAAATATGTATGTATTTTAATTACAAGACATTGAAATAGTTCATCATTCAATTGTTGCTTACCATCGAAAAATTTAGTTTCCGTATATGGATATTGATTTAGTGCATTCTCATATACTGTCGCAAAAATTAACTTTGTAATGAAACTTAATCAGTATATCTTTAGCATAATTCGAAAAAATAGAACAGATATGAAAATAAATACGAGGATGAATGAAGTGAAAAATATGTATCAAGAGTGTGTGGCTTATCCTACACAGATCCATCTTTTAGTGCACTCCCATAAATCGACACAGAAACCAAATGAGTAATGAAATATTATCCAAATAAAATATTGTACTAAGCCTTTAACGTTACTCACAAATGTAGGGCGATTTTAAAAAGTAAACGTAAGGTTAAGCGCAGCTAAAAATATGTATCAATAGTGAATAGTTTATCCAGTATAAATCTATCTATTTGTACATTATCATTTGTTATCTTAGAACTAAAGTCAATAATATAACGTTAACCATATATAATATTGCAGGATGTCTTTAGCATCTACCGGAAAAGAAGAACGGATATAATAGTAAATATGAGTATGAGTCGAGTGAAAAATATGCATGAATATCGAATAGTTTATAAATATATACATATACGTGTGTGTATATATATATATATATATATATGGTGAAGTTTTTATTAGAGGTAATCTCTTAGAGTGAACTAGAGTGTCAGTGCTGTCCAGGCAGAGAATGAATCCCGGCCCCACGTGATTCTACAAAAGTTTATAAATTAGTGCATTCCCACGAATGGTCATAGAATTAATAATGAAATGTTACCTAAATAAAATAATAATAAAAAAAGGCATGCTGCAACAGTTGCACATACAAAAAATTAGAATTTTAAGCAAACTACCAAATATTTTATTGATGATTGGCAATATAAAGATTACTTCTTAAATTAAATAGAGAAAAAATTATAGGAAAACCAAGTAATGTGAGCAAAATGTAAATATAACTTAGCGAATTGTAAATATAACTTTGAATTATGCTAAAGAGCGAATGGAGCGCAAAATATGCAAACTCCACTGTAGCCAATTAGGAATTGTGTTACCAACAGAAAAATAAGTTTTGACTTGGCATTATTTCAAATGCTAAATTAAAGCCCTACTACGCATATGCATTCTCAAAAGAAATTTGAACATCTACATTTAAATTTACATTAGTGATATTAACATGTCTATAACTAAAACCAGCTAATAAATCGAGACATGTAAACACAAGGAAGACGATTTAGAAGTAATTCGAAAACCTTGGTAGGTAATAAGGAACAATGAATATTACAAGTATGGTCCTGAAGTAAAAATAACGAGTAATATTCCTTTTTTTCTCTTTCGGTAAGTAAGTAGGTGCAATATATATGAAAATAACGAGGGAACTAAATTTTCGCTCTGTAACGCCGTACGCGTTGGAGTTGTCTCCCTCCGCATTCGTTGGCCGATCGAAATAAAACATTTCATGGTGTTCACTCGGTCGAATCTTCCGACGGTTTTATATCAAATAAACCCCTGAAAGTGTTCGACGTTGTTTATTGCCGCTTTCGTGTGAATTGTTTTTGTCAAGTTTAAACAGTGAAGACGTGTCGGTTATGAACTGGAATGTTTGTGAAACTAGATATTAGATTATCAATGAGATTGTGTTTCTAATACATTGCTTCGCTTTGAGGTAAGTTATAAATATGTGAGCGTATAATTCTGTGTGTTTTGTTTTTTATACAGTTTTCATCATGTTGTGTGATCATCATGTTGTATGTAAATACTATTTTTCAATTTTATCGTGTTGTATGTAAATAATATTTTCCAGTTGAGCCTTACTCGATAAAGATGCATAGAAAAACACATTTTAGTAAATTTCAATAGATACGAATGGCGGAGAAACAATTTTTCCTCTCGTGGTCGCATGTTGATAACATTTAAATTGCATAAGATTCTACCGTCTGTTGGATTATGAAATGTTGTCGGAAGTGGAACTATTTGTGAGACGAGAAATTATGTTTTGAATCATGATTTGTAACTCGGTACAGTTTCTTCTATTTATATTCCATTGAATGAATACGTCATAAAATATCCCTGTGTTTGAAATGTAGCCCTTAATTTACAATCGAGTGATATACTAATTTTCGTTGAATCAAATTTCTTTTCGTATAATGCATTTTGTGACAGCATCGCGAAAATATTTTATTGAAGCAATGGGACTAGAGAAAGGTCCGCACGCTGCGCTACAGCGGCTATGCCATAATTTTAAAGTAAAGAATTTTATAAAAAAATATCAATTATATAAATAAAATAATCGAAAAAAATATCAATTATATAAATAAAATAATCGAAAAAAAATTACTTTACTTAGTTCAGCCAGCTTCTGAAAACACAATTTTCATATTACTAATTAAGTGAATGCATTATTTTGAGTTTCGTAGAAATAAATTAACGTTTTAATTTTATTGATTCTTTCACATTAACTACTTTTATGTTTTTGAAATGATATGAAAACTGACTCAAGTTTTGATATCGAGCAATAGTTAAAAAAATTAAATAGATTGCATAAGAAATTTAATTAATTGGTCCAATAAATTTATTTTAAGTTTCACGATGATCATATGATCGTCAAGAAAGTAATTTTACTTCAAACGAGATGCGGTAACTTGCATGCACGAGTTAAATTGGCCCCTGGGCGGTTTTATTTGATATTATTATTTAAATATACTATTAAATTAAAAATTATCTAGTTTTTCTATTGTACGCAAAATTTACTACTGGTCAATATTTTTGTTAAAATATTCTTTTCAGATTTCCGTAGCCAAATGGCAGAATCGGAAACCTTGAAAAATATTATTTTTAATCACAATTAAATGAAACTACGTGATGTAGTATTATTTCTACTTTCTTTAATTTCTTTACCACGACCTAGATTTCGTTGTATTATAACATCTTCAGGTGGGATATTAGATAAAGATATCTTTGCTAATATCCCACCTGAAGATGTTGTAATACAACGAAACCTAGGTCGCGGTAAAGAAATTAAAGAAAGTAGAAATAATACTACATCACGTAGTTTCATTAAATTGTGAATAATGAATTTCTACAAAATTAACGCCAAATATATTCATTATTTTTAATGTACAACACCTTACCTGTAAAGTGGGAGCGATTTTTTTGCATATGCGTCAAGCGAAATACCATTCGACAGGTTTTTTTTTAATTATGTTAAGGTTTTATTTACTATTTTTTAATCCTAACCTTTTTTTTCCAATTTTTATCCGGCCTCTTTGATTTACTATTGGTTTGAGAAGTCTAAAAAAAATTACCGGTGTTCGATTGGAACTTCCAAATTAAATTATTTCAGTTAAATTGCATTAACGATTTTCACAGATGTAGACGAGAACGAACGTAAGAATTTGCAAATACTTTTCGGATTTATTTATTATGAGTATGAATAAAAATTTCATTAAATTGACATTGTGAAATAATAAATTTGCTACCACTTTGTGTTTTGGAAAAGTTTTACTGTACGTCACATTGAATGGTAAAACATTTTGTCGTTTCCATGAAATAATTTATATGGATTTTCCTTTATTTTGAAAATTAATTTTAATAATAGAGCAACGATGTAGTCATACGTTTGAAATGATTTACTAAATTAATTTAAATTAAATACAAATGCTACAAAAATTAACAGCCACTAACAATATAATTTTATATTCTAATTTGGGAAATATAAAGTTGAAATGAAGAAGGCAAGAAACGTTGAGTGTATCCTTTTTATAAACACATTTTTATATACATAATGTCAAAAGTTTTCACCTCCGTGTCGTTACCCCGGAAAAAATATTTTCCCTTACCATAAGATTTTGAAGTATGCCTTTAGATTAAGTCTCAAAAAGAGGAAAGTGGATGATGAAAAGAAATATAAAAGTAAGGATAGTATATTTTTTTAGAACTTCCTTGCTTAATTTATTTACTATAACTTCTTGAGAGAGTAATTTATTGCACAATTTACGGTGATGCTGTAAATTTATGATAACATATCAAATTGAATTAAACTGAATACAAATAAAAAAATAATGAAATTACTAAATACGGTCAGAGAAAGGTAAATATAAATTTTAAATTATGTGGAGAGTGTTGGATATTAAAAGCCTACACGTAATGTCTTACCAATTCCAGTATTGTCTAAATACATAGGTAAGAAAATTTGCAACAAGATCATCATCATCATCATCATCATCATCATATATATTAATACGCTAAGGTTAAGATGTTACACTCCCTTTTTAGAAAAAACCTCACAACTAATCCACATAAATTTTATATCATTTTATAGATAATTGCTTGCTCTACCGGCATCCATAACTAAAAAATTTATAATTGCTATTGTTTTTGAAAATTAATTAATTATTAAAATTATATACACAAAACAGCAATGCTGCCATCTAACGGCTCAACGTCAATATGATTGACGGTCGGTAAAATTTTTGTTTAATTTCAAATCCACTCACGTATAAATAAAGTGGCGCTTTAGCTCAATGCTTTTGATACTTGCGCCTCTATATGTCAATTTTAGTAAAATATTTGTTTGATCTGTCATCTGAGCTTCATAATGGAATAAATAATGCGAAGACTTCGCACGGGTCACGCTAGTATTTTAATATTTTCTTCGTCTGAAACAGTATCATTTATCTACCTCTATAAATCAGCAACACAATACGAGGTATAACTTACTTCTAAATAAACGTCTTTGTAGGAAGGATGAAGTAAAATTCGCGAAAATGAAATAAGTAATATTTCGATATAATAAATTCTTGAAGAAATTCGACTTTTCCTCCAGCATACAGTAATAATTTTATTACTAACCGAACCTTGGGTAACAAATCTACATAAAATGAAATATCACTAAGTAGAAATTAAAAAATGCGATGAGTATGAAGGCGAAAAATTTTCCCTGAAATTTCCACGCAGGTTTGCCTTCGTGTTATTAAACAAAATGTGCAAAAACTTCAGTACTTGAAATAAATATCCATAGATTTTAATCAGTTTAGTTACGTAGTTAAAGGGTTAGCATTATTTTGAACATTACTTATTGCACCTGACTATTAATAACTGTTTTGATCGCCACATAGCCATGTGACAGTATTCCCGACTGAAATTCCTTGTAATAACTAACCCATAAAATTGGCAAGTTAATTGGAACATGCTCCTCTACTTCTAAAAATTAGAGTAATAGCAGCGCATTCTGTTTTTCGTGCGTGGACATAATTTTTTCTTTATCATTGTGTTCGTTGCTCCGTCCCTGTAAATGATAACGTAGTTATATATACTCTATCTTCTACTATAGGTAATATATAAGTTATCTATATGCATAGTTTCATGAAATAAATATAGAAATAACGTTTCAATTTTATTATATTAGTAGGGATTCTCTGGGAATTGACGATTATTTCCACGGAAAAACTAAGTTTTCATTTTAAAATATGTGTATATTATTTATTTAATACATATAGTACACCGTTTAAGCTAATAAGTTTTAGTCACGTTTTGTTTTAATTCTAATTCCTGTGCATTTTATTTTGAAATTTGTAAAAGTGTATTACATTCTAACAATTTGATTGAAAAAAAATTAATAAATATATTCAACGATATAAATGATTCAATTAATTCAATGATCGAAAAAATAACGAACAAAATCTATTTAACGAGAGTTTAGTTTTAACGTTCGAAATCGACATCCCAGTGGTCGACAAAGATAATTTCTTGCGCGTGCGAGCTATTCAGATTAATTTTAAGCGGTGATGAAACGAGTAATTTTTAAAAGGTTTGGTGCTAGTTAAGGGTTTTATGCTACAAAACCGATTTAAAAAGGCTTAAGTTAAGTTTATCTACATTAGACCTCCTTAATGGTTATTTAAACTAATTATTTTGCTTTTCAAATTACCCAACTACAATTTTTAGAATATTCCTCATTTGTATTGCTAAGGTTAAACATATTCTATACTGTCATTTATTTATTTATGAGTTATATATAGCAAGGGCATAATTAAGTCAGTATCGAAGTAAATATGTCTAGGGTATTTTCGTTTAAAAAGTTCTCTAAAATTAAAAAAATATTTAAAATTCCATTCCACGTTTGGACGGGAAATTTTTATGCTCAGCATATCAGCTTTACATCAGATTTAATTTCTTTTTTGTGTTTTTAATAAATAACAATTATTAGTCCATTATTGCTTTTCTACTTTTGTTCTTTCGTATTTGTTTTATTAATTGTTAAAATTCAATATATCGAAATAATTATCGTCGGATGTGATTTAATAATCATTACAAGATAAAATTGTATATCATACCAACGTACGGACAGTAGCAATAAGGAATAATTCATAATTCATTAAATTTGATTATTTCCCTACATTTGATTGTTCAGTTTAAATAAAAAAACATTATTTTTGATGTATTTTTAACTTATCTAAGCGCAAGTTAGTACACAGACGAAGTTCTCACAAAGCCTGTGCACTTTTTTAAAATCTAGCTTTATTAGGTTTCGGGATGTAGACCTTCAACACTCATTGATTTTGGCACTTACTAATTTACTGACAGTTTTTCAAAACTATCGATGTCTTCTATTTTACCTAAAACCTTGAAATTTGGAATAAAGGCAGAATTATATATATACATAACAAAAAATGCTCGGTAAAGCTAAAATCGTAAATAAAATTATGTTCCCAGTATTTGATAATATTTTGTAAGAGATTTAATTTCGATGGTAACTAATTAGAACTACGAGCATACAATAACAAATCATTGACCAAAATCCAAAGAAATGAGATAGTAGAATATGACAGAATCAGATTCATTCACCGTCATAATTTGTAACATGTGTCCATAAAAAAGTCTTAGAAAAAATGCAGTCAGCTTTATGTCCACATATTGCCACTAAACAAATACCTAACATCACATAGATTTTTGGAAAACGGTTGTTCTGAAAAATAAACAGAAGTATATACTCAATAAAAATAATGAAAGTTCTAAAAAACAAACTTTTTCTTGAAAAAAAAGTTGGAATCTCAATGAAAATTGATGTGAAATATATATCATTTAATCGGAATGCTTGTGAATAATAAAAAGAATTGAAATCTAAAACTTTATAATGGCGAAATAAATTATTTAATTTTGAACTTGGCGTCTTTATAATACTGAAAAGGTATTAAATTGGGACTCAAACTTATTTATGGGAATCTGCAGGATCCAAAATTATAAAATACATGCTTAGTATAAAATTTTTTTAAAATAATTTCGATTTCTTATTTTTAGCTTATCCGTATGACAAAATTACTTTCATTTTAGTGTTTCATATGACGAGTATATTTCCATACCAATATTAAATTTAAATATTTATTTAATATTACATTTATCAACGGATGAAGATAAAAGTAAACAAAGGCAAGATATTTTGAAAATAAATGATTCGACAATATCAACACTCAGTAAAAATTTTGCTCAACACATTTTAAAAAGAGTGTTTCTCATATGGTTTATTCGATGAAAGAGTACAATTTATAGAAACTAAAGTTTACAAAAAAAACTTTAACAAAATAATATTATATGAAAATATGTATGTTTTGTTTATACTTTATTTTCAGTAAAGTTTTAATACCAAATTTATAGTGACACGTACATAAAAGTAGTGGTACTTAAATTACTTACCCATAATTTTTTTACTCTTTAGGCACATTACTTCACTAAATTGTCGATGCAAATTTATATACTAGTCATCTTTCTTATATTAAAAAAGGTCATTTGACTTATGTAAATAAGTATGTAAATAAGGCTTATTTTAAAAATTCAAATCAAATTTACGCATATAGTTTACGTAAATTTTGCCCATTGTTTTCTTTTCTATCGCAACTTTTGCGCTCTCTTGATAAACATAGACATGATTGTAAAAAGCGGCTTATCTCATTTTGCGGCACAGTTAAGGGATAAGACGTAGTATTTCTCATTTGAAAACACCGAATCTTCGACTTGATTTCTTAACTATACCCGCAAGCAGCAAACCAAATATATACAATGTGACCAAATATATACATTTTTCGAGAATCTAACTACAATCATTAAGCAATAAGATCAATCTATCATTTATTCTGATCGGTTCGCTTTTGACTGAAAGCTGGAATTATTTGGCCTACTTGTGTCAAATAAACTTCAGCAAGCGGTTCGATATTTGCTTCTATCATCAGACTTATTGGCTTTTGTTCAGATCAAAAATGAAAATAAATTGGCTGCGAGTGGTCACTTTTATAGAATTGGTTGAAAGGAAGCATAGTATGGTTTTTGCGTTCATATTATTCTAATGTGTTGTGTTTGCAGCTTGAAATAATATATAATACCTTTTAGAGGAACATATGGAATAATCGTCATTGATCAACTATCACCAAATAATATAGGCTGAGGACTAAGAGAAAAGTTTTTTTTTTATTTTCATGTTTCTGCTCGATAAAATCTCATTTGATTGACATAAATCTTTTGTCTTTATAAGGGGATGCAACTTCGGAATATTTGCCTTATTTGCCATCCCCATACTTCTAAGGGAAATAGGGAATAGAAATATGGCAAATATTTCGAAGTTTGTAGTTACCAACAATAATCGGTTAAATATAAATACACCAAAAAGTTTTAAAATTTATTTGAGTTATACAGACAAAAACCGTTTACCATATATATGGAAAACAATATACGATATATAAAAATAACTAATCGTCGTTAGGAATTAGATGCTTTTTTTGTCGCGTTAGTATTTTTCGACATGATCAAGGTTAATCGAAATATGAAGAGGGTAGAATATGCGGGGGTGCAGTCTCTTTCGGCTCGCATTTCCACCCCACAACTTCTGGCTTATATAGGTCGTTTCGTAAATGATCGATGTATTATTGCTATATGAGTTGCGTCGATAAACTATTTTTATTTCAATTTCAAATAATTCTATATTATTAAATTATTATATTTTTACATTTTCTCCAAAAATATATTATATAAATAATCTCAGCATTTGTTCACTTTTTCCCGATCAAAACTTATTAATTTAATGGTTTTAGTGGCAACAGACTAATTACCGAAATAAATGCATAGTCACATCATCCACTCTTGCAAACACGACATTATTAGAAATGACCTGTGCGACTTGTGAAAATCTGCTCAAGCTACAACGCCATTAGCAGCGATCGATGTGATTCGATAAGCGACGAAATATACTCGAATTATCATCAGATAAAACTATGAAGGTCAATTTTATTTCCTGTTACTGAAAATTGATTCACACGATTAGTCAAGACTCCTATAATTTCATTTTGCATCGTTAGATAAATCGAACAAAAGGAAAAAATGATGAACTTCTTAGTAAAAAAATAGGTGTCTAAAACTTTTCTTTACAGCTAGGGAAATCTTAAAAAAAATAGGAGATTTCATATGCAGTCGAATAATTGAAAACATTTTTATACATCTTAAAGGTTGGCAGGTAAAATAAAACCTTCTAAATGTGAAAATTTATTTTGGAAATATTTTATTGTAATTAAAAGAGTTGATAGCGTTATGTGGTTAGATATTGTGTTGTTTATTTAAAAATAAAGGTTTAAGTAATTTTAGTTATTTATATTGCTGTTAAATTATGTATATTTATTTTTGGTGACAAATTTTACAACGTACTATGGCAAATGTAATAATACTAGCTGGTTAATAGTATCTGTTCTTAAAGGAGGCTATACTCAATGTTATGTTTCACAACGGCTTGATGTAAGTCATTCTACTATTCAGGGGAACTGGAAAAAATTCAGGAGAGTAGTTCATTCAAAAAAAGATCAAATTTGGGAGGAAGACGATATAGTGAGCCCATGGATGATTTGGAAAGAAAACGATTTATTGGGCCCACATTGTGAGCCAAGCTTTGTGAAATCTCAAGTCTACCTACACAAATATCAAAAGCAATCTTGAAGAAGTAAGACATCTAAGCGTTAACCTGTGGACTATAAGAAAGAGATTTCCAGAAGTTGATATACACAGTTGAAGATCGGATAAAGGTCTTGAAATTACGCCGTGGGTACCGTT
Organism: Druceiella hillmani; assembly: GCA_039881145.1. Lineage (NCBI taxonomy): Eukaryota > Metazoa > Arthropoda > Insecta > Lepidoptera > Hepialidae > Druceiella > Druceiella hillmani. The sequence continues at coordinate 108,667,759 of JAYKKI010000001.1, read as the reverse complement.
TTTAAAGGTTTTTTTAAAATTGTGTGACATAGACTAACGTGGAGTGAAGTTGGTTTCTATTTTCTGATCAAATCAGAATCTCTTTATGCCAGAGAGCTAAAAACACTCATTACGGTCGTATTCACAAAAAAAATAATTAATAATCTCATCAAGAGCTCGCCACGAAGAATCAAAGTGGTCACTTCGGTAAGGGAAGGCCACACTCGATACTAATTTTCTTTTTTTTCTTTTATAATGAAGGATATTGCCAGTTGAAGGCCCCATTTGTTTTGTTGAAGAGAGTAATTTGAAAAACAATACAAAAAAAATTTAGAAAGTCTAATTAATAAGCCAAAAGTTTTTTATTCTTAGTAAATAATATAGATTTCATTTTGTTTTATAATATTTAATTTCCTTACGCTTTTACCTGAACTAATAAAAAAATAGTAAGTGTCCATTTTTTTCCAAAGAAGTGTATAAACATTTTTTTAATATAATTTTTGCAGTTCAAATTCTATATGGCCCATATATGTGACTATGTATATATGTGACTTATACACATATATATGTGACTTAGCTGCAATATTTTTTTTGTCATAAACTATTTAAATATTTAACTATTTTATATAGTTTGGAAATTACTCTTTATGTTTATTGATAAATCAATAATAATATGTAGTGAGAAAATAAATGAACTTTGCATATATTTTTGTAAAATTAAGAAAAATTAAACTTATTTATTTCCTTTCAGAAATAACTTGGCTTTATAAAAATATAATCATTAAACCAAATAATATCCAAAAAGACCAGAAATATAAATTTATACAAGATACCACGGATAAACGTACACACACACACACACACACACACACAGTCGCAATGAATGTGAGCAATGAAAGCCGCAATGAATCGCTTAATTCAAGAATTGTAACTACATTGTCTTTGTTGTTGTACGCTAGACCGCAATTGTGAAGTGGAAATTAATTACTCAAAAGATTTTAAACTATCTACTTTGATTTGTAAGCGATAGAGTTCGAATAACCATTGACACATTTTCCCAGTTTTTCGCACAGTTTTATTTTCATTACTAAAGATTTACATTCTTCAGAATATTTACTGTTATGGCTAATATGAAAGAAGAAGACTTATAAAATAGAAATAGATACTTTTATATCAATTAGACAATTATTAAACGAGGAAATGTATTTGGATTTTACTTATTTTAAATAATCTGGCTAGATTTTTCTTTTGTTACTGTTGTGCGAACTTTATCCTTTTATCTTTTTACTGATTCAATAAATTACATGAAATTATGATTAACAATTTGTATATTATAAATATATAATATATATATATATATATATATATATATATATATATATATATATATATATATATATATATTATGTGAATATTAAATAATTAGATGGTTTGACCATAAATTACAAGTTGTTGCCTTCTTGATATTTTTATGAGTCATTTGATTATTTAATCTGCATAAATTCAATTTCCACCGTTGCGCTATCGGCGATGCTATTGGTTATACCTATATATGTAGGTATATATTATACCTTATAATATCTGAATACATCCTTTCTTCAATCTTCATGACTTGTTATTTAATATCATTAGAGCATAATTATATGACAGTTATTAAATCCAAATTAATAGCGAATATCAACAATATTCCGTATTAGCCAACTTCGCCTAAATATTTCATTAGCAGATGGAACCAGTAAAGCAATGGAAAAATAAAATTATACCCATTGAACTTTAAATATAATAAAATGAAAGGAGAAAGGTTGTAGCCGAGTGTAAATGTGTAATATGACGTGAGATAGATAAGGCGGAGCACGGTGAGGGCGGGCGGTTACAGCCCTTGAATATCAATTGACGGGGGTGGGGCGCAGTTTTACACACTCACTCTGACAAGTGGCGATTCCGTAGAATTTATTTAATTTCTCTCACATCTATGCTCAGTGTTTTTTCTAACTACTCAGAACTCATCAATATATATATATATATATATATATATATATATATATATATATATATATATATATATATATATATATATATATATATATATGTAGTTGATAGGATATTAGTTCAGTAAATCGGTACCAAGATCATTATTTTAAAATGCAATAATATACGCGTATTATAATAAACTTCTGAAATAAAATATTAGTCAAAAATAGAACGTAATTATTAAAATAATGCACTCCGTGTTACACAGTGAACTCGCTTGGCTGATGCCGAAGAGCCGAGTTTACCCATAAGAATGGAACAATAGATTTATAGAAACTTAAATATGTTATAAATGGTTCTCTTTAATTATAGTCGTATTGACCATTTCATTAATACTTGATAAAGTCAACTCCGTTGAGTGGCATGCGGTGTCAAAATGAAATTCATTCAATGATATAATTTGAAAATACAACAAACATATCCCAGATCTTTTTGATAAACATGTACCTTTGCAACACACCAAAATTAAACGGAAACCCGCTCTTTGGTTTCGTGATTTCCTTTCCTGTTCCTGTTTAAACTCTCTTCTATTTCTTTCTTGTTATTTATTTTTTTATTAATTACTTTCAATTTATTACTTTTTTTAGCTTATCATTTTGTTTGTTATTGTTTTAAATTATATTCATAATCTTTTGGCGTCTCTTACAAATGTTAGTTTAGTTAGTTTCATTTAAATCGGTTCATAAATGAAATGATGCCTCCATTTTTTATTCATGTTCGTTATGCAAGCTAATATCATAGCCAGCGAAACCGATTTGGCTGCCTTTGCCATCTATTAGCGTTTTAGTAAACTTTACGCTCATATAATTCTAAAAGAAAAAGAAAATAAAAAAAATACAAAAAAATTCTTAATAATTTTTCCGAATTGCACGCGAAGGAAATGGGGGCATGGTTAGTCTATAATAAATTGTAATACGGGCACAGCTAGTCTATAACAAATGGTAACGGTTTAGGTAATGCCAAATACATTTATATTTATTGCTTCGAAACCTATGTTCAACTTACAGATTAAGCATGGTAGAAGCACAATCGCATCTCAAGTACGACCATGTAATCGTGTTGCCTAAAATATCTTTCATACACATGTATGGCGAATTTAAATTATAGACTTCTTTTCCAATATTGGATTATCGTGTTAAAATAAACAAATATTTGTATTTGAGTATTTGTTTCAATATTTTTTTACGCCACACTCGTTCGCCCTATTATATTATCCAATAGTATGTGTATTATCGAAGTAAATATTTTCCCCTTTCTATTCCATCAGTTTACGTAACAAAAACTTCCCAAGCCGTGCACATTATGCAGATTTTCATGACGTAAACCACTCTTAAAGACAGTATTAATTTCCAAGAGAACGTATAAAGTGACACATGCCACCGCCGATTATATGGTTTCAGTATTTTACATTCCTTTTGTTGTGATATTCAGCGACGCCTTTGTTTTCGTTGGGGACACAAGCTTGCAGCAAGTGTAAGAGACACGAAGGCGTGCTACTCAAAATTGTGAAAGATTTTATTATTGTAAAGGTAGATTCAATATGCCGAATGTAGTTATATTTTCAATCTTTCGCAACTCTTGAAGGAATGCGAGCCTCTGTTCTGCTTATGCCAGCTCATTTAGCTATTTTACCTTAAACCTACCACAAAAGTAGGTTTATGTTTTATTTTCATATAAATGGCTACTTACTCCGATATCATTTCATTAATTATTTAAGTTAAAATATATGGAGCATCAAGCTTTTCTTGAAAATTATTTTATTAGAGTAAATATAAGCTTTCATTAAAAAATATTGCCTATTTTATGAAACATTAATGCAATATAATATATGAGATTTAATGCAATAAAATATGTAAACACTATAAAGCCGGAGTATTCAAGCGAATACATGACGTACATAAAATTTCGCTATCCTAGAAAAATACGGATTAGTCTGTGACTTTTGCATGTTTTTCTATTTCCATGATTTCTAACAAAGAATAAAATAAAGGAATTTCTTAAATATACGGATGGTATATCGGATGGCAAGTAAGACTTACTAATGTCTAATTTATTATGAGTAACAGCCACGTAATAAAGGCCAAAATAACGAATCTTCAAGAATATTTACGAAACTTGACTTGATTTTTCTAAAAAAAATTATAAACACCTTCTGAAATTTGTACTTTACTACCACGAAGGGACAGCTGGGTGGGAGAATATTACAACAGATAAAACAGGATCGAATAGCTACCTCTTAGGGTTAAATAGCTTTATCCCGCAACTATACATTAACGAACATAACCTTGTGACCGCGGTTTGATATCATGAGGACGTGGAATATCTCCATGTAGAATTCCTTTTGTCTAAATGTTACTTTGAAATACCAAAACTAAACCAGCTATTATTGCAGAACTGAAAATAACTACCATAAAACTGGATAACAAAACAGTCTGGGCTTCACTTGATAGGATTGGAGATTTTTCTCGGAATTAATTTTGTCATAGCTGCTTTGAACTATGCCCACATAATAATATAATGATACAAAAAATAAAAAATACTATTATTACCAAATCAAAGGAAAGAAACGGATTTAGGAATTTTATTTAAAATTCATTTTCGGAAATAATTTTTCTGACATGGACAAGAAAACGATAAACTCTGGAAAATAACCCAACGATACGCCTATAATTATTGAGAAACACTCTAGTTGTAGATTTTTGTTTTGTAACAAGAAAAGTAGGAAAATATAGTCTAGATATTATATTTATTTAAGTCTAATTATTCAAAGAAATTAGTTGCTTACTCAAATAGAATAAAAATCAGTTTTTAACTTGATTTTTTCATGAGGAAATTGGTGCATTAGATGTTTATTTGTTAAACATTTTCATTAACAATATATTTTAAAAGAAGAATACATCATTTAGTTTAAGCAAAGTATTGATAAAGACTAAACATAATAGCAATTATACTGAGAGTTTACGATTGAACGTTAATGAATTTTAGTAATAAGTTTTCTTTAATAATAAGTAGGCTGTAAACAATTAACCATTATTTAAACTATTTTCTTTGATTGGGACTGTATACACTTTGATTGGGATTGTACTCAATTGAGAATACGATCCTAAAGCACTGTTACGAGACGTAAAGAAAAATCTACCGGAAAATTAGGATATTTTTTTATTCAATTTCTCTTAAGCTTAAAAGCGTAAATTAAAGATGCCTGAAATTAAATACCTAAACATTTTAAATTTTAAAAGAAAATATAAATGCTTCCTCTAGTGGATAAGGTATCAAGCATTTCGCTTAATGAGATTATTATGGAAATAACACCTTTCTGAAAAAGTTACGACATCCGTCTTCACTTTCTTAATTAATTAAAGACTAATAGTTATCATGCTATGGGTGATTATTAAATTTCATACGTTTTTTTTTAAATTTTATGCCTTCATATTAAATTAATCAAATAATGTGGGATTCCGTAATCCCACAACTGAATGAATAACAAAAATGAAATACAAAAAAAAATGAATAACAAAAATATTACCTTAATTCAAAACACTACCGATATCTCTTTACCAATATATTCATTTAACATTAAAGTTTTAAAAGCAGAAAATTTCATTTTAGTGTTTATGATTTTCTTGTTATAATATTTAATGAGCCTGATTCCTGTTGGTGGTAAAACAAGAGTAAACTAATCCAAGCCCGCAGAGCACCTCTCAAACCTTTAAAAAACATCATTAGAATTTCCATCCATAAGTATTCAAGAAAGCCAAATGCGTTACTACTTAGAACAGCTCCTGTTTTATGTAATAGAATTATGAACTAAGCTGTCCAGACAAATAAACCAGGAATTTGTGGAATAAAATTGTAAACTATTGCGGGAATTAAGCTTAGAAACGGTGAAGGTAAAACATTCTAGTTTAAGTTCAAGTTTTGTTTAGTAACTTTTTTCAGTATTTGTAATACATTTCATTTTAAATTTTGAAAGTTTTATTTTCGTTTAGAAATAAAGTTAAAGTATTTAGTGATCCACGGTCAATACTCTTGGTTTAGTAGATATTATGTAATGACGGACTGACCTCACAATAAGTAAAACGCATTTTTTACTTATTAGCTTAAAGAAAATAGTTTAAATAATGGTTAATTGTTTACCGCCTACTTATTGTTAAAGAAAACTTATTACTAAAATTCATTAACGTTCAATGGTAAACTCTCAGTCTAATTGCTATTATGTTTAGTCTTTATCAATACTTTGCTTAAACTAAATTATGCATTCTTCTTTTAAAATATATTGTTAATGGAAATTTTTAACAAATAAACATCTAATGCACCAATTTCCTCATAAAAAAATCAAGTTAATAACTAATTTTTATTTTATTTGAGTAAGTAACTAATTTCTTTGAATAATTAGACTTAAGTAAATATAATATCTAGACTATATTTTCCTACTTTTATTGTTACAAAACAAAAATCTACAACTAGAGTGTTTCTCAATAACTAAAAGCGTATCGTTGGGTTACTTTCCAGAGTTTATCGTTTTCTTGTCCATGTTAGAAAAATTATTTCCGAAAATGAATTTTAATTGAAATTCCTATATCCGTTTCTTTCCTTTGATTTGGTAATAATGGTATTTTTTTATTTTTGTATCATATTATTATGTGGGGATAGTCCAAAGCAGCTATGACAAAATTAATTCCGAGAAAAATCTCCAATCCTATACAGTGAAGCCCAGGCTGTTTTGTTATCCAGTTTTATGGTAGTTCTTTTCAGTTCTGCAATAATAGGTGTATAGGTTCGTAGTTCTGCAATAATAGGATAAGTTCTGCAACAATGGTTTAGTTTTGGTATTTCAAAGTCACATTTAGACAAAAGGAATTCTACATAGAGAATTTCCACGTCCTCATGATGTCAAACCGCGGCCACAAGGTTATGTTCGTTAATGTATAGTTGCGGGATAAAGCTATTTAACCCTAAGAGGTAGCTATTCGATCCTGTTTTATCTGTTGTAACATTCTCCCATCCAACTGTCTCTTCGTGGTGGTAAAGTACAAATTTCAGAATTTAAGAAACCGATTCAGCAAAGAGTAGTCTAACTCTGATTGAGCCATGTACAGCGTGGGGCAAGTTACGAATTTCAAAGCAGATAAAGATTAGAATTCATAAATCGGATAAGAATATGAATAATCAATTCGTTAGAATCGTATTCTAACATGATTCAGAACACAAATTATGAAGTAAATTCTATGGAAAAACTTTCTTTTCCGTTTGTAAATTTTCTTGTACCATAATTTTTTTGGCCCACGATTGTTATTTGCAGGTCAACTATACAATAATTTCTTCTTACAATTTTTAATTATAATAATCCAGTAAATACTTTACAAAAACACTATTTTTGCCCAAAAATCAAATACAATAATCAATATGAAATATTTATGTGGAGATTTTAGATGGTGGAAGAGGGAACATTAAATACAAGAAAAAATGTTTTCAAAAATTTCATATATAATATGCGGCATAATTTACAAAGGATAATTCTAATGGCCTCATAAATATTTTTTTCGTAATTTTAGGTAAACTATATCGAGAGATTTTCTGAAACCCTTTTTATAATTTTTTTTCTTATCCGTATAATTTCTAAAACTACTGAATAAAGTAAAATTATAAAAAACAGAATTTTTAAAAGCCTACACGAAGATTGTAGAAAAATTATAACGATAACTATAGATATCATAGTTTTTGAGGTATTCATGATAATAATTACATAAAATATTATTAAATGTCTGTTGCCCCAGGAATTGTATTCGTGATTGCTTATATTAAATAAAATAATTTCACTTCACACAAGATATGGAACCCTTGATGAGCGAGACTCGCACTTACCAGATTCGCACTTAGTCGGTTTTTTATAGTTATTTTTTAAAAATTACGTACAGCTTTTTGTGGAAATAAATATAATAATTTAAGTTAAATGAATCACTATTATAATATATTATTGATTTCTATTTATATAAATTTGACTTATTATATATTATTGATATCTATGACTTTAATTTAATGTAATTTTCCCGTCAAACAAAATATGGAACTCTTTCTGAGTGAGACTAGAATTTACCAGATTCGCAATTAGCCTGTTTTTTTATAAACATCTTTTCAAAATTGCGTATATAATTTTATATGTGATATAATAATTTTGGTAAAACAAATTACGTATTATTATCTTTTACGATTTTAATTAAAGGTATAAAAGATTAGTGAATGGTATTGTGAATATTTAACGAAAATTCACAATACCATTCATTATTCATTATCTTTATTTAATGCAACTTTTCTTGCTCAGAGTCGACCGTATTTTATTTTCTATTAAGTAGAGTGATTCTGCAGTAAAATAACTCTATTATATAATAACTCTATAAAGCGTGCGCTTTACTGAATTAAAAGGAAAATATTATCTTTTCTACGAGAAAATATAACCTTTTCAGTCCCGTTTTTTCTAAATTGTAGCTGGAAACAATATTTTACAGGGTTTTAAATTTATTTTTCTATCTACATTGTTTCATCATTTCTTGATTGAGAGCCTGTTACTGTAGAATCTATATAAAATTTACTATAGTGAATAAAGAACTACATTTTTTGATATTTGAATATGAATTAAATATTTTGTAAAAAACCGGTGTCAAAAAAGCTGGTTCTGAAAAATAAAAATAATGAATTCAAAATAGATAAATTATTCGCAATATATAACTAAGTTACTTATTTTTAAATTCGGTACAAAACTGTCGATCAACTTAAAACATTTATAATTCAATTTAATTTATAATGTAAATTTAATACCTTGACTCCATATGCGCTCATAATACGAAATAGATTCGTAAAGAGCGTATTTATAATACACAGTTTTACATTTGTTTAAGTCAAACGCCGGTTTTGGTGACCACTTTAAAAATAACTAATTTATTCATTGGGAAGAAGTGGGTACCCATTTTGAGGTAATTATTTTTTATTTATTAATACCTGCTTTTTGAAGACGGTTTTTTTAATATATTTTATTTGAGAATTTTTTGGGATAATTAATATTAAACATCCCTTACCAGGTAAGCTTTTAACCGTTGAGGAATTCTATTCTACACATCCGAAGTCAAATATCAGATTTTGCAAAGTAATGACTAAAGTAACAACTAACCAGTAGCAAATGTATTGGATCACGATTGGTTTACTATTATCCGTTAAGGAGTTGCATTATTCATCTTCAGGACTCTTCATCAGACCCTGATATGGTAAGTGGTGTACTTATTTTGCAATATAACAATTACTAGTAGCAAATATCTTGAATCATTGTTGATTTACTGCCATTTATTAAGGAGTCACATCGTTCATATCCGGAACTTATCATCATCATAATTATACGAGACTACCCCTAAAATGACCTATTTCACTTAAAAATTATCGAAATCGGTTCAATCAGTAAATAATTATCGCCGAATTACATAGAAACAAAGATTTCGATTAATTGAAAACCTCTTTTTTCTTCAAACCCGGTCAAAACACTTTTCTGCCTCAAATATTAGAGAAGATATTTCAAGCGCTTGCCAATTTTCGAACTTTGATTATAGTATAGCCTCTAGTTTTCGAACTTTGATTATAGTATAGCCTCTAGTTTTCGCGAGAACCTATTTCAACTTAACGAAGTCTTTAGAAGCCTCTAGTTTTCGCGAGAACCTATTTCAACTTAACGAAGTTTTCGAACTTTGATTATAGTATAGCCTCTAGTTTTCGAACTTTGATTATAGTATAGCCTCTAGTTTTCGAACTTTGATTATAGTATAGCCTCTAGTTTTCGCGAGAACCTATTTCAACTTAACGAAGTCTTTAGAAATGCTGTAATCGCATCTAGTTTATAGCGATGAGAACAGAAACCGTGTGGATTTTTTAGGAAATATTCAACAAATTACATAATGCAGATTTATCCTACAATTTTCGAAGAGACTCACTTTATCGTATTTGAACCGAACTTCTGTCCGGTTGATAGTTACTTGAGTTATACTACTGTTTATTGCCTTATAATATCGTTGTGCGTTGTGATTGAGAACGTACGTTGCGATAGCTATTGACAGGTTGTAATAATCCATTTTTATTTTTGAGTGAAAAAAACACCGAATCTCGTCTTATAGGAATTATCTTCACAATTAAATGTGATGTAGTACTATATGTAATTTATTGAAATTCTTGGAGGAATTATGTTATTTATCAATATTTATATCAAGTTTCATAAAACTCTTTATTTGCTTAGTTTGTTACTAAATTTAAACAAAACATATTTTACATTTTTGATATTAGTTTTCTAAGCCAATTTAATATATTGAAAACATAGAAGTAATATCCACATTATTATGAAACGCACTATTCTACTGAAAGTAGTTCTACCTCAATGAAACTTACTTTATGTTATTGTACTTGATCAACGTATTGAAATTTTAAAAAAACTCTTAGTGCAAAACTTAGGAGTAATTAAATATTGACGATTAAATTTGTGCGATATTACTAAGTTCGGCCACTATTTTTTCAATATAATTTGGAATATCTAGTAGCGTAATTTTTAAAATTTCATGGAACACGTCAATCTCCATGATTAATAACTAAAAGGTATCAAAATATCGAAATACTCGTACGGTTCTGATACGTTTATTTAAATCCTGGTAAGTCGCTAAGTTTATGAGAACAGATGAAGTGAATACGAATGTTAGTAATACAAACGAATGTATGTAATATACACCACAACCGTATTTTATTTATAAGTTAAATAAACAATAATACCAATTATTAGACAACACTAATATTTTTATTTTTAGCAGGTTTTGATGATAGCCTTGATAGCTACTCTTCTTTAGACTACAGGTACATGGTTAAGTAAATCGTTTACAAATAGTGCAATAACATCTACACTTTTTATAACTATACAAGAAAGAATTTATTTATTCAAATTAAAAGACTATTCAAAAGTAAAAAGAAACACTGTCAAAACATGTATTGGCTTGACACTACAGCCATCTTGTGCCCTGCACTTATTTGCTACCCGACCTTGTTTCTCAATTTGACGAATCTTTATTTTATATTATGTAATTAGTCCACGGAGTTCAATCAACATAATGCGGAATAAATTATAATAAATGAATACATTCTTTTTTATATACACAAAGAATAATAAATAACTGAATAGTAATTTGGAGGAAAACTACCTTTAAGATCATTCGATGTAATTGTCATAAAATGGAATCGTCGAAAAGAGCAAATTATACGCGATGATTTTATGAATTATTAAATTCTGTCAAGAAGTGTCAGAGGCTATGAATAACTCACACCAAATAATACCTTGGCGCTTGGAATTTTTTGCCTCTCCGTCTATTTACCTACTGCTGAATGGAATTTAATGAATGGAGTTATTTTACTGCAATTTTAATTGGAGTTTTACTCTTTAAAGATTTTTGGAATAAGGACCGCGAGTAATTCTTGCCATCTTACATCCTCTTAGGTCATAGAAAAGTTTATCACTGAAGATTCGGTTTTCGTTTTTCTGTTACTTTAAATCCAGCATTCAATTAGTTTATCATCTTTTAAATATTAGGGAAAATTTTGTGGAAATAGAAATTAAACAGAAATATATATATTAGAGTGTACGGCAAGTCAAATGCCTACGTATGTTTCTAAATGTCTTTATTACAAATTTATTTGCATATACACAATAAACTTTTAATTGCGGTAGGCGTCGTTTCGACCGTCAACCCACTAAATTATGATATGGTATTTAATATGGAAATATTGCACACGAAGCTCTTTTGATGTCTAAAATTCTGGTCTATTTTACTTGGAATAGGTTATCACTGAATTGCTGACAGAGGCTACTTGCGCAAAATTAGAATATTTATGAACGTATTTATTAATTAAAATGCAATCGAGGAAATATGACAACAAAAACTTTCATATCACTAAGAAATTCAGATTCTAAAATAGTTATAGAGATAATATTTCAAGTATAATTACTGAACGACTATAGTAGACCCTTGTCCCGACAAGTACATAAAACCATCTCATCATATATATATTCAGTAGCTGTTGCTACGCGTCGTCGTCGTCATTTTATTTAATTGTTTCAGCCGTAAATAGGTATTGATATAAATTAAGATTACTAGTAATACTGTCATACTGCCATAGTTTAAGATTACTAGCAATACGGTCAGTAATTTATTGCCAATATGGATACCCTAGTTTGCAATTCGGTTCCAAAAATAATTTTATTGTTTTTAAATAAATAGCCACAAGAAAATCAAACTCCACACGAAACAAAACGTTACGATTTTGACAGCTAACTCCATAAAGACGGCCATTTTGTTCGGCGCCTTAGGCGTATGCACACTGGGCTTAATATTTTTAGTGATATAACTAAGAAATAATTTTTAAAAAGTGCATTTTCTTGCAAAAGTCATGATGACAACAGGTACAAGGTAAGTGTGTTTTATATTATTATTTTAATCAGTAATATGTTACAAGTGTATTTTTAAGATTAATACAGGTTTTGTAGTTTATTAAAGCTCGGATAGGTTCATATTAGAAAACGAGTGTTTTTTTAATACTAAATGAATAATTGTTTCATATTGCAAAACAATATATTGTCTCGAATATTTGCATTGCTGTATCAAAAATATGTACTTTATTTAATGTAAATAACCTAAAATTAGCAACAAGATTAGCACCTACCTAAACTGCGCGATTTAGTATATGTATTTTTGACATAGCAATGTTAACATTCGTGATACTATTTTATCACATAATATAACTAACATACTGCAATCTCTGACTATTGAATTGTCATTAACTTTTTACTGTTTTGTAATCATATGCTTTCTGATTTTTTTTGTTTCATTTGTTGTAGATGGCAACGCCTCGCGGTAAAAAAACTGCATATGCTTGAAAAATTTACGAAAAATAAAACGCATGCTGACGAAATTACAAATCCTATTTTATTTATAAATAACTGCTTTCCACGATCATATGATACTTCACTGCATGACAGTATAACCTTAGTCCCTTTAACAACTTCTATTGAAAAAGAGCAACAGAGTGTGTTTGAAGATAATCATGTGTATTTTAAGTATAATGAACATCAAACTGCCAGTCCAAGCTTTTATACCATTATAAGCTTTGATTCATTTCCTACACCGTCTACTTCGTATACCAATTCCATAATGACAGAATATGAAATAGTTGCGAATAATGTAATTGAAGAGATATCCGAACCTGAAATTGTAACCTCCTTTTTTTTTTTTTTTTAAGTTATAACTGCTTTGTATATTAATGATAGTGCAATAACACAGTTATATGTGCACCCAAATATTTCTTCAAAACGAAAGCTTTATAATTTATATTCTAAATATTGTACAACCAAAAACTCAAAACCACTATCAAAGCAACTTTCCCGAATCAACTGAAAATAAATAAAATCTCTTTATTCAAAACAAAAAAGACTTGTGCGAAATTTCCAAATTAGGGCGAGTTTCAGAGGAAAATTGTAAAGAGAACGTTGACAAAAAAAAAATGAAGCAAGAGTAGAAAAAAAGTTAGATGAGATTAGTAAGCCTTCACTGCAGATTTACAAGCAGTTCTTTTAGCACCGAGATCAAATGTTTCTACCAACTACTATAAAACTAAACTCTGTGTCCGTAATTGTTTTTCATCTAAAAACTGGTGATGGATATCGCTTTATATGGAATGAAGCTAAAGGTAACTTGAATTTCAATGAATTTGCAACCATCATGTCATACTATTTTATCAAAAGAGTTATACGCAAGTTAGTAGAGAAAAACAGACATCATTTTTTACACTGATGGATGTACTTACCAAAACTGGAATGTAGCGTTGTCTAACGCTTTTTTGAATGTTGCTATGTTAAATAATGTAACTGTAGAACATAATTATTTAGAAATCGGCCACACCAGATGGAAGTGCATGCAATGGAGAAAAAGCTAAGAAATCAAGTCATTAATGTTCATGTTGAATATATAGCTGTGTGCAAAAAGGCAAAAATAACAAGTTTTTCAATGTTAAACATCTAAACTATAACTATTTAAAAATTTTAAAGATATAATATTCTATAAGTACACCAGGTCAGGAAAATTGACAGAAGATCCAAAGGTGCAATTACTGGTATAATAGTTAGTTCATATTTCGAAACTCAAAACAATTAACTTATGTGCCTAATGTAATGCCTGTGCCTAATGTAATGCCTAAATATTTTGTTTTAATTTTCAGGTCACAGACATACGGGTCTTCAAATATGTTCCCATTGGCAAAATTTATTATAAGCTGAAAATTTCTTAAGAATTCAAGTTGTTAAGCCAAAAAAAGAATCTTAAAGTTACAGCTACCCCCTTAGAAACCATGCCGGACTTGTACAACACCCGAAGAAAAATTTCAAAAAAGAAATGTTTGGAAAAAGAAATGTTTGAATGCTTCAATGACTTCTAAATTCTCTACCATTAGATTATCAAACATATTATGATAATTAGCCCTATGAGGATTTATTATATAACCTGATTTAATAAATTTAATTTTTATTTTCTTAGAGCGTATGCTTATCATTACTTACCTATATAAAACCATACAACTTCCTTTTTATACTATACGTTATTTAAAACGTATAACTCGTTGCTTTGATTACGTAATGAAACGTCATTATTTCATCGATTCACATCATGTAACAATGGAAAAGTGTGTACAGATATTGGCAGCCTATGTACATACATTGGCAGCGTGTGTGCATATATTGGCAGCGTGTGTTAGGTGTGTTAATAGGCGAGTGAGGAGTAAAAAATACACCTATTAAAATAGAGAAATAATAAACAATAGTTTCAAAATTAAAAACAGATTGGTTTCTTTATTTTTTGTACCATTTATAGGTACGGAATTTCATATCAATTATTCCTCATTCATTCGCATTTTCATATTCACTTTTCCTGTTACTAAAATTTCCATATTATAGATATTTTTCTTCCATACTCACATTATCAAATTTATTCCTATTTGTTATACTATTGTAAAATATGAAGTATATATAGTAGTAGAGTTAAATCGTAAATTTTGATTAAAATAGATTGATTTATTTTTTTTTTGGCATTATAGACTACTATAATATGTGAAACAATTATTTTGTATTGAAGGACGTGGAAGGACGTGGATAAATGAGATTGAACATAATACCATTCTAGTGTCAAATGGAACCTAGCGCCGTGATCAATCTCATTGTTTATCTAGATAAATTATACATTGACAGAATTTGTAAACAAATATATTTTGTCCCTAGATGGCACTTCATATAAATTGAACTAAACTTATAATTCCTTTCACGTAATCCAATAAAAATGAATGTTCTTGAATAAATTCCGCTGCTAAACAATTATTACTACGATTTGAATGGCGTTGACAACAAATACATGTACTTCTTTCTTCAATAAAAGTTCAATCGAAATAAAAACAGAATTTATATTTGGGAAGTACAGGTCAATAAAGCAAGTGTCCAATGTTCGGAAGTTCAAATAATAGATTCGTCTTTAAAGTCCAGAATAAAAATTCTAGAAACGCACCTAGGTTGCATAAAAGAAGATTCGTGAGTGCAGGAAGGAATATTAAAGAAATAATGCAGGAAACAAGCATCATGATTGGTAAGTAAATTAAGCGAGATGTACTGACCACACTGAAGCGTCAATATAATTATGATATCTATTACCGTAAGATTATATATAATTAAATTGTATGTAAAATGTCACCATGATAACTATGGTTTAGGCAACTATAATTTTTACACCATATTAAGTTTGTAGTTTTTAAACCAATTTAAAATATAATTGTCAAACTAAAGTAATTCATAATATAATAAACTTGAATCATACTTGCTCTAAATATCTAGGCTCCGACTGTTTTTATTGAAAATATGTCTCAATAAGTTTTTTTCCTTATATTATTCCCTGTAGCTGTAGTAAAGTTTAATCTATAGCCGCAAGAAGAAATAATGTCATTGTTGCCCATTTTCCTTCAATTTTGCTTTATATACTTCCCAATTTTTAAACATATAATCCCACATTGTTTGCTCTATGGATTGGGTTTTTTGATTACTTGTAAAAAAGTGTTCTTATTATGTTATTATTCATTTTCTCAAGGCCTCTAAGAGAGAGACAGAGAGATAAAATTCCCATTAATTTTATAATTTCCTTTTCATACGTTTAGAGCGACATTTTTAATTATATAATTACAGATCGTTTTGTAGTTTTGGGGAACTATACATTTTTGCTTGGCCATAATTACAAATAATTTTTCTTTTAAATTATAATAAAAACTCGTAGATTCGTAAACAGGTTTTTGTAATTCTTATTTGTTTACTACTTTTTTTAATTACGTTACATAACCCTGGCTAATAACGTAAACCAGTTTATTGTTTATGTATGTATTGTAATCTAAAGCACAAAAACATCTTAAAGTGTAATTGCACTCATATTATCCTTCACAGCTCCTCTTTATCACAGTAATGTCATGTTGAGAAACCAGATAGTATCCAAAAATGAAACACATCGGTGGGGGGAGAGAAAGCGCATCGGTGGGGAGGAGAGGGAGCAATAAATTGAGTTTACGCTCTATGCTGTCAGTCACTCAAACGGGTCAGTGAACATCAGACCACCAATAAAGTAAGGTATTCTTTCAGGGATTGAAAGAAGATATTCTTTCAGTTTTTCTTATACTTTAGTCGTTCGGAAGCATATATTCACATTTATGTAATAATAATATTGATACTCAGTTTAGTGGCGTAAAATAATTCTTCAGTGCATTATATCGTAATGTATATATTCCGTTAATAAAATTTTCCTGTTATGTTACATAATTACTTTAAGTTTTCTTTTTTATCCTTTTAAATTATTAAAATGGAAATTTAATATACGGGATAGATGTATCAAATCACAATATGCTATACTATTGTGATTTGATACACATTTGATCACAATATGCTATACTATGAGGTACTGTATTATTGCCGTCTCTTTCAGTGATGAGAAATTATATCAAATCACAATATGCTCTTTATGAGCCTGGTATGAAACATTTAAATTTCAATTTCATGTATTTATTGCAAAAAATTTCATATTTTTGGACAATTTACGATCATAAACTACATTGTTCAACATTTTCATTAATGTTTTAATTATTAAAAAGAAGATATTAAAATGGGTTTTGAAAAGTATAGATACAAATAAATTTAACCTAAAAGATATATATATATATATATATATATATATATATATATATATATATATATATATATCTGGAGGTGAACAGATTGTATATATATATATATATATATATATATATATATATATACATATATACAATCTGTTCACCTCTAATTTTTTAGTATAACCGTTATCTTAGGTGAAATTAAGTTAAATTATGTATTAAATTATGTAAATATTTTAGAAACACGGTTCCTAAATAATGATAAAGATAAATCATTTACTCCATTGTGCAAATCGCAAAATAATAACGCAATTAGAAATTATTATATGGTAATCATGCTCGCACCAGGGGCGTCTTCAGTGCTGTCACGACGTTAAACTTAATTATGTGCAAAATTTGATCTTTTAATGGTTTTCTTTACCATGTGAATAAAATAAATAGCTTTAAACCGAAACGCAATTTTAAGCGGAAAATTAATTTATGCGATATACGTTTTTTAAAATATATGGGGTTGGTAAATGAATAGACACAGTCTTCGACTGATTAATATTTATCCGCATAAATATAGTTACCTTAATTATAATTTTAGATCAGTTTCATTAGGTTATTGCATATGACCTTTTATGTCACATATAATGTTCGAAATACACTTGTAATGGCTTGTATTGTTTTTGTTTTGCATTTTCTTTGTAAATAAATAACACATTTGATTATAACACCAAATAGCATGGTTATATTCCATATTTCAGGAATGCCTCGGAGAGCCACAAAATCCCTAAATTTACTAAGGCGAATGTTACATACGTAACGTGCTTACAGATAAACAAAACGTTTGCCGTTTAGGACGTACGCTCACTGATTTGTGACATTGGATTCAACATTCCGGGTTTTTAACGGTCCATGGTCTATTTTTTACAAACCACTTTCGGTTAATTTTGCAATTTTAGAGTGGATCAGTGTCACTGTAGCGATAATGAGTATTAAAATTTGTACCTTCTGTGCGTTTTAGGTTTTCAGGTTTTTTATCACAAAATTATGTGCCTTTTAAGGGTGTGTTAAAACCAATTTATTATGTGGAATTTTTTGTCAAATTAAGACATATTTAGTAGTCTGAAGGAAAAATATTTTTTTTTTATCTCCATCAGAATTATCAGCATGTAAATATTCCATTCTTGACACAGATATTTTGGAAGGCGCGGCATATAAAACGTTTTCTACCTTAGCAATCTAGTCGCTTTCCACGGATTGTTTTAAACTAGGGTGCGTCCCATACAACGCTTCGATTTTTATTTTTTATTCTTGAATGTGGCTTCATTCTTAAGTTAAATGATGTGTCGCGTACCAAAAAAGTTAAAATTATTTTTCCTTTCAGTTGACAGTT
The DNA here is from genome assembly GCA_039881145.1 of Druceiella hillmani. Taxonomy (NCBI): domain Eukaryota; kingdom Metazoa; phylum Arthropoda; class Insecta; order Lepidoptera; family Hepialidae; genus Druceiella; species Druceiella hillmani. The sequence goes on along the minus strand of JAYKKI010000001.1, from coordinate 108,649,113 downwards.
CATATTTTCCCGAGCCAATTATATGATTAAAATGTTTGCACACGATAAAAAATAAATGAGAAATTATAAGGTTTTCAGTTCATTTTTTTAATTTATTATGGCGTACAATGTAATTTATTACGTCGAATCTAGACAAGATTGCAATAAAATATTATATTATATTATATTGTGAGTATTGAATGAATAATCTAGTCCTCGTTTTTATAAATTCTAAGGATTTTTTTTTCTAAATTCATTCTTCTTAGGTTTACTGGAGTATCTATTTAAATATAATATCTTCAGATAAATCGTCGAGTAACTCGATCTCTTTGTACCAAGTATCCTGCCACTAAATTTTAAAACTGCTACATACAGAATACATATTTTTTATTTTCTATCCCGTGATATACATGTGTAGTATATATACACTCACAAAATATAAAAAAACTGCATTCATAGGCCTCCTCGTATATACAACATTAATTTTGAGAATAATCCAACCATTGTGACATACCTAGAGATGGGCACGTATCCAGGTATTCGCCCAGCACTGAATAAATATTTGGTACGTATCGAGTAAATACTTCGTATATACAACATTAATTTTGAGAATAGTCAAATAATTGCGATATAACTAGAAATAGGCACGTGCCCAATATTCGCCCAGCAGTGAATACGTATTTGATACGTTTCGAGTAAAGACTTTCTCATACCCAAAAATTGTATACTTCGTACTATAGCGTCAAAATCAAATCGGATTAGAACCTAAAACGCAGTATATATATATATATATATATATATATATATATATATATATATATATATATTTATTTAATAATTAGCGATATCTAATTTTAATTATATAACACAACTTACTAAAATTGGCTTTACATTGTGATATATGTTATTTACGTTACAATGTGTATTTATAATATTGTGTATAGTATATTTATTATGTTTCTACCACATCATATATTATTATTCAAAATACCTTAATGCAAAAACTGCAGGTACCATTGCATATTTTCAAGAATTTATTATGATGAAAAAGTCGTTTTTGCAGTGTTGCCTGCTCTCTTTAACTACGGTATTTAAGACGAAAGTTCTTTCATATTATGAGCGCAAGTGATTTAATTGTAGTAGGTCGTTTCTCTCACTTGCGCCTTCGCATATTTTCATATATTTTCCGTTTTATTTTCTTTATAAACATTCACTTCTACATCCAAACTTGATACGCGCTCGTGAGTAGAAATAATGTGAATCAATGTAAGAATTTACAAAAATTTAGCTATAAAAATGTTACGATTTAGAAAGAGATGTAATTTTATTTACATTACGTGGCATATTTCAACCAAAAAAGGCAAGTGGGAGATCATTTACGCTATTTGCACTATAGTCTCCTTGTTGTGAGTCATCGTGGTGATTTGGAAATATCAATTGGAATGAAGTGAAATTGATACATCCATGGAAATAAATATTAATTACGTGGTGTTATTAATGGTCTTGATTTTAAAATGTTGTCATGTCAGCATATACAAAATTTATATTGAATAAATATGTAAGAAAACTTGACAAAAGTAACTATTATATTATTATCTAAAATTCTTAGACCCAAAAGCTTTAATAAAATTTCAATGGTCAAAGTTAAGTATTTAATTCGATTTTTATCTCCTGACTTTCCTACACAGTCGCGATTTGACTGCAGTGGTATAAAATAATTGACTTTATATATTATATAATTGAAATTATAAAATGATTGACATTAATTTGCAAAAAATAAGCTTTATGTAAGTAATTATTAATATCATCTACAACTTATTTAATTTTTTATGAGCTTTTTAATACATTTTAGTACTCTTATGTAGGTTTTTGAATATTTATTCACCAACATGTTTCTATTGTTTTTTTTAAATTTTCTATTGTTAATTTAACTATTAAGAGTCTTAATGCTATTTACATTTTCTAAGTTTAACGCATTATATATAATATACTGAATGTAGTATAATATTTATTTATTAACGTTCGATCACGAACCCGACGTAAATTAATTTTTTGAATGACTCTCCATCGCACTGTTAATAATTACAGCTCCAAAAGTCGGGGGGGGGGGGGCACATTAAAAATCATAAATAGCATACTATTATTTTAGCTGAATGTGAAACACCATATTGTGTTTAATTATGTTTCATTGAAGTTTTTATATAACCGTACGTTTGTTAAAAATATATGAATTGTTTCCTGCAGGTCCCAAAAATAATGGGAAAATCCCAAAAAACGGATGGAGACATTATTGAGCTTCTGGGGATGAATTAATTATGTGCTCCTTTTGTGATAAATCCGATCTAGAAACTCACTAATGTGAATAAAATGAATTTTCAAAAATGTTCAGAAAAATATAAAGAAGATTGCTTTGAAGCAGCACTGACGCCAAATAATTCAGAAATACTAACAAAAATTCATAAAAAAACGTTTACTTGATTCTACAAGTAAATCGTTCTTCCCGACTTTTTAAACAGTAAAGTGATCCAGGTAAAAATAATTTTGGCCGAACACCATTCTGTCTTCCTATGAGATTAACATTAAACAAGATGCTTTAAGAAAATTTTATTCCGGCTCTTAAATATCCATTAATTTGAGTAATTATGAGTAAATCGGGTGTATTGGGTATTTACCAGCTAGGTAAATACCCGATACACCCGACATTTACCCAAAGTAGAATTGGTATTTGTCCAGCGCCCGTCCCTAAACATGCTGAATGATACTACAATTTTATCTATAATAAATTAAAAACTTCATTGTAACTCATTATAAGGCATATTAATCTTCTTTTTGCTTGTAATTTCTTAAAGTATGACGCTTTTCGCTTCCCATTCCTAGGTTTTGCCTGACTAACGGCAAGCCAATTTAAGAAAAAAACGCAAAAATAATTTAATTAAAAACGTATTAAAGTTATCATAATATTAAAATCAACTAGTAAAATATATTTATACAATAAATGAATTTTTTTCTGAATTTTAAATGACATGATTAGACAGAGTATAACAAAGCATTTGGGTACCAAAGCAAAAAGTCCATTATTTCAGTTATCCTGATAATCAATCAACCAAAAATCCTAAAAAACAATTTGGCCTTTATGAATTTAAATACAATATTATTCACTTCCAAGTTATGTAGTTTTAAATTTCCGCTTAAATTTATTTTATCCTTAATATTTTATATCAATTATATTGCAATAAAAATCTATAACGAAATACCAAAAAACACATGAATGATGCTGGCGATTTGTAAATCGAATGAACGTGATTGTAATCTACTGATCCATTAATTGACCATTCGTTTATCTTTCTTAAGCTTTCTGTCTCATTTCGTAACCGATTTACAGTGAAATTATTTCGTTATTGTTTAATGTAAGCAAAAGCAATACATAGAGTTGATCACCTACTGCATCGTACAAGGAAATAGGTAAAGGTCCAAAGATATGAAAACATCGGAAATATTGCATCCGATTGATGTAATTTGTATAAAAATGGCATCTTAGTAAATTTTATATTGAATTAGGTAGATTAAAATACTTTGTAGTTTTTTACAATTTTTATAATTTTTTCCTAAAAACAAAAAATTAAAAACAATTTTGATCTGTGTGTTCCCAATAAAAAAATCGTGTTTTTTCAGCGTTAGAAAAAATATCGTCTGTAATGTACTAATAGGTTATAAATAATACTTAATATATAAAAACTCGAATTCAAATAAATTTTGTTTTCAAAGCATTGTTGAACGGGATGACTTCTCCCTGAAGCGATAGCTGCATGCGACCTTCAATTGATGTTCGAGGGCTGTAGCAGTACGCCTACTCTGCGACTACCGCCACTTTTCAACAAGACTTTTTCCGCAAGATTTCAATGATACTTGAGGATCCTACATCTGAACGGGTTCAAAAAGAACTACCACCAACCGGGCCTTTAACATAGAGATCTAATGAGGATGCTCACAAAAAGACCCGTCTTCAAAGTACCTGATATCACACAGTTGTAGAACTGCTTACTTGCGTTCGGAAAGTGTCCAAGCATATAGCGAAGGTACTCGCATCCCTAGATTATATTAGTGAAAAAAAGGAAAGAGAAAGTAAAAATAATAAGATTATGAAGAAAATATTAAAAAGCAAGAAATTTAATTACATTCAAATTCTGAGGAAGAAGAAACAATAGAATTAGCCGGTGAAAATTCCGGTCCCGAAGATAATTCATATGATGCGTGGAATGCGGTGAAAATTATTACGAGACTGAAAAAATAGAAGATTAGCTACAATGAATTGTTTGTAAATTATGGCTGCATGTAAATTGTATTCCATTCAACAATTCTTGCAATCCTTGTGGCAAGAAAATGAAGAAATAAGAAACGGAAAAGAAAAACTTACACGAGATAAAAGAAAAAAGTAACGAAAAATGCAAAAGAAGATGAAAAATTGCCCGGAAATTAAGTGGCCATATTATTCTTACATGAGTGGCCAACTTATAACGGATATTAACATTATAGCTTTTTAATGTTTTTGATATAAATATGTCTAATATTAAGAATAATCATCGAAAATATGCATCGAAATAAGAGTAAAAGCTCAGTTATTATAAAAACATTATCCTAAAGTTCGTATACAATTTGTAGGATACAATGGAAAATATTTTAGTACCACCACTTACTTGAAGAGAAAATGAGATATGTCACAATGTTTGTTTAATTATCTATACGCCAAATATACCATAACTATATCTGTATATAAGGTCATCAAATCTAGAAATATAGCAGCGTAAGCTGACACATTGTAGCTTTCTCACTCTAACGCCTTATAAAATTAATGAATAGCATATATGGTCTAGATTTTTACAGCGTCGATATTTTGATTATTTTCACAAAATGTTTGAAACGCCTGACTGTTAAAAATGGAGGTTTGTCCAATTTTACCGTGTAAAATTTTAGAATTGGTATCAATAAAATAATGGTGCAATACTTGTATTTATAACATTTTTCATATTGAAACTTTCTGAAGTTAATATTTTGATTATGTATATACTTTAATAATACTCCGGGATTAATGCAATGAATTTTATAGTCATCAGCTGATAGAATATTATATTTGTGCCAACCATATACTGTCAAATTTGATTGTTTGTAAACATTCCATCTTGAAATTAAATGGAATATAGGTGTAGCTATAAATTTCATACAAATTGATAGAAATGTAATGCAAATTTTTTTTAGATTGCTGATGTCTGTTGAAAACCAATAACCCGTGAAATTAACACACTAGGTATAAAACATATCAATAAAAAGTGTTCTGTGTTAAATTTTTTTATTAATGACAAATATAAAATAAAAAATATAAATCAATTGTTTAGTTTTTCCAATTTGTTTTTCTTAATATCTATTATAATTGTTTCTTTTTCAATTTGCAATAATAAAAGTTGCTTTTCATAATTTTTTATAGCTAATCCTCCTCCTGGTAAATTTCTTGTCTATATTGCAAATTTTGGCCGTGCTCCTCCTTTGCCTATTGAGCTAAGGTCGACTCCTTTAAACATTTAAATTGAACGTATTGTTCCTTTTTCTCACTCAAAGAAACAATACGTTTCCTTGTTTGCAATGAAGTAAAATTGCATTTTTGTTTATTTTGTTTCTGAAAAAAATGATGAGTTCTGTTATTAAAGTTATTTGCAATTTGTAAGCTTACAGGCAGAAAATATTTGTTTTACTTCTTGGAATCTAAAACTTTTAGAAATATAAAAAACCTTTTATTCTCTTATTAAAATGTTTATAATCAGAGAAACTTAATTTCTGAAATAAAATACAAAGGGAATCGGGGTTTACAAAAAGAAAAACATATTTTGAAACTCATTAAGAACCAATACTATAAAAATTCACTTAACGTATTCATTAATTAGCACTAAATCTTAAAAGTAGTGGAAACTTATTGTTATACTTTAGTTACTACAATCTACATCTTTCTCATAATCAAGTTTTTTTAAATTACACGATACCAAAAAGAATGACAACAAAGCCCCATTCTAAAACTTTCAATCTATTCGGATACACAACTCTAGAAACACTGTATAATTCAAACATAAATATTTAGACAATGCTAAAAACTATTATAATTGCATAATACTTAAAATTTTAAAAGAATTGACAATCAAGCTTTATTCTCACCTAATGCTTTTGATACAGGAGTACGAAGCATCACTTTTGGAGTAGATGTATCAAAGTTATGTGTCACAGGTGTATCTGTAAAAAATAAATTAAATACAAATCAAACGAATAGTTATAGTTGTACATTACTTAAAATTTAAAAAGAACAAGAAAGACAATCAAACAAGGCATCGCTTTTGTAGTGGATGTGTCAAAACTATGTGTCACAGGTAAATCTGTAAAAAAAACAAATTGTAGTTAAATCAAAAGAATTTATTTTTATGTGAAATATTAATTGTGAGAAAAGTAATTCATATATCTTATTATTTACCTGACACTTGCGGTGCCAATATTTGTGAACATTGCGGTGTTGAGATTTCACGAAACTCTTCACCTACATGCTCATTCCTATTATCTGAACGTATCAGTAAAGTGAGGGATTTATAATCCAGAGTAA